>CM075071.1:59813614-61301947 GCA_037428765.1 Rubia yunnanensis | reverse complement strand
TAGAGTACACCAGCCCTCGAGGGTACACCACCCCTCGAGAGAGTATACCACTGAGAGCGTCGAACCATCCACATTAGCTTTCAAACAATGACCCACTCAAGGCATATACCCCTCGAACAATCCACAACACCACCATTCGAACTACCTATCCCTCGAACACCAACCATCCATTCAAGGAACCATCAGTTCTTGAACATCCACCACGTCACCACTCGAACCATCCACCTCTCAAACATCAACCATTCGCCTTGAGGCCTCTCTACCACTCGAACCATCCACCCTCTGAACATCAACCATCCGCCTTGAGGGGTGTTGATTTGAGGCATATGCACTCGATTCATTAACCCTCGAGGCCCAGGAACTATCAAACATCCCCCTCGAGGCATCACCCCATGACTCAAACCTCTTCACTCTAACCTCTACTCGAACCCTCACCACTCGAACCAGTACCACTTGAACCCTTTCCATTCGAACCCTCTCCACTCGATTGCTCACCACTTGACCCCTCACCACTCGAACCCTCTCTACTCGAACCTAGTACCACTCGAACCTCTCTACTCGAACCCATTACAACTCGAACCCAGTACCCCTCGAGAGCTAACCCATTACCACTCGAATCCAGTACCCCTCAAGAGCTAATGTGGATAGTTCGACACTATCAGTGGCATACTCTCTCGAGGGGTGGTGTACCCTCAAGGGCTTGTGTACTCTAAAGGGGTGGATGTGTGACCTCTCCAAGGGTCGTGTACCCTCCAGGGCTGGTACACCTCTCTCTCGATGTTGATGGCGTACCCTCGAGGGGTGAAGGTGTACCCTCTCCAGTGGTACATGGTTTACCCTCTCGAGAGGTAGATGGTATACCCTCGAAGGGTGGTTGACAAACTTCTTGAGGGGTGGATAATACTCTCTCCAGTGGTGGATGGTATACCCATCTCGAGGGGTGGATAGTACTCTCTCCAGTGGTGGACAGTACCCTCACCACTCGAACTTCTCCACTCAGACCTTTCCACTCCTTTACTCGAACCTCATTTACACAAACCCAATACTACTCAAACATAGTATCACTCGCACCTCTTCACTCGATTCCTCATCACTCGAACCTCAACACTAGAACCTCTTAGCTCGAACCTCTCCACTCGAACCCAGTATCACTCGAACCTCTCCACTAGAACCCAGTATCACTCGAACCCACTCCACTCAAACCCAGTATCACTCGAACCAACTCCACTTGAACCCAGTATCACTCAAGCCTCTCCACTTGAACCCTCTCCACTCAAACCCAGTACCACTCGAACACCTATTACTCGAACCGCTACACTCAAACCCTCTCCACTCGAACCCAGTACCACTCAAATCTCAACTCGAGCTCTCTCCACTCGAACCTCACCACCCGAACTCTCTCCCCTCGAACCCTCACCACCCGAACCTCTTCACTCGAACCCAGTACCACTCGAACCCTCTCCACTAGAACCCTGTACCACTCAAAACTCTCCACTCGACCCTCTCTACTCGAACCCAGTACCACTAGAACTTCTCTACTCGAATCTCGACTTGAACCTCACCACCCGAGCCCATTTCACTCGAACCCAGTACCACTCAAACCCTCTCCACTCAAACCCAGTACTACTCGAACCCTCTCCACTCGAACCCAGTACTACTCGAACCCAGTACTACTCGAACCCTCTCCACTCGAACCCAGTACCACTCGAACCTCTCCACTCGAACCCAGTACTACTCGACCCTCTCCACTCGAACCCAGTACCACTCGAACCTCTCCACTCGAACCCAGTACCACTTAAACCTCTCCACTCGAACCCACCTGTCCACTCGAACCCAGTACCACTCAAACCCACCTCTCCACTCGAACCCAGTTCCACCTGAATGATGGTTTGATGGTTATGGGTAAGGTTATAATTATCCACCCAAATTCAGCTTTTGGTCTGATGGCATTGTTGTCATTTTAAGGTGGGTCAACAGTTGGAAAATCATGATCAACGCCGAAAAGTCTACCAGAGGATTATATATTGGCACTTTCATTAATGAAAAAGTCTTGAGAAAGACCGTCTTTCCATAGGCTTATGGAAAGAATGGGTCTAATTAGAAATATAGAAAGTCAAGGATTAAGTAGCAAATTTCAGGAAATTGCCCCTTATGCGTCGTATATACATGGATCATTTTTTTCATATACCACTCGAATCACCCACCCCCCGATCATCAACATCCGACTCGAATGGTGTTGATTCGAGGCATCATCTTTCGATTCATCAACCCTCGAGGCTCTGGAACCATCAACCATGCCCCTCGAGGCATCACCCTTCGACCCATCAACCACCCGCCTCGCCACCACTCGAACCATCCACCCCTCGAATATCAACCATCCGCCTCCTGGAACCGTCACCCTCGGATCATCACCCCTCGAACCATCAACCATCTGCCTTGCCACCACTCGAACATTCAACCATCCACTATTGGGGCCATCACCCCTCGAAATATCATCCCTCGAACCATCGACCGCGCCACCACTCTGACCTTGAATTGTTGGTTCCTAACCCCTGGAACCATCCATCCCTCGAAGCAACCATCCACCCCTCAAATCATCACCCCTCGAACCATCCATCCCTGGAATCAGCACCCCTCGAACCATCCACCACGTCTACTCGAACCATCTACCCCCTCGAGTCAACTCGGACCTCTTCACTCTAACATCTACTCGAACCTCACCACTCAAACTAGTACCACTCGAACCTTTTCCACTCGGCCCTCACCACTCAGCCCCCCACCACTCGAATACTCACCACTCGGCTCCTCACCACTCGAACCTCTCCACTCGAACCTCTCCCCTCGAACCCTCTACTAGAACCCAGTACCACTCGAATCCAGTGCCACTAGAACCTCCACTCGAACCCTCACCACTCGAACCTTCCATTCAAACCTCAATCCAAACCCTCTTCACTCGATCCTCACCACTCAAACTCTCTCCACTGCTCACCACTCGAACCTAGTACCACTCGAACCCAGTACTACTCGAACCTCTCTATTCGATCGGCAACATTTTTTTAATCGGCAAATCGCCTGAATTCATGAGGCAAATCGACGAGATCTGCAACATTTTCAATCAGCAACGTTTTCAAGATTGTAACGTTTTAAGATCTGCAACATTTTCGGTGATATCTGCAACGTTTCCGATGAGATCGGCGATGGGGTTTGGGGAAAATTTGGATCCCTGGGGTTTGGGGAAAATTTGGATCCCTGGGGTTTGGGGAAAAATCGCGAGCAGAGCAAGGATTTGGGGAATAACGAAAGGATGGGTTTTAGCTTATATAGGCGCATGGATTGTTATGACTCGAATTCAACCCAATTATACCATATTGTGACCCACGAATATTTCATTGCAATTGTCCTAAAATTGCAATGCAGTCCCTGATCTTTCCATAGCTTATGGAAAGACCATCTTTGAAGAGACGGACTCTTCATTAATTAGGTAGTTTTTTTCTGACTTTCAAACGATTGAAGGTTATATCGGCCCTTTCGCAAGTATTTAAGATTATATTGGTATATAGACAACAATTCTCCAAAATAAACATATAGACAATGATTGTGACAAAAACTTGTCTGCATTTATGCCACCCAATTCATTGTTTAGTTCATATATACACACAGTTCTTTGTTTTTCCACAAGTTCAACGTTCTTTTTTATATTTTATTTACTTCATGTATTTGCAATAAATTATTTCTTGAAAGGTTATAAAGATAAAATTTTTTATCTTATTGATTATTTAATAAGTTCCAACAAAATTTATTATTTGTTTTACAATTTAAATAGTTTTTCTTAGATGAATATACTTATAGTTTATTTATTTATTTCAATTCAAATGTGACATGTAAATATTATATATTAATTAAATTAAATATATTTAATCAAGAACACCGCGCAACGCGCAATGAGACTCCCGCTAGTATATTTAAAAATTATTCATTTTATTTGGATAAATTATAAAAAAAATTAACTACGATTTGGGTCAGTTTGGGTCGATCCATGACCCAGTTTGACCCGACCCAATCCGACACAAAATTGTGGAAATTTTGACCCGATCCAACCCGACCCGTTTGATGCTAAGTTTTGGATCAATTTGGGCCGAGACAGCTGCCCACCCCGACCTGCGCGTTAGCATGACCAACCTTACTTTATTTTACAGGGTCGATCGATGGATTTTCAATCTTGACGAGCATGGCAAAGTTTATTACTCTCTCTGCCCCAGTTGAATCTGCACATATTTTGGTCAATTTTCTTAAGACACGTTTGAGCATAAATTTTAATTAGTGTATATATATATATGAATATCATTATTTGAGATATTGTTACATTCCATGCATCATACATTTTTTAGATATAAAATTTTAATACACCAATAGTAAATGTAGCTAAAGTTATTGGTGGTCAAACATGCCCTAAGAAAGTTGATAAAAAAGTGTGTAGAATCGGATGGGACGGAAGGAGTACAATACTCTCATGACCCTAAAAAGTTGCAATTTTTTTTTTAAAAAAAATTATAAGTTAACACAAGTAACCAATAAGTATTTGAATGTGAAAATGTAAAAAATAAACATAAAATAAAAGGTATATTTTAAAATTTTTAATTTAGTACTATGTGATTTGTATTTCCAATTATCCGTAACTTAATGATAGAAGATAATTACTCTTACAAATTTCCACGTTGAACTTGGCTTTTACACCCCAACAGTCATTACACAATTTACATATCCATGCCTTTTCTTATGTTAATCGGCCAAAACAGAACAAATTCTACAGAAATATTGCGTGCTGGAAATCCACTCGCAGCCCATAATGACTAATGAGAGAGCTCATAAGCAGAGTAATATTAACCTTACTGGATGAGCTATTGGGCCTTGAATGAGAGTAGCTGTTTTTCTAATGGGTTCAGATTTGTTTCAATTACTATCCATTTATTTCAGCTACAACCCTAATGGGTTCAGACTTATTTCAATGAAGTTATTGTTATGATCCTGGGGATCAAAGAACAAGGAATTAAAAGAAGAAGAAGATCTTTACTGATTGAATTTCAAGAGCAATCAGCTCGGTTTCTAAAGATGAGAAAGAAGAAGGTTTCGGAGAGAAGAGAGTTTGCTTGTCAACTCAGAAGTGTGATCAACAATGATATTAACTGCCTCTAACCAACTCCTAAACTATATATGCTAACTTCCTACCTAAGTAGAAAAATAAAGTAATAATTGCAGCTAAGAAATCAGTTGCAAAAGCTGGTTCATCCCTTAGGCATGCTCTTTGAACTTTACTAATATCATTGATCAGCATTTAGGCCAAAATTACCTTTTAACCCTTGGATCATAACAATCCCTTCTCCTAGCAAGAAGCTTGTCCTCAAGCTTTAAAATCTGGGAATTGATAGGAAATTAAAACAACATCTTACCAAGAAGCCTCTTCCTCAGCCATGTTCTTCTAGCTGATCAACCATTGCACTACCTGCTCAGCTCCCCTCTGTATCAATCCTCTTTGTAAAACTCTACTTGGACTAAGAGTTACTTCTGATTGCAACTCTTCTTCAGGTGGAACAGCTGGAGTTTAGGGAAACTCTCCTACATGTTTCTTAAGCAAAGAAACATGAAAGACAGGATGAACCTTACTATTGGCTGGTAACTTAGCTTATAAGCCACATTTCCTATCTTCTTCTCAATCTGGAAGGGACCAGAGTACTTGGCAGAGAGTTTTGCACTATCTCTGATGGAAACTGACTATTGCTTGTATCTTTGTAATCTAAAATAAACCATGTCACCTACCATAAAACTCCTCTCAGTTCTCTTAGAATCAGCATACTGCTTCATTCTTGATTGAGCCTTCTGCAATTTGTTTTTAAGTATTTGGTCAATTTGGACCCTTTGGCGTATCATACTTTCTACAGCAGGAATGATGGTGTCTGTCAAAACTCCTAATGGAAAATTCAAAGGTTTAGTGCCACGTAAAGCTTCATAGGGTGTCATGTTGATACTGTTCCAATGAGTGATATTATACCACCATTCAGCGGAATTGAGCCAATCCTTCCAAGGTGCTGGTTTCTCACTGCAAAAGCACCTGAGATAGGATTCTAGTGTCTGATTCAATCTCTCTGATTGGCCATCAGTTTCAGGATGTTAAGTTGTGTTGTATTGTTGCTTTACCCCTAACTGAGTGAAGAGTTTTTTCCAAAAGTGGGATGTAAATATTTTATCTCTATCAGTAGTGATAGTTTCAGGCAATCCATGGAGTTTGCAAATCTGATCCATGAAACACTAAGCAATAGTTTTAGTTATGAAGGGATGTGCCAGTGCCACAAAATGAGCATATTTAGTCAACCTGTCAATCACAACTAATATGGTGTTAACTCCACTTGAGTCAGGTAGCCCTTCAATAAAATCCATAGTTAACTGTGTCTAGGGATGATTAGGAATAGGTAGAGGTTGAAGAAGGCCTGGTGTTTTGCACTGTTCTTATTTGTGCCTCTGGCAACAAACTCATTTATATCTTGTTTCATCCAAAGCCAATGGAAAAGAGTAAGAACTCTTTTTTATTGTAGCTGTTTGCCCATAATGTCCTCCAAGAGATGAGGAATGCATAGCCTGTAGGATTTCATGTCTTGCACTTCCAATAGAGCCAATGTATATCTTCTTCTGCTTTTTAAGAAAACCATTAACATAGTTGTAATCTGAATTAGCATATGGAGATAAAGTAGCAACTGTAATCAGTGACTGCACCACCTCATTCTCCTCATAATTGGTCTCAATTTTCAACATCCACAATGGAGTTACAGAAGAAGATATGACATATAAATTTAAGGTTCTTTGGTGCTCAGCATCAGTTTAAGTTTTGAAACAATTATGTTCTCCATCTGCTAGGTTTCAATAAGTAATTTTCAATGTAACAGTAGCAACATCTTCAGTTTAATCAGAATCTCTTTCAAGCTCAGTGAAATTCCTCCTGGATAGAGCACCAGCAGCTCTATTTTCAATGCCTTTCTTAAACTGAATCCCAAAACTAACTCCCAATAGTTTAGTAATCCATTTTTGTTGCAAAGCATTTGTGAGTTTCTGGTCAAACAAGTACTTTAAACTTTGGTGATCAGTTCCTATTATAAAATGATTTCCAATCAAATATTTCTTCCATTTGTCAACTGCCTCACCAAAGCAATTAATTCTTTCTCATATGTTGAAAGGCCTTTGTTTCTTTGGCAGAATGATTTACTCAGGAAAGCAATAGGTTGTCCTGATTTCATCAGAACTGTCCACATACCTTGATCACAAGCATCTGTTTCAATCACAAAATGCTTATCAAATTTAGGTAACTTTAGAATAGGTGCACTGGTTAAGGCCTTTTTCATTTTGTTGAAAGCATCAGCAACTAAAGAGTTTCAACTAAATGAATCCTTCTTCAAGAGATTATGTAATGGTTTGCATATTGTTCCATAATCCTTGATAAAACGTTTGTAATATATAGTAACCCCAAAAATCCCCTAAACTCTTTAACACTCTTAGGAGTCTCCCAGTTGACAACACATTCCACTTTACCATTGTCCATTTCTACCCCATCAGTAGATATCATGTGGCCTAAGTACTCAACCCTTTCTTGTGAAAAAAATGCATTTACTCGGCTTGACATACAATTGGTGATGTCTCATAAGGGTCAAAACCTGCCGCACATGCTTAATATGATCGTTCCAAGTTTTACTGTAAACTAGAATATCATCAAAGAAGACTAAAACACTTTTTCTGAGAAAATCCTGAAAAACTTGGTTCATAAATGCTTGAAAAGTGGCTGGAGCATTTGTTAAGCCAAAAGGCATGACTAAGAACTCATACTACCCACTGTGTGTCTGAAATGCAGTCTTAGAAATGTCATTATCATTGACTCTTATATGATAATACACCGCTCTCAAATCTAGTTTAATAAAATATATAGCTCCATGGAGTTCATCTAGTAGTTCATCAATTACATGAATAGTAAATTTGTCTCTAATGGTCAAATCATTTAGTCTTCTGTAGTCAATATAAAGCCTCCAAGAGCCATCCTTCTTTTTGACCAAAATCACAGGTGAAGAGAATTGACTGGTTCTTGGTTGAATCACTCCTTACTCCATCATTTTAGAAACTTGTCTCTCTATTTTATCTTCACGTGCATATGCATATCTATAAGGCTTTATCTTGAATTGTTCAGCACCAGATTTCAAAAGAATTCTTTGATCAACACTCCTGGAAGGTGGTAAGGAGTTAGGAATGGAAAAAACATCAGAGAAAGATACGAGAATCTCCCTTAACTCCTATGGAACAACTATGCTTTCCAACTGACTTTGATCAAAACCTACTGTGTGTTTCAGTTATGTGCTCCTGCAACTTATCACATTATTCTCTTTAGTTTCATCCATTTCTATGTTGTTGATCCTCCTTCTCCCCCTTTGGAATTTTATGGACCTATAACTTTTTGACCATTAATCACACAAAGAAAAACTTATCATCATATACATAGGTCTCCAAAACTCCATCTATGTTGAAACATATGCACAATATGCATACTACTGAATCTGAACAAAAAATTGAATACTAGAATTCCCATGAAAATCGAAAACCGAAAACCCAAAATCCAAGAATTCCACCACAAGATAAACTTCATATTACAGAGACACATAATCAACCTTCAAAAAAACTTCAAAATTCTCCCCCTAGGAACACACATATGCCAAAGAAAGAAAAAAAACACAAGCATCCAGTTTGCTCCCCTGACTTTGACCTCTTTGTTGGAATATAGAGCAGAAATCCAGATCAGGTTCAAGCTTCCAACCGTGCTTTTTCTTCCTCCAGACTTGTCTTTTCTTCCTCCAGTGCTGCCATTTGAATGGCGATGGCTCCCAATCTTGCATTCAGAAGCACAAGTTTAGCCTCCTTTCCTGCTGCTGCTGATGGAGAGCCTTCTGGATTCTAGGGTAAATCATGAATGTGCCTCATTCTAAAAGTCTTCTTATTCGGCCTCAGAAAGTCTGCATCTATGATCAAATCTTTAGCCTTGCCCTTCACCTTTGCACTTTTAGCCATTGCTGAAATCAGACAGGGATATACTATGGTATGTTTAGCCTTGGGAGCTATAGCCTGCCACACCAAATTTTGCTGAATAAACAAGCAAAGATTTACTGGCTTCTGTGTTCCAACACAGAACAAAAGCTTTGCCATTTCCCTAGTCAATGCAGTAGTATTTGACGATGACATCCAGCAATTAACAGCAATTTGGTACAGACCAAAAAATCTCGAAGATAGGCAAGAAGCCTGTGAATATCCTGTTTCAGGCCATTTGGATTTGTATCCTCCTGAGATGATTTCCAGAACTTGATCATCAGTTACTCCTAACTCATCAGGAAATACCCCCACAAAATTTGGTGTCTTCAACCCCAAAATTTTGTTTATCCTAGCAGCAAAAAAATCCACAATCTTCCCTCTCAAATAAACTCTACCAAACCAGGGAGATTCAATTTCCAGATTCTCAGTCATCAAATTTGCATAGAGCTCAATCACAACCTGTTTATTATACTGAAGCTAAATGGTTGCAGCTCTCTTCATTCCAATTTGTTCCAGATAATCAGAAAATCTACTTGTCCTATAAGCTTCTAAGTCTATGGGTCTCTCCGAGATAAACCTCCTCTCCGCAAACAATTCACCCATCTCCTCACATTTTAAATCAAAATAAGTAAATGACAAAGCATCACTTACAGATACAGGTGGCAGTGCCTTCTTCTTGGGTAATTTCTTATCTGTCCTGAGCTTCTTAGCAGGTGGAGAAACCTTTGAAGTAGTCACCTTCCTCTTGCCCTTTGCCAGCTGGAAAAACTCATCAAGCACCTCATCACTCGAGTAGTTCAACTGTGTTGGAACATACTCAAGACTATCAGCTTCTTCTTCTTCATTAGATTGTGTTCCACAGTGCTTTTCTTGATCTGAATCATTCTGGCCAGTCATTGGCTCTCCAGATTGCTCAGCATCACTTGCCATTTGATCTTCTTCTTTGTCATCATATTCATACCAGATATATTATTCTGGTTTTCTTCTCCCATGTCAGTATTAGAATCCACCTTCTTACAAATTTCATTTTTAACCTGCTGTGTTGGAACATACACAGCCCTGTCCTCTTCATCACTATCAGACAACTCAATTATCACTGGCTTCCTAAGCTCTCCATCCTCTGGACAGCATATGAATCAAATAGTCCTACAGGCAGTCTATTTGTGTTTTTTATAACCTCCCTACCTTCAGCTTCTTCATCCGTTATCTCTCTCAGAAATACATAACTTGGATGGGGAATACGACAATACACATGAAATATATATTTTCCTCTGTACAACCCATACTTCCCTCTTAGAAATTTTACTTTCCAATTTTCAATACTCCAAGCATCTCCTACATCACCCGTCACTAATTCTTGGGCTTTGACATGCAAGTATTCTCCTTCTATACCTTTTATTTTGGTTAAATCAACCGAGACTCGATATGCCTCTAACCATTCAAAGATCTCATCTATGCTCCCAAACTCCATACCTGTCAGTTTTAAAGAGGGGGGATCAGGACCAGTTACCTTTCCATACGAGCCCTTTCTTTTCGTACTGGTGCGTTCTTCTTGTCCGTCGCCATTAGTGCCAGAACCACCGGGCTTTTCACCGCCATCTGTAGTCTCTTCCTCGACAACATGCTCTTCACCTTGACCAAGATTTTCTTCAGAAAGTTCTTCGGCCCCAACTTGGTCCGTCATTGATTCATCCTCCATGCCCTCTGAGGGTTGAGAATTTTCTGGAAGCTCTTCTTCTCGTGTGGGAGAGTTGGGGTTTGACATTCTCTAGCACAAAGTTGCCGTGGAGAAGGATCGTGGGGATAGTGTATAGCTGGTCTCCGAAGAATGCCAAGAAAAATGGTAGATAGCCAAGAAAGAGGGACTCGAAAGGTTTTGGACAATTTTGAATCCAACACAAACTCTTCAACTCTCCTCCTCTTTTCTCTTGAAACTCCTTTTTGGTTTTCTAAGAAGTATAATGATTACCCTTTTCCCTCTTGTCAACTCGAGATATCAAATCAAAACAACTTCGAGCATACCATAAAATCCATCTTCTATTTTTGTATATTTTTCTTCTTTCTATTTTTTTGTTCTTTTTCGATTTTCTAAAAAAAATAAACAGAATATTTACAGTAACATTAGGGTAAGAATTACCTCAAATTTGACAAAAACCTAAGTGTTGTCGAAGGTTTTCAAAAGTGGCTGAGTTCAACAGCTTTGTAAAAATATTAGCGAATTGCTCGTGTGTTGGAACATAGACTACTTCCACTTCCTTCCTTTCAACCAGATCTCTAATAAAGTGATGCCTTATATCAATATGTTTGGTTCTCGAGTGCTGGACTGGATTTTTCGAGATATCAATAACACTTGTGTTGTCACATAAAATCTTCAAGGGGCCTTGATGAATTCCATAGTCTTTCAACATTTGTTTCATTCACAACAATTGTGCACAACAGCTTTCTGCTGCAAGATACTCAGCTTCTGCAGTAGACAAAGAGATCAAATTCTGTTTCTTACTATACCAAGACACTAAGTTTGTACCAATAAAGAAATATCCACATGTGGTACTTTTTCGATCATCAGCATTACCAGCCCAATCAGAATCACTGTACCTAATTAACTCAGAATCTTGACTCTTAGAATACCAAAATCCATACTCAGAAGTCCCACTTACATATCGAATAACTCGTTTAACCGTAGTGAGATGCGACTCCTTTGGATCAGCCTGAAATCTTGCACAAATCCCAACGCTGAAACATATTTCTGGTCTACTAGCTGTTAAATACAATAAATTTCCAATCATGCCTCTGTATAATTTCTGATAAACCGAAACTCCTTTCTCATCCTTTACCAGTTTGTCAGAGACACCCATAGGAGTTCCAACTGCTCTAGCATTGCTCAGATCGAACCTCTTCACTAAGTTTAGAGCATACTTACTCTGATTTATAAACAAACCATTCCTTCCTTGCTTGACTTGCAATCCCAGAAAGTAAGTGAGTTCTCTAACCATGCTCATCTCAAATTTGGATTGAATGATGGTGACACAATCATGTACCATAGAAGACGAAGTAGAGCCAAATACTATATCATCAACATAAATTTGAGCAATCAAAAATTTTGAATACTTTTCAAGCACAAATAAAGTGTGATCTACTCCCCCTCGACGATAGCATTTCTGAAGAAGAAAGTTAGTAAGTCGTTCATACCATGCCCTGAGTGCTTGCTTTAGAACGTATAGAGCCTTCTTAAGGCAATAAACATGGTGTGGATAATAAGGATCCTCAAAGCCCTTAGGTTGTTCAACATAAACCTCTTCATTCACCACTCCATTTAGAAACACACTCTTGACATCCATTTGATATAACATAAAGTTCATAGAGCAAGCAATAGCAAGTAATATTCGAATTGACTCTAACCTGGCAACTGGTGCGAATGTCTCATCAAAGTCGACCCCTTCCACTTGTGTATATCCTTGAGCTACTAGTCTAGCCTTATTTTGAGTAACTAGACTATCAACATCATACTTATTCTTGAAAATCCACTCCGTGCCAATGACATTAATGCCTTTGGGGTGAGGAGTAAGATACCAGACGTCAGTTCATGCAAACTGACTTAGTTCTTCTTGCATAGCAGCAATCCAATTTTCATCCAGCAAGGCTTCTTTGTAGTTCTTGGGTTCAAACAAAGCAATGCAATCCAGCTAGCCTTCGTTAATTCACTCGAGGAACCGATTGAGTACTTCTCATGTTGGATTCAGGTTGGTCCTGTGTTGGAACATAGGGTTCATTAGCGGGGGACGATGTTCCAACATATTTAGCTTTGACAGGTTCAGTACCAATATGCTCAGTTGCTCCAGCATGTTGATGAGGTTCAACTTCAACTAATGAATCTGCCTTGTCAGGTTGCCGCGGCTGTGTTGGAACATGAGTGTTATCGGGATCTTCTTCTACAACATCTGACTTTTGTTCTTCCTCTGAATCATCCACAATAACATTTATGGATTCCATGAGAGTGTTGGTTCGATGATTAAAAACTCTATGGGCACGACTGTTGATAAATACCCAAGAAAAATTCCTGCATCACTCCGATTGTCAAATTTTGCCAACTGCTCTCTGTCTCTGATAATGTAGCACTTGCTTCCAAACACATGAAAGGATGAGACATTAGGTTTCCTGCCCTTCCAAATCTCGTAGGATGTTTTACTGGTGAATGGCCGCAGATGTACTCGATTAATTATATAACAAGCTGTATTGATAGCTTCTGCCCGCCATTTCTTGTGAATGTCTTTCTCAGCTAACATGACTCAAGACATCTCCTGCAAGGTTCTGTTTTTCCATTCTACAATACCATTCTGCTGAGGGGCGATAGGTGCGGAAAATTCATGTTGAATTCCAAGCTCATCACAAAAGTCACTAAATTGAGAGTTCTCAAACTCTCTACCATGATCACTACAAATTCGAACAATCTTTCCAACTGGACTTCTCTTTTCACTTTGTAACTTTACTACCAGACTTCTAAATACTTCCAACGTATCTGATTTATCTTTCAAAAAGGCTGCCCACATAAATCTGTAGAAATCATTAACACATACAAAGATATATTTCTTTCCACCTATACTAGGTGTATGGACTGGACCCATCAAATCCATATGCAATAATTCCATATTTCTAGAGGTGGTTATATACTGAACTGAAGAGTGAGGAGATCGAATTTGTTTACCTTGTTGGCATGGTCCACAAGCAATTCTATCCTTGTTGGTTAAGATAGGCATACCTCGTACAACTTTCACATTTGCAATTTTCACCAATGTTTTATAATTGATGTGACCGAGCTTCCTATGCCACAGAACTCCTTCATCTTGCTTCGAAATCATACATCGTACTTCTTGCTCCAACAAATAGCAATTATCTAATGATCTTATGCCTGAAATAACCCTGGTTTCTCCGTGTCTCACAACACATTTATCCTTCTGAAATTCCACAGTCATATTGTTATCACACAACTGACTAATACTCAATATATTTGCCTTCAGATCTTCAACAAATATCACACTAGTGAATATTAGAAAACCTTCAATGTTTAATTCACCTTTTCCAATCACTCTACTCTTCTTTCCATCACCGAAAGTCACATACCTGCCATCGTATGGTGTGATATTTATGAGAAATTCTAGAGTGTCAGTCATATGGCGAGAACAACCACTATCAAAGTACCATGAATCTCTAGAATATGATATAAGCGCAGTGTGTGCAACCAGACATGTGCCAGATCGTTTGACAACCCATACCTTTCTGAATGATTTTATTTTCTTGACCTCGCCTATGTTAGAACATACCAAGAGTTTTCGTGCTGACATTTGGTCTCTGATCAGTTTCCTACATCGTTCCTCTGAATAACCTTGATATGTGCAGTAACTGCAGATGAGAGGTTTTCTTTGGTGAGGCTTGCCAAACTTCCGTTTTACTTCTCGAATCTTAGTCTTGAGGGTTACTGGATTCTCAAGTACTTCAGCCTTGTGTGTGTTGCAATAATCAATACCGTGTCGATCACCAAAGTTCCTTCCCATGTCCAGAATATCGTCAAGATTTGCTTTTCCAGTGTTTAGCTTAGAAATTGCTACTTCAGAGGTCTCAGCTCTCTTAATTGCTAATATCAGTTTCCCATTTATTTCTTCATTCTTCTTTGCAAGTTCAGCAACTTTCATACGCAATTCTCTTTCTATTTCTATCAACTTCGTCCTTTCTTCTTTCAGCTCTTTGTTTGTATCAACAACTTGAACCCACATAGCGTACATCTTCTCATAAGTGCTGTAGATTTATTCATCACTTACAGAAATTCCATCGTCTTCATCACTGGGTGTTTCATACGGATCTATGTTGGAACATACAGCTTCAACTTTGTCCGGTGTGTTGGCACATCCATCATTCGATGCATTATGGATTTTTGCTCCAAATGCCACATAGTTGCTTGTAAATTCCTCTTCGTCTTTCTCATCTTCTTCATCTTTCTCATCTTCTTCATCTTCACTCCATAAGGTGACATATGATTTTCCCTGTTTCTTCCAGGTATTTGCACACTCAGCCTGAATATGTCCGTATCCTTCACACTCTCTGCATTGAATTCGTCCAGGCTGTTTTGGTTCACTACTTTGATTTCTGAAGAACTACTGATTTCCCTGCTCAAACCTCGTTCTACGATTATTTCCAGAATCCTGTGGCCTTGGTCTATTTCCACCAAACCTTTCCTGAGATTTCTTGTTAACTAATTTCTTCAGCATTCTTGAGATGTTCTTCGTGATAAGTGCAAGTTTTTCAAATTCATCATCACTGTCAGACTCGTGATTGTCTTTTGATGAAGATGTTTTGAATGCCAACTCCTTAGGGACTCTTTTAGTAGCTTGGTGGAAAGTCATCTCATATGTTTGTAATGATCCCATTAGTTTGTCTAGGCTCATAGTGGCTACGTCTCTTGCTTCTTCTATTGCCGCAACCTTCATTGCAAATCTCTTAGGAAGTGATCTCAAGGTTTTTTCACCAACTTCGTTTCTTTGTAAACCTTTCCAAGTTGATATGCCATGTTGGAGATGTCCCTGAGTTTCCCATTGAATATAGCAATAGTGTCATCCTCCTCCATCTTTAGTTCCTCGAACTTTGAAGCCAACATCTGAAGTTTAGACTCACAAACTCGACTCGTTCCCTCATGAACTGTTTGTAGAATATCCCATGCTTTCCTAGCTTGATGACATGTAGAGATGAGTTTGAACTGGTTTTCATCATGAAGATTGCATTCAGTGCCTTTGAATTCGGTAGAGATGCTTTGAGGTCATCAGACGTCCAACTAGCTTTGTCTCTGAGTTTCTGCTCTCTTTGACTCGACTCTCCTTCTATCGCCTCAGCATCTTCCGCAGGGTGATTCCACTCATTCTCAACATAGAAACATGCAAGTTCATCTAGCGAGTTGATGAAGACTCTCATGCGTGCCTTCTAATAGTTGTAGTTGTTGCCTTCTGGCAGAGGTGGCCGAGACACCAAAGCTCATTCTTTAGTCGCCATGGTAAAACTGGATCACACTTTCCTTGACATAGCCAAGGGAATAATAAAAGACCGTGCTCTGATACCAAATGAAATTTGGTTTTACCAAATTTTCTAATCCTTAGTAGTATGTTCCAACATGACCTATTTAACCAAGTACGTAATAATTCAAAGCATAAACGACACACGACTTAGTTACGTAGTTCGGTGAAATCCACCTACATCTACGGGGCCTGGCCCAGTTCAGAAAAAATCCACTAATTAGAAAGATATAGTACAGAGTACATCTTATAAAATACTTATCTTTACTAACTATAACGTGCGAATTCTGCAAGCTCCACTTGCTATCGATCTGCCTTGATCAGACTCCATCTGACCTTGAAACTCATCGACGCTGGATCTCCTCCTCCCGAGGAATTAAGGCATATGATTCTAAACTTTGAACAACAGGTCAGGTATGTTGGAACATAGGAATCTGACTCTTTACCATTCTCGAAAGTATAAAAATTTGACGTGCAGATTTTTTGCTATTCAATCTGTGTATAACGCAACAGTGTTTGTCCCCTTTTATATCCATGAGCAGTTTGAAATTCTGTCCATGATTATCTCCACAATATTCCTATTCCAAATCTGCTTCTTGAAGTATATCCAAATCCCATAAATAAAGGGATTTTCCTTATCACAATATATCCCATATATTCGCAAATATCAACTCCATATATGTAGGGATTTTCCATAAATCAGGTATGCTTCACACGCCTCTCATATAGAAGAATATTCATATTTCCATAAATCATAAATACCATAATATTATATCTCACCTTTTCCCGTAAAATCATCTTGGCGTGAATATGCTACTTTCGAATGTTTCAACATGGAAAGTTTTTATTTCCAAATATGTTCAAAAAACTGCCAATTAAATATTCAATGCACATCTCCTGACTTTACAACTTTTCCTTTAATTCTCACTATGAGAATCTTCGATTTCTTTGACACTTTGAACCTTCTCTTCAGCCAGGTCATCAAAGTTTCCTTATAGAAACCACTTGATTCCCAGTATAGAGATAGCAATGTTGTGGGAGTTGAAATCAAAGGTAATTGGAATGAAAAGTCTCATCCAATCCACCCCTAAGTTAACCCCATAACCACCAATATCCAACACTTTCAAATCAAAGTAAAAAAGGTTTATAGAACCCTCCACAGAACCTTAGGACATAGTGTATACCCTCAAATCATGCTACCATCAGCTATAGTTACCATGAAAGGCCTAATAACCACCTCTCTCAGTCTAAGTTTATCCACCAAAATTGGATCAATAAAGCTGTTGGTGCTCCCATTATCAAGTAACATAGAGACTCTATATCCATCAATGTATCCAATCATGTTAATAGTTTCAGTTCTGTTATCCCCGCGTATCACATTCAGCACAATTTCTTCTGGTTCTATAGACAAATTGAGTTATGAATCACTCACTTCTATCACAAACACATCACCATCATCACTTTCCTGAGAGTTAATACAATGAACCTGTCTGAATTTACAAATATGACCAGGTCCATATTTCTCCCCGCATTTATAGCAAAAGTCTGTATTTGCTTCTTGAGGTGAGATTCTTTTGTAATTTTCCCCTTGCATTCTCTTTGGTTCTACAACCTTATTTCCATCAGTAAGCTGTATGAATCTAGGACTATTCATCCCTGATGCATTAGAAAATCCAGAGTTCCTAACAGGTACAATACCTGGAAAGTTAGTACTCCATTTTCTATTCTTTTTATGCATTAGATCCAGATTAAGTTTTTGTAATCGTGTTATCTCCATAGTCTCATGATGAGTCCTAGGCTTAAACATATTTACCACATGCTTGAGTTCACCCTCAAGCCCACTGATAAAACTAGATATAAAGTATCTCTCAGATAACCTAGAGTTAAAGCACAGAACTAAGGGTTTCAATTCTTCAAAAGCCTTATGATATTGCTTCATTGTTCCTTTTTGAAAATCTTGTTGAATTCCTCTATTTCATCTCTACCTCCCACCTCAATGAATCTCCTCCGCACTGCATCACTAAAATCAGTCCAGGTCATGTCAGGTCTCACCATTCTTTCCCCTTGAAACCAAATCTCAGCTATGTCTTCTAAGTAGAGTTCCACAACATTTAATCTTTGTGATTCAGGAATTCCATAATAGTTCAAGAATTTCATGCATTTTTAAGCCATTATCTAGGTTTTTCACCATTAAAACTGTTGTGCGGAATGGAGAAAGAACAGAAAATATGAACGAAAATAACAAGACACAAGATTTACGTGGTTCACCAATTTGGCTACATCCACGGGAGACGGATTCACTATATCAGAATTAATGTTTCCAGAGAGAAGAGAGACACTTTATATGCTGTCTCCACTAAACCCTAATAAACTGGGCCAAAAACACAATTCGGCCCAAATCAACAACAGTCCAATAAAGAGACAAGCTATACCGTCGGACCAGGGGCGACTCCGCCCCCCCCGGACCCCCAGGCCAGGGTCGTAGAAGCGGCTATTACAGTATTCAAGGCATACCAACAAATCTCCACCTTGACTTGAATCCTCGAAGTAGAAAACTCCAGATGCACCATTACAGTGCCAGATGAGTAGACTTCACCCTCTACTCCCGGGACTGCCCATAGAGCACCTAATCAGCTCTGATGTTCAGCAAGTCCAAACAATGTTGAAACTTGCTATGTGGCACAGCGGGGTTATCTGCAGTTCCCACTTTCTTCATCCTGATTCTCCTCTCACTCCTCAAGAAATGATATCTGACATCAATATGCTTGGTCCTCTCATGATGGACCTGATCCTTGGCTAGGCACATTGCACTCAAGCTGTCACAGTACACAGTAGCCTGATCATGATGTAGACCAAGATCACTAACCAGCCCTTTCAGCCATATTCCCTCCTTTGCAGCCTCTGTCAGAGCCATGTACTCTGCTTCCATAGTAGACAACGTCACTGTAGGTTGCAAAGTCGCCTTCCAACTAACCACAGAACCTCCCAAAGTGAATACATAACCAGTCATCGATCTCCTCGTGTCAACATCACCAGAATAATCAGAATCAGAGTAGCCTGTAACTAAGCACTCCGTATCACCTCCATAAATGAGACCCACATCAGACGTACCTCTAAGATACCTGAAGATCCTCTTCACAGCTTGCCAATGTTCCTTTCCCGGTTGCCCCATGAACCTGCTCACAACACTGACTGCCTGTGCTAAATCTGGCCTCGTGCAAACCATAGCATACATCAAGCTCCCCACCGCGCTGGCATAAGGAACCCGAGACATATACTCCTTCTCCTCGTCTGACTGAGGAGCAAACATAGTGGTGAGATGAATATTTACAGCACTAGGAGTGTCTATAGGCTTGGCTGTAGACATGCCAAACCTAGCCAACACTTTCTGAATGTAGCCTTTCTGTGACAAGAAAAGCTTCCGCTGACTTCGATCCCTAAGAATCTCCATTCCTAGTATCTTCCGAGCTACACCCAGATCCTTCATCTCAAACTCAGCACTAAGAAATCCTTTCAACTTCTGAACCTCGTGCTTACTCTTTGCGGCTACCAGCATGTCATCTACATAAAGCACCAGATAGATGAATGACCCATCTCTCAACCTGCTGTAGTAGACACAACAGTCATAAGCACACCTCGTATATCCCAGCTAAAGCATGTAACTGTCAAACTTCTTGTACCACTGCCTCGGAGACTGCTTAAGTCCATACAAAGACTTCTTCAACTTGCAAACATACTTTTCCTTGCCAGGAACATGGAAACCATCTGGCTGAGTCATGTACAACTCTTCCTCCAACTCTCCATGTAGAAAAGCGGTCTTCACATCAAGTTGCTCGAGCTCCAAATCCTGATGTGTCACCAAGGCTAGCAACACTCTTATGGAAGTGTGTCTGACCACTGGTGAGAAAATCTCATTATAGTCTACCCCCTCCCTTTGACTGAAACCTCTTACAACAACTCTTGCCTTGTACTTGACTCCCTCTGCAGATGATATTCCTTCCTTCTTCTTGAAAACCCATTTGCAACTGATTACCTTTCTCCCTTAAGGCTGTTTGACCAATTCCCATGTCTGGTTCTTCTGAAGAGACTCCATCTCATCTCCCATTGCAACAAGCCATTTATCAGCATCAGTACATGAAGTAGCCTCTCTGAAGGTTGATGGCTCTTGAGTATCCACTTCCTCAGCAACTGACAGTGCATAACCCACCATATCCTCAAACCCATATCTCTTTGGCTCCCCAACTCCAACCCTCCTGGGTCGGTCCTGAGCTAAACTACGGACTGTAGCTTCTGATGGTTGAGGATCTAGTGGTGGAGATTCCGGTATCTCATATTCTGTCTGTGGCTCTTGATCCACCTCAAATTGTTCCAATCTATTTTCACCTTGAGTGACTTCAAGCTCCACCTGTTTATCAACTCCACTAGTTTCTGGCATAACTGTGGGCTTCACCATATATCTAAGCAAAGAATTTTCATCAAAGACAACGTCCCTGCTCAGAATAACCCTCTTCTCAGATGGAGACCATATCCTAGAGCCTTTAACTCCATCTCCATAACCCACAAAGACACCCTTCTTGGCTCGGGGCTCTAACTTACCATCACTAACATGATAATAAGATGTACAACCAAAAACTTTTAACTTGGAGTAATCAACAACTTTACCTGACCACAACTCCATAGGTATTTTGCACTCTATACCCGTGTGAGGCCCGCGGTTGATCAGGTAACAAGATGTACTCACCGCTTCTGCCCAGAATCTCGTTCCAAACCAGCATTAGAGAGCATGCACCTCGCTCTCGCAAGCAATGTCTGATTCATCCGCTCAGCTACGCCATTCTGCTGTGGCGTATTCCTGACTGTATGATGACGAGCAATCCCTTCATCCCTACAAAACTGATCAAACTCAGACGAGCAGAATTCCAGCCCATTATCAGTTCGAAGCCTCTTGATCTTCTTCCCGGTCTGATTCTCCACCAAAGCTTTCCACTCCTTGAACTTCGAGAAAGCTTCACTCTTATGTTTCATCATGATAACCCAAGTCATCCTTGAGTAATCATCAATCAGAGAAACAAAGTACCTGTGACCTCCCAGTGACTCAACTCGGGAAGGTCCCCAACAATCAGAATGGATGTAATCCAATGTGCCCTTTGTTCTATGAATCGCCTTAGGAAACTTGCTGCGGTGATGCTTCCCAAAAACGCAATGCTCACAGAAGTCCAAGCTCTTGATCTTGTGGCCACCAAGAAGATCATACTTCGACAGAATCTGCATCCCTCTTTCACCCATGTGACCAAGCCTCATATGCCATAACTTAGTCATATCATCCTGGTGAACCTCCGAAGATGCAACATTAACAGAATCCATAACCGTGGAACCTTGTAGAAAATACAAAGTACCATGCAGAACACCTTTCAGAACCAGCCTAGAACCTTTGCAGACACACAGAACTCCATCACTCCCTGAGTAGACGAAACCCTTTCTATCCAACGTAGGAAGAGAAATCAGATTCTTTGTCATCGATGGAACATGCCTGACATCGTTCAAAGTACAGAAACTACCATCATGCATCCTGATCTTGATTGAACCAATCCCAACTACCTTGCACGCAACACCATTTTCCTAGTAATGATGCCCTCAGCTTGCTCATAAGTTGAGAAATAATCTCTTCTTGGGCATATATGGTAAGATGCCCCAGAATTAAGAAACCACGCATTAGAATGATTATTTTGCCCAGTAACAGCTAGAGCAAAATCATCTTCAGAACTGAAATCCCCTTCTCCTTACAGTAGTTACAAACATCATTGGCCTTGGGACCCTTTGAAGATGACTCCTTGCCCTTCTTCTTATTGCCGGTTTCCTAACCTTTTGTGTTTCCGTCACTAGCAAACAAGTCAGTGGCCTGACTTTCTGTACCTATACTGTTTGCCTTATATCGCAACTCTCTACTATGGAGAGAGGATCTTACTTCCTCCAGAGACACAGAATCTTTACCAACAATAAATGACTGAACAAAATTCTCATACGAAAGTGGTAAAGAAACTAGCAAAATCAAAGCAGCATCTTCATCTTCAATTTTCACATCTATATTTCGCAATTCTAATAACAAAGTATTCAATTGCTCTAGATGGTCTCTGAGTTGCGTACCTTCCTGCATTCGGAGACCGAAGAGGCGTTGTTTCAGAAGCAACTTGTTGGTTAGAGATTTCGTCATATACAAACTCTCCAACTTCAGCCACAGTTGTGCAGCAGTCTCCTGATCTGAGACCTCAGTGATGATTTCGTCCGCGAGACACAGCATAATCGTCGAGTGTGCCTTTTCTTCCAGACTCACAACATCGCCAGAACTGCTCGCGAAATCCTTCGTTAGCGGAGTCCACAAACCTTGCTGTTTCAGCAAAGCTCGCATCTTGATCTGCCATAAACTGAAACAGTTTCTCCCAGTAAACTTGTCGATCTTCACGTTCAACCCAGACATCTTTCTCCCCGATCAGCCCCGATCAGCCCCGATCTGATGAGCCCAGAATCCGATATACCCACTACGGATATCGCTGGAAAAAGAAATCGCTCTGATACCAGTTTGTTGTGCGGAATGGAGAAAGAACAGAAAATATGAACGAAAATAACAAGACACAAGATTTACGTGGTTCACCAATTTGGCTACATCCACGGGAGACGGATTCACTATATCAGAATTAATGTTTCCAGAGAGAAGAGAGACACTTTATATGCTGTCTCCACTAAACCCTAATAAACTGGGCCAAAAACACAATTCGGCCCAAATCAACAGCAGTCCAATAAAGAGACAAGCTATACCGTCGGACCGGGGGCGACTCCGCCCCCCCGGACCCCCAGGCCAGGGTCGCAGAAGCGGCTATTACAGTATTCAAGGCATACCAACAAAAACAATTAACTCTACTCTTGCATGACACTTACCCCTATGCATATCCAATTTTTCTTTCCAGTCCTCAGAATTGCCTACAATCTTAGGATTAAGCAGAATATGACTATTTCTAGGAGAATTATGTTTAATTCTAACCTCACTGTGGGTAGGACCTCCAGGAGTTCTTGGATGTTGAGATCCGTTTGAGCTCTCTGCCTTGTCTTTGCCCTTAGAGCTATCATATCTATGCCGTACAACTTCAATCAACTTCTCCAGTTGTGTTCTCATCTCCTGCTGTTGTTTGAGATTTTCACTCTGGAATATCCTCAAAGAAGTTTCCACATTTGAATTGATCCCTGTGTTGGTGATTTCCATCCATTCTCACAACTCTTAGTTTTGATTCTTTAGCTCGAGTGAGATTTCTCCAACTCTTGCCTCAAGCTCCTTCTAGTGAGCTTCCAGAATCTTTGTGCGAGTGTTTTCCGCCATGAATCCAAGGAAGGCTGAGCTCTGATACCACTTGTTATGATCATGGGGATCAAAACCTAATTGAACAAGGAATTAAAAGAAGAAGAAGAACTTTATTGGTTGAATTTTAAGAGCAATCGGCTCAGTTTATAAAGATGAGAAAGAAGAAGGTTTAGGAGAGAAGAGATTTTGTTTTTCAGCTCAAAAGTGTGATCAACAATGATGATAATTGTCTCTAACCAACTCATAAATTATATATGCTAACTTCCTAACTAGGCAGGAAAAAAAAGCAATAACCGCAGCTAAGAAATCAGTTGCAAAAGCTGGTTCATCCCTTTGGCATGCTCTCTAAACTTTACTGATATCATTGATCAGTATTTAGGCCAAAATTACTTTTAACCCTTGGATCATAACAGTTATTCTCTGATCTAAGCCGATCACAATATCATGTATCAAAATCGATATTTGTCGAGAGATATGCTAACTATTTTACTAACCAAAAAAGTACCTAAAATCAAGAAAATTAACAGGCATATACTAAAAATATGGTCACTCTCCATTTATCCTTTAAACTCCTTTTACTTAACTAGGAGAGTTATACCAGTCATTTTGTGTATTCAAAATATTTTTTGTAGGGGTATCGAATTAATTATCGGTGTAGAAACTGCCTATAACCTGAACTCGTAGTATACCTGAATAAACGATCTAAAGACATTTGACCGAATAGTCGGTCTCACAAGTCTGAAACATACAAAGGGTCAAAATCTACTAACCTAGATCAAATCCTCATGCCGAAAATGCCAAAAGTAAATTGGTTCAAATAATTTTGATTTGGATTTCTCCTAAACCATTCTTGAACAATAGATCAAAAGCCAAACTTGTTTTTTTTTTTTGATAAATTAAAGGATTGGCTAAAATTATAGGTTAACACAGACGATCACATATGATATGTAGACAAAACTACCGATTTTGTGAAAAATAGTGGGTAGAAAGGTAAAGAAACTAAATGTAAATATCATAAAAATATAATGGTAAAGTTTTGGGAAGGACCGTCTCTCCATACACTTATGGAAAGATAGTTTATGGAAATATAGGATTCAATTAGAATTATGATATGTAAAATGTTTTAGTTACAATATTAAAAATTTAGAGCATTCACAATGGTAGTTTCTTAATCCCACATTTCTTTTTAATAAGGAGCATTCCATATTTAAGGAGGACCATTGTGGAGTTTTAAGAACCACTCCTTAATAAGGGGTTACTCTTTAATTAAGGAGTTGGTACCTCTTTATTTGTGAAAGACCAACCAATCAATGATAGACTCTTGGAATAACTTGTTTTGTATTTTTTAATCTGATTGGATTATAGTCAAAGTTTAATTTTGATTATGTATATTTTTTCATAAATGAGAATTTTTTTAAATCTATTTTTATCTATGTATTTAATATTATTTTATATCACGTAATCTATTATATTGGAATGTAGAGGATCAAAGTCCAACTATGCAAGTCACATAAGAGTTAATTCAAAAACTTCAAAGTTCAATCCATCAATGCTCAGAGATTCGAGATCAGGAAATCATCATAAACTTAGAGCGGATATCGTTGAACATTTTGGAAATAAGGATCAAATGTAGTTTTTTTGAAAATATTATGATATTGATTATTATTGATAATTTTAAATCATATAATATTTTATATGGATGAAATAATGAACATGTTTGTGTTATAATTATATAGTCAATTCAATATAATTTTTAATTTTCATGATATTGGTATTTTATTAAAAAAATAAATAAAAGTTTAAATATTTTCTATTAGACATGGTGATGTGGCACTAAAGATGTGATTCTAAAAGATCATTCAAATGTTAGTAGTTAGTTCTTACCTAATTTTTATCAAAATTGATGATGTGCCACTTAAGAAGTGTTCATTAAGTCCACTACCATCGTGGATGCTCTTATTATGCGACGTCCAGTTGTTATAAGTTTATGATCAGATTAATACAAACCAAAATTTTTATTTTGATTTATTCTAATTTGTTGTTTAAACCTTGGTCTTTCCCTAATTTATGGAAAGAACGTCTTTCAAATGATGGACTCTGACATAATTAACACTATTAGAAAACAGGTACATAGGCACTGGTATGCTAGTGATACCGGTGCTACAAAACTAAAATATTGGTGCCAATAATAAATTCAGCACCGGTACACAAAAAAACCAGTGCCTATGAATAAATTCAGCACTGGTACACTGAATACCGGTGCCAGATACCAGTGTCTTTGAAGAAAAAAATGTTAGAATCAATATTTTCCTACAACGGTTTTTGATGAATGACATATACCAGTGCTAATACCGTTGCCTATGATGGAATAGTAATTTTGGTGGGAAAAATTTTGGTGGGAAAATAGCTAGCACCGGTATGTAGAGGAATGGCACCGGTAATAATACCGGCTCTCATAGAAAATTTCAAAAAATGAGTTTATGGTATGAGTTACTCTAGAAAATAAGTTTATGGTATGAGTTACTCAAGAACATGTTCTAGTACATTTCAACATTTCACCACAAAAATCATTTATTTAATGTTTCTATATTTAGTCAAGAATAACGAAAATCGTGTATTTTGAAGCCATGGATAACGTGGTAACACAATTTTGGCCACATTGTAATTTTTCAAGAATATGTAGAAGTAATCAATGTTGACCTTCGAGACCCTTCCATTCACTCATACATGCCCAAATTGCAAAGTTGCAATTATATATTATTGAATTGCATTTTGGTTAAGCTAGTTTCGTGATTAGACGACTCCAACTTTCTTGGAGGGACATAAGTGCTGAAATTAAAAACTTTACTAGTAACTCCAAATTTAA
Organism: Rubia yunnanensis; assembly: GCA_037428765.1. Classification (NCBI taxonomy): domain Eukaryota; kingdom Viridiplantae; phylum Streptophyta; class Magnoliopsida; order Gentianales; family Rubiaceae; genus Rubia; species Rubia yunnanensis. The sequence continues at coordinate 61,275,564 of CM075071.1, read as the reverse complement.
ATTCGCTCGAACGTGATGCTACCTTATACACCACATTGTATTTTCCATGTTTGTAAGGGAATATTTATCAAAAATCGAGCACAAAAATATATCCATACTCCTTTTCAATTTCACTTTGCAACTTTCAAGTAATCAACCATATGTTACCTTAGAACATGTACTAACGCTTTTCAATATTTCACCCACAAAAATCATTTATTTTACGTTTCCACATTTAGGAAAGAATAACAAAAATAATGTATTTTAGAGGAATGGGTAATGGGGTAACACAATTTTGGGCCACAGTGTAATTTTCTAAGAATTTCTAAAAGTAATCAATTTTGACTTTCGAGATCCTTCCGCTCACCCATACAAGCCCAAATTGCAGAGTTCCGATCATATATTATTGAATTGCATTTTGGTTATGAAAATTTCATGATTTGACGACTCCAACTTTGTTGGAGGGACCTAACTGCAAAATGTAAAAACTTTACTCGTAACTCCAAACTGAAATTCGTTCGAACATGATGCTACCCTATAAACCCCATTGTATTTTTCATGTTTGTAAGGGAATATTTATAAAAAAAAATGAGCATAAGAACATATCCATAATATTTTCCGATTTCACTTTGTGACTTCCAAGTAATTAATCATAAGTTCTCTAAAACATGTACTAGCGATTTTCAATATTTTACTAAAAAAATCATTTATTTAATATTTCTATGTTCAGGCAAAAATAAAAAAAATCATGTATTTTGGAGCAATGGGTAACTGGGTAACACAATTTTGGGTCACACTGTAATTTTTCAAGAATTATGTTACAAGCTATTCGATTCATCAACTGTAGCCCAACTTTTAATAACGTAATTGTCCCTTATTTAGTTGCGTTTTGAATTCTTCAATTTTGTGATTCGCCTCCTCCGAATTTGTTCTCATGGACATAATTGTAAAAATGAAAAAGTTAACTTAGAGAGCAAAATATACCAGCACCGTGATTGTTTTTTGTTCATACTGGTGCTATTGTGTAGCGGGAAAATGGAAATTTTGAATTTTCATCCAATATTTTTGAGGGATTTTTTTGAGCAACGGTAGCACCATCATAGGTGCCAGTCAGACTACCGGTACTAGGTAGTTAGAATATTTTTCTTCTCTTTGCTCTCAAGAAGAAAAAAGACTAAATTATTTTTTTAGTCCCTTACATATTTACCAATACCTTCTTTTGGTCTCCGACTCCAAAACCGTGTTTAATCGGCCACTAACATTCTGAAATTGAATCTTTTGATCCCCAAAGGCAGTTTTCAGGTAAACCGGAATGATTTTTCGGTATAGCCAGAGGTATTTTATTAATTTTACTAATTAAAAAAAATCAATGAAAAATTTCAAATATTTATTTTTTCCTTTACTTAATTTTCAACTTTCTTTCAAATTTTCTTTCTTTTAGGGTTTTCTTTGAAACCCTTTCCGCCGCCAGTGTGCTGCCGGTCCTCAGATCCACCACCTCTACCAACGGTCCGCCGGTCTGCCGGTCCACCGCCGCTGCTCTTCTTCAGCTTCACAGAACAGAGAAAACTATAGTCCTTTATCCATCTCCTGGCTTCGGTCACCTGGTTTCCACTGTAGAGCTTGAAAATTTCATACTCACCCACCACAGCGACCACCAAATCACCATCCCCAATTGTATCACCATCGTGTAGCACCGGCGCCACCGCCGTACAAATCTTTATCCTCCCCAAACACTCGCCAGAGTCCATCGTCTGGAGCGTGATCTGGAGGCAATCGGTGACGGCGATGGAGAAGAGGAAGACAGCGAAGAGGAATCTGGGATTGGGGAATCTGTGGGGACCTTGGTCTGGAGGCAATTGACGGCAGGGAAGAGGAAGGCGGGTGGCGGAGAGGGTGGCGGCAGAGTTGGAATCAGAGAAGAGGTAGCGGCGTAGTGAAATCAGGGAAGAGGTAGCAGCGGAGTTGAATTGGGGGAGAGGTAGCGGCGGTGTGGTCTGATTTTGTTTTTTATTTTTTTTGTAAAAATCAGGGGTATTATGGTCATTTTACATATTTTGACCAATTTTACCATTGACTAAATCTCAAAACTGCCCCTAGGGACCAAAAGATTCAATTTTAGAATGTTACTGGCCGATTAAATGCGGTTTTTAAGCCAGGGACCAAAAGAAGGTATTGGTAAATATGTAAGGGACTAAAATAACAATTTAGTCAATAAAAAATAAATTATAACACATATTTAAAGAAGCATTACGCAGCCAGGTTTGAAGGACCTAGAACCGGTATGATCACCAAGGGCACCAGTTTTCATACCAGTGCTACGGTGTTAAAAAAAAATAAGCCCAACTTGGCCCAAGTTAGAGCATTCAAACCCTAGTTATATAAAACCCTCATCTCATAATAACGCTCACTTCCTCTCTCTGATAATCCACAATAGCTCATGCAGATCCGCCACCGCCGTGGACTACGCTTCTCCTCCGGTTGCACACCTTCGCGTTATCTCCACCTCTCCGGTGGTTTTCTCCTTCGTCGTGGTGCACTAGCCCCGACGCCATCTCCCCACACTTTGGTCGCTGGTGGGAGTCGTGAGCTCCTCCAAATATACCGGGTTTAGCTCAGATCCCCTCGCCCCTAGCTCAGATCCCCTCGCCCCCAGCTCAGATCCCCTCGCCCCCAGCTCAGATCCCCTCGCCTCAGCTCTTGCGTCCGGCCTCACCTTCACAGTTCTGGTTCGTTGATGTTATCTAGGGTTTATGGAGATTGGGTTCTAATTTTTATGATAATTGATGTTGTTAATCTATGTTGAAGTCTAGTATGTTTCATGAATTGTGAGTTGTGAGTTGTTATGTATAATCATATACATTTAATGAAATCTAGGTTGTAGTTATAAATTTTCTAGTTTTTTACATGAAATTATGATTTTATTTGTGTTTTGTTCTTTATGAATTTCTGGGTTTCATATTCCGGCCTGTGAGTTTATTCTCACTGCCTGGATTTTTTTATCGATCACCTATATACTAGGATCGGTTCAAATAAGCATAGGCACCGGTATTTTGACCCCTTGAAATGTTGTCGCCTAAGTAGGGTGATGCTGGAATGTAGATTTTAGCAACGGTATTGCATATCGGTGTTGGAATACAGATACTAGCACCTGCAACACTTACAGGTGCCTATGTAAATGCATTTTTCCACCAGGTCACTTAGGCACCAGTATTTCAAGGACGCAAATACCGATGCCTATATGGTAAAATACCTGTGCCTAAGGGGGTACCTTCCAGTAGTGTAAGAGCCTCTACCTAAAAATGAAAATAAAAAAAAACGAATAAAGGCTGAGAAGAATGAAGAACGATACAACCCCTACAACCCCCCACCCCCTCGTTAAAGAGTTAGACAGGGGCGGAGACAATCCAAACGGTACCCGAATCCTCTTCCCCATTTCTAGAAGGTATTACTTTTAGAAAATTACCCTTCAAGCTCTGCAAAAATAATTTCTAAGGCTACTAATTTTTAAAAATTACCCTTAAACCCCATCAAATTGAATAAAAATGATTTTATTGAATATTATTCTATTACAAATAATTAATTAGCCAAGCTAAAAAAAAATCTGGCTCCGCCCCTGGAGCCAGATCGACGGTCGCTGATTTCTGTGAGCTATTGTTGACAACCACCGCCTTTGATCAAAGTTCAATGCTAAGTCTGAAAGCACACTAACCTACAAAAGTTTTAAAAAAAGTGAATCACTATATCACGCCCTGTATTTTACTTGATTACGCCCTGTATTTATACAATTTAGTATAAAATATGTACTTTTAATTTAATTTCGTTAATTAAAATATGTTTAATTTAATATTAAATTATATTTTTATTTACCACCATTTCCGCCACCGTCCGGCACCTCCGCCGATGCCGCCGCCGCCGTTTACTGCCACCGCCGGTCTTCTTTTCCGGCCAGTTCTTCTTCTATGGCCTTCTTATCCGGTCTTCTTTTCCGGCCTTCTTCTCCTCTTCTTCTTCTCTTCTTCTCTAGCTTTTTTCTCCTCTTCTTCTTCTCTTCTTCTCCGGCCTTCTTCTCCGGCCTTCTTCTCTGGCGGCCCCCGCTCTCCTCTCCTTCTCCAGCTCCGGCTCTCCTCTTCTTCTCTCATCCGCGTTCTCTTCTCCCCGTTCTCCTCTTCTTCTCCGGTTCACTTCCCTCTAACCAACTCTCCTCTTCTTCTCCCGTCTCTTCTCCCTCTCCGGCTCTCCTCTTCTTCTACTGTTCTCTTCTCCCTCTCCGGCTCTCATTTTCTTCTACCGGTTCTCCAGCTTCGGCTCTGGAGGTGGTGGAAATGGTGGCGGTGGTCCAGTGAAAGCGGTGGCGGTGGAGGTGGAGGTGGAGGTCCGGTGGTGGCGGTGGTCACCGGTCCGGCGGTGGCGGTGGTCCGGAGGGAATATCGAATTTTATATTTTTGTTTTGTTTTTTATTTTTATTTTATTTTAAAAAATGAAATTTAGTATTATACATATATGTACGTATTTGGACATAAACTAGTAAAATACATGGCGTGATATAGCACGTTGAAATGACAAGTTTGTGTCATGAAAAAACCGTTAAGCCTACCGTCATCGTGTCAGTGGACGATAGAGTCGGAGGTCTATGCTAAAAGAGATCGAGGAGGTGTACTAGGTAGGGAGGTAGGTTGGAGAAGGGTGGTACTGTGGTGGGGAGCTGGCAGATGTGGTAGTGTGCTGACAGTAGTCTCCCCGAAGGAATGGGAGTAGGGTTTTACCGTAGAAAGAGGGGGATTTTGAGAAAAACAAAAATCTTCAAGGTTTTGTTCAATCTAATTAATATAAGAGTCCGTCTCTTGAGAGACGATCTTTACATACGTTATGAAAAGATCAATGTTCAAACTGCAAATTAGAAAAAATAAAAATAAAAATTTTGGGTTGCATTAACCGAGTCATAAACTTACAACTACTACATGTTGCATAATAATTTTTTAATATTGTAATTAAAACTTTTTACCTTTCAATAATTCTAATTCTACCTCGTCTTTCCAAAGACTTTGCCTTAATATAAAGAGTTGAATTTTCAAAAATTTCTGACATTAATGATTTCAATTATTTTATTAAAAAGAGCTTAACCAACGATGTAGGACTACTAAAATTATTCCGAAAATGTTGTACTTATGTTGTCTATGGACTAGTTTTTAAAAAAAATAATAATTATGCACTAGTTTTTTTAAAAAATAATAATTATGCATTAGTTTTCTATTTTTTTTAAAAAAAACTTAACCAACGATGTTGGACTACTAAATTATTCCGATAGTGTTTGTTCTCTATAGTGCACCCCTATATATAAAGTATATTTCCGCACCTCAATAAACTATAAATACAACGAAGAATAAATTGCAACAAAACAGGAGCATAATTATAAGGATGAAAATATAAGCCAGGAAGCATTTGTATGCGGCAAATCTGAGCGTATAATCTCCCCCTTCGGACAACCGGAAGCCTACATTTACAAAAGGTCATTATAGAACAATTAGTGTTTATGTGTCCAAACTTTAAATGGCTTAATCTGGTAGTGACTCGTGATGAAGCAAAGCAAGCATGGCTCAATTTTTTGATTTGTTCATTTATGTGTGGCCGGTGATTTCTTGAAAGAGGTGATATCTACATGATTAACTTTACTAAAACCCCGGTTGTCTATATTCATACTCCCTCCGTCCCACATTAAACTACACATTTTACTATTTGATAATATTTACTGTTAAACTTTGACCACACATTTAAATATATCTATAAGTAATAATATTATTATATGTAATACTGTTGGATTCATCTTAATAAATCATTTTTAAAAAGTAATATTTTATTTACTCATATTATACATAATTAAATTTATTAACGGCTAAACATGATTTTTTAAACAGTAAAAAAGATTTCTTACAAATTTAATCCGGGACGGAGGACGTATATGACTGTTGTAGCACGTAAACTGATTGATGTAATTTTAAAACCCTGAGGTAAAACAAGAAGTTTGAAATTAAAAGGTATTATGACTATCTGTAGATAATTATTTTTCTGAGGTATTTGGAAACAAACTCTGCGCGTGTTTTGAAAAAACACTGCTACTATTACAGTAACATTATCACCGATTCGATTTTCATTATGTTACGTTGCAAGGGTAAGAGAAATTGCTATGTTTGTGGTTACAGTTGCCACAAACAGCAATTTCATATGGAGGACGCATTATGAAAATGCGTCCTCTCATTTTTTTATTTTTTTTTTGTTAATTCTCGATAAAAAATGTCAAACGACGAAGCGGGTGATGCCACGTGGCGAGGACGTGGATATTTAAAATTTTTTTTATAATTCCAGAAAAAAATAAGGTGATGCCACATGGCGAATGGTGGTGATGCCACGTGGCGAGGACGCATTTCCGTAATGCGTCCTCCGTGGAAATTAAATTATTTTTGTAAAAATTTTAGTAAAAATGAGGTGATGGAGATGATGCCACGTGGCGAATGGGGGTGATGCCACGTGGCGAGGACACATTTCCGTAATGCGTCCTCCTTGGAATTTTTTTTTAAAAATCTGGTCAAAGTAAAAAATTGCGGTCGAAATTATTATCGCATTTCCGTAATGACTATTTTCCAAATTATTATCAAACAAACAAAAGTCTGCTTATGCGCAATCTTGACCCAAAACACGTGGATCAGAAATAGTAAGTTACACATTGCAGCAACCCACGATAATTTATTACTTAAATTCACGACTCATTTGAAAGACCGCGCTCTTGTTGGATTCAGGGCAGGATTTTATAATAAGCTTTCTCCCAAATAAATAAAATTCTCCACACGCTTAATTTACCAAATTTAACAAAATATAATAAACATTATTTCATTCACAAATTAAATTAGCACCGTAGTTAATTACAAATCTCATTTCCAACATTTTTTAAAAAATTGTTGGAAACAATACCCATTCCAGGACTCGTTTGAGGAGCTCCGGAGAAATAAACTTATGCAAATTTCTACTAATTTCCAACATTTCGCTGATTCATTTCCCGAGAAATAAATTAGTTTCCAAAACGAGTCCTCTAATTGATTTCAGAAAAAAGAAAATAAATCCTAACTATTTTCGGGGAAAAAATGAGAGGACACGTTTCCAAAACGAGTTCTCTAATTGATTTCAGAAAAAAAAATAAATCCAAACTATTTTCGAGAAAAAAATGAGGGGACTCGTTTCCAAAACGAGTCCTCTCAAATATTTTCGGAAAAAAAAGGGCTGAGGACTCGTTTCCAAAACGAGTCCCCTAATTACTTTCAGGAAAAAAAAATACCCCACCTCAGAGGACTCGTTTCCAAAACGAGTCCTCTCAATTATTTTCGAAAAAAAGGCTGAGGACTCGTTTCCAAAACGAGTCCTCTAATTAATTTCTGGAAAAAAAATTGGTCCACCTAGAGGACGCATTTCGATAATGCGTCCTCCACCCTCAGCCTCCAAAATAAAAACCCAGCACACTTGCGTCCAATTTCCTATTTTCTTGCACACTAAAATTATGAACTCGCAAGGGTAAGGATTTCGGTGATGATCTAGCGATGGTAGTGACTATATCAGAGTGTGTGCATGGTTGAACGTCGCGATGGCTGAGAGCAAATTGCAATGGTCGAGTTCGAACTCATCGTTGATGGTGATGGTGTTGAGAGATACGATTAGAAATGTTTGACTCGTCACGGTAGGGTGGGTGATTGGGACTTGGTGGTGGGCCATTGGATCATACATAACAAGCGCATGGACCGGATGAGGGTGGTGTCAGAGGTGGGGTAAAGGCACTAGTAGAGAGCAACTCATTAAAGGCGGTGATAGAAGGCGGTTAAAAAAAGTGAAATTGCCTTTAATTGAAGTCCGGAAGGGGTTCCGAGTTCGGAAGTCCCTCCTAGGCCATTTTAAAGGCAATTCTAATTAATTAAAGGCGGTTCCACCTTTAAAATAACTTCTTCTTCTTTTTTTTTCTGAAGGGCTGAAAGCACTCGGAAGTGCTTTCCCAAGTCACATTTTCATTTTAAAGGCGGTTCTGTATAGAACCGCCTTTAATGGGCTTAGGCCTAAACTTTAGGCGCCTGAACCCATTTTCCTTTTCCTACTTGAAACCTTATTTTCCCTTTGAAACCCTATTCTTCTCCCATCAGACTTCTCTCCCCCATCCCCCACATTAACCCACCTCCACCCCCTGCCTCCTCCCACCAACGCCACTTTTCCACACCCTCACATAACTCGACATCGCCGGCTCTACGAATTTGTCCAACATCAGATCTATTATCCTCCAACCCCTCCTCATATCTCTGGGTTGCCACCCTCCTCTCTCTTTCTGTCGTTTGTCGCTCCTCCAGTGTTCTCCGTTTGGCGTTCGTTCCTCCTCCACCATTCTCTGTTTACCCCTGAAGCTGCAATCCCACCGTCCCTGAAGCTCCAATCCCTCTGTCGCTGAAGCTCGCCTCTACCGTGTCGCCTCCACCGACCGCATCTCTCCAATTAGGTTTATTAATGCTATTTGTTTCTATAGATTTGTATGTTGATGGTAATACATGAAAGTGTGTTTCCGTTAACTAGTTGGTGTCTGTTTTTTCTTCTCTAACATTGAACGCCGGCGTTCTGGGATTTTTTTGCTATCGGAAACCATTTTTTTGGTAGTTATTTTTCTGGAAAGTCAGAAATAGGTTCCCAAATCGGAACCTATTTCGGCCCCAATTAAAGGCGGTTATTTGAACTGCCTTTGATTGATTTTGATCATAGGCAGAGCCAGAGAAGACACTTTGAAAGTGCATTTAATGGTCTGATATAGTCGCCTTTAATGGCCCCTTCCTCCACTAGTGAGGTGAGGTGAGGTGCGAGAGTGGTAGGTGAGATATGTAGGGGTGGGGTGGAGGCAGATGAAGGAGTCAGAATGGGTGGGGTGGAATGAGGCATCCGAGGTGAGTGGAACGATGCCAACAGTTCAGATTGGGAGGTGAAATCACAAGGATTGGGTTGCAGGTGGTGAAATCCTGGCTGGGGTGGTGGCGGGGTTGGGGTGGTGAAATTCTGACCTGGGTTGTGGCATGGGATGGGATCGGGTGGTGAATTATGGTTGCGAGTGGTTTCAACGAAAAAGCGACAATGGTGTAAGGGTGGTACTGGTTCGATAAAATTTAGCAGAATAAATAAGAGTAATTTTGTCATTTTAATTTTCTCTAGAAAATGATGAGAGGTTTTATTTTTTTACACTTTTACATCAGTCAAGAATTACAATTGCACTCGAACAAAAATTTTGGGGATTAATCATGTGTTTTTTCCCTTAATTTTATTCTCACTTCACAACGGCCAGTAACATTTTTTTTTGAAACAAATAGTCGGACTCCTTCTCATTAATATATAGAAATGGGGTAACACAATTTTGGGCCACAGTGTAATTTTCTAAGAATTTCTAAAAGTAATCAATTTTGACTTTCGATATCCTTTCGCTCACCCATACAAGCCCAAATTGCAGAGTTCTGATCATATATTATTGAATTGCATTTTGGTTATGGCAATTTCATGATTAGATGACTCCAACTTTGTTGGAGGGACCTAACTGCAAAATGTAAAAACTTTACTCGTAACTCCAAACTGAAATTCGCTCGAACATGATGCTACCCTATAAATCCCATTGTATTTTTCATGTTTGTAAGGGAATATTTATAAAAAAAATTGAGCATAAGAACATATCCATAATCTTTTCCGATTTCACTTTGTGACTTCCAAGTAATCAATCATAAATTCTCTAAAACATGTACTAGCAATTTTCAATATTTTACTAAAAAAATCATTTATTTATATTTCTATGTTTAGGCAAGAATAACAAAAATCATGTATTTTGGAGCAATGAGTAACTGGGTAACACAATTTTGGGTCACACTGTAATTTTTCAAGAATTATGTTACAAGCTATTCGATTCACCAACTGTAGCCCAACTTTTAATAACGTAATTGTCCCTTATTTAGTTGCGTTTTGATTTCTTCAATTTTGTGATTCGCCTCCTCCAAATTTGTTCTTATGGACATAATTGTAAAAATGAAAAAGTTAACTTAGAGAGCAAAATATACCAGCACCGTGATTATTTTTTGGTCATACTGGTGCTATTGTGTAGCGGGAACATGGAAATTTTGAATTTTCATCCAATATTTTTGAGGGATTTTTTTGAGCAACGGTAGCACCATCATAGGCAGAGGCGGAACTAGGGGGCGAGGGGGTGCTAGCGCCTCCCCTAAGATCCGGCAGCCCGGAATTTAGGCCTAGAGCCACCGGAAGCCACCGGATTCTGCCCCCCCTTGAGTTGTCATCATTTTACTGCGAGGGAGTGGCTGGGGAGGCGAGCAGCGGCGTGAGAGGCGGAGGAGCGCAGCGGCGTGAGAGGCGGAGGCGCGCGCAGCGGCTGGCGGAAAGAAACCTGAGGAAGACGATGGTTTATTATTTTTTTTGGTATAACTAAACAAAACGATGTCGTTTTGGCTAAGTGAAACGACGTCGTTTTGCTTAGCGGGTTGAAAAAAAATAAAAGGCCAATTGGGCTCAGCCCAACTGGCCCAAACAAAATTCAATAACCTAACCTAACTAACTAACTAAGGCAGCAAACCACATTTGGCTCTCCAACTCATCTGCCGCTCCAACTCATCTGCAGCTCGGCCACTGCCGCCAGCCGCCTGCCGCCAGCCGCCTGCCGCCCCTTCCCATCTACAACCACTATTAGCAACCAACCAAGAGCAAGGTATCAAGGGACTAATATATTTTTGTTATGTAATGTTGAATAACTTGAATTTGTATGAAATTGTGAATATTGAATATAGATATGAATAATTTAGTGATTGTGTTGAAATTGTGAAATTGTGCTAAATATAGATTTGAATAATTTGACATATTTTTGACATATTTAATTAAACATATTTAATTAGACATTTTTTGAGACATATTTAATTAGACATTTTTTGAGACATATTTAATTAGACATATTTTTTAGACATATTTAATTAGACATATTTAATTAGACATTTTTTAAATAGACATATTTAATTAGACATATTTAATTAGACATATTTTTTAGACATATTTAATTAGACATATTTTTTAGACATATTTAATTAGACATTTTTTTGAGACATATTTAATTAGACATATTTTTGTATGAAATTGTGAATATTGAATAGCATATACATATTTAATTTGACATATTTTTCTTATTTTATGTCAAATAGGATATGGATAAATTCTTAATTCGAAGTAGTGTATCATCTATTTTTAAGAGACCGAGTGAATCAAATGAAGAAAGGATTAATGAAGAGGGTAGTAGTCAAAAACATTCTCGTGTTGAGTTCAATTCGGATGATGTTATAAATGATCCCGGGAAACGTAAACCTATTAAGGATTTTGATGTTTCTATTAGAGATCAGGTGATGAGAGAATATGTGTTGAGAGGTCCTTGCCAGCCTAAGGGTCATTCTTTTCCAAAGACAAAGCAGGGAAATGACTATAGATGTTTTCAACCTTCGTGGTATAAAAATTTTGATTGGTTGGAGTATAGCGCGTCAAAGGATGCAACATTTTGCTTTTGTTGCTATCTCTTTAGGAATTCACATAAGGGATGTCGAGATGGAGAGGATGCATTTACTGTGACTGGGGTTAACAATTGGAAGAAAGCGCTTGATATATATAAGAAACATGTTGGCGTAACGGGTAGTTCTCATAATGATGCAGTTGAACAATTGTATGCATTTAAGCGTCAAAGACAGAGTATCCTTCATTCTTATCAGGCATATGGGCGGGAATCGGAGATTGCATATCGCACGCGTTTGACAGCCGCTTTGGATGTGACACGGTTCTTGCTAAATCAAGGTATGGCTTTTCGTGGCCATAATGAAGGGCTGGATTCTCTGAATAAGGGCAATTATCTCGAAATGATTGACTGGTATTGCAAGCGAAATGATGTTGTTGCTAAGACCATGAATGAAAATGGCCCTGGAAATTGCAAGCTCACATCTCCCAAAGTACAGAAGGAACTATCAAGTGCCTGTGCAAGTGAGGTAACAAATCTTATTGTTAATGATATTGGAGATAGTTATTTTTCTCTATTGGTTGATGAGGCTAGAGATGCATCAATAAAAGAGCAAATGGGGGTTGTTTTAAGATATGTAAACAAACAAGGATGCGTTCTTGAACGTTTTCTTAGTGTAGTGCATGTGCGTAATACTTCTGCTATTAGTTTGAAGAGTGCTATTGATGAATTGTTTGCAAAGCATAAATTATCAATGTCAAAGTTGAGAGGTCAGGGATATGATGGAGCCTCAAATATGCGAGGAGAGTATAATGGACTGAAAGCTTTGATATTGAAAGAAAACTCATCTGCAAGGTATGTCCATTGTTTTTCTCACCAGCTTCAGTTGGTTGTTCTTGCTGTTGCTAATGATAATCGAACTGTGTGTCAGTTTTTCGTTTATCTTGATATGATTGTGAATTTAGCTGGAGCTTCATGTAGAAGAAAAGACATGCTTCTTGATTTAGAACATGCTATAATTGTAGAGGGATTGGAGAATGGAGATATTGTGAGTGGAAGAGGCCAAAATCAAGAGACTAGTTTGAGAAGGCCGGGGGATACTCGTTGGTGGTCACATTACACTACTATTATTCGTTTCATTACTATGTGGGAATCTATTTTGCAATTGATTGAAAACGTCCACGATGATGGTGATGCAAATCTGAGTAAATCTTCAGCGAGCGGTTTGCTTGAGCAAATGGAGAGTTATGAATTTGTTTTTGTGATGCTTATGATGAAGCGTTTGTTGGGAGTTGTAGATGCTTTGTCCCATGCTTTGCAACAAAAGAATCAAAACATTGTGTTGGCTGTGAGTTTGATGAATACAATGAAGTTTGAGTTGCAACAATACAGAGAGAATGGTTGGGATGAGTTGTTAAATGAAGTCAACGCATTTTGTGTTAATCATGACATCTCGGTAGTTAATATGGAAGATGAACAAACAATTCGTGGTCGTAGGAAACGACTTACGCAAATACAGACCCATGGTGATTTCTTTCGTGTTGATACTTTTCTCCAGGTATTACTTTCATAATTTACATACCTTATTTGATTTGATTTGCATTTTTTTTTCACTGCTACATGCTAACCTTTTATTTTCTGAATACTAGGTTGTTGATAGGATGATTCATGAAATGAACAATCGATTTCCGGAAGCAAATACGGAGTTACTCACTTGTATGGCTTGCCTTGATCCAAGAGATTCATTTTCTAAGTTTGATATTGGTAAGTTAATTCGTCTTGCTGAACTATATCCAAGTGACTTCTCTGTAGAAGATCGTTCCCACCTTCATCAATAACTTAGTACTTTCATTCATAATGTGCAACTTGATCATGAGTTTTTGGCCATTGAGGACTTCAGAAGTCTTGCTCAAAAGATGGTTCAAACAACTAGGCATACATGTTTTCCACTGGTATATCGTCTTATTGAGTTAACCTTAGTTCTACCAGTTGCAACTGCTTCTGTTGAACGAGTTTTTTCAGCCATGAAGAGAATCAAGACTGATTTACGCAGCAGAATGGGAGATGAATGGATGAATGATGTTATGACAGTGCATATTGAGAAGGCAATTTTTGTTGGGATTGATAATGAACCAATTTTGCAACGTTATCAGCGTATGCAACATCGCAGGACACAGTTGTCTCCTGCGGTTAGTGTTTATAGTTCTAGCAACCCAAGTATTGGAACGTAGTTTTTTATGCAGTGGTAGTTCTTTGTTGTAAAAATCTAATCATTATGTATTCATATTATTATGTAAGCGTTGTTTGTTAAAAATTATTTTATTTAGCGTAGCAAAAAAAAATTTTAATCTCATTTTCGCCCCCCCCCCCCCCTCTAAAATTTACTCCTGGTTCCGCCACTGATCATAGGTACCGGTCAGATTACCGGTACTAGGTAGTTAGAATATTTTTCTTCTCTTTGCTCTCAAGAAGAAAAAAGAATAAATTATTTTTTTAGTCCCTTACATATTTACTAATACCTTCTTTTGGTCTCCGACTCCAAAACCGCGTTTAATCGGCCACTAACATTCTGAAATTGAATCTTTTGATCCCCAAAGGCAGTTTTCAGGTAAACCGGAAGGATTTTTCGGTATAGCCAGAGGTATTTTATTAATTTTACTAATTAAAAAAATTCAATGAAAAATTTCAAATATTTATTTTTTCCTTTATTTAATTTTCATCTTTCTTTCAAATTTTCTTTCTTTTAGGGTTTTCTTTGAAACCCTTTCCGCCGCCGGTCTGCTACCGATCCGCAGATCCACCACCTCTGCCGTCGGTCCGCCGGTCCACCGGTCCACCGCCATTGCTCTTCTTCAGCTTCACAAAATAGAGAAAACTATAGTCCTTTATCTATATCCTGGCTTCGGTCACCTGGTTTCCACTGTAGAGCTTGAAAATTTCATACTCACCCAACACAGTGACCACCAAATCACCATCCCCAATTGTATCACCATCGTGTAACACCGGCGCCACCGCCGTACAAATCTTTATCCTCCCCAAACACTCGCCAGAGTCCATCGTCTGGAGCGTGATCTAGAGGCAATCAGTGACGGTGATGGAGAAGAGGAAGACAGAGAAGAGGAATCTGGGATTGGGGAATCTGTGGGGACCTTGGTCTGGAGGCAATTGACGACAGGGAAGAGGAAGGCGGGTGGCGGAGAGGGTGGCGGCAGAGTTGGAATCAGAGAAGAGGTAGCGGCGTAGTGAAATCAGGGAAGAGGTAGCAGCGGAGTTGAGTTGGGGGAGAGGTAGCGGCGGTGTGGTCTGATTTTGTTTTTTATTTTTATTTTGTAAAAATCAGGGGTATTATGGTCATTTTACATATTTTGACCAATTTTACCATTGACTAAATCTCAAAACTGCCCCTAGGGACCAAAAGATTCAATTTTAGAATGTTACTGGCCGATTAAATGCGGTTTTTAAGCCAGGGACCAAAAGAAGGTATTGGTAAATATGTAAGGGACTAAAATAACAATTTAGTCAATAAAAAATAAATTATAACACATATTTAAAGAAGCATTACGCAGCCAGGTTTGAAGGACCTAGAACCGGTATGATCACCATGGGCACCAGTTTTCATACCAGTGCTACGGTGTTAAAAAAAATAAGCCCAACTTGGCCCAAGTTAGAGCATTCAAACCCTAGTTATATAAAACCCTCATCTCATAATAACGCTCACTTCCTCTCTCTGATAATCCACAATAGCTCATGCAGATCTGCCACCGCCGTGGACTACGCTTCTCCTCCGGTTGCACACCTTCGCGTTATCTCCACCTCTCCGGTGGTTTTCTCCTTCGTCGTGGTGCACTAGCCCCGACGCCATCTCCCCACACTTTGGTCGCTGGTGGGAGTCGTGAGCTCCTCCAAATATACCGGGTTTAGCTCAGATCCCCTCGCCCCTAGCTCAGATCCCCTCGCCCCCAGCTCAGATCCCCTCGCCCCCAGCTCAGATCCCCTCGCCTCAGCTCTTGCGTCCGGCCTCACCTTCACAGTTCTGGTTCGTTGATGTTATCTAGGGTTTATGGAGATTGGGTTCTAATTTTTATGATAATTGATGTTGTTAATCTATGTTGAAGTCTAGTATGTTTCATGAATTGTGAGTTGTTATGTATAATCATATACATTTAATGAAATCTAGGTTGTAGTTATAAATTTTCTAGTTTTTTACATGAAATTCTGATTTTATTTGTGTTTTGTTCTTTATGAATTTCTGGGTTTCATATTCCGGCCTGTGAGTTTATTCTCACTGCCTGGATTTTTTTATCGATCACCTATATACTAGGATCGGTTCAAATAAGCATAGGCACCGGTATTTTGACCCCTTGAAATGTTGTCGCCTAAGTAGGGTGATGCTGGAATGTAGATTTTAGCAACGGTATTGCATATCGGTGTTGGAATACAGATACTAGCACCTGCAACACTTACAGGTGCCTATGTAAATGCATTTTTCCACCAGGTCACTTAGGCACCAGTATTTCAAGGACGCAAATACCGATGCCTATATGGTAAAATACCTGTGCCTAAGGGGGTACCTTCCAGTAGTGTAAGAGCCTCTACCTAAAAATGAAAATAAAAAAAACGAATAAAGGCTGAGAAGAATGAAGAACGATACAACCCCTACAACCCCCCACCCCCTCGTTAAAGAGTTAGACAGGGGCGGAGGCAATCCAAACGGTACCCGAATCCTCTTCCCCATTTCTAGAAGGTATTACTTTTAGAAAATTACCCTTCAAGCTCTGCAAAAATAATTTCTAAGGCTACTAATTTTTAAAAATTACCCTTAAACCCCATCAAATTGAATAAAAATGATTTTATTGAATATTATTCTATTACAAATAATTAATTAGCCAAGCTAAAAAAAAATCTGGCTCCGCCCCTGGAGCCAGATCGACGGTCGCTGATTTCTGTGAGCTATTGTTGACAACCACCGCCTTTGATCAAAGTTCAATGCTAAGTCTGAAAGCACACTAACCTACAAAATTTTTTTAAAAAGTGAATCACTATATCACGCCCTGTATTTTACTTGATTACGCCCCGTATTTATACAATTTAGTATAAAATATGTACTTTTAATTTATTTTCGTTAATTAAAATATGTTTAATTTAATATTAAATTATATTTTTATTTACCACCATTTCCGCCACCGTCCGGCACCTCCGCCGATGCCGCCGCCGTTTACTGCCACCGCCGGTCTTCTTTTCCGGCCAGTTCTTCTTCTATGGCCTTCTTCTCCGGTCTTCTTTTCCGGCCTTCTTCTCCTCTTCTTCTTCTCTTCTTCTCTAGCTTTTTTCTCCTCTTCTTCTTCTCTTCTTCTCCGGCCTTCTTCTCCGGGCTTCTTCTCCGGCGGCCCCCGCTCTCCTCTCCTTCTCCGGCTCCGGCTCTCCTCTTCTTCTCTCATCCGCGTTCTCTTCTCCCCGTTCTCCTCTTCTTCTCCGGTTCTCTTCCCTCTAACCGACTCTCCTCTTCTTCTCCCGTCTCTTCTCCCTCTCCGGCTCTCCTCTTCTTCTACCGTTCTCTTCTCCCTCTCCGGCTCTCATTTTCTTCTACCGGTTCTCCAGCTTCGGCTCTGGAGGTGGTGGAAATGGTGGCGGTGGTCCAGTGAAAGCGGTGGCGGTGGAGGTGGAGGTGGAGGTCCGGCGGTGGAGGTGGTCCGGTGGTGGCGGTGGTCACCGGTCCGGCGGTGGCGGTGGTCCGGAGGGAATATCGAATTTTATATTTTTGTTTTGTTTTTTATTTTTATTTTATTTTAAAAAATGAAATTTAGTATTATACATATATGTACGTATTTGGACATAAACTTGTAAAATACATGGCGTGATATAGCACGTTGAAATGACAAGTTTGTGTCATGAAAAAACCGTTAAGCCTACCGTCATCGTGTCAGTGGACGATAGAGTCGGAGGTCTATGCTAAAAGAGATCGAGGAGGTGTACTAGGTAGGGAGGTAGGTTGGAGAAGGGTGGTACTGTGGTGGGGAGCTGGCAGATGTGGTAGTGTGCTGACAGTAATCTCCCCGAAGGAATGGGAGTAGGGTTTTACCGTAGAAAGAGGGGGATTTTGAGAAAAACAAAAATCTTCAAGGTTTTGTTCAATCTAATTAATATAAGAGTCCGTCTCTTGAGAGACGATCTTTACATACGTTATGAAAAGATCAATGTTCAAACTGCAAATTAGAAAAAATAAAAATAAAAATTTTGGGTTGCATTAACCGAGTCATAAACTTACAACTACTACATGTTGCATAATAATTTTTTAATATTGTAATTAAAACTTTTTACCTTTCAATAATTCTAATTCTACCTCGTCTTTCCAAAGACTTTGCCTTAATATAAAGAGTTGAATTTTCAAAAATTTCTGACATTAATGATTTCAATTATTTTATTAAAAAGAGCTTAACCAACGATGTAGGACTACTAAAATTATTCCGAAAATGTTGTACTTATGTTGTCTATGGACTAGTTTTTAAAAAAAATAATAATTATGCACTAGTTTTTTTAAAAAATAATAATTATGCATTAGTTTTCTATTTTTTTTAAAAAAAACTTAACCAACGATGTTGGACTACTAAATTATTCCGATAGTGTTTGTTCTCTATAGTGCACCCCTATATATAAAGTATATTTCCGCACCTCAATAAACTATAAATACAACGAAGAATAAATTGCAACAAAACAGGAGCATAATTATAAGGATGAAAATATAAGCCAGGAAGCATTTGTATGCGGCAAATCTGAGCGTATAATCTCCCCCTTCGGACAACCGGAAGCCTACATTTACAAAAGGTCATTATAGAACAATTAGTGTTTATGTGTCCAAACTTTAAATGGCTTAATCTGGTAGTGACTCGTGATGAAGCAAAGCAAGCATGGCTCAATTTTTTGATTTGTTCATTTATGTGTGGCCGGTGATTTCTTGAAAGAGGTGATATCTACATGATTAACTTTACTAAAACCCCGGTTGTCTATATTCATACTCCCTCCGTCCCACATTAAACTACACATTTTACTATTTGATAATATTTACTGTTAAACTTTGACCACACATTTAAATATATCTATAAGTAATAATATTATTATATGTAATACTGTTGGATTCATCTTAATAAATCATTTTTAAAAAGTAATATTTTATTTACTCATATTATACATAATTAAATTTATTAACGGCTAAACATGATTTTTTAAACAGTAAAAAAGATTTCTTACAAATTTAATCCGGGACGGAGGACGTATATGACTGTTGTAGCACGTAAACTGATTGATGTAATTTTAAAACCCTGAGGTAAAACAAGAAGTTTGAAATTAAAAGGTATTATGACTATCTGTAGATAATTATTTTTCTGAGGTATTTGGAAACAAACTCTGCGCGTGTTTTGAAAAAACACTGCTACTATTACAGTAACATTATCACCGATTCGATTTTCATTATGTTACGTTGCAAGGGTAAGAGAAATTGCTATGTTTGTGGTTACAGTTGCCACAAACAGCAATTTCATATGGAGGACGCATTATGAAAATGCGTCCTCTCATTTTTTTATTTTTTTTTTGTTAATTCTCGATAAAAAATGTCAAACGACGAAGCGGGTGATGCCACGTGGCGAGGACGTGGATATTTAAAATTTTTTTTATAATTCCAGAAAAAAATAAGGTGATGCCACATGGCGAATGGTGGTGATGCCACGTGGCGAGGACGCATTTCCGTAATGCGTCCTCCGTGGAAATTAAATTATTTTTGTAAAAATTTTAGTAAAAATGAGGTGATGGAGATGATGCCACGTGGCGAATGGGGGTGATGCCACGTGGCGAGGACACATTTCCGTAATGCGTCCTCCTTGGAATTTTTTTTTAAAAATCTGGTCAAAGTAAAAAATTGCGGTCGAAATTATTATCGCATTTCCGTAATGACTATTTTCCAAATTATTATCAAACAAACAAAAGTCTGCTTATGCGCAATCTTGACCCAAAACACGTGGATCAGAAATAGTAAGTTACACATTGCAGCAACCCACGATAATTTATTACTTAAATTCACGACTCATTTGAAAGACCGCATTCTTGTTGGATTCAGGGCAGGATTTTATAATAAGCTTTCTCCCCAATAAATAAAATTCTCCACACGCTTAATTTACCAAATTTAACAAAACATAATAAACATTATTTCATTCACAAATTAAATTAGCACCGTAGTTAATTACAAATCTCATTTCCAACATTTTTTAAAAAATTGTTGGAAACAATACCCATTCCAGGATTCGTTTGAGGAGCTCCGGAGAAATAAACTTATGCAAATTTCTGCTAATTTCCAACATTTCGCTGATTCATTTCCCGAGAAATAAATTAGTTTCCAAAACGAGTCCTCTAATTGATTTCAGAAAAAAGAAAATAAATCCTAACTATTTTTGGGGAAAAAATGAGAGGACACGTTTCCAAAACGAGTTCTCTAATTGATTTCAGAAAAAATAAAATAAATCCAAACTATTTTCAGAAAAAAAAAATGAGGGGACTCGTTTCCAAAACGAGTCCTCTCAAATATTTTCGGAAAAAAAGGGCTGAGGACTCGTTTCCAAAACGAGTCCTCTAATTACTTTCAGAAAAAAAAAATACCCCACCTCAGAGGACTCGTTTCCAAAACGAGTCCTCTCAATTATTTTCGAAAAAAAAGGCTGAGGACTCGTTTTCAAAACGAGTCCTCTAATTAATTTCTAGAAAAAAAATTGGTCCACCTAGAGGACGCATTTCGATAATGCGTCCTCCACCCTCAGCCTCCAAAATAAAAACCCAGCACACTTGCGTCCAATTTCCTATTTTCTTGCACACTAAAATTATGAACTCGCAAGGGTAAGGATTTCGGTGATGATCTAGCGATGGTAGTGACTATATCAGAGTGTGTGCATGGTTGAACGTCGCGATGGTTGAGAGCAAATTGCAATGGTCGAGTTCGAACTCATCGTTGATGGTGATGGTGTTGAGAGATACGATTAGAAATGTTTGACTCGTCACGGTAGGGTGGGTGATTGGGACTTGGTGGTGGGCCATTGGATCATACATAACAAGCGCATGGACCGGATGAGGGTGGTGTCAGAGGTGGGGTAAAGGCACTAGTAGAGAGCAACTCATTAAAGGCGGTGATAGAAGGCGGTTAAAAAAAGTGAAATTGCCTTTAATTGAAGTCCGGAAGGGGTTCCGAGTTCGGAAGTCCCTCCTAGGCCATTTTAAAGGCAATTCTAATTAATTAAAGGCGGTTCCACCTTTAAAATAACTTCTTCTTCTTTTTTTTTTCTGAAGGGCTGAAAGCACTCGGAAGTGCTTTCCCAAGTCACATTTTCATTTTAAAGGCGGTTCTGTATAGAACCGCCTTTAATGGGCTTAGGCCCAAACTTTAGGCGCCTGAACCCATTTTCCTTTTCCTACTTGAAACCTTATTTTCCCTTTGAAACCCTATTCTTCTCCCATCAGACTTCTCTCCCCCATCCCCCACATTAATCCACCTCCACCCCCTGCCTCCTCCCACCAACGCCACTTTTCCACACCCTCACATAACTCGACATCGCCGGCTCTACGAATTTGTCCAACATCAGATCTATTATCCTCCAACCCCTCCTCATATCTCCGGGTTGCCACCCTCCTCTCTCTTTCTGTCGTTTGTCGCTCCTCCAGTGTTCTCCGTTTGGCGTTCGTTCCTCCTCCACCATTCTCCGTTTACCCCTGAAGCTGCAATCCTACCGTCCCTGAAGCTCCAATCCCTCTGTCGCTGAAGCTCGCCTCTACCGTGTCGCCTCCACCGACCACATCTCTCCAATTAGGTTTATTAATGCTATTTGTTTCTATAGATTTGTATGTTGATGGTAATACATGAAAGTGTGTTTCCGTTAACTAGTTGGTGTCTGTTTTTTCTTCTCTAACATTGAACGCCGGCGTTCTGGGATTTTTTTGCTATCGGAAACCATTTTTTTGGTAGTTATTTTTTCGGAAAGTCAGAAATAGGTTCCCAAATCGGAACCTATTTCGGCCCCAATTAAAGGCGGTTATTTGAACTGCCTTTGATTGATTTTGATCATAGGCAGAGCCAGAGAAGACACTTTGAAAGTGCATTTAATGGTCTGATATAGTCGCCTTTAATGGCCCTTTCCTCCACTAGTGAGGTGAGGTGAGGTGCGAGAGTGGTAGGTGAGATATGTAGGGGTGGGGTGGAGGCAGATGAAGGAGTCAGAATGGGTGGGGTGGAATGAGGCGTCCGAGGTGAGTGGAACGATGCCAACAGTTCAGATTGGGAGGTGAAATCACAAGGATTGGGTTGCAGGTGGTGAAATCCTGGCTGGGGTGGTGGCGGGGTTGGGGTGGTGAAATTCTGACCTGGGTTGTGGCATGGGATGGGATCGGGTGGTGAATTATGGTTGCGAGTGGTTTCAATGAAAAAGCGACAATGGTGTAAGGGTGGTACTGGTTCGATAAAATTTAGCAGAATAAATAAGAGTAATTTTGTCATTTTAATTTTCTCTAGAAAATGATGAGAGGTTTTATTTTTTTACACTTTTACATCAGTCAAGAATTACAATTGCACTCGAACAAAAATTTTGGGGATTAATCATGTGTTTTTTCCCTTAATTTTATTCTCACTTCACAACGGCCAGTAACATTTTTTTTTGAAACAAATAGTCGGACTCCTTCTCATTAATATATAGAAATGGGGTAACACAATTTTGGGCCACAGTGTAATTTTCTAAGAATTTCTAAAAGTAATCAATTTTGACTTTCGATATCCTTTCGCTCACCCATACAAGCCCAAATTGCAGAGTTCTGATCATATATTATTGAATTGCATTTTGGTTATTGCAATTTCATGATTTGATGACTCCAACTTTGTTGGAGGGACCTAACTGCAAAATGTAAAAACTTTACTCGTAACTCCAAACTGAAATTCGCTCGAACATGATGCTACCCTATAAATCCCATTGTATTTTTCATGTTTGTAAGGGAATATTTATAAAAAAAAAATTGAGCATAAGAACATATCCATAATCTTTTCCGATTTCACTTTGTGACTTCCAAGTAATCAATCATAAATTCTCTAAAACATGTACTAGCAATTTTCAATATTTTACTAAAAAAATCATTTATTTATATTTCTATGTTTAGGCAAGAATAACAAAAATCATGTATTTTGGAGCAATGAGTAACTGGGTAACACAATTTTGGGTCACACTGTAATTTTTCAAGAATTATGTTACAAGCTATTCGATTCACCAACTGTAGCCCAACTTTTAATAACGTAATTGTCCCTTATTTAGTTGCGTTTTGATTTCTTCAATTTTGTGATTCGCCTCCTCCAAATTTGTTCTTATGGACATAATTGTAAAAATGAAAAAGTTAACTTAGAGAGCAAAATATACCAGCACCGTGATTATTTTTTGGTCATACTGGTGCTATTGTGTAGCGGGAACATGGAAATTTTGAATTTTCATCCAATATTTTTGAGGGATTTTTTTGAGCAACGGTAGCACCATCATAGGCAGAGGCGGAACTAGGGGGCGAGGGGGTGCTAGCGCCTCCCCTAAGATCCGGCAGCCCGGAATTTAGGCCTAGAGCCACCGGAAGCCACCGGATTCCGCCCCCCCTTGAGTTGTCATCATTTTACTGCGAGGGAGTGGCTGGGGAGGCGAGCAGCGGCGTGAGAGGCGGAGGAACGCAGCGGCGTGAGAGGCGGAGGCGCGCGCAGCGGCTGGCGGAAAGAAACCTGAGGAAGACGATGGTTTATTATTTTTTTTGGTATAACTAAACAAAACGATGTCGTTTTGGCTAAGTGAAACGACGTCGTTTTGCTTAGCGGGTTGAAAAAAAATAAAAGGCCAATTGGGCTCAGCCCAACTGGCCCAAACAAAATTCAATAACCTAACCTAACTAACTAACTAAGGCAGCAAACCACATTTGGCTCTCCAACTCATCTGCCGCTCCAACTCATCTGCAGCTCGGCCACTGCCGCCAGCCGCCTGCCGCCGCCGCCTGCGGCTCCTTCCCATCTACAACCACTATTAGCAACCAACCAAGAGCAAGGTATCAAGGGACTAATATATTTTTGTTATGTAATGTTGAATAACTTGAATTTGTATGAAATTGTGAATATTGAATATAGATATGAATAATTTAGTGATTGTGTTGAAATTGTGAAATTGTGCTAAATATAGATTTGAATAATTTGACATATTTTTGACATATTTAATTAGACATATTTAATTAGACATTTTTTTAGACATATTTAATTAGACATATTTAATTAGACATATTTAATTAGACATATTTAATTAGACATATTTAATTAGACATATTTTTTAGACATATTTAATTAGACATATTTAATTAGACATATTTAATTAGACATATTTAATTAGACATTTTTTAAATAGACATATTTAATTAGACATATTTAATTAGACATATTTAATTAGACATATTTTTTAGACATATTTAATTAGACATATTTTTTAGACATATTTAATTAGACATATTTAATTAGACATTTTTTTGAGACATATTTAATTAGACATATTTTTGTATGAAATTGTGAATATTGAATAGCATATACATATTTAATTTGACATATTTTTCTTATTTTATGTCAAATAGGATATGGATAAATTCTTAATTCGAAGTAGTGTATCATCTATTTTTAAGAGACCGAGTGAATCAAATGAAGAAAGGATTAATGAAGAGGGTAGTAGTCAAAAACATTCTCGTGTTGAGTTCAATTTGGATGATGTTATAAATGATCCCGGGAAACGTAAACCTATTAAGGATTTTGATGTTTCTATTAGAGATCAGGTGATGAGAGAATATGTGTTGAGAGGTCCTTGCCAGCCTAAGGGTCATTCTTTTCCAAAGACAAAAGCAGGGAAATGACTATAGATGTTTTCAACCTTCGTGGTATAAAAATTTTGATTGGTTGGAGTATAGCGCGTCAAAGGATGCAACATTTTGCTTTTGTTGCTATCTCTTTAGGAATTCACATAAGGGATGTCGAGATGGAGAGGATGCATTTACTGTGACTGGGGTTAACAATTGGAAGAAAGCGCTTGATATATATAAGAAACATGTTGGCGTAACGGGTAGTTCTCATAATGATGCAGTTGAACAATTGTATGCATTTAAGCGTCAAAGACAGAGTATCCTTCATTCTTATCAGGCATATGGGCGGGAATCGGAGATTGCATATCGCACGCGTTTGACAGCCGCTTTGGATGTGACACGGTTCTTGCTAAATCAAGGTATGGCTTTTCGTGGCCATAATGAAGGGCTGGATTCTCTGAATAAGGGCAATTATCTCGAAATGATTGACTGGTATTGCAAGCGAAATGATGTTGTTGCTAAGACCATGAATGAAAATGGCCCTGGAAATTGCAAGCTCACATCTCCCAAAGTACAGAAGGAACTATCAAGTGCCTGTGCAAGTGAGGTAACAAATCTTATTGTTAATGATATTGGAGATAGTTATTTTTCTCTATTGGTTGATGAGGCTAGAGATGCATCAATAAAAGAGCAAATGGGGGTTGTTTTAAGATATGTAAACAAACAAGGATGCGTTCTTGAACGTTTTCTTAGTGTAGTGCATGTGCGTAATACTTCTGCTATTAGTTTGAAGAGTGCTATTGATGAATTGTTTGCAAAGCATAAATTATCAATGTCAAAGTTGAGAGGTCAGGGATATGATGGAGCCTCAAATATGCGAGGAGAGTATAATGGACTGAAAGCTTTGATATTGAAAGAAAACTCATCTGCAAGGTATGTCCATTGTTTTTCTCACCAGCTTCAGTTGGTTGTTCTTGCTGTTGCTAATGATAATCGAACTGTGTGTCAGTTTTTCGTTTATCTTGATATGATTGTGAATTTAGCTGGAGCTTCATGTAGAAGAAAAGACATGCTTCTTGATTTAGAACATGCTATAATTGTAGAGGGATTGGAGAATGGAGATATTGTGAGTGGAAGAGGCCAAAATCAAGAGACTAGTTTGAGAAGGCCGGGGGATACTCGTTGGTGGTCACATTACACTACTATTATTCGTTTCATTACTATGTGGGAATCTATTTTGCAATTGATTGAAAACGTCCACGATGATGGTGATGCAAATCTGAGTAAATCTTCAGCGAGCGGTTTGCTTGAGCAAATGGAGAGTTATGAATTTGTTTTTGTGATGCTTATGATGAAGCGTTTGTTGGGAGTTGTAGATGCTTTGTCCCATGCTTTGCAACAAAAGAATCAAAACATTGTGTTGGCTGTGAGTTTGATGAATACAATGAAGTTTGAGTTGCAACAATACAGAGAGAATGGTTGGGATGAGTTGTTAAATGAAGTCAACGCATTTTGTGTTAATCATGACATCTCGGTAGTTAATATGGAAGATGAACAAACAATTCGTGGTCGTAGGAAACGACTTACGCAAATACAGACCCATGGTGATTTCTTTCGTGTTGATACTTTTCTCCAGGTATTACTTTCATAATTTACATACCTTATTTGATTTGATTTGCATTTTTTTTTCACTGCTACATGCTAACCTTTTATTTTCTGAATACTAGGTTGTTGATAGGATGATTCATGAAATGAACAATCGATTTCCGGAAGCAAATACGGAGTTACTCACTTGTATGGCTTGCCTTGATCCAAGAGATTCATTTTCTAAGTTTGATATTGGTAAGTTAATTCGTCTTGCTGAACTATATCCAAGTGACTTCTCTGTAGAAGATCGTTCCCACCTTCATCAATAACTTAGTACTTTCATTCATAATGTGCAACTTGATCATGAGTTTTTGGCCATTGAGGACTTCAGAAGTCTTGCTCAAAAGATGGTTCAAACAACTAGGCATACATGTTTTCCACTGGTATATCGTCTTATTGAGTTAACCTTAGTTCTACCAGTTGCAACTGCTTCTGTTGAACGAGTTTTTTCAGCCATGAAGAGAATCAAGACTGATTTACGCAGCAGAATGGGAGATGAATGGATGAATGATGTTATGACAGTGCATATTGAGAAGGCAATTTTTGTTGGGATTGATAATGAACCAATTTTGCAACGTTATCAGCGTATGCAACATCGCAGGACACAGTTGTCTCCTGCGGTTAGTGTTTATAGTTCTAGCAACCCAAGTATTGGAACGTAGTTTTTTATGCAGTGGTAGTTCTTTGTTGTAAAAATCTAATCATTATGTATTCATATTATTATGTAAGCGTTGTTTGTTAAAAATTATTTTATTTAGCGTAGCAAAAAAAAATTTTAATCTCATTTTCGCCCCCCCCCCCCTCTAAAATTTACTCCTGGTTCCGCCACTGATCATAGGTACCGGTCAGATTACCGGTACTAGGTAGTTAGAATATTTTTCTTCTCTTTGCTCTCAAGAAGAAAAAAGAATAAATTATTTTTTTAGTCCCTTACATATTTACTAATACCTTCTTTTGGTCTCCGACTCCAAAACCGCGTTTAATCGGCCACTAACATTCTGAAATTGAATCTTTTGATCCCCAAAGGCAGTTTTCAGGTAAACCGGAAGGATTTTTCGGTATAGCCAGAGGTATTTTATTAATTTTACTAATTAAAAAAATTCAATGAAAAATTTCAAATATTTATTTTTTCCTTTATTTAATTTTCATCTTTCTTTCAAATTTTCTTTCTTTTAGGGTTTTCTTTGAAACCCTTTCCGCCGCCGGTCTGCTACCGATCCGCAGATCCACCACCTCTGCCGTCGGTCCGCCGGTCCACCGGTCCACCGCCATTGCTCTTCTTCAGCTTCACAAAATAGAGAAAACTATAGTCCTTTATCTATATCCTGGCTTCGGTCACCTGGTTTCCACTGTAGAGCTTGAAAATTTCATACTCACCCAACACAGTGACCACCAAATCACCATCCCCAATTGTATCACCATCGTGTAACACCGGCGCCACCGCCGTACAAATCTTTATCCTCCCCAAACACTCGCCAGAGTCCATCGTCTGGAGCGTGATCTAGAGGCAATCAGTGACGGTGATGGAGAAGAGGAAGACAGAGAAGAGGAATCTGGGATTGGGGAATCTGTGGGGACCTTGGTCTGGAGGCAATTGACGACAGGGAAGAGGAAGGCGGGTGGCGGAGAGGGTGGCGGCAGAGTTGGAATCAGAGAAGAGGTAGCGGCGTAGTGAAATCAGGGAAGAGGTAGCAGCGGAGTTGAATTGGGGGAGAGGTAGTGGTGTGGTCTGATTTTTTTTTATTTTTATTTTGTAAAAATCAGGGGTATTATGGTCATTTTACATATTTTGACCAATTTTACCATTGACTAAATCTCAAAACTGCCCCTAGGGACCAAAAGATTCAATTTTAGAATGTTACTGGCCGATTAAATGCGGTTTTTAAGCCAGGGACCAAAAGAAGGTATTGGTAAATATGTAAGGGACTAAAATAACAATTTAGTCAAGAAAAAATAAATTATAACACATATTTAAAGAAGCATTACGCAGCCAGGTTTGAAGGACCTAGAACCGGTATGATCACCATGGGCACCAGTTTTCATACCAGTGCTACGGTGTTAAAAAAAATAAGCCCAACTTGGCCCAAGTTAGAGCATTCAAACCCTAGTTATATAAAACCCTCATCTCATAATAACGCTCACTTCCTCTCTCTGATAATCCACAATAGCTCATGCAGATCCGCCACCGCCGTGGACTACGCTTCTCCTCCGGTTGCACACCTTCGCGTTATCTCCACCTCTCCGGTGGTTTTCTCCTTCGTCGTGGTGCACTAGCCCCGACGCCATCTCCCCACACTTTGGTCGCTGGTGGGAGTCGTGAGCTCCTCCAAATATACCGGGTTTAGCTCAGATCCCCTCGCCCCTAGCTCAGATCCCCTCGCCCCCAGCTCAGATCCCCTCGCCCCCAGCTCAGATCCCCTCGCCTCAGCTCTTGCGTCCGGCCTCACCTTCACAGTTCTGGTTCGTTGATGTTATCTAGGGTTTATGGAGATTGGGTTCTAATTTTTATGATAATTGATGTTGTTAATCTATGTTGAAGTCTAGTATGTTTCATGAATTGTGAGTTGTTATGTATAATCATATACATTTAATGAAATCTAGGTTGTAGTTATAAATTTTCTAGTTTTTTACATGAAATTCTGATTTTATTTGTGTTTTGTTCTTTATGAATTTCTGGGTTTCATATTCCGGCCTGTGAGTTTATTCTCACTGCCTGGATTTTTTTATCGATCACCTATATACTAGGATCGGTTCAAATAAGCATAGGCACCGGTATTTTGACCCCTTGAAATGTTGTCGCCTAAGTAGGGTGATGCTGGAATGTAGATTTTAGCAACGGTATTGCATATCGGTGTTGGAATACAGATACTAGCACCTGCAACACTTACAGGTGCCTATGTAAATGCATTTTTCCACCAGGTCACTTAGGCACCAGTATTTCAAGGACGCAAATACCGATGCCTATATGGTAAAATACCTGTGCCTAAGGGGGTACCTTCCAGTAGTGTAAGAGCCTCTACCTAAAAATGAAAATAAAAAAAAACGAATAAAGGCTGAGAAGAATGAAGAACGATACAACCCCTACAACCCCCACCCCCTCGTTAAAGAGTTAGACAGGGGCGGAGACAATCCAAACGGTACCCGAATCCTCTTCCCCATTTCTAGAAGGTATTACTTTTAGAAAATTACCCTTCAAGCTCTGCAAAAATAATTTCTAAGGCTACTAATTTTTAAAAATTACCCTTAAACCCCATCAAATTGAATAAAAATGATTTTATTGAATATTATTCTATTACAAATAATTAATTAGCCAAGCTAAAAAAAAATCTAGCTCCGCCCCTGGAGCCAGATCGACGGTCGCTGATTTCTGTGAGCTATTGTTGACAACCACCGCCTTTGATCAAAGTTCAATGCTAAGTCTGAAAGCACACTAACCTACAAAACTTTTTTAAAAAAGTGAATCACTATATCACGCCCTGTATTTTACTTGATTACGCCCTGTATTTATACAATTTAGTATAAAATATGTACTTTTAATTTAATTTTGTTAATTAAAATATGTTTAATTTAATATTAAATTATATTTTTATTTACCACCATTTCCGCCACCGTCCGGCACCTCCGCCGATGCCGCCGCCGCCGCCGTTTACTGCCACCGCCGGTCTTCTTTTCCGGCCAGTTCTTCTTCTATGGCCTTCTTATCCGGTCTTCTTTTCCGGCCTTCTTCTCCTCTTCTTCTTCTCTTCTTCTCTAGCTTTTTTCTCCTCTTCTTCTTCTCTTCTTCTCCGGCCTTCTTCTCCGGCCTTCTTCTCTGGCGGCCCCCGCTCTCCTCTCCTTCTCCAGCTCCGGCTCTCCTCTTCTTCTCTCATCCGCGTTCTCTTCTCCCCGTTCTCCTCTTCTTCTCCGGTTCACTTCCCTCTAACCAACTCTCCTCTTCTTCTCCCGTCTCTTCTCCCTCTCCGGCTCTCCTCTTCTTCTACTGTTCTCTTCTCCCTCTCCGGCTCTCATTTTCTTCTACCGGTTCTCCAGCTTCGGCTCTGGAGGTGGTGGAAATGGTGGCGGTGGTCCAGTGAAAGCGGTGGCGGTGGAGGTGGAGGTGGAGGTCCGGTGGTGGCGGTGGTCACCGGTCCGGCGGTGGCGGTGGTCCGGAGGGAATATCGAATTTTATATTTTTGTTTTGTTTTTTATTTTTATTTTATTTTAAAAAATGAAATTTAGTATTATACATATATGTACGTATTTGGACATAAACTAGTAAAATACATGGCGTGATATAGCACGTTGAAATGACAAGTTTGTGTCATGAAAAAACCGTTAAGCCTACCGTCATCGTGTCAGTGGACGATAGAGTCGGAGGTCTATGCTAAAAGAGATCGAGGAGGTGTACTAGGTAGGGAGGTAGGTTGGAGAAGGGTGGTACTGTGGTGGGGAGCTGGCAGATGTGGTAGTGTGCTGACAGTAGTCTCCCCGAAGGAATGGGAGTAGGGTTTTACCGTAGAAAGAGGGGGATTTTGAGAAAAACAAAAATCTTCAAGGTTTTGTTCAATCTAATTAATATAAGAGTCCGTCTCTTGAGAGACGATCTTTACATACGTTATGAAAAGATCAATGTTCAAACTGCAAATTAGAAAAAATAAAAATAAAAATTTTGGGTTGCATTAACCGAGTCATAAACTTACAACTACTACATGTTGCATAATAATTTTTTAATATTGTAATTAAAACTTTTTACCTTTCAATAATTCTAATTCTACCTCGTCTTTCCAAAGACTTTGCCTTAATATAAAGAGTTGAATTTTCAAAAATTTCTGACATTAATGATTTCAATTATTTTATTAAAAAGAGCTTAACCAACGATGTAGGACTACTAAAATTATTCCGAAAATGTTGTACTTATGTTGTCTATGGACTAGTTTTTAAAAAAAATAATAATTATGCACTAGTTTTTTTAAAAAATAATAATTATGCATTAGTTTTCTATTTTTTTTAAAAAAAACTTAACCAACGATGTTGGACTACTAAATTATTCCGATAGTGTTTGTTCTCTATAGTGCACCCCTATATATAAAGTATATTTCCGCACCTCAATAAACTATAAATACAACGAAGAATAAATTGCAACAAAACAGGAGCATAATTATAAGGATGAAAATATAAGCCAGGAAGCATTTGTATGCGGCAAATCTGAGCGTATAATCTCCCCCTTCGGACAACCGGAAGCCTACATTTACAAAAGGTCATTATAGAACAATTAGTGTTTATGTGTCCAAACTTTAAATGGCTTAATCTGGTAGTGACTCGTGATGAAGCAAAGCAAGCATGGCTCAATTTTTTGATTTGTTCATTTATGTGTGGCCGGTGATTTCTTGAAAGAGGTGATATCTACATGATTAACTTTACTAAAACCCCGGTTGTCTATATTCATACTCCCTCCGTCCCACATTAAACTACACATTTTACTATTTGATAATATTTACTGTTAAACTTTGACCACACATTTAAATATATCTATAAGTAATAATATTATTATATGTAATACTGTTGGATTCATCTTAATAAATCATTTTTAAAAAGTAATATTTTATTTACTCATATTATACATAATTAAATTTATTAACGGCTAAACATGATTTTTTAAACAGTAAAAAAGATTTCTTACAAATTTAATCCGGGACGGAGGACGTATATGACTGTTGTAGCACGTAAACTGATTGATGTAATTTTAAAACCCTGAGGTAAAACAAGAAGTTTGAAATTAAAAGGTATTATGACTATCTGTAGATAATTATTTTTCTGAGGTATTTGGAAACAAACTCTGCGCGTGTTTTGAAAAAACACTGCTACTATTACAGTAACATTATCACCGATTCGATTTTCATTATGTTACGTTGCAAGGGTAAGAGAAATTGCTATGTTTGTGGTTACAGTTGCCACAAACAGCAATTTCATATGGAGGACGCATTATGAAAATGCGTCCTCTCATTTTTTTATTTTTTTTTTGTTAATTCTCGATAAAAAATGTCAAACGACGAAGCGGGTGATGCCACGTGGCGAGGACGTGGATATTTAAAAAATTTTTTATAATTCCAGAAAAAAATAAGGTGATGCCACATGGCGAATGGTGGTGATGCCACGTGGCGAGGACGCATTTCCGTAATGCGTCCTCCGTGGAAATTAAATTATTTTTGTAAAAATTTTAGTAAAAATGAGGTGATGGAGATGATGCCACGTGGCGAATGGGGGTGATGCCACGTGGCGAGGACACATTTCCGTAATGCGTCCTCCTTGGAATTTTTTTTTAAAAATCTGGTCAAAGTAAAAAATTGCGGTCGAAATTATTATCGCATTTCCGTAATGACTATTTTCCAAATTATTATCAAACAAACAAAAGTCTGCTTATGCGCAATCTTGACCCAAAACACGTGGATCAGAAATAGTAAGTTACACATTGCAGCAACCCACGATAATTTAT
This sequence comes from Rubia yunnanensis, assembly GCA_037428765.1. Lineage (NCBI taxonomy): Eukaryota > Viridiplantae > Streptophyta > Magnoliopsida > Gentianales > Rubiaceae > Rubia > Rubia yunnanensis. Next base: position 61,243,036 of record CM075071.1, on the reverse strand, counting down.
TACTTAAATTCACGACTCATTTGAAAGACCGCGCTCTTGTTGGATTCAGGGCAGGATTTTATAATAAGCTTTCTCCCAAATAAATAAAATTCTCCACACGCTTAATTTACCAAATTTAACAAAATATAATAAACATTATTTCATTCACAAATTAAATTAGCACCGTAGTTAATTACAAATCTCATTTCCAACATTTTTTAAAAAATTGTTGGAAACAATACCCATTCCAGGACTCGTTTGAGGAGCTCCGGAGAAATAAACTTATGCAAATTTCTACTAATTTCCAACATTTCGCTGATTCATTTCCCGAGAAATAAATTAGTTTCCAAAACGAGTCCTCTAATTGATTTCAGAAAAAAGAAAATAAATCCTAACTATTTTCGGGGAAAAAATGAGAGGACACGTTTCCAAAACGAGTTCTCTAATTGATTTCAGAAAAAAAAATAAATCCAAACTATTTTCGAGAAAAAAATGAGGGGACTCGTTTCCAAAACGAGTCCTCTCAAATATTTTCGGAAAAAAAAGGGCTGAGGACTCGTTTCCAAAACGAGTCCCCTAATTACTTTCAGGAAAAAAAAATACCCCACCTCAGAGGACTCGTTTCCAAAACGAGTCCTCTCAATTATTTTCGAAAAAAAAGGCTGAGGACTCGTTTCCAAAACGAGTCCTCTAATTAATTTCTGGAAAAAAAATTGGTCCACCTAGACGACGCATTTCGATAATGCGTCCTCCACCCTCAGCCTCCAAAATAAAAACCCAGCACACTTGCGTCCAATTTCCTATTTTCTTGCACACTAAAATTATGAACTCGCAAGGGTAAGGATTTCGGTGATGATCTAGCGATGGTAGTGACTATATCAGAGTGTGTGCATGGTTGAACGTCGCGATGGCTGAGAGCAAATTGCAATGGTCGAGTTCGAACTCATCGTTGATGGTGATGGTGTTGAGAGATATGATTAGAAATGTTTGACTCGTCACGGCAGGGTGGGTGATTGGGACTTGGTGGTGGGCCATTGGATCATACATAACAAGCGCATGGACCGGATGAGGGTGGTGTCAGAGGCGGGGTAAAAGCACTAGTAGAGAGCAACTCATTAAAGGCGGTGATAGAAGGCGGTCAAAAAAAGTGAAATTGCCTTTAATTGAAGTCCGGAATGGGTTCCGAGTTCGGAAGTCCCTCCTAGGCCATTTTAAAGGCAATTCTAATTAATTAAAGGCGGTTCCACCTTTAAAATAACTTCTTCTTCTTTTTTTTCTGAAGGGCTGAAAGCACTCGGAAGTGCTTTCCCAAGTCACATTTTCATTTTAAAGGCGGTTCTGTATAGAACCGCCTTTAATGGGCTTAGGCCCAAACTTTAGGCGCCTGAACCCATTTTCCTTTTCCCACTTGAAACCTTATTTTCCCTTTGAAACCCTATTCTTCTCCCATCAGACTTCTCTCCCCCCTCCCCCACATTAACCCGCCTCCACCCCCTGCCTCCTCCCACCAACGCCACTTTTCCACACCCTCACATAACTCGACATCGCCGGCTCTACGAATCTGTCCAACATTAGATCTATTATCCTCCAACCCCTCCTCATATCTCCGGGTTGCCACCCTCCTCTCTCTTTCTGTCGTTTGCCGCTCCTCCAGTGTTCTCCGTTTGGCGTTCGTTCCTCCTCCACCATTCTCCGTTTACCCCTGAAGCTGCAATCCCACCGTCCCTGAAGCTCTAATCCCTCTGTCGCTGAAGCTCGCCTCTACCGTGTCGCCTCCACCGACCGCATCTCTCCAATTAGGTTTATTAATGCTATTTGTTTCTATAGATTTGTATGTTGATGGTAATACATGAAAGTGTGTTTCCGTAAACTAGTTGGTGTCTGTTTTTTCTTCTCTAACATTGAACGCCGGCGTTCTGGGTTTTTTTGCTGTCGGAAACCATTTTTTCGGTAGTTATTTTTTCGGAAAGTCAGAAATAGGTTCTGAACTCGGAACCTATTTCGGCCCCAATTAAAGGCGGTTATTTGAACTGCCTTTGATTGATTTCGATCATAGGCGGAGCCAGAGAAATCACTTTGAAAGTGCATTTAATGGTCTGATATAGTAGCCTTTAATGGCCCCTTCCTCCACTAGTGAGGTGAGGTGCGAGAGTGGTAGGTGAGATACGTGGGGGGTGGAGTGGAGGCAGATGAAGGAGTCGGAATGGGTGGGGTGGAATGAGGCGTCCGTGGTGAGTGGAACGATGCCAACAGTTCAGATTGGGAGGTGAAATCACAAGGATTGGGTTGCAGGTGGTGAAATCCTGGCTGGGGTGGTGAAATTCTGACCTGGGTTGTGGCATGGGATGGGATCGGGTGGTGAATTATGGTTGCGAGTGGTTTCAACGGAAAAGCGACAATGGTGTAAGGGTGGTACTGGTTCGATAAAATTTAGCAGAATAAATAAGAGTAATTTTGTCATTTTAATTTTCTCTAGAAAATGATGAGAGGTTTTATTTTTTACACTTTTACATTAGTCAAGAATTACATTTGCACTCGTACAAAAAATTTGGGGATTAGTCATGTGTTTTTTCCCTTAATTTTATTCTCACTTCACAATGGCCAGTAACATTTTTTTTAAACAAATAGTCGGACTCCTTCTCATTAATATATAGAAATGGGTTACCTCCGTGGTCGATTGCATGACAATCACCGGTGTTTGTTTATCTACTTTAGCTGATAAACTAGCAACTAGTCTATATTATATTACACACGATGAGCTGATAAACTGTAGAACACCATAACTAAGATGAAAAAAGCCTAACTATTACAAGGTGGGAAGAAATCCCACATGGCTAGCTCACTAAGAGTGAGTGGGGTGAGCCTCCTCCCTTGAACACCGCACCAACATGGTGCATTAGAGCCTGCTTCACGCCAACCTAGCGTATAAAGACTTAAAAACCATCCTTTATTAGAGGGGAGAACCCGAGTTACGCCTGGTCAGTCGAACACAACGCCCTAATTGCCTTGATGGCTGAGTGGAAGGTATTTTGTAAGATGAAGTGGTCTACCTGTACCGTGATTACATCCGGTAGTGTTGACCTCATCCCATCGGAGAGTTATCTCAGTCCAAGCCGACGTCCCGACTCAAACAGTCACAATATCACGTTAGACATTACATTGATATCTTATAAGCACGAAGATCTCTAACCCGAGTTAGTTTAGACCTTCATGATATATGAGTCTATCGAGGAATGTCCAAACCAGCCGTAGTCTACTAATGTAATATTTAACCTTAGAGGGTTTCGCCAAAAGTATGTTGTTTAAACTACTTTTGACTTGGATTTCTCCTAAAACCAATCTTTTTGGTGAGAAGACCGGAAGCCAACCAAATTCTCTTATTTAAAAGATCATCGGAGAACCTAATTTGCAGAGACCTCCGAATTTAATGCATTATACAAAAAGGGACCCAAATTTAAAACAACCTTCCTTATAACTAAGAGCAGCAGAAAATGAAACTAAAGTTACTAAGCTGAAAACGAAGCAGAGGTACGAAGGCACCGGAACAAGAAAGGGAAGTGGAGGTAAATCAGCCCAACTAAAAAAAGAAAACCAGCAATTATGTTCATTTAGCCCAATATGATGACCCGATTAAGCCATTCCAGGTCTGACCGAAAACCCGCCACCGCCCCATTCGGACGAATCTGACCTACGATTAATAATCATCGACATTTCTACCAGTAACCATTATAGAAATATTACCAGAATTTTTGCCGTGAGATCGGGGCTGAGCTGCCGGGCCAACATCGACGGTTGTGCGCGGGATCTAGGTTTCCAGCACCCAAGTCCTGTGCACTGGATGGTGCGCCGCTTTATGCCACCGCCAGTAACATTAGTAAGCATTGTTTCTAATGAAATATAGCACTTGACACGGGCATGAAAAGGAAATTTGAAGCAATATTACGTGACCCAAATTCTTGATGTTGATCCAACCACTTTATATATTAGTCATTATCCTTGTAAAAAATTAATGTGGAATATATTTCTCAACATAATCCATATCAACTCAAATTAAAGGGAATTCACACATCGACCCAGCAAACCCAACTTGAGCCCATGTCTCATATACCCGACTCTGATACCATGTTTTCAAGATATTGTAGGGTTCCATCATAAAACTGGTTGGTACTAAGTGAATGTGATTCAAGACCTTATAAGTTAGTTATTATCTAGGTAAGAAATTGATGTGAGATATATCTTTCAATATTTTTATGACCTAAAATCATTAACTTGTCATTGATTTACGTTCAATACCGAAAAAAATAATATTTGCACCCATAACCCCTACCTCAATCTTTCTAAAGCTCTATTCCAAACAATGGCCTTGTTCACTAGACCTTATCTGCATTTCATCTCAATTCAATTCCGTTCAGTTCAAATCAGTTCGGTTTAGTGTGAATTTAATTTTAGTTGAATTTAGCTTAATTTAGTCATACATTACTATTTTTCAACGCACTTATTTTCATTTCACTTCAATTCGGTTCAGATTATATCAAATCAGTTCAGATGAGCTCTAGAGAGCAGAGCCTATATCTCCAATTATACATCATTCGCAAAGTTCTGGTTTAGACCAACTAACCGTTAGACGGAATCATTTTATAATTGATGTAACTGACTGAGTTTTGGTTTTTTTTTATTTATTGCAACGAGGTTCCTATAACTTAAAAAAACTTTTAAAATGTATCACAATATATAAATAATTATAATTTAACTTAAAAATTCATTGAAACGAGATTTTTCATAATTGATCTAACCTTTCGTCGGCCTAACAGCAAACTTTCTTTACGTCATTGTATTACATGTTAATTCATAATTTTATTAGAAGACACTGCTATTTCAAATTATTTCTTCACAAAATTTGAACGAAGGTTTAAAATCTCAAACCCAGATCGAGTGTAGAGATTTTTTTTTAGAGTTGATTTTACTAGATCGACCTGGCCCAGACCCAAGCCCATCCCCTCTTGTCAAATTATAAAGGTGCAAGGCTCCAATGATATTTGCCGTATTATGAACAGTAAAATGAATATTCTAAGGTCAACTATGACAGGGAAGATACCTTGGCCGACTGATAACCAAGCACTATTATTAATTTAATCATTAGAAATGGAATCCACCAATGATAAGCTATTTACATGTTCTAAGCTAAGTACTCCTATCCGCTTTCAGATTGTCACAATAATCATTAAGCCACTTGACATATTATAGTGCTAACTCCGTCTCGATGAAACGATTGACTGGTTGATTACTAGTTATTTTTTTGTTGGATATGACACGTTATATTTAACTGCTTGGAGGGAGTTAAGCAGGCGGATGAAATTGAATTTAGAAAGAAAAAAAAAGAAGAATGAGTGAATAAAAATGAATGAATCTTACCAAAAAATGTTAAATTTATAAAAATAACAAAAAAAAGGAAATTGTGCCACATCCATTGAAATAGATAGAGTATATTAAGATACATGAGTTAAATTGATCAATAATTTTTTAATTATTAAATTTATTTGATATATGTATAAAAATCATGTAACATACTACTAAATTTAGTACTCCGAAGAATATATTTTTCAGATATCATATAATTTGAAATTTTTAATATCATATTTTTTAAGATTATAAATTTTTATAAGTTTTATAAATATATGGATAAAGATACTCCATCTGTTTCTCTATCAGTGACACGTCACTTTTGGTGTTAGAATTTAGGAGATGCTAAATGAGTGGATGAAATTGAATTGAAACAAGGAAAAGTAAAATGAGTCGATGTAATAACTTTAAATTTGTCATAACTACAAAGTAGCAATATATAAAACAACATTTCAAATTAGAAAGTGTGTCACTAATAGAGAAACAGAGGGAGTATAAATAGTAATTGTGATATTATTAATTTTAAAATGTTAAGTAAGGAATTTTAACCAGGTGAATATTGAGGTATAGCAATATTCCTATGTAATAGTGGCACCATACGTTTACCTGTTTGGATTTAAGTGAAAAAATTGTGTGAATAAAATTGAATGTAGAGAGTAAAAAGTAGAATAAGTGAATGAAATTGAAAATTTTTTATAAAAAATAGAAAATATGCTAATATAAAAGAGATCACCTAAACAAGAAGCGTACCAATAATTAAAAAAAACAGAGAGTATGATAGAGACACCGCCTTAAAAGTATTATTCGTTACTCAGCAAACGCAAGTGGATGCGGCGATTCTCCAGCGTCAATCGTTTGTACATATATCCAATTTTTTTAAAAATACTTGTCAAACTTGGCAACCTGGTAGTGACTCGTACCCATTAAACCTAGGTTAGGTTGTATCGTGAAGTATTTTTTATTAAATGCTCTTGTTAAATCGATTAATTGTCAAATGATGTCTTTTATGTTTATTATAATTAATAGGATAATTTAATATTTAATATTTATGTCTTTTATATTTATTATAATTAATAGGATAATTTAATATTTATTTTTATTTGTTAAAATAAATTACCTATAAATAATTATAAACAAATTTAAAACAAATTTCAACATATAAGTAATATGACACATTCTCGTAGCATCTACATGTTATGATTAGTGACTAAACCAGTACATTATTTGAGGGGTGTGGAATCACGATCAGTGGCGGTCAAAAACTCTTATACGCGGCAGTGTTGCAGCGCCAATAATGTTGCACGGTGTTGGAGAATCGGTGAGCGGTGCAGCTAGTGATATGGGCGGGAAGAGAGATTTGCGAAGGTAACGTTTCAATTTTGGGTTGAACTATGAGCCACCCGATTGGCCCCCCACTTTTTTTTGGTCTTCATAAATCAAAACAAGCCACCCGATTGGCCCAATTGGGTTTAACCCCACTTTTTTTCTTCATAAATTAAAATGAAGTCATTTTGATTTATGAAGAAAAATAAATAAATAATATTAAACTCAGTACTGAAACGACATCATTTAAATATTGGGCTCAAGATTTTTCAAAAAGGGTCAGCCGTCTTCTTTGAAGCAACAAAGAACGGGGCAGAAATAGGGCGGAGCAGCAGAGCAAGAAGTGGAGTAAACCATAGATTCTAGTGCACTCTATAGACCTATTTTCCCCATCACCGTATCCTAGGGGTGGCACCGGTACCCCTCACTGCTGGGAGGACCCCCCATAGGCACCGGACACCAGTATTTTGAGAATTTTCATACCGATGCCTAAGTGACCCGGTGCAAAAAATATAGTTTCATAGGCACCGGTAAGTCGTACATGTGCTAGAATCTATTCCAGCACCGATACCATTTATCGGTGCCTATGAAACTACATTTTTGCACCAGATCACTTAGGCACCAGTATGAAAACGCTCGATATCCCGGTGCCTATGCATGAAATACCGGTGTTAGTAAATATGAAATCAATTAAAATAATCCGGCCAATGAGAATAAACTCACTGGCAGAATATGAAACCCAGAACGAACAAAACACAAAAAAATAGAAGCCCATGTAAAAACTGAAAAATTCATACCACAACCATGAACTTCATTACATATAATTGAAAATACATAACACCTCTCAATTCATGAAACAAGCTATACCTAAACATAGATTAGCAACATCAATCATCATGAAAAACTAGAACCTAATTTCCATAAACCTTAGATAACATCAACGAACCAGAACACTGAAGGTGAGGTCAGATCTCGGGTGAAGCTGAACTGGCAATTTTGGTGGAGCTCGCAACTCTGACCAGCGACCAGAGTACGGGGAGCTGGCATCGGGGATAATGCGCAGCGGGGTGGGAAGAGATGGAGTCGGGATGGTCCGGGAGATGGCATCTAGGATGGAGCACCGCGGGGAGGGTAGAGAGGGGTCGTTCTCGATGGTATTGAAACGGCATCGAAGTAGAGAGGGAGTGCGCTTTCATCGGCGGCCCTAGGCGGTGGCATAGAGGGAAAGGTGGTGGAGGATGAGGGAGAAGATGGAGAGGAGGTAGAGGCAAGATAATGAGAGGGAAATGAGGTTGGGTAGGTTTAGGGTTTCAGATATAGTTTATATAGGCAAATTTTTTATGGTTGAGATTCAATCAACAAAAGAAATCAATGGTTCAGATGAAACCAAGTTGGACTCTTCTTTTTTTAACACCGTAGCACCGGTATGAATACCGGTGGTAATGGTGATCATACCGGTGCTATTACTTTAAACGCAGCTGCATGGCGCTGCTTTAAATAAGCGTTTTAATTTTTTTTATTCTTCCTGAGAGCAAGGGGAAGAAAAATATCCTAAGTATGTAGCACCGGTAGGCTGACTGGTGCTTTTGATGGTGCTACCGGTGCTCAGAAAAATCCCTCAAAAATATTGGACAAAAATTCAAAATTTTCATTTTTCGCTACACAATAGCACCGGTATGATTGAAATTTTTTTTCTGGTGCTAGTCTATTTTGTCCTCTAAGCCAACTTTTTCATTTTTATAATTATGTCAATGAGAATAAATTTGGAGGAGGCAAATCACAAAATTGGAGAAACCAAAAAAGCAATTAAGTAAGAGACAGTTACGTTATTGAAAATTGGGCTACAATGGGTGAACGAAAAAGCTTGTAACATAATTCTTTGAAAATTACACCGTGACCCAAAATTGTGTTACCCCATTACGCATTGCTCCAAAATACATGATTTTTGTTACTTGCATAAATATGGAAATATAAAATTAATGATTTTTTGGTGAAATATTGAAAAACGCTAGTACATGAAAAAGAGTAATTTATGATTGATTACTTGGATGTTACAATGTGAAATAAAAAAGGATTATGGATATGTTATTGTGCTCAATTTTTGATAAATATTCCCTTACAGACATAAAAAGACAATGGGGTGTACAGGGTAGGATCACGTTCGAGCGAATTTCAATTTGGAGTTACGAGTAAAGTTTTTACCTTTTGCACTTAGCTCCCTCCAAGAAAGTTGGAGTCGTCGAATCATAAAATTGGCAGAACCAAAATGCAATCCAATAATATACAACCATAACTCTGTAATTTGGAAATGTATGGGTGAAGGGAAGGGTCTCGAAAGTCAAGATTGATTACTTCTATAATTTCTTGAAAAATTACACCGTGACCCAAAATTGTGTAACCAGTGCTGAATTTATTCATAGGCACCAGTTTTTTGTGTACCAGTGTTGAATTCTAGTTTCGTAGCACTGGTATTCTGTGTAGAAGTGCTTAATTTATTCATAGGTACCGATTTTGTGTACGGATGCTGAATTTTTATTTTGTAGCAACGATATTCTTTTTGTACCGGTACTGAATTTTAATTTTGTAACACCGATATCACTTCTATGTACCTGTTTTCTAGTAGTGCCCTGCCCCTTATTTGGCCATTGGTTATGGCAAGATATCATGCTATGTTTGAAGGAAATTTAGAGTTTAAAATTTTACATACTAGACATTGCTTTCAACTCCAACAGTTGTTTCGAATACATCCTAATCTTTTGTAAATATAATTAGTAAACTTTGTTTTTCATTAGTTTGATGAGTCCGTCTCTTGTGAGACCGTCTCATGGTGAGACCAAGGACTAAAGGTAAAACAGGAAAAAAGTAAATGAAATTCGGGGGCAAAAAACTAATAGAACTGGACTAAAATGTAAATTATCACAATTACACATTAAATCCCTGAACTTTTAAAACATGAATATGAAATCCAATCTTGAAATCTTTGCAATTTAATCTCCGGTCTCACCGTGAGACGGTCTTATACAAAACTTTGTCTAGTTTGATAACTTAATCTACATTGTTATGTGTCAGCAGTCATTATAAAAACAGAAGTGTGCATTATTAAGAAGTGACCAATATTTGTACTTTATTTATTCCAAAATTGACTATTAATTAGTTTAGTGTAACATAGAAAATTATGCATCCGGGGGGGATGCATTACGCGGAAAAACTACTACGTCTGCATTTCTCTATTCAACCACAGGGGTTTAAATAAGTGATAAGTCATTGTAGCGAAAGGTGGACGGAAATATTAAAACCAAAAAAAATATGCTATTGGATTGCTAGTCTATTACTCTGGGTTTACGCAGCAAATTGGTGCTGTGTATGAGTCATTTTTATCCAATTAAAGAGATTCCATACTATTCATTTCTGACTGCATCAAATAATAATTGCGTGATTCATGTGAAAGCATCTTATGATAGAATCCATTTTTTTGAAGAAAAAAAAGACGCAAGGGATGATGTAATTTGTTGATGTATAATTGTTCTTTATGTTGAAGAGAATTGAAGTGTAAGCTGTATATGCTTCGTAAGTTGTCCAGATTCAATATTCCATTCACAATACAATATACTATGCCAAAGGATTCTATAAAGAAGACTCTGAATTTTCTTATGTAGAATATTTTTTGGAATCAGTAAAAAAGATTCTATTCAAAGTGAATTGGAAGTTTTAACTGAAATTTTGATTATATATTTCAAACTAAATATTGTTTGTTAAGTTGAGACCATAATTTATAGACAAAGAAACTCTAAAATATTGCAGATTTAATTACAAGATCGATTATGAATGGGTCGTTGTAGTTGGTTCAGATTCAATTCGGACCCACTTCTGAACGAGTAGGATTAGTTTACGTCTTGAATAGTTGAGATTGGGTTATATTGGGCTCAGGATCTTCTGTTATACTTTTGTGTATCACTGTGTATTACACCAGTTAGATTCTGCCACATGTCCCTCCTAAATTAGCTAAAATTAGATAAAAATCATTAACCTAATTTTAGCTAATTTATGAGGGACACATGGCAGAATCCTATTGATGTAACACACAGTGATACACAAAAGTGTAATAGAAAATTTTGAGCCGTTATATTACCACACGATTGGTCGGGTCCTCAGTAAGATTGGGACGTTGACTTTAAGTTTTACCGGAGGTCATAAAGATGCATCAATTAAAACAGTACTAGTGTAGCTTCTTTTCAACTAAAGAAGCTTTGGGATGTACCTGTGTAAAGTTTAGTGCCTCCGGTCGTTGTTGATATCTTCTTGTAAGAAAGCTTTTGTTTTACAAATCCAGACATAATGAAAATGAGACGAACGCCTTGAGAACCCCGTCATTATTTTGCATATTGTATCCGAGAATTGTTGTTTCACAAAAAACCTTCCAACGAAATTTTTTATTTTTTTTCCCTGATGGCTTCAATCCCCCCGGCCCCGCTGGAGGGGGTGGCATGACAAAACAATAGGCCTTATAACCATCGTTATGGGTAATATTTTTTTACTTGTCACGTACTGTAAAAGATATGATGTGAATGGTTGATTTTATTCATCTCTGTACGTATCTATTTACACTACAAGTGCTAGTTCTAAGGATAAGATTTACACATAAGAAATCTCACTGATTAGGGAAAGTAAACTATTTCTATGAACTGGGTACAATGAACCAGGACTAGTGTTTTAAGTCTTCAATACCCTCCCGCAAGCTCACGATCGAGTACGAACGAGAAGCTTGGACTTCAGGTTATCAAAGCGAGAAGAACCCAAAGCCTTGGTGAAGATGTCAGCAATCTGATCAACAGAGCTCACATGTCGAACAACAAGTTCCCCAGCTTTGACTTGTTCTCGAACAAAGTGAAAATCAATCTTGAGGTGTTTAGACCGCTGATGAAAGACCGGATTGGCAGTAAGATACGTAGCACTGAGATTATCGCAGAGGAGGATAGGAGCCTGAGAGACAGAGGCAGCCATTTCGGCTAGAAGCTATTGAAGCCAGATGAGCTCCGCTGAGGCAAATGCGATCGCCCGGTACTCAGCTTCAGTGCTGGAGCGGGCTACAACCTGTTGTTTACGGGAGGACCAGCTGATGAGATTACCACCAAGGTAAATGGCAAAGGCATGTTGAGAGCGGCAATCATCAGGATCTGAGGCCCAACCGGCATCTGTAAAACATACAAGGCGATCATCCCGAGATGGCCGAAAGAGTAAGCCGTCATCAATGGTGCCTTTGAGATACCGTAGTATACGTTTCACAGCGGCCCAGTGAATCTCTGAAGGTTGATGCATGAACTGACAAACCCGGTTGACTGAATACGCAAGCTCAGGCCGGGTAATGGTGACATACTGTAGAGCTCCTACAATGCTACGATAGAGATGGACATCTGGGAAAGGATCACCACCAATGACGAGGCGCGAGCCCGGAATGGCCGGAGAGGCAATTGGTTTTGCACCAACCATTTTGCTCTTGTCAAGAAGATCAAGCATGTATTTTCGTTGAGATAAAAGTATACTTGAAGAGTTGCGAAGAACTTCAATCCCAAGGAAAAAATTCAGAGCACCCAAGTCCTTCAAAGAAAAAACCGAGTGGAGATAGCCAACAAACTCATCAATGAACTTGGAGCTTGAGCCAGTGATGATGAGATCATCCACATAAACTAGAACATAGACGACATCGGACCCATGATGTTTGATGAAGAGGGAGGTGTCTGAAACACATGGTTTGAAGCCGTGCCGTAGAAGGGCCTGGTTGAGCCTCTGAAACCATGCTCGCGGTGCCTGTTTGAGACCATAAAGAGCTTTCCAAAGACGGAAAACATGAGAGGGCTGCTGCGGTGAGACAAAACCAGGTGGTTGCTCCATGAATACAGTTTCAGACAGATCACCATTGAGGAAGGCATTGTTGATGTCAACCTGGCAAAGAGGCCAATTTTGAGTAACAGCCAAACCGAGGATCACCCGAATGGTAGTGGGTTTGATGACAGGGCTGAATGTGTCGAAGTAGTCAACCCCCTCTTCCTGATTAAAGCCTTTTGCAACAAGGCGAGCTTTGTAGCACTCAACTGAACCACCGGGTTTCTTCTTGATCCTGAAAATCCACTTACAACCAACAAGATTAGAGGCACATGACCTTGGCACCAAGTCCCAAGTTCTATTAGTCAATAATGCATCATACTCTAACTGCATAGCATGCTGCCAATTAGGATTCTTTTTGGCCTGAAGAAAGGATTTCGGTTCCAGATCGAAACCGTCAGAAGGTAATGGGTGTTTTGTAGTAGTGTAGAGCTTTAGTTTGAGAGAGTCAGTTTCCGCACGAGTTTTCATACCATGAGTAGAGTTGGCCGTCGGGCGGAAACATGAGGGAGCTATATGAGAGCTGATAGTAGAAGGCTGAGTAGAAGGATGAGAAGGGGCCGAAGACGGTGAAATTGGTTGAGTGGGACTGGGTGGAGGAGACGGACTGAGTGATGGTGACAGGCTGAGTGATGGTCCGGGACTGAGGTTAGGAGAAGGACTATGTGGAGATGGATGGGGACTGTGATTGGTGATGGGTGGAGTGATAGGTGAGGAAGAAATGTCTGAGGCAAGGTGCAGACTTTGAAGGGATATATCGGAGAAGGGTGATGGGGAGGACTTGGAGTTGTGGTCAGGAAAGGGAAAGGAAGACTCATCGAACACAACATGACGGGATATATAGGTGCGAGAGGTGGGGGCATGAAAGCAAAGGTATCCTTTGTGTTTGGTGTTGTATCCTACGAAGATGCAAGAAACAGAGCGAAACTCCAACTTGTTGCTGTTAAATGGACGAAGGTAAGGATAACAGAGACAACCGAAGGATTTGAGAAATAGATAGTCTGGTTGGCGATGATAAAGCCGAGTGTAGGGAGATTCATTGGCGAGGGTAGGAGTTATGGTACGATTGTGAAGGAAGGTGGCAGCTTGGAAGGCATGTTCCCAGAATGAGATTGAGAGATGAGAGTGGGAGAGTAGAGCAAGGCCTTTTTCAACGACAATGCGATTATGTCTTTCAGCAGCACCATTTTGTTCAGGGGTGTGGGGACAAGAAACTCTATGAAAAATACCATGATTTTGGAGAAAGGTAGAGACATTTCGATATTCCCCTCCCCAATCAGATTGAAAAGCTTTAATTTTTGTAGAAAATTGTGTTTCAACCATGGATTTGAATAGAGAAAAGGCCCGAAAGACTTGAGATTTGGCAGTGAGAAAGTAAACCCAAACAAATTTTGTGCAGTCATCAATGAAAAGAACAAAGTATCTATTGCCATTGAGAGAAGGTACCGAGGTAGGGCCCCACACATCAGAATAAATCAAATCAAAAGGAAGTTTTGAGGGAACATGACTAGAGGGAAGAAATATCTTGTGGCTTTTGCCTAACTGACAAGCATCACAAACAGAAACAAGTTTATTGTTTGAAGAAACAGGTAGGTTGAAACGTGATAACTGGCTATGTAAAACGTTTTCATGTGGGTGAGCGAAGCGATGATGCCAACATGCCACCGAGGCTCGTTCTCCAACAAAAATGCGAGGAGGGCTGGAAGAGGACAAACTGGCTGGGATTCGATACAGGCCATCATCAACTATTCCTTTTAGCAACGTCTCTCCCTGCCAACTTTTAACATAGCAACGGTCATTATGAAATTCAAGAAACACATTATTTTCTTTGCAAAGTTTAGAGACACTTAGCAAATTTTTGGATATTTTTGGGACAACTAGGATTTCATTTAATGACAAGGAATTAGAAGCATGCTGTGCATTTAAAGTAGAGTGACCTAAATGAGTAATAGGGAGGGACTGACCATTTCCAACGAACAGATTGTCAGCTCCAGTGTAGTCTGAATGCAGGTTCAGATTGGCTAGATCAGCAGTGACATGGTGTGAAGCACCTGAGTCGACCACCCACGGGTCCTGGAGTGCCGACGGAGACGTGCCGCCACTGGAGTTGTAAGCCGTGTAGGCTGTCTTTGCCGAGGACTGGAACTGACGCTGGCGTTCAGCTGCACGATGGCTGGTCGGAGGATAGACTGCGATGTTAAGCCTATTGTGACAGTTCCACCCGCTGTGATTGGGCTTCTCACAGATGTCGCATTTGAGAGGGATAGAACCGGAGCTGCGGTCAGCGTTGGAGTCTTCCATCCCCGAAGTGGGCCGAGAGGCAACGGTCAGGGCTCGGCCTGGTGCACGGCCGTTGGAGTAGAACACCGTCGGCACAGCCCCATCAGAAGAGGACTCCAGAAGACGCTGCTCCTCCTGTAGCAGCAAGCCGAGTAGTTCATTCGACGTGACTGGAGTGGTGTGATTACAAGTGCTGTTGAAAATGGCACATTGGGTGCGTGAATCTCAGAACGGATGATGTTGATGTAACTTGAAGGAGACACTGGTTGGCTCAGATGACGCCGATGATGACTGCACAAGGATAGGGACGGACGCCGGTGAAGACAAAGATGTGTCTCAGTGTTGGAAACAGAGCCCCGGTACCTTGAAGACACTGAATTTGGTCAGAGACAAAGCACCGATACGAGTGGAGATGACGCCTGACCACCATACGAAGAAGAAGAAAAGTTCTTTGAGACTGGCTTGACCACCAAGGGGAGAAGAAGACCAGCGGCGGCGCAGGGCTAGAACCGCCAAACGAAGAAGACGAGTGAAGAGAATTCCGAAAACAATGGAGATTGCCAGATGACTGAAGTAGACAATCGGAATGTAGCTGGCGACAGTGGAAAATGGCGGTGGTGGGTGGCGGCCGATCGAAAAAGGGATGGGAAATTTATGTGTTTTTTGTTTGTTTTTTGAGTAATTTCTGGAAAAGAAACTGATAAAAGCTAATAATTTTAGAGAGGTCTGACTGATATCATGATAGAAAGTAAAACCCACAAATGATTGTGGTTGTATATATTCATATATATATATGGAGTACAAAGGGTACGCAAAGTAGAAACAAATATGGAACATGATATATACCAAACCAATCAAAAAAGGTATTCCTTTCTTATAATGTATCTAAATCAATAATATCTCTATTAGAGAAGTACTACTTCGTGGGTTCTAGTAAGCATGGTGTCTATTATATTCAACCTGCCATAGTCAGTTCTCAGTCATCAGTACCTGTTTCTAGCAACTAAGGAGTCCAGATATATTTGGCATGTTCGTCTTGGTCACACCTATTCGAGAGTTATAGGGTCTTTAATTCCCAATAAATGTTAGCTAGTGGGGGCGGGCTTTCTTATGGTAGTCCCGCTGCGGCCTTTGACAGTCCGTCCCGTCTCATCTTGATTTGGGAGAATCCAGGCTATTCAGGAAGAATCGCAGCATTTCCCCAATCCTAACGGGCTTTCCCTCGAGAGTAAAAAAAATAAAAAATAGAAAAAATCCCTTCTCGGGACTCTACGTCAGGGTCTTATGCCATTATTTCATGTACTTAAAAATTTCATGTCCATTGTATTTGTTGCAAATTAGGTAAAGTTCATCGCATTCCTTTTGAAATAGTTCAACATTATGCTCCATATTCCTTGTATTTCTTTCATAGTGATCTTTGGCAATTATCAGTTTTTATTAAATCAGTGTTTTCATTACTATGTTGTTTTGTTGATGATTTTTTCGTGTTTTCATGGATTTATCCCTTATTTTGAAAATCAAAATTTTACCCAACATTTTTAAACTTTTAAAATATAGCTGGAATATTTTTAATTACAAAATTAAAAAATTTCATAATGATGGTAGATGAGAATTTGATAATTCTTTTATTACTCAACATTTTCAAAAAGTATGAATCATTTTTCAAAATTATTGTCCATGCGTTGCTAAGCGAAAACATATGTATATTATTGAAATGATGCAAACCATGCTACTTCATTTTGACTTGCCTGCTCAGTTATGGATTCATGCCATTTTTCAAGCGGTATTTACCATTAATTGCATACTGAGCTCGGTTTTAGGTTGAAAAAATTATTTCATCATCCGTTATTTTATGGTCGACTGTTCATGTTTTCCACTTTGGTGGATCCTAAGATAAATAAGTTATGGTCTAAGTCAAAATATTGTGTTTTTATTGGATAAGCATCTGACTATACGTGATATATGTGTCTTAATCCTATTACTGGTGGTTTTATATCAATTGTCATGTTCATTTTCACGAGAAACAATTTCCCTATCGTAATCCTCTTTCTACCATGTTGACTTTACCATTTTCCTTTCCTCTTACTTAAAATTTGAGTTGGTTTCTTACAGTTTTCTTGTTGAGTTCAGAGTTCTCCTCAGGTATTGTCGGCCACATTCTGTTGCATCCGATTGTAGTGGAGGTGTCACCACCCTCTGTTGTGGCCTTCGTGTCTCCATCATTAACCTGGCCCCTCTTAATTGCGTGTATGTCACCTGTCCTCTCATTGGCCTTGTAGGTCGTGTGTCAGCCTGAAGTCGATGAGGTCAAGCCCATAGCCTTGTCTAATGTGTTCTTCTCTCTGGAGCTTGTTTCCTCGAGTCCATTGCATGTCTCATCTCCAACTACCCTCTTATCACAGTCGGCTCCGAGTCATTTGCCGCATGTCCATCTTGTTCCAGCTTCCCTTCCCTGCCTTCTTTACTGCCCGTTTTGAATGCTCATCCAATGATAACCAGTCTTAAAGATGGTATTTCTAAGACTCGCCACCTAATGAATTTAAAATAGATATCCTAGAATTAGAACTCTGTGAATTTAAACAGTCGTCTAAAGATCCTCCCTAGCATCAGGCTATGCTTGATGGGTATACAACTTTGATTAAAAATGATATTTGGGATTCGATACCTTGCGACTATAGTCTTTACCTACTTGGCTGTAAATGGGTATATACAATTAAATATAATTCTGATGGGTATGTAGAGAGGTTCAAGGCTAGACATGTTGTTTTGGAAATCACTAACCGACGGATATTTATTATTTTGAAACTTTTAGTCGTGTGGTGAAACATACTGTTATGTCTTTAGTTCTTACTATTGTTGTCTGTCTTAGTTGGATTTTCATCAATTAGATGTTAAAAATATTTTTCTGCATGGTTTTATAAATGAGGAAGTTTACATGCGACAACCTGAATATTTTCCAGATTCCTCGAAGCCAAATTAGATCTGCAATTTAAATAAGTCCATATATGGTTTGAAACAGACTCCGCAAGATTGGTTTTCTCATTTCACCAATTTTTTATTGTCCATCAATTTTACATGGAGCACTTATGTCACCTTTTTTTTTTAAAAAATATCATCGTCATATACTTTGATTCCTTTAGATGAATGATATTGTTCTCATGGGTAGTAGTTTGGTTCCAGTTCAGAAATTTATTTTTATTCTCTCGTCTTAGTTTGATACGAAGGATCTGGAAGGTTTACATTATTTTCTAGGACTTCAGGTGTCGCATACTCCTTCTAGTTTGTTTTTGTCTAAGCAAAAATATATGTCTGGTTTACTAATAAAAACTTCATCTCCATAATGTTAAACTTGCAAACACACCCAATGTTTCTAGATTTACTTTTTCGCCTACTGATGGGGAACTTCTTGCTGACCCCATAAAATACCGTAGTATAGTTGGTTCTTTACAATATTTGACCATGGCTCATATGGATATTGCTTATGTTATTTTTATGCTCTCTCAGTTTATGCATGCTCCTCGTACTACTCATTTTCATGTTGTAAGGAAAATTTTCAGGTATTTGTAGGGTCCTTGGAGTTTGATCTTTTTCTCCATTTGGCGAGCTCTCCTGCATTGGTAGTGGTTTGTTATAATGTTTATTGGGCCGCATGTCCCGACAGTTATCGTACTACCACTGTTTATGTCGCCTTTCTTAGGAAGGATTTTATTTCTTGGCACTCTAAGAAGGAGAATATTGTGTGGAAATCCTCCAGTGAAGCTGAATATAGGGGTGTTGCATACACAACGGCTGAAACTATTTGGTAACGTTAGTTTCTAGCAGAGGGTATGTCATCCTGTTACTCTCTATTTTGATGATGTCTCTACCACATATGTTACTGTCAATTTGATTCATCGTGATCGTAGCAAGCATATTGATGTAGAGTACCACTTTGTTCGTGAAATGGTCGCACATGCTGGTTTTCGAGTTAGACATGTTTTGATCCTACACAGTTACATGTTGCTGATATAATAAAGGTGTTTCCAGTGGTTTATTTTGTAAATATTGTTCCAATCCATCCATCATTGCACCCCCTAAAGATTGAGGTGTGCATTGGGATAACAAGTTAGAATAGACTTTTTCATATATATATATATATATATATATATATATAGTGTCAAAGCTACCAATTCAATAAGTCATAATCATTCTCATTATTTTTTTAATGTAAACTACTCCATCCGTTTTCTTAATTTTGACGTACTGTTCATATTGACATATTTCCTTTTATAGTAAAAGTGAACTATTTTCAACCACTCATTACCTAATTTTTTTACTCTCTACACTCAATTCTTTCTATACATTTCAACTTGCAAATATAATACTAGCACCTAAATCCGTGGTACCAAACATAGAAAAACGGAGGAAATATATTTAACTTATATACTAAAAACTACTCCACAACACCATATGCACATGAAATCTCGTATTATGTAAGTGAATTTGGGATAGACCTCTATTGATCCCTTACGTATAGAGCACTACAGATATTTGTTGATATTACTTACTGTATTAAGTTATTTTATACATCAATTGTGTTCATTTTTCTCCCAAAATTTGGTCAACTCAGCTTTATTCTCGAGGTGTTTGTCAAGTTCCACTTAATATAAAGATATTTCGACTCATTTATAAACTAATTAAGTGTAACAACAAGTCAATCTGCAGTTTAGTGAGAAGAAAGCCCTCTTGGACCCCTAGGTAAAGCAATGAAAAAGAAGGGACTGCATCATGCCATTATCATACCTTTTTTCACTAAATTAAAGCTCAACTAGCACTGCATTTATACTGCTTGATGTTCTTTTATATTTGACACAATATATTTAGGTGCTTGATCTATGGTGAGTGAAATATAAATAAATAGAACTCGTATATAAAAAAGTAGAATGGATAGATGAAATGAAATGAATCTTACAAAAAGAATAAAACATTAATATAAAAACGATACAAAAGTAAAACCCACAAATGATTGCGCATGTGTGTATTGATATATGTATATATAGTACAAACGGTATACAATACCTAAACAAATATAGGACAATATATATACAAAACCAATGAGAAAGGGTATTCATTTCTTATCTTGATTCTAAATCAACTATATCTATATTACTCCCCCCTCTCTCAAGCGAAGCGTAGGACTAGTCTCAACGCAAATCTTGGAACGTAAGAACTCAAACTGAGAACGAGGTAACCCCTTTGTAAAGATGTCAGCAAGCTGTAAATCCGTAGGAACATGAGCAACCTTAAGCTTGCTAGAAGACACCATCTCACGTACAAAATGATAGTCAATATCATTGTGCTTGACTCTCTTATGCGAAACTGGATTCTAAGTCAGGAATAGAGAACTATTGTTATCACCAGCAAAACAAGAGGCACACGAGTTGATACACGTAAATCCCGAAGAAGATTCATCAACCAAGCCAACTCCGCAATAGTATTTGCCATAGCACGGTATTCTGAATATGCACTAGAATGAGAAACTATAGGTTGTTTCTTAGCACTCTAAGACACCAGATTACCACCAAGGAAAATTTCATAACCATACGTAGACCTACGAGTCTCAATACAATGAACCCAATCAGCATTAGAATAACCTAGAGCTGGTAAAGCAGATGATTTTTTGTGAAACTGAAGACCATAGTGGAGAGTACCATGAACATAGCGTAGAATTCAAGTGACACCTTAGAAATTGCCATCAGTAGGAGCCTGCATGTACTGACTGACTTTGTTCACAACATCGACAAATCGAGATGTGTAATCAAAAATTACTGAAGTGAACCAACCAGGGATCGATAAATAGTAGGATTTCCAAGCGGCTTACTGGAAGAGCTAGAAAGTTGCAAAAAAGCCATAAAAGGAATGACAATGGGTGAAGAATCTTGCATTCTGGCGCGCAACAATATATCCTTGGCATATCTAACCTGACCAAGGAACAAGCTGTCAGATGTACAAACAACCTCTAAGCCAAAAACAAAATATTACATAGTGCCAAGATCGGTAATCTTGAATTCATGATTAACCCGATCAATAAACTTCCGAATAAGACGACGATCATTCCCAGTAAGAATAATGCCATCAACATAAACCAACAATTAGAGTAAAGGGCACCATGAGAAAAGAGAAATAAAGAGGTATCGAAGGAACTGGATACAAAGCCCAGACCAATCAAAGAAGAACTGAATCGTTGAAACCAAGCACGGGGAGATTGCTTCAAACCATAAATGGCCTTGTGTAGACGATAAACAAAATCAGGACGCATCAGCTCTTTGTATCCAGCAGACTGCTCCATGTAAACAAGAGAATAAGAACGTCATTTAAAAGTGCATTCTTGACATCAAGCTGTTGTAATGGCCAATTCCGATGGACAACAAGAGATAAAATAGTACGAACAGTAGATAAAATAGTACGAACAGTATATACCTTCACCACTAGACTAAATGTATGGTCATCATCAAAGCCATGTAATTGCAAAAAACCTCGAGTGTTGTGATATTCCCTCGCTCAGCTAGCTGACTACAATCACCAGAAGCACCTGCAAAAGGAGTCCCGGAATGGGTTCCGGGGAAGACACTCTCACGCTCAAGTCACTATTATACTTTTCCAATTAACTTGCTATAGTCCAGCTGCTCTTACCTTTTTCCATCTTCTCTTCTTCCTTTTATAATACACAATGGTTGCGGCTCTGCTTTATCCGAAGTTCATGTCATGTGTATAATTGTGTGCCTGTCATCCCTGTTGTGTATGATTGTGCGTCCTATAAACCCGGTTTGTGAGCCACGACTGATAAGGGTTTCCTTCATTATCGGTTTTTGGGTTGTTACCCACCTTCTTCTGCTTTTAACTCAGCCCATACGATTTTGCTAGTGTTCTGGGCCTTGTACTCTTTTGGACTCGATATGAACCATAAGCTCCCCAGCCAGGTTGACTAAGTGGCATGGAGCAAATCCTGTCGAAATGATTGAATACGAAGCGAGCTATTATAAGAGGTTCATTTGTCATTGAAGATATTGCAAAGTGGTAGTAGCTTCGTGGCTGATAGATCTCTTGTCCGCTAAGTCCCTTGTTTTCAAAATTTGAATTTTCAAATTCTTGTTGTGATTGATAACGTATGACATGCTGAAAGATCCGAGATCTTATCCAATTTTTTTGCTGGTCATTTTCGTATTTCCCTAATAGCTGCTATTAATTCATCTCATAAATAGGTATTTTAAACGTGTTTTATATTTTAGTGAGCCGCCATTTCATCTTCCGCCGCCACTTTGAATTATGTGAAAGGTAACTTTTGTTTGATTTTCATCATTCTATTTTCACAATTGTTTGTCTTCCTCTATTTTGCCTTCTTTTTCTTTGCGTATAAATATAAGATTTCCTCGCTTCCTCGGTCACTCCTCTGCTTATCTTCCAAAGTTGTCGTCTTCTCCAGTTCTCCGGCCGACTTTTAGCTTCCTGTGCATTAGTTTTCCTTATGTTTTTGGATAGCAAGGTTTGTTTCCGTCTTCCACCTTATCTTTATATGCTCTAAACTTGGTAGACTATCTTTTTTATCATCATAATAGTAGTTGCTTCGTTTGTGCTGTGTAACCTTCTGGTTACCTACTCCGGCAAACTCCCTCTGAGTCCCTATTCAGGCGAACTATTACGTACTATTTATTCCCTTTATTAACCTATTGTTGTTTTCAAATAACCTAGGCTTATTATTTATCGTCATGTCTTCCCGTGGTCATATTGAATCTCCCCAATATGATAATCATTCTGGGGAGGGGGAATCTGGCCTAGCCACCGGACCCTTTTCCATATCCAGTGTGCTTACTGGGATTTATGTGGATGAGATAAAGAAGTACTTCCCATTTCTAATCCCTTTCAAGCTTCGCGCTCCTGCGAACAATGAGTGTGTTCATACTCTCCCTCCTGGCTATACATCGCGCTATGTATCATATATGAATTTTGACCCTTACTTCCCTCTTTCACAGCCTGTGATATATATTCTGTGTTTATACAAAATAGTATTGTCTCAATTCTAGCCTAAGGGTATTGCTATCATAATGGGGTTTCTTCAGGTGTGCGATGCAGCAAATGTACCTTTTACTCTTGAGTTGTTCCGTAATTTTTATCATCTTCAAAAATTTAAAAACACTATATACAAATTTAGGTTTTACGTGAAGGGTTTCCCTAGTAACGTTGGTCCACGGTGTACCAAATCCTTCTTTATAAAGTTGAAACAAGATCCTAGGGTTGTTATGCCATCCTGGAACAATAGGGTTCCCAAAGTTAGGCTTCCTGGGTTGAATGTTTATTTTACCGAAGATACGGATATCGTGGTTACACTTTGCGGTCATGCACACCACTTCTGCCAGGCTGACCCTCATACTGGAGGTGTTATGTTTGACTTTGTTTTGATGTGCTTGTTCTGCAACCATTGTTATTTTTATGAGTCACTATATTTCTTCTTTGTTTTCGTTTAACTTATGATGACTCTAATGTTCCATACATGGACTTGTCAAAAGGTAATATTGTTAGCCCATTCCTTGAGGGTGACAATGAGGAGACGACTGAAGTAATTGTTTAGGAAAATGACACCACTGCTAGTACCATCCCTTAGGGGAGTGGTAAGCAATTTGACCCTCCTGGTAAGGGAAAGGCTAAAGTGGGAGGTGAAGGGGGGAGGGTGGTGGACCTCACCCAGTGTGCAAAAGCCTAAGCACAAAAGGGGTAAGGGTGAAAGGGCTTTGGGCCATTTGCTTCCTCCCAATGAAAAAGGGCACGATAACTAGTCTAGTTCGCCTAGTTCGCAAACCATTGGTTCTGCCATAGAGGGGATGATTGCTGACATCTTCTTGAACCTATCCATACCTGACAGACTGGCCGTGGTAAGTATCGAAGTGGGATTTCATTGACTTTTGTTATCCTTTATGTTGACTTCTTTTGTGTAATTTGTTTATAAACTTTTCTTTGCTTGTACTTTGTGTTATAAGGTTGGTGAGAGCCTTCAACTTGCGAGTATAAGGCTTTCTAATCTCCCCCCATTGATAAGGCCTTGGAAGGGAAATGTAGGTTTTGAAAATAAAAATGTGCAGAGTTGGAAACTTCGTTGAAGGCTGCTGAGGCAAGGCGGCTGCTGCTGAAAGAAGGGCCACCGATGTTGAGAAGAGGGTAACTGATGTTGTTGATCGTGCTAAGGCTGTCGCGGGGGAGATGACTCAGCTTCATTCTGATGGGGGTCATCCCTTTGATCTGCTGACCCATCTCGCTAGCCTTCCTAGGCTTCCCTCAATGAGCGAGTTGTAGAAATGCGAGGTGGATCATCTGGGTGATCTGTCGCTCAGACTTGGTACCGATAGCTTGACTCCAAATCCTGAGGCTGGTGTGGTCACTGTGGAAAATGCAAACACTGAGACCCCTGCTCAGCAGCCGAGCAATGAAGTCCACAGCGATCCCCCAAGCCAGGATGCCTCTGCGATTGCTGCTCAGTCCCAACCGAACACTGAAGTTAGTAAAATGTGTAGTATATTTGGTTTCTATGGGTCTAGATTGTAAACCTAAAAAAATATGTCTATATTGTTAATGTATTTTGGCCATGAACATCCATTTACTTCCTTTTATTCATACTTTTCCTTTCCTTATCTTGTATGCAGGGCTTCAATATTCTGGTTGATCATAGATTTTTGAAAAGCTTTTATTTTAAGGGGCATAATCCTCTTTCTGAGCCCATTAATTTTTTTAGTACTTCTTAATTCTTTGTCGAAGAGTGTGAGAAGATTCTTTCCTCCTATCTATATTTGCATCTTGAATCACTTCCTTTATCTATCGGGTGGGAAGTTCCTATTTTGGCTTCTTCTTCTTCTTCGTCTGACAGTTGTCCTTACAGGAAGCTTATCCCCGATGGGTATAATATGGAGTCGCTAGGTCAAGACACTGTTCGTGGCTTAGTTGATCTTGAATATGCTGGCAAGTATTTACGAACACTTAATCTTCCTGTGCGTGTTGAACAATGGGTTTTATGTCTAGGTATTTGTTTAAAATACATGCTCCTGGGTATTAATGACCTTGAGAGGAAGTGGAATGTTATTGTAAAGGACACCCAGGATGTTGTAAGGGATTTACGTAAGATTCTTAATGAGCAAAATGGTCTTATTCAACGGCAACGACTGAACCTGGTGACAATGCTTCGCCAACAAGTCGAGGCTAGAGAGTATGGCACGAGTAAGACTTGGGAAGCTCAACAGAAGATGTTGATGATCTAAAAGCAATGTGCTTGCACTGATGATTTGCTGCTTAAGCTCATGAAGAAGCAAGAAAAATGTGATCAATTATCGATTTCTGCTGCTAGTTGGAAAACTAAGTTTGACAAACAGCTGGTCATAAACATGTAGCTGTCTGGTGAGAATGACAAATTTTGTATTGAATGAATTGCCTTGACTCGTTTGTATATCAACTGGAGTAATCTTGTGCGGATTACAAAGATAAGCTACAAGCTCTTCTGTTGTCTTTGTGCTGATTTGCGGTCATGAGGATTTGACTACGAGAGTTAGTGGACAGAGAATAAGGTTATTTGACTTTTTTCGCTCGCTCATTTGTTGTCTAGAAAAGGAAGTGTAAAACTTAAAGCCTAGAATGGAACGGTATGAAGAAATTGTTAACGTTATGAGCATGTAGTTAGACCGTGGGAATTTGGTCCGACAACCGATTTTAAAGCATACTACGTTAGGTATCTTGATCTTATGGAGCGAAAAGGTATGACTCAACATCCCGCTTATCTGCACATGAAATGGAGGTATGAATATTTAATCAGTGAGGAGTGTGAAGCTGAGGAAAGATGTCGTAGGGCTGAACACCATTCTTACGGAGCTTAATAACTCCCCTGCAAGGTAGAGCGTTTCTCTCGCGATGCTGAGCATAGTCGCTGTCGTGGTTGTTCTTGCTCTTCTGGACCATCACGAAGCTCCAGGCGTAGATAGTGTACGTTGTTTTCATTCTTTGACCGACAATCTCTTTTTCAATGTTTGATATGACTATCTAAACTTTTCAGATGATGTGTACCCTGTCTTGTTTTAATAAAAATTGTTTTTTATTTTTGTTGTTGTTATCTTTGAATATGAAAGACCTGTTTATTGTGTACTTGCTAGATCTATAGCTAGCTTTAGTCACCATTATTGTAGGAATGTCTGCCTTAGAGCAAGGTCTAAAGCTTACTTTTTTGAGTAATATGCGAAGCCGCAAGATCTATAGCTTGCTTTTGTTGCGTTTGTAAGCATTTACCACATTCTTGCGCTAAGCTAGCTTTGTTCTTTATTAGCACAAGGTCACCAATCTGGAATCACATTTCCTTCACCTTGTGATTATAAGCTTTAGCGATCTTCTCCTTGTACCTAGCTTCTTTGATCGCCTCTCCGTCTCTTTTTTTTCTGTGCTTGTCCAAACTTAGCTTTACTTTGTCTGAGCTAGCGTCTTCATCATACCACTCAACTCGAAGGCCTGCTTGTCCAATTTCAACCGGTATTACCGCTTCGTGCCCATATACTAAGATGTTCAGTGTTTCTCCAGTTGGTTCTGTAACTGTAGTTCTATACGCCAATAAAGTGTTGGGTACTTCGTTGACCCATCCTGTTTGTTTTCCCTCCTGCTTTCTCTAAAGGCCCTACATAATTGTTCTGTTAGTAACTTCCACATGGCCGTTCGCTTGAGGATGAGCTACCGAAGTGAACTTCTATGAGATTTCTAGCGTGGAACACCATTCTGTGAAAATTACACTTGTAAGCTAAGTACCATTGTCGGTAACAATGGTTTGTGGTACCCCAAAGCGACAAACCATATTCTGCCATCGAACTTCCTTGCTACATCTGTTGTCACTCGCCCTAGAGGTTTTGCTTCTACCCACTTTGTGAAATAACCAACCACCATGATAAGAAACTTCGAGCCACCAGCGGCTTTTAGAAATGGGCCAACGAGGTCAATTCCCCATTTATCAAAAGGCCAAGGTCCGTTTATTCCTTTTAATACCAAATGTGGCTTGTGGATGTTGGGGCATTCACCTGACACATTTTTCATTTAAGGTAGAAGTTGTATGAATCATTGAAAATGGTTGGCCAATAATATCCAGCTAGAATAATATTCTTTGCGATCATTCCAGACCCTTTGTGCGAGCCGTACAATCATTCGTGTACTTCCTTTAAGATTTTGACTGTCTGCATCGGTCCTACGCACTTTATCCATGGTGATAAGTATAATTTTTTGTACAACTTCCCGTCCTCAAAGGCATAGCTGGGGAACCATATCTCTAACTTCCTTACTTTAACCTTGTCTACTGGTAGATTTCCTTTGTCGAAGTATTGAATGAGTGGTGTCATCCAATTTTTGTTTTGCTCTTGAACTGCTGACACCGTTGTCCTTACCAAACTTCTGATTGGAATGACCTCCACCTTAACCTCCTTGTGTTCAGCTAGTGATTCAAACCTCGGATGTTGCTAATTTGCTTAGAGAACCTGCCTTCTTGTTTTCACTTCTTGGGATGTGTTGGATGTTGAAATATTCAAGACTAGCTATAAGCTGTCGCACCTTAGCAAGGTACTTCATCAATTGTTACACCCTTACTTCATAATCACCACAGACTTGTTGCACCACTATTTGTGAGTCACTGAATACTTGTACACTCTTTACTTTCATACTTTTCGTGAGATCTAGACCTCATATCAATGCTTCATACTCAACTTCATTATTGGTGAGTAAGAAGTCAAAGCAAAGATAATATCTGTATTCTCCCCCGTTTGGATTGATCAATAATAGTCCTGCTCTGCAATCATCCTTGCATGACGCCCTGTCTACGAATAGTTTCCATGCAATGTCTTCCCACTTAGCCTTGCTTTTATCATTTTCCAAAAAATGTGGTGTGTTTGCCTGCTGCTCTCCCACGTTTACCATCTCAGCGATGAAGTCTGATAGCGCTTGCACTTTGATCGATGTTCATGGTTTAAAGTGAATCTTGAACTGCCCTAAATCCAGGGCCCATTTAATCATTCTCCCAGATAACTCCGACTTGCTTAAGATGTTCTTGATCAGATAGTTTGTATAACTCTGGAAATAGGTTCTAAGCCTCTTAGCCGAATATATCAGTGCCAAGGTTAACTTTTCAATGGGAAGGTATGCCCTTTCTGCCTGCTAAAGTATTCTGCTGGTGTAAAATACTGGTATTTATTTATGGCCTCTTGTCTTACCAATACTGAGCTTACAACATTAACTGAAACTGTCAAATACATGTATAGCGTTTCTCCTTGAATTGGAGGTTTAAGCATCGGGAGTTCCTGAAGTTTACTTTTCAACAATTCATACATTGTTTGGCATTCTTCGCTCCAACTAAACTTCCTAGCCTTTCTGAGAATTTCAAAAAGGGGGATGTATCTTTCTGCTTCTTTAGAGACAAATCTACTGAGTGCGGCAAGTGATTCCATTAATACTTGGTAAGGTTGATGATTGCTTGTATCTTTTCTGGGTTAGCTTCAATCCTCTTTGAGGATACTTTATATCTAAGGAATGTACCTGCCCCTACCCCGATTGTGCACTTCTTAGAATTCAACTTCATTCCAATTGCACTCTATGTATCAAGTGTTTCCTTTAAGTCATCCGTGAAGTCTCCTACTTGCTTACTCTTGATAATCATATTGTCTACATATACTTCCACGTTGCGTCCGATCTGGCTATGGAATGTGTGATCGACTACTCTCTGGTATATTGCTCATACATTTTTTAATCCAAATGGCATCTTTTCATCACAGAATATCTCAAATCTTGTTATAAAAGTTTTCTTTTCTGCATCTACTAGGTTCATCAATATTTGATGAGAACCTTTGTAAGCATAAAAAAATGTAAGGACTTCGAACCTTGAGATTGCTTATACCAGTTGGTCGATCTTTGGTAGGGTGTAACAATCTTTTGGGCATACTTTGTTTAGGTTGGTGAAGTCTATACACATTCTCCAACCCGAGTCTCCTTTCTTACAATTACCGGGTTCGGCAACCACGTCGGATATATCACCTCCCTTATTATCCATGCTTGTAACAATGCCTTTACTTCATCCTCAATAGCTTTTTGTCTATCACTGGAAAAACTCCTTTGCTTCTGCTTGACTAGTTTGATCGATTCAGTGATGTTTAAGGAATGAGTTGATATGCTTGGGTTGACACCTCCCATGTTTTGCACACTCCATGCGAACGTGTCTTTGTGTTCTCTCAGGATCTTTATAACTCTCTTCTTTTCCTCCTCCGAGAGATATTTTCCTATGTTGATTTGCTTGGACTCATCATCGTCATATAGAATGACATATTCGGTTTCTTCACCAATTTCTAGTGGATGGTAGACCTTGTTTAGTGAGACCCCATTGGTAATGGTGCTAACCATCTTTGTTTGTTCCACGGTTATACTTGTCTTCATAGCGATGACCATGCATTTCCTGGAGGTCTAGTGGTTTCCCCTTACCATTGCGATCCATGTTGGGTTGGGAATTTCCTGACCAGGTAATATGGAGACCATATTGCCTTTTCTCTATTCATCCATGGTTTACCTATGATGGCATTAAATGAACTTTGGGCATCCATGACCACGAAGTCACATATTATGGTGCAATTCTTCCCAATCTCACCAATTATGATGGGGAGCTGAATATTGCCCAGTGGAGTTTCTGCCCTACCTGTGAATCCCCCGAGCGCAGATGTGGATTTTTTCAAATCAGCTCTCTTGAATCCTAGTTTTTCAAAGCAATCTACAAAGAGGATTCCCACCGCGCTTCCATCATCCAAAAAGACTCTTTGAACAGTTGCATTATCGATTTTAGAAATAATGACCATAGGGTCATTGTGTGGCGAAGCATTAGGGACAACATCATTCTCACTAAAAGTGATCATTTCCTCCATACGCAGTCTTTTATCCCGAGGCTCCTACTGAGGTGAGTATATGTCTTTCGCTTTCCAAGCATTATTTGATAGGGATTCCATTGATCCATGTATTGAGAAGACCACTTTTTCAAGAGCTTCATTAGGCATGTCATGTTTATAGTCTACGAGAGCTGGCATCTTCTGATTTCTACCCTAAACGGTCAATGTAGGCTGCGCCTTAGGCATTGAGCTCCCTACCTTGCTTGCTTCTTTGTATCTTTGAACACTTTCTTCTATTCTGTACTATCCGAGGTATCCATTTTCCATATTTTCCTCTATTTTTCTACGTAAATCTCTACAGTCATCGTGGCCATGGTCATTGTGGAAAAAACAAAATAATGTCTTGATTTTCTTTCGGAGGTGCTTCCATTGGCACCGATTCACGAAATAGGTCTTTGTTCGCCATCCAAATCTCTTTCCGCAATTTTTTTAGTGGAGTATCCTGAGATATGATGATTTGCTTTCTTGTTTCTCTTCCCTTAAAGGTAAAATTTCCTTTTCCTTTCTTAGCGAAGCTTTTCTGAGAGTCATCTATCGCCCTTTTCTCGCCTCGCTTTCTCTCAATTTTGTGATTATTGGCTTCCTCGGTTTGCACATATTGTTCTATCATTCTCTATAGGTCTCTTAGGTTTTCCGACATGTTTTTGGTTAGCTCTTTGTAAAACATCCCAAATCGCATACCTCCCTTGAACGCACCTAAAGAGGATTATAATGATAGATCTCAAACCTGCAAGTTTTCTGTAACAAACCTGCTGTGACATTCTTCCAAAATCTTGTCGCTTTGCTGTGCTATATTGTTCAAATATGCAATTGTTCAAATCTCGTAGAAACGACCTAAGAACAAGTTTGAGAGTTGTGTCCAGGATGTGATGCTCCCATTTGGTAAGTCCTTGTAACATGTGATAGCCGTTCCTAATAAGAATATGAGGATTGCTTTGTAGACTAGCTCAACTTCGGCATTGCGAAACCTCATGTTGTTTCAATATAAATGCAAAAATTCTTTTGGGTTGGTTGTCCCATAAAAATTTTTGAAAAGCAATGACAGCTTGAACTCTTTGGGCATCTTGAAGTTGCGAAGATGTGGTGCGAGCAGCGATTTATCCGCATCATCTTCTGCGACTATGTCTCTCAATTCCTCCCCGTATATAAGATCATCATTGTTTTGAGTAGGTTTATGACTAACCTTTGGGAGTGTAGGCTTGAGAGTTTCTGGGAATTGATTATACAATAGCTCCATGTTTGTATTATGAGACTCTGCTTCTTCCTCCTCCTCTGTGTTTAGATTGATGTGTTGCTGCTCCTTTTTTGGTGTGAACTCTTAACTCTTGTGGGGATGCGCACTTCCAGTTTTCCCCACTAGTTGCTCCTGTGTGTTATGATTATGAATCCTTTCACTTCTAGTGAACACCATTATCAACTCCACTGGGAATAACCGATTGAAAAGAAAATTTTGTCCCCATAGACGGCTCCAATGTTGTGGTATTCCCATGCCTGGAAAGCTGACTACGATCACCAGAATGTACCTGCAAAAGGATTCCCATAATGGGTTTCGGGGAAGACACTCTTTATACTCCTTTGGGCTCGGTATGGACCACTAAGAAACTAACCTTGCTTTGTGTCTTTCAAGAGAACCATTAGCTTTGTACTTCAATCTGTAGACCCATTTTGAACCAATAACATTGGCATTTGAAGGATGAGGAACCAAATCCCATGTTTGTTACGTGCGTAGAGCATCAATCTCTGAGTTCATAGCAGCAACCCATTCAGGATACTTGACAGCGGAGCGATTACTGTAAGGCCCGGTCTTAAAAAATAAAGCACTTAGTAAACCAGAAATATCATCTAAAAAATCCTTGTACTGTAATGAACCAATGCACAAACGAGTAGCCATCAGATGTCGAGAAGAAGGATCCACAATCGGAGATGGTGCGGATCCTGAGGTGGGCATGTAACCCAAGGCTAGCTACGATGGTCGTGCAGAAGGTGCTGGTAGCGGCACTGGTGAAGCAGGAAAGCTAGAGATGGTGCGGATCCTGAGGTAGGCATGTAACCCAAGGCTAGCTATGATGGCTGTGCAGAAGGTGCTGGTAGCGGCGCTGGTGAAATAGGGTCTGCCGGAGAGGTTGCCGGTGGCTGGCCGGGTGACGCGTGGTGCGCATGCGCAGCTGGGGTTGCTGGCATGTAAATAGGCGGCGACGACATCATCATCTGAGCTAGCGGCGCTGACTGCTATCGATCATGCTGCTGGTCACCCTGTGGTAGAAAAACCCAATTTTCTTAAGAGCCCTAAGATTCCGGTACAGTTGGAAAATTTAAATTTTCCAAAATAATAGGTAATTCTGTCGAAGAAGATGGCTAGAGACCTTCGACGAGACTAACGAAGGTGCCAAAAAAGCAGAAACATCCAGTGATGATTAATCTGTAACAGTGCCAGCACGGGTAACAGGAATAAATGACACATCCAATCGAGCATATCGAGTGATGTACTCCTTCTTCATGAGAGGATCAAGACATCGATAACCCTTATACTGCAAACTGTAACCCATAATGATACGAATTAGGTTTCTTTATTTATTTATATTTATTAGTTTTTTTCCCTTTGGTTTTTTAATGATGTAGTGTGATCATTTATTAATTTAGAATAAGGCTCATTAATTCAGCCATGTTGGCCTTGAGAGAATTAATGTTTCGGCCATTCATTTATTTTAGATGTTAGAATATTCAGTTCTGACTTAATTAGATATAGATTTTGTAAGATTAGATAAGTCAATATTCAAGATAAGGCAATATTCCTTCAAGATTTATCTTGAAGAATATAGTCATTTATTTTAGGCAGTCTAGTTAAATATGGTTTTAGCTTCTTAAAGATGTCATAATCCTTTTCAGTTTCTTATTTGTATTTTTTTGAAGACCATACCTATGTACTATAAATAGGGGTGATATTCAACATTATTTGAACCTTACACTTTCATCAATCAAGTATACAACATTTTGAGTTCATACTCTTTGCTTGCGAGCTATTCCATTATTACTTAACCCCAAGGGCTAGTTACGTATCAATAAACCTTGTAATCTGATCATGAGGGCTAGTTAGAGAGCGAGTCGAAATTGAGTGTACCCCGAGGGCTAGGCCTTGAATTTCATGCGGCATTGAAGGGTTTGCGAGTTCCCTTGTTTTGTCAAAGATCTTAATTCTGCAATCCAGATTCTTCGCAAGGGGATTCATATCACATAAATATAAAGGGCATACTTCGAAGTGTCAACTTATGTGCATCATAAGGGCGTAAAAATGAAAAAGAATTGGCAGCCAAATGGATGAAAATTGGAGTAGTAAGGAGTCGTACAAAAAATAACAGAGAACGGAGACTGACCAGATATAACAGGCGTTAACTTCCTGTTTATGATGTACACTGTTGTAGAAAAAGCATCATACCAAAATGAATTATGAAGGTTGGGATTAAAGAGCATCGACAATCCTATCTCAGTGGTGTGATGATGCTTCCGCTCTGCACGACCATTTTGCTCTGGAGTGTAAGGACATAAAAGCTGATGATGAATGCCCTTAGACGCAAAATGTGATTGCATGCTATGATCCAGAAACAAGGTTCCACCATCACTCTGTAATACTTTAATGGTGGTAGAAAACTGGTTCTAAACAAGTGCCTCAAAATACATATAAGCCTCCAGAAAATCAGACTTTCGTCGCAGAGGATATAACCAAGCGAACCAAGAAAAATCATCAACAAAAATGACATAATAAGAGTCTCCAGAACGAGAGACAACATGAGAGGGTCCCCAAAGATCATAATGAACTAGATCAAGTATGCATGGTGCATGTTTTAAATTATCACTAAAAGAAAGGCAATTGCCTTTAGCCATTAGCCATCTCACAAGAAGGACATAAATGAGGCTTAGGTAGCAAACTAGTAGCTGACAAACATTTAGACTTGCTCAAAGAAAAAAATGATATTGTGGGGAACATGACCCAATCTACTATACCAAAGTTCAAAAGAGGCTTTAGAAGCACTCGATGCAACAAAAGCAGATAAAGCGGCACCAACATAATCCAAAACATATAAACCACCCTCACGATCTTTGCCATTAACATCACTAGTAAACTTGTTGAAAATAGTGAAAGAAAAATCATCAAGGAAAATAACAGCATTCATATCCCGAGTCAACTTGCTAATAGACAACAATTTTTTTAGTAATTTGTGGAACCACTAACACATCATTCAAGGATAATGAATCAGAGACTCGAGAATGACCAACATGGGTAATGTTAAGAGCATAACCATTACCAACAATAACACTATTGTTACGAAAATAAGGAGTCACGCGTTCAAGAGCGAACTGAGAAGAAGTCATATGGTTGGTGGCACAAGAATCAGCTATCCAACGAGCATGCGGAGGAGAATGCAGTAAAGAGCCAGAATAGGGAGCTCGAGAGACCAAGTGAGGGCATATCGAGGCAATGTGACCAAATTTCTTACACCAGTGACACAACAATTGGTACCGTTCACTATGCAATTTGAAACAAGAAGAAGCAACATGTCCTAGAACATAACACCATTGACACCGTTGTTGACTAGAAAGAACTATAACACAATAAATAAATAGAAAATATATAAATAAACTGCTGAGGCTAACTGCGCGATGCACAAAAGGAGCTGAGGCAAAGGTCGGTGAGTGAATACACACACGTGAGAGAAGGGGGCGCGCATGACAGTGACACATGTGTGATTACACAGACGATGGAGGTCAGATTCAAGCGGCGGCGATCAATCGGCTTACATAAGTGGCGATCGGCGATGCACAGGAGGTGGGCCGTGGCCGGTGATGAACTCGTACAAGGACAAATATGTTATGAACTATTCAAGTGACGGCGGGTGGCAGCCTGTGGTGTTGGAAAGCAAACAATTTTTTTTTGAAAAATAATGAACAATCCACAACACTAATAAAGAAACAGAACAGACTAATCACATAACAAGCTTGTAATTGGCAGCCGACATCTATCTCGGTGTTCGTGCGAAGAAGAAGACAACAACGAAGGATTAAAAGAATAGGGAATTTTTTCAGAAAATGAAAGGAAAAAGACTAGAAATTTTTGAGAAACATGTGTGATACTATGATAGATAGTAAAGTCCACAAATGATTGTGGCTATGTGTATTGATATATAGTATGTACAAAGGGTATACAATACCTAAACAAATATGTAACAGGATATATACAAAACCAATAAAAATGGGTATTATTTTCTTATCTTGATTCTAAATTAACCATATATCTAAAAAGAATAATTATTAAAAACAATTGTCAAATAAAGTGAAGAGATAGTCTCCCGTGAGGCAACCTAAACTTTAGGCAGGGGCCTTTCTACAATTCTAACAATATTCTAGCTCTAAGGACCTATCTCTAATTATTTTATAGGGACCTATCTCTAATTTTTTTTACAAGGACCTATTGCTAATAACTTTCTAAGGGTTTTTTCGTCAATTTTTCTCATCATTTTTCCACCACTTGCAATCTGCAAAAAAAAAAAAAAATATATATATATATATATTTAGAAAATGGAAAAAATCAATTAAAAACTGCAACAACATCAGCAAAAAATAGCAGAACATCAATAAAAAACCATAAAACATCAACTAAAAAACTGCAGCAAAAAATATAAATAAATAAATAAAACAACAAAAAATATATAAAAATTCAAATAAAAAATTGGAAAAATGTCGGCTACGACTAACAAATAATCAACTGGAAATCATAAAAACATCAACAAAGCTAAATTGTCATTTAAAAAAACAAACTACAAACATCAACCTATATCACCCAAGCAACGATTGAAGCACTTACAAGTTGTACTCTAAGCACCAATTTGTTTTCATAACGCACACAAATTATGAAATAAGCACCTACAACCAACATTTGAAGCACTAACAAAAAAAATGAAAAACAACGTAAGGAAAAAAAACATTACAAAAAAATCAACCATATCATCAAAAAAAACTACAAACATCAACTTCTAACAAGCAACGATTGAAGCACTTACAAGTCACGATTGAAGCACTTACAAGTTGTATTCTAAGCACCAATTTGTTTTTATAACACACACAAGTTATAAAATAAGCACCTACAACCTACATTTAAAGCACTGACAAAAAATGAAAAACATCAACATAAGAAAAAACACTACAAAAAATCAACCATGCCATAAAAAAAGCTACAAACATCAACCCTATCACCTAAAACTCATATAGAAAATGAAATGAAAAACATCAACATGAGAGAGAAAAGACTTAAAACATCAGAAAAAAAGTTACGGTACCTCAAGAGTATAAATTATTCACTCTCAAAATCATAAAACATCAACGATTTTTTTTCAAAAAAAAACTTAAACATCAACTCGTAAAACCTGAACCTCATGCAAAAAATAAAAAACATCAACATAAGAAAATATACACTACAAACATCAACTCCTATTACCAAAACCTCAGTCGGAAAATGAAAAACATCAACATGAGAAAATTATTTTTAAAAAACTACAAATATCAATCCATATCACCAAAAAATACTATGGAACCTCAACTCATATCAACTAAATCTCACCCGAATAATGAAAAATATCAACACAAGAAAAATAAAAAAAAATAGAAACATCAACAAAAAGCTACAGTATCTCAAGAATTAAAATTCTTAAAAAAATAGGCCCCAATGAGTTCTGAACTCAGGTCTCAAACCCCAAAGTCTAGAGCATTAACCACTACACAAAAGACTCTAATTAATTATATACTCAGTCAAATAATATTAATCATCAGCATGTACATCAAGAACATAAATTCTTCAAAAAGAAGCTCACATATGAGAGTCGAACCCCTGACCAATGGCCTCAATAACCACAATACTTACCACTAGACAAAACAATCTTTTTTCACAATAAGCTCAGCCAAATAAATATTAAAACTCAACAAGTCTTCAAAAAAAAACAAAAAAAAACCTCACCTCTCATGATTAGAAGCTCAGCCGTCCATCGTCCGCCTTCCACCGTCGCCTTCTGCTACTGCCTGCCACCGATGTTCCCTCAGTTGGTGCGTGAAGACAGACGGTCAGTAACCCCGCGCGTGTTGGCACGCGCGTCATCTTCCACAGTCGGGCGCTTGGATCTCACGCGCCAACAGATACTCCGTTGCTCATCCCCCCTTCTTCCACTTCTCTACGTTGACGGAAGCTCAACTACTGCTCGACGAAAAACTACTCGGCTACTCGTCACGTTCTTCTCCTCACTGTGCCGCACCTCGTCACAATCGTCGGAAAGCTCGTCACAATCGTCGTTGCAATCGGGTTAGAAAGCTCACAAATTGCATCGCAATTGTGTCGGAAAGCTTTTCGTCAAAAAGCTCATCGCAATCGCGTTCTTCTTCCGTTGCTCTGCGATTTGGATCTGAATCATCCGAGCTACTTTGATTTGGAAGCTTTGCGGTGGCTTCGCACAGCAGTGCCTCTCGCCAACACTGAAACCCTAGCTCCGACGGTGAGGTTTAGTCGCGACGCCGCTGCGAGATTCCAACAAAATCCGGTTGTTCAGGTGGCGGATCTGACAGAGGTGGTGGAAATCAGTTGGAGTGGCAGAATTCCGGCGATAACTGTCTGTCGCAAGCAGTTTCTAGCGGTTTCGATTGGAGTAGGAGGAGGAAATAAAAATGAAAATGCTGATTTTTTTGTGAAACATATAGTATTTTGATAATTGCACAATAGGTTCCTATTTTTTAGAATATTTTTTAGAAAACTCTATACCATATTAAACTTCTTATAATTGTATAATAATCACCCGACTAAAATTTAGACTGCATAAAGTAAGAGTTTGTGTAAAGTGAAATTGATAAGAGTATTACAGAAGAAAAAGGACTGACTGTGGATATCGTGAATGCACTTATGCGGCAAACCACCAACGATTGCCGCACTAATGGTTGCTTAAAAACTAATTAGATAATTAACAAAGGCTAATTATTGTATTACACAACAGATTAGAGAGATCTAGACTATTAATATTATAAGTTAGGGTACCTAATTGAACTGGATCTCCAACTAAGCACTGGCCCTGCGGTCTTCTCAAAAAATATTACTGCCATACGTCGATGTGTCCCGTAAAAACGAATCATTAAAGTTCAAACTTCTGATTGTAATATTAGATTAAAGAAAATATACTTTTTAATATTCAAATTACCTTATTCCTAATTAGTTTGAAACGTCATTCCCCTTTTAAAAAAATCAATCGTTCCAAGATGATGGGAAAAACGTTCATTGAAATTTACAATGAATGTCATTGACATCCAATCTAACTAGACTTTAGCAATAAATAATATATTACAAAAATATCTAAATTACAAGTCAATTAGACTGATCATTTATATTATTACAGATCGAAGATCCAATAAAATATTTAACATCACTCTCAGAGATATTAACTTGTTTCCCGCAAAAATCATGACCGCTTGACATACATCCGCATTTGAAACATCATTCCTAACCTAATTAATCCAGACAAATATTAAACTAACATACCATGTCATAATTATGTACATGTCCCTTTACTTTCATCTTATTTTCCTGTAAACTTGACGTGTTCATACAAACATTGACGGTTTATATTTCATTACGGCTTAGCATGGGACTATGGGAGAATCATGACTACTTTTCATACGTGCAAGAAATAGGCCGCGACCAGTTGGGCTTATTAGGTGAAGGATTTACACCCACGGGTGTATCTAGTTGGTTGGGACGCATGTCTTTCAGGGGGAACCCCGGATTCGAGGCTCGTAAGCTGCGGTGTGGGATGACCTTACTCAAAGCGTGACCTTCACGGGCCACGTGGTGGGTGGGCTCCTCGTGGGCGGTGAGTACGGGCCCGCATGCAGATCCTGGTAGCTGGTTACCGTGACTTACCTCTCATATGATGGCTGTGGTGTCGACTGGTATGGGCTGCTGAGGGCGAGTAGTGATCGCCTTATTAGGTAATGGATTTAATTTATTAGTATTTATTTTTATTTATAAGTGTTGCGTTTAATTTATTGTCGTTGAATTTAGTTCATCGGTGATGTATTTTCCTTAAAAAAATGAAAAGAATGACTTCCAAAATGATGTTGTACTCGTAACATATTTATTTTGAGACTTATTATTCAATCAGTGAGTGCCTAGAACCCATTAATTTTTTTTCTTTTAGTGCTGAGTTTATTAGTGCTAAATTTAGTTTATTGGTGTTGAGTTTAGTTTATAAGTCATTAGTAGGGGCCAGCTCATTAAAGGCGGTGATAGAAGGTGGTTTCAGAAGAAAAAATAATGTGGAACCGCCTTTAATTGAAGTCCGGAAAGGGTTCTGAGTCCGGACCTCAATTAAAGGCGGTTCTAACTGGCTAAAGGTGGAACCGCCTTTAATAGTGATCGATTAAAGGCAGTTTCGCCTTTAAAATCAGTTTCTTTTGAAGGGCCGAAAGCATTTCCGAGTTCAGAATTGCTTTCCGAAGACACTTTTTATTTTAAAGGCGGTTCTATTTGAAACCGCATTTAATGGGCTAGCCCAAGATCTCCATACTTAATTGATTCCAATCGGCCTTAGGTTTCATACGCAACCAGCGCCTCCAATTCTAATCGGCCTTAGGTTTCATACGCAGCTAGCGCCTCCAATTCCAATTGGCCTCCTCACCAGCCACCAGCGCCACCACTGTCTCTCACCATTGCCTCACTAGTCACCCTTCCATCGCCTCTCACACCACCGCAGCCTTACCTTTCGCCGCCTCTACCCTCTTCGACGCCTCTAACCCCACCTCCGTCGTCATCGGTGAAGGCCACCGTCATCGCGCAGCTGAAGACCCTCCGCCGCTGGTGTAGTTCCTCTGCTGTCCGCCACTGAAGACTTTCTGCCGTCCGGTAATCAGTAATCAAGTGCATGCTTGTATGTGCAATAATCAAATGCTTATTTGTTTTGTTTGCAGTAATCAAGTGCTTGTGTATGATGTGTAAAGGTTGGCTCGAGGTGGTACTGATGTGTTGTGTTGCTCCGATCTGTTGCTTTTGCTGCCGGAAACCTAATGTTTCCGGCAGCTTTTTTTTTGGAAGGGTAGATTTAGGTTTCGAGTTCAGAACCTCTAATAATTGTGGTTCCATCGACCTTTCAAAGGCGGTTTTTAACCGCCTTTAATTGACGTTTTAAAGGCGGTTCTAGGAACCGCCTTTAATTGAAGATGATTAAAGGCGCGGCCAGAGAAGGTGATCCAGTAAAATCGCCGTTAATGACCTATCCCTCCACTAGTGAATGCTGAATTAATTTTATTTGTGATGAAATGTGCTAAAATTAAACCCAACTGAACAGGGCCTTAATCATAATATTTTCTAAATTTAATTTTATATTTTGAATAGTTTAAAGTCAAATAACTAGAGATGGTCTCCTAAACTAGGGGTTTTTATGGAGTTCTAACAATATAATAACTCCAAGGACCTGTCTCTAATAATTTTACAAGGACCTATCTCTAATTATTTTTACAACGGCCTATCGCTAATATTTTTTCAAGGGCTTTTTTGTCCATTTTTTCCCATCATTTTCCTGTCATCGGCAATCTGCAGTTTTTTTTAAATAAAAAGTCCAAATTTTTTTAAATGTTTAAAAAATGCAAAAATGATCAGCGAAGTGAACATTATAAACATTAGCAAAAAATAGCTGAACAATAAAGAAAAATCATAAAACATCAACTAAAAAATTGTAGCAAAAGATATACAAAAAATCACATAAAAATCAACAAAAAATTGAAAAATCATCGACTACAACTAACAAAAAATCAACTGAAAATCATAAAAACATCAACAATTCTTAAATTATTAAAAAAAATTAAAAACTACAAAACATCAACCTATATCACCCAAAAGCTAAAAACATCAATTATTACTCTCTCTGTTTTGTTAGTTATGACACACTTACTATAAATGAATGTTTTCTTTTATTTGGCACTCTGTCCATTTTTGGCAAGATTCCTTCAATTTCATCCACTCATTCTACTTTTTACTTCCTACAATAAATTTCATCCACTCATTTTTTTTCACCTAAATCTATGGTGCCATAAAATAGAAAAATGGAGGGAATATCATCTAAACTTCACTCAGAAAATGAAAAAAAATCCACATAAGGAAAAACAGGCTACAAAACATCAACCATATCACGAAAAAAAGTTACAAACATCAACCCCTCTAACTTAAAACTCACGTAGAAAATGAAAACATTAACATGAGAGAAAAAAAACTAAAAACATCAACAAAAAAGCTACGGTACCTTAAGGTATAAATTATTCACTCTGAAAATCATAAAACATCAACAAAATTTTTTTAAAAAAAAAACTACAAATATAAACCTATATCACTCAAAAGCTACAAACATCAAATCCTAGCACTTGAACCTCATCTGAAAAATGGAAAACATCAACATAAGAAAAAAATACTACAAACATTGACTCCTATTACCAAAACCTCAGCCGAAAATGAAAAATACACGAGAAAATAAAAATAAACACTACAAATATAAATCCATATCACCCAAAAAAACTACAAAACCTCAACTCATATCAATTGAATCAGAAAAATATCAACATAAAAGGAAAAAAAACCTACAAACATCAATAAAAAGCAACAGTACCTCAAGAATAGAAAATTTTCAAAAAAAAGGACTTGGAGGGATTTTTGAACCCAGGTCTCTAACCTCAAGGCCTAGAGTAATAACCACTGCACCAAAGACTCTTATTTAACATGTACTTAGTCAAATAATATTAAACCTTAGCATTTACACCAAGAACATAAATCTTTCAAAATAAAGGTAATAGTGAGACTCAAACTCCAGACCTCTAACCTCGCAACAAGAGTACCAGTCAGTAGACCAAACAATCATTCATGATATAAGCTCAATCAAGAAAATATTAAATCTCGGGAGGGGAAGCTCAGCCGTCCACTGTCGCCTCCGTGTGTCATCGCTAGCACGTGTCTGCACGCGCAAGCTTCTTCCTCAAAGACGTCCGTAGATCGGCTTCTTCCTCAAAGAAGCATGGCGGAAAATCGGCAGAGATCGGTGAATTTTTGGCGTAAATCCAAAAAAATTGGCAGGAATCATAGGCCAGTGGCGGTTTCCAATCGGCTGAGAAAAAAAAAGAAAAATGAAAAATGAAAAATCTGAAAATCCATCTCAAATGAAACTTCTTAATTGCACAATAAACTCTGGCCTAACGTTTAGATGGCTAAAACAAGAGTTTGTGAAATAACTAGCACAAACAATTAATAAATTCACTAACTAAATTATTCTTAACATTTGCCAGACAGTACCAATTAAAGAAAAAGGAAAAACCTTTTCCAAGGGTCGTTTAAAAGCAAGAGGAAATTTTAATTTCTTTCCTGAAAAAAAAACATATGTTTAGTCATAACACGGGCCAACCACACAAAGCTTAGTACACTCGTTAGAAAAATAATTGTGTACGCCACATTCCACCCAGGCAAATAGGGATTAAATTAATTCAGATGGCACGTAGATCACGGTCAGCAAATATGATTTCGGATGGTTTGGATGAGTTTATATTGACGTAGAAGTTCTAGTTAAATTTAGAAAAGAGAATATGAATATTCAAGAATATACAAGGCCCCTCATCCAATAAGAATCCAGATAATTAATCTGTTATATCGCTTGCTAGCACGTAGGTTCAAATGTTTGTTTAATTCAATTGAAAAACATTGAAGATTCGGTCTAACTTCCACCAGTTATGTATTCCGTAAGCATAAAGTGGATTAAATCGAAAGGAAAATGTTGATTAGGATCAGTATAGCTTTAAAATTATTGATAGAATGATTTGCCGTAATTAATTGTATTATTGATAACTGTATATATAGAGAATACAATAGAGGTATAATAAGAAAAGAACTCTACGCAGAATAAATCATAATCTAATCAGGAGTCTGATTTAGGCTAACACCCCCCCTCAAGCGAAGCGTCGGATGCTCGCCGACGCACAGCTTGGATCTGAAGAACTCGAACAGCGGACGAGAGAGCCCCTTGGTGAAAATGTCCGCAATCTGAAGAGAAGTCGGAACATGAGCAACGCGCAGCTTTCCGGATGTCACCAACTCACGAACAAAATGATAGTCGATGTCAATGTGCTTCGCCCGCTTGTGCGCCACTGGATTCTGAGCCAAGAAGATAGCACTACTGTTGTCGCATAACAACAGGGGAGAACCAGAAAGTGGAACCCGAAGATCACGAAGCAAATGAGTGAGCCAAACCACTTCTGAGGCAGTGTTGGCGAGAGCACGGTATTCAGACTCAGTGCTAGAGCGGGAAACAGTGGGTTGTTTCTTGGCACTCCAAGAAACCAGATTCCCACCAAGAAAAACCGCATAACCATAAGTGGACCGACGAGTCTCCAGACAGCGAGCCCAATCAGCATCAGAGTATCCTAGCACATCAGGAGTACTAGCAGAACAAAATCGGAGACCAAAATGAAGTGTGCCACGAACATACCGCAAAATCCGAGTCACGGCAGCAAAATGGTCATCTCTGGGATCCTGAAGATACTGACTCACCGTGTTGACCGAGAATGCCAAATCCGGGCGAGAGATGGTGAGATACTGGAGAGCACCAACAAGAGAACGATAAAGTGTAGGATCCCGAAATGGAGGACTGGTAGAGCTATGAAGCTGAGAACCAGCAACAAATGGAGTAGAAACAGGTACCGCGTCAGACATACCAGCCCGATTCAAAATATCCCGAGCATACTTTGCTTGGCCAAGCAGTAATCCCGAGGAGGTAGGCGAAACTTCAAGACCAAGAAAATAATGAAGAGCACCGAGATCCTTGATCGCAAACTCTCTGTGTGTCCGGTCAATGAACTGACGAAGAAGAGTCGAGTCATTGCCTGTAAGAATGATATCGTCCACATACACAAGTAGGTACAGTAACGACGACCCTCTCGAAAGGACAAACAAAGAAGTATCAGCTGAGCTGCACCGAAAACCAAGCTGGGTCAGATAACTGCTGAAACGCTGGAACCAAGCCCGGGGAGCCTGCTTAAGACCATAAATGGCCTTTCGCAAACGACAAACATAGTC
The DNA here is from genome assembly GCA_037428765.1 of Rubia yunnanensis. Classification (NCBI taxonomy): domain Eukaryota; kingdom Viridiplantae; phylum Streptophyta; class Magnoliopsida; order Gentianales; family Rubiaceae; genus Rubia; species Rubia yunnanensis. Next base: position 61,199,086 of record CM075071.1, on the reverse strand, counting down.
TGGATGAACAGAATCCTGATAACCAACGGGCTGCTTCATATAGACTGGAACATCAAGAACACCATTAAGAAAAGCATTCTTGACATCCAACTGATGAAGTGGCCAGGAACGCATAGTGGCTATAGCGAGAACCGTCCTAACAGTGGAGGCTTTGACCACAGGGCTGAAAGTGTGGTCAAAATCAAAACCCGGAATCTGCGAGAAACCCTGCGCCACAAGTCTAGCTTTGTGACGCTCAATAGTGCCATCTGGTCGGTACTTGAGCCTATAGACCCATTTGGAGCCAACAATATTGACATTCGAAGGTCGAGGCACCAAATCCCAAGTGTGCTGACCACGAAGAGCATCCATCTCATCATCCATGGCGGAAACCCAGGCTGGATCCTGAAGGGCAGAGCGATAATCAGTGGGCTCTGTCTGAGAGAGGAGTGCAGCAGTGAGACCATGAGCAATAATATCCGAATAATCTCGCCGCTGAATGGCACCAGTAGAAGACCGAGTGGCCATCCGATGAGTACGAAGCTGGGGCGGCGAATCTGGAGGAGTCGAACCAGCTGATGATACGGAGGAAGATCGAGCTGTGCTGACCGGAGAGTGGCCGTCGGAAGTCACCGGAGAAAGAATAGCCGATACAGGCTGAGACGGGGTGCCCGGTGGCCGAGACGGTGGCGGAGGAGTGCTGGCCAGCGGCTGAGAAATGGTGGGCGTTTGGCGAGGAGCCGGGTCCATGTCGGCCGTCCAGAGGGAGGATGGTGGTGAAGGAGGGGCAGCTGGAACAGACACAGGCGTGGTGGCCCCAATCGATGAAGTAACAGTTCCATCAAAAAATGATGAAATCTCCAGATCTGAAATCGAACGGCTGTCCGTGGGAGATGAGACATAAGGGAAGAAAGATTCATCAAAACGAACATGCCGAGAGATATAGATGCGTCCAGACGTCTGGTCAAGACACTGAAAGCCCTTGTGACGAGGGCTATAACCAATAAAAACACAGGGAATGGATCGGGGTGCAAACTTATCAGTAGCAGTGGCACGCAGACATGGAAATGCACGGCAACCGAACGGGTGAAAGAGGGTATAGTCAGGCACATGACCAAAAACAACCTCAAAAGGTGATTTGCCACTCATAACTGAACTAGGCAGACGGTTAATAATGTAAACCGCAGAGGAGAAAGCTTCCACCCAATAACCGTGCGGCACAGAAGAGTGAAAAAGCATGGCAAGACCAGTCTCTGTGATGTGACGATGCTTCCGCTCAGCCCGACCATTCTGAGCAGGTGTATAAGGCGAGGACATCTGATGATGAATGCCACATGATATGAGATGAGCCTGAAGTCGGTGATTAGTAAACTCGGTGCCACCATCGGTCTGAAAAATTTTAACCCTAGCGGAAAACTGATTCTCAACGAATTTCTGAAACTGGATAAAAGTGTCATAGAAATCCGACTTATGCCGCATTGGAAGAAACCATGTGAATCGTGAGAAATCATCAATGAAAACGGCATAATAAGAGAAACCACCGATAGATAAAACAGGAGCTGGTCCCCATAAATCACAATGTACTTTATCCAATAAACCAGTAGCACGCTTGTCACTAGTGGAAAAGGGCAAGCGGCTACTCTTGGCCATCTGACAAGGAGAGCAACTGACAGATGCAGGCATAGCAGAAGTGACAGAAATAAGGCCCCGTCGATTCAATAACTGAATAGTATCATGAGACACATGACCGAGGCGAGAGTGCCACTGCTCAAAAGAAGCATGAAGCTTTGTAGAGCGTAGTTCGCCTAAAAAACTGGAATCACCAGTCTCAAGAAAATAGAGACCAGACCTATGACGACCTTTACCAATCATCGCCCCTGTAAGCTTGTGCTCAATGGAAAATGCATCGGCATCAAATATAACACGAACAGGTAGATCACGAGTAAGCTTACTAATGGACAATAAACTTCTAGTAATCTTAGGGACCACAAGGACATCATTAACAGAGAAACCAGATAAATGGCATTGGCCGATGTGAGAAATAGATAATGATTCACCATTTCCAACAAGAATAGAATCAGAACCACGATAACGTTGTACCTGATCAAGATGACTGGTGTGAGCAGTGATATGAGATGTAGCACCTGAATCAACAATCCACTGTTTTGACGAAGAATAACAATTGGGACCATTCAAACTGGCCTGAAACAACACCTTGTCCGCAATCCAATTAGTGGAGCAATCTTCCCGAGATATAGGGCCCAAATTAACCATAGCGGAAGACCAAAAATGGCACAGAAATTGACTGGATACTGATGAGAATTTGAGAAACTCGTCGGAATGTGAGCAACTCGCGAGAAACAGCTTCAACTCGCGAGAATTTAATTCAGCTCACGATTAATTGATTATATCGCGAGAATTTGAATCAACTCGCGAGAACTTCCTTCTGGCGCGAGATGACTCGCGCGTGGCTTCACGCGCGGACCTTCCTTCTGGCGCGCGAGATGACTCGCGCGTGGCTTCACGCGCGGACCTTCCTTCTGGCGCGCGAGATGACTCGCGCGTGGCTTCACGCGCGGGCGAGATTTCCTTCTTCTCCTTGACGCGATCGGCCGTTCTTCTCCCGATGGCTTCGCGATCGGCCGTTCTTCTCCCGATGGCTTCGCGATCGGACTTCGCCGGAGAAGAAGGACTTCGCGATCGGACTTCGCTGGACTTCGCGATCGGACCGGAGAAGGAGGCCGCCGCTGGACTTCGCCGGAGACGGACTTCGCCGGAGAAGAAGGACTTCGCGATCGGACTTCGCTGGACTTCGCGATCGGACCGGAGGAGGAGGCCGCCGCTGGACTTCGCCGGAGACGGACTTCACCGGAGAAGAAGGACTTCGCGATCGGACTTCGCCGGAGTCGAATTTCGCCGCTGGACTTCGCCGGAGGAGGACGAGATTTGACCGGAGCTTCACCGGAAAAGAGAGAACGAGGGAGGCGCTGAATTAAAATTTAGAGGCTAGGATCAGAACCTTGCTCTGATACCATGATAGAATGATTTGCCGTAATTAATTGTATTATTGATAACTGTATATATAGAGAATACAATAGAGGTATAATAAGAAAAGAACTCTACGCAGAATAAATCATAATCTAATCAGGAGTCTGATTTAGGCTAACAATTATATAAATAGGAGAGAAACGCTCCGAAAAAACAGTCTTTCCATAAGTTTATGGACAATTCACTAGAGTTTTTACCTTAAATATTGTAATTTTATATAAAATTTAAATATTGTATTTTATAAGTTAAACAAGTAATAATATGTATTTGAAGGTGAAAATATAAAAAAATATGATATAAAAAATATTTTCAAAATATTCTAAATTTTGTGTGTAATTTAACAAATGCAGTGTATAAGGTAAAAAATAAGTGACATGTCCATAAGCTTATGGACAAGTCGCCTGTCAGAAAACCTACTCTAAATGGGATGTAATTTTTACACAGCCTTTAAAACGGATAGTAAATTACATCCCAAAATTTATAAAATACAATCAAAAGCTCTCCTGATAGGTGGTCTGTCCATAAGTTTATGGACATGCCACTTATTTTTTACCTTGTGGGCAGAGCTAGAAAAAGTTTTTTGGTAGGTCACAATTTAATTTGATTACTCTGTCTTTGAAGGTAGTGTTAAAATTTTGATTTTTTTTAAAGATTTAGAGGAATAAAATGGGTCTAAAATTAAAATTAAAATTAAACTAGGGAACTAATAAAAAATCATATATTAATTAACAAAAAAATTTTAAAAATGTTTTCTTTTGAAAAAAATGGTAGGGCAATTGCCCTACCTTGCACCTTAATAGATTCACCTCTGCTTATACATTACATTTGTTAAATTACATACTAAATTTAGAAAATATTTTTTTATATTATATATTTTTATATTTTTATATTCAAATAATATTATTACTTGTTTAATTTTTAAAATACATTATGAGTATTTAAATTTTATAAAAAATTACAACATTTAAGGTAAAAGTCATTGTTGACTGTCCATAAGGTTAAGGAAAGACCTTCTTTCCTGAGACTTTCACTTATTTTAATACAGACATAAATAATGTCAAATTATAATTGCTTTTAGAGTAAAATGTTAAAATTACCCTAACTTTAGGTTGAAAGTACCAATATAACCCTGTAAAAAGGAAAGTATCAAAATAACCCCAACTTTATGATGTATGCGCCAATCTAACCCTGGGCGTCGTTGACTTCAATTGTGAATGGGAAGTTTGTCCGAAATTTAATCAAATGACCATTTCGCCCTTGGATAAAAAAGGAAAACCAAAAAATTGAAAAAGACATAAATGCCTTTTTTCCTTTTCGTTCCCTTTCTCTCGGCTTACCACCACATCCCTCCCACCACTGCTCCTCCTGCCACCTGCCTCCTGATGCTCCTCCTGCAGACTCTTACCACCTTCGCCGTGGCATTCCTGCCACCACTTCTTAACCCACTCGAGCAACATTTTGATGTGGTACTTATGCTTGGGGATATCGTGAATCCAGATACACTTTCCCACCACGAGCTCGACATTAACGGGTATGTAGTATGCCATCACGGTTTCCGGGGTTCATTGTCCAGCATCAGTAATACAAAATCTGGTGGTGGAAAATTGGCTTGAGGGAAAATTGGTTGGTCTTGTACCACGTCGGCTCATCGTATCTAGAGCACCACTTTTGGGTTAAGTTGTTGACATAGGTAATCGGGCGGAGCAGCGATGAGGGGGGGTGAGAGGTGGTACGAACGAAGAGAAGGGTAAGGGAGGTGGTGGGGGAGCAACATCGTGAAAGGGAGGGGGTGGTGGTGAGCAGAAACGGGGAACTTATGTGACAAGGGTATTTTTGACTTTTCAGGCTTGGTAAACTCCCGATTTCTCTAGTCAATATCAGAATTAGCACAAAAGGTTATAACTGCACAATTCGTCATAAATTTAGGATTAGTTTAACAATTTCATTTTGTAGGTTTATGCTGACACTTTCAGCCTAAAGTTAGGGTTAGAAGTGTATTTTACCCTTGCTTTTATTAGACACACCAATGCAGAACATGCTGAAACGATTGGAAGGCATGGTGGTTATTCTAAAAAGGAAAGAATACTAAAGGTTACCCATGAAACATGACCTTCAGATGTTGATGCAAGAGAGAACCAATGGTCCTCACTAAAGCTCAGATCTTCGGCTCTTTTGGGTGCAATTGATAAGGGTCGTAGCTGAAGAGCACCCCCACCCCCAGAAAAAGCGATGTTGTTACTCTCCATTTGGACCAAATTCCATATCATACATCATGTTTGGCCAAAGTCCAACAACCAAAGGAATAATTTCCAAATCTGATTTTACCTTCAAATTACACCTCTTTTCCGGGTACAATTATGGTATACTATATATATACATATATATATATATATATGATAATTCTGTTGTGGTAAAAAAGCTATTCCTATATGGAAAGCAAATATTAATCCCAAATGATGAATATGTAATAAAAGAGGAGTAGAACTTTTTTGTACTATTAACCATTAAGATAATATACAAAAACACTAAGCAACAGATATAGAATTGCTACATGACTCATATTGCTACTACTCATGTACACTAAGAAACAGCTATACAGTACTGCTACTAATCACGTACAATAGTTGGTTTGGAATGAAAGTATCATATACGAGATTGTGATTTTAAAATCGCATAGGGAAGGTAAAAATAGCCGCCTATAGAATCTGGATGAAAACCATCAGATAAACCTCTAGTACAATTACATTTAATACAAAAACGGTCTAAATTTAAATTGCTCATCACTTCAAAAACCCATCCAAAGTAGTGTCACTTTTACTTTTCTTTCATCTAATCTTGTAACTTTCCGAATTCAAACATCTTTCGGCCGTGCAGCCATGAGGAAGATATCACGATCTCAGCCCTATTTTTTCCAGCCTATCATTTTGGGATTTATGGAGGGCCTCAAGATTTCAATATCCTTCTACATGTGTTCTGGCACCGGAGACGGCTTCTCTGGCAAAGCTGTGCTAATCAGGAAGCCCGTCGATAAAGAATGGAGGATGGAGATAGATGAGGGAGTTTTTAGAGGTGGTTGGAGTACTTTGCGAGGGACAACAATCGAAAGCGTGGATATTTTATTATATGTCAACTCATTAGGAAAATGGTGTTTTAGGTATACGTGCTTGATGATGCCACCCAATGCGAATATCCCAAACTAGGCGAAGTTGTTCCAGTTTGCCCTGGGTGCATGCATGATGCTGCTATTTTCTCTTGTAACTTTTCTGAATTCAAACATCTTTCAGCCATGCAGCAATGAGGAAGATATCATCTTCTCAGCCCCACTTCTTCCAGCCCATCCTTCCGGGATTCATAGAGGGCCTCAAGATTCCAATATCTTTCGACATGTATTCTAGCACTGGAGACTGCTTCTCTGGTAAAGCAATGCTAATCAGGAAGCCTAGCGATAAAGAATGGGGTTGGAGATAAAGGAGGGAGTGTTTTTAGGTGATTGGAATACTTTTGCGAGGGACAATAATCTGAATCGTGGAAATTTTGTTATATTTCAGCTCATTAGGAAGTTGGTGTTTCAGGTTTGAGTGTTTGATGACACCACCCAATGCGAATATCCCAAACTAGACGATATTGTTTCTATTACTACCCTTGCCCCGAGTGCATGCATACTACTACTATTTTCTCTTGTAACTTTTCCAAATTCAAACATCCTTCAGTCGTGCAACCAAGAAGAAGATATCACCATCTTAGCCCAACTTCTTCTAGCCATTCCTTCTGGGATTCATAGAGGGCCTCAAGATTCCGATACCCTTCTACTGGTATTCCGGCACTGGAGACAGCTTTTTTGGCAAAGCAGTGTTGATCAGGAAGCGCAGCGGCAAAGAATGGAGGTTGGAAATAGAGGAGGCAGTGTTTAGAGGTGGTTGGAGTACTTTTGCTGGAGACAACAATCTGAAGCGTGGAAATTTTGTTATATGTTAGCTCATTAGGAAGATGATGTTTTGGGTTCGAGTACCTGATGATGCCATCCAATGCGAATATCCCAAACCATACGAAGTTGTTCTTGTTACTCTCCTTGCCCCAGGTGCATTTGTACTGGTGCTATTTTCTCTTGAAACTTTTCCAAATTCAAACATCTTTCAGTTGTGCACCAATGAGGAAAATATCACCATTTCAGACTCACTTCTTCACGCCCATTCGTCCAGGATTGGAGGGCCTCAAGATTCTGATATCCCTCTACTTGTATTCCAGCATCGGAGATGGCTTCTCTGGCAAAGCAATGCTGATCAAGAAGCCTAACAACAAAGAATGGAGGGTGGAGGTAGAGGAGGGAGTGTTTAGAGGTGGTTGAAGTACTTTTTCTAAGGACAACAATCTGAAGCATGGAAATTTTGTTATATGTCAGCTCATTAGGAAGATGGCACTTCAGGTTCGAGTGCTTGATAATGCCACCCAATGCGAATATCCCAAACCATATGAGGTTGTTCTTTTTATTACCATTGCCCCGAGTGCATGCGCACTAGTGTTGTTTTTCTCTTGTAACTTTTCTAAATTCAAACATCTATCAGTCATGCAGCCATGAGGAAGATATGATCATCTCAATGCTAGTTCTTCTAGCCCAGCCTTCCGGGATTCATGAAGGGCCTTGTGATTTTGATATCCTTCTACAGGTATTCCGGCACCAGTGAGGGCTTCTCTGGAAAAGCAGTGCTGATCAGGAAGCCCAGCAGCAAAGAATGGAGGGTGGAGAGAGAGGATGGAGTGTTTAGAGGCAATTGGATTACTTTTACGAGGGAAAACAATCTGAAATGTGGAAATTTTTGCTCAGGCAAATGGACTCTGTGAAAAGCATGGAATGTTTCTTATCAATGAGAATCAGAGGGAGTGACTGATGCAATTGAAGTGGGTCGGCCGCCTGCGTATGGTAGCTGGATTGCATGACTTTGTGAAGGCCAATAAACTTTAGGAATGAGAATTGTTGAAGTTTGAACTGATTAATAATGGTGAAGTACCCATTTTGCGCGTCACTCAACTCGCTCTTTAGGTTCCCGATGTCACCACTAGCACTGATGCATCCAAGTGTAAGAAGAAAAGAGTTAGTTAAATAACTGTATGTATCAATAGTTGCTGTCTTTAGTTTACTTGTTTTCTAGATTTTAAGTGGATGTTATTCTGTTGTTAAGTGGTGTTGCTTTGAGCTTATTTGGAACCAGGTAATATTAAACTATTATTTTTATCTTTGGTTCTTCAGTTGGATTAGAAGACATGAGTATTCGAACTTCATAAATGGATTCAACAACTCTCTCTGTCTCAACTGAAATTAGATTCTTTCATTTATTTTGGAAGTTCCACCTAAAATTGCACTCATCACTTTACTACCAAATTTAGCAAGTTTTCTCCTTTTTTGTTATTTGGACATGGCCCATCAAATTAGAAATTTTCACCCACATTTAATTGTTATGATCCGAGAGGATCAAATTGCAAGGAAACAATATGAATAAAATATTACTGACTGAATCAATTCGAAAAGAACTAAGATCCAAGAGTTAGATAAGAAAGCAAAAACAAATTCAGGTGAGGAAAAAGATAACATGATGATTCGCAAATTGAATGAATTGCAAAAGGTGTGATTCTAACTATCTAAGCTAATATATAACAAAAGAGGAGTAGATCATTTTTTTTACTATTAACCATTAAGATAATATACGAAACCACTAAGCAACAAATATAGAGTTGCTACAGGATTCCTACTGCTACTACTCACGTACACTAAGCAATAGATATACAGTATTGTTATTGTTACTACTCACGTACTGTAGTTGGTTTTGCATGAATGCATCATATAGGAGACTATGATTTTAAACTCACACATGGAAGGCAAAAAGAGCCGCCCATTAAATCTAGATGAAAACCATCAGATAATCCTTTAGTACAATTACATTTACTATAGCAACAATCCGCATATAACTTGCTCATGAGTTCAAAAACCCATCCAAAGTAGTGTAACTTTTACTTTTCTTTCATCTACTCTTGTAACCTTTCCAAATTCTAACATCTTTGAATTGTGCAGCCATGAGTAAGACATCACAATCTCAGCCCCACTTCTTCAAACCCATCCTTTGAGATTCATGGAGGGTCTTAAGATTCCAATATCCTTCTACAGGTACAACACCGGAGATGGATTCTCTGGCAAAGAAGTGTTGATTAGGAATCTCGACGGAAAAGAATAGAGGGTGGAGATAGAGGAGGGAGTGTTTATAGGTGGTTGGAGTAATTTTGTGAGGGACTAAAATTTGAAGCATGGAAATTTTTTTATATGTCAGCTCATTAGGAAGATAGTGTTTCAGGTTCGTGTGCTTGATGACGCCATCCAATCCAAATACCCTAAACCAGATGAAGTTGTTTATGTTACTACCCTTGCCCCGGGTGTGTGCGTTCTACTACTATTTTCTCTTTTGTATATACTCCCATCCAAAATAAATTTTCAACTTTTGTCAACTTTTTCAAGTCATTGACCACTGATAGCTTTAGTTACACGTGTTAAGGGGTTTATAAAAATTTGATCTTAAAAAAATGCATGTTGTAAGGAATCTAACAATATCTCGCGTGATGATTTTGTAACTTACGGCATATACTAGTTAAATTTTGTGGTGAAACATGGTTTGAGAAAGTACCAAAAATAGAAAGCTTAGTTTGGGATAGAGATACACACTAGTGTAGAACCCTTGATTATAGACACTCAACCAAAGACTGTTCTTGAGGAACCGCCTTAAATGAGGACCTAAGGGAGGTTCCGAGTTCGGAATTCCCTCCCAAATCACCTCAAAAATTTTAAAGACACTTTTTCTAACTCATTTTCATCTCAACGCTTTAATTTTCTTTCAAATATTTGCCTTAGTTTATTTTCCTAACTATGAAACCCATCTTCGTCGTGCGTTCTCCCCTCCACCGATCATCCAACACCGCCGCCCACCATAATGCAACCCTCCACCGCTCCCTAAGCCCCCTGCTCCTCCAACCTCACTTGCCTCCACTCTCTCAGCCACCCTCTGACCCACGATTAGTTACCGTTGTCTACGACGTTTCCATCGATCACCACTAAGAAACAGACATCAAATTTTTCATCTTACTATAGCCGAGGTCTTAGAAGAATCCTCGACCTCGTCAACCACAGTACACCCATTGTGTACCGACCTTACACCACCGATCACAGCTCTGCTTCTTGGTTAGGGTTTCGGTACGTTGCCCCTCGATGGCTTGCTTCAGATCACAACTACACCTAAATAACAAAATACCAAACAAAATGAAGAGTGATGGGAGCCGCCATTTCGCCATTGACCTCGTTGGAAAGTGCTCTCCTCTTACCACCATGACGTTGCTATATGTCGCCAGTGACATCCGCCGGTGACCCGTTGAGACCGACATTAACTTTACTAGAAGAGTCGATGATCTTACCGGAAAGCCATTGAGACCTGGATCTCGCTGGAGTCTAGCCACAACACCAGATCTGTTCCCGGGCAGCCCATCAGCGTCATGGAGTTAGAGACACGCCTTCCTCCGGCTTCTTCCCATCGCGAGGAGTTCCACGAGATAGACCCATCAAATGCTTTTCCTAATGCTGCTCCGGTGGTGTTTTCCAACTTGCCCCGGTGCTAACTTTTCCGATCGAACACATACCAGTGAGTTAGGCGGAGCGTGGCAAATCTCCTTCTTCAGTGGCGTCTTCCGACCCCAGATCTAAATCTACAATGAAGGTAAATGACATAACATGAAAGAAAGGGTGGGGGAGAGGTTGCCGACCGGCCAATGGAGGCGGCGGCAGCCTCTCCCAAGCTAGGGTTTTGTAGAGCCTTTAGAGAGTGGGGAGAGGTTCTGCAAGAGAGGAAATAGGAGAGAGGTGACTCTGGTTGGTTATGAAGCGTCTCCCAATTTTTTCTTTATTATTAGTGAAATAGAGGAAGTATAATTCCTGTTACTACCATATAAGAATTATTCAGGACAATTAATCTTCCTATATGTACAGGGGTTTGACACACCAACAACATTGACTAGCCAATGTATCTATAACTTATACTAAAGGAGCAACTTCTTAGATAAGTGGCACACTATTACAAATTAGATCTATTATAATACTTTCCTTCCATCACATATTTAAAATGTTACAACAGCTTATAAAATGTTACTTAAACTTTTGAAAAGTATTACAAAAGTGTTACCTAAAATTTAATTAACATCGCCTAATGTACTACTTGTAAAAGTGTAACTTTAGGTGCTATTGTAACACTTTGACATGTATTACCTTAGGCGGTGTTACATTAGATCTAACGTAACACTTTTTAAATTTTAGGTAACACTTTTCAAAAGCTTAAGTAACACTTAATAAGCTATTGTAGCATTTTGAATAAGTGTTGCAAGGAAAGTGTTAAACTAGTTTTAGTTTGTAGTAGTGGCATCTTCACATTTAACCACATCACCTTTCACAAAAGAGTAAATTCTTGGACAATTGGCACTCCTACATTTAATTTTAAAAAATAAATATGTTAAAATATTAAAAAAAAATAGTTTTTTAAAATACTACATCATGTGTAATTCACATATATATATAATAAAAACTAATTACTAATTAGAATTATAAATTATACTATATTTTTATTTTCGTTCATAAATCCGTGCATCCCACCAACATTATTACATTAGATGACGTCCTAGATCAAGAAATTAATTATGCGTGAAAAGAAAGAATTGCAGCTTTAGACTCATTTTTTGTTTAGAATAGACAACGGTTAACCACCTCTTCAGTTGCAGGATGGGGCGTTAACCACAGCATTTTGACAAATGTATCGAGCTTAAACCTCTGATCTCAGCATAAATAATCTAAAAAATCCCCAGTACCTAAAAAACATATACTAGTAATCTTATAATATACCAATTAATGGGGAATTCATTTTCTGTTGGTCCTTTTGTCACTGTCCCAAATTAAGCAACCAACCCACAAACAATAAAATATGGAGTTCTTTTTGTACTGTTTACCAGTTGAATATTGCAAGATACCTTCTCACAGCATGAATGAGCTACTCAAAGCATCACTAAAATAATCGAAAATAATAAAATAATAATATTTTTTATCAATCTACCCCTTCGTGTCAGCCAGGGGCAGACGGATCGTATAATTGGATCATGGTATTATTAAAATTGTAAATATCATGATGTCATCAACTATGGTTTTTTTAATTCCAAGATTGTGGGTATTTTCCACCTGGCTTATTTTATCATTTGTCGAAATGTTGTACAGTTTCTGGGATTAAGAGTGTGGTGTATTACGTATGTGAATACTATCCACTAATCTTAATTAAGTGCCAATTTGCTTGTTTGTCAACCAACTTAGAGTACACTCAGAGACTACTTCTCCGGCCGACACCACCTTAACGTTTGAAACATCTTTTGACAAAATTTTAAAGTGAGTTTCCTTTATTGAGATAGCTTCAATATATGGACAGGATATACTCAACAACGTATGGGAGAATTCATGAAAATTATATTTAAAGAGTAATGATATTCTCAGTGAAAATTATAGTGAAACATTAAAGTGAATGATGTGGCATTAGAAAAATAGCTAAGGAATGTGATTAGTCATTTGGTCTTATCATTACTAGTATTTTTGATAAAAGCGCTTTTATAACCTTACCTAGTTGACATAAGTGTCAATGTAACCTTTTGATAGTTGAAAGTGCAAATATAACCCTAGATAGTTGATGTAAGTGAATTTTTACCCATTACGGTATATTTTGGCCTGAATTCGCTAAAAAGACTATTTTACCCTTTGAAAAATTAAAATGAAAACAAAGGAATTATATTTATACCCTCCAAAACCCTTATTTTAATTTTCTTTTCTTTCTTCTCTCGCATTTATTTCTCCTCCGTCTCGCCGCAGGAAACCCTCTGTCTCGCCGCTGAGATGAATGGAGAATGGCGGCCGGATTCACCGTATACTCCTGCTCTCTATGGATTCAACGTTCGGATTTCAAGAGAATGGCGGTGGAGCTCGACCAGGAAAGGGGATATTTTTTGGAGAAGGGATATTCGTCGGAGAAAGGAGATTGTCGGAGAGAGATATTTGTCGGAGAAGGTGGCTCTCGCTAGTGGGTTTTGAGCGGGGTGATGGTGGTGGCAGCAGAGTAAGGTGGCTGGATGGGGGTGGTGGCAGGGCTGACTAGAGGGGCGGTTGTGGCTGTGGCTGGGGTCGACCGGGGAATGGTTTCGAAAGGGTTTCAGATTCTCATCCGATTGTGCCAATCGGAAAAACACGACAAAGTTGGTGGCGATGGAAGCTCTTCTGATCGCCAATTTCATCCACGGCTAACCCACAGTTTCGACTTTCCCCGACTCCACTAAGAATTTGAGCTCAATTTTGTTTAATTTCAATAGAAAATTCGTCTGAGCTGGCTGGTGGTGATGGTGGGGGAGTAAAGTAGTGGTTGTAGGGCTGACTGATGAGGCTGGCGGGGTGTAAGGTGGTGGTGGCGAGACTGAGTGGGTGGGGGTGGCGGGGCTGGCTGGAGGGACGGTGGTGAGGTGGGCTGGGTGAGGTAGTGGCATGAGTGCAATTTTGTCCTAACACTTTTAGGTTATAGGCCAAGGGCATTTTAGTCATTTTATGTGTGGCTAGCGTCGGTCAACACCAAAAATAGTATTTTAGGGTTATATTGACATTTTCATCAACTAGTTAGGGTTGATTTTGCACTAAAAATTATTTGAGGGTTATATTGGCACTCACTCAAGTAGGTAGGGTTACACTGGTATGTATCCCTATTTTTTCAGCAAAATAATTCTCTTCATATGCCTAAAGAAAAATCTCTTTTCAATTTTTTATACGGTACTATAATAGAGTCCGTCTCTAGAAAGACGGTCTTTCCATAAATAGGTTTAAACCGCAAATTAGAATAAATCATAATTCAATGTTCGGGTTGAATTAGTTGGGTCATAAATGTATAGTTACATCATGTTGCATAATAAAATTTTCATATTACAACTAAAATCTTGTACCTCTCTATGATTCTTAGTTACGATTTTTCCCAAAATTTTGTCACTATAACAATTAAAAGAATAGTATATTTAAGAGGACCAAAAAAGACTAATACACTAATTGTTTTTTACTTACCACCATAACATATGCTAGATTCGTATCTGACTACATGTGATAAAAATTCTTTTACATACATGAGATAAAAAGGTTTTTGACTACAATAAATTCAACATGCAGCTACAACTATACGAGAATTCACTTTTATTTATACACAATATAAATTGCACAATTTTGAAAGTGAAAAAATATAAATTGAGAGGAAGTTGATTTTTTTTAATGTGGAACAAAAAGAGTAGTGGAAATTGAGAGAATGATTTGCAGTCAGAAATTGTATTATTGATGGCTGAATATATAGAGAGTACAATAGAGGTGTAATAAATAAAGAACTCTAATAATAATAAATCATAATCTAATCAATAACCTGATTTATCCTAACAGAAATTGTTTGTAAATATAAATGCCATTATTAGAAGCACCTAAGCAAGATACTACCTTGAAAATTTTATGTTTTAGGGTTATATTGGGATTCAAAATTGGGATTCAACCATGGTCTCGGGGCTAAGACGATGGAATTCGTTCGGAATTTGGTTTGAATTCAGGTTGCCTTTCATAATTCTAGATGGATAGGTTTGAAATTCGAATTGCAAGATGGGTTGTTGTGTTTGGGCATAATCTAAGTTAATATTTAACTCATAACATATCAAATTAAATTATTTTAAAATAGTTTAACATAATATAAAGAGTCCGTATCTTGAAAGATAGTATTTCCATAAGTCATGGAAAGACTAAGTTTCACTAGTGGAGGGATGGGCCACTAAAGATGGTTTTATCAGACCAGAGAACGCACTTTTAAAGTGTCTTCTTTGGTAGTGCCTTTAATCGCGATCGATTAAAGGTGGTTCCGAGAACTGCCTTTAAAAAATAGCAATTAAAGGCGATTTTGAACCGCCTTAAAAAGGCCGGTGGAACCGCCTTTAATAGATTCCAAGCTTGGAACCTACATGCTCACCCTTGGCCCTGGTCGGACCGGGCGAGTCATTCCAAGTTCGGAACCTAACTGCCTTTAATTGGTTCCTCTATCGGAAGTCAAAATCGGCTCCATTTGTAAGTTCAGTTTCTTGTTCGGGTCACATTTTGGGCCGCCTCTGTAATTTTTGTGGCTTTTTTTGTTATGGTAATTTTTCACTTCCGAGTTCGGAAACCAAATCGGCCCTATGATTTGGAAGAGGGGATTTATGTTACAAGGTCGGAACTAAAATCGGCTCCAATGGCATAAAACAATTTTTAATATCCCAGCTCAAAATAGGCCTCTTCCAACAGCCACAAATTTAATTCTACACACACAAGTGTTCTACGAGCTACCAATAATCTATAGAAAGCTAACTAAACAATAATCTATAGATATGAATAGAAATCAATCAAATTCTTTTACAAAGCTTTACATCACAACTAGTCACCTAAATTGTGTTACTCTACCAAGTTAGGGTTCGCAAAAAGATGTGAGCGGTTGACAGTGAGATGCCTAGCCAAACAGTTCCTAGCGGTGTTGGTATCTTGTTTCTAATACGGCCTTGTTGCCTTTGGGAAAACCTATTTGCATAGCGAGTAAGTTGGAAATATTATTATTGACATGAGATGTCTACCAAAGTCTATTACAACCAAATGTACAATTACCTTGTCAATCTCAAGTAAATCCAAGTTCACGACCTTTATGCACTCTATTGCGTACAACAGTACGTAATAGCCGCACTCCCATGTTTGCGCTTGTTTCTTATATTGTTTTAACATTATAAAATTAGTAATTTATAGAAAAACATAATGTTATCTCCATGAGCAAAGTGAAGCAATTTATGCATATTATACCTTGATTTTGACCACCTGAAATTTGCTTTTGTCATCTTTGCTATTGTCCTCCATAGCGGACTCTAGAATCTTGACAATTGATTCCGATGGTTGCAAGTGCAATTGATCCATTCAATACACACATTTTTTTCCAAAAACAATGATGATCAATCTCCAATGATCCATGTACAAAAATATAGTGTACTTTTATTAAAGTGCGTAAATGATGTGGTCAAACATAATGAAGATTCCAAATATAACCTTTCAATGTAGGGCACAATGAATACTTTCTTATCCTTTCTCCCAAGATTTTTGTGAATATAGCCGATTCTCTCTTGATTTTTACAACCAATCTCTTGAGTCATCACCGGGTACATGTATCCGACCCACTCCTTCTTTTGATTGTACATATAGTAAAAGTACCTTGAAATTATGAAATAATTTGCATTAGTCGTACACTATTAGAGAAAATGAAATAGTAAACATGAATTTAATGTGTAAATATTAATTTTACCCACAAGATGTATATGGACATTATTGTCTGATTAACTTGTTCATATTTCCAAAGGTCCCCGAAATTACTCCACATCGTGATGATATCTCTCTTGGCACCAAATACGCCATTATTTCCAACGAATGAGTAAGTTGAGTTGTGTTGATGTGGTTGAAGTCAGGTGCATAGTACTCTTAAGAAGTGAGATGCGTCATTCGAGACTTGTGCCCTTGGAAGCGGTTGTCTCATCTTGTCCAGTGTTGTTTGAACTGGTTTTGGTTCCTTTTGGACCGGTTTTGGTGTAGTGTGGATGGGTTTAGGTGAATTCTTGACCGCCTTGAGTGTACTTTGGACCGTTTTCGGCATTGTCGGTTGTTTGACTTTCAAATGGCAATCCTTTATGAGATCGGCATATATTAGTCAACATGGACACAAAAGAAATATATTCTGCGAGCAAAACCAACATTCTTGTATTCTCCGTCAAGAAATGGCAATGGGCACTCTTCACCAATGCCTTCTCCAGAGAGACTCTTGACAAACCTTCTGGAATTGGTACACTATGATGTTGTTTTATTAACTCATGCAAAACTCCATCAGCTACATGGAGTGGACTATCACCTATGCCTCGATCTATGTATAGCTCGCAAATAAGTGAAGCCTAATCGATACCAACTACATTTGTTAAATTTGATTTGGAGATGGCCTTGTCACAAGCGAGGATGGCCTTGTCGTGGTTGTCGGATTCGTTTGTCGGACTTTTAATGAATGCCTCCCGATTGACCTCAACATCTTTTGGTGAATGGTGTGATCCTCTTGATGGTGGCATCCAATTGGGTGTCAAATCATTTAAATTATTGGGAAGCTCGAGGTCGGTGTGTTGAATCAACTTCCGAATTAGAATGTCTTATTGCGCTATTCATTTCTCTTGTTCAATGGCGTGTTTTTGCAAAGTGTGGACACGTGATGGTTGTGCACGGCCATAGTACCGAGTAATTCCAAATGGCTCATGTTGGTTCAAGTACCCACCTACTCTCCTAACACGACCCGGATTGTCGAGTTTGTTAGTAGCCGCAGAAAGGATGTCCTTCTTCAACGTGGGTATGAATTTCCCTTCCAATACATCATTCTTCAATTTATCCTAAGTATTGCAAATACGTGAATTTTATAACATAAATCATTGGTAAAATGCACACTATATATTATTAGGATTTCAAAAAATAATTGTAGGTATCGGGTTTACCAGTTCCGCTAGTTCTTTTTCTCCAGGCTTCAGCCATGCACATCCATGGGTTGCATTGTAACCATTGCCTCCTCTTCGTTCATCCCCACCTCGATTGCATTTTTAACATCCATCTCAAGATGTTCTTCAACATACTTGAGAGCTGCCAATCCATACCCCCACGGCTCAAACGATGGGAAATCCCATTCAAACTAGCATTGCGTTATTTTTCTTGCCTTATACCCTACACACGCTTATTAGATGATAGACATGACTAAAGATAAGTACATCTAAATTATTGTCAAAGTCAAGATCATTTTACTAACATTCGATGCATTATCCAAAGCCCTTTTCTTGTGGATCTCCCAACTCTCCACGGCCGATCACCCTTTTCCGAAGAAAATACATAGTCTCGTGACAAAGTGTATTTGTGCTCTCGCCAACTCTTGCACATCATGGTCATCGCTACCTTTTTTTAGAGATGTCATATTCGGTGCATTGATTTCGAATGGTATCCAGTGGGATGTAAAAAAATGGGATGGTACAATTAGTTACAGTTGATTTTCAACTAGTGTATGGGACAATTAAGGTGGGGAACTTAAAAACAGTTAAATTTTCAAAAAATGGTACCTTGCACTCCATCCATATGGTTTCCTTATAGTGTTTGGGAACCTCGTGCCCACGATCGTACTTTATGTCCACCCTCGTTCTACCGACTTTTGCTACCCAACTAGACCATTTTATACGCTCTTTGGACAAACATTTGCCCGACTTATTAAAAACTAATGGGGTGAACTCTTTTCTAGCTATCCTACATTATATTGTTCTACATTGGGTTTTTCCTATCCCTACCTCGTGGGAACCATCATTGTCATCATCACAACCAGATTCCAAAGTTTGGGAGTGACTATGTTGTGAACATGACGTTTTGTCACAAATCCTTTTTCTAGAAATTATTGAACCTGTATCCATAAAATTGCCACTAAATCATGACTCTAACTACAAAATACTTATTATAATAATAATATACCACATTAATCATTTTTTCAATGGATATAATATAATATTTGGCATGGGAATTAACCATCATTAGATTTACACTATAAGGAATGAAACAAAAATGAGAATCACAATGTTATCACAAAGTAACACTACTAAATATGCTAAATAACAAAAAACCCTCAAACTTTTCCCCCATCGAGGAACCATTTGTGTAACTACTAACAATACTAGGATTTTAAAACACCAACATTCACCTCAAAAAAGTGGAAACTTGAATTCCATAAGACATTGTGTACCATTAAGTCGATTTCAACTAGTTTTGATCATCTCCTTCAAACAATGAAAAAAATGGAATGAGAACAAACTAGTAGAGATGGGAATGTAGGGTTTGGATGCTTCAAAACTTACCTCAAATCACCTCTAATTGGAACATGGATTGGAGATAGAGAGAATTGGAAGAAATGAGAGAAGATGGGGTTTTTTGAGGGAAAACAAGTGAAAAATGCGAGCAACATTAGGGTATTTATTACCCTTTGAAAAAAGCTCATTTTTGTTTTTTTCACGTCTGAGTCATCTTCCGAAATTGGAGGACGATCATGTCTTTAATATTAACGTAGGATTAGGTTACGAACTCAGAATCGAATTTAATGTATTAAAAAATTAGCCAAATCGACATAACAATTCCCCCAAATTCAAACTCTAGAACCCTAACCCCCTGAACCCAATTGATCTTCAAAACAATTTCTCATCCACCCACAATGTCGAACCAAAGATACACCAAGAAGAATATCGAGGCGGCGCGCGACCGAAGCCATCAAGCCATCAAGAGGTGTCGGAGAAATTTTTCAATGGAAGAGCTGAGGAGAGGTATGTTGAATTCTCCAAACGTAAGGTTATAAATTCGAAAGTTATCCGTAGAGCGTCAATCAATGATTTGAACCTAGGATATTTATTAAGGCGTTTCAAGGACCAACATTTGGAAAATTTGTTATGTTTAGAGGAGCCAGTTAATGTAGATGAACCTGAAAAATGGTCACGGACCCGTGGAGGTCTATCACCAGCAGAGTTAGTCTTCTATCACCAAACTCACCCCAATTGACCCCGTAGAAATGGCTACGAATTACTTCCATAGGATTGGGGCTGCAGGACCAGCAGATAGTTATGATATAGGAGAGTTGAAGGTAAAACAAAGGCTAATCTATGAGTGTGTGTGTGTGTGTGTTTGAATGTTTTGCCCGTGGGGGACACACGTGTGAGCCGACTATTGGCAATCTAATGATTTTCTACTACGTGATGGAGGGTGTTAAAATTAACCCCGGTTATACCATATTGATGAGTATGCTAAATGCCGCTAATGCTAAAAAAAGGATCTCCCATACGGTGGCTTGATCTCTGCAATGATAAAGAAGGCTAGTGTGCAATTGAAAGACCTCCCTCTCCTTCAAGAGTATCATAATGCAGCATGGTTTTATTACAAGGGCCTACAGCAAGGTGCCAACCTTAAATGGGAGCCAAGGGTTGTCCCGGGAGACAAAGCGAAGAATGCAAAAAGGGCAAGGGAGGTAGAAGTTGAAAGAGCAACTGGATCGAGACCTAGTAAGTGTTTGACTAAAACTCTATTTTATGATTTAAGAAATTTAATTTTTATCGCTATTTGTTAATAATTTCCCATTGTAAATTTCCTTTTGTTGAGTAGGTTCCCAAAGCAACTGGAAGACCACACTTGGTCGCTACTTCAATTGCATTCGTGGCGATGCTGAAGAGACCTCCTCGATGTTGGCTAGAGCAGAGGCACGACAATAACGCTTCTTGGCAACTCAGGGAATCCATCTCGAATTAAGTGAGGATGAAGAGCCTCAAAACTTAGATACCAAGTTCTCAGAAAGTGATGCAAATGGTGGCGACGAAAACAATCATGTGGACGCCGAGATTGAGAACATGTTTGGCTCGGGCTAGATTATGTGATGGAATTGAAACATTTTTTTCAATGTGGTTGTTTTTTAAAACTCTTAGATAGTTTGTAGAGGAGAAGGATGTTTTTCTACTAGGAGTGTTTAATGAATTATTGAATTAAGTGTTTGATGAAAAAAAATTTGAGCAAAATATTAATTGGTTCATGAATCCGTTATTAGAAAAATTCATCAATTGTAATTCAGTTATAGACATACTGATAATTTGTGTCTGTTTTAACTATGAATGTATGATCCCTTAAGAAGCAAAATTTGACTATTGTGCAGGAACGGATTCCAATTTCGTAAATCAATCGGCTCTTCAAAATTGTAGTCTGGATCAGTTTCCGAACTTGTAAGTGATGGGGTTGTGAGTAGAGTAAAGGGACGATTTGGTGTTTCGAGCTCGGAAAGATAGGAGGGGTTGAACAAAGTATGGGGCTGAATCACTTCTGAACTCAGAACCAATGGTTTCGAGTTTAGCTACCAATTTCGGGGCGCCTCTATTTAAAAAATGGTGTCTTTTTTTGTGGCATTAACATGTTCCGAGTGAGGAACCTGATTGGCCCTTATTTGTAAAGGGCCGAATAACGGTTCTGAACTCGGAACAAAGTAACTATATAAAAAAATCCCCAAAAATCAGAACGTCATTTCTATTTCCACAATATCAAACCCTAAGGCAAATTTTGAGTTCAAGAAGCAGATCGGTGCCTCCAATTCTTTGAGCATAATCAAGGGGATTCAAATTCCAATGGCTAGAGATGGTTCATGTTGCATGCCCCGATCTCAATCAGCTGGCAATAACCCCGGGTATAATATCGTAAAATTTGTGTATTTCCCTGCACAATCTTGGTATAACATTCTACATGATAAGGGTAAATTGATAGAACCCTACATTGTTGATTTTAATGAGATTGTGAATGGTTTAGTCGACCCGTTAGACAAGTTTAAAGACTAACACATTGAAACTTTGTTAGGGCTTTATGAATAATCTTATTTTAATTTATGTTGTTAATTATATTGCAATTTAAGAGACGTGAACGGTAACTATTCAACTAGCGTTGGGGGAATTGACATTCCAATTAGTGAGTGAACTTTGAATGCAGCCCTAGATTGCCCCTATAAGGTCCACAGAGATGTATATCTCGAAGACACCGATGGTCGGATGATTGTTAATTTAGGGAAAGATGGTCATTAATAGTAGAACTCCCATACGTTGATCCTATCAAATGTAGTGTAAAGTACTTCTCCCGTGATACAAGGAATAAGCCGGAGACCTTTAAACTAAAAGTTCTCTACCTGTTGATTCTCGCATTGTCGACGAGATGATTGCTAGTTGCTTAGTTCCCACGTCCGGACACGTGACCGAGCCCAACTATAGTTCCTTGATGTTTTTTTTCTCATTTAGGCACATGCTTTATATTGGGACATCAACTAGGGTAGTGAGGAGCCTCCCCTATAGGAATTGATCACAAGAATATTGAGGGGAGTTGAGGAGTTGGCAATCATCGGTGAGGAGAAAGCACTGAAGTACTTTGACAAGATATATTTTGAAAATAGGGGAATGATGTTGGTCAGCGAAAAATGGTACTACCGGGATGTAGGGGAAAGGGAGCCAAGCAAAAGGCAAAGAGTGGATAATGGTAAGTGAATTCTTTTGTTCGATTGTAGTTTGTTATTGTTATAAATAATTAACTCATGATTTCTTTTTCAATGTTGTTTAGAAGTTGTAGATGAGGAGAAGGTATATTTAAGGGGTGTGCGATATTGTTACAAGTGGGTTTGCAAGGAGTTTGCGAAAATGGGAAAAAAGGATATTGAAGGTGAAGAAAAGACAATGGGCGTACGAACGCCATCTTGCTTCCACCCACCATCCTCGTCTTGACCAGTCAACATCTACGGGTGATCTTGAAGATGACTTGGAGTCACAATTACCATAGATTCGACGTTTATGATCTTGCTGGTTTTAGTTTCATGAACAGTTTGAGGATGTTGAATTTGATTTGGAGATTTGTTATGTAGACTTCATTGTTATGACATATCTATTCATAGTAGGCTATGATTTCATTGTATGAATTTTATGTGGAGATTATTGTGTGGAATGTAATTTCATCCCCTATCCTATTAATGTTTGTCTAAATTTGAAGAAGTCGCATTTTAATCAATCCATAGTCTCACTAATTTGAAACTAATAATTATTACAAAATACAATTACAAAGCATTTGTCTACTTCTCATGTCTTCTTTTCTTGGCAGCTTTTTTAGCCTTCTTGCGTTTACGGCTAACCTTGCCACAGATGTCCACCGAAATTCCCTCATCATGATCATTGCGGCCGGCAGAAAAATTCAATATTTCTTCATCCTCCTCAAACAGGATAGCTTCATCTAATCTAGCACCCGTTGCATTGTGACCGAATCTGACTATAAATTCAGCAACATATTCTTCAATGAAAGAACGTCTCCCTTCCACCACAATCTCCCACCGAGGATCAGATGGATCCCTTACATAAAAAACCTGGTGCGCTTGTGATGTCAATATGAATAGATCTTCTCGCCAATCGATTCGACTCCTATCCACAAGGGTGAAACCAAATTCCATGATCTGCTGCCCACTTTTGAAGTCAACCCACTGACATTTAAAAATAGCGACTCGCATGGTAACATAGTCAAGCTCCTAAATATATGATTTTATTCCAAAGTAACACTGATTAGCGTAGATAGGATCATTACCACTTCTACTATCGGCATGTAAAGCTTCAGACACAAGGGAAACTCCATAATTCTGAGACACACCCTCATCATCCATTAATTTTGTAGCAAAGGTAAAACCATTGATGTCGTACCCTCCATAAGAAAGTTTAGAGCCAAGCGGTCTACGTGCTAAATATTTAACTGTCAATGGATGATCCCCAACATATACGTGATCAAGCAACCATGACCAAAAGTCCTACTGGGTAGATGTAACAGTTGAACTTCAATGAAATTGGGGTTAGCCACTCTTATGGAATCCATGTGAATCTCTATATATGGGACAACCTCTTCGTGATTACGAAGAACATATAGACGGGCAGTACTTAATTCTTCAGCACTTGGACTCAAAAGTTTCCCCTGCCTAACCCCCTGACCTTCCATATGTCCCTCATGTCTATGAGTTGGAACCCCAACCGAATCAACTTCATTCATGTAATCAGTACCAAACTCGATGGCCTTCTTTGCTACATACCGTTGTATAATGCTTGCATCAGGCTTGTAGCGATTCTCACAAAATGCTTGAATATTTTCATATACCTCTCGAATGGGTACATCCACCTAATGAACACTGGACCTCAAAGCTTAATCTCACGCACAAGATGAACACACAAGTGGACCATTATGTCGAAGAATGATGGGGAAAAATACATTTCCATCCGGCATAACACTTCAATAATCATTGTCTGCAAACGGTCCAACTTCAACATGCTAATATTTTTGCTACAAATGGACTTGAAAAACAGACATAGCTTTGTAATGCACAATCTTAAATGGGATGGCAACGACCCTCGGATTGCAATGACATTCAATTCCTGCATCAAATTGTGGCAATCATGAGACTTCAACCCAACTAACCTCAACTCCTCCACTGAAACACAAGAACTAATGTTGGAAGAATATGCAGGTGGTCCTTAACACTACCAAGGGTCTCACAGTATAATTTCTTCTCACTTTGTGACATAGAATAGCAAGCAGACCGCAAGTAACAATTGTCACATGAACTCACTGGCCCCAAATTCTTCTTTATTCCCATGTCAACCAAATCCAACCTGGCCTTAAGCCTATCATTTTTTCCCCAGGGGTATTCAACAACATCCAAATTAAATAATCACACACATTCTTCTCAATGTGCATAACATCGAGACAATATCTAACATCTAAATGCTCCCAATAAGGAAATTTAAATAAAATTGAGCATTTCTTCCAACTCCCATCCACTGCCACTTTACACTTCCTCTTCCCAAAGTCATTTGGAAAATTCTTCACAGTTTCATGTATCTGAATATTGGTTTGTACCACCGGTGCTTGTCTACCCTCTACCTTTCCATTGAGCCATTTTTTAGCCAATCCCCATGGATGATCCTCCAAAAGAAACTTACGATGGCTTTGGCATGTAGTTTTACAACCATGCTTCAGTTGGTGGTAATCAGTCTCCCTCTCACAGACAGTACAAGCAAAGTGACCTTTAACTGAGTAGCTGGACAAATTATCGTATGCAGGAAAATCATTAACGGTGTAAAATAACATTGCTTTCAACCAAAAGTAATCATTGACACTTCCATCGTATGTCCAAACACCCTGATTGAATATGGTCAACAAATCCTCAAAAAGAGGAGCAAGATACAGATCTATGTTATTACCCGGTTGCTTAAGACCCTAAATCATCACAGATAACAACACGTACTTACGTTTCATTGTCAACCATGACGGAAGATTATAGATAACCAACATAACAGGCCAACAACTATGTGTACTACTCATATTACCAAATGGATTCATTCCATCAGTGCATAGATTGAACCTCAAATGACGGGGTTCTTCACAAACTCGAGGTAAAGGGCATCGATTTTTTTCCATTACTCACCATCCAACGTATGTCTAATGACATCATCAGTCGATCGATCTCTCTCTGCATGTCAACACATCAATTTTGCATCTTCCTTACACGCAAACAACTTCTGTAACCGTGGAACAATAGGGAAGGCACCATGTCACTTTTACCGGTGTCTTTTTCTTTGTTTTGCTTGCCACTTCCCCGCCCACTGCAGTTCCACCCCTCTTCAATTTGTAACGAGACCACCACATACCCCACATATTTCTCGATTTTCATCATCGCCCTCCTCCCCTCCCCACTGTACAACATACAATCATTCGAGCAAGCATGAATTTTTTTCAATTCCAATCCCATTGGACAAAAAACTTTCTTCGCCGCATACAACCTATCAGGCATCATGTTGCTTACAGGGAGCAATTCCGTAAGTAATTCTAGAGTTTCATTCATCGATTTATCGGTCCACCTAAATTTGGCTTTCAAATTCATTATATTCAGAGTCGCACTAAGTACCAAATGTTTAGAGCCGTTGTACAACGACGTCTCTTTGTCGTTAAGTAACGCTTGTAATACTTAAGGTTTACCTTTGAACTCTCTTGCAATATCCTCCACCATTTCATCATATTCCGCATTCCCATCTAATTCATCTTCCACGTTCGTGTTACTTAAATCTTTGTCCCAGCAGTTTCTCCAACTTCCCCATGCCAGACCCAAGGAGTATAGCTAGTTTCAAACCCCTTCATTGTGAGATGTCCCCGCAATTTTTTTCTCCCTAGATACACATTGTTTTTGCAAACTTTACATGGACACTGGGCTCGCAGAACACCATTCTTTGAAGCATCATTAAACGCAAAAGTGACAAATGTTTTGATCAATGACATGTAATCGGGTGATTTTCTAAGATCATTACCAATGACTTCAATGTGATCCATTGTCCTACAAGTCAACTACAATGGAACCCATTAGCATTATTGCAACATTGATCATAACCCACCCCTATTTTACCTAAATATAAACCTTAATTCAAAATTTTAATATGGAAAACCATAAATTCAACATAATTTCCAACAATATATTTATCAATAATTCCTACCTTCTTCAATGGAAAATGATGCTCTTCGATTTATATATTGACTTCACTTGTTCATCAATGGATTGTGAGAGGGAGCAAAACCCTAACAATGTTATTGTTTCCTTGAGTTCAAATAAATGGCGGCGGTTTTTTTTATATACATAAAAGGTTCCGAGCTCGGAACACAACTTCATAAAAACCCTTGCCCCGTTCAAACTTGTCCCGAACTCGGAAAGCTGATCGGCCCCTGTTACGAACTCAGAACCAGGTCTTTTTAAAGGTGGTTAGACACAACCGCCTTTAATTAGGGCTAATTAAAGGCAATTTTAAGTAAGACCGCCTTTAATTAAGGTAAATTAAAGGCGGCTATTAGAGAACCGCCTTAACTTCAAAAAATTACCTTGAAAACGCTTTTCCTGGTCCGGAAGGAGGGTTCTGAGTTTGGAATTGCTTAACCATGGTGGTTCAGCATTTTTTCGGCCTAAACCGCCTTTAATGGGCTTGCCTCTACTAGTGGATTAAAGTGTAAATTAGAAGAAATGAAGATAAAAATTGTGGGTTTCATGAATCAGGTTAAACTTTATTACTGCCTCACGTTGCATAATAAACTTTTAATATTGCAACTTAGACCTTTTACCTTTTATTATTCTAATTAAACCCTGTATTTCCATAAGCCTATGGAAAGACTGTCTTTCCCAAGACTTTTCCTAGTAAAAAACTTTAAAAATATACATTAAAATTAAAATAGTTAAACAAGAAATAAAAATACTAATTAAAATAGTAAACCTAAAAAAAATTCTCTAAGCATAAAATTATTTAAATATCAAATAAGAATACACATCAAATTAGAATGATAAACATAAAATTAAAACATAAAAGATACACATTAAAATTGAAATAGTTAAACATCAAATAAAAATATTAAAAGATACACAACAATATAAAATAGTAAAAAATGAAATAAATACAATAAGAAATATATCAAATTAAAATAGTTAAACATAAAATAAAAATAGAGATAAATTTTAAAACATAAAAGATACACATTAAAATTGAAATAGTTAAACATCAAATAAAAATATTAAAAGATACACAACAATATAAAATAGTAAAAAATGAAATAAATACAATAAGAAATATATCAAATTAAAATAGTTAAACATAAAATAAAAATAGAGATAAATTTTAAAACATTAAAGTGTGCAACAAAATGTACACTAATATCGAAAAATAAAACATCAGCAACCCAATTCACGCTATTGAAACATCAAAGCATAATACGAATAAAAATATAATATTCGAAAAAGAGAAAGGTCGATGTTAATTTTTTAAAACAATAAGTTAAAAGGTTAACACATCAATCAAAATGACAGTATAAGTATAAAATAGAAAATTAAGATACTCCCTCCATTCCAGCCAAATCTGCATATTTTTTTGTCAACTTTATCAAGACATGTTTGACCATAAATTTCAACTAGTATATAGATACTATTATCATCATGTGAGATATTGTTGGATTCCTTACATGGTGTATTTTTCAAACATTAAATTTTAGCACACCGTTAGTATATGTAACTAAAGTTATTGTTGGTCAAAAATGATCTAAGAAAGTTGACAAAAAAGTGTGGACATTCGCTTGGGACAGAGGGAGTAGTAAACTATAACTAGGTAGTGTTAAAATTGTTTAAAGTTTAAAAAAATTAACAGGCAAAAACAAAATACATATTTTAAATTGATCTTTTAATAAAACATGATGCGGGGAAAATTTTCTCAAAAAACATCACAAATTTTGGTTTTAACATCAAGTAAAGGAAATGAAACATCAATTCTAGTACTTCCTCTGTCCCAATCAAATCTGCACATTTTTTGGTAAATCTTCTCAGGGCGTGTTTGACCATAAATTTCAATTACTCCAAACTATATAGGCATCAATATTATTATGTGAGATATGTATTTCCTAAATGTGAATATTTAATCCACCGTAAGTATATACGTAACTAAAGTTAACCGATAAGTGCACACTGCACGGAAGTGAGGAAAAAATACCTGCAAACTTCTTTGACTCAGATTCTTGACTTATAAATTCTTATGACCCGAAATCATTGACTTTCCAATTATTTATGTTCAACATTGGAAAAATTAATATTTACGCACAGATACCCAAAAACTTTCTTCAAAAATTTTAAAATCCCATTCCTAATAAAATTTCATTATACTACATAGCAATCATCGATCTCACTGTAAAACAGTGTTATACAAAATTTTATCCTACTTTAAATGCTAAATTGACAGTATTACACATTGTTGGATGGATTAATGTTGAAGCCGATCCAAGCACGCACACCCTATCCACATAGAATGGGACAAGATGGATTTCAAATTTTCAGCATCAAATTCAGTGAGATTGAAACAAGTGTGTGAGCAGTGAGCCGGCATCGTGCAAAAAAGCGTTAAAATCATGCATGGATGGCAGATGTCCTCCACGTTCTCCCCATGCCCCCTTTCTTATCACTGCAATTTGCTCTGTGAATTTGCTATATTTCGAATATACAGCAGTGCGCATCGTATTTTCAGTAGTATATTCATACATAATTAATATTTTCATAGATGATAAATAATGAATAATCCCTCTTATAGTTAATATATAATGACTAGTCAACACTTTGTACTTCAAAGTATATATGATATTTAAAAAAAAAAAAAAAGATGTTATACATGTATATGTGCGTAAATGGATCATTAGTAGTAGTCTTGTGCTGCTGATTACTCCTCTCTTGGGTTGCAGTTTTTTTTTATTCCTTCAACTTTGTATAAAAAATGAACGACGCCATGCATGAATTATGAATCGCAATCATTGTTTAATGGGTTGACATTCATATGTACGTTTGATAATCGATTCATTAGTGTGGCACTAGTGTATTTTATTGATGTGCGAAAATTCGACTTGCATATAAATTGTGGAGTTTGATTTCGGTCAACAACATTTTTTTTTGGGTGCATTGTTGGTGCAACTCTGAGAAGTTCTTTTGAATGGAGAAATCGTCAAACTGAAAAGAAAAGAATTCATTATCTATGGAACATCAATTGTATGCTAGGGACCCATGCTAAGTACATATACTGAAATGAAAACAGGATTAGATCATCGAAACAACTCTTTATTGGAGATTCATGAACGAACCTTTCTTGCACTTGTTCGTGACCAATACTAAAAGCAGTGATACTTTTTTTTCTTTCTTAAACTTATTTTTGATTCCAATCACGAATTCACTAGATAGATATATGGATGGTACTTTCATACCATCCAAAAATATTTTAATCAACACTTCTTATCAGATCAATAAATTTCAATTATTATAAAATTAAATACCCAGAAAAGATGATCAGCTGAGTAAGATAAATGCAATAAAAAGTCGGATTTTAACATTTATTTATTACTAATCACTAATTTTAAATTTGCTAAGCAAAATGGATGAAGATTGTGAGATGAAAAGAGTGCGAATAATGAACAAGAACAAGCTAATTATTTCAATACTCAAACAAAAAGCTTCAACCACAACTTACTAAAATATACATATTGATGGCTAGTGAAGTCACATCCTAATTAACAAAGAAGGTCTCTAGCAATGCCAAAAGCTCTTAATTATGACATCAAACTAGCCAAAAGCATACCCCAAAATTAAACAAAAACCCTTAATTAATTAATAATAATTTCCTGAACTGAGAGGCTTCTATGCGATTGAGTGCTCTAATACACCAGCCAAAAGCATGAGCTGCAAACATCCGGCTCTCTCTCTCTCCACAAACCACAGTTAAATCTCTTAATCACGCTCCACCGGAACCCACCCTAGGACCGCCGCACCGGATAAAACCCCAGACTCAAGTCCAGCGCCAGATCAGCATCCTCCTCCACGTCAGCGCCCGCATTCATGTGGTTGAAAACCCGACCCGGCTCCTCCCGGTTCACCAGGCTCAGCTCGACCGTCTCGACCGAAGCCGAGTCATGACTCGGCTCCCTCTTCGTCGTCATCATCAGGCGGTTCATGTCCTCCCCGTCGTCGTAGATGCTGACGTTGTTCATATCTGTCCGGCCGTGGTCCCACCCGGTGATGCTGAACTTCACCTGCTCATTCTCATTCACATTCACCACCTGGTTGGACCGGGATCCAGACCGCTTGAACCGGTTTCGAGTCACCTTGACCCGGTTGTTATTATTATTATTGTTAGCGTTTTTTCCAAGATGACGTATGTCACAGCCCTTGAGCGGCATGATCGGGTGCCCCTCCGCCGCATCATCGTCCTTCATGATCGGGCCGCCATCGAGCACCGCCTCCACCGCCGCTTGGCACCGCTCCCAGTTGCCGGACCACATGAGCCCTGCCGCGCCGTAGATAGGGTTGATGATCCTCCCGCATGCTTCGTACAGTAGGGAGCGGAAGATCTCTGCATTCCAAATCCAAATCCAAACAAAATTAAGTCATATTCTTCTCAATGAGAAACAAAAACAAAGGTGTGACTGTGACAGAGTCGCGTTTGTAACACTGATAGAGAAACAAAAACAAAGGTGTGACCGTGACAGGGTCGTGTTTGTAATACGGGTAGGGAAACAAAAACAAAGGGGTGAATGTGAGAGAGATAGAGTCGTGTTTGTAATACTGATACGTACCATGGCGGAGGTGGTCGGGGCCGGCATTGAGGAGGTTGATGAGGCCGGCGCGGCCATAGAACTTGGCGAGGAAGAGGGTGGCGTTGCCCTGGGCGTCGGGGGACTGGATCCAGTGGAGGCAGGGGCGGAGGACGCAGTCGTCACCGCAGCCTTTTCGGAGAACTCGGCAGCCATTGCAGCTCATGGCGGAGAATGGAAGAGAGAGGGGAGGGCGGAGTTTACTAAGCGAAAGGGCGATGGGGGAATTGTGAGAAGTGGCGGAAGGGAGAATGAGGGGTATTTATGCTTGAAATGAGATGTGAGCTAGGGATGATGACTCGGCAAGCGGTTTTGGTTTTTTCAGGATTCCGAATGGAAATGTGTAAATTCTGCAGTGCTTCAAACGGTCAAAACGCACAGATTTACCTTTGTCAACAAACGTTGCGAGTCCATCACATATTTTTAAAACAATAATTAGAGCGTACTTCATTTCTCACTCTTTTTTTAATAAATAGAAGTGAAATAAGTTTGAAATATTGATTTACTATATGTTTTTATCTAGGTCCCAAAACAAGTTTTATAAAAAATACACACGCCTCCATTTTAGTGTATTTGATTCACTTTTTTTTGTTGTGCTTTCTTTTATATCGACATATTTTCTTTCATATCGACACACTTTTTTTTTCTGGTAAAATTCTTTCGATTTCATCCACTCATTCTAATATTCTTTCATTTTAAGATTCAATTTTGCCCACTCATTTCATTCAGGTAAATCCATTCTCCTAAAATTATGGTATTTTATACAAAGAAATCGCTACATGCACATTTTAAAATTAAGTAAAGTAATTAGTAAGTAATTGGAAATGAGCGTAGATTAGTAAAAATGCACTAATTTATAAATCGCTAAAGCACGTCACATGAAAAGAATGTTTAAAGAATAAAGCAATAAACTTATTTAGTTTTAACATATCCTTACAAGGAGAGTTAGTAGTTTGCTTTGGGCGGCGTGAGTAATGTTTTAATATTTATTTAATCCAAAGGAAAACGTTAAATATATTGTGTTAAAATATATTGTGTGAAGGAAAGAAGAAAACAAATAAAATTTAAATAAAAGTACAATTATTTTGGTGAAGGGAATTTAGATAGAAGGAATAATGAAGTTAACATATTATTTGAATAATAATATTTGCAAAAGGTAAAGTTTTCGAAAATACCATCTTTCCATAGGAATATGAAAAGAAGGAACTGAATTAGAATTATCAAAAGATAAAAGAATTTAGTTGCAATATTAAAAATTGACTATTCAACGTGCAATAGTTATAAATTTATGACCACGTTAATGAAACTCAAAAATTTTATCTTCATTTATTCTAATTTGTCATTTAAACCTCAATTTTTTCATAACTTATAGAAAGATCGTCTTTTATGAAACTGACTCTTTGCATAATTGGGAAAGAAACAAAGTGCGACATTATTTTCAAGATGAACATAAAAAAGTTTTAGTAAACAATAAAAACAAATAAAGTTTCAAATTAACCATAATTATATACACTTTAAGTTATTTTAGCCGTTTTAGGAAAGGGTTTGATCTCAACTTGTAACAACTACAAAATAATGAATGGTATCCTTATCATTCCTCGTGCACTTTGAAATAGTTTTGAACGAGAAGATGGTGTATCTGCCGTTTTAAACTGCAATTTAATTATTTATTTAGTTAAAATTTATTAATTTGATTATAAAATAAAATTAGTATACGGCTATAACTATCGATGAATTATGCTTGTTAGATTCTTTATAATATATATTTTTGAAATATCAACGGTTTACAATTTTTAATTATTCTTTATAAAAGATATTAAAGATTAAATATTTTTTAATCGACTCCTGAAAGTCAAAGTGTGCAATTTGAAATGCAACAAAGAGTATATTAGAAAACAAGAATTTTAAAATGAAGAAAAATATAAACATAAATCAACCTAGGCTATGTCCTATAATTATTGACATATTTACCTTTTCAAGGTATTCAATGATCATGTTTAACCTTTAATATTTCTAGCTACGTATAATATTCTCGCATATAAAATTAATATTTAGAAAATAGATGTTAAGATGAATCTAACAATATCTCACATTATTTTTTTATTATACATATATTAATTTATATTTAAGGTCAAAGTTTATCAATTTTAACTTTGAAAAAGTAAATAGACAAATAATTTTGGCACAGATGTAGTAAATATTTAACCAAGTTGGGTTTAATCTATAAAAAAGTAAAGGGAAAAATATTGATATGACCCTATGTTTTGAAGGTTTGTGCTAATAGACCCTGTGAAGTTGAAAAGTGCTATGGTAGCCCTGTGTTTTGCATCAGAAGTGCCGATGTAACCATGTGGCACTATTCTGTCGTTGACTTTGTTATTTCCGGCATTGACCAAATACTAAAATACTAAAATACCCCTAACCTTCAAATTACAAATTTATTAACTAAAATACCCTAGGTTCTTCTCCTTCTCCATAACCACCTCCGCCGCTGCTCAGCCACCTCCGATGCCGCTCCGCCACCGGCGGCGGCCAAAATCTGGAAACGAGCCACCAACTCCACTGCCAGCAGACCACAACCAACAACGACTGCACCTCCGCCACTGCTCTGCCACCGAAATCTTGAAACGAGCCACCAATACCACCGCCAGCTGACCACAGCCAACAACGACTGCACCTCTGCCACTAATCCGCCACAGGAATTTGGAAATAAGCCACCACTAGATCTAGCGATTCCAGCATACCACATCCAACAACGTCGCCACTCCGTCACTGGAATCTGGAAATGAGCCACCAACAGATCTAGAGATTCCACCCAACACCACCACCGCCACCATCTCCTCTCCACTCAGCACCACCACCACCGTGCGCAGCACCACCTCTCCTCTCTAAACCCTAACACCATTACAGGGCGGCGCAACACCACCGCCACCATCTCCTCTCTAGACCTAGTACCACCGCCACAATTAGAACGACAAATCCATTCCAAATCCATCCAAATACGATGAATATAAAGGATTTGTACTGGCCTTTGATGGATTTCGATTGAAAGAGCGACTGGAATGAGATGCTATGGCAAAAGAGAGACCTCCTCTGCTCCCTCGCACATCGCCATCCTCGGCTACCTTTACACCTCGTTGACCTCCTCGATTCAGCGGCGACACCATCTTTTCCAGCCTCGCCAACACTATCGACACCGCCGAGTCCGTCTTCCACGCTGCAGCACCAGCTCAGCATCGCCGTAGTACCATCTCCGCATTGCAATAGCACCGGAGCCCTCCCACCGTAGCACCAGCAGTCTGTAGATTCTCGGTGTCTTCGCTCAGCGGTGGCACTGTGGGATAAAAATAGAATGAAGAAAGTGGAGAAGGATATTGAGCAGAGCGGAGAGAAGACGAAGAAAGTGGAGAAGGAAGAAAGTCTGCGGAGAGAAGACGAAGAAAATGGAAATAATGGAAAATTGTTTAGGGTTAATAGAAATGAGGGCATAACTGTCCTTTTACATTTTTTTATTTTTAAATTTTTTTAATCAGGGGTATAATAGTCAATTCAAAGAATTTCAGCCAAATTCAGGACTCCGGAGCCATATTAGCACATTCAAATAAATCATAAGGTTACAATAGCACTTTTCAACTTCACGGAGATGTATTAATACAAACCACCAAAACATAGGGATATATGGGCACTTTACTCAAAAGTAAAACACAATGGAGAATAACGCGAGATAGGCTCGCCACAAGAATCACGCACGAACTAGAAAAAAAATAGGCTTTATAAGCGAGAGCATGGGCGCGTGATAAGCACGTGAACACCAGTCCCGTGCGGCTCGCCACATATCACACGCGGAAATGGTCCTCCCAAGGCCCACTGTCCCATTCCCGGGCCCGTTGATCTATAGCCTCCCGGTTTTCAGGAGTGTTTTGGTTCATAAAGCCACCTCGCTTGGATTCATTCCTTACCAAATTAAGCAAACAAAAAGAGGGGTGTTTTAGCACATTCTCTCAGTTAAAGTCACTCGTCTCTCAAGTGTGTGGTGGAAGATCATGCTTTTTTCGTCTGATTTATACTAAGTTAAATTGAGCATAATTACTGAATTAGACATTAATACATTCTCTCTATGAAAAATATATCTGAAATTTAAGTCATACTTCTGTAAAAATTGTGAAATATAGAGCAATTTCTTGATAGCTGTTATCCAGCATTGTGGAATCGTTTTGGTGATCCCCACTGAAGTTTCACAGGCTATTCAAATAAATAGGGTTTTAGATTTCATTGAGTTTCAATAGATTTAACATTGAGTGAATGGTCATTGCATTTCAATAGATTTAACATTGAGTTGACAGAGTTTAAGATTTGAATTCAATTGATAAACAATGTATAGATAAAACTTTCAATAGATTTAAATCCCGTCGATGGTTCCTAACGTGGCTATTCAAATGGTGGGGATGTTGACAGCTTCTCCATTTGCAGAATCCATAGCTTGGGCCTTGTTCATTTCCATCATCTGAACAAAAGAAGCAAATAAGTGAGACCCTTTATGTTGGACACATCAAATGGTGCATCCTTAGAAGTTACCATAGCATTAGCAGCAAACCTTTGCTTAGTTTTTCCTTGATGCCATCAGTCAGGACATGAATCTTGAAATAAAACTTCCTTACATGTCCAGTCTCTTCGGCGATGATCACACTTGAGTAACCTCTTGGTCTAAACACCCTTCTTCCTGAGATTTCCCTTTCCAGCAATGTTGCCACTTGAGTTGAAGCTTAAATGCTCACTGTTGAGTCCTCACAAACATTGTTGATAGCTCACTGTTATCTTCTGGTTTCCAACCTTCACCATGAGTGAGCAAATCTTGCCTACAGGAGGGGAGGCCGCATGACCAAAAGCTTGTTTATGGTTGCCTGAAAATCATCATTCAGACCAACTAGGAATTGCGGCACCTTATCTTCCATTGCAACTGCTTCATCGTAGCCACAAATGCGCACCTCTTTTAGACATAAGCAACTCCTCCCAGGTCTCATACACAAAATCTTCAGATCAGAACATACTGAATCTCATATTTCTGACCCTGTCTTACTTCATAGATTTCTGGTATAATAATGCCTCATTGCTAACTCCTTAATTTCTTACCAAAGTATTTTCGCACCACCACAACGGCAAAACTTCTAGCTATATACCTAGACATTGAATCCACAATCCATGAAACTATAGCGGAGCTCAGTTTGTCCCATTGTTTGAAGCAGTTAAAGTACCTTCGAGGAAGCACATTTTGTCCCTAGATATCAGAGATGTCATCTTGGTCATGTAATTCTTCTCATTGAGTCAGGCTCGCGTGATCTCAAGGATTCAAGAATAGCGAATCCTCCACCTTGATCTTCACAAAACTATCCGCTATACCTCCACTGAGCGTTGCTCCGCGGATTTCCAGCGTTCTGAGATGATGAACACTCCATGGAAACAACCGAGAAAGATGAAAGAGAATGTGACGATTTCGAGCTATAGGATCAGGATCTGTAATCCTGAAACTCTAATACCATGTGCAATCACTTAGCACAAACTTAGAAACAACAATAGAACGGGGGGATTTCCGATTGTAGTAATTAATCGCCTGAATGTACAGAGCAACTTTTATACAAATAGCAGCTAAGAGCTGTTACCAAATCACGGTGACATCTAATTGCCTTATAATAAACAGATCCGGAATTAGAATATTTTTACCATATTTCTTGTAGATGTAATGTATTCTATTACATTTTCCTAACTTGTATAGGTATCATGTGCTACTATATAATGTATCCTAAATTCATGAATACAAACATATCATTACCATTATTTTCTACATGGTATCACAGCCTAAAATCATGAGCCTACGAACCTAAATTTTCCATCTTGAATTTCCCGTAAATTGTCAGCGTCGTCCGTGCGAGTTCTCCCCGCGCCGCCGATCCGAATTACCTTTCCGCTGTTAGTTATAAAAAAAAAACCTTGCATCTGCCTGCCGAGACTTGCCGCCGCCGCTGCCTCAACCTCGTTGCACCGGTCCAATTTGTTGCCGTCGGAGATCGTTGCACCGATCAAAGCTTGCTCGACGGTACAATTTTGCTCGGCGATCCAAGATTGCTCACCGTCCGGCCGCCGGTCCATCTCTCTGCTCGCACGTTGTGCCGCTGCCAACGCCGGACCCAACTTGCTCTTCATCCGGCCGCCGGTCCGTCTTTCTGCTCGCACGGTTGTGCCGACACCGACGCCGGTCTAAGCTTCCTCGTCGCCGACTGGTGTTGCGCCGACTGGTGTTGCGCCGACTCCGGATGACATATCAGTTAACAGAGGCGCGCATGAGATTCACGCGTGCGCCATACGAGCAGCGCGTGAAACCACGCGCGGTTGACTTCAGACGCGTCCCTGCCCTCAGCGCGCGTGTCTCCACGCATTTGTTTCTCCACGCGGACCAGCTGCTGTTTGTTGCCTCTTTCTCTAGCATTATTGCAAGAATTTATTTACTTATTTTACTTATACATCTACCCTTGGTTGCCATTTGTGTTATGGCTCTTTTCGCCAGCGTAGTGACGTCACCGCAAGGGTTTGCGGTGGCCGCCTCCTCTGGCTTACCTACACGATCTGATTTTGGTCCTGCTTTGTCTGATGCCCAATGGAGTACGACCATTCATTTATTTAATCAGTTTTATTCGTTATCTGACCATGGGTCAGGTAAGTCTACTTTACCCTGGATTCTTGATTCGGGAGCCTCATATCACATGACTGGTGACAAGGATTCTCTTACTGATATTGCTACTACTACCAATACTGTGAATGTTATACTGCATGATGGATCTGTGTCGTCTGCTACACAATATGGGTCTATTTGTTTTTGGTGATGTCACTCTTACTCATGTGCTCTACATACCTACTTTGCGATGCAATTTATTGTCATGCTCTAGATTGTTATTTGACTTAAAATGTCTAGCCTTGTTTACTGAAAATTATTGCATTTTACAGAAAATCAGTATGAGGATTGTGATTGGCGTGGGTGAACAGCAAGGGGGGTTTATTGGCTTCGTCTGTTGGATACTCGTGTTCGTCCTCATATCCTGCAGTCTATTCCGACAGTTGTTTCAGTTTCTTCATCTGATTTATGGCATCAACGTTTTGGTCATCCATCATCTACGGTGTTGTCCTCTATTCCTACTCTAGCACAAATCATACTACTATACATTGCTCTGTATGTTATACAACAAAACAGACTAGACATAGTTTTCCATTGACTTCTACAAATGCTACGACATTATTTGAATTAGTACATTGTGATGTTTGATGTCCTTATAGAACTCCATCTTCTAGTGGTGCATTTTGTTTTCTTACAATAGTTGATGATTATTCTCGCGCTGTTTGGGTTTATTTATTAATGGCTAAGTCAGAAGTAACTTCTAGATTTTTGGAATTCTGTGCTCTAGTCAAGAATCAATGGGGCCGAATTATACTGCGTGTTCGGGCTGACAACGGGACTGAATTTTTACCTTTGAGATCTCATTTTGCTGCATCTGGGATCATTTTTGAGACATCTATGGTTGATACACCACAACAAAATGGTAGAGTTGAACGAAAGCATCGCCATTTACTCAACGTGGCACGTGCCTTGCGGTTCAAAGCCAGTCTTCCTATTGAATTTTGGGGAGAATGTGTTCTTACTGCCGCTTACCTGATTAACCGAACACCGACACAAAGCATCTTAATGGTCGCACTCCCTTTGAGTTGCTCTATGGGCAAGCTCCGAATTACTCATCCTTATAAATTTTTGGATGCTTGTGTTTTGCTGCTCATGTTCCCAGATATCGTGACAAGTTTGCACCAAGAAGTCGGCGGTGTCTGTTTCTTGGTTATCCTGCCGAAAAGAAAGGCTATCGCCTTTTTGACTTGGAACCCCGTGTGCTCTTTACCAGTCTGGATGTTGATTTCTTTGAAGACCAGTTCCCATATTCTGCAACTCTGACATCTGCTTCTTCCAACAAACCCGGCGGCGCCACCACATCACCGTCGGTTTCCTCCTCCTTGCTGCCAAAGTCGCACGAAATTTTTATTCCTCCAGCTGCTGCCAATCCTTCGCCACCGGTCGCCGCCGAACCACCGCCGTCCGCTGGTCAGCTGCTGCCGGCTCATCACTGCCGTCCGCCACCGGCCAATCGTCGCCGGCTGCCGCCGTCATCCGTCGCCGACCAGTCACCACCAGTCGCCGCCGGCCATTAAACCAACCAACTGACTGACTAAAAGCTAACTAAAAAGCTGGAGCACAATTTTTGCAGCTAAAGTAATTCCAGAAGCTTGTAGATGAATGCAGATGGAGAAGACAGAACATGCAAAACTGCTGGAGTTTTTGCTACAACATTCAGAATCATAATTCTCCCAGCATAAGAGCCATATTTCCTTTTCCACAGCTACTACATGCTGATGTGACAGAGGGACTGAAGGATTAAAATGAACTCACCAAATTTCAACCACAATTTAAACTCAAATAAAGAAATAAACACCTCTGGTCCAACAAACAAAATTGAGTCTTACTACTCATTGACTAAGCTGTAATTTTAATGGACAAAAGAAGATGAAAATTTCTGTTTGTTGATGCATTTACAATGTGAAGAAATCTCCAATTTCATTTTTTCTAAATTTTCAAATTTCGGCAGCATTTGTACAGCTGAACAAGAATGTATTTATAGAATGTAGCGTTTACTTTGTACGGTAGCATTTACTTTGCGTTTTTTAATTTCCTCCAAATTTAGGATCAAAATTGATGGTAATGTAATGTGAAGGTAGACATAAGCATTTTATTTCCCTGAATTGGGTTGCATTTGTTATTTGACAGATGTATGGTGTCATTTCCCACCCAAAATTACTTTTTCATTATTAAAAAGTTCTAATGGCTGAAAAAGAAAACTGATAAGAGGAACTGAATGAGCATAATTTACCTATCCCAGTTCCCTTTGTATTGATGTTTCTAACAACTTAGAATAATTTTTGGACTTTACACATCTATTTATGTTAGGATACACAACATGAAAACAAATAGAAGTAAAACAGAAACTCTTTATTCAATGAGAAAACAGAAAGAAGTTTAAGACACGATTATTTACTTGGAAGGTAGTGAATATTGTTTAGAATAAATTCTACTTCCAGCTCACAAAAGATATCTAACTTGGCTAAAGTACATGTTTTACAGGAGATTATATAGAACACCAATATAATGATCGTCTAGTCATTATTTTATTTTGTTTTGCTTTTACGTTTTTACCAACTATTTTAAAAAAAATTTGAAATGTATGTAATAGAATGCTACCAGATACTTATATTAGAAAAATAAGGTAATAAAAAAGGTAATATTTTGGGAAAGATCGTCCTTTCATAGGCTTATAGAAAGATGAGATTTAATTATAATAATAAAAAGGTAAAAGTTTTAGTCACAATATTAAAACTTTATTATGCAACGTGTAGTAATTATAATGTTTATGACCCGATTAATACAATTCAAAAATTTTATCTTCATTCCTTCTCATTTGCAATTTAAACCTTGGTCTTTCAATGGATTATGAAAATATCATTTTTCAAGAGACGAACTCAATAAAAAAAAGTGATATTAAATTATACTTTTAAATATGTAATCTTTTAACAGATAGGAGAAATATTAATTGTACGTACTTTTTATTTTCTTTCCTAGGATATACCGATGTTCACTCCAGATTAAAGGCATTTTTCCTAGGAGTATATATATTCCAATTAGAGGTTTCCTATTAGAATTCACAAATTTTAAAAATATACTAATTATTACACAAATTCTTGTTTTAGACAGGCTAAACTTCAGGTCAGGGATTATTGTGCAATTATACATTATTACAAATTGGAGTTATCGTAACACTTTCCTTGCAACATTTATTTAAAATGTTACGATAGCTTATGAAGTGTTACTTAAACTTTTGAAAAGTGTTATAAAAGTGTTACGTTAGATCTAAGTAACATCGCGTAAGGTAATTCTTGTAAAAGTGTTACTTTTGGTGCTATTGCAACACTTTGAATCTAAAGTAACACTTTTACAAGTATTACCTTAGGCGATGTTACATTAGATCTAACGTAACACTTTTTAAAATTTAGGTAACACTTTTCAAAAGTTTAAGTAACACTTTATAAGCTAATGTAACATTTTGAATAAGTGTTGCATGAAAAGTGTTACATTAGGCTTAGTTTGTAACAGTGATAAGAAGTTTCATTTGGGATGGGTTTTTTTTAAAATTATTCTGAAAATTTTAGGGACATATTGTGCAATTATCAAAATACTATATATATCACAAAAACATCAGCTTTTTCATTTTTATTTCCTCCTATGTTCGGAACTGTCGGAAACCACCTACGATCGACGGTTATTGCCGGATTTCCACCAGAATTAGGCCAAATTTTTGCTGCTCCACCTGATTTCCACCGCCTCTGTCGGATCTGCCACCTGAACAGCCAAGTTTCGCCGGTATCTCATAGTGTCATCACCACTAAACCTTAACAGTGGAGCTAGAGTTTCACAGCCCGTGATTCTTCTTCCGCGGCAAAAGGGCTGTTGTGCAAAGCCTCCAAATCGAAGTAGCTCCCGTAATTTAAATCCAGATCGCTGGCAATTCTTCTTCTTTTTCTGTTGATGTGGTTGCAAAGTTGCGGCGACTTCCGATTAGAGGCCCATCGATGGCGAGGAGCTCCGTCTCTATGTTTGCAGAATCGTTGTCACCGGAGCTCCTTCTTTTTCTCCTTAGGCCACCGATGGTTTGTAACACCCCCAAACTCAAATACAAGTATCAGGTCGGGTCTGAGTGTGCTACCGAAAGTGCTAACAGTAACGAGCAGATAAATTTTTTGCGGAAGCAATTTAGATAAATTCAAAAACCTAACTTTACTATTACATTGACATGATTATTACAAGTGTTAAATTAAAATTTCACCTAACTATTACAGATTTAAAGTTCACTTTAAAACCCTCATAGTTCACCCAGGATCTTTATCAAACGAAGTAAAGACAACATGCACTTTTCTCTTACTGTTCTTCTTCACCTTATAAAGGGTTGTTTAACTAGGGAAAACTCCTTGCTTAGTGAGGTTCCATTGCCAGTATTTACCCAGTTGAGTTTTGTGATTACTGAATAACAATTAACAATTAACAACTAGCCACGGAGGTCCTAGCACACAGTAAAAGGATACATGTGGTTAATGATGAATTGCTGCCAAGTGCCTATATGGCAACTCTGTCTAACATACACAACATAACCCAATCAATGATGCCCGAAGGCTATCAGTTCATAATTCACTTTCCCCAATCACGCCGGTGTTCAGTTACGAGCTCGTATCAGTCAGGTGGTTATGTTATTATACCAAACTCCACGTGTAGCTGATCTAATCAGACGGTCTAGTCTGTACCGTTCCCTACCGACTTCGACCAAACTACAATTGCATCGGGGCCCCCAAAATTACAGACAGGTAATCAGGTAACAGGTAATTCAAGTTTGACACGACAAGATAAATTACAAGTCGGTCATCAGAGCAGTATATGATTCAAGTTTAACACGGCAAGATAAAGTACAATCTGATCTTTCACATAAATTATCAGAGCAGTTCAGGAGTTCAGTTTCAAGATAATCTAGTACAGTATGATAAAATACACACTTAATTCATCAGTCAGTAAATACCATCATTTGAGTGTAACCGTCATATCTCTTTCATGGTTCGAGTATCGAGTAGAAAGGTTTGAGTATCAGGTTTCAAGTACCGGGGTTCGAGTACATGAGTTCGAGTACTCACGGTGCGGGTAGTTGGGTTCGAGTACAGGAGGTTCAAGTATAGAATTCGAGTGGAGAAGATTCAAGTGGTATAGGTATCAGGTGGTACTGGTTCGAGTGGTAGGTTGTACCAGTTCGAGTAGTGGTGAGGTTCAATTGGAGAGATTCTAAAGGTACGGGTTCAGTTGGTGAGGTTCGAGAGGTAAGGTTCTAGTGGCACTAGTTCGAGAGGTAAGATTCGAGAGGTGAGTCCATAAAGGTTTTAGCGGTACTAGTTTGAAAGGTAAGGTTTGTGAGGTAAAGGTTCGAGAGGTAAATGTTTCAGTAGTACTAGTTCGAGAGGTAAGGTTCGAGAGGTAAGTTCGAGAGGTAGTGGTTTTAGTGGTATGAGTTCGAGAGGTACATGTTCGAGAGGTGAATTCAGGAGGTACAGTTCGAGAGGTACGGTTCGAGGGGTACAGTTCGAGAGGTACGGTTCGAGGGGTACAGTTCAGGAGGTTTGGTTTGAGAGGTACAGTTTTCAGTGAGGAGTTCGAGAGACATTCTGTAGTTCAGTGGGTGAGGTTCTCGAGGTACGGTTTCAGACGGTGAAGTTCAAGAGGTAAGGGTTCAGTGGTATAGGTTCGAGAGGTAATGGGTTCAGTGATATTAGTTCGAGACCTGGGGTTCGAGATGTATAGTTCGAGGGGTAAAGGTTTCAGTGGCACAAGTTTGAGAGGTGAGTTCGAGAAGTAAAGGTTCTAGTAGTGAGGGTTCATGTGAAAAGGTTTCTAGAGGTGATGATATTGAGGTTACTAGTTCGAGGGGTACATTTGAGATATATTGTTCGAGAAGTAAAGGTATCAGGGGTACTAGTTCGAGACATAGGTTTGAGGTGTACTGTTCCATAGGTAAAGGTATTAGTGGTACTAGTGGTACTAGTTTGAGAGATACAAGTTTCCAGTGGCGGTTCGAGAGGTGAGGTTTTCAGGGGGGGTTCAAGAGGTGAAGTCTTTCAGTGGGTTCAATAGGTGAAGTTTTTAGTTGAGGTTCGAGAGATGAAGGGTTCAGTAGGAATTCGATAGGTGAGGTTTTCAGTGAGGTTCGAGAGGAGACGTTTCTCAGTGGGGGTTCGAGAGGTGATGGTTTCAGTAGGGGTTCGAGAGGTGGGATTTTCAGTAGGGGTTCGAGAGGTAGAGTTTCGGTAGGGGTTCGATAGGTAGAGTTTTTCAGTGGCGGTTTGAGATGTAGAGCTTTTCAGTAAGAGTTTGAGAGGTAGAGTTTTTTTTGTAGGGGTTCGAGAGATAGGGTTTTGGCAGGGGTTCGAGAGGTGGAAGGTTCAGTTTGAGAGAGAGTCAGGTTCTGATGGCATCATATGTATACTTACGTAAACATAAACCCAATTTAACTCAATTTGTGCTAGGGCGATGCAACACTCACCTTGGTTGGGCTTGGCTTGGGCAACTTCCATTTTCCACTTTACCACAGCTTAACCTCCGATTTTGGTACACAAAAAGTTGTGAGTTTTGGGAAGCAGTAGTTGCTTATTTATACTAAAATGGGATATAGGCTTTCTGACACCTATTACCTAGAATTTTATCTCTTTAACCATCAAGTGCCTATATCCACTTGTCCAAAAATTACTTTGAATTCTTTCTCACATCCCCTGCCAGCTTCTCCTTGATGGAAATTTCTTGCATTTATTTATTCATTTGCTTATTATTACTATTATTATATAATATATATGTATAATTATGTATATTCTCTTCTTGGTAATTTCTCTTACTTATTTATTT
This sequence comes from Rubia yunnanensis, assembly GCA_037428765.1. NCBI lineage: Eukaryota > Viridiplantae > Streptophyta > Magnoliopsida > Gentianales > Rubiaceae > Rubia > Rubia yunnanensis. Next base: position 61,154,573 of record CM075071.1, on the reverse strand, counting down.
ATTTACTTATTGTTATTAGTATTATTATTACTATTATATATATATATTATTTATTTATGTATACATATATATTTTTATTTTATTTTATTTCATTTTTTATTTTATGTCAGAAAATTAAAGGAAATTTTGGAATATTTGATAAAATTTAATTATTGCATGCACTCTACTTCCATTTCGGTAGGGGTTTTCACATGGTCGCACCTTCTTCTTCTCATTTTTTTCACTGGCGAGATCTTGTGTGTTCGACGCTTTCGATGACAGCAGAAAATGAGTGACGGCGGTAGAGAAGGATTAATGATCGGTGAGGCAACGATGATGGCGACGACATTGTTGCGGTCTTCTTTCAACCCGTTGGTGAAGAAGAAGCCCCGCGCGTGTTTTGCACGTGCGTACGGCGGCATTGGTGGCGGACAGTGGAAAGACGGGGGTTCTGGTTCATGAGGTGAGGTTTAATATTGTGTTCTAATTTTTTTTAAAGATTTGTTGAGGTTAACAATTACTTGACTGAGCTTTTTGTCAACAAGGTTTGTTTGGTCTAATGGTTAGCACTTTTGTTGTTGAGGATTGAGGTCTCGAGTTTGAATCTCTATGTGACATTTATTTTAAAAATTTTATGTTCTCGATGTACGTGGTGAGGTTTACTATTATTTGACTGAGTCTTTGTTCAATAAGAGTCTTTGGTGTAGTGGTTATTGTTCTAGGTTTTGAGGTTAGAGATATGGATTCAAATCCCATCAAGTTCTCTTTTTTTTTTTGAAGAATTTTTATTCTTGAGGTACTGTAGCTTTTTGTTGATGTTTTTAGCTTTTTTTCCCTCTAATGTTGATGTTTTTCATTATTCGGGTGAGATTTAATTGATATGAGTAGAGGTTTTGTAAAAAAATTTTGGTAATATAGATTAATGTTTGTAGTTTTATTTCCTCTCATGTTTCATGCATGAGGTACTGTGGCATTTTGTTGATATTTTTAGCTTTTTTTTTTCTCTTATGTTGATGTTTTTCATTATTCGGGTGAGATTCAATTGATAATATGGATTGATTTTTGTTGTTTTTTTTCTCATGTTGATGTTTTTCATTTTTCGGCAGAGGTTTTGGTAATAGGAGTTGATGTTTGTAACGTCTTTTTTCTTATGTTGATGTTTTTCATTTTCCGGATGGGGTTCAGGTGTTCAGAGTGAATATTTTCCAGATGGCGGGAAAATGATGGAAAAAATTGGACAAAAAAACCCCTGAAAAATATTAGCGATATGTACTTGTAAAATAATTAGAGATAGGTCCCTGTAAAATTATTAGAGATAGGTCCCCGAATCTAGAATATTTTATAACGGTCAAGCTTTATATGACTTTCAATAAATAATCACTAATAACAAAATTGACTTTAACTAATTAACGGTCAAACTTTATTTGAATTAGTATATATTAAATACTAATAACGGTCCCTTAATATTATTTTATTCATAACTAAAATACTCCATATAAAATGAAGAGATTAGTAAATACGAACTTTGGTGATGACAATCGGAATATTAATGAATTTATGATGAATGTGTGTTTTTTTTAAAAACAATCATTCAAGGATACTAGAAAACATCTATTAGCGATTACAATAAGTGAAATTGACATCGAACATAACTGGACTCTAACAATAATCTAATTATTATAGGGATATTTGAATTACATGCGAACTAGACTGATTGTTTGTGTTATTACATATTAGAGATCTAATAAAAATTGTAGATATTTTTTGTCGCAACCCTTCTCTCTCCCCCTTTCTAACAAAAATGCTACTTTTTTCTTCAATTTTCTTTTCCCCGCCTTCTCATTATGAAGAGATTGGGGAAACAATGATTCATTTAATCGATATTTTCTGAAGACCTATGTTATTGAATAAGTGTGAAATTTATCTCCATACATTAGTCTCGTACTTCAACCCGATAGATTATATCGTTGATTTCATTATAATCGATGTATTTAGTCATTCGCGTAAATGTTTTGTTCTCGATCTGGTTTCATAGATCATGCATTTGTGGTTCAGTGTATATTTTTGTATTGGAGTGTCAGATTATTTTGTGCGTTGATTTGTGTTTCAAGTTGTTTACAATTTGAAATAATATATCGTGCTTTGGATCAAGTGGTGTAACTATTGTAGAAGATCTATGTTTGTCGTATTGATATTAATGCATGATATGACCCCCCTCCCCCCCCACCCAAAGTTTTCATGATTTTTGCGGTAAGCAAATTAATATCCTGATGCCAATATTGCAATGTTATTGGGTCTCTAGTTTGTAATAGTATAAACGATCAGTCTGGTTAACGTGTCATTTTGATATCCTCACAATATGTTGGTTATTTCTAGGGTCTAGTTAGGTTGGATGTCAATTTCACTTGTTGTAATAGATGTTTGACGTCTTTTCCAGTATCTATGAATGATTGATTTTTTTTAAAAAAAGTAATCCAATAAAAATGTAAGGGAAAAGTGATAAAGTAACCTTATGTTTAGGTTGAAAGTACCAATCTACACTACCATAGAGACCCCCCTCTAGCACCGATTTTTTAGCACCGATTTTCAAAATCGGTGCTAAAAATCTAATAGCACCGGTTTTTTATAAAAATTTTAACACCGGTTTTTTAAATTAATGTTAATTTAACACCGATTTTTTTAATTTTAACACCAGTTTTTAAAAAAATGGTGCTAAATTTTACAAAGCACCGGTTTTTAAAAACTGGTGCTAAAAATTTGAAAATTTCATTTTTCACGCCAAAGAAATATCCAAAAATTTTAAAATAGCACCGGTTTTGGAAATATTAGCACCGATTTTTAAAAACTGGTGCAAAAAATATTTAAAATTTTATCTTCTCGCCAAAAAATTCAAAATAGCACCGGTTTTTAAAACCGGTGCTAAAAATTAAAACTTATCACTGGTTTTTGTAATAAATAGCACCGATTTTAAAAACCGGCGCTAAAATTAAGAAATAACACCGATTTTTTAAAAAAATAGCACTGGTGCTAAAAGTTTTCAAAATTCATTTTCCCACCAAAGAAATATCCAAAAATTTTAAAATAGCACCGGTTTTGGAAGAAAATAGCACCGGTTTAAACCGGTGCTAAAAAAATTTAAATTTTAAAATTTTTCCCGCCAAAGAAATCGCCGAAAAATCCCTAAAAAAATTGAAATATTTGTCAAAAATTTAAAGTTCAATTTTTCTGCTAAAGATATCAAAATATTTGCCAAAAAATTCAAATAATATTCCCAGAAATTTCATGAGGTGGGAGCAGCCGCGCAACCGCTAAAATATATTTTTTTAACTTTTAAAATCGTTCACCTGTTTTGTTGATTTTAACTAATAACTAAGTTTAGTTAAGTTAAATTAATAAATGATCAACCTTTACTGACCTAATATATACAAATAAGAATAAAATTTTGTTTACATTAACTAATTAACGTTCAACCCTTAATTGATTTAGTATACATAAATACAAGACTAATTTTTTTTAGTCCCCTACAAAGTATCTTATACCATGTTTTGATCCCCATTTGCAAATTAACCCTTAGATGGTACCCAACAAATTAAAAATAATTTGTTTGGTCCCCAAAGGTGGTTTTCAGGTAAGACTAAATGTTTTTTCGGTATAGTGAGGGGTATCATGGTAATTTTACTAATGAGCATATATTTTCAATTAAAAAAATCCTAATTTTAGTTTTTTTTGGATTTTTGACAACTTCACGCTCGAGCCCTCAAGCCCTCGAACCTCCTGCCTCGAGCCATCGACCCTCGAGCCCTTGAACCTCCTGTCTCATGCCTCGAGCCTCGAGCCTTCGAACCCTCGAACCTTCTTGAGAACCTCCTTATTTGACTATATATATAAATACTATTGACTAAGTTGACTTTAACTAATCAATGGTCAAACTTTACTCGACTTTCAATAGATAAACACTAATAACTAGGTTGACTTGTCTAATCAACGGTCAAGTTTTACTTGACTTTCAATAAGTAAACACTAATAACAAAGTTGACTTTAACTAATTAATGGTCAAACTTATTTAAATTAGTATATAATAAATATTAATAAAATTGTTTGACTTTGTCTAATCAACGGTCAAACCTTACTTGACTTTCTATATATAAATAATAGTGACTACATTGACTTTAACTAATCAACGGTCAAACTTTACTTGACCATCACTATATAGAAACACTAGTGACTAAGCTAACTTTAACTAAACAATGGTCAAACTTTACTTGACTCTCTCTCTCTATATAGAAACACTAGTGACTAGGTTGACTTTAACTAATCAATAGTCAATTTTTACTCGACTTTCAATATATAAACACTAATAACTATGTTGACTTTGTCTAATCAACGGTCAAACTTTACTTGACTCTCTCTCTATATAGAAATACTATTGACTAAGATGACTTTAACTAATTAACGGTCAAACTTTACTCGACTTTCAATATATAAACACTAACAACTAGGTTGACTTTGTCTAATTAATGGTCAAGTTTTACATGACTTTCAATAAATAAACACTAATAACAAAGTTGACTTTAACTAATTAATGGTCAAACTTAATTTGAATTAGTATATATTAAATACTAATAATAATGTTTGACTTTGTCCAATCAACGGTTAAACCTTACTTGACTTTCTATATATAAATACTAGTGACTAAGTTGACTTTAACTAATCAACCGTCAAACTTTACTTGACTCTCTCTCTATATAGAAACACTAGTGACTAAGCTGCTCTGAGGTGAACATAGGGCGCAGCCCTGCACTGTTCATCGTGTTCGATTTTCGCCAAGTTTCTCTTCTGCAGATTTTCTTCTCTGGCGAGGAGTCCGACATCAATGTTGGGCTCCTCAACGGGAATCTTTTAATGTATGGTTTACTTCAGTTTTCGAAGTTATGAATTCTAGATATGGGTTTCCTTTTGAAGCTATGAAGTTCGTATCTCGCAATTTTGGGAAAGATCTCACTTTTGATCTTGGATTCTGAAAACCCATACCTCAAATATAGGTTTTCTTGGAGAAAGAAATGCTTCTCGATCTTGAAGCATGGAAATTTATGGATGAGCATTAAGGCACATCAAAGAGGCGGAAGGATTCTGTCGAATCTTGGATTTCTGGAGGAGAACGTGCTTCCTCAAACTTGGAGGAGGAGGATTTACAGTTCGAACCATGACCCAGACACAAATCCAATGTAACTTTGGGTTGACCACAATCTGGGTTGCCGACGAAGAGTGTTTGGCGAAAATCTATCACTGCACAAGTAAGTTTTCAACCTTCCATTGATAGATCCGGTCCGGACAAGTGACGAAATTGAACTTGTATTTTCTAAATTTGTGTGAATTTGTGCGAATTTGTGTGGACTGCTGTGGTAGGGTGTGGCATGGATAGATGGGATGTTTATGAGAATCTGCATGGGTATGAAAGTGGATTGTCAACATGATGTTCATAGGGGATAAATATTATTGACGATTCTCACACATAGAAGTTGTTAGCACCTATGTGAGTTCTGATCTGATTTGGGTAAACTTGTGTTCAAATCTCGAGCCCCGGCCGACCTAGCTTGTGTCCAAACCCCGGCCTTGTCACCCGGACTTGCTAGTGCCTAGAACCAGATCACCATCCGATCTTGCTTGTGTCCAAAACTTGGGCAACTTCCAGCCTTGCAAGTGTTCAAACCCCGATCTGCCCGCTCGGCCTTACTCCCGGTAACTCACCCAGCCTTGCTTGTGCTCAGAACCCGGACAATGCTCGACCTTGTTTACCCAATTTAATTAGAACTTACACCAGTAGGCTACCTCAACTGATTCAGGAAAACTTGTGTTCAAACCCCGGACACCCGACCGGCCTAGCTTGTGTTCAAATCCCGGACTGGTCATCCGGCCTCGCTAGTGCTCAGCCACCTTCCGGCCAAGCGCGTGTTCAAAACCTGAGAAACCTCCGGCCTTGCAAGTGAACAGAACCCGGTACCTTTCCCGGCCTTGCTTGTGATCAGAACCCAATAAACTCTCAGCCTCGCTTGTGCTCAGAACCCGGACATAGCCCGGCCTTGTTTTATCAGAACTAGTTGGTACTTAAACACTCTATGTTGAGAAAGTGGATTTAAATTTTTCTCACTCATGAACATTCATATGGTAATCTTCATTCTGGGTGTACTGGAATGCTATGGGGGGAAGATGCACATACTTTGGGGCTATTCGGATTCATCATAGATGTTATGAGATGTTTCACTGTGTGTTGGTTAGATTTAGCCGATTAGCGGTCGGCCATGGTGAATTGTTTTAATCGGAATCATCAAGAATGGTACTCCCACATTTTGGCCTGGTTCCTCAGTTTCATAAGAATCCCCAAAAGAAGAGGAATGGAAGAGCAAATTCTCGTAATTGGTGGTGTTCTCAATCTGCCTAGATTCTGGTGACTCGGCAACGCCGGAAAAATATGGTTCGGCAACCCATCTAGCAGCTGGAAATGGCAACTCAAATGGTATACAGGAGAGTAAACCCTTAAGGGGTGGAGGTTCGAGTACTCGAAGGGAAGTTGAGAGATGGTTCAAGGATGGAAGGATGGTTTGAGGGCTGAAGGAGATCTCGAGGTGTTTAGCTGGATTGAGGTATTCGAGTGCGGAAGGCATTTAACTGCTCGAGAAGTGCATTCGAGTGCTGAAAGTGCTTGAGTACTAGAGGGGGGCATTCGAGTTCTGGATATGCTCGAGAGCTTGAGGGGGGGCATCCTAGTGCTTAAATGGTGTTCGACTCCTGGAGGATTCGAGATCTCAAGGGTGGTTCAAGGATCTACGGATTGAGAGATACGAGTGCTGGAAGTGCTCGAGTACTCGAGGGGGCCATTCGAGTGTTGGAAACTTTAGAGTGCTCGATGGGGGGCATTCGAGGGTTGAAGGTGTTTGAGTGCTTTGCCCTCGAGGGAGGAATAGTAGAGTACCCTTGAGGTATGGCTTCTTTACCCTCGAGGGGTGATTCGTATTCGAGGGATGGCTAATGCTAAAAAAAATAATAAATTATTTATGGAAATGTGGAGAGTTTCAGCCTTCCCTTTTGGGCTGAAATTGTGGATCACGGGTGAGGGAGTTATCATTTTCCCTCTCCAGTGGGGTGTAACCTTTCATCATTTGGTTGCACAACTACTTGAATTGGGTAGTGGATTAATTAATTAGCGTATGCGAAATTAATTAACCCACTGCTAGCTGAGATACTTGGATTTGACAGTTGCGCGATTTGCCTGCGCTGCACTGAAAAGTGTAAAATGGCATAGGGCTGTCCATTTTCCAAAAATGGAGAGAACGGTTAAAAAACCATTACGCGGGGCGTACGCGGTAGAAGTCATGCCCGGTCTCTTATCATTAGGAGGTTTATTCGCGGGGAGCAACTGGGAGCACCATCGACTACGGTCAACTAGCTCCCATCTCCAAAGAAAAAACCTCGGCACCCACACAGAGATCGTTATCGAAGGCCAATAACATCCCTTTATCTTCATCTTAGGGGTGTACATGGTAGAAGCGGTGTATCAGCTCCACCCAGAGAGGACGCATTGCTTCATTCATTGGAAGGCCGAGATCACTCTCGATTTCGAAGGCCGTCGCCGCACTTTAGCAATGGTTGGGATTACACCTGTGGGGAACAAACCATGGGTAAAGAGCCGGTTACCACTCCCGGTTGGATGGAGGTTCCATGGAGGAGGGGCTAGTGAGTCTGTTCTCAAAACCTTCTGTTCTTTTTTTGGTCACCTGGTTGTAACATTTAGATCAGGGGTAGTATTTTAGGTAACATGTATAAAGGGAGTGGGCTAATGTCCTCATTCTTGTACATTCCCACGGCATTTTTTTTGGGCCACCTGATTGTACTATCTAAATCAGGGGTAGTTTAGTAGGTTTCATTGTATCACGGGAGTGGGACAATGTTCCCACTCCCGTAGACTCTCACGGTTTCTTTTTATTTACCATTACCTTCTACTAGTGACTAAGCTAACTTTAACTAAACAACGGTCGAACTTTACTCGATTTTCAATATTTAAACACTAATAACTAAGTTCACTTTAACTAATCCATGGTCAAACTTCATTTGAATTAGTATATATAAATACAAATTTAAAAATGGCTGGAAATAAGTAAAAGGACTATTATACCCCTGTGGAAAAAATAAAAAATGAAACCCTGCCCTCATTTCTTCATTTTCTTTATTCCCAAAGTTTATCCCTCGCATTTTCCTCGCTGCTGCTTAACTAATCGACGATCGGCGGTGGTTTGATTGGTGTGGGCGCGGTGGTTCGATTGGAGATGAGTCAGCGGCGACGCGACGGTGGTTCGATTGGAGCAGTTGTGGAGCAGTGGCGGCAAAGCAGCGCGGTGCGGCGGGGGATAGAGTTTCTGGTGGAGCTAGGACGGAGGTAGGGGGTGGCGGAGCTAGGGCGGAGGTGGCGGTATCGGAGCTAGGTTCTTTCTGGTGGCTGGTGGTGTGGGATTCTGGCGGAGCTAGGGAAGAGCTAGGAGGTGGCAGAGCTAGGGCGGAGGTAGGGGCACGGTTCTTTTTGGTGACTGGTGGCATGGATTTCTGGCGGAGCTAGGGCAGAGCTAGGAGGTGGCGGAGCTAGGGCAGAGGTATGAATAATGCCTTGAAACAAGCTGAAGAAGCATGACATCTTACATTGTGGCTACACACAACGATGAATCCCTTCATGCCCTGCAATTTCACCCCGCCATCGTGGGCTCCGGTTCTGCCACCTCCATTTTCCCCTCCATCGAGCGCCTTCTGGAACACCAACAACATCCGCAAGACCCTCAAAAACTTGCACGAAACCTTCAGCCTCGCTAAATCACTGTAAGAAACTGCTCAAAACAGTAAAATGTTTCAATCACATGGAACTCACTGTACTCATCTGATCTATTATGCATTATTTGATTCACTATTGCACCTATCTTCTAGTTTTGAGAACTAATGTAGCATAGGGTGAATTGACTTGGCTTTTTAACCATTCATAAATGTTATTGTATAGCTTATACGAGCTTTTAACTTATCCATGACAAGAGGTGTAACTTTTATTTTATTCCTTGTCACTTGGAATTGTTTCCCATATAGTTGGGAACTGAATATAGCTTCTGGCTAATCGGTTTGTTTGTGCATTCAGGTGGAAGAAATGAAGCGAATATCAAAACACAAGGCCAGAGAGGAGAAGAAAATACTAGGATCTGATGTAAGCAGTATTTATTTGTGCTTATGTTGTCAATTTCTTGTCCCTAGCTTGTAATGCTTATATGATTTAACATTCAACTTGAGGTAATGCTAATTGTGGAAAATTGCAAGAACTACGAAATTGCCAATCTCCCTTATTCTTAATATGTTTATGGATGTCAATTCAATAGTCAAATCCATCAACAGAAATTGCCAATGTGGGCACTCCTTCAAGCATTATTTTTGTTGCAAAATGTGCTGAGAAAGCTTGAACAAATTTCAATGTTTTAGTGAACATCATCTCTAAAAACTAGGCGAGAAAGCTTTGGTAGAGCAAGATGACTAAGATTTTTCCAGTTGATCACTGTCTTTTGCCATTTGTATGCAGGTTCGAAGAGCATGGGATGCATACATTAGACCTGGTGGAAGGTTAGCGTTCTATTTAATTGGTAAATTGGGTGTCACTTCAAATTGTGAACCCTTCTTAGTCTTGAGTAAAGCAATAAGGGAATTAGTAAAGTCAACGATACTAAATGAACCTTTCCCCTTTTCCCTTTGTGATTGTTCATGCATAGTACTGTATTTGGAAGTAGAATGGACAGTAGATATAACTAAAGACTTGCTTGAACAACTCCGGTATTGGTTCGGAGCATCTATATAGAAGTTTAATCTTTCTAACTTATAACAATAGTGCTAGTAGACCATACATGATACGTGTGTCACTTTTTATGCATTAGAGAAGCTTTGAATTTAAACCTATGCTTATATTTGTGATTCTTATCATGTTTCTGCTAAATAGTTCATGGTACTGTTAATTCTTAGTTTCATTGTGAACTATGTAGTTGCTCAACAGAACGAAGAAATTGCAAAGTTGGTGGAGGAGGCACAAATGAATAAAGATCACATGCTTCAGGTACCGAATGACTCTGTCGTTATAGCATGAATCGAGCATATGCTAAAACTGCATATGAGAAATTAAAGGCAGAGGTATCACACCATCATTGTTTTGTTATTGTTGAACGCATTGAGTTTTCTTGCTAAACATTTGGGTATTGCTAAACATAGGGTGAATTGACTTGGCGGAGCTAGTCAGTAGGCATTCACTAAACTTTTTCTTATTTATATAGGCTGCTTGTGACATTATTTTTAAATCGTAAGATAAACCGTAATGAGATAGACTTGTGTGCTGAGTGGATTTTTGATTACTCATTTTTTCTCCATGTTTATTTAGATCTAAACTACGTAGCCCCTTTGTGTGTATGTTTGATTCCTTTGTCAGTTTGAATATACAGAGGATTTCCAATTTGTCTTAAGTATGTTCCAGGCATTAGCTTCTGAATATACAATGAGCCTTCCAAGGTAAGATTTACTAATTTAGTTACATTTACCTTTCCCCCCTACCATTTTTGCAAACTAAATTGAAGTTTGTAGTTGTATGGTCTTGTAGATGCATATAGAACAGTACATCTGAGCATTTTTAAGGATCATAGATTGAAGATTAGTTGTGTGGCTTAGCCTTGTGATATTATGTGTATACGCCACATGATTCAATTACTAGTTCAAGCTAGAGTTATGTTTAGTCCCGTAGATAGTTATGTTTGTGTAGTTATGTTTAGTCACATTGATTATTAATTTTGTATCATAACTTTTTCGGTTTTATTTCTATATTATCAATTTTGTGAAGTTTATTTCATTATTAAATTAATGAGAAAATAAATTGTTAATTTTGGGTCTTTTCCCTTCCTCTGAAAGAGGCAGCGCGCTGCCGCTTCAGAGGAAGGGTTTTTTTCTGTCGTCGTAATTAATTTAGCACCGGTTAAAAAACCGGTGCGAAGAAAAAACCGGTGCTAACAAAAAAACTGGTGCTAACAAAAAAACTGGTGCTAATTTAAACAGGTGCTGACAAAAAAACCGATGCTAAAAGTAGGAATTTAGCACCGGTTTTTTCCAACCTGTGAAATCATTTCATCGGTTACTTAGGCACCGGGTTTTTTTACAAAAAAAAACCGTGCTAGAACAAAAAAAACCGGTGCGAGAGGGGGGTCTCTGTAGTAGTGCTAACCCTGTACAATTTAAAAGTGCAAATTCAGCCCTATTATTTGGTGTAAAGTGTCAATCTAACCCTGATAACGGAAATGTGACCAAAATTTTGTAAAATGACCATTATACCCCTTTGAGAAAAGTTGAAATTCTGAAAACCTAAAAAATCAATATAACCCTCATTTCTTATTTACCAAAAGTTTATCTTTTTTCCTTATTCTCTTTTCTTTCTTTACCGCTTAACTCATTTGTCTCTCCCAGCGCCAAAGGTAACCCCCCTCTATTAGAGCTAACCACTAATGATCGTTCTCTCACGGAAAAAATCATGGCTATTGTCGTCGGTTTGCTGTAGCGGAGGCGTGAATATCCTGCTATCTAATAGAAGATGATCGCAGTAGGAAGTGGCGTTTCGACCAGAAAATAGGGTAACCTGAAAAATGGTAAGCCCAATTGAAATACACCCACAATATGGTTCATTGATGCTTAGACAAGGAGTATCGAATATTGATTTTTTGTTTTTTTAAAAGAAAATTTGGGTGTGATAATTGATTCGAAAGTTTTTTTAATTTAGTGAATTTGGTTGCCAAAATCTTGAATTTTGAGTGTTGAGGGATGTTAATATCCATTTGTTTTACTTTGTAATTGTTTTTGCATGCTATGTTAGTGTGATTGAATGGAATTTGTGCTTTGAACTACCTAGGGTTTTTGTTTGTTGGTTGCTAAGAATAGGGGATGTGGAGTATTTTATTTTGTATGAGTTTTGATAAAGGTGATGTTGCTTTTTGCAAACTGTAATGGTGGTGTATTTATTGTGTTTTGCTTGGAGGTCCTTGTTTGAGTTTTGTATGTGTTGTATTAGTGGTTATGGGTTATGTGTTATGTGTAGGATGATTTTGACGGTATGTACATCATCACGCTTCTTCATGGTGATAGGTGGAAAGTATTGGATGTGATAGATCTGGATCGCTACTCGTATGTGTAGAATGATTTTGACTCAATGTACACCATCACACTTCGTTATAGGGACATGTGAAAAGTATTGGATGTGATAGATCATGATCGCTACTCATATGTGTAGGATGATATCGACGCTATGTACACCATCACGCTTCGTCATAGAGATAGGTGAAAAGTATTGGATGGGATAAATCCTTATTGCTACTTATTGATTTCAACACTATCATTTTATGGAATGTGATGATCTAACCCTATGATTTTATTAAAAGTGCTAATCTAACTTTATGATTTAAATAAAAGTGATAATCTAAACTTATGTTTTAATTAAAAGTGCTAATTTAGCAAGGGGTAGAATGGTTATGAAGTTTTCAATTTTAATCCCATGAGTATTTTTGTCTTTCAGATTGGGTCAACGCCTGAACTCCTCCAGTTAACGCCGAAATAGTGCAATTTAGGTATATTGGCACAAATTTTCAAAATCTTAGGGCTAGTTTCGCACTTTCAGATTTTACAGGGTTAGATTGGCCGTTTCGCAAAATAATAGGGTTAATTTTATATCTTACTCAAACTGTAATGTTGCAATAAGTATATTAACTTTCTTCTTGCTAATATCATTATCACTTGGTAGAGAAGACTGTATCATACTTTAATATCACAATGCCAAATAGAGATCTGCTACAATTATAACACCACTTGATCCAAGCACAATCTATGTTGTCCAAAATGTAAACACCTTGAAAACACAAATATGATGCTTCCAAATTAACCGGAACCCTAATACAGTAGGAGTACACAAACAAAAAGACTAACACACTTACTGTATAATCATATCGTGAACAATGCATCAACGCGAACAACTAAATTAAGTTATTATCATTAAGAACAAAATTAATGCGTGGAGATAAATTCCATACTTATTTAACAACATAAATACTCACAAAATATCAATTAAAATAAACTGTATTCACATCTTTTAATTAGGGAAAAATAGGGGGGAAATTGGAAAAAATGTGTTTTGAGAGGAGGTTGAACGACTGCTTAATCGTTTGAAATATGAATAACTAAAAACAATATAAGAATAATTACTTAGGAATAACACAAAGTCTTGTTTTATGCAGCTGATGCATATCGAACCCTTCGATGAGTTGAATCAGTGTATCCTTAGCCTGTGACCTGCAAGACAGAGCCCAGGAGGTGCTCCGGGAGAAAAACCCTCTGATATTAAAGTCAGACATCTATATGAGGAAGAGGGAAAACATGGTGAATGAATTCAAAAAGGAAATACATACCTTCATATTTATAGCATTTAAACCCTAATATATAATAAATGACAATATTAACCCATAAATGACTAAATCCTACTGGGCTAAGTCATCCCAAAGGTGTTACATAATGAGTTGGGCTGCGGCCCAACTGTAACTTCATAAGAGGTGTTATTTAATGGGTTGGGGGTGCGACCCAACCCTAGCTTCATAAGAGTATCACCAAAATCCCCTAGAAAAGTTAAGTGTGAATATAAGGGCTCGAAGAACCATATCTTATCGACAGACCTTAAAAGCTTGATCCATTGCGGGATATGAATTATGACCGATATCTCGAGATTCGAGAATATATGGTTTTTGAACTTATCAGTATGACATGAACACTTGAGTTTTCTAAAATAATAGTTCTTTTAGTTTCGAGTTCAAAAATTTTAATAGACCCTTAGGGTTTTAACGGTTCCTTATCAGATCTATCGAGTATTCTTCCTTGCTTGAAGGGTTCCTCAAAATCTTACGCTTTCAAGGCTTGTATCTTCTTTAAAAAGGGGGGTTTTAAGGTCCAATCTTCAACATCGAGGCTCGAGGAGGAAAAAGTTTGAGATTCATGGCAATACTTGGAGAAGGTGCATAGTGCTAGTGCCCGTACTTTTTATTCGAAGCATACACTAACAAGATGTATTTGTCACTTAAGAGCGGGTGCGGTTACTTAAAAGAAAAACTTGTTTGTTCCTTGAGAACGAGTGATCCGGCCGCTTAAAAGAGTGTATTTCGACTGCTTGAAAGAAAAATTTCTATTGCTCCGGCGTAAACATTCTGATCGTTTAAAAGTGAATTATTTTGTCGCTAGAGATCGAACATTCGATTGCTTAAGGGCGAAACTCGAATGGTTAAAAGAAAATTTACTTTTCCGCTTAGGAGCGAATAGTCGTTCGCTTAAAAGTGAATTATTTAAGAACGAACATTTGATCGCTTAAAGGAGAATTATTTTATCACTAATGATCAAACATCCGATCGCTTAAAGTCAAATTATCTTGTCGCTTATAAGCAAACATTCGACTATAACCAACCTTTAAGTTTGAAGAAGGCTTAACAGGACTTAATCTATGTCAACGAGAATTTGGAATCCGGCTGCAATGATAACCACTCGACCATACGATGAGGGAAGGTTTCAAGCTTGCATATCAATTTATCCGAAGAAGGGATCAACGTCCTGTGAGAGACTATCAAAGCTCGTGATACGATGTTTGAATGTTTTGCACAATGATTCATACCTTAGGGGTGGAATTCTCGATGAATTTTTGTCATTGAGGCTCTCCTAGGGTCTTCTGGAGGACTTTATCCTTGTGGTGTATATATCATTTGATGTGTTGTAGTATTTGTATATTTATCGAGCTACGGCTAAAGTAGTTTTGCATCAATTCAACGTAGATCAGGATAATGTTGCTCTAGGCGCACGAATGTTGAGCAGGTTATTGTTTAAAACGTGGTACCGAGCATGTAGGTCATCATAAATCTCATAGTTAGATGTAGCGCTCGGCGTATAATTCTTTAATAATGAATTTTGGAATTGAGGAGAGTGTCCTTTGACTTTTGGTGGAGCTCTTTGGGTACACAACCCCCCCCCCCCCCCCCCAGTCGAAAAACATCCGTTATTACTGATAACATCTCGTCCCTTCGACATAAGGGTTGTGTCGTCAAATTTTACCTTTTAACGACAGTAAATAATCATTGAACATTCGACTATGACCAACCTTCAAGTTTGAAGAAGGCTTAGCAGGACTTAATATATGTCAATGAGATTTTGGAATCTGGCTACAATGATAACCACTCAACCATACGAACCCTTCAAGTTTGATGCATATCGAACCCTTCGATGGCTTTGGCAATATCGAATGACCTGGCAACGTCCTCAAGATTTCTAATGCCATGACTCCTCATCCCCCCATATTTAGTCACGACAATCTCCTAACTTTCCAGAATGTGCTACGGTTGCCAACTATCACAAACCTAGAGCACCAATAACAAAGAACAGGGACACAGAAAAAAAGGACAACATAAGCAACAGATGAATTATTTTAAAAGCGGAATACACGAACTCTATTTCTCTCGTTGGCTTCGAGGGTCGACGGCGATGCTACAATAGTCGATGAGCTCGAAGGGTGACGAGAGCTTCGAAGACTGAACATGGCTCCGAAGGTTGACGGGAGCGAGTGGTTGACCTTCGATGCTTAGGCTCTTTGACAGCCTTCGATAGATGTTCTTCGATGAGCTGCGGCGGGCTCGATGGCCCTGCCAGCGAGCTCGAAGGCCACAGCGGCATGACTTCGACTTCAGCGCTCGAAGGTGCTGGCGACGGGGACAAAGGCAATAGTAGCGGCATCACTTTGACTTCGACGTTCGAAGGCACCGGCAGCGAGCTTGCAGTGATGCGTCGAAGGGCCGCTGCTGCAGAGGGATATCGGCGGCGCAGCTTCAACGCAAATTAAATACTACTTTCTAGCTTGCGTTATCCAAATCCAAGGAAAATCCAAACTTTTGAGGGTTTTATGCACAAGGGCTTGGACTGGTCAAATTCAAAAAGTAATTTACATGCAGATCACTAAATATAGCGATCCCAGATATACTCTGAAATTTGGTTTTACCTAATTAATTCAATTATCACTACTAGTGTATTTCAACATGCCTAGTTTAACCAAGTGCATAATAACGTAATACGTAAAAGACACACGACTTGGTTACGCAGTTCAGTGTAATTCACCTACATCTGCGGGGCCTGACCCAGTTCAGAATGAATCCACTAATCAGAAAGATGCAGTACAAAGTACACCATACAATTATACTTATCTTATCTAACTATAATGTGAATCCTGCAAGCTCCCCTTGCTACCGATCCGCCTTGATCAGACTCCCTCTGACCTCGAAACTCGTCGACGCTGGATCTCCTCCTCCCGAGGAGTTAAGGCATATGATTCTGAACTTTGTGCAGTAGGTGTGTTGGAACACAGTATACTGGCTCTATGCAATTCTCGAAAGATAAAAATCTGTGTGCAGATTTTTTCTTTTAAGTCCGTAAGTATGCAGCCGTGTTTTGTCCCCAATTTATATCCACGAATCAGATCTGAATACTCCTTGATTATCTCCACAATATTCCTATTCCAAATCTGATTCTTGAAGCATATCCAAATCCCATAAATAAAGGGATTTACCTTATATCATTCTATCCCATATATTCGAATAAATCTTCTCCATATAAGTAGGGATTTTCCATAAACCAATTATGCTTCACACGCCTTATATATATAGTCATATATACGAATTCCATTTATTCCAAACTACTGCAATATTCTGACTTTGATTTCCACAAAAGCTTTGGCGTAAATCTGCTGCAGCAGCATGTTGGAACATGGTAAGATTTTCTGTTAACATCTTTGGCTGAATATCCATATAAAGCTTTATACCAAAAGTACATCTTTTTTTTCTTCACTTCCGTAATATTCTTCACTCCCATAAACACCAATTTTCCGTAAAACTTTATACTCATCTGTATAATACCCATAACTGAATATTCCCAATTCCATAACATTAATCCAATCCCACATATATAGGAATTGATATATTCTCCAACTCAAATACAACTTGGACTAGATGTATCCTTCTTGGATTCAGTCTTCAACCTTTCCTTATTTCACCAAAATTCCTTCTTTGATGTTACAACTCAATAATACCATATTTGCATAATTTCCACAAATTGCCAACTAGATAAATCTAGACTTTACAATCTCCCCCTTTGGCATTTTGTGGACCAATCACTTTTTGGCATTTCATCACAAGAGGTTATGCAAATAAAGATATCAACCTTGAAAACCACTCTGGATGTTGGAACATAGCGTCTCTCTCTGAATTCCGCATTCCTTCAACATCCAGGAATAACAAGCATGTTGGGCCAATAAAGTCATCCAAGAAATCCAAAACATCTCCCCCTTGGGACCATAAACATGCCACACGCAATAGACACAGAAAACCAGAATCTCCATTAAATGCAGCTCCCCCTGAAGCAAATATCTGTGCTTTGTTGGAACATAGCCATAGCAGAACCTTTAAACTTCTTCAAGAGCAACTATCTGTGCCTTGTCTAATCTGGCATCTTCTACCTCCAAGGTTAACATCTGAATGGACTGAGCTCTCTACTTCACACCATTGTACCACTTGTAGATTGAGGCGGCAGTCTTGAGACCCAAATAGTCCAGGTAAGCTGTAAATCCACACTCCTCATATACACCCAGATCAGTTGTCCTTTCGGCTCAAATTATATCTCTCATGGTAGTTTGATCAGAAGTGCCTTCAATAATCTGCTCACCTTGTGTTGGAACACAGTCACCTTGTGTTGGAACACAGTCACCGATGTTGGAACACAGTCACCGATGTTGGAACATGACAGCTCTCATTCCTTCAGAATCAACACATCTTCTACTCAGCTTCCTTCACTTCATCAGTACTTTCTCCCCCTATCTGGTGTTGGAACATAGACTTGTTCACCATCCAGATTATAATCTTCTCCAACCACAGTTAATGATGTTTGAACAGCTGAATCTCTAATCCATGTCCACGTCTTCTCAATCTGTCTCCAAACTCTCAAATCTGACAAACACCTAAGTGTTGTCTTAGGAGCTCAACCGTAGCAGTGTCCAACGGCTTTGTGAAAATATCTGCAATTGGTCTCGATGTTGGAACATAGGCTACCACGACTTTTCTCTCAACCCGAATTCTCACAAATACTCCCACCATACTCATCTTTAATTCAGCTTGCATCAAAGTCACAAAATCTTGTTTTGAAAAACAAGCAAGTTGTGATCTTCTCCCCCTCGACGAGAACCATTCTGAATAGGAAAGGTTGTGAGTCGCTTATTCCACACCCGTGGTGCTTGTTTTGATCCATACGAAGCCTTCTTAAGTCGTCGATATACTTCCTCATTAACCACATCATGTAGGGGAGCACTCTTGACAGCTTTTTGGTACATCGTAAAATTTATAATGTAAACCATAACAAGGAGAATGCAAATATATTCTAACCTGTCAACTGAGGAAACAGCAATGAGGGAGAGAAAATATTGTAGACCAGCAAGTTCCCTATAATTAACCCAAGGGATCGATCGAGTCATTCTTCCGCTTGATTCAGCCTTTACCGATGTTGGAACATGGGAGATTTCTGGAGAGGACGATGTTCCAACATTGTTAAAGATATAAGAATCACCAGCTTTATCTTTAAGATTTGTCTCATCCGATGTTCCAACATCATTACGTCCTTGATCTGAGAAATAAACCGATGTTGGAACAGGGTCCGCCGTACGATCTACTTCATCACATTTGACACTGTAGCAATTCACTTCTTGTTCCAATAAGTAACATTTGTCTGATGACCGAATACCAGTAAACACTTTGTTGTTGCCATGTTTCACTATGCACTTTTCTTTATGGAATTCCATGGTCATATTATTATCACATAGCTGGCTGATACTCAGGAGATTAGACTTTAGGTCTTCTACCAACAAAACACCAGTGAATACGGGGAATCCTTCAATATGCAGTTCACCTTTTCCAACCACTCGACTCTTCTTTCCATCGCCAAACGTAACAAAATCACCATCATATGGCTGGATGTTTGTTAGTAATTCCTGAGTTCCTGTCATGTGGCCAGAGCAACCACTATCAAAGTACCACGAGTCTCTAGAATGTGCAATTGGAGATGTGTGAGCAATAAGGCAAGTACTCGTGCGTTTAACAACCCATACCTTTCTGATCGTTTTTCCCGTATGAGTATCGCCTGTGTTGGAACACAGCAGTGGTTGTCTTCCTGTCATTTGATCTCGAATCAGTCTTTTACACTGCTGTTCAGCATGTCCTTGGTACATACAGTATCTGCAAATAAGTGGCTTTCTTTGATGCGGCCTCCCATACTTCCGTTTTACTTCTCGGATCCTGGCTTTTAGAGTTACTGGTTTTTCATGCAATTCCGTCTTGGATTCTTTCCCGTATCCAATCCCATGTCTGTCACCAAAGTTTCTTCCCATATCCAGAATATCATCAAGCTTTGCCTTTCCGGAATTCATTTTAAAAATAGTTGCTTCAGACATCTCGGCCCTCTTGACCGCAACTAACAGTTTCTTGTTCAATTCTTCATTACGTGTTTCAAGATCTGCAACCGTGGATCGTACTTCTTGTTCGCTTTCCATTAGCTTTCTTTTCTCTTCATTCAGCTCCTTGTTCCTGTCAGCTACTTGAACCCACATGGCAAACATTTGTTCATATGTGCTATAGATTTCTTCATCACTAACAGACAGATCATCATCATCACTGGACGTGCCATCAGAACCTGTGTTGGAACATACAGCTTCGTTTTTCTCTGACATGTTGGAACATACCTCAACTGATCCATTACGAAATTTTGCTCCAAATGCCATATAATTTCTTGTAAGTTCATCTTCGTCTTCTTCATCATCTTCACTCCATGAGGTGACATGTGATTTTCCTTGCTTCTTCAGAGTATTAGCACATTCAGCCTGGATGTGGCCATATCCTTCACATTCTCGACATTGAATTCTTTCAGACTGCTTTCCTTCACCAACTTGGTTTTTAGAGAATTGCTGACTTCCTTGTTCCATCCGAGTTCCCCGATTACCAAAATCTTGAGGACGATTTTTATTCCCTCCAGATCTTTCCTGTGTATTCTTGTTTACCACCTTCTTCAGCATTCTTGATAAACTCTTGGTGATAGGAGCAAGTTCTTCAATTCCATCATCACTATCAGATTCATTGATGACCCTTGATGAAGAGGATTTGAAGGCCAACTCCTTCTGGACTTTCTTTGCAGGCTGTTGCATTGTCATCTCATAGGTCTGTAGTGATCCCATTAGTTCATCTAAGGTCATGCTGGCTACATCTCTTGCTTCTTCTATTGCTGCAACTTTCATAGCAAATCTTTTAGGAAGAGATCTCAAGGCCTTTTTCACCAGTTTTGCCTCTTTGTATACTTTTCCAAGTTGGTATGCCATGTTGGAGATATCCCTGAGTTTTCCATTGAATATAGCAATGGTGTCATCTTCCTCCATCTTGAGTTCCTCAAACTTTGTGGCCAACATTTGTAATTTAGATTCTCGAACTCTACTAGTTCCTTCATGCACAGTTTGCAGAATATCCCATGCTTTCTTTGCTTGTTGGCATGTAGAGATGAGTTTGAACTGATCTTCATCTACTGCAGTAAATAAGGCATTTAATGCTCTAGAATTCGCCAAGCTTCCCATTCTTTCACCTGGTGTCCACGACTCTTTTGGCTTAGGTTCTCCTCCTTCAGAACTTCCAACAACAGGGGGTTTCCATTCTGTTTCAACATAGTACCAAGCCAATTCATCTAGTGAATTTATGAACACCCGCATGCGAGCCTTCCAATAGTTGTAATTTGTTCCTTCCAGCAGTGGTGGCCGAGACACAGAAGCTCCTTCTCTAGTCGCCATTGGTAAAACCGGATCTCACTTTCCTTGACACAACCAAGGGAATAATAAGTGACCAAGCTCTGATACCAATTGAAATTTGGTTTTACCTAATTAATTCAATTATCACTACTGGTGTGTTCCAACATGCCTAGTTTAACCAAGTGCATAATAACGTAATACGTAAAAGACACACGACTTGGTTACGCAGTTCAGTGTAATCCACCTACATCTGCGGGGCCTGGCCCAGTTCAGAATGAATCCACTAATCAGAAAGATACAGTACAAAGTACACCATACAATTATACTTATCTTATCTAACTATAACGTGAATCCTGCAAGCTCCCCTTGCTACCGATCCGCCTTGATCAGACGCCCTCTGACCTCGAAACTCGTCGACGCTGGATCTCCTCCTCCCGAGGAATTAAGGCATATGATTCTGAACTTTGTGCAGCAGGTGTGTTGGAACACAGTATACTGGCTCTATGCAATTCTCGAAAGATAAAAATCTGTGTGCAGATTTTTTCTATTAAGTCCGTAAGTATGCAGCCGTGTTTTGTCCCCAATTTATATCCATGAATCAGATCTGAATACTCCTTGATTATCTCCACAATATTCCTATTCCAAATATGATTCTTGAAGCATATCCAAATCCCATGAATAAAGTGATTTACCTTATATCATTCTATCCCATATATTCGAATAAATCTTCTCCATATAAGTAGGGATTTTCCATAAATCAATTATGCTTCACACGCCTGATATATATAGTCATATATACGAATTCCATTTATTCCAAACTACTGCAATATTCTGACTTTAATTTCCATAAAAGCTTTGGCGTAAATCTGCTGCTGCAGCATGTTGGAACATGGTAAGATTTTCTGTTAACATCTTTGGCTGAATATCCATATAAAGCTTTATACCAAAAGTACATCTTTTTTCCTTCACTTCCGTAATATTCTTCACTTCCATAAACACCAATTTTCCGTAAAACTTTATACTCATCCGTATAATACCCATAATTGAATATTCCCAATTCCATAACATTAATCCAATCCCACATATATAGGAACTGATATATTCTCCAACTCAAATACAACTTGGACTAGATGTATCCTTCTTGGATTCAGTCTTCAACTTTTCCTTATCTCACCAAAATTCCTTCTTTGATGTTACAACTCAATAATACCATATTTGCATAATTTCCACAAATTGCCAACTAGATAAATCTAGACTTTACATACTCTTTGAAGGACAACTGCGGTGTTGGGAGGAGAAGAAATCACAGTACTAAGGATCTCGATTTTGACTTTATCGGGCTCCATTGGACGTGCCATTTGATGCATATTGAACCTTTCAATGAGTTGAATTGTCAGTTCCTTAGCATGTGACCTGCAATACGGAACCCCGGAGGTGCTCCGGAGCAAAAATCCTCCAATGATAGAGTTAGTCATTTGTATGAGGAAGAGTGAAAAAATAGTGAATGAATCCAAAAAGGAAAGGCATGCCTTCATATTTATAGCCTTTAAACCATAATATGTAATAAATAACAATATTAACCCATAAATGACCAAACTCTACTGGGCTAAGCTATCCCAAAGGTGTTACATAATGAGTTGGGTTGCAAGCCCAACTCTAACTTCATAAGAGGTGTTCTTTAATGGGTTGAGCTGCGACCCAACCCTATCTTCATAAGAGTATCACCAGCAGCCTAAACTTTAGGTCATGATTTATTGTGCAATTATAAGAAATTTCATTTGGGATGGATTTTTTTAAATATGCTGATAAATTTATGGACCTATTGTGCGATTATCAAAATATGTATATCACAAAAATTTTAGATTTTTTATTTTTTTCTTGCCGATCGGAAACCTCTCGTCGATTAGAAACTGCCATCGATTGATAGTTTCCACCAATTTTACGCCAAAAATTCACTGATCTCCACCTGTTTTCCGCCGCCCTTCTTCTTCTGCCAGAGAATTGGAGCTCCACACCGAGAAGCCTCCGTCGCTGGATCGACAACGATGATGGCATTGCGACGAGCTTGCCGCGGAGGAGCTCGGCTACGAGCTCATGGCGGAGGAGCTTTGCTACGATGGCACTGCCAACAGCTCGCGATGGAGGAGCTCTGCGATGACGAGAGAAGGAAATTAGTGCAGGCAACGATAGATAATTGAAGCGTATGGAGCTAGGGTTTCGGCGAGAAAGGTGAAGGTAACGACGGAGCTAGGAAATCGAGTCGACATCAGAGGAGCCTGGTGAAGGCGAGGCAACGTCGCACGCATGAGATCCACGTGCATCATTGAGGAAGAAGCTTGCACGTGTTTGGCGATAGCAGATAGAGGCGACGTCGGGCAGTGATAGACGACACGACAGACAGCGGACGACGGAGCTTCTCCTTATGTGAGGTGGGGTTTAATATTGTGTTTTGCTTTTTTCAAAGACTTGCCGAGTTTTAATATTTACTTGACTGAACTTATTGTTAGCAAAGATTGTTTGGTCTAGTGGTTAGTACTTTTATTGTTGAGGTTAGAGGTCTACGGTTCGAATCTCATTGTGACCTTTATTTTGAAGAATTTATGTTCTTGATGTACAATGTTAGGTTTAATATTATTTGGTTGAGTGCATGTTCATTAAGAGTTTTTGGTGTAGTGGTTATTACTCTAGGCATTGAGGTTAGAGATCTAGGTTCAAATTCCACTAGGTCCCTTATTTTTTAAGAATTTTTGTTCTTGAGGTACTGTAACATTTTGCTGATGTTTGTAGTTTTTTTCCTCTTATGTTGATGTTTTTCATTATTCGAGTGAGAACTAATTGATATGAGTTAATGGTTTGTAGTTTTTTTGGTGATATGGATTTATATTTGTAGTTTTTTTCCTCATGTTGATGTTTTTCATTTTTCGGATGAGGTTCAGGTGTTAGGAGTTGATGTTTGTAGCTTTTGGGTGATATAGGTTGATATTTTTAGTTTTGAAAATAAAAATGTTGATGTCTTATGATTTTTAGAATGAATAATTTATACTCTTGAGGTATCGTAACTTTTTTGTTGATGCTTTTAGTTTTTTTTCTCGCATGTTGATGTTTTTCATTTTTTGGATGAGTTTTAGTTGATATGAGTCGATGCTTTGTATTTTTTTTGGGGTTATATGGGTTGATATTTTTAGATTTTTTTCTCTCATTTTGAAGTTTTTCATTTTCTAGGTGAGTTTTAGGCGATAAGAGTTGCTGTGTATAGCTTTTTCGGTGATGTAGTTGATGTTTTGTTGTGTTTTTTTCTTGTATTGATGTTTTTTATTTTCCGGGTGAAGTTTAGATGATAGGAATTGATGTATGTAGTTTTTAAATAAAATTTGATAATTTAATCTTTGTTAATATTTTTATGATTTTCAGTTGATTTTTGTTAGTTGTAGTCGATGATTTTTAAATTTTTTGTTGATTTTTATTTGATTTTTTATATTTTTTTCTGCAATTGTTGATATTTTATAATTTTCCATTCATATATTGTTAGTTTTTGCTGATGTTTATAGTTTCTAGTTTGGTGGTCATATTGATTTTTATTTTATTTTTTTTCCATTTTTTGATTTTTTTTTTTTGTAAATTGCAGATGGCGGGAAAGTGATGGGAAAAAATTGAACAAAAAAACCTCTGAAAAATATTAGAGATAGGTCCCTGTAAAATTATTAGAGATATGTTTTTGGAGCTAGAATATAGTTAGAAGAGTGGGTCTCCTGACAGACGGTCTGTCCATAAGTTAATGGACAGACCACTTATTTTTTACCTTATACACCACATTTGTTAAATTACATACAAAATTTATATTTTTGGAAAATAAATTTTTTTCATATATTTTTATATTTTCACCTTCAAATACATATTAATACTTGTTTTAACTTATAAAATACAATATTTGGATTTTATAAAAAAATTACAATATTTAAGGTAAAAACCCCTGTGTATTGTCCATAACCTTATGGAAATGCCGTCTTTCCTGAGACTTTCTCTTGTTAGGAGTGGGTCTTCTGACATGCGGTATGTCCATAAGCTTATAGACATGCTACTTATTTTTACCTTATATCCCGCATTTGTTAAATTACATACAAAATTAAAAAAAAATTGAAAATATTTTTTATATCATATATTTTTATATTTTCACCTTCAAATACATATTAATACTTGTTTTAACTTATAAAATACAATATTTAAATTTTATAAAAAAATTATAACATTTAAGGTAAAAGCCCCTGTGTACTGTATATAACCTTATGGAAATGTCATCTTTCCTGAGACTCTCTAGTTAGAATTGCATAAAAACCATCTCTATGAATAATTTGTTAATGAGTCTGTCTCTTGAAAGTCGGTCTTTCCATAAGTCATGGAAAGACCAAGGTTTAAAGTGCAAATTAAAAAAAATGAAGGTAAAATTTTTGGATTGCATGAATCGGATTATAAGCTTTATAACTACTACATGTTGCATAATAAATTTTTAATATTGCAACTAAAATCATTTACCTTTTATTATTTTAATTTAACTCTATCTTTTCATAAGCTTATGGAAAAAGATGATTTTTCCAAGAATTTGCCTTTATTGATTCACACTAGTAAACAAAATGGCTCGAAAATTGATCACTTGTTTAATTAGGCCGGGAAATAGACTCTGTGGGCGCATAAAACCTGTTTAATATTAATCAGCCTCTGGTTTTTGTCATTAATTACGCAAATTTGTAATAAGCCTTCCCAGTTGTAATCCATCCATAATGTTGGAGTTTTGTAAATTCCAGTTTTTTACTTCACGTTGTTTTCATAAATTTGCTGTCCACCATAAACGGTAAATTAGATTTGTTTGGAGAACTTTGAATTTTGCCTATTTATTCACTACATATATGACCTACTACGCGATTCACTTACAATATTCGGTTTTCGAATATTATCTTTTTATAGAATTGAGTGTTTTAAGCTTTACAAGTAATCCCAGATTGTGGTTTTCATTTTTCCCGTGAAGGCATTAATAGAAACAATTTAACTTTCGATTTTAGCCCATGACACTTCAGTCTCAACTTCCACGGAGTTCTGGAGAACTGACTTATGATTTATCAGAAAATTTCTTGCGCAGGGAAAATGAGTGTGTGGGGGTGAGGAATCAATTAGAACATGATATGTGGTAAATAAGTAGGGTTAAATGTTTGTTTTCTGTAATTTTCATTTATTTCAATTTACTCGCTTGCCATGTGTCATTTCTAATCGGCTTATCACCCTCACATACTCATTTTTCCCACATAAAATTTTTTCTGCCCATGATATATTTGTTGCGCGTACTCTTTTCAACTTGCATGCATTTAAATTTATTTTATTTTATATATTCAATTAATTTTAATTAATTTAATAATATATTTAAGTATTGCTTAAATCATTAAATATAAATTGAATTGATCTTAATTTAGTACAATTCAATATAACATACAAGAAAATAAGATGATCTTAACAACTAAATAATACAATAACAATCTATTGGGTCATAAATTAACCACAACCTCTAATTGAATATCAATGTATCATTGATGTGCTTGGTATATAAATTAAACGGCTTATTTATCTCATTTCTTCCTAACAAAACTAATTAATACCAATTTTATTTTGCCTTTTGACAATGTATATTCATGCTTGGTATGACCTAGAATATGTGATATGCTAGTCCAATTAATACTAGTAATATTATGGGGATTTTATATAAAAAATATCTTTAACCATGATATATTTACAAATTATATCATGTTTTGAAAACAAATGAAAAACATTTTGTTTGAGGTATCAACACAAGACTCATTTTTATGATTTGAGAAATTAATTAATTCTCTAATGTGCACCTTTTTCCTCTCGATAAATTAATCTAGATTAAAGAATAAGTGACACTACGTTATTTATATTTTAAAATATAAATTCATTTCCACCAAATCACATTGAACAATTTTATTGTTGGACATATATTGATTATATCATACGGAAAATCAAATAACAAAATTGAACGAGCAATTAATATATGCAAGAATAATATTTTTTTTATTAATTATTCAAGCATACAATCGAAACGCTTAAATTACAAATAATCAAAGCATAAATCATGTTTCAAGTAATGATGGAGTCACGAGTAACACTCGCTGCCCTTGAAACGAATGAGTCCCGTCGTGGACATCGTTCCCTAGGATAAAACCATCGAAGGTAACAATTAACACGTAAGAGTTACCTCGGATTCACGCAAGGCCCGAAGGACTATCACCTCGACAGAGCATCAACTGGAAACTTCGAGAAAGACAGAAAGAAGACTCAAGTTTAGACTATGGAGGGACTTGAGAAATGGTGTGTATTTTCTGACTGACTTAGAGACTCTATTTATACTACCCTAAGAGACCCTAATCATGGAAACATGATATTCTGATTTTCTATAATTAGAGAAGAATATTCTCCAATCACCAACTCACCAAATCCGAGACATTCCATGAATACTCGAATCATATCTGCTGGAAAAGGAAGAAATATTTGTACAAATATTCTTCATCATATTAAACATGGTAAACCGCATGTTTATTTAAAACAAGATATCTCACAAAATATGGAAGTATTTTGTTCTTATCTCTTAAGAATTACACACAAGCAATTCCATATATACTATGCGGTTGGGCCTTCATAAGACTTCCATGCGGTCCATACGCATTTTGGACAGTCCAAAGAAAATTACCTGGGCCAATTTTCGCCCATTTTTTTCCTCTTTCAAGAGTGAAATTAAAACATTCATATCTCATTCACCCTTGATCCGTTTTGAGAGTTTAAATAGTCGATTTTATAGTACTCGCGGAGGAGAACCCAAAAATGACATCCATTGACCCAAAATCCGTTCGGGTCCCACTCTAAACGAAGCCCAAAAAGTTGACGAATTTCAACCTTTTAACCATCATTTTCCAACAATCCCCCACATGAATAGATATTGATGTAGGAATCAGAACAATCACGTCAGACACAGAGTTTGACTTGGTGATAGATTCATTTCGACGGCATAGATGCCGCATAGGATAAGTAGGTGTCACCCTTTGAACTTTCCCTTGAGAAAGTACACTTAGCCCACTGGTTAGGAAGTAGACGTGATGTCCTTGAACTTCTCCAACCGCTTGTGTGAACGACAATGCACTTCCCACAGACATCTTTCCTAGCCCTTGCGCTTTCCTCGGTTGTGTCCATTAATCAGGCCATGGCACACGCCTAGTTCTGTAAGGTTTCTAAAGAATTGCGTCCCAACAATTCCCTTTCGAAGCGGCCACACTTCTCGCTTACATAGGTGATTCTTGGCGTAAGAGCAGTTCCGCAAACTATTGCGCTCTTTCGAGTACTACATACTCGATGCCTTGAATCATTAAAAGAAATTTAATGCTTAACCTCCATTCACATCACTGTTTCTTCATCATAGGAATAAGACAGGAGGTATGAAACCCCCACAGTGATCGCGATGGGTCTTTGTAGTTTAGTTGTCCCTTTGAACCTAGATCTTGGGATCTCCAGTCACATAGGTTGGGTGTCCACGTACGTAACCCACCATTTATTGGACTTCGTCATATTCCTTTCGATGAGTTCTCAACTAACTCTCGATTCAATTTCTTCGTCAAGAAATTAATTCAATCCTTTCGTCAAAGAATCGCAACTCTTATCATATTGACCTTACGTAGTCAACATCGATAATTCTCATAGAGAGTAGTCATCCAATGGTAAAGTGTCTTTGTCGAGACACACCATCATCGATATGGCTTTAAGCTACAAGCTTTACGCTACACCAATACGCATAAAAGTGCTTTGGTCATCCTAGGGTATATATTTCCCACTTTTTTCCAACACGATGGACTTAGATTCCTCTATGAATCTAGCAAGAGAGAACCATTTATCTACACAACTCAAGCCATATCCACGAGTCTCACACACAGCTTGTTTCCAGTGATCATTTTTAGATTACTCGTGTATCATCTTACTATCCATTGTAAGAATAGTCTAATGTGCACTTTAATAAGTACAACAGACTATCAATGACTTCTTGAGTTATCTTCTTAAGAGACACCTCACCTTCACAAAAAGGTAACTCATAATGTTTAGAGTCATTTCATTGAATACGACATATCTCCAAGAGACTCAATCATCGTATCAATTTTACTATCAATGAGAAAATCATAAATCAAAGACATAAATGACATGGTCATTTTTCGTGTCTCTTAGCGTATCTACCTTCATCAAACTCATTGATTTAATATCGCTGGCTAGAACAATTAGTTTGGTCACATGATGGATCATATAGGAGCATTGAGCTTTTCATTTTTGCTCTATTCAGATTTTAATATCTAAGTCTCCAAATAACCATTTAGGTCCATTAGATGTACTTCTAGCTTTCACAAAACCTTGATAGCAAGTACCATCACCCTTGGACTCATTCTCACGTCTAGAGAACACCCACCAAGTACACAAATATACTTACTAATTGTTCAAATCTACTAGTACTCTAGTGATTTGCACTCATGGTAGATCAATCTCTCTATTGATCACCACTTTCCACAAAAATTATTTCATGGAATCTCGTTTCCTTCGTTGGTGTATCCCTGATCCTTAATGATTTCATCTATTGACTCTTAAGTCCATTTAAGATAAATCAAGATCTTTAACAGAAACTTCCACAAAATACACTTTCCATCAAGATATATTTCTGATTTCTGCATAATATTTCTTGTGAATTTCAAGAAATTGATAGCACTTCAACATTGTGCATATCTAGTAAAGATACTGTTTAAGTATTACTTTTACTACATTCGCAATATGTCAACCCACACATTCGAAAGAACTTTTAGGATGGCTCTATGAGGAGCTTTATTTTTCTCCTTCTTGGGGTATCTTATTTAAAAGATCGCCAGCCAACTTAAAGGCTCCCCCACAACGCTTGATCATTTCTAGCAATTTCCTTCAATCACCAAATGACCTTGCAAATGTCTACATTGTGAATCACATTCCCCATAGGATTCTATGTATTCACATCATGGTCACAGATAACCTCATATGTTTTCTATGCATCACGTAAGTGGTTTCGTTAATATACAAACCCAACTTACTAAAAGTCTGTGTGTTCAATAATGAATCGAACACTAGATTCTTACCCATAAAATTTCTTTTAGGGCTTGATCCTTTCAACAATCAAAACACCTTCATGTATTGATCTTTTATCATGAAAGTCTCTCTTATTCCTTCAACTCCCTTGGAATTAGAGATAACTAAACTTTCCGATCTCAATTAATCGTTCTTCCTCGCATGACCAATACCACAACCGATGCAGTATCAATCAATCGAGGATTCGATTAACTTTCACTAGGGCGCAGTGTGAGTTTACCAACTCCACACAATTTCATGCCCATTTTAAAGCCAAGCTTCAGTACAACTGTACTTTACTTTCAGACTACTCAAATCAAACTTGAGTGTCTTTATGCTCGAAACACATTCAAGTCCATTGCTCAACTCAAGTTTGAGTGCACTGCTCGACTTGATTTCGAGTTTACCCTTTTGGTTCGGGTTAAAGTCCTCCCGACTTGATCAACTTGATTCAAATCTCTCGTGGTTACTTTTTCACTTCAAGTACCTATCAAAATTCATATCGTCGTTGAATTTTTAGGTTTTCGTCTACCCCCCCCCCCCCCCCCCACATTGGGCTGGTTTTATTAAATATCCCCACACATGTTAAGTTTCTCAAAAACTCGTGTCTTGGGGTTCCTAGACCAAATGTCTTAGGATTACTCATCTCAGAATTCTAAGGCTTTCCAACCAAAAATCTAGAGAATTGACCAAATGTCTTGGGATTCCATATCTCATGATTCTTAGATTTTTCAACCATAAATCAAGAGATTTGACCAAAAGTCTCGGGATTCCCATTCTCAGGATTCTTAGTTTTCTCAACCAAATTCTTGAGATTTATCCCTCAATTCGTTGATTACAAATAATCAAAGGTTTTTAGCATAGTCATGATAACTCATGCTTTAGGGTTTATACCATGGTTCACAAGAACCAATACCCTAGACATAGTCGTAAACTAATGTCTTCATATTCACATTTTTCAGGTCATATAAAATAACCAGAATATGTTGAACTTCGAGCCCATATGCTCTATCTGTGCAATCTAACAATTGTCACTCGTGAGCCATATGCTCGTAAACGATCAATCAAGATAGCCAATTATTGGGACAAGCCTTGTCAAACCTTTCATTTGCATAAAAAGGGCACTTTCCCAAACAATTAATACAATCATAGCATATAAAAGCATAACCCAATTTTAGACACAACATAGATCTAAAATTTTTGTATATGCAGCTAAATCAAGTCCCTAAATGAACGAGAACACATCATGGATCAAATAACCCAATGCCACATACTTCATTCATGCACGAATATATTTCACTCTTGGCGAGAGATGTCATGTTTAAGTGCAAATGAAGTTTACCAATTTTTCGCATGCGATTCTCAGACCAAGTATATAAAAGTCAAGAATCACTAGCAGCACATTCTCACACAAATATGGTTTAAAATCTTTAACCAACATGAGCAGCCCACACAACCAAATTATTATACCATGCAATAGGTATTTGTAAATTTGACCAAGTATTTAAGCAAATACTCTAACATTTTCAAGGGCTAAGGAAATTTAACATGTCTCATAATTTCCAAACATATGTACTGCTTTAATGTAATTGAATAATAATGTCTGATCTCATATTCTAAACTCATGGCATATTTTTTTTCCAAATTTAATCCAATCTTTCATGCAAAGAATCAAATATGATTTCTTACCATACCAACATTTAATCTCATAAGCATGAATATCATGGAATTAACATATTTCCATAATTACGCCATACATGCTCAACTCATTTTCCCACATAATTAAGGGATTAATATAACCAAATCCATTTACTATCAAATTCGATGGCCTTAGTGTACTGGACATATATGTGCACATATTATTCACACAACTCTCTTTGTAACAAAATCATGTTCACGTCCAGATTCACGCAAATGGTTATCAAATATAATTCAAGCAATATATGTATATATAGCATATGCCATGATTCACTTTAATTAACGTGTATACGTACCATAGTTTGCAAAACCGTGGTTAGACTCTTGATTCTTTCATGTTGCCAAGCAAATCCTGTCGTATCTCCATGCCTAGTTTCCCTTCCATAAGAGATATACAACCGTGTATACTCGGATTCACCAATGCGTACATACAAAAGATTTCCATCGTTAAATATATGTACAAATCTCAAATATCGTAGTATAATATTTTAAATAATTATACATAACAAATTGCTCAATATGATTTTGTTGTAAATAACCAAAACCATTATCATGCATAATTTTGCAAACATACAATTTCCATAAAGCATGCAATCCCATGTGATTTGCGCAGAATTACAAATCATATGCATATTTTCGATAAATATGGCATGCAGATGGTATGCAGATTAATGAATATATCAGGCAAGTCGAGCAAGTAATATATGCATTATTACCTTACATAAATATTCTGCAAGTAATATATGCATACCATATTTATGCAAGCATTATTACCGCATGATTATTTTGACTACATCATGATTCTTCACGCATGCATCTTTTGACCAAATCAATATAAATCAACAAATATCATTCGTTTCAAGACCGTTGGACATATATTGATTATATCATACGGAAAATCAAATAACAAAATTGAACGAGCAATTAATATATGCAAGAATAATAATTTTTTTTATTAATTATTCAAGCATACAATCGAAACGCTTAAATTACAAATAATCAAAGCATAAATCATGTTTCAAGTAATGATGGAGTCACGAGTAACACTCGCTGCCCTTGAAACGAATGAGTCCCATCGTGGACATCGTTCCCTAGGATAAAACCATCGAAGGTAACAATTAACACGTAAGAGTTACCTCGGATTCACGCAAGGCCCGAAGGACTATCACCTCGACAGAGCATCAACTGGAAACTTCGAGAAAGACAGAAAGAAGACTCAAGTTTAGACTATGGAGGGACTTGAGAAATGGTGTGTATTTTCTGACTGACTTAGAGGCTCTATTTATACTACCCTAAGAGACCTTAATCATGGAAACATGATATTCTGATTTTCTGTAATTAGAGAAGAATATTCTCCAATCACCAACTCACCAAATCTGAGACATTCCATGAATACTCGAATCATATCTGCTGGAAAAGGAAGAAATATTTGTACAAATATTCTTCATCATATTAAACATGGTAAACCGCATGTTTATTTAAGACAAGATATCTCACAAAATATGGAAGTATTTTGTTCTTATCTCTTAAGAATTACACACAAGCAATTCCATATATACTATGCGGTTGGGCCTTCATAAGACTTCCATGCGGTCCATACGCATTTTGGACAGTCCAAAGAAAATTACCTGGGCCGATTTTCGCCCATTTTTTTCCTCTTTCAAGAGTGAAATTAAAACATTCATATCTCATTCACCCTTGATCCGTTTTGAGAGTTTAAATAGTCGATTTTATAGTACTCGCGGAGGAGAACCCAAAAATGACATCCATTGACCCAAAATCCGTTCGGGTCCCACTCTAAACGAAGTCCAAAAAGTTGACGAATTTCAACCTTTTAACCATCATTTTCCAACAATGAGGTATACAAATTTAAATATAATAATAAAATTCACGTTCCGTATCTATAGAGAATGGAGATTTGATCTAGGAATGTCATTTCTTCTTCTTATATATTGCTAGACATCGTAAAGATAAATCAATTATGGAGAGCGTATAACTACAACACGATTTTCAGGATGATTAATGAATTTTAAACATGACTTCTTCTTCTTTTCCCCGGTTCTCAATTTTGGAATAAACATAGCAAAAAAACCAAGTTATTACAACACGAAAAAATCTAGAAAAAACACAACTGCCATGATAATAATCCTTTAATCAAAAAGGTTATGCGCCCCTTGTCTGCAAATGGATCATTAACAAGCATTAACTCAACAGTTGGAACTTATTAGCACGAGAAATCACTAATTAACAATTGCGACAGATAACAAAATTGTTGCTTAGTGATGCTATTTTGTTCTTCTAACTTTTAATTATCTTCTTAACCATGCCAAGTCAATGGTTTTGGCTCCTTTGATCAAAAGGGATAATTCATTGCATAAACCTCTGAGTTTGGAGTGCCTCATCTCACTATTTTGGAATTATATTCTGTACTGGCATTACATTTGAGTTGGTTCACCAAAATTTCTTGTTAACCATTTTTAGAAGTACAAAAAAAGAAGAGAGACAAAGTTATAATTTGGATCAGTTAATTGTTGTAAGCATTTATATCTTATTATTGCCTACATTTCATTGGAAAAGTGCTATACAACTATACAAGTATACATACAACAAATCATTTGAATTCTAAACATAAATTAATGAGCATCTGTTAGAGTTAGTCCCACATTGGTGATTGACAGTCGTATAACTCAGTATTTAACATCACGAGTCAGCTCTACATAGTACCAATTGGTTTTATGATAGAAGTCTATGATTCTAATATGGTATCAGAGCCCAAGGTTGGCTTGTTACCCTCTTTCTGTCCACGTTTGCACGATGATTCATACCCATGCACGTGAGGGGGCGTGTTAGAGTTAGTCCCACATTGGTGGTTGGCAGTCATATAACTCAGTATATAAGATCATGAGTCACCTCTACATAGTACCAATTAGTTTTATGATAGAATCTCATGATTATAATAATATCAAATTCTCATTTGAGTACTCAAATCGTTGACTCGTTGTGCAATTTTAGAGAGTTTTGACCTATTGTTGAATTTGCACTTGAAGATAGTCGAGAGAGCCTAAGAGATAAGTAATTCCTTTGCCACGCCAAGAACCATAACTATTCTCTAGGAGTGTGCATTTCAATTCATCAGTCGGGTCAGATCCATTACTTCGATTCGCGGCCTACTCGGGCCAGAGAATAAATTTTCAGAAGTCTGCACTTCTAGTCAGCCTAAACACGGAGCCAACAACCAAAGAGCGCCTCAACCAAACCTTCATAATCTTTGCAGATCTACTCAAGGATAAATTTCTAGGCCATGAAATGGATTTCAACGGTCCCAAAGTAGGAATGTTCAGCAAACTAATCCAAAGAGTAAAGGCAAAAACATCCATATGGAAAACTAGAGACCAGTTAGTCATGGGAAGGGCCACCTCAGCAAACAGATCCTAGCCTTAACAACTCAATATACCCTCAGCACCTTCCGAGCACCCTCAATGATTGTGAAGAAAATCAACAGCCACCTCACCAGATTTATTTGGGCAGGGGACACAGATAGTAATTCCTTTCCCACGCCAAGAACTATAACTATTCTCTAGGCGTGTGCATTTCAATTCATTAGTCAGGTCAGATCCATTACTTCGATTTGCGGCCTACTTGGGCGAGAGAATAAATTTTCATAAGTCTGCACTTCTAGTCAGCCTAAACACAGAGCCAACAACCAAGGAGCGCCTCAGCCAAACCTTCAGAATCTTTGCAGATTAACTCAAGGACAAATTTCTAGGCCATGACATGGATTTTGACGGTCCCAAAGTAGGAATGTTCATAAAACTAATCCAAAGAGTAAAGGAAAAAACATCCATATGGAAAACTAGGGACCAGTTACGCATGGGAAGGGTCACCCTCAGCAAACATATACTAGCCTTAACAACTCAATATACCCTCAGTACCTTTCGAGTACCCTCCATGATAGCAAAGAAAATCGACAGCCACCTCGCCAGATTTATTTGGGCAGGGGACACAGGCGGAAATGGAATACATTGGAAGTCATGGAAAGCAATTTGCCACTCCAAATGGCAAGGAGGATTGGGAATACGTTCCAAATAACAGATGAACCAAGCCTTGCTAGGCAAGTTGGCATGTAATGATCACAGATAAACATTCCTTCTTTTCTAAGTCGTTCCTCAGCAAGTACTACAATGAAGAGAACTTCTTGAATGTCAAACTGAAGCAAGGCTCAAGATGGGGGTGGAGAGGCATATTGTGTGGAAGTGATCTTATTAAAAGTGGCCTCAAATGGCAGATGGTTGACGGCAGAGCCAACCCTAGCATTTTGGAGGCATGAAGCAAATTATAAAAAATGGGCCTCATATATAAATTTAAAGTGTGTTATATGTAAAATAGGGCCTTAAATGTAACGGAAAATTTTTACTGAGGCAATTAACTGAAAAATATAATATTTATTAGTTTTTTCTTATATATATGTATAGTAAAAACATAAAATATGACCCCCTTATATAATTAAAAATTTCATTTCAGTTCCCTGAAGGCTAAGTCGGGCCTGGTTGACGAGCAAGGAATAGACATCCAGGATGAGTGGATTCCAAACCACATGAACCCAATTAGGTATGAAAGACAACTCTTCCAACAACTCGGCTTCAAGGTAAGCGACCTAATAGACCACGCTAAGTAGTGGCAAATACCCCTTCTAAGATTGTTCTTCAGCCCAGAAATAGTCAAGGACATTGTAGGAATCCACATTCCTTATGCCCCCTTGGACAAAAGGACTATCGATTTTGGGATAAGGACTGGCTTGGAAAGTACACTGTCAAAAGTGGATATCATGAGGCTTGGAACTACGTGACCAGCCAGAACCCATCTTCTTCCAGTACATCACTAGGTATAATGGTTGAACAACACCTATGGAAGAAACTATGGCACCCAAAGATCCCAGAGAAGGTCAAGTTTCTAGTCTGGAGAATAGTACAGAACGCGGCAGCTACAGGTCCGGCACCTAGAACCAGGAACATGTAGGTATCACCTTACTATCAAATGTGCCATACGTGGGTGGAGACACCATCACATGTGATTCTCGAGTGTGACATTACGAGAAGGGTATGGAAAACATCCAGGTTAGGTTTTGACTTTGGTCAAGGCACCCCATTGTAGCTGGAACCATGGCTTCGGCAAGGGTTCAAGGTAGCACCAGAAAAGGAGGACATAGACCTCACTCGCCTCATTATATGACCAATTTGGTATGCAAGGAATAAGGCGACAATAGAACAACTACTAAAAGTAGAGATGGTACTAGCTATTATTAGGGCGACTTGTGAAGAGGATCGAGGTGGAGACCAGTCAACCCAAAGAATCGCTAATCCCAACTCATCACAGCCTGCACTAGAACATATCCAAATCCATATGCAACCAGCACAACCGAAACAAGCACAGGTGGGAGACATGCAACTAATGTGGTACATAGAGGAGGGGCATCTGAACCCAGATTATGACAGCTGGATACGTATCAATACAGAGGCAGGCATTCCGAGCACAGGATGGCAAGACAGTCGCGATATGGTGCACCACACAATGACCAAGTGCTGTCAGTTGGCAAGAATTCTGGGTCGTACATATGGTATCAACAACTCAAGCAGAGCTCATAGCCATACATGAAGCAATGACCCATGCAAAGAACAGGTGTGCAACCCACATCTGCATCTGTACCGACTGCAAAATGGCGCTAAACCATATCAATAACTCCCTGAATGTCCCACCAGGTATGAATGGTCTAGTCAGAAGCGTCATAACGTTACCAATGGTTTCCACCAACATCCATGTAAAGAAACTGTCTAGAACTGTAATAGTTAACGCCCACAATGTAGCCCATGATGCAACAATCTGATGGTAATATAATCCCACAACTCTTTGTTTCAAAAAAATTTACTTCGATTCAAAATTTTAAATTTGGCTGAGTTAATGGGTGTGGTTTTTGTGAGACCGTCTAATAATGAGATATGCATTATAAATAAGGAAAATACAAAATAAGAAACTTAAAATTCAGGGCTAATATAATTATTTTTTAATTTAGGTAACTTCTAAAATGCATACAAACTGTATTGACCATCCTGCTGATTATTGGAAATCCTCCTTCTCTGGCGAAGCTTCCAACCGCCTCCGCCGTCATTCTTTCTCCATCATTCCCCGTCTTTACATCCCTATTGCCTAAACTCGATCGGTTGTGTCATTCATTCCAACATCATCATCAATTCGCGAATTTCTAGTTCGTTGTCGTCTAATCTGTGCCTGATTCGCATTTTCCATTGTCCGTCAATTCGTTGTTCCAACACTGCTCTGATTCACCATCAGGTTCGCTGTTCGATTCATGTAGTCGGGGAGGTGATTGTAGCACCGCGAGTCGAAATCGGGTTTGGGGAAAATTACAGGTCAAAATTGAATTGGGGAAAATCATATCGGGGTGAGTGGCGGGTCAAAATCGGGTTAGGGCTAGCCTTATACGTGTTTGAATTTAATGCCTTAAACTTGGATTTAACTAATAACACATCAATTTAAAAATAATAAAATCAAATAAATAATCTAAATTATCAAATAAAATAATAAAACTACATCAGATTAAAACAGTTAAAACATAAAAAAAAAATAGAATACACTAATTTAAAACAAGTGAAATATCAATTTAACACTTTACATATAAATAAAAATAACTAAACATCAAATAAGAATACTAAAAGCAAAACACCAAATAAAAATGTTTAAACATTAAATTAAAGTACTTCAAAAAACACATCACATTAAAATAATTAAACATCAACCAAAAACATGTATAGGATGTAGTGCTTTCTTTTTCTAGGGTTATTAAATTCGACCCGGATGCAAATAGGGTGAAAATATTAACCCGGATACATATTGGGGACTCTATTTTGATTTTTTTTTAACATGAATGAAGAGGATGTGTCATCTAATTCTTTTTCTTTTTATTTTGAATGTCTTATGTATTGATGATTACATTTCGTAGAATTTTGATCATCAATGTTAACTAGTTAAATCAAACTTGTACATGACGTGACAATTATTAGTTTTATAATATTGGATGGTATATATTATTAAAATAATGTTTAACTATTTTAGTATTAAAATAATATTAGTTAGAATTCAAATAATTAAGAGATCGAATCCATTTTTACTATATATATAGTTTATAATCATATAATATATATATTTTTTAAACAATACCTAGAATAATATATTACTATGCAATTCGAGTTTATGTTTAAAATCATAATTTCCTTTATTTAAATTTATCTTCAATATTTCTATTTAAAATTTTTCAAATATCCAAAAAAATTGATTAACACATAATGTAATATATTTATTTTACATGGCATCCACCAATCTATCAATTTCTTAAACTAAATAATATTTGCTAAATATTTTTGTGGCTATATACTTTTAAATTTATGGATGAGAAATTTACCTTTTCGGTATTTTTTTTTAGTAAAATAAATTTCATTTCATGCTACTAGAATTGTCTAGTATCGTCTGACAAAAGAAAGTTTAGGGGTGCATCCCATACATTGTATTGCGGTTCACTTTGCAAAATTCGCAAGTGATTGAGCAAGAATATTCCTATCTCTAGGGATCCACCAAGGCAGGTTAATGCCTTTGTTGCTCAATAAGGTTTGAACCTGTAAAACAGTATCTGCACAAGCTAAGCTGGGTTCAAGTTCTCTTACCATGCAAACTGTCCCTAGCACATCCCCGGCGATCGTTACCACCTCCTGTTCCATCTCTGAAGCCCAGCGGACGGCTTCCAAGAGTTCCATGGTCTCTGCCTTTTCTACATCATACTTTCCCGATTTCCTGAAGCTGCTGCCTTTCGGAATCTTGCTTCTCCGTCAAGATGAAGAATGCCAAGTCCTACAAAGTCCTCAGTAATGCTCGCGTCGAAATAATTCTTCATTCCTTTCTTCTGTGGCCGCAGCAAGGAGTGTGGGTGGAGCTCCAAAGAAGTTCGCTCTGACCATTGGTTAGCGATCTTGAAACTTGTAAGGTTTGCTGTGACACCAGTCGCTGCTTCCTCCGGCTGTAAACATTCATCATCAAAAAAAATTTTGTTTCTCTGAAACCATATGGCGTCACACATCATGGTGGTTAGCTCCACCTCATCTTTATTGAAGGATTTGATAATGTTTTTGAACCAGAAATCTCCCCTTGCCTTTTTTTGCATTTTTGATCAAATCTTGGAGTTCAAGGAACCTCCATGCTGCTATTGTATACCTGCATTCGACAAAAAGATGGCTGAGAGTGCCATTTTTCTCGCAACACAGGACGCATGTTAAGGACACATTCATCGTTCGCTTCCTCAAGTTCTCGCACGTAGGTAGTGAATCTATACAAATTCTCCACGCTCGATGCTTAGCTCTTTGCGAAATGTGTAACTTCCATATTTTTCTCCATAAAGGTCCCTCCGGTTCCTCCAACGACAGGTGATGGTAGAGCTCTGAACTCGGCAATTTGACTAGAGTATGATAAGCTGATTTGACAGTACACGTACCCGTAGCTGTGTTATGCCAACTCCATTTGTCTATTCCAGCGTCTTAAGAGATCTAGATTTGTTGAATAGTAGCAACGCCATCCGGGTGGAAGTGCGCAACCAGCAAATCCTCCCTCCACCAGTGCTAGTGTTCATTGATGAGATCTCCGACTAAAGACAACTCTACCGGGATGTTTTCAGCATTCTGCACGAAGAAACTACTCGGCCTAGGCAACCATGGTTCATGACAAATACTCGTTTGTAGCCCCGATCTAATATGTTTGCGACATCTGAACCTAAGAACTCCAACTCCTTTCATAATACTCCTCAATGACCATGAAGGGCGGTGCCCTAATGGGGCTTCAAATATAGATGAATTGGGAAAATATTTATCTCTGAATACTCTGGTGACAAGTGCATCAGGATGCACTAAATATTCAAGCCTGTTTTCCTAGCAACACCAAGTTCGCAGCCTTTTAATTCCGGAAACCCAAGCCACCATTGCATTTTGCCCTAGAAAGTTTTTCCCAAGATAGCCAATGCATCTTCCGCTCTTCCACTATATTTTCTCCCCACCAAAAGTTGCTTATCATACCTCAGAAATCGTTTAGGATGTTATTCCGGATACTAAAAAAACCCATGGCATAGCTTGGAATAACACATAACACAGACTTTATGAGTATCTCCTTACCTGCTTTAGACAGGTTCTTCTCATTCCTTTCATCGATTATCTGTCTAATTCTAACTTTCAAGTTTTGGAAGATTTCTGATTTATTCTGGCCAATTTTTTAGGGCAATCCTGGATAGGTACCGTGTAATGTCACCTCCGGTATCTTCAAAATGTCACATACTTTAGCCCGACTCTCCGCTGCTGTGTTGGGGATGAAGAGTATACATGATTTATCAGTATTTATGCGTTGACCTAAAATACCCTCAAATAAGGTGATAACCCATTGAATAAACTTCTCCTCCTCTCCTGTTGCCTCGCCAAATAGTAATGTACCATCTGTAAAGAAACTGTGTGAAATCTCCGGGCCATACCTGGATGCACCTATGCCCTTAATCTTTCCCGAGCATATTAGATCAGTAAAGAGACCAGAGAGTACTTTTGAGCAAATGATAAAGAGATAATGGGAAAGGACCCTGGCGAAGGCCTCTTTTTGGCTGCAACATGCCCATCTCACTACCATTCAAAATGAAGGAGAAAGAGACAGATGACAAACACTGGCAGATAAGCTGAATAAACCTCTCTAGGAATCCCATTGCTTGTAGAGTACAACAAACAAAATCCATTCAATACGATCAAACGCCTTGCTCATATCCAGCTTGATACTCATATTACCCAAAGATTGCATCATCCTGTTCTTCATTGTGTGATAGAATTCATGCGCAATGAGGATGTTATCTATAATCAGTCTTCCAGGTATGAATGCAGATTGTGACTCCGAGATGATCTTCAGAATGATCGGTCTTAATCTATTCGCTACCACCTTTGAAGCTAGATAATATATGACATTTCATAGACTGATTGGCCTGAACTAGGTGATCAGTTTTAGCTCCAGCATCATTGGGATCAGCACTATGTGAGTATAATTCACAGACGACTCAAAAGTTACATTGTTCAGAAAATTCAAGACAAAAGCAGTGGCATCATTTTTAAAAATATGCCAGAATTTCTATAAAAAAGGCAAGGCTCATACCGTCTGGACTTGGGAACTTGAACAGATGCATTTGCTTCACCGCATTTATCATAGATGCACTTGTGTAGGGGCGTATTAGAGAATTGGCCATGTCAGGTGTAACCCGGGTCTGAATGCATCCTAGAACCTGTTGCATAATTTCTTTCGAAGGCTTTGACGATGTGAAACGACCACCAAAATAATTTTTGAATATACGTTCAATACTGGCCTCGTCTGTTTTCATTTCCTGATTAGCATCCTTCAACCCTCCTATATGGTTAACCTTTCTCCTCTATGTGGCAAATCCATGAAAAAAGGCTGTGTTCCAGTCTCCTTCTTTGTACCAGTGCTCTTTTGCTCTCTGCTTCCACTTAATGCCCTCTACACCCTGCAAGAAGTGGTACTCCTGCCGTAGTGTAGCAATTTTGATCTTTACCTCGATCGTGATAGTGTCATTTTCCAGGTTCAAGATCACCTTCTTGAATTTCTCCAGCCTTCTTGGGATGTCAGGGAATGTCACTTTCCCCCAACTCATCTGACCAAGTGAACAATTCGTGAGCTTTTGCGGTAGGGATGAAGATGATGGTGCGCCACTCCATGCTTTCTCTATTATTTTCTCACAATCATTAGCTCAGATCTAATAGGCTTCAAAATGAAACCTCCTCTTCCTTCTGTGCTATCTAGTGGTAGGATCACGAGTCTGAAGGCGAAGTAGGATGCACATATGATCGGAGTAAACCATGGGGATAAGAGTGACCGATGACCATGGAAAAAGGTCGTGAAGGGTCCGATTGCATGTTACACAATCAAGCCTCGCCCTTTTTATGTCTGGCTGTGCCGCAAGCCTATTCAATGTGAACGTAGGCCTCGTATATCCCATATCAAATAACCCACAAAAATCCAAAGATTCTCTAAATGACTTAATCTGCCTCTCTACTCTTGGATGACTCCCTTGAAACTCTTCTTTCAAAAGAACTTCATTGAAATCACCAAGACAAATCCATGGTACCGTGGTGACTGAAACTAGTTGCTGGAATCTTTGCCATCCCTCTCTCCGATTAGCTACGGCTAGCTCTCCATAGTGACCAATGATGCGAACATGGTTTCCAGATAAAGTAACAAAAGCATCTATGAAATGACTCGACATTAATTTTAAGTCTACGACTACTTGTTTACTCCATAACAATGTGCCTAAGCGACCTTGCGACTCAACAACACCAAAATAATTCAACAACGACTTTAATCTATCTATAACTTCAGCAGAACATTTAGTTTCACAAAGAAAAATGGCTAAAGGTGAATTCAAGTGTACCATAGTATGCAGCTCCTGAACTGCCCGAGCCCTTCCAAGCCCATGGCAGTTCCAACTGATGATATTCACTCGCCTGGGTAAGACTGGTCTTCACTACCAGTCACTGCCTGAGTAATGCTCGTTCCTTCCACAGTCAGAGATGCC
The DNA here is from genome assembly GCA_037428765.1 of Rubia yunnanensis. Taxonomy (NCBI): domain Eukaryota; kingdom Viridiplantae; phylum Streptophyta; class Magnoliopsida; order Gentianales; family Rubiaceae; genus Rubia; species Rubia yunnanensis. Next base: position 61,111,110 of record CM075071.1, on the reverse strand, counting down.
TCCTCGAGGCTGTTTTATTTCTTTAGTTTCTTACTCACATTCTTCATACAGTCCTGGGAAGGTCCCCCCAACTCCAGTTTCCTCTTTGGTTGCCCGCGGTCATTCTTCGCCTCCGTATTTCCAGCAACAATTTTCCTCAGAGCTATCTTCTTTGGCATCTTTTTCTTCTTATGACCCTTCTCAATTCGCTTCATTAATCATCCCACTGGAGAAGCAAACTTAATTGGGACTGGCACCATTGTCGGGCTTAGAGGATCAGCTGCAATACCATTAATTTGCTTGATTGGAAACTCCACCTCTGGTCTTGCATTTCCAGTGACATTCGGCAGTACCGTTGCATGTAAATTATTCTCAATATCTTCACTCTCCATGGTTTGCATGGACATAACTTGCAAGGAGTTCTTGATTTACCTAGGGTTTTTATTTGAATGTTGGAGGCTGTTGTGGTGCTGCTGGTAAATAGAGGAGAAGGTGGAGGGTGCATTACCCTAATGCGTCCTCATGAAGTCCATTTTTTTTTGCCACAATTTAATAGAGGACGCATAAGCTATATGCGTCCTCATCATCCATCAATTTTTTTTTTGCAATTTATTAGAGGACGCATAAGCTATATGCGTCCTCATCATCCGTTAATGTTTTTTTTGCAATTTAATAGAGGACGCATAAGCTATATGCGTCCTCATGAAGGTTTTAATTTTTTTTCGCAATTTAATAGAGGACGCATAACCTTTATGCGTCCTCATGATGCACTTAATTTTTTTTGCATTTTTTTGCCAATATTCACTAAATTTGCTAAAATAAGCGTGTGGGGAATTTTAATTTTCTGGCAAAATGCTTATTCCCAAAGACCGTTATGCGGGATTTTTTTAATTGCAGCAATTTTTTCTCAGTTTTTTCCGATTATGAAATCTTGTCATGAATTCAACTAAAGTGTATTTGTCAGAAAGAGTCGTGAATTTAAGCAATAAATTATCCTTGAATGCTGCAATGTATAAGTTATTATTTCTCATCCCATTGTTTTCTGTGGAGATTCTGCATAAGTAGACTCGTGTTTGCCTGATGATATTTTGAGAACTAGTCAAACGATAAATTAGGGTAGCGTGAGTTGCAGTTTTTTACCCAGTCCTAAATATAGGTGTAAGAATGGAGTATTGCATAGTTAGAATGAGTATGAATTCACATAAATGTACAATAGCCGAACAATATGTGTGATGTGTAATGCAAATTTGTGTTCAATGCTATGTACTATCCTAGTGACGATCTCGGAAAAGCTTTCCGCCCATTGCACACGGTGGATGACGTATGGCCCTGGATGTCCGTCGTGGAATAGCCACCTGTGTAGGTACATGCACTTCATCCTGTGGAACTCCCTCTGGTACTTCGTCCTCCATTTCGTCTCCTGCCTCCTCACGATAGGCATGTGGAACTCTACTCGTATGTAATGGAGTGGCAGACGACATGTATTGATGACTGGCTATTGGAGTGACATATGCAGTGTATTCCGGTGTAGTCATGTCGTAATGTGAGGGTTCACCATGTGATGGTCTGCATATCGGTGGACTCGCATGTGAGGGTCCAGCTTATGATGGACCAACGTGTTCCATTTGGCCCCTAGCACGCGGCCTCCGACCTCCCTGTCGACCAGGTGGAGCCTGACGGTGGCTTCTGAGGTCCGTATATCTCACACCAGGGGGAGGATCCTCACAGTGCACAAACGACTGATAATATTGCAGTCTGGAGGCCTGATGCATGTGTTGTAGACCCAATGTGACAACTTCATTGATTCCCCTGAGAGCGTCAGCGAAATGTGGGGCACATCCATCCAAATTAATGTTCCACCTGATGTACACCTCAGTGATTATCTGCAACTATAGAATCGAGATAACTATGTTAGATATGCAGTTTTGGGGAAATTAGTAGCATTATTTCTTGACAATATTTGAATTTTAGGAAATACCAAGTACTCCGTAGTTGCACCGTCTCCATGGAAACCCTCTGTAGCCATTGGAGGCCTTCCTGGCTGATCAATCATGGTCACCGTCTTGCGAAATTACCACTCTATGTATTCACAGCTGGGACAATATGGATCTGCATACCCAAGTGGGTTTACTTGTCGCTCGGATCGTTGTTCCCAAGCATCGAGATAGCTTCTTAGTTCGACATGCCAATCCGCCCCAGACATGCCTTGACGGTCTCTAGTATGAAGCAGTTAATACTCATCCCTACCAACCAACTGGGTGGGTATTGGCTGGATTAGCCCAAACTGCCTGAGAACACAATGTGCATGGTGAAACTCTACGACGTGCCAGCAAATGAGGTCAACGCAGACTAGCCAATTGTTGCTACCAGTTGTACAGTACCACGAGAGTTGTTGCACGATATCCGCCATGTATAGCTCCCAAATAAACTGAAAGAACATGAAGGTGTTGCGGTTAGGTAATCAAAACCATTATTTCCCACGGAGTCAGAAAAACATAATCCAAGTTGGCCCATACCTGCTTCTGACTGAGAGATGTGATCTGATCGCGATACAATTTCAAAACATGCATCGGTGATTGTGATAAATCGTAAGGGGTTCTCCACCTACGAGCAAAAGAGTGAATTATATTGGCTAGTATATGGAATCGACTAAGGTATAAAAAATTGCTCCCTCAAATTTTTTGGCACGTACCGGGACCCAACAGCATTCAGCGGCACTATTATTGGTAGAGCACCTGCAGGTCGGATGGATGGAATGCGCTCCCATGCCCACAACTGTCGGTAAATAAAATTAATTGTAATACAAAGTAATATAATGGACATTATGTAAAAACAAGTAGAATGACAGACTAATTTACCTGTAGCAATACAAGGGGTCCAGAAATGGATTTAACCTGTGGAATTGCAGCGTCACATAAGCACCGGTACAAGTGTGCGAGAATGGCACTCCCCCAAATATAGTTGCGTGCTGCACCTAGGTCCATCAGTACCGATAAGTAGAGCAACGAGATTTGGTAGCCAGATGTATCTGACATGAGCATTCCCCTAACCAACAGTAGAATGAAAACTCTCGCCCGCTGTTGACATTGGACCTCAGTGGGGTGAGCAGGGAACGGACTGTGCAATAAGTTTCCCAACCAGCTTGCCCTGATACGACCCCCTCGGATAACACTGGGGTCAGGTGTAGCACCGAGATAGTCCGTGCACACTATCATCCATTCCTCCGTACGCCTACTGATGTCTACTCCTGTGACTGGGATCCCATCGATCGGAAGGCCCCAGAGCATCCCCACATCCTGCAATGCCCAAAACACAAATTTAAATTTCCTATACCCAGGACCGTGTATTTTGTCAGGTACGTCAGCCCAATCAATAACGGTGCTCGGATTAGCCCTGACAAGCTCATTCATAAAAGTTGGGAGCTGTTCAAAAGAATCCTCCCACGTTCCAAATACCATGTCAATTACCTTCTGTCGAGCATACCACGCCTTCTTGTAGGAAATGATGACATTGAACTCCTCCTTCACTTGAGCTTGTACATCTTTCACTGTGTATGAAGGGTTTACATCAATGTGGTGGCGGATTGAACGGGCGATCATCACCGACGTCAGATTCACGTTACCCGTAGATCGACCAGCCCCAACACACCCATGGCTACTAGCCCATCTGGTGATCTCCCACATACCATGCAAAGCCTTTTTGAAGCTCTGCAAACCCAAAGACAATTCCCAGTTCCTTCGACAACATCCTTGCATTTTGCATACCATGTGCGTGATCTGCTCTCCACGACCCTATGTTCCCTGTTCATCATGGAACTCCACCAAGAAATAGCTCCAACTAACTGGGGCTTCGTTTGAAATCGCATACCCACATCCACTTCACCAGTCTCTTGAACATAGGTAGAAACTCCGGACCCAAAATGAGTAGGGTTATAGCTATCCTCATCAGGGCCCCCATAATCTCTATAGTAGGCCTGTGTATCCGGGTTCCCCAGAATATGAAACGACGTGGGTACATTGTTTGTGCACACCAATTGTTCTTCCTCATCCCAGGGATTCGAATCAGTTGATAAGGAACGATCATCCTCACTTCCACCGTCAAGTTCAGCTTCCTCACCATCATCTTCGCTACCATCATGCCGAACAATATGATCAGTAACGTGACCCACGTAATCATCGTCGAAGACATTCTGCTCGCCATGGTCCATACCATACATACCACCACTTGTGGACGGCTGAGCACAATCCACGTGGGCATACCCACCAGGTTGGCTGGACTGACCAATTTCAAAACCTCGGCTATGAACAGGTGGTGGTATACTTGGTATAGTGGTAAAGTTCTGCAGGTTGCTCAACAATGACATGAATGTGCTTGGTCGTGCCCCATCATTAGCGATTGTCAATTGTTCCATAACAATGTAAAAATTCACAGAGGACAATGAAAATCGATCAACAATGTTGAAGAAGAACGCAGTTGACTCATCATCTTTCACATTATAACACCGATAGTATACTGCCAAACCAATCAGTTCGGGACATCGGTAATACATTTTCAACAAATACCTCTCTCTCACAATGGCCAGTCTCGTGACAATTAAATCAACTAATTCTGAGTGGTTCAACCTCCTCTTGAGAGTCACAACTCGCTCCGGTATTGGAGGATCATAATACACACCCACGGTCAAATAAAACTTAATCTGACCCCCTCTATACATATACACCGTCAAAAACATTGTACAACTGCAATACACAAATACATAACTTTTAATTCATATTCATTCGATATTCCTTTTCATTGTATCCTCAAATATGTACATGTACTCCACTCGGCCACATTAACAACACTATTAATACAGACATAATACATTAATCAGTACACGATTATACAAAGACATCACTTTCATTTCCTTCTCATTGGACATTCCTTTTCATAGTATCCTCAAATGTCATTACTATTGCTACAAACTTAATACATTAATCATTAAACAATTCACATAATTACTTCATTCAGTCACACATCTGCATTAAACGCTATCAAAGCATCGGAACAAACTTAATTATTAAAAGTACACACAATCATACAACACAATCAATTTAACTAAATTACTTCGGGTTCTCCACAGATTATAATTTAACCAAAAAATCAACAACAAACTTTCTACGGCAACTCACAAAATTATTTAAGGTTCAATTAAATTCAAAAAAATTAAAATATGAGTGGGTGGGAGTCCGAGACTCATGAATAAGGTGGAAAAAGTGGAAGTCAATGGTGGGTTAACAACGGGTCAATGGCGGGTCAACAGTAGTCAACGGCGGGTGCTTCAGGTCAATTTTGATCTCTACAACCAAAAATCCATTAAAAATTGAAAGGAAGAAAACCTTAACAAAATAAAACAAAAGCAAAATGGAGAATTCAGAAAAAATATATATAATTACCGAATATTGTGAACAAACTGAACGGGCGGAGGAGAATGGCAGTGTGCCGGTGAACAAGCGGCGCAATGGTGGAGGAGAGTGGCAATGAAGTCTCAGGAAGGTACAAGGGAGGTGAAATTAACCAAAAAGGGTGGAAAAATCCAGAGGAAAAGATGAAGACATGAGGAAAAATGAGAAGAAGAGGATGGGAAGGGGAAGGTGGATAAGAGGACGCATAACCTAAATGCGTCCTCTCCACGTGTCAAAGCCTCCTCCAGCCAACGCATCACCACAGCTGGCCCCTCCTACAATTTTGACGAGATAAGAGGATGGGAATGCTAAATGCGTCCTCTCCTCCACGTGGTGCACTACCATTCCGCCAAAGCTGCTCCTTTTGCAGGTGCCAAAGCTGCTCCTTTTGCAGGTTTGACCGTATGAGAGGACGGGACTGCTAAATGCATCCTCTTGCCATAGAAAAATGGAAAAATCTCACCAGCAGAATGGAAAAATGCGGGGAAGGAGAGGACGCATATTCGAATTGCGTCCTCCCTATTCTCTTCCGTTTATGGCTACTGTAGCCACAAACATAAAAATTTCTCAACTTGCAAGTTATTTGCCACATGTTCACTCCTAATGGTTTGCATGGACTTGCAAATTATTTACCCCATATTCACTCCCAATGGTTTTCATGGACGCAACATTGGGTACGGTAGCATCCTCCACAGTGAAGTCATCAAAATTATGATTTCTTTCATTATTTAGGGCTTCCGAAGTCAACCTTTCATCCACGGTTAGTTCATGGCTACTGGATACCTTCGGGTAAGAGAGGAGAAGGTTTCCGCTGAAGGTGTCCAGGATACCTTCCAAGGTAGGGATCCACTTTGCTGTGTCAAAATATCTTAGCGGTGGGGGTTTCCTAAGAGCTGTCTCGACAGATTCACCTTTGCAAAACTTTCCTCATTCTGCGTTGGGATCGTCATAGAATTGACAATTGATGATATAGTACGGGCCACCTTATTCGCATCCGCCAAAATATTAATTGTCCCTGACGTAGCTCGCGGCTGGGGTTGCTCTGACCCAGGTTTGTTCGTTTGCACCAGTTTTACTACACCGAGGGATAATCTCAACTTCATCATTCACCACAAGATTCTCCGAGTTAATTTTTTTTTATCGATCTGGGATTCTTCTTCTTTCATGCTCACCAATGTCCCTAGTCTGATTTGGCGTAATCTGTTTCCTCCTCCACGAGGTCTGGAACGGCGATGAGTTTGGATTAACTCCTAGCATTGGCAAGTAATAAACAACATCTCGGTCTTCCATGGGTGCATGAGCCCTGGATTCACACTCTCTTACACCATGGTTCAATCTTCCACAACATGAGCAAAATCTTGGAAGTTTTTCATATTGTAGAAGCAACTGCATCTGGTCTCCTGTCTGGCCTACCGTCTGAACCCTTTTTAGGGGCTTTGTTATGTCCATTTCACACTTAATCCTCATAAATGGGTCAATCAGTGAACCATCTACATCCTTTTCAACCATTACATGCTTCCCGATAGCATCTCCTATTAGTTGTGCCTATCTTTCGTTCTTGGCGAGCGTGGGAACATGATGAACGTGGATCCAAAAGGAGCATGTCGTAAATTGGATATGTGTGGCTACCATCCCCTCGTAATATTCTCGTAGCATAAGCAGAAAATTTCCAAAAAGTTAGGGTTCTTTCTCCAAAACCCAAGCCTTGTCTGTGGGTTTCGCAAACTGGAACAGTACTAAGTTTTCACATAAGAGCTTTCCTGTCATAGTATTCCTCATCCCCCAAACCCTCTAGAATAGATCGATAATATCTTCAAACAGGATCTTGAGAGGCACCAAAACCTTCCCAACAAGGGATAATTGGAATTGGGACGGATCCGATTTGAAAGCTACGGACTGGCACAGTTTTTCCTCCTCTGTGAGAGAGAGGCTTAGTTAAGGAAATGTTAAGGAATATAAATATTACTTGTAATTGTAATTAGATTATATTTCTTTTTTCTAGATTCTATAGGTATTTTGTACTACTATATAATGGACCCTGAGATTATAAATAAAAATATAGATCATTACCCTTATTTTCTTTATGGTATCAGAGCCTAAAATACCGAAACTCGATTACCTAAATTTTCCGTCTTAAATTTCCCATAAATACTGCCGCCATCCTCCGTGCGTAATGCGCCGCTGATCCAATTTTCTTTCAAAAAAAGAAAAAAAAAGAGGTCTTCATTCCTGCTTAGTATCCGGCGCTGCTACCCGCCAATCCGAGTTTTGTTCCCGCTGCTGCTGAGCCTCAGATTCGTCCGCTGAGCCTCAGTCTCTGGCGAGCTCATTCCAACGCTTCCCGCCGCTAATCTCTGCCAGACCGACGAGCTTGCTAATTACCGTCGTCCATCGTTCATCCGTCAATTGCCGCCGCCTGTCGATTGCCGCCGCCAGCAACTCGGTTGACCACGATAACCCACACTAGCTGCTCCCAGAAACTTGATCTAGACCAGCGCTGATCCAACAACTTGGTTGCCGTCTCGCTCGGTTGCCATTTTGCTCAAGAAGGAAGGGCGTGTGAGATTCACGTGCGCGAGAATAAAGACGCGTGAACTCATGTGCAGTTCAGTCAAAATGCGCCCTCATCTTCAGCAGCGCGTGTTTCCATGCGCCAGTATAGGGACACGCACTGTTTGGTTATTTCTGGATCTGCTTGGCTGCATCTGCTTGGTTTCTACAACTGATTGGTTCTTGTATCTAGTTGCACGCAATTTGTTTTATTTGTTTACTAAACATAATAAATTGTGTTATGCCTCTTTTCACCGGCGTAGTGACGTCGCCGCAAGGGTTTGCGGTGGCCGCCTCCTCTAGCTTACCTACACAATCTAATTTTGGTCATGCTCTATCTGATGACCAATGGAGTACGACCATACATTTTTTTAATCAGTTTTATTCGTTATCTGACCATGGGTTAGGTAAGTCTACTTTACCCCGGTTTCTTGATTCGGGAGCCTCATATCATATGACTGGTGACAAGGGTTCTCTTACTGATATTACTATTGCTACCAATACTTTGAATGTTATACTACCTGATGGATCTGTGTCGTCTGCTACACAATATGGGTCTATTTGTTTAGGTGATGTCCCCCTTACTCGTGTGCTCTACAAACCCTTTGCGATGCAATTTATTATCATGCTCTAGATTGTTATCCGCCTTAAAATGTCTAGCATTGTTTACTGAAAATTATTTCATTTTATAGAAAATCAGTACGAGAACTGTGATTGGCGTGAGTGAACAGCAAGAGGGGTTTATTGGCTTTTTCTGTTGGATACTCGTGTTCGTCCTCATATCTTACAGTCTATTCTGACAGTTGCTTCAGTTCCTTCATCTGATTTATGGCATCAACATTTTGGTCATCCACCATCTATGGTGTTGTCTTCTATTCATACATTTGATATTAGCACAAATAATACTACTATACCTTGCTATGTATGTTATAGAGCAAAATAGACTTGACATAGTTTTTCATTTAGACAAATGCTACTGCATTATTTGAATTAGTACAATGTGATGTTTGGGGTCCTTATAGAACACCATCTTCTAGTGGTGCATTTTATTTTTTTTACAATAGTTGATTATTATTCCCAAGCTGTTTGGGTTTATTTATTAGTGGCTAAGTCAGAAGTAGCTTATAGATTTTTGGAATTCTGTGCTCTGGTCAAGAATCAATGGGGCCGAACTATACTGCATGTCCAGGCTGACAACGGGACTGAATTTTTACCTTTCAGATCTCATTTTGCTGCATCTGGGATCATTTTTTTACACATCTATGGTTGATACACCACAGCAGAATGGTAGAGTTGAAAGAAAGCATCGCAATTTACTCAATGTGGCACGTGCCTTACGGTTTCAAGCAAGTCTCCCAATTGAGTTTTGGGGAGAATGTGTTCTTACTGATGCTTATCTGATTAACCGGACGCCGACGAAGCATCTCAATGGTCCCTTTGAGATACTATATGGACAAGCTCCGAATTACTCATCTTTAAAGGTATTTGGATGCTTGTGTTTTGATGCTCATGTTCCCAAATACCGCTACAAGTTTGCACCAAGAAGTCGGCGATGTTTATTTCTTGGTTATCCTACTTGAAAGAGAGGCTATCGCCTTTTTTACCTGGAATCCCGCATCATCTTTAATAGTCGGGATGTCAATTTTTTTGAAGACCAGTTCCCATATGCAGCCACTCCGACATCAGCCTCTTCCATAGATCCCGGTGGCACCACCACCTCACCACCCGCATTACATTCACCACCGGTCCCGTTGACCGCCACTGAACCTATGTCACTGGTCGTTGCAGCTCCTATCCCACCGACCGTCATCGTACCCTTACTATCGGATGTCGTCACACCTATACCACCGGCCACTTCTTTGGTTCAGGCAACTGACCCAGATATCCAGCAACCCTTGACAGTACGACCTGATGATGCACCACCCAGGATGCCACCGGCGATTATGCGCCTAACGCATCGCCAGCTCTAGTGACTCCTTCTGCTCCGCCGCCCAATGCGGTGTCTTCACCCCCGACTAATTCTTCCTGCCATTTGCTTCTGTCAGCTTCGCTGCCTATTTTGTCAGTTGTTACAATGTCTCATCCCGCTGTTGAGTTGTCTCCTATCAGACAGAGTGTTCACGCTCGCCGACCTCCTCCTTATTTGGAAGATTATGATTATGATGATTACGCATGTACTTTTACTACTGAAGACCCCCCCTTCTACTGCTACATTCACTCATGCACCGTTCACGATCCTCAGGTGTTCTCTATCATCTTACTGATTATGTAAATTGTGATAATTTTCTAGTATACATTCTAGATTTTTGGGTGCAGTAATATCTAGTGCAGATCCCACCACTTATTCTGAGGCATCACAGCATGCTCATTGGCGAGATGCGATAACTGAAAAGCTTATTGTGCTTGAGCGTAATCAGACTCAGACTTTGGCCCATCTGCCTCTGGATAAGCAGGAAATTGGTTGCAAATGGGTTTACCGGATGAAGTTTAAGTCAGATGGTACTATTGAATGTCATAAGGCATGCCAAGTGGTTCTCGGGAATTGCCAGGTTGAAGGGATTGATTATACTGAGACATTTGCTCCTGTTGCAAAGATGAGTTATGTTCGCCTATTCTTATCTGTTGCAGTCATTCGTGGTTAGGAACTGCATCAGATGGATGTCCATAATGCTTTCCTGTATGGTGATTTGCATGAAGAGGTTTTTATACGACCCCCACCAGGCTATGCCGCGCCCCATGGTCAGGTATGTCGCCTTCAGAAATCTCTTTACAGTCTTCTTCAGGATCCTAGAAATTGGTTTGCCAAATTGGCTCAGGCTTAACAAGCATTTGGTTTTGTTTAGAGTAAGGCAGATTACTCTTTGTTTATCTTTCTTGTGGATCAGTTTCTTTGCATGTTCTGGTTTATGTTGATGACTTGGTCATTGCTGGAAGCTCTTTTGCGCTTATATCTGAGTTCAAGAAATACTTGAGTTCTTCTTTCTATATGAAATATTTTGGTTTACTTTAGTATTTCTTAGGCATAGAGATTGCTAGAAGACCAGAGGGGATATTTCTTTCGCAAAGGAAATATGCCTTGGAGGTTTTATCTGATCCAGGTTTGTCTGCCTCTAAATCGACTGACTTTTTGATGGAGCAGCAACACGATCTGGCGCTTGTTGATGGCATGCTTTACCATGATCCTGAGTAGTACAGGCGACTGGTTAGATGCCTGATATACCTTACCATCACACGTCCTGAGCTTAGTTATTCGGTTCAAACACTTGCTCAATTCATGAAGTCCCCTTGTGTTCCTCACTGGCAAACTGCAGTTCGTGTGTTGCACTAATTGAAAAGCCATCCTGGTCAGGGTTTATTTCTCTCTTCCCGTAATGTGTTACAGTTGACTGCTTACTGTGATTTTGATTGGGCTGCTTGTCCTATTACCCGACGTTCTCTTTCCAGTTATTTTGTGACGATTGGTGATTCTCCAGTTTCTTGGAAGACCAAGAAGCAACCTAAAGTTTCTCGGTCTTCTGCTGAAGCTGAGTATCGTGCTGTGGTTGTTACCTGTTGTGAGTTGTTATGGCTTAGGTCTTTATTGAAAGACTTAGGGATTGCGCATACTGCTCCTATGCGTTTGTTTTGTGACAGTTAATCTGCTCTTCATATTGTAGCAAATCCAGTGTTCCACGAACGTACGAAGCATATTGAAGTTGATTGTCATTTTGTCCGGGATCTTGTGCAGTCTGGTACTATAGTTACTCATCATCTTCGCACTATAGATCAATCTGCGGACTTATTTACCAAAGCTCTTGGGCGTAACCAGTTTCATTCATTACTTGGCAAGTTGGAAATTTATGATCCCCATGCTCCAACTTAAGGGGAGGGTGTTAAGGAATATAAATATTACTTGTAATTGTAATTAGATTATATTTCCTTTCCTTAGCTTCTCTAGGTATTTTGTACTACTATATAATGGACCCTGAGGTCATAAATAAAACACAGATCATTACCCTTATTTTCTATAGGTCTGCATATAGTTGCTCAAGGGCTTCAAGATTCTCCATCGTTCGAGAGCTTTGTTTGATCGCTAGATGCCGATGTATGAAGTTTGCACTGCAAAACGTAAACAACCACTCCATTACTTTGTTTTCTGTATGCGTCTGTGAAACCTTTGGCGAATTTATTGGGACAGAAACATTCTTATCCTTGCTTAGCATCGGAAATGAGACCAAAAAAATCCTGCCGATCCGTGCTTGGAAACGGAATCGGAGGGGAGGAATCCTTGTGCCGTGAAGCGCAAGTGCATAGCTCATTAAACCCTAGGTTAGTGAAAAAATGGTTTGAAAAAATTATTGAGTTTCTCATTTGTAGATGTTGTATTATATGATGTGTTTAAAATTAATAGTGGTGATGAGATATTTCGTTGCTGTGTGTAGATTTATTTATTGTTTATTCTTATGCATCCAATTTTTAAACTTCTTTTTTCTTTTCCAAAGTATAATTAATTGTTGCAATGGATGGTGTTCGAAAAGTTTGGGGTAGTTGGATTCTGGAAAACAAATGATGAGGACGCATTACTCCATTTTTCCAAAATTAAAAAAAAAACCAAAAATGTTGAGGATGCATTTGCTAAATGCATCCTATATTTTTCTAAAATTTAAAAAAGTTAATAATGAAGAGCGAATGCATCCTCCCTAATTGCATCCCTGTATCCCCAAATATAGAATTTTCTAGTATAAGATAGAATTTGAATAGATAAACAACAAGTAAAATAAATCAAATTAAAATTAAAACAATGAATAAAAGTACTTAAAAAAACACATCAAATTAAAAGAGTAAACATCGAACCAAAACACTTAAAGTACACATCGAATTAAAATAATTAATTATTAAATAGAAATATAAAATTAAATTTATATACTTAAACATCGAATAATGATACACAAAAAACACATCAAATTAAAATAGTTAAACATAGAATAAATATACTAAAAAATATATCAAATTAAAATGGTGAACATCAATTAAAAAACTAATTAACAGTACACATCAAAATTAAAAAGGAAAAAAAAGGTTAATTTTCAAATAAAAATATAAAAACTATTAAATATTAAATAAATATACTAAAAATACACATAAAATTTTATAAAAAAATAAGATACAAAGTACTAAAACATCAAGATAAAATATTATAAACACCATCATTATTCTGTAAAATGTCACAAAATATAAAATTTGTGAAGCTTTTTAAAAAACGATAAAAACTAATGAAAAATTCAAAATGTCAAGATAGAATAATAAAATAGCATCGTACATTTTTATATCATCGCAAGTTCGAATTTTGTAATAAAAATCATACTAAAATTGTAATTTTAAAATAATATAATCATCATATTTAAAAGAGTGTGTTTTTTTAAAGACAATCTTTCCATAAGTTATGGAAAGATCAGGAACTCAAATGCAATTTTATCTTAAAAGGATGAAAATTTCACTGGTTAAAACAATTAAAATTTGGGGCAAATTCAGGTTATAAGCTATTTGGATAATCTCACACACTTAATTTAGTTTTGGTTAAAAATATTTACATATTTATATGTTTTACTCTAAATATATAGTGTTTCCAACCAAAACTCATATGTTTCACTTGCAGTTACTTCTGAGTATAAACCACTCAATTCATATTATTCTAATTAAACTCCATATTTTCACATGTCTATGGATAGACGATTCTTCCCAAAACTTTGTCTACAAAAAATAACAAAGTTGGTCGTATTTTTATAAATCATCACAAGTTTAAATTTCAACAATATAAAAGATGAAAATCACGTGAAAAATATAAAACGTAAAGGAAGTATACTGAAAGACTATCATGCTTAAATAAAAAATCACATGATTAAAATTATGGCTTATAAAGACTAGTGGGACTCCCATCGCGCATTGCACGATATTTTTGATAAAAAATTTTGATCTGAATAAATTGGTTTTTAGATTTCAGAGATTAAGTATAAATTAAAATTAAATTCTAAATATAATGAGTCCGTCTCTTGAAAGACGGTATTTATGGAAAGACCAAGGTTTAATGTGCAAATTAGAATAAATAAACTTTGTTAGTCAGTCTAATATGAAATATTGTCTTTTATTTTTATTATAATAATCCGTGTATGAATTTCACAAATAAATCAAGTAGTATTTTATTAAGTTAAAAGAATGATAAAAAAAGGTACACATTATAGGAATTAAGAGGAAATTTATTCTCTAACTAATGCAATCAATACATATATCATCATTCTGTTAGTAAAAAAAATATGTATATCATTATTCATTGAAAAAAAGGAAACTAAAATTAAAAAAGATAAATATGATTCAAATTAAGCTCAAAACAATAAACTAAAATGGAATAGAGAAATAGAGAAATATAATGGAATAAGGATCATCCTCGATAATGGAAAAATTTTGAAACCTATGTCATCCTTCTTGTCTTTGAGTTTGGTTACTCTTCATCTTTACTTTCAAGTTCATCTTCACTTTCAAGGCTTGACATCAAATTAAGTTGGACATTTTTATTTCTTCCTCTTGAGTTTTTTACTATGTAACAATAAAGAAACAAACTATTAACTTATTAAAAAGAAATTTGTATAGCATATTGGTTTAAGAATTTACCATTATAGATCCAACTAACATTAATCAATCAACTTAAGTTGCTCGTGAAGTAAGGAAATTGTTACGTGAGTAGAGAGGTTCGAGTGGTACTGGTTCGAGTGGTACTGGTCCGAGTGGTGAGAGTTTGAGTGGAAAGGTTCGAGTAGTACTGGATTCGAGTGGTACTGGGTTCGAGTGAAGAGGGTTCGGGTGGTACTGGGTTCGAGTGGAGAGGTTAGAGTGGTACTGGGTTTGAGTGGTACTGGGTTCGAGTGAAGAGGGTTCGGGTGGTGAGTGTTCGAGTGGAGAGAGTTCGAGTCGAGATTCGAGTGGAGAGGTTCGAGTGGTACTTGGTTCGAGTAGAGAGGATTCGAGTGGAGAGGTTCGAGTGGTACTGGGTTCAAGTGGAGAGGGTTCCAGTGGTACTAGGTTTGAGCAGGGAGGGTTCGAGTGGTACTAGGTTCGAGTAGAGAGGATTTGAGTGGAGAGTTTCAAGTGGAGAGGGTTCCAGTGGTACTAGGTTTGAGCAGAGAGGGTTCGAGTGGTACTGGGTTCGAGTGGACTCGGTTCGAGTGCTACTGGATTCGAGCGAAGAGGTTCGAGTGGAGAGGTTTGAGTCGAGGTGGATGGTTGATGTTCGAGGGGTAGATGGTTTGAGTGTGGCGTGGAGGTTGGTTGATGGATCAATGGGTGATGCCTCAAGGAGGATGGTTGATGGTTCCAGGACCTCAAGGGTTAATGAATCGATGAAGAGATCCGAGTGGTACTCAGTTTGAGTGGTAATGGGTTCTAGTAAAGAGGTTCAAGTGGTACTGGATTCGAGTGGAGAAGGTTCGAGTGGTGAGGGGTCGAGTGTTGAGCTTTCGAGTGGTGAGGGTCGAGTGGAGAGAGTTCGAGTGGAGAGAATTTGAGTTGAGATTCGAGTGGAGAAGTTCAAGTGGTACTAGGTTCGAGTAGAGAGGGTTCGAATAGAGAGTTTTGAGTGGAGAGGTTCGAGTGGTACTGGGTTCGTGAGGAGAGGGTTTGAGTGGTACTGGGTTCGAGTAGAGAGGGTTCGAGTGGTACTGGGTTCGAGTAGAGAGGGTTTGAGTGGTACTAGGTTTGAGTGGACTGGGTTTAAGTGCTACTGGGTTCGAGTGGACTGGGTTCGAGTGCTACTGGGTTCGAGCGGTACTGGGTTCGAGCAGAGAGGTTCGAGTGGTACTGGGTTTGAGTGGAAAGGTTTGAGTCGAGGCGGAGGTTGATATTCGAGGGGTGGATGGTTTGAGTGGTGGCGAGGTGGATGGTTGATGGATCGAGGGGTGATGCCTTGAGGGGGATGGTTGATGGTTCCAAGGCCTCGAGGGTTAATGAATCAAGTAGAGATGCCTCGAAGCAACTCCCCTCAAGGTTGATGGTTAATGTTCAAAGGGTGGATGGTTCGAGTGGTAGGGAGGCCTCGAGGTGAACGGTTGATCTTTGAGAGGTAGATGGTTCGAGTGGTGGCATGGTGGATGTTCAAGAACTGATGGTTCGAGGGGTGATGGTTCCAGGAATGGATGCTTGGTGTTCGAGGGATAAGTGGTTCGAATGGTGGTGTCGTGGATTGTTCGAGAGGTATATGCCTCGAGTGGGTCATGGTTCGAGAGCTAATGTGGATGGTTCAACACTCTCAATGGTATACTCTCTCGAGGGGTGGTGTACCCTCAAGGGCTGGTACACCTCTCTCGAGATGTTGATGGCGTACCCTCGAGGGGTGGAAGGTGTACTATCTCCAGTGGTGGATGGTTTACCCTCTCAAGAGGTAGATGGTGTACCCTCGAAGGGTGGTTGGCAAACTTCTTGAGGGGTGGATAATACTCTCTCCAGTAGTGTATGGTATACCCCTTTCGAGGGGTGGATAGTACTCTCTCCAGTGGTGGATGGTACCCTCACCACTCAAACTTCTCCACTAGAACTTCTCCACTTGGACCTTTCCACTCGAACCCTCAAACCTCCTCTACTCTAACTATTTCCACACAAACCCAGAACCACTCGAACATAGTACCACTCGAACATAGTATCACTCGAACCTCTCCACTCAATTCCTCATTACTGGAACCTCACCACTGGAACCTCTTCGCTTGAACCTCTCCACTCAAAATTCTCCACTCAAAATCTCTCCACTTGAACCCAGATAACTCGAACCTCTTTCGGACCCACTCTACTCGAACCCTCTCCACTCGAACCCTCTCCACTCGAACCCTCTCCACTCGAACCCTCTATTCGAATAGAAAAATGCAACATAATCCACTCTATTTTTCTGTTGGAATAGAGGGTTCGAATAGAGGCTAATGTTTGTGTTTTTTCCTCTATTCGAACCCTCTAATCATAACATTAACAGAATCAATTTCAATTTAAAGTTTTGCAAAAATAAAGGCCTACTTTGTAATACCAAGAGAAAGAAGTTCACCTTATATTCCCTTCTTATGCGCTCTACATAAATGTCCAGATGCAGTTCTCCTATACCAGAAATGATAGTCTGATCATAAACCAAAAAATGTACTCAACATTAGGCCTTACACTCCCCACCCATCTGTTATTCTCCCTTTATTTCAAGTTCAAATCAATGTGACCATAAAAATTTCAAAAAGTGGGGGTGCCAAACCTTACCACTTTCAAGATCTAAACTGACACGGAAGGTGGGATCTTATCTTTAAATTCAATTCAATACTTTTGAGAAATGCTAGAGATCATGTATAGCTAAGAATAAATAAGAGAAAAATGAAACCAAAACTTAGACTTAGACACGGTTGCTTTCCTTTCATTCATTCAGAAACAAAACCATGCAAACATATATAAAATAAACCATTAGATAACTCCAGTATATTCTTCTAGCATAAACCTAGAAGTGAGTTTTTCCATTAATCTTCCAATTCGTCCACAAATTCATCTTAGTAAGTCTAAACTGTAAACTCTAAATAACACAAGTGATTTTCCTTATCTAGATAATTCCATCTAATAAGCAGCTATGAACTCCAACATTCTCATGCTCTATATACGACCCAAATTAATAAGCAACATATCACCTAGGCACCTTTCATGTTAAAGAACAAACCGATATCATAGATATAAAAAAAAGATTATTTGAGTGGGCTACACATCTGCACTTGGATTTTGAACACATAACCTAAACTCAGATACAAGCTTAACCTAAGTATTTAGCATTTCACAAGCCTAAGACTTGTATAGAGGTCACAAGCATATACAAAACTTCAATAGAAGGAGGATACTATAGGTGATTCTCACGTCTGTACTCTATTGCAGTGTAAAATATTCTCACACACATTAGAGAGGTCACAAGTCCTCCTCAATTATGCAATCTAGTAGTTTCTCTAAACGGTAAAATAACTCCTCATATCAGAAACCTTACCTTGCAAAACCTCGGCATTCTCTCTATCCATCGAAGAACAATTTTCGTATGGGCTCCCACACTAACTAACTGGATAATATCCCAAAAAGCCCCATATAATTAACTCTCAGAACATGTATGAGATCCAAGCCCATTTGTATGGCTTTGGAAGATTGTATTATACAACTCCCTCAATTGAACCATTCTAGGAACCTGTACTCCATGCTCCAATATAACTCGCAATGACATTAATGCTTGCAGGAACAAAAATGAGCCTTACTATGCATCATTAAATTGCAGCAAACATAAAACATGTATTAAATGTTCAGTATTGGTTTGCTAATTATCTAATATGATCAGCAGTAAACCAGCTAAAAAATGTTAGTTTTGAATACAAAAGCATTTATACACATTGTGAAACTAAGATCAACAATTTCAAGGGATATCTAGACACCTCTACTCAGGTGATGTGACCTTTTAGCAACATTTTGTCACTACGGATAGTTATCTCTAGCATCTCAAAACCTAGATCAAGATGACACTCAAAATATCATAAGCAATTGTCTCAGTTATCAAGAATTTCCTCTCTGAGAAAAGGTTTCAGATGATCCTTGCTTAGTTTCATCTTTCAACCCGTCCAAATTATTCAGCTTTGTTGTTGGTTCATCAATTAGGAAAGCAAAAAAAAATATTCAACCATGAGAGAGAAGCCATTACTTCAGGATATTTAGACAAGGGTGTCTTAGCACCAAACTACAAAAGAAGTTACACAACACAAACGATATATTCCCAGACATAGGATGGTTATTTCTATGATTGAGAACAAGCAAACACAGGCAACTTGGTTTTAAAAAACACCCGATTGGACCTCCATAGCAAGAATGCAATTTCACCTCTAATCCACATATGGGCGTAGACAATACACACAATGAAAGCGGCATCTATAGAGTCAAAATCAAAACTTTTCAGTTCATACAACAAATCAGATGCATGTCAATTCAGCATAATAAACTAAGTTCTCTTAGCGGGGATGAACTAAAATTGATCAATCCAAGTGCATCTTTCTCCAACCATAAAGGAAAGACTACACAATGTAAGTGGCTACTATAATAAGGATCCAGATAAAACAAAATAAGTACACGTAGCATTCTAAATTCTAGCTCATATTATCCCTTTAACTCACAGATAGAAACAGAACCCATGAGTTGTAGTCTGCATTCCAATTTTAAAATCCCAGGCAAGCTAAATTTATAACCCAAATTGAATTGGACAAGTACACAAATATGACATAATCATGCACTAAGAATCATTCATATCCTGATTAACTCTTAATCATAAACAAAATTATTAATAAACATATATAAACAAAGATTGCAAAGACATGTCTACAAGGATCCTAATCAAACAAACAACATATAAATCAGTACATAGACGAGCATCAAACAGGCACATAGGAGCAACGTATTTTGAGCAAAGAGAGAAAAAAGGGAAAAGGGATTACTCTAGCTCCTTCTGAGCCATGAGAACGGAATCATCTTCCTCGATATCATGAGGATACCATTGTGAAACTTTGTCTCCAACGAGTTTCTTACGCAAAACCATGTGAGCTGGTCTTTGACAGTAGTGTTAAGTATGTGACCAAATATCTTTTCTCTTGTCTCATTGACCCATTTCAAGGCTTCCCCAGCCAACACATTGTTCAAGCTCCCAAAGCTCATCTCTTTCTTCCTACACCAACCAAACTGCTAAACAAATCCCAAACATGTTGAATTCAACTTTGATTGTGTGAAAATAAATAATCTAAGAGCTCTAACCCGTTGTCAAAGAGGCCAGATTAACGGGTAATCCGGTTGAGCGAACTATATATAATTAAAATAAAAAGAAGCATTAAATTTAGTAGCTTGATTATCTGGCCCATATATTTATACATTAGATTGTGTTTCAATATGATATTTTTGATAGGAGAACCCCAATCTAACCATTTCTAAATGATAGTGACATAAGTACTATACAATACAGGTCTCCATAAAATTTGTTACTTGACGATGTTGGAGGAAATCTAAATAACATTGTATGTGGGCCAAATAACATTGTATATGTGCCCAGAAGATAATTGAATAAAAGTCCTTGTCTCAAACTGATAATAAATAAATAAGTAGGAAATAAGATAGTTTACTTCAAAATAGAAAAAAAAAATCATGTTGATCTATTGAGATGGCGAGAAGCTGAATTCTCCTAACACCAAAAGAACTTGTATCCATCCAGTGACATAACATACCAAACTAAATCTATAGCAAGAAATGAAATGAAGATCACACACCAACAAATAGAAAGTGAGTCAAGATCAAACCTTAATATTCAAGGTCTCATGAAGAATTGGAGAGATGGCTTCAGCCCAATCGTCAATTTAACCCCAAATAAGAACATAATCTAATCAAGAACGAACAATATAACCATACTCGAAAAAAATAAAAGGGATCATAAGTAAACAACCATTTGAATTACACTTTGCATTGCAATAAGACCTTTTGTGTAAACATGATGGTGGTAGCTGCCAACATGTTAGTGATTATATACTGAAGATAAGTATGCTGAGGAAGGTGCCCGCACCTCTCTTGCAAAGTCATAATTGCAGGCCATGTTCCCAAGAACAACAAAGCCAACAACATGCATGCTATAGCCCCTCATTTGCTCTCAACCACATAAATCTTTGACAATCTAGGCGGCAACCCGAAATGCTCCCATTCTGTAGATACTATCAGCCATGAAATGCCCAGAAAAGCCTAGCATCAAAGTATAAAGTATTTCCAAAGGGCCTTAAATCATAGACTTTCAGCATATGGTTCACAATAAATTATCAAAATTAAAGAATATCATATCAAACTAAAGTCAATTCAAGAAATCTAACCAAATGTACAAAATTAATTCCCTGTTCACCAATCCATACTTCATCGTTAAGACCCCTTAGAAATTGGACAAATTTATCATGATGAAGACACATCTGACCATCTTTAACAAAGAAGTACTCCACCAGGCCACCATTTTCTACTGAACCACCAAAACTATGCCCTGCTCGAATTCCATCACAATGGATAGCCCCTTGCCTGTTATAAGCTGGCATCAGAGCCATTATTTTCTTGAATTCATCCCTATCTATTTCCCTGTCATATAAAATGAACACCATAATTATGGAGGAATTCAGTCAAAGAAAAAGATTGCAATGCAAATCCAACCCCACCTGTTACAATCAAGATCAAACATCTAAAACACCACTAAAAATCTCAATTCCAGAATGCTTAGAAGAGTAACAAAAAATATATATACCTGTGATTATCATGCAAATAACCATTTTTAGCCAAATTTGCATCAGTGAAAACAAAAAAAATTCCTATCTCATTAAGGTGGCAATGCTCACTCTTTGAAAGATATCAGGCCATCGTTATTCGTGTCAAAAAACATAAAGAACTCTGAAGTTTAAACTACACATAAGCTCAATGTCAAGAAATATGGATTCTCTTACTAAAATACCTTCTCATGAGGGCTCTTCATGCGACTCTGTTTCCCATAATTGAAGAATATTTTTCTCCTGTAAACCTCTGACAGCAACAACAAATCATCATACCAATTCGGCCTTCAGAGTTCAGTCAATACAAAGTCAAAATCAAATCAAAATTATGGGTTACCTCCAAAAAGAAATCTTGATTGACTTTTGGGGACTTCGCAGTGATCGGCTACTACTGCTATGGACCCATTGGCGTATGATAGAGAAGTGGAGCTTGAATCGGAAAAAGCGTAGAGAGAGAGGCTAATGGCGGAGCTTGTTATGATTCCGGAGAGCAGTTCGCAAAGGAGCCCTTGGTGCTGCTGGTGTTAGTACGCCACGGCGGCGGCGGCGGAGGTGGTGGTGGCGGTAGGGTGGAGTGGCTACGGGATTGGAAGGGGTGAAGAGTTGGAAGACGGTGGTGAGATAGCCTGAGTACAGAAACGGCCTGAAATTTTTTGGAAGAACACAGTAATGACCTAGAACTGGAAGAATTTCTCAAACTATAACTTGAACCGTACCAATAAGGGCCTAAAAATCTCCTCTGCCGTGTCGGAAACGACGTAGCTATCAAAATACAACAACTGCGAATTCACAAATCCACAAATCTACCGTCCGCCGCTTTGCCAGCCACGGAAACTTTGCCGCCATCAGCAACATCCTCAAGCACCAAAAAGTCTGCTTGAAGAAAACAACTCCGGTGAAGAAGAAAGAGGGAAAATTTTGTGATGGAGAAGAAGAGGAGAAAGACAGTGAATTAGAAGATGGCAAAACGGTGTCATTTTTGCAAGGCAAGGAAGTCAAATAATTACTCAAATACCCACGGTTGACCGACAAAAAACAAACAATATCTATTATAGGGTGTTTGGGATGAGACTCAAAATTTAATGATAATGAGTTATTTGATGATTAATAGGATGTCATTCAGTCCTCGTTACATCCCTGCTGGCTAAACTCGATTAGCTTTGTTGCAGTCGTTTGCTTTTTTATCGTTCCAGCACTGCTCCGTTCACCATCAGGTTAATCGTTGTTAAAGCACAGCTTGGTTTCGATTTGAATCATATCGTCGGGAGGTGATTGCAGCACAACGTCAAAATCAGGCTTGGGGGAAATCACTGGTCAAATTCGAATTGGGGAAAATTGTATCGGAGCAAGTGGCGAGTCAAAATTGGGTTTGGACCGAATATATGAGCTCATTACTCAAATATTCATCATCTTTTTTGTGAGCCGCAATTTGTAATAGCCGTAACGGAAATTTTAGGGTTTCAGATGTTGTACTTATCATGGGTTTTCATTAAAATCCCCCTTCGTTTCACCGTAAGTGTTCACTTTTCAATAAATTGTGTGCAACACGAACAAGTTTCATTCCAAATGATTCCACAATTGGTAAGTTGGCGTGTAACTTGAAAATTGGTATTTGGTTGCTTGACAGAACCTGTCGGCAAGATCTCGTAGGAGGAGCTCCAGCTCCTCCCTCGCAGCATTGCGCATCAGATCTTCATCTTGACTGCAGGTGATCCTCTGAATCCATACTTACAACGCCATGAATCGGACCTCCATCCAGAGATTCCAGCACCGGCGGACCCTCTACCCACCGCCGCGGCCACAGCAACGGCGGCGATGACAATCACCACCCGGATCTCTTCTCCAGGACTCGCCACAGCCTTTCCATTGTCCCATCCGACAGTGAGTTCTTACATGTTGTACTGTATCATTTGCCTTGAAATGGTTTTGGCTGGAGATCTCAATTTCCATGTCTGAAGCTTCACTTTCAGTCAAGCTGGGGAGACTCTCCATTAAGCCCCCCAAAAATGTACTGGACCATCTCCTCTCATCTACTGATGGAGGCAAGCATGACTACGATTGGTGATTCCCCTTCCTGGATCTCGTCGAGGACTGCAGCGCCGTTGGAGTCAAAATGGTGTCAGAGTCACCTGGTGGGCGGGGGCGGTGGCAACGGAGGGGTGGTGGCTATTCAAGGAGAAAGGGTCATTTTTATCTTTCAGTTTTTTGGATTAGGCTAAAAGAGCATTTTGATCATTTCCTTTTGGTCAATGATCGAAAATGGTCAGTCAAAGATGGAATATAGATTTTAGGTTTATATTTTCACTTATGTAAAGTAGTTAAGTTATATCTATACTAAAATTATCTCAGGGTTATATATGCACTTTCTCAATTATAAAGGGTTATATTTGCATCTTTCCCTAGAGTCTTTATCTTGAAAGACGGTATTTCCATAAGACATGAAAAAACCAAGGTTAAAAGTGCAAAATTAGAAGAAATAAAGATAAAATTTTTGGGTTGCATGAATCGGATTATAAACTTTAAAACTACTACATGTTGCATAATAAATTTTTAATATTATAGCTTAGACATTTTACCTTTTATTATTCTAATTAAACCACATCTTCCCATAAGTATGTGAAAAAATGGTTTTTCCAGTACTTTGCCATTTCCCCAAGTAATAACACATCAATTTCAAAATAAATAAAATCTCTTTATTATCAAATAAAACAGTAAACTTGCATCAAATTAAAAAATATATATCAAATAACTAAGATACACTAACTTAAAACCAGTTAAATATCAATTAAACACTTTACATACTCCCTTCATCCTATTATAAGTTGCATATTTTAACTTTTAACAGTTGATTCAAAAGATGTTTCACCATTAATATCTTAATTATGTAGAATTAAAAATTATTATTGTGAAAATACACATAATATTCTTACTTACATATTAATATAATTTTAAATTAGTCATTTTCACTAAATGAATAGTACAATTGCAGTTTATGGTGGGATAGAGGGAGTATAAAATAAAAATAGTTAAACATCAACTAAGAATATTAAAAAAAAATAAATTAAAATATTTAAACATTAAATTAAAACACTTAAAAAACACATCACATTAGAATAATTAAATATCAAGGAAAATAAGTGTAAGATCGATTTTATTTTTTTTGAAAAATCAATTCATTCCATGACGCTAGGAAAAACGCTCAGCAACGATTACAACAAGTGGAATTGACATCCAACTTAACTAGCCTATAGCAATAACCAATCTATTGCAAGGATATTCAAATTACATGTCAACCAGACTGATCGTCTGTACTATTACAGATAAGAGATCCAATAAAAAACTGTAACATCGCCCTCAGGGATATTAACTCACTTCCGCAAATATCATGACCACTTGGTGAATAGGAGCTTATCAGCATCAATATCACTATGGCAAATAGGGATCTACAACAGCTGTAACACCACTTGATCTTGATCCAAAACACGATCTATATTGTCCAAACTGTAATACCTTGAAAAACACATATCGAGAACGAAACTCCCAATAGAGAAACACAAACGAAATCACAAACACACGATCTGTAAAACCAAATCGGACAACACACATCAATCTAAACAATTAGATTGAATAATCATCGTGGACACATCAATCTAATCTATGAGGTTGAAAAACAATAACAATATATATAAATAAATCCATATTAATTCAATAACATTAACATTAAAAGTATATCAATTAAAAAAATATTGTTTCCCCATCCCCCATGATGGGGAGATGGGGAAAAGAAGTCCGGAGAAGAAAACTGAAAAAGGGGTGGCGACGGCAGGCACTAGGGTTTTCAGAGGAGAGAGAACCGATGCCTAGTGTAAGATCGGATTTGAATAGTTAAACATCAAATAAAATAAATAAAATTAAAATAGTTAAACATTGAATAAAATTATCCAACTGAACTAAACTAAATTCAAAAAATTGAAATAAGGTTAACAGAAATGATTTAATTGAACTAAACTTAAACATTTATAATATTTATATTTTTCATAAAATTAGTCTAACTTAACTGAACTAAACTTAACTTAAATGAACGGACCAAATTTAGCTGAACTGAACTAAACTCAACTAAAATAAGATAAGCTGAAATGAAATGAGTTAATTGAACTAAAATTTAACATTTATAATATGTATACTTTTCTTAAATTTAGTTGAACTAAACTGAATTCAACTTAACTTCATTTGACCAAATCGAACTGAACTAAATTCAAAGTTCAACAAAAGTAAAATAAGCTGAAAGGAACTGATTTAATTGAACTAAAATTAAACATTTATAATATGTATGTGTTTCATAATCGCAATAAATATAATAATCCTTACGTTCCAATACAAATAACATTTACTATAAGAATAATATATAAAATAAATTTCAAAACAATCTGAATTTAAAAGAATTGAAAATAGCTGAGCTGGATTTATTAGTATTGAGCTAAATTATTGGAGTTGAGCTGAATTTATTGAAGTTAAGCTGAGTTTATTGGAACTCAGCTGAGTCTATTGGAGCTGACAAGAACTGAGTTAAATTTATTAGATCAAAATGCATAGGTTTACCCGTATGGATTGGTAAACCCATATGGGTTAATATATGAGTTGAAATACGTGGATTGAATGATTTTTTAACCAAGGATTGAGCAAGTTTTAACCTAACCAAATTTTAACTTGTCATAAACATGTTCAGAATGTGCCATACTTATATATTTTTAACTACTCATATTATACACTTGCCCGCCTACTTACCACCCCTAGTTGGAACAATCATTTGGGATAAAGGCTTCTACGGAAGAAGTCTGATTGGATTACCACTGGCCGGGTAGAGTTGGTAATGAAAACAAGTCGACCCAATCACTTTAAAGATCGAGTATGGTTAGTTCTTTAATCCAAATTTTATCTAACTTTTCGAATAAGCAGAAATAGTTATGTAGTGTGAAAATTGTCTTTTCTAGCAAAGTCTAAAGAACACTTCATACCATATGATCAAATAAAATGTTGTGGCAACCTGAAAGAAGGGATTTTAGGAAAGAATTTTCTGATTTGATATTCACACAAATGAAAGGGATTTATATCCAAATATACATGAGTTAACTAGACTAACTTAGTAAAGTACAAAGTCTATTAAAAAAACTCTATTCCCCCCCCCCTCAAGTTGGAGCGTGGAGATCGAGAATGCCCAAATTGGAACTGAGATGGCTGAAAGCTGCCCGTTCTAGTGCCTTGGTGAAAATGTCTGCCGGCTTATCCGAAGTGGAAATATGAAGAGTAGAAATGACAAGCGAAGACACTAGATCACGAACAAGATGGCAGTCGATCTCAATGTGTTTGGTCCTCTCATGAAAGACTGGATTGGCTGCAATGTGTGCCAAAGGATTTCACAGCAACCATTGGCCATAGCTCTATACCCGGCTTCGGCTGAAGAACGCGAAACAGTGTGTTGCTTCTTAGTCTTCCAAGAAACTGGCGAGACGCCCAAGGTGACAAAATACCCCGTGACAGAACATTGAGTGATAGGACAAGTTGCCTAGTCTGAGTCGCAGTAGGCAATCAGAGCCAAGCTACTATCTCGAGAAAGAAATAGACCCTGTCCTGGACTGCTTTTAACATAGTGTATAACTCTCAACGCTGCAGACCAATGATCCACTTTTGGCTGCTACATGAACTGCGAAAGAGTATGAACTGCAAAACTGAGCTCAGGTCGGGGGATAGTAAGATAGAACAACTTCCCAATAAGGCGGCGATACTACTCAGGGTGATCATAATCCAGACCATAAGCTTTGGCAAGAGCTTGCGTTGGATCCATAGGTGAAGCATGGGCTTCCAGCCAAGTTAACCAACCTCGGCCACCACCTCCAATGCGTATTTGCGCTGAGAGACAAAGATACTTGATGGATTTCGCACAACTTCCAGTCCCAAGAAATATTTAAGAATATCGAGATCCTTCATATGAAAGCAGGATGACAAGTACTGCTTGAAAGTAGATATGGCGGTTGAACTATCTCCAGCAATAATGAGATCATCGATATACCCCAAAACATGAAGAGTATGACCAGAACGGGAAAGACTGAACAATGAGTAATCTGCATAGCTTTGTCGAAACCCATACTGGCAAAGAGCATGTGCAAGCTTAGAAAACCAGTTTCTAGGAGCCTGCCTGAGACCATACAGGGACTTATATAGGTGATATACTTGACCAAGAAGTGCCTTGGAGTAGCCCGATGGTGGAGTCAAAAAGACAAGCGCGTCCAAGTCGCCATGAAGAAAGGCATTATGAACATCTATTTGGTAGAGTTCTCAACTTCGTACAGCAGCAACGGAAAGAAATGTACGAACTGTGACCATCTTGGAAACTAGAGCAAAAGTCTTATTGAATTCAATGCCTTCAACCTGGCAATTCCCTAACACAACAAGACAAGCCTTATAGTGTTCAATATCACCATTAGACTTGTACTAGATACGATATACCCACTTACAACCAATTGGCTCCTTATCAGGAAGAAGAGCTGTGAGAGACCAAGTGTCATTTCTCTCGAGGGCCTCAGTTTTGGTGTGCATGGCACCACGCCAAGGGGCTTGCTGGACGGCCTCTGAGAAGCGAACTGGTTTATGGCTTGAGGTTACTGTAGCCAGGAAATGAGCATAAGCTGGAGAAAATTTAGCGGAGGAGACAAAGCTGATGATCAGATATGGAGTGGAAGAGGCAATCAACTAAGAATCATCACGATACATGGAGCTGCATACGAAATCCTCCAGTAGAACACTGGGTTGACGTTGGCGTGAGCTATGCCGAACGTCCAAAATAACCTCCTCTACTGGTGAGCTGACCGCAGCGGGCAGCAAGGAGCAGTCGCCAGTTGGCGTGAGCTTGGCTGTGGACAAGAGTTGCGCT
Organism: Rubia yunnanensis; assembly: GCA_037428765.1. Taxonomy (NCBI): domain Eukaryota; kingdom Viridiplantae; phylum Streptophyta; class Magnoliopsida; order Gentianales; family Rubiaceae; genus Rubia; species Rubia yunnanensis. The sequence goes on along the minus strand of CM075071.1, from coordinate 61,082,869 downwards.
GGCAAAACGATCGTGATTGAACTGCTATAATATGTGTTTCCCCTGAACGTGGAGGGTGGAGAAATATGCAAAGAACTCCCCCTTTTCGTGAGTGGTGAAGTATCTGGACTTCGAAGACAGCTGGATGAGGGTCTACCTGCGTCGACTTCGGCGACGAAGAAGTGGATGGACCCTGAAGAGGAAATATATCTTCAAAGAACACAACTTCTCTGGAGAAGAAAAACTGTTCCAATTCAAGATCATATAGACACCAGCCTTGCTTTCCACTTGGATAACCCATGAAAATGCATTTGCGACTACGAGTAGCAAAATTATCCGTAGGCCGAGGGAGAGTGGAGGCGAAGCAGAGACAGACAAAGACCCAAATATATGATTATATTGGAGCTCTTTGGAAAATCAAATGAAAAGGAGTATGATTCTGAAGAATCAGCATGGGAGTACGGTTGATCAGATAGCACGCTGTAAGAATACATTCGCCCCAAAACCTGATCGGAAGAGCAGCCTGAAACCGTAAAGCACGCGCCACATTTAGGGGATAACGATGCTTGTGTTCTACTCTGCCATTCTGCTGAGGTGTGTAAGCGCACGAAGTCTCATGAAGAATACAGTGGGAACCGAAGTAAGCCTTAAGACCAAAGAATTTAGTACCATTGTCGAACCTAAAATGATGAACTGATGTCTAAATCTGAGTGACAGTTAATGCACAAAAATTCATGACCAGTTTTGGAACCTCTGACGTGGACTTAATTAAATAAACCCATGTAGCACAAGAGTAATCATCAATGATGGTAGAAAAATAAGTTGCACCATAAGAAGCAGCAGTTCTGTATGGTCCCCAAATGTCACAATGAACAAGATCAAACAAGTGTGTGGCTTTATTATAACTCAACGGAAAAATAGCTCGGGTTTGCTCGGAATGAAAACAAATATCACAAGGAGTAGAACTCCGTACAGAAGCACAAGGAACATGTAAATATGCTAAAACTATAAATAAGGGATGCCCCAGTCGTCGGTGCCACAACTCGATCGATGTCACCTTCTTGGTCTTGGTCACAGAATAGGCACGAGTGGCTGCCGAGAAATGCTGCAACCAGTAAACACCATATCTCTGCTCACCCACACCAAAAACTATCTTCGTATCGCTTTCTTGAAGTATACACAACTTTTCAGTTAAGAAAGAAAAACAACGAGCATTTAGAAGGAACCTAGAAAAGGACAGGAGATTGCATTCTAGTGTTGGAAGATACAGAACATGGTCAATTATGGCAGATTGAGAGAAAACTAAAGAACTTTCCTTAACTGCTCAATCAACATGGTTATCTGTACGCTAAATAGGCATAGATGCAATATTGACAGTATCATGTAGGATGGCAAGATTTCCAATCATATGAAAAGAAGCAATCTTGTCGACATTCTAGAGAAAGTGTTTACCAATAGCATTTGAAGAATGAGTGTATATAGTGGTATACATCTGTAACACTACCTGTCATTGGTCAGGGCTGAGATTTGATCCTCGGGTAGCGGACTCCGGGAGGGACATAGCATCGGACGCTTGAGCGGGAACTTGCTATTGCGTCGAGAAGGAGACTCCGGCTGGTGGACTTCCTCGGCCATAACCGACGCCCGGGTTACACATAGCCGACCGATGCACGAACGCCTCAGGAACGCCATGGAGTTTCTAGCACTTGGAGATGACATGCCCCTTCCTACCACAATGAGAGCACACAGGACGGTCGGCTGATCAGTCCGGTGCAGAGGGAGGCTAAACGCGTGCAAAAGGGGCTGACTTGGCCTGAGCTGCGAATGCCACGCTATCAGATTTGGTATCACGTTCGAGCATGAGAATCTTATGGCATTCTTCTTGCACGACCAAGTACAAATTCGACTGATGAATGAGAGGGGCTCTTGCGCCATGATGCTGGAGCGAAGAGTTCCAAATGAGTGATCTAGCCCAAGAAGAAATTGGTGAAGACGCTCGACATCGCATTATGCACGAAGTTTGGCCATGATATTACAAGTACAATTTGCGCAGAGACATGCTTGAAGGGGAACATATGTGTGAAGTTAATCCCAAATCTTCTTTAGAGCTCCATAATATGACGCAACAGGTTTTCTACCTGGTGATAATTGGTGAAGTCTGCATGAAGCTGAAGAAGACGTGGCCCATTACCGATAGAGAATCGATGACATAGTTCCTCCCAGATCTCAAAAATAGTTTCTGGATAAGTGATGGAAGATCATAGAGACGAATCAATCGATTCCACAACCCATCTGATGAGCATGGAATTGACATTATACCAATCATCAAGGTCAACAGGGGAAACACCGTCTTGAGAGATGCGACCATCAATAAATCCTAGTTTACATTTAGCCTTTAGTGCGTTCTTCATCGAGGTAGTCCACTTCTAATAGTTATCGCCCTTAAGAACAACCGGACAGATAGACCGGCCGGGGTGATCCTAAGGGTGAAGGTAGAAGGGAGAAGAATAATCAAGAGGTCGCTGCAGTGGCTGAGGTCCACCATTGCCATAGAGGCTCAAAGGTGGCACTGGCGGTGAAGTGTCGCCGGCGGCTGGCGGCGTCGGCGGTGTGTTGACGACGCTGTCTGAATCGCTCATTGTTGGGCGGTGAGTTTGGATGGCATCTAAGGTGAAAATATAGGGTTTTAGATAGTTGGCTCCGATACCATGAAAGAAGGGGTTTTGGGAAAGTGTTTACTGATTTGATATTCACACAAATGAAAGGGATTTGTACCCAAATAAACATAAGTTGACAAGACTAACTTAGTGAAGTACAAAGTCTATTACAACACAAACTCTATTACAACTTCCAATAGGGGCTCTCCGGCGAAATCAGTTTCATTTATCATCTCCCATTTTAGATGAAGAATTTTGGCTCTACCAACAAATTCGGACAACATCTGACACGGTAAAAGGTTGCTTGTGTGTTAAACATTACCCTGCGGGGTAAAACCTTTAAAAACATCTCCTAGAGATGATATAGTAAACGATTGGTTAACACTAGTTAGATAACAGAGCATGATGCGTGGTGAGCTTGATAATAAATTATAGAAATACTACAGGAATGTTGCCACTCGAACCCTCACCTCTCAAAGCCTCCAATGGAACCTTCACCTCTCGAATCAATTTCGAGAGGTACTGATCGGAGAGGTGAAGGTTTGGGTGCAGAGGTTCAATTGGAGGGGTTCGAGAGGTATTGATTCGAGAGGTGAAGATTCAGGAGTAGAGGTTCAAGTGGAGGGGTTCGAGAGGTACCGATTCGAGAGGTGAAGGTTCAGGTTTAGAGGCTTCAAGTGGAAGGGTTCAAGTGGAGAGATTCAAGCGGTGAAAGTTCAGGTGGTGAAGGTTCAAGTGGAGGGATTCGAGAGGTACTGATTCGAGAAGTGAAGGTTCAGGTGCAGAGGTTCAAGTGGAGAGGGTTCAAGTGGAGGGGTTTGAGAGGTACCGATTTGAGAGGTGAAGGTTCATGTGGAGAGGCTTCAAGTGGAAGGGTTCCAGTGGAAGGGTTTGAGAGGTACCAATTGGAGCGGTGAAAGTTCAGGTGGAGAGGGTTCAAGTGGAGAGGTTCCAGTAGAGGGATTCGAGAGGTACTGATTTGAGAGGTAAAGATTCAGGTACAGAGGTTCAAGTGGACAGGTCCCAGTGGAGGGGTTCGAGAGGTACTGATTCGAGAGGTAAAGGTTCAGATGAAGAGGTTCAAGTGGAGGGTTCCAGTGGAGGGGTTCCAGTTAAGGGGTTCGAGAGGTGAAGGTTCAGGTGGAGAGGGTTCAAGTGCATCTGAGCCTTCACCTCTCGAATCTTCACATGGACCTCTCCACCTGAACTTTCACAGCTCGAATTGGTACCACTCGAACCCATCCTCTGGAATCCTTCCACTTGAAGCCTCTCCACCTGAACCTGAACCTCTCGAATCGGTACCTCTCGAAACCCCCCCCCCCCCCACTTGAACCTCTGCACCTGAACCTGAACCTCTCGAATAAGTACCTCTCGAACCCCCAGACAAACTATTACCTCTCGAACCCTCCACTGGTACCTTCACCTCTCGAATCCACTACCTCTCAAACCCTCAACTGGATGGGAACCCTCCACTCGAACTCTCACCGCTTGAACCCTTCACTAGAACCTTCACCTGTCGAACCGGCCAATGGAACCTTCACCTCTCAAACCATCCAATGGAACCTTCACCTCTCGAATTCGTACCTCTCGAACCTCCAGTCAAACTCTCACCTCTCGAACTCTCACCAGTGGAGAGGTTAGAGAGGTACTAGTTCAAGTGAACCTCCACTGGAACCTTCACCTCTCGAATACGTACCTCTCGAACCAGTACCTCTCGAACACACCACCTCTCGAACACACTACCTCTCAAACCTCTACTGTAACCTTCACCTCCCAAACCTCCAATAGAACCTTCACCTCTCGAATCCGTACCTCTCAAAACCACTACCTCTCAAACTGTCCAATGGAACCTTCACTTCTCGAATACTTACCTCTCTAACTAGTACAACTTGAACCCTCTACTCAAACTCTCACTGCTCAAACCGTTCAATGAAATCTTCGCCTCTCGAATCTGTACCACTCGAACCTACTGCCTCTCAAACCATCCACTAGAACCTTCACCTCTCAAACCTCCAATGGAAACTTCATCCTCGAAGTCGTACCTCTCGAAGCCGAACCTCTTGAACCAGTACTACTCGAACACACTACCTCTCGAATACTCAACCTCTCAAACCTCCACTGGAACCTTCAACTCTCGAACCAGTACCACTCGAACCCACTACTTCTCGAACCTCCACTAGAACCTTCACCTCTTGAATTCGTACCTCTCGAAACCACTACCCCTTGAACCATCCAATGGAACCTTCACCTCTCGAATATGTACCACTCGAACCAACTACCCCTCGAACCTCCACTAGAACCTCCACCTCTCGAATCTCTACCACTCGAACCAACTACCTCTCGAACCTCCACTGGAACCTTCACCTCTCGAACCTCAAATGGAACCTTCACCTCTCGAATCCGTACCTCTCGAACTAGTACCACTCGAACCATCTAATGGAACCTTCACCTCTCGAATCCGTACCACTCGAACTAACTACCTCTCGAATCTGTACCACTCGAACCAAGTACCTCTCAAACCTCCACTGGAACCTTCACCTCTCGAACCTTAAATGGAACCTTTATCTCTCGAATTTGTACCTCTCAAACCAGTACCACTCGAACCCTTCACTTGAACTCTTACCTCTCGAACCTTCCAATGGAACCTCCACCCCTCAAGAGGTACCTCTCGAACCAGTACCACTCAAACCCACTACCTCTCGAACCTCCAATGGAACATTCACCTCTCGAATATGTACCTCTCGAACCAGCACCACCCGAACCCACAAGCTCTCGAACCCTCTACTCGAACCTTCAACTCTCGAGATGTACCTCTCGAACCAGTACCACTCAAACCCACTACCTCTCAAACCTCTTATGGAACCCTCACCCCTTGAATCTGTACCACTCGAAACCCCCTACCTCTAGAACCCTCCACTCGAACCTTCAACTCTCGAGAGGTACCTCTAAAACCAGTACCACTCGAATCCACTACCTCTTGAACCCTTCATTGGAACCTTCACCTCTCGAATCTCTAAAGGAACCTTCACCTCTCGAATATGTACCTCTCGAACCAATACCACTCGAACTCTCACCTCTAGAACCCTCCATTGGAACCTTCACCTCTCGACTCTCCAATGGAACCTTCACCTCTCGAGAGGTACCTCTCGAACCAGTACCACTCGACCCAATACCTCTTGAACCTCCACTGGAACCTTAACCTCTTGAACCCTCCAATGGAACATTCACCTCTCGAGAGGTGCCTCTCAAACTAGTACCACTCAAACCCTTCACTCGAACCTACAACCTCTCGAACCCTCCACTGGAAACTTCACCTATCAAACCGTCCAATGGTATATTATTATTGTTTTTTTAAATGCATAAAACGACATCGTTTTGGGCAGCCACTTGACAGCACCTGTAGAAACACATAGTTAGGCAGGCATTTTTTTAAAAAAAATGCCCAACATGATGTTGTTTTGGGCAGCCACTTGATAGCACATGTAGAAACACATGGTTAGGCAGGCATTTTTTTAAAAAAAAATGCCCAACATGATGTCGTTTTGGGCAGCCACTTGACAGCACCTGTAGACGCACATGGTGAGGCAGCCATGTGCGTCTATAGTAGCCTGCAAAATTATTCTTCTACCCCTGACAACCATTTGTGTCAACCATGGGGTTGGCATCATTTCTTTTATATAGTACCCTAAGATAATGACTAGAGAACTAGATCCAACATTCTAGGAAAAGGAGAAATTGAGTCGATAGTGGTTTGCTAGGTTTTTTAAGATTTAGGTTGTACCCTCAAAGTAGTCGAGTCTACGACAGAAGAGGCATCTCAAGAGACTATGATCCTTATTATGGTGAGGGGTGTCACTCTCCGAAAATGAGAATTAAATTTGCTTTGCTTTTTTAATAAGAATAAATTTTGAGTCCGTTTCTTGAAAGATGGTATTTCCATAAATCATGGAAAGATTAAGGTTTAAAGTGCAAATTAGAAGAAATAAAGATAAAATGTCCGGGTTGCATGAATCGAGATATAAACTTTATAGCTACTACAAATTTTTAATATTGCAACTAAGACATTTTTACCTTTTATTATTTTAATTAAACTCTATCTTTCCATAAGCCTATGGAAAAATGGTCTTTCCCAAGAATTTTCCACGAATTTGACTTTAAATATTTTACTTCTGATACCAAATAATTAATTTTAGCGTAGTTTATCTTTAATGCCGCATAAAGATAATTATGAGAAAAACTCATGTGAGACCGTCTCACCATAGAAAATGGTGAGACCAAAGACCAGGCTGTAAATATTAGAGATGAGGCTGAAAAATGGGACCAATTTGCAATTTTCAGAAAATGAGGCTAAAAAATAGACAGGTTGTAGCAGATTTTGTGTTAGAAAGCAACTGCCATATTTTTTACCACTTTTTTTTGGAAAGAAAATTCCCCAAATCAAAGAATTTTAATACTAACCAAATTCAAACCAATCTCATCACGGATTTGAAGCATCAAAATAAAAAAAAAATTGCCGATCTAACGCAACATATCGCTGGATCTATCCAACCCAGCATGCTGTGAATTTGCGAATTGGCTAGATCTGCAAATTTTTGGCATCTACGATCTGAATTTGATGATGACATGATAAATTTTGCGACATAATGTAGGTTTGAAAGCTTATACGATCTGTGACGTTGAAATCATCGAGGTAATATGAAATTTACGGTCTTAAATATCAATTTTCATCATGGAGGTAATCTGAATATTCAAGTTTTATGGTTGAAATCTCAATTTTATGAAATTAACAGTTGAAATCAACGATCTAAGGTGGTGTTGTTATAAACTATGGAAAACAAAACAATTCAAGGCAGTGAAATTGAAATTGTTTTGAAAGCAACGAAGATGTTCAATCTGAAAATTCAAAAAGTTACGTCCATGTTAGATTTTGATTGCGTATATACAGTTAAACGCATGAAGTTATTTCATGAACACATAAAGTAACATTTTTATATTGTGAAAAAATAATTGTCAGATATGGAATTTAGTTATATGCATGTTGTGAAGAAATTTTAGGTACTTTTTAATTTGCTGAAACATATGAAGTAATATGATGAACACTGGATGTAACTGCATGAACACATGAAATAACGTGATATTATTCTGATGGATAATTTTTCAATGTTTGAAATTTGCCTATATGCAATTTGTTGAGGAAATTTAGGTGTTTTTTTAATTTGCTGAAACGTATCAAGTAATGTGATGAACACTGGTTGTAACTGTATGAACGCATAAACTAACGTGATATTATTCTTCTGGATAGTTCCTCAAGGTCTGAATTTGGCTATATGCAATTTATTGAGAAAATTTAGGTGTTTTTAAATTTGTTGAAACGTATGAAGTAAATGGCGAACAATGAATGTAACTGTATGAACACATAAAGTAACGTGATATTTTTCTTCTGGAAAACTTCCCAAGGTCTAAATTTTACTATATGCAATTTGTTGAGGAAATTTAGGTGTTTTTGTTGAAACGTATGAAGTAATACGATGAACACTAGATGTAACTGCACGAATACATGAAGTAACATGATATTATTCTTTTGGATAATTTCCCAAGGTCTGAAATTTGGCTATATGCAATTTGTTGAGGAAATTTAGGTGTTTTTTAATTTGCTAAAACGTATGAAGTAACATGATGAATACTAGATGTAATTGCACAAACACGTGAAGTAATGTGATATTATTAAGATGGATAATTTACCAAGGTTTGAAATTTGGAAATATGCAATTTGTTGAGGAAATTTAGGTGTTTTTTAATTTGTTGAAGCGTATGGAGTAATATGATGAACACTTGATGTAACTGAATGAACACATGAAGTAACGTGGTATTATTATTGATAATTCTCCAAGGTCTAAAATTTGGCTATATGCAATTGTTTGAGGAAATTTATGTATTTTTAAATTTTCTAAAGCGTATGAGTTAATATGATGAAAATTGGATGTAACTGCATTAACACATGAATTAACGTGATATTATTCTTCTGGATAATTTCTCAAGGTCTGAAATTTGGCTATATGCAATTTGTTGAGGAAATTTGTGTGTTTTTAAATTGCTGAAATGTATGAAGTAATATGATGAACACTGGATGTAACTGCATGAATACGTGAAGTAACGTGATATTATTATGATGGATAATTCGTCAAGGTCTGGAATTTGGCTATATGCATACAATTGGAAACATTTAGGTGTTTTTAAATTTCCTGGAACGTATAAAGTAACATAAAAAGTAAATGGTGTATAAGCTTTAACACTTGAAGTAAAATGGTTGAACTTTGCTAGATGATTCATTAATATCTGGAATTCAATTGCATGCATTTTGTTAAGAATATTTTGATGTTTTTAAATTTATTGTAACCCAAGAAGTAGTGTGTTAAATACACGATATAACTCAATATATACATGATGTATTGTGATGCTGAAGTTCTGAAATTTGATTAGTTGTATATTTTTCAAAATATTTTGGTATTGCAAAATTTTCATATATGTCTGAAGTAATAAATTATATACAAGATATTAGCTTATAAACACATAAAGTAAAGAAGTAAAGTGTATAAAAACTACTATATAAAAATAAATTTACGCATTTTATTAAGAAAATTTATGTGTTTTTAAAATTATAGAACATATAAAATGACATATTAAATAAATTATGTAACTGCATTAACACGTGAAATAATATGATCAAACTTTGTGAGATGATTCATCATTATCTAGAATTCAATTACATGCATTTTGTTAAGAATGTGTTTATGTTTTAAAATTTAATGTAGCCAAAGAATTAATATATTAAATATACGATTTAACTCAATAAATATATGACGTATTGTGATGTTGAAGATTTGAAATTTGATTAATTGGATTTTTTTCAAAATATTTTGGTATTGTATCCCATGTACAAATTTATCAATAACTAAATAACCGTTTATGAAAGCCAATAAATTGTAAAATACATGAACTAATCAAAAAATTAGTTGATGTAATGAGTTACTGAAATGATACACACTTGCAAGACCAGATTTTGACACCAATTTGAGTGACATGTCGATATTCTTGCCTCAAAAACTACAAAGGAACATGAAATTCAAGCAGTGTAGTGGAATCCTCCATCTCTAAACCGCCAATAATCCAAGATCCATCTCCCACGAAGATAAAAGGAAGAAGAAGCAAGAGAATTAAATGATGGAAGCAAAGAAAGAAACCAAAGACAAAGGAGTTTGGTACAAAAACACTAAAGCAACAAGTCTAGACCTATGAGATTCAATTTGACATTTTATCTATATTATTATTTTGTACCTTTAACTTAAATTCTGAGACTAATCATTCAAATTGTGGTTCAAATGCTTTAAACACGTGAATTAACGAATGAAGATTAATTAAATAAAATTATATTCAAACTAATATAAACCAAACAACTAGTTTTTTAAACTAATAACTCAAATAAATAAACTAAATGAAAATATATGTAACTAATGTTAGAATAAGAAAATTAAAATATGAGGATCGAAAAGAAACCACAACACATGACTAGAAGTTTTCGAATATTTGAACTAAATTACTAAATAATCAAACACCTACCTAAATAACTGAACTATTTTTGTATTACAATTTCTTGCAAACATCTTGAATTCCTTATTTGGGGGTTGCACAGTTGTGGACACTCCTTCTAGGCCATCTAATTCACCTTCAGTAAACAAGTTAAAAGTCGGGATAAGTTGGTTATGTGTCATTCTCCACCAATTTTTTACACATTCATCAACCATAACACATAATTTGTCATTCCAAAACTCTTGTGAATCTTCAAAGTTATCCGGCTGAATCTAGGTTTGTTCAGTAACACCATCACTTGGTTGCAAGTTGCGCGATCCTTCAACAGTAACATGACCCTTAATCTTCTCCAACTTCTCATACATATCAGCAGTAATAACTTCAATGTTATGCTTGACAATCATGAGAATCTCATCATAATCCTATAGAGGAAAATATATCAATATATTTAATACTGAAACTAAAAACTAAAACACCTAGACAAACATATTAAATACCAAAAGAAAGCATAATAAAATTAATATTTCAACAATTTTTAGAAATTGCAGCAACTCTATCTGGCTTATCCATACGAGATTTACTACCAATCTTAAGCAACCTTTTAACAATATCGGCTATAAAAAAAGAGAGGAAATTATAAGAATTAGATATAGAAATCAAATAATAACCAACAAAAATAATATTAAATTCCATCATATTTGGATACCAGTTGTAGTAGGTTTTATCAGATTTTTTTTCCTTTAAAGATGAGCTTCATAACCTAAAAATTATACAATCAATTATCAGAAAAACCTAAACATTAATAAACAAAATTTACGAACTAACAATATACATACCATCTTTAGTAGTCAATTTAGATTGCAATCGGTGGAATTTCCCCAAATAGGTAGCATCATCTACATTAAAAAGTTATCACATAAACACATGAATAAATAAGTGAAACACTCAAAGTAAACAGAAAAATATGACTATATACATACATATTCAGAAACAAAAAAAAATAAAACAAATCAGATCAACCAAAAATAACTAACCTAAGCACATAAACAGATTAACTAACTCAAATTCAACCATTTAATTAAACTGAATTGGATACACCTTCAAAACGCATATAATTTTCACATATTAATTTAACCAAAGTAGTTACATAAAGACATGAAGATATATTTAAAACAACGAAGGTAAACATATCCAAATGCCAAACATTAACTAAATACACTACAAAACAGAAAACGATCGATATGAGAAAACCACAACAAAACCTGAACTAAACACATAAACAAGCTACCTAATCCGTTCTTAACCATTTGATATCACTGAAACCACAAAATCAGAAAATATAAAAACAATAAAACAGGCACCATTACACGGACAGAACATAAAAAAGTTTAGATACATAACGTTAAAAAATCCATGGGAAAATGAGAATCCAGAAACATTCAGGGAGCGAATGGGGAAAAAATACAGGAATCTAACAAAGAAATTCTATAGGAAGAACACATCTAAAACTGCTCGATAGTTTTATAGTCGAAGAATCGGGTTTGTAAAACTAGAAACATGACTACTAAAGTATTACAAACAGAGCTATACTAGTTACATGCAGGTAGTAGTTTCTAAAAATCCTTTTGAGAATTTTAAATAACCAGTCATATTTGTCAATAGCAACAGCTACTCTCTCTGATCAAGACCATTCAAAACTAGGCACAATGCATCATAACTTCTTAAACTTCTTTTGTCCATTACCATCCATCAGTTATTGCACCTTAATTGCCATCAATCAAGATAATTTACACATAGCAACCAATAGGAATCTTGATTGCCTTTACCAAACACAAACCAACCAAAAAACCAATTTTTATGGCTAAACTCAACAAGAAGCAATAAATTCTAAGAGTACAGAAAGACAGTCCCACAATACTAGTACGTAAAATGAAAATAATTACTGTCAATTGAATGATATGGGATAATTTTTGTATTGAGCATTATGACATGTATATCTAACCTTTACATGTGAACATAGGTGTCTGAGTATTAGGATCCCAAAAATGAACAGTTGTATCACAAGAACCACTTGCAAATTGTTGTCTATTAGGACTAAAGGCAACTGTAAGTACAACTTCTGTGTGGCATGCATGGGTTAATTATCGGAAATAAAAATCAGTCTATAAATATATTTTCTTTCAAATATAACAGAAAGTTATACCAGAGAAAGAGGTAAAATACTAAGCATAACAGTAAAAAGAAACAAAAGTAATGACAGTGGAGCAAAATGTTGCAAATTCTGGTGGAAGGATGATAAAGCCATATAGAAAAATAAAATACAATAAGATTAAGATAAGTCACCAGAAATTGTTGCAGAGCACCGAGAAGCAGTTCGAATGCAAAAAATGCTTGAGGTTGATACACAATGGCCAAGACCTTTTCCATTGATGCTGCAATAGCGAAGAATTAGGTTTTCACATTCAGATAACTTTGATCGTAAGTGATATCGCCACCACTCAATGGATGTGCTTAGAATCGCATAAATTCACGTCAAATAATTCATCAATAAAATAGAGCAACAATAAAAAAATCCTAAATCATACATAAAACAAACAAAAACTCAGAAGAACACCTCTCAAATCAACAATCGATGAAATATGAACACCTTCATCTACAATCGATTCATCCTTATCAACTCTAACTTCCTTCAATCCCTTCAATTTTGTCATAATAACAAAATATCTACAAAATAACAAAACAAAGGACACAAACACACAATAAATGGCCGATATATAACATGCACGGCCGGATTATAGAGCAAACCGTCGAAATTATAGAGAAATCTGTCGGAAACTATGAAAGAGCACAAAACCCCAAAAATCAACCACGAAATCGAACGAATTAAGCAAATCATACCTCTATATGCCGGATTATCAAATGCGATGCAATGTAGCCTACTGATTCACGATTTTATACTAATTTTGGACGGTTTTGAATCAAAAGTTACGAATGCAGTTTGAGAGGGTTTTTGGCAGTTTCAGAATTTGGGAAAACGGAAGAGAAAGAATGAAAATAAATCTAATTAATACCTAAAATATATATCTTATATACTGTTGTCTTTAAGTTTCTAAAACTATTAAAATTTCTTAAAGACCCCTGGTCTCACCATAAGGTTGCGGTCTCAACCAAGTCTTTGTAATTTTATATTAGTAGGTTTTTATGCAAAGCATTTCTGTATAAATAGATTGAATCCCCCTTAGGATCATCTAAATTAAAAAAGTTTTCGGTTTATATGGTGAAACACTAAAACCTTTCTAGTACATGATTTTCACTTTAAATGGGCATTAACGATCTCAGGCCCAAGTTTTCAAAAATGAATTGAAGCCCAAATCAGTTCTTGTCCAACATAGAATATTACTGGAGCCCTGCTATGATCTGGGCTTGAACTTTTCGCCCTGTATGGGCCCATGGATGTAAAATGTTCTGACCTGATGATTAACCAAAATTGGATTAAAAGCCAGAACAATGAACCAACTCTGGAACTAGTACAATTTATTCAAATATTTCAAATGAAATTAATGACTCCTTTATCAATTTTTATTGTTCTAATGATATGACTACCGGATTTGTGCAATTGAATGATGCAAAGTTTTGGGAAATACCGTCTTTTCATAAATATATGGAAAAATGGGGTTTAATTATAATAATAAAAGGTAAAATAACTTAGTTGCAATATTAAAAATTTATTGTGCAAATGTGTAATAGGTATAAAGTTTATAACCTGATTTATGCAACCCGGGAATTTTATGTTCATTTCTTCTAATTTGCACTTTAAACCTTGATATTTCCATGGCTTATGGAAATATCGTCTTTTAAGAGACGGACTCATTGAATGAACTGAATAAAAGGAAATAGGTGAAAACATTAAAATAGTTATGTAATTTAATTTTAATTTTAAAAACTAAAATAAATTGTTATTTTGTTTTTCAATTTCCCTTGATAATTCTTTATTCATAGAGTCTGCCTCTTGAAAGACGGTATTGCCTTTAGGTATGAAAAGACCAAGGTTTAACGTACAAATAAGAAGAAATGAAGATAAAATTTTTGGGTTGCATGAATCGGGTTATAACTACTACACGTTGCATAATAAATTTTTAATATTGCAACTAAGACCTTTTATCTTTTATTATTCTGATTAAACCACGTATTTCCATAAAACTATGAAAAGTCCGTATTTCTCAAAACTTTGCCTTATTCATAAGCTCATTGAGTTGTTATGTGTGTCAATTCAACTTCCACTCATAAATGATACACCCTCTATCTCATTTCAAACTTGAAAAATATTTTATTCTTGGTATCTTTTATTGAGAATAACTATACTTTTTGAAACGTTAATACTTTAAAAACATACATCCTTTGTCCCACCATTAATTGATTAATTTGACTTTTAAAAGTCAACTACATCAATTTTTAGCTATTAATATCTTTATTTATGTGTGTAAAAAAATTCAGAAAAATTATAATATAAAAATATATGTTATGATGAATCCAACGACACATAATATGATAATAATCTTACATATATAATAATAGAATTTAATAGTTGAAGTTGGGTTTGTTTGACTTTCAAAAGTTAAATTAAGCTATTAATGGTGGGACGGAGAGAGTATGTTATAATGAATCTATCAAGGCATCACAAAAATAGTATTTATACTTATATATCAATTTAATTTTATGATCAAAGTTAAAAAATTTTGACTAAACGAATATCTGTAGTCTGAAATGAGACTATAGTAGTATAAAAACATACGGAGTATTGAAGTGTACAAACATTGACAAATTTAAAAGCATAGAGAGTAAATTAATTACTATTAAATCACAAAAACCTACACCAGTGGGATTCTTATAATGATTCATCACGGTCTGCGTTGGTGTTGGGTGATATATACTTGACGTTATCATAGGGAACTAGGAATTCAGAGGCGGTCGGAATATATTTTAACATTTTGAGGTGTAATGTGGAAGTTGAGAGGAATCGATGAAAATGAGGAAGAAACGGGAGTGGACTTTGGGAGTGAGACAGAAGGGGAGTCAATTAGATTCTAAATCCAAATAGCAAAACAACAAAAACTCCCGATCTGTATCAGCTTTTTCATCAACTTCTTCCGCCGCTCAATACGTGCCTTTTTCCTGCCTCCTCCTTTCTTCTAACCATATGTTTTCATTTAAAATATCTTCAGGCCTTCAGAAATGTCCAAACTCAACGGATAACACCTATTGTATGAAGCATTACGGGTCAATATTAGAGGTACATATGGACCGTCATCGAATGTTGATACTACGTAGAAGTGATACATGATCAATATATTAAGAAGTTATAAGCTAGCCAATTATCAATGTGAGACTTTGACACATTTCATGCAGTACATATTAAGAAATGTAGATATTACATGTAATTGTAGATAGAATCTATTTTATTTTCCTAATTTGCACATGTATTGTGTACTACTATATAATGTACCATGCGGTCATAAATACAAACACAGATTATTACCTTTATTTTCTACATGGTATCAAAGCCTAGGTTTGGGTTATTGAGCCGATGTGTGGACCCTCTTTTAATTTGGCTCGATATGAGTTATGGGGGATTTTCACGTTGCCACGTGAGGGGGTGTTTTGAAAGATATATCGCACATCGGTTTCATAAAGACTAAATGACTTTTATATAAGGTCTTGGGTCACCTCCACTTAGTGTCAATTGATTTTAAGATTGAAGCTCAGGATACCTTAAAATTTAACATAGTATCAGAGGCTAAAATCCCGAAACCCTAAAGAAAATTCCACTACCACTGTCGTGCTCCCACCGTAGACATCAACCACGCATCGTCCTCACGCACCACCGTCCAGCCGCCGTCTTCGCTCTTCGTTTCCGCTTCTCATCAACCACCACACATTCGTCTGGTTACCGCGATTCGTCCACCTACATCCCAACTCGGATCGGTCTAGGCATTGCCTCTCACACGTCGATTCTAAGCCCCACGCGTCGCAGCCGTTCACACCACGCGCCGCCGCTTTTTTCCTATCCGATCCGCCTCCAATACATAGATTTCCCGTTGATTTGTACTTGATTTCGCACTATGTCTGCCTCTGAAGTTAATCCGTATAAACAGGCTCGCATCGATGCTGAAGCTGAGACCAACAAGCTGCAGAACATGAACGACTACGAGGTAATGCAACTTTACTAAAAAACTTGCAGTTGAAATCTAGCCCTAAGTCATCTCAACCTTTTGATCGCCTACCGAATGATCCTTACTTTATTGGCTCTTCTTACGGTCCTGGTTTGGTTATCACACCCACCATCCTGAAGGGCAAAGAGAATTACCTTGAATGGTCTAATGGAATTTGCAGTGCTATGCTTGCCAACCACAAGATTTGGTTCATTGATAGATCCATTACCTTGAACGGCCTCCTTTAGTTTGTTCCCTTGAAGCTTGCAAACCGTTGTGCACCTGTAACTTTGCCGCACGTTCTTTCCAAGAGAGAGAAAAATATATGATCTATCAATTTCTCTCTAGTCTTGATGAAGGCTATCACACCTTGTGATCCCATGTCAAGAGTCTTGATCCACTACCACCAGTCATGTGTGTGTATGCGCTTGTGTCCAGGAGGAGAATCACTGAGTTGTCATCTGGTCTCGTGAGTCTTCTTCTGACTCCATGGCATATGTTGCACAAAGCCCACCATTTATTGGTTCTTCGACAATTTTCCTCACTTCAGCTGAGTGCAAGAATCTCGTTTGTACGCATTATCAACGTAAGGGTCACGATAAAGCTTCATGTTTCCAGCTCACAGGTTATCTAGAATGGTACATGAAGATGAGGGAGAGAGCCAACACCGCTAAGAAGATGATGACAACTGCTCCGCCAATCGCCGCCGCCAGTCCCAAAGTTCCCACCGCTGCGGCCCATCCACCTCCGCTGTCGTTCGCAGCGGCCTCCAATGGCATTGCCCCTACCAGTTCTAATTTTGGCCTTGCTCATTCTGATGACCAATGGAGCACGACCATGCATTTATTTAAACAATTTAATTCTTTGTCTGACCATGAGTCAAGTAAGTCTACTTTACCTTGGATTCTTGATTCGGGAGTCTTATATCACATGATCGGTGACAAGGGTTCTCTTATTGATATTACTGCTGCTATCGATACTGTGAATGTTATAGTGTCTGAGGATCTGTGTCGTCTACTACACAATATGGTTCTATTTGCTTTGGTGATATCACCCTTAATCATGTGCTCTACATACCTACTTTGCGATGCAACTTATTATCATGCTCTAGATTGTTATCTACCTTAAAATTTCTATCTTTGTTTACAAAAAATTATTGCATTTTACAAAAAATCAGTACAAGGACTGTGATTGGCATGGGTGAACAGCAAGGGGGGTTTGTTGGCTTCGTATGCTAGATACTCGTGTTCGCCCTCCTATCCTACAGTCTTTTTCTAACAGTTGCTTCTGTGTCTTCTTCTGACTCATGACATCAGCGTCTTTGACATCCTTCCTCTACGGTGTTGTCTTCTGTTTCTTCTATTGATTTTAGAATAAATAATACTTATGTTCCTTGCTCTGTGTATTATAGAGCAAAACAAACTAGACAAAGTTTTCCTTTGAGTTCTTCAAATGCTAGTTCATTGTTTGAATAGATAAATTGTGATGTTTGGGGTCCTTATAGAACACTATCTTCTAGTGGTGCATTTTATTTTTTAAAATAGTTGATGATTATTCCCGAGCTGTTTGGATTTATTTATTAGTTGCTAAGTCAGATATAGCTTCTAGATTTATGGAATTTTGTGCTTTGATCAAGAACTAGTTTGATCGCTCAGTGCTGCACGTCCGGACTGATAACAATGTTGAATTTTTCCTTTGAGATCCTACTTCGCAGAATTAGGGATAATTTTTTAGACATCTATGGTTGATACACCACTACAGAATGGTCGTGTTGAACTCAAGCATCGTTATTTGTTAAATGTTGCACGTGCCTTGCATTTTCAAGCTAATCTTCCAGTTGATTTTTGGGGTGAATGTGTTCTTACAGCTGCTTATTTGATTAGCTAGACACCAACGAAACATCTCAAATGTCGTACTTCATTTGAGATGCTCTATGGACGAGCTCTAAACTACCAGCCTTTAAGGGTGTCTAGATGCTTGTGTTTTGCTTCTTACATTCCCAGATTTTGTGACAAGTTTGTGCCAAGAAGTCTTCGATGTTTGTTTCTTGGTTATTCTGCCAGAAAGAAAGGTTATCGCCTTTATGACTTAGAATTCAGAACTTTCTTCAACAGTTGGGATGCTGATTTTTTTTGAAGACCATTTCCCATGTGCAGCCACTCTGACATCAGCCACAGTGCATCCCAGCAGCGCCACAACCTCACCGCCAGCATCACCACCACCGTCGGAGCCTTACCCACCGGTTGCCACTCCTCCTCTACAGCTGGACCGGCCAACCAGCCCCAATTCTTGGCCACCTGTTCTACCGGTTCAGTTCGATGATGCCCAATTTGAGCCAACACCACTGCATGTGCCGCTGGACCCGGATCCGATTACTGCTTCACTGTCTGACGCAGCATCACCGGCACCAGACTCTGCCGTCCACTGCCACTTACTACCCGCTCAGCCGCGTGCTTCGTCGGTTACTCCGGCGCAGCCTCCTGCAGCCGAGCTGCCTCCTCCCCAATAGAGTATCCGCAATCGTTGCCCTCCTTCTTACTTGAATGATTATGCCTGTGATGATTATGTCTGTGATGTTAGTACTGAAGAACCCCCCCCCCCAACTACTACAATCACTCATGCACCATCACTATCCTCATGTGTTCTCTATCCTCTTACTGATCATGTAAATTATGATAAATTTTTGGGTACGCATTCTAGATTTTTGGGTGCAATAACTTCTAGTGAAGATCCAACCACTTATACTGAGGCATCAAACCATGCTCATTGAAGAGATGCTTTGGCTGATGAGATTACTGCGCGTGAGTGCAATCTGACATAGACGATGGCTCATCTACCTCTGGATAAGACTGCAATTGGTTGCAAATAGGAATACCGTTCCAAGTATAAGTCTGATGGTACCATTAAACGTCATAAAGCTCACCTAGTGGCTCATGAGAATCGCATATTGAAGGGATTGACTATACTAAGACATTTGCTCCCGTTGCAAAGATGAGTTCGGTACGCCTATTTTTGTCTATTGCAGTTATTCATGGTTAGGAACTTCAAATGGATGTGCATAATGTTTTCTACAAAGTGATCTGCGTGAAGAGGTTTTCATGTGGCCTCCCCATGGCTATCCTGCGACCCCCAGATAGGTATGTCACCTTTAGAAATCTCTTTATGGTCTTCGCTAGGCTCCTCACAATTGTTTTTCCAAATTGGCTCAGGCTTTGCATGCATTTGGATTTGTTAAAGAGTAAAGCAGATAACTCTCTTTTTAGATTCTCTCGTGGTTCGGTATCTTTGCATGTACTTGTCTATATGGATGATTTGATTATTGGTGGTTCTTCACCACTTATCTCTGAATTCAAGAAATACTTAAGCTCTTGTTTTCACATGAAAGATCTTGGTCTGCTTAAGTATTTCTTGGGTATAGAGATTTCCAGAAGAGGAGATTAGATGTTTCTTTCATTACGAAAATATGCCCTGGATATTTTATCTGACATGAGTTTATCTACTTCAAAACCGATTGATTTTTTTATTGAGCAATAACACGATCTGGCACGTGTTGAAGGTCCTCTTTACCATGATTCTGAGAAATATTAGTGTCTGGTTGGGCGCATGATATACCTCACTATTACTCGTCCTGAGCTTAATTGTTCAGTTTGAACACTTGCCAGTTCATGAAGTCTCCCTGTGTTCTTCACTGACAAGCTGCAGTGAGGGTGTTGCACTATTTGAAAAGTTGTCCTGGTCAAAGTTTATTTCTCTCCTCTTGTAGTGTGTTATAGTTGACTATACATTGTGATTTTGATTGGGCTGCATACCCCATTACCTGGAGTTCTCTATCCGGATACTTTGTGATGATTGACAATTCTCCTATTTCTTGGAAGACTAAGATGAAACCTACGGTTTCTTGGTCTTCTGCTGAAGCGGAGTATCATGCTATGGCAGTTACATGTTGTGAATTGTTATGACTTAGGTCTTTGCTTAATGATTTGGGGGTTACACATGCTACTCCTATGCGTCTATTGTGTGACAGTCAATCTGCTCTTCATATTGCAGCCAATTCGGTGTTCCCTGAATGTACGAAGCTTATCAATGTTGATTTTCATTTTGTCCGGGATCTTGTGCAGTCCGGTACTATTGTTACTCATCATATCCGCACTTTAGATCGACCTGCAAACTTGTTTACTAAAGCTCTCAGACTTAACCAGTTACATTCATTACTTGGCAAGTTGGGCATTTTTTATCCTCATGCTCTACCTTGAGGAGGAGTATTAAGGAATGTAGATATTACTTGTAATTGTAATTAGATTATATTTTCTTTTCCTAGCTTGTACAGGTATTATGTACTACTATATAATGTACCTTGAGATCATGAATACAAACACAGATTATTACCATTATTTTCTACAATACAATAACATTATGAAAAAAATGTATTTTTAATCCTATGTTTTATTAGAAAGGGTAGATATAAACTTGTAAAATATGAAAGTGAAAATATAACCCCACACTTTGTTGACCAAAGTGTCAACAGGCAAATTGGCCTAGAATTGGTGAAATGACCACTATACCCCTGAGTTAAAAAAATCAAAATAAACAAATAGAAAGACAACAATAACCTCCTTATCTATCTCTTTTTCGCCCTCACTCTCCTCCCTAAGTCATTTTCCTCATGCCCTCACTCTCCCCCCTCCCACACCCCCTCATCTCCTTCACGTCATTCACTCTCCTCCTCCACCAAATCACCACATCCCTCTCTCCACTCTCTCCAGCCCATTACCTCCCCGTTGTGCTTTTCCAGTTAGCGCACTATTTTTGTCTTCTCCCGGTGAGTTTCCGAGTTACCATTTTGAGTTGTAGAAATTCTAACGCCTTGAGTCACTGATATATTGTGTGGCGGTGGTGGTGGTACTGTGGGTAGTCTCGTGGTTATGGAGGTGGATCTAGGGTTTTAGGTGGGGTGGTTCTGGGCCAGTATCAGAGCAACGATGATGGAGTGGCGAAGGACCATCGGCTGATCGGAGATGGGGTGAGCGGCGGAGGACAACCGTCGAATTAGAAATAGGGTGAGCGGCAGCAGTGTGTTTGAAGATGAAGAAGAAGAAGAAGTGTAGAGGGTAGAATGGTTATTAAAATCTTACTTTTAAGCCTAGTGGTATTTATATCCTTTTAGATTTGGTCAACACCTGACTGCATTGAGTCAATGCCAAAATTGGGCTAAATAGGTATAACTGCACAATTTCACAAAAACTTAGGGTTAGTTTCGCAAATTCAGGCTTTACAAGGTCATATCTACACTTTCGAAATGTAATATGGCTATTTTTTCACTTTACCCTAACATTATTCATCACAAACGTGAATACTCCTCCCATCCTCTTTCAAACTGCAAGTTAACTAGTCTTTTAGTCAAAACTTCTTAACTTTGACCATAAATTTGAATTTGTGTTAAAGTACGAATACAATTGTGTAATACAAT
Organism: Rubia yunnanensis; assembly: GCA_037428765.1. Lineage (NCBI taxonomy): Eukaryota > Viridiplantae > Streptophyta > Magnoliopsida > Gentianales > Rubiaceae > Rubia > Rubia yunnanensis. The sequence continues at coordinate 61,060,970 of CM075071.1, read as the reverse complement.
ATTAGATTCATTATAACATATAGTTTCAAAATATTAAATTTTCACAGATATAAATTGTCCTTAATAAAAGATATTAAGAATCAAACATTTATTAGTTAACCCTAACTTTATAATAAAAGTGTCAATATAACCCTACAATCTGAGCAAGTATCAATTTAACAAATTTTGATTTTTGGGAAGTATCATGACCATCCAATAAAAAGGGTTTCCATTTTTTCAAATGAACAATTTGAAGACCTATTGATTCTAACAACTCATTGCAGAGTTGATCATTCGGACCTTTCAATTCATAGATGTAGATCTCGGACCTATGAATGGGGATATTCCCGAAACTCACACAGGAAAAAGAAAGTGAGTTAGACAAAAAGAAAAGCAACTTGGACAAAAAAAGAAGTGACTTGGACCCCGACTTATTATTAGTTGTGTAAATCTAACCCTAACTTTTGACATAGTCGTGCCAATATACCCAAAGTTCCCAATTCAGACGTTGTCCCTAGAAATTCAGACATTGACAAAAAGTAAAATTACAAAATTACCCCTTAAACCAAAGAAGAAAAATTAATGGCCATTATTCCCCTCGTGATATGGCAGCTCTTAGGTTTTCTTCTACTTCAACCCCCCACCACCCCCCACCGAAAAATGCCACAGCTCCACCGAGAAACACCAGTGCTATGTCGGAATGCTGCTGATAGAATTTCTAACAGTCCATAACAGTGAACCAGCAACATAAGCAAAATCGCACTCAAATTGAGACAAATGAAGTCAGTAACTTACACAACAACATAATCCAATGAATCAAGATTGATCCTAAAGTAATTAATAACACTCAAAACAATCCGACATCATTCAATAACTCACCGGACATTGGAGGAGGAGGACAACATCACTAGGTTCGGACATTGGAGGATGACGACGACGCAACAAACATAGGAGGAGAAGGACGACAACTACGACGGACATTGATGGAAAACAATAATGGCGCTAGCTAAAGAAGACATCATGAAATTGGATCATAACCGTTTAGCCCACCATCACCGCTCAGCCCCCTACCATCGCTCAGCCCCCGACCACTGCTAGAACCCCACCGCCGCTTATACCACATCGCCAAAAACCTTCGCGGCCGCTCGGACCCTATCACCGGAAACCCCCACCGCCGCTCAGACCTCACCACCACTAAGAAGCAGGCACCACTTCTTAGAATCAGGCACCACCGCTCAGAATTAGGCACCATAGCTCAGACCCCCACTGCTGCTAAGCCCCGCTAGCGGAAACAACCACCGCATAAATCAAAATCGGGCATCGTTAAAACGATATGAGCAGGTGCAGAAAGGAAGACAAATGAGGGGTGAATGAATGAAGGGAACTTCAACATGAGAGAAGCTCAACGGGGGAGGACGAAGAAGAAAATGGAAATGAGGGCAGTTTAATCTTTTCATACGTTTTGATTTTTTAAAACCAAGGGTAAAATCATCATTTCACCAAATTTTGGCTAAACAGCCGTTGACTTAAAAGTCAGCCAAATTCAAAGTTAGATTGACACTTTCTCAAGTTGCATGGTTATATTGACACTTTCAACAACCGTTATTTTATTGAGAAATATGCAAATATAACCCTATATAATTGAGAAAGTGCATATCTAACCCTCAGATAATTTTTAGTGCAAAAATAACCCTAACCATTATACATCAGTGCAAAAATAACACTGAAGCCTATATCCCAGAATTGACCAACCATTTCTGGCCATTGACCAACTAGAAATTACTAAAATGCCCCTTCATCTTAATAAAAAAATTGAAAGACAAAAATGCCCCTTGACCAACCACTATACTGCTACCACTGCCACTACTTCACCACATTCATCGCACTGCCGCCACTCCACCCCCACCATCACTGCTCTGCCACCACCGTCACTGCTCCACCACCTTCACCGCGCCACAACCACTACTCACCACCACCACTGCTTTGGCTCCTAAGCCCTAGCCCTCCACCACCTCCTCCACTCCACCACCACCACCACTGCCACTCCACCACCTCCTCCTCAGCCCTATTAATCCTAGTTGCAAAGCCTACTTTGTATACCATTATGAACCATTTGAAAGCAGAGGAAACATCTACAAGGAGTAGCAACGGCGTAGGAAGTGGCGAGGCGTATCGGTGGCCGTAGCGGTGCAGTGGAGAAGATCCAGATCCACGCACCCCCTCTCACCACAGTGCCGACAAAGTGAGTTCAGCTTTTTCCCATCACCACTGGTGAGTCCAAACTGTTGGGAAGAAGGGCGTTCGTGACGATTTGCTTCCATAGCCGACCAAATCAATGCCTCCGTTGCCGACCTCCATCTGCAATTCCAGCTGGAGAATTTGATTCATCAACCATACCTCTGATTCCAGCTCCAGTGAGGCTGCCTCTGTCGTCGATCAAATCAATGCCTCCGTCGCCGACCTCCGTCTCTGATTCCCACCCCTGTCGTCGTCCCATCGAGGAAGGGTGGTCGACCCAATTCCAGATTTGTTCATGCTTCCGAAGTGCTTCCAAAGGTCACAAATTATTTCATGAATTGGAAACTAGTGGTGGAGGACTGGAAGATCGGGATCAACCTCCGATAGAAGGTTAACGTGAGATTCGGCAAGGTTTCGACAAAGATCAAGCGTTTGATGAGTGATGAGAAATTGGAGAAGAGAGTTGTGGGCGGGTGGAAGAACACACCAAAATTTTAGGGATTTGGGGGTATAAAAGTAATTTCATTGCCTTTTGTATTATTTTTTTACAAAGGGGTAAATTTGTCTTTTCATCATAATCCGACCTCAAATTTCCAAAAAATGTTATATTTGCATATAAACTAACTATCTAGGGTTATATTTTCACTTTCAATTATCACAGGTTATATGTGCACTTTCGTCAATTATGTAGGATTATATATGCACTTTGCTCTATTTACACTTATCTCTTTTATTTATATAGATGGTTGAATTCTCGAATATAACATTATTTACGGTTTTTTTTTTGAAAAAAAATGCATCAACAATTGTTTTACCAGATTATCATTGCTTACTTTTATCATTATCATTTCATTTTTCATTTCTACATGCAAACCAAACACCCTTACTTAGTCGCGAATCCAGAACTACAAATGAAGGGGTGCTATATTGTCTTACATGGAAAATTTTATTATTGATTTGTTATTAATATATTCAACTTTTTTGGTATTTACTACAATATAAATATTATAAGATTTTTCAAATGCATAAAAAATTTATTAGTTAATTATAATGTATAAAAACTAATTATATGACATGACATAAAATTTAGTATATAATCAAAATATTGAATTAGTATGATAAAATAATACTCACTCTGTTTCACTAAGTTTCGCACCGTAGGTTTAGATTTTTTTTTTGTAAGTTGAAATGTGTGGAGAAAATTGAGTGAAGAGAGTAAAAAGTTTAATGACTGGTTGAGAATGGTGTACTTTTTGCCATAAAAGGAAATGTGACAAACGTAGAAAAACAAACAAATATGGTAAGTGGGCAAAATTGATAAAACAAACGGAGTAAGAGAATTTAGTCTAAATAATTGTTCAGTGCAAATTGTATAATGAAAAAAAATTATATAATTTATGGGTATCAAAATAAGATACTGTAAGTTAATAAGTCAAAAATGTTCTTTGAATGAGCCGGGCCCGTATGAATGGTCTGGAAACAATTGAACGTCCACGAACCCAATTAAACATGGCCCACTTAAATAAAGTTTAAGAGTTAATTATTAAAAGGGGATTGTAGTGGATGCTTCCTCCTCTTCGTCACTAAATGATGTCTGATGCTGCAAATTCATGCAAGACCAAAATTTCTAAACACCCAAAATCTGAGTCAAAGTTTAAAGAAACTCACTTCATTTCCATTTTTCAATTCTTGTTAATCACATTATTAATTTCTTTAGGTCTGAAAATTAGGTAATTGAACGGAATCTCAGCTGGTGCTTAAAGGCAAAAAAAATTTACTTCTACCACTAGTCGATAGATCCGAGCTGGGGCTCCAACATCACCTGCCCCCACTCTGGATCCGCTTATGCCCTTAATCATTCTCTTCTGGAATACAACTACTCTTTTCATTTAATTAATATTGACACTTTTAACATAATAATTTAGAGGATATCAACTGAATCAAAAGTAGAAAACGTAAAATGAATTGATAGGCATAGTATAATGTATGAACTTTGCTACTCCCAAACAAAACATGTGTTAATATTATTTCAACTCCAACCATCTCAAATCAACTTTTTCCAGCGCTTCTCAACTCTTCTTAGCTCATCTCAAGTAATTTCAGCTCCAATCAACTCAACTCAGATCTTCTCAACTCTTCTTAATTTTCTCAACTCCTCTCAGCTCTTCTTACCCCTTCTAAACAATTCTCAGTTATCCTCAACTCCTTCTCAGCTCCAATAAACTCAGCTCAACTCTAATAATTTTAGATTGTCTACTTTCAACTTCATTCAAATCTTTTTAATTTAGAAAGTTCTTTAATCTATTTTGAATATGAAACTTATGGTAAATGTTGTTCATATTTGACTAATGAATTATTATAATTATTGTGACTATGAAAAGAATGCGTACTGTTATAAATTTTTAATTGAACATACAATTACATGATATATTATTAATTATTAACAAATTGTTAAATACCATGAAATTTTAAAATCTTTATTTTAAAAATCATTTTATTAAGTTTCACTCGAGTGTAAAATTTTTTATTATGAATTTTACTAGGGTTGAATACGACAGTAACTACAAGGTAAATAATGAAAAAAAACATATAATTATCACTTTTGATAAATTTTGGGGAAATATGCAAATATAACCCTATATAATTGAGATATAACCTAGAGATAATCCATTGACTGGTCATTTTCGGCCATTGACCGACTGAAAATTACTAAAATACCCTTTCAACTTAGTACAAAATTTTGAAGACAAAAATGCCCCTTGACCCACCACTTTACTGCCACCGTCCCTTCTACTTTACCACGTCGCTACCACCACTCCACCACAACCACTGCTCCGGCTCTACCATCAACCAACCCTAGCCCCGTCTCCTCCTCAGCTCCACCACCACCACCAACCCCTCTCCCCGCTCGCCACCCCCACGCCACTTCCGCCACCATCAGTCACCATTTACGGTGCCGCTCAGCCAAGCGTCAAAAATTAAGACCCATCCTAGCCCCGCCTCACCATCAACCAGCATCCACTGCGCACCACCATCTTGGCGCCACCCCGAAAGTACTAATTTACAGATGTTTAATCCAACTCAATTCATCTATCAATTATATCCCTTTAATCTTCTCCCAAAACCCAAATGGTTAAACTAGGAATTGATTTTCTCGAAAGTACTAATTTATAGAGCTTGGATCAATCTCAATTCATAGTTTCATCCATTTAATCTTCTCCCAAAACCCACCAACGAGAGATCCTTCCCCGATGAATATACCTCCCTGATGACCTCCCTTCTCTGATGAATATCCCTTCTCCGACGAATATCCCCTTCCCCAGTCGTGCTCCACCGTTGTTGGGAAAGAGTCGAGCTCCAGTGATGTTGGGAAAGAAATGTCTTGTGAAATCTCAGCGCCCTCGCAGTTTTGGGAAAGAGAACGACGCATTTATACAGACGCGGATTAGTCTTGTCCCTCGCCGCCACCACCACCACCACCAACCCCACTCCCCGCACGCCACCCCCACATCCCCACGCCACCTCTGCCACCATTCACCACCATTTTCGGTGCCGCTCAGCCAAGCACTAGAAAATCAAGACCCATCACCCCCTATCCCCGCTCACAAATCTTTGCGTTCGCATGTTCCCGACCACCACAACCAACCGCTCTCCCCGCTCGTCACCCCCACAACGCCATGCCACGTTTGCCACCCGGTGCTCCTGGCACCAAAAATCACTAGCTTGATTCTCAAAGCCATCGATGCAAAAATCAACTGAGAAAAATTAGCTGATTTCAGAGGATCACTGTCACCGATCGGAAAGCTTGTTGAAGAAAGGCATTGGGCGATGGAGATAAAGTGGCCGGAGAAGATGAAACCAGATACTAGATCTGGGGGTGATCAGAGTTGAGCGAATGGTTAAACGAACGGAGGGGCTGATTTCATAGGGATTAGAAGTTTGAGTAGAAGTTGTTTCAAGGGATTTAAGAGGGATTATAAGTTTAAGAGGGATTAGAAGTTGCTTCAGAAATGGTCTAGAGAAGAAGAAGCAATTAGGTTATAAGTTTTGGGGTCAAAATAGTAACTTTATTTTTTTTTTGTTTTTTTTCAGAGTGATAAAATTTACTTTTCATCTAATTCCGGTCTAAATCCGCTGGAAAAGGTTATATTTGCACATACACTAATTATCTGGGGTAATATTTGCACTTTCAAATATCACAAGGTTATATGTGCACTTTCGTGAATTGTGTAGGGTTATGTATATACTTCGCTCTAATATCTATCTAAATTATTTATCAGTCTTTTAAATTATGGAAGTATATACATCTTGTGCACATTACCAACATTGTATTCATTTACATCCATACTACCAACACTGATGTGCGTAGAGCATCTCCAATACTACGAGGTCCCTCGTGTATATTGTAGCAACATGTTGAATATACACTGTGGTATATTTGGAATTGTTTAATTTTAAAAACTTTGTTCTCCAATCCTAAATTTGTAATCTAGTATTTATTAATTTATACAAACATTTAATTAATAATTCTAATTTATTTCACATAAGTGCCATATTATTAATAATTATATTCATAATATTTGTGAAATAGTCTGTCTCTTGAAAGACTGTCTTTCCATAAGCCATGAAAAAATCAAGGTTTAAAGAGCAAATGAGAAAAAATGAAGATAAAATTTTTGGGTTGCATGAATCGGGTTATAAAATTTATAACTATTACACGTTGTATGATAATTTTTTAATATTGCAACAAGACCTTTTTACCTTGAATTATTTTAATTAAACTCCATCTTTACATAAGCCTATGGAAAGACGGTATTTCCCAAAACTTTGCGTTTGTGAAATACTAGCAATTATAAAAAAAATCATTTCACTTCAACTCGATAACGTCAAGGTTCAAATTCTATAGTTACATCATAAAATTTACATAATATATTAAATATTTTATTAAATTATTTAATTCACATGCACAATTATTTATATCATAATTAATTATTAATATGTAATATAATTTAACCGTTATCTTCTTTTAATTATTTTTGTTTGGTTCAGTTTGATTCAGTTCCGTTATGTTAGACTCAATCAACTTCAGTTTGCTTCAGTTCAGCTCAATGTGATTCATTTCATTTTGGCTTTATTCAATTGGCCTCATTTTGATTCAATTTAGTTCAATTTGATTCAGTTCAGCTCAGTTTGATTCAATTCAATTCAGTTGTTTCATTTCAGTTCAGTTTGATTCGGTCAATATGATCATTTTTAGTTCAATTTTATTCAATTAAATTCAACTAGATTCGGTTCATTTCATTTTGATTTAATTTAGCTCGTTTTTGTTCAATTTAGTTCATCGACAATTAATTCAATTTAGTTCAACTCCAATCAGTTCAACTCCGCTCCAATCAGTTCAGCTCCGCTCCAATCGGTTTAACTAAACTCCAATCATCTCTTCTCAGTTATTCTCATCTCATCTCTAATCAACTTAACTCAATTTCAAACAACTTAATTCAAATTTTCTAATATTCTCAATTTTTCTTAAATCCAATATATTCAACTTTATTTCAGCTAAATTGCACGTGCCTAAGTGGAATCACAACAAAGCTCACTTGCGCAAGTACGTGTGGGCAGTCTTCTCAATGCAATAGTACAAAGACGACTGGTATTTTCTCCACATCAGAACATGTTAATTAATGTACAGAGAAGCCAATAAAATTGGAATGATACATAGAAGATTAGCATGGCCCTGCGCACGGATGACACGCACAAATTGAGAAAAAAAAAATTAATGTACAGTATTTCTTCTGGTCCACTAATAATGACTCATTTTTTTTTGGATATTTTTTTATATTGGCTTCTTCCCCTTTTAGTAAATCTTAGATTGTTTTTATCCACACTTTTTATACTTTCAATACAATCTCTATCATTCATTTATTTTTTTAAAAAAATTTGTGCTAAAAAATTAGGGCCATAATAAATGAACCAGAGAGGGTATTATTGATTCATTATGCGACTTACATCAATTTTATAGTTTTTCAAGAAAGAAAATAAAAGGCCAGCTCACAGGCACCATTACATCTTTCCTCTAACATTTTCAAGACATGCATGATGTGATTGTCCATCGAGAAAAGAAAAAGAATAGGGTAATACGTAAATGACTAAATTAGTTTTTTGTTCCTCTACAAAGTATCTTTTATTATTTTTTAGTCTCCAGTTGCAAAACCACCGTTAGATGGTACCCTACAAATTCAAAACATTGTTTTTGGTCCCCAAACCCAGTTTTCGGCCAGATTTCTGATTTTCAGGCACACGTGCCGGTCACGTGCCATTTTTTCCGGTATGGTGAAGGGTAATTTGGTAATTTCACAAATTAAAAATATTTACTCATTTTTTCATCCGAAACCCTTGAGGCTCAAATGTTGAATCTCAATTTGTGATTTTTGATTGGATCCAGCAGAAAAAGTCCTACATGCGTCTGAATCTCAACATTTTTTCATCTGAAACCATTGAAATAAATATCACCCCATAGAACGACTGCATAAAATTGAAAATATTCTCCCCGACTTACAAACAGAAGGCAGAGCAGTGGCTCTGGCAACGTCAATGGGCATCGGAGCCTTGTCGGGACTGGCCAGCAGCTCGCACAGACACATCGGCTGCACCTCCAACAAAGTCTTCACCTCCGGGCAGCAAGGCTTCTCCAGCGCCGTCAAATTGCTCCCTGGTCCAACATCAACGGCGCTGTATACTGTTTCTCCGGCGCACAACAACGACGCCGCCTGCTCCTGCGACATCCCCACCGAGATTTTCACTGCAAATCTGTGCCACTGAACCCACACCACCGCCGCTTCTCCACTCCGCCTGCTCCCCCACCCACCGCTAGGTTTCCGCCCTGCCACACTGCTCCGCCACTCCGACGCACCCGCCGCCACAGTCACCTACCGCCCACCTAGCCACAGCTACACACGGCCCACCCCGCCCCACCCGACGCCACCCCGAAAAGCCCTAATCCAACGCCACTGCAAAACCCTAATCTGATGCCACCGCGAGCCGCCCGACGCCACCCACCGCCGCGAGAAGAAGAAGAAGAAATGAGACCGAAGAAGAAGCAGAAAAATAGATTTGAAAAAATGAAGGGGGATGAAAAAAATGAGTAAATGTTTTTAATTTGTGAAATTACCAAATTACCCTTCACCATACCGGAAAAAATGGCACGTGACCGGCACGTGCGCCTAAAAACCAGAAATCTGGCCGAAAACTGGGTTTGGGGACCAAAAACAATGTTTTGAATTTGTAGGGTACCATCTAACGGTGGTTTTGCAACTGGGGACCAAAAGAAGTAAAAAATACTTTGTAGGGGACCAAAAAAATAATTTAGTCTATGTAAATATAATCATATATATTGAAGAAAGTATAGATATAACTTTGAATTATTTTTTAGTGTAAATATAACACTAACTATTATATATAAGTGCAAATATAACTCTAAAGTCATTCTTCCGGCATTGACTGATCATTTCAGGCCATTGACTGTCCAGAAATTACCAAAATGTTCTTCTAACCTAATACAAAATTTTAAAAGAAAAAATGCCCCCACCACCCAACTCTGCCACCAGCCCCGCCATCCCACCACCAATTTGCCACCACCCAGCTCTGCCACCAGTCCTACCATCCCACCACCAATCCACCACCCAAAAAAATTAGCATAATTCAACACATTCAAAAACCAAGCCCGAGTCTGAAAGCATGTCGTAATACCCAAGCCCAAATCAAGGTTGTGCCGCCATTGAGCACCGCCGCCAGAAACCCTAAATCTAGACGCTCCCGTCCCCCACCGTCTTTACCTCCCCGCCACCAGACGCCCCAGTCCCCCACATCACCCCTGCCACCATTTTCGGTGCCGCTCAGCCAAGCACCGGAAAATAGAGAGCCACCACCCCTGATTGACGCCGGAAAATTGAGACCCACCACCCCTGATTGACATAAAAAAATTGCGCACATGTTCACGACGACGTCTTCATTGACATCCCCATCCTCCTCGACGAGCGCCTTACTGATGCCATTCTTGGCATTGGTGGAGGGCTTGTGCTTCTTGTTGGTGACCTTCACCTTCACTTCAGACCGGTGTCGCAGAAATTCCCTAAACTCGAGACGGCGCCACCACCAAACATTGGCCACCTACACTTCTCGTTAGCCACCTGTTCGGTCGAATCCCACCAGACGGCACCAGCTCCGGGCGGAAGATGATGAAGGCGTTGGTGGCAATGTTCTCCACACGCGGCGCAGGAAACCAGATCCCTCTAGGTGCCAGCTCCGGGCAGAAGATGATGAAGGCGCTGGTAGCAATGTTCTCCACGGCGGCGCAAGCTTGAGGAATCAATAATTGTTTCTTTGGTTGATAAAATAAGAAATATAACAACCCTAAATGCTAAGGGGAAGAATTAGGCTTGAGGGGTATGAATGTAATGATGAAGTCTTCACTGTGGTCTCTCTCTTCTCCACCAAAGCACGACTTTGGTTTTTGTGAAAAACAAGGAAATGGAAAGTAAAAGGGGGAAGAGAAATGGTGTATGATTGGGTATGAATGTAATTTTAATGTCTTTTCTATTTTTTATTTTTTACAGAGGGGCAAAATAGTTTTTTCACTTAACTCCGGCCTTGAACTGCCGAAAAAGGTTATATTTGCTCATAACCTAAACATCTAGGGTTATATTTTTACTTTCAATAATCGCAGGGTTATATCTGCACTTTCGTCAATTATATAGAGTTATATATGTACTTTGCTCAAAGGGATAGTACCATAGAGGACGCTGGTTAAATCTTTTGGTTAATGAAATTTTTTCCATTATTTTCTGCTGGTAAATTAATTAGATAAAAAATAATACAAGTTAATCCATTTAAACACTTTATGATATTAGTTTCCTTCAAATAAATCTCAAACTTCAATTCGAGATTACTTAATGTTAGAAAAAAAAATCATATTTTGAATGAGTTCTATGTGTGGATCTTAATGAAGATTATATAATCAGAATGGTTATGGGAGGAATGAAAATCAATATTTAAATTTACATAATGTAATATTGGAAATTGCATGTTAGGTCTTATTAAAATTACTAATTTTAATAGGCTAACGTGTTTCACTAGTTAAAATGCATTTAAGCTGATTGTGTAATACTCTTACTCATTTGATTGCACGGTATTCCTTAATTAATAAAGAGGATGCGACTTTTTTTAAAAAAAAATTTTAACCATCCGAGGATGGGGGGAAATATATTAGGCTCCCCTAACCATTGTAATTAAAGCCAAAAGGTGCAACATGAGTTTTTCCTTACAAAAAAATCGTCCAATTGATGGTCCAAGAGGCCGAATAACCTCTTGAAGCAAAGAAGCACTTGCTTGCAAAAGTGATGTTTGAATCTATTCAAAGCCGCTTAAAAGACTAAGAAAGCATCTGTGTGCTAGAAGAGGTCTATCTTATTATTCCAATAGACTGATATATCACGAACAGGTCGGGGAGTCGAGAGCTCGAAACCCCTATTTGTCAATGGTATACTGTCGAATAGGAATAAAGATAATCAGACCATTTGTGTAGCATAATTTGTAGCAGAAGGTGAAATTAGGTGAAAGAGAGCGATGCAAGCAACCATCATAGAGTCCAAATAGGCTCCCTTTGCAGCAACATCTCAGCATCATCTCGGCATCAATCCTGCAAAGCGAATAAGAGAAGACAGCAGTAACTATTCTAATGGAGAGTAAGATGATTATATGATTAACTATAGTAAGCCCCATAGCAGAATGAGAAGGCAGCAGATTATAGTCGTAGCCGCGGAACCTGAGTCCTGACTTTGAATAGAAATGAGAATACAGCAGTCATAAAAGAAAAAGAGGAGTGAAAAGGCAGCTGTAAGTTTGGCAAATAATTCCTGAAAACTGTGAATCCTAATCCCTATGAAATCCTATGAGTAACCGTAGAGGCTCCAATCCTAATCCCTGGGAAGCCGATGTTATCCAGTGACAGGAGACCCTTAAGAAAACTGGGAATTGACATAATATCTAAATCTCCCTGAAGATTATTTTCCCTAGCGAATTTAGCCAAAAAGTCTGCAGATAGATTAGCTTCCCTAGGGGTATGTTGGATTGGGGTAGTGAGCTGTTCCTTATATAGTGTACTACAGATGGAGAAAACTTTCCAAGGGCAGCATGAGGGGTTGAGAATACCCCTAACAGCAGTCAAACAATCTGATTCAATAACACAGTTCTGTAAAGAAAGTTCTGAACAGATTTCATAAGCATTTTGAATAGCTATAAGTTCAGCATGTAAAGGAGAATGAAAAAAGAAAGATTTAACTCTCATTTTAATTACAGTCCCCCTCCAGTCCCTGACTATCACAGCATATGAGGAAAAACCACTAGAAATCCAAGATGCATCCGTATTAATTTTGTAGCCAGTTAGTGGTTTATTCCAATTCACTGCAACAAATATTTTTTTCTTCTTTTGAAAGATTTGTGGAATGATTTTTGCCTGAATCCATCTCTTGTTATTTTCTCTGCTTCCAAAAACTTGATAAGCAGTGAAAATTTGGTAGATCATTTCTTTGATATCATGAAAACATGCTTCAGCAGAAAAGGATCTGTTTTCAAAGATGATTTTGTTCCTATAAATCCATAAGAACCAGATTGTAACTAATAGAGAAGCAGAAATCAAATTTGCATGTATCTTGGAATCAGCCTTGTATGCTAAATAAAATTCCACTCTGTATTTTAGACTATTGAAACCGATTTGTTCTAGCTGTAGTAGGGAATGGACACTTTGCCAAACAACATTTGAAGATATGCATGAATTGAAATAATGTTCAAGATTATCTGAGTGGTTCATGCAAATAGGGCATCTAGAGGCTAGGGAAAAACCACACCTATTGAGGATGTTATCAAATGGTAGAATACCATTTAGGGCTCTCCAAAGCAATACAGACATTTTTCCAGGAAAAAAAGGGTACCAAACCTTGGTTAAATCACGGATTTCTGGTCTTCTTTGTCTGAACAAAGAGTATGCTGACCTGATTGAGAAGTTGCCATCCATGGTAGGGGTCCAGACAAGCCTGTCTTTGTGTGAGTAATCCAAGGTAACTACCTGCAGAATATTGAAGATATTAGTAGCCAAATGAGGCTCCAGAATTGGGAGTATAGAAACGTTGTCATTAAAGAAAGACCTTAGAGATATATCCTCAAAAGGAATATTCATTTCTTCAGGCCATTTATAGCATAAAGCTCCATTTCCAAGCCAATTAGCATTCCAGAAAGAACAGTCCCCAATTCCATAAATAACTCTAGAAAAACTATTAGCCTTAGCAGTAATTCTACTGATCCTAGACCATGTGTGGGATTTTTTATATGAGTCAGGTAAAGACCATAAAAGAGAAGCCCATTGGGTATTGTTTTGTTGCAGCTTCCACCATAATTTGCATGAGAAAGCTTCCACTGTTGCATTTAGGTCCCTAAAACCTAAACCATTTTCCCCCATTGGGAAACACATTTTTTCCAAGATCTCCACCTTTTTCTTTCAATATTATCACCCTTCCCCCAGAATAGGTTAGATGCGATTGTTTCCATTTTATTTAAAACTATCCTAGGGGGTCTTAAAACTGCAAAAATATGAATAGGAATCGAGAGAAAACAGTGATTTATCAGAGTGATCTTTCCAGCTGAAGTTAACCATCTATTCTTCCAGTTATTAATCATTTTTTCCATTCTTTCTATTACTGGAAGATAGTAAACCTGTAAATTACGACCAGCAAATATAGGGACTCCAAGATATTTGAAAGGGAGGGAGCCTTTCACCATTCCCAGTATCCTCTTAACTGAGAAAACAGTTTGAGAAGAAGTTTTATGAGCTACACAAAATTCTGATTTGGAAAAGTTAACTTTTTGACCAGATGTGTGCTCATATGCTGAGAGGAACTGTTTAAAACGCTTCAAATTATTGGGCCTGGTGTTCAAAAAAATGGCAGTATCATCCGCATACATAAGATGTGTTAGGGGGGTGCATGAGTTGGGGAGACTGAAATATTGCAAGTATCCTATGCTAAACATTTTCTTTAACCCTCTAGAGAATGCCTCATATAGTATATTATACAGGAAAGGGGATAGAAGATCCCCTTGTTTGATACCTCTAGAGGAAGAGAAAAAGCCAGATGTTACTCCATTCACTAGGACCGAAAAATGAGCAGCAGCAATGTTATGCATTATGAGTCCTACAAATTTAATATGAAAACCAAAGTGTAGAAGTATGGAATTTAGGAATGACCAAGAGACCCTGTCAAAAGCCTTTTGCATGTCTAGTTTGATTATCAGATTTGTAACTTTAGATTTTCTAGACATTAATCTGGTCATCTCCTTCATTTGAATCACATTATCTGAAATTTCCCTTCCTTTGATAAAAGCGCTTTGCTCAGGGGAGATCAATATTTGCATAAGAGGTTTAATCCTTTCCATCAACAGTTTTGAAAATACTTTATTAACAAAGTTAGAAAGGCTAATAGGTCTAAAATCTGCAAATGTGATAGGGATTGGTTTTTTGGGAATTAAAGTGAGCCAAGTACTTGAAATGGCTTTAGGAATGTTACCATTATTTAAAAAATCATTTGCAGCATCCAAAAGATCCATTTTAATGGTCTCCCAGAAATGAGTATAAAATTCCCCTGAGAAACCATCAGAACCCGGAGCACTAGATTTGTTAAGATCAAAAACTGCAAATTTAAGTTCCTGGAAATTAAAGGGATTCTGCAGTAGGAGATTTTGTTGATCAGTGATGACTTTAGGAATTTCATTTAGAAAATGGTTGAGATAGGTTCCCTCTTTTTGTGAGACATCCTCATTGAGTAAATCCTGAAAAAACCTAACACCCTCCTCCTTAATCAATTTAGGATCAGATATCCAATTTCCATTGCCATCTTTAATTTTGCTTATTCTGGATCTTGCTCTCTTTTCCTTAATGGAGTGGTGAAAGAAACTAGTGTTAGCATCTCCATGTTTAATCCAATTAAGCCTTGCCTTTTGTTTAAGAAAAATATTGTATTCTTTCTGCGCTCTCAGAAGATCTGCTTTAGACTTCGTGAGTTCAATTAGTGTTGCATCATCATGAGATTGCTGGAAGAGTATCTCTAGGTCATTTACCTTTATCTCAGATTGTAAAAGGTTCTTATTCACATTGCCAAAATTGGTTTTTTTCCAGTCTTTTATTACAATCTTAAGCCTCTTTAGTTTATACACCAGCTCATGCATTCCACTGAAAGGAGATATTAAATTCCAATTAGAGACTACTAATTCCTGAAATTCTTCCCTATTTGACCACATTTCTTGGTATCTAAACGGCCTTGGAACTTGTTGTATAGCAGATTGAACTGAAAGTAATAGGGGAGAATGATCAAAGGTGAGTCTATTTAAAACCTGTATGGAACTGTTGGGGAAATGATCAAGCCATTCTAAATTACTCATACCCCTATCCAGTCTCTGAAACTGTAAATCCTTACATTTATCCCTATATCTATTATTGCTCCATGTGAAAGAGTTTCCAACTGTGGGGATTTCATGCAAATCCATGTTAGATATGAAGTCATTAAAATGTTTCATACTTTTTCTGGGGGTGGACTTCCTACCTTTATATTCTGATACAGAAGCTACAGTATTAAAATCTCCTATGTATATAGATGGGTCCGAATCAGTGGATTGTAAGTCCAACCATAAAGCTTCCCTCAAATGTCTATAGACACTAGCATAGATGAAGAAACAGTTCCAGGATGAGGAAGTGACATTATCAGATATTTTAGCTTTTATGAATTGGTCAGACTCCTGTAAACTAACTACGTTGAAATCATGATTCCATAGGATCCAGATTTTTGCAATATGGGCATGGAGGGCATTATCATAACCAAGAACATGCTTCAAAGTATTTAGATTATGGTTATCATGCCATGGTTCTATTAAACATAAAATGTTTATCTTATGATTCATTTTGAGAGCCTTTAATCTATCCAGTGAAGTTCCATAACCTCTAACATTCCAAACTAAAATATTTCCTATTTTGGTGTATGTTATCATTTAAAACTAGTTGGGGTTGCTTTTTGTGACGATCTTAGATTCCTTAGTTTCATTACTGCGGCCTTGCTATTTTTTATCAAGTTACCTTCGCTTTTCTGCGTAGTTCCTGAATTAGAGTTACTTACCTCTGATACAGTGATTTGTTCTACAGTACTACCTTGTACATCAAGATGGATAGGGGATTTGGTTACTGGTCTGGAAGATTGCTCGGAGGGATCCACCTGCCCCTCATCAGAGGTGATCAAAACTACTGCCAATTCATCATTAGTGTATAAAACTGCCTTTTCTGCACCTGTGGGTAGTTCAGCTATTTCCTGTGATTCTAAAGACTCATGGAAAATGTCAACTATTTCATCCTCTTGGGCATCGATGTCATCATCCTTTAAATTATTTAAAGTTTGAAAAGCATTTGATATTGAAACTATACCTTTATTGCCTAAATCTTCTTTAATCGGAGGTAGTTCAGACTGGTTTTTTTTTCTCCAGAAGAAATTTGTGATTGGTTTTGAAATGTCATCTAATGAGTAAAAAGGAGTATTTCTCTTCATCTGATTAACTCTGAGAGGGTTAAGCTTATTTTCAACCAGAAAACCTGAGTTCTTTTTTTGAGTTTGAAAATCAGTTTCCTTTTGAGACACTGATAGAGTTAAAGATCCTTCTACTTCAGATGTAAATTTAGGGGGATTGCCTGAATTACTCTTTATTTCATTCTGAACTGGGGTTTTTCTTTCCTTAATCTCTTTGAGTTCAGCTTTGTTTTTATTGTTGTTTCTCAGTTCAGGATGCAAGAAATTACAAATTGCCTGACTGTGGGCAATTATCCTACAATGAGTACAGTAAGAAGGTAGTTGATCATATTCTATAGGATAATCTGCTACTTTGTTTCCAATCCTACCACTATAGTAGAGGGGAGCTGAGTCAAGAGATCGACTTCTACACATACTTTAATAGCAGAGGGTCTAGTCAGGGCCTTAGTTGCAGCATCCATTTTCAAGAATCTACCTATCTGACTACTAATGCCAATAATAGCCGAAGTATTGTAAAAATGAATGGGAAGTTGATGAATTGTTATCCATGCTGGAACTGTAGAGGATTCAGCGGTCGGAGAGAAATCTGGGGACCACTTTTGTACCTTCATCATCGAACCTTGTATCATCCATTGACCCTTCATCCAACATCACTGGTAATCCTCGCTATCCTGAAAGCGAATTAAGATATGTCGATAGTCAATTGATCCGAGTTGAAATTTAGCGTTAAACCCGATTGATTTGAAAGCAGATAATAGGGTCTCCATTGGAGGTTTCCCTTTATTGAACTTCCCAACCAGTGCATTCTGATAATGCAAGGCCAGAAGAACGCCTTCCTCCGGAGGGAGGATATAGGCGATCTTGCCCTTGTACTCTGTGATGGGGTGTAGGTTGGGAGTGTCAGGGAGAGAAGATAAGAGTGGAGAGGGTTTCGAGTGGAGAGCTTGAAGAAAACTTTTGTTTACGGGTGGGGGAGGATCGGGATTAGGCGTCGGAGACGCCATCGTCGGCAACCAGTGACAGTAAGGAGAAGCTGTGAATATGACCGTTATCAGAGTAAAATGGGGGAGGAGGAAGAACAGTGATGTTTGTGTGTTTTTCGCACTAAAATCGCACGTAGTAACAGTGTTTTTCAAATCGCACGTAAAGAGGATGCGACTGGCTTAAATGTGCAACCATCTTACCGTTAATGAAAATGAAAATGATTCTTTGCTTAAAAAGTAACAATAATAAAGAGGATGTGACTATTTTTTAATTCTCTCAAAAAACTCTACTCTTCTTCTATCTTTTCTTCACCATCTTTCGATTATGGAGAAATGAGAAAGGGTAATTTATTTTAGTTTTTGTTATTGTATAAGTGTGGTATTTCTCTTTGTACATTAATTTTTTTTTGACTTGATCGATTAGATCGTTGTGTTCATAATAATAACTCAATTTAATTGTTTGGGTCGATTTTTAGTTCTCAATCTACTTGTACAAATTGTGTGTTCGTCATTTTGTTTGTGGTTTTATCTTTGAGTTTCCATTAGTTTGGACTTATCTGTCTTTTTCAAGGTGTTTACAGTTTAAACAACATAGATCGTGATTGGATCAAGTAGTGTTATAGTTGTAGAAGATCACTGTTTAGCGTAATGATATTGATGCGTAATGCGCTCCTCTCTGCCAAATGGTCATGATTTTCGGGGGAAGTGAGTTAATATCCCCGAGGGCGATCTAACCGTTTTATTGGACCTCTAATATGTAATAGTAGAGACGATCAATCTGGTTGACATGTAATTTAGATATCCTTGCAATATGTTAGTTATTGTTAGAGGCCAGTTAAGTTAGGTTGAATGTCAATTTCATGTATTGTAATCACTGATAGGCGCTTTTTCCAACATCTTTGGATGATTATAAAAAATGTGACTTTTTAATATCTTCTTGTTTATGCTCTCTTGAAAGATGGTTTTTCCATAAGACATAGAAAGACCAAGGTTTAAAGTGCAAATTAAAATAAATGAAGATAAAAATTTTGGGTTGCATTAATTAAGTCATAAACTTTATGACTACTACACGTTGTGTGATAAATTTTTAATATTGCAACTAAAACCTTTTACCTTTCTATTATTTTAATTAAACTCTGTCTTTCCATAAGTTTATGGAAAGACGGTCTTTCCCAAGACTTTGCCAAAGGAGTTCGTCTCTTGAAAGATGATTTTTTCATATGGCATGAAAAGACCAAGGTTTAAAGTGCAAATTAGAAGAAATGAAGATAAACTTTTTGGGTTGCATGAATTGGATTATAAACTTTATAACTACTACACATTGCATGATAAAATTTAATATCGCAACTACGATATTTTACCTTTTATTATTATAATTAAACCCCATCTTTCCATACGAGTTTAACTTAACTAGTCTTTAATTAAGCCTATGGAAAGACAATGTTTAATTAGAATAATAAAAGGTAAAAGGTCTTAGTTGCAATATTAAAATTTTATTATGCAACATATAATAGTTATAAAGTTTATAACCTGATTCATGCAATCCAAAAATTTTATATTGATTTCTTCTAATTTACACTTTAAACATTAGTATTTCCACAAGAAATGAAAAGACCGTATTTCAATAACTCTGTGATTACATAGATATATGACTATCCATACAAAGATAAAATTCCTTTCCCAGTTTTAAACAGAATTGAATTCTTCCAAGATAACTCTAGATGGATTTTCTCCTTAAAATTTAGATTTTCATGGTTACTCCTTGCTCCAAATTGGGCAGATATTTCCCTCCTTGCTCCAAATCCTCCATCAAATCACTATCCTCCCATATTAAGCTCAAAAATCTCCATCTGCAACCTAAAGTGCAGATTAATACAGATAAAATCACAATAACCCACTCAAATAAATAACATAATTACTACATATCAGTATTTCCGTCAACTTTCGTTGTTAGATACTACCCGAACACTTTTAAAGATTGCAAAATAATCTCTAAAATTTTATATTCTTAGTATTTGAATCCATATAATTTTTAAAAATAATATGAATACTCTTATAAGTTATAAAAGAAAAGCTTACTCACCCTCTTTTCAATTTCCAAAATAATCATGTTTATTCCATAAATTATAATTAATAATTAATAACTAATAAGTGTGCTATAATTAATAATAAGTGTATTTCCGGGTGTTTAAAAATATGCACTCACTTTTTTCATGGCCACCCTCGTCCCACCACCTTCTTCTTCTTTTTCTATGCCACTCACCATTTTCTTCCTAGCAATGTCTTCTTCTTCGTCTTCTCCGCCACATCTATGAATGTTGTTCACTCTTCTTCCTCCCAACGACGACGTAGTGATGGGTTTCATGATGTGGGATGGGATGACACGGCGACTGTGGTGGTGGGTGGTTGGTGGCGGATCTAGGAGTTTGTGGCGGGGGTGGAAGGTTGGTGGCGGGACAGGGGTGGTGTGGTGAACTGACTGTGGGAGGGTGGTGGCGGGGGCGAAATGGTGGTGTGGTGAATCGGTGGTGGCGGGGGTGGAAGGGTGGTGTGGTGAATCACCGGTGGGAGGAATCAAACAGTGAGAGGCGGAGTGGTGGTGGCAAAGGAAGAGCAACAATGGTGGTGGTGGCGAGCATCGACGAAGCAGCAGAACCCCTTTTTAATTAAACCATGAGCCACGTCAGCAAGGGGCAGAAGGGTTTTTTCCAGGGCTTTTGCCAGGGCCTTTTGTTTTCCAAATTAGGTCAATGCCTGAATTCATTTAGCCAACGTAGGAATAGTGAAATTTGAGTATATCAGCCCAATTGTTCAAAAACTTAGGGTTGGAATCACACTTTTAGATTTTAAATACCATGTTATGGACTTGGAAAATACAACTTGGGTGTACAGGGTACCATCACGTTCGAGCGGATTTCAATTTGAAGTTACGAGTGAAGTTTTTACTTTTTGCATTTAGGTCCCTCCAAAAAAGTTGGAATTGTCGAATCACAAAATTGGCAACATCAAAATTCAATTCAATAATATACAATTGCAATTTTGCAATTTGGGCATGGTATGGGAGAACGGAAGGGACTCGAAAGTTAACATTGATTAATTCTACACAATCTTGAAATTTTACACTATGGCCAAAAATTGTGTTACCCAATAATCCATTGTTCCAAGTTATTCTTGCCTAAATATAGATATATAAAATATTTTATATTTTTGTTGAATGTTGGAAAATGCTAGTACGTGTTCTAGAGTAAATTAGAGTTGGTTACATAGAAGTAAAAAAGGTAAATCAGAACAAGTTACAAATATATTTTTGTGCATGTTTATTGATTAATACTATGTTATTGACTTGGAAAATATAACTTGGGTGTATAGGGTACAATCACGTTCGAGCGGATTTCAATTTGGAGTTACAAGTGAAGTTTTTACTTTTTGCATTCAAGTCCCTCCAAGAAAGTTGGAATTGTCGAATCACTAAATTGGCAACATAAAAATTCAATTCAATAATATACGGTTGCGATTTTGCAATTTGGGCATGTATGGGTGAATGGAATGACCACGAAAGTCAACATTGATTACTTCTACACAATTTTAAAAAATTACACTAATGCCCAAAATTGTGTTACCCCATTATTCATTGCTCCAAAATATATGATTTTTGCTATTCTTTCCTAAATATAGATATATAAAATATATTATTTTTTCAGGTGAAATGTTGGAAAGCACTAGTACGTATTTTAGATTAACTTAGAGATGTTTACATAAAAGTAAAAAATCGATTAGTCATGTGTCAAATGGAAAATACTAAAAGAGTAACTCCTGGCCACGTGACCTTTGACACGTGTCACCCTTGGAATTAGCCATATGTCAAATAAATAAAATTGTATATACCACTTATTCATAATTATATAAAATAAGTAGCATATAAAATTTTATATACTACTTATTTTATATACAACTAATTTTATACAATTATGAATAAGTAGTACATAAAATTTTATTCGGTTAGAAAATAAAGTTTATTCATTTATATTCGACTATGATCATACATTACTCGAACTCTACATTTAATTCATTTCATTTGAAAATATAAATATAAAGTCGTAGTTAAAAACATATATATGAAATCTTTTAAATATAAAAGAAATGGAGTTGTATAAAAAAATTAAAACTTATATTTTAGTTTTGTCAAAAAAATTAATTACATTATTAATATATATATAATTACTTTAAATCGTGCATCGCAAAGGTGTTATCCGTTATTCAAATACTTATAACCAAGTACCATGTCCGTGATAGTGATGTGCGACGTCGGTCACAAAAACAACCGACCTCGGTAAGCCAGACATGTGTGCGACGTTAGTTATTTCTTGTCTGCGAGTGGTATGTGTGATGTGGGTCACAAGTTCAGTAGGACGGACATGCATGCGACTTCGGTCATTCTTGTCTGGAATAGGTACATGCGATCTCGGTCACAACGTCGGTAAGCTAGAAATGTGTGTGACATCGGTCATGCAGACTTTTACCTCGGTTGTAAAGTCAAATGGTTTTCATTGAGTATTTTTATTGGCAATTTGTGAACAAATTTGGAAACAAATTATATTCCATGTTAGAACATGTGGACAACCACATTCACGCCTACAAGATGTTACGGAAGAAAAATATAATATTGTGGTATTTGATGAATTATGAAAATCTGAATATTCTACAATATATTAGGCAGTGGTAGAAGCATATTAGCTTTATGGAAAATCCCTATAAATATGGTATTAGGTTTATCGAATATATGAGACATATTGTGATAAAGAAAATCCCTATATTTATGGAAGTTGGATATGCTTCAGAAGCAGATATGGAATAGGAATACTATGAAGATGATAATGGAGAGTTCCGATCTTCTCATGGCTTTAAAAGGGGACATCATGGCTGCATTAAAATCACTAAATTGCAAAAATATGCACACAGATTTTCATCTTTTCAATAGTCTTACAAAGAGCCAGATCTATATGTTCCAATATACAAGACATGCTGTTCAAAGTTCATAATCTTATGCCTTAATTCCCCAGGAGGAGGAGATATATCGTCAACGATTTTCAAGGTCAGAGCCAGTCTGATCAAGGCAGACCAATAGCTAGGGGAGCTAGCAGAATTCACACGTTTAATTAGTAAAGATAAGTATTTTGTATGGTGTACTTTGTACTACATCTTTCTGATTAGAGGATTCATTCTGAACTAGGCCAGGCCCCGTAGATGTAGGTGGATTTCACCGAACTGTGTAACAAAGTCTTGTGTCTTTATGCTTTACTTTATTGCATACTTGGTTAGATAGGTTATGTTGGAACATAGTAGTAATAATTAAGAAAATTCGGTAAAACCAAATTATATTTGGTATCAAAGCTCAGTCACTTTTTTTCCTTGGTTGTGTCAAGGAATGTGTGATTTGGTTTTACCATGGCGACCAAAGAAGGAGCTTCGGTGTCTCGGCCACCTCTACTGGTAGGCAACAACAACATTTATTGGAAGGCACGCATGAGAGTATTCATCAACTCATTGGATGAACTTGCTTTGCACTATGTTGAAAATGAGTGGAATCACCCTACTGAAGATGTTGATACAAGCTCTAAGGAAAAAGAATGAGAGTCAAGTCAGAGAGAGCAAAAACTCAAAGATAAATCTACTTGGTCTCCTGATGAACTTAAGGTCTCACTGGCAAATTCAAAAGCATTAAATGCTATCTTCACAACAGTTGATGAAAATCAGTTCAAATTCATCTCTACATGCCATCAGACCAAGAAAGCATGTGATATTCTGCAAACTGTTCGTGAATGAACTAGTCGAGTTTGAGAATCTAAATTACAAATGTTGGCTACAAAGTTCGAAGAGTTCAAGATGGAGGAAGATGACACTATTGGTGTATTCAACGGGAAACTCAGAGACATCTCCAATATGGCGTATCAACTTGGAAAAGTCTACAAAGAGGGAAAATTGGTGAAAAAGGCCTTGAGATTACTTCCTAAAAGGTTTGCAATGAAGGTTGCAGCAATAGAAGAAGTAAGAGATGTAGCCACCATGAGTTTAGATGAATTAATGGGATCATTACAGACTTATGAGGTGACCATCCAACAAACTACAAAAAGGGTCCAAAAGGAGTTGGCGTTCAGAACATCGTCATCAAAGGACAATCACGAATCTGACAGTGATGATAAATTTGAAAAACTCACACTTATCACGAAAAATTTCTCAAGAATGCTGAAGAAAGTAGTAAATAAGAAATTGCAGGAAAGGTTTGGTGGAAATAGACCAAGGCCACAAGAATTTGGGAATAATTGTGGGACACGGTTTGAACAAGGAAATCAGTAGTTTCCCAGAAATCAAATTGGTAAACCAAAACAGCCTGGACAAAGATATGGTCATATTTAGGCTGAATGTGTAAATATTTGGAAGAAACGGGGAAAATTATATGTCACCTCATGAGTGAAGATGAAGAAGACGAGAAATCCGAAGATGAACTTACAAGCAACTATGTTGCGTTTGGAGCAAAAATTCATGATGCATCGGATGATGGATGTTCCAACACATCAGATAGAGTCAAAGATGTATGTTCCAAGATAGATTCGTATAAGGTGTCCAGTGATGATGAATGGCTTGCTGTAAGTGATGAAGATATCTACAGTACATACGAAAAGATGTATGTTATGTGGCTCCAAGTTGTTGATACAAACAAACTACTGAAAGAAGAAAAAAATCATCAGGCTGAGATGGAAAGGGAGTTGCATGTGGAAGTTGTTGAACTCAGAAAAGAGAATGATGAGTTGAATGTGAAGCTAATTTCAGCAACCAAGAGAGCTGAGACGTCTGAAGTAGCTATTAGCAAGCTGAACTCTGGAAAAGTAAAATTTGATGATATTCTGGTAATAGGAAAGAGCTTTGGAGATCGACACGGAATTGGGTATAACAACTCATCCAAGAACACAGTAACGCTCAAGTCGAACATTCAAGAGATAGAGAGAAATTTTGGCAGGCCTCATCAAAGGAAACCTCTCATCTGTAGCTATTGCCTATATTAAGGGCACATAGAGGAACAATGCCAGAAACTTCTCAGAGACATCATGGCAGGACGTCAACTCTTGGTATGTTGCAACATAGACGAGGTCCAAAAATCAAAGATGGTCAGAAAGGTATGGATTGTCAAAAGCTCTAGTACTTGCCTTGTTACATATACTTCTCTTATAGCACATTCCAGAGATTCGTGGTACTTTGATGGTGGCTGTTCTCGCCATATGACTGGCACTCAGGAATTTCTCACAAGCATCACACCATATGATGGTGGTTTCATTACCTTTGGCAATGGAAAGAAGAGTTGAGTAGTTGGAAAAGGAGAACTACAAATTGAAAGATTCCCAGTATTCACTAGTGTTTTGTTTGTTGAAGACTTAAAGGTAAATCTGTTGAGCATAAGCCAACTGTATCACTACAATATAACTGTGGAATTTCAGAAAGACAAATGTATAGTGAAACACGGAGAAGCCAAAGTCTTTTCAGGCATTCGATCATCAGATAATTGTTATTTGCTGGAACAGGAAGTGAAGTGTATGATCTCTAAACAAGATGAAGGATCTCTGCATCACCGAAAGCTCGGTCACATCAATTACAAAACCTTGGTGAAAATTGTAAATACAAAGGCAGTACGAGGTATGCCTACATTGACAAGCAAATGCGGAATTATCTATGGACCATGCCAATAAGGTAAATAAATTCGATCTCCCCACTCTTCAGTGCAATATATAATTACCTCAAGAAATATAAAATTATTACATATGGATTTGATGTGTCCAGTCAATACACCTAGTATAGGTGGCAAGAAATATATCTTTGTATGTGTTGATGAATTCTTAAGATTTACATGAGTTGTTTTTCTAAAAGAAAAATATGATACCGTGGAAGTGTTAAGAAGTCTTGTGTCAGTGACTTCTGTGTAAGCTTGGAATTCAGTATGAGTTTTCTGCACCAATCACCCCTCAGCAGAATGGTGTTGAAGAACATAAAAACAGGAATCTTCAGGGGATGGCTTGAGTCATGTTAGCCGAGAAAGAAATTCATAAAAAATGGTGTGCGGAAGCCATTAATACAGCTTGCAATCAATCGAGTGTATCTGCGTCCATTCACAAGCAAAATATCCTACGAGATTTGGAAGGGCAGGAAGCCAAATCTCTCATATTTTCATGTATTTGGAAGCAAGTGCTACATTCTAAGAGGTAGAGAGCAAGTGGCAAAAATTTTACAATCGCAGTGATATTAGAATCTTTCTTGGTTATTGTGTGAACAATCGGGCTTATCGTGTTTACAACCTTCGGAAAAACACACTCATGGAATCCATAAATGTTATTGTGGATGATTCTAACGAAGGACAAGGTTCAGGTGATGTAGAAGATGAATATGATAAAGACCATGTTCCAACACAGCACAGTCAACCTGAATAGCCTGACCCATCGGATGTTGGAACATCTGAGAAGACTGATTATTCTACTGAACCAGAAGATATTGAGTATGATGGAACATCATCCCCCACTGCCTTATCACATGTTCCAACATAGGAGCAACCAGAACCAATGACAAGGAGTACTCAATCAATCACTTGGGTTGATTATAGGAAGTTAGCAGGATTCCAGTGCTTCATCTCTCATTGAACCCAAGAACTACAAGGAGACCTTACTTGAAGAATATTGGATTGCAGCAGTGCAAGAAGAATTTGGTCAGTTTGCACAAAATTATATATGGTATCTCACTCCTCGTCCTAAAGGTGTAAATGTTATCGGCACAAAGTGGATTTTCAAGAATAAATCAGATGATGGACAAATCACTCGAAACAAAGCCAGATTGGTTGCTTAAGGATATACACAAGTTGAAGGAGTAGACTTTGATGAGACATTCGCATTAGTTGCCAGGTTAGAGTCAGTTCAAATTTTACTTGCTATTGCCTGCTCTATGAACTTCACTCTGTATCAAATGGATGTCAAGAGTGCTTTTATAAATGGTGTGGTCAATTAAGAAGTGTATGTGGAATAACCTAAAGGATTTGAAGATCCTCATTACCCTTATCATGTGTATTGCCTCAAGAAGGCTTTATATGGCTTAAAGCAAGCACTAAGGGCATGGTATGAACGACTTACTAACTTTCTTCTTAAGAAAGGTTATCGTTGAGGGGGAGTAGATCACACTTTATATGTGCTTGAAAGGACATCAAAAATTCGGATTGCTCAAATTTAAGTTGATGATATAATATTTGGCTCCACTTCACCATCTATGGTACATGATTTCATCACTATAATGCAGATTGAATTTGAAATGAGCATGGTTGGAGAACTCACGCATTTTCTATGAATGCAAGTCAAGCAAAGAAAAAATGTTCTGTTTATAAATCAGAGTAAGTATGCCCTGAATTTAGTGAAGAGATTCAGACTAAGCAATGCTCGTGCAGTTCGAACACCTATGGGGGTTTCTGATAAACTAGTAAATGATGAGAAAGGAATCGTAGTTGATCAGAAGTTATACAGGGGCATAATTGGAAGTCTATTATATTTGACGGCAAGTAGACCAGATTTATGCTTCAGTGTAGGAATATGTGGAAGATTTCAGGCTGACCCAAAGGAATCTCATCCAACTGCAGTCAAAAGAATTATTCGATATGTAAGTGGGACTTATGAGTATGGTGTCTGGTATTCTAAGAATCAAGACTCTGATCTGATTGGGTACAGTGATTCTGATTGGGCTGGTAATGCAGATGATCATTAAAGCACTACAGATGGATGTTTCTTCATTGGTACGAATCTAGTTTCTTGGTATAGTAAGAAACAAAATTCGATCTCTTTGTCTACTGCGGAAGCTGAATATCTTACTGCTGGAAGTTCCCGTGCACAACTATTGTGAATGAAGCAAATGTTGAACGACTATGGAATTCATCAAGGGCCTTTGAAGATTTTATGTGACAACACAAGTGCTATTGATATTTCTAAAAATCCAGTCCAACACTCTCAAACCAAGCATATTGACATCAGGCATCATTTTATTCGAGATCTTGTTGAAAGGAAGTAGTAGTGGTATATGTTCCAACATCTGAGCAATTTGCAGACATTTTTACAAAATCGTTGGACACTGCACATTTGAGATTCTCAGACAATACTTAGGTGTTTGTCAGATTTGAGTATTTTTTATATAGCTTGTATTTAGCTGTAAAAATAGTTTCATTATTTTTTGAAAAGTAGAAAAAAAATCAAAAAAATATAAAGAAAACAAACTACCAAAATTGAAGTTCATGATATGTTGGAAGTTCAAGAAAAGTTGACAAGAGAGAGTGAAATCATTACTCTTGGAAAGGGAAAAAGTTTTTTGCGGTAAAAGAGGTAAATAATGAAGAGTTTGTTTTTTTTCAAAATTTTCTTCATCTCTCCATGTCCCTCTATTTTCAGCATACACTCCCACATTCCTTGGTGTTTTCGAATTCTTGTTGCCAAAATTTGCTTTGTGAGTATATCTTGAAAAAACTGAGCGAATATCTTCCTTCTCACAACGAACCTCTGTCGGAAAAAAAAGTCTTCAAGCCCAAAAGTTTCCATGGCCGAGAAAGAGACTCAAGAAAATTCCCACCCTTTTAGTGGATGACAGTGGTGAACAAAGGGAAGAAACCGTGGAGGTAAACTCAACCGGTGACGTCGGCCAAAATGAAGAACTCAAGAACAAAGGAAAAGCTTCATATCAAAAGGTAACTGGTCCGGATCCCCCTACTCTGAAGCGAGGGTAAAATTGTCCACCTAATTTTAGAGTTAGCCCAAAGGGTATTTTGATCAATTTACATAGAGTCAGTGCAGGAAAATTGAGGTCAATGCCGAAAATGGGGTCTGAAGGTTATATTGGCACTTTCATTAACTATGAAATTTAGTTTTACCAATTTTTCTAGTCCTTACTAGTGTGTTCCAACATGACTAATTCAACCAAGTGCATAATAACGTAATACGTAAAAGACACACGACTTGGTTATGCAGTTCGGTGTAATCTACCTACATCTGTGAGGCCTGGCCCAGTTCAGAATGAATCCACTAATTAGAAAGATACAGTACAGAGTACAGTTTACAAAATACTTATCTTTACTAACTAGCGTGTGGACTCTGCTAGCTCTCCTAGCTACCGATCTACCTTGATCAGACTCCCTCTGATCTCGAACTCCGTCGACGCAAGATCTCCTCCTCCCGAAGAATTAAGGTTTCTGATTCTGAACTTTGTGCGGCAGGTCAGGTGTGTTGGAACACGGTATTCTGACTCTTTGCAACTTCTCGAAAGTCTCAAAAATCTGTGTGCAGATTTTTGCTCTGTTAAATCCGTGAATAATGCAGCTGTGTTTGTTCTCTATATATAGTCCATGAGCAGATCTGAATTCTCCATGATTATCTCCATAATATTCCTATTCCAAATCTGCTTCTTGAAGCATATCCAAATCCCATAAATAAAGGGATTTTCCTTTTCTCAATATATCCCATATATTTGATAATATCAACTCCATATTTGTAGGGATTTTCCATAAATCAACTATGCTTCCATACGCCTAATATATAGAAGAATATTCAGATTTCCATAAATCACAAATACCATAATAGTCTGTCTTCTTTTTCCGTAAACACCTTGGCGTAAATATGCTGAATTTTGCATGCACACATGAAGTTTATTCCATTTCCAATTCCATAGCATTAATCAAATCCCACATATATAGGAACTGATATATTCTCCAACTCAAATACAACTTGGACTAGATGTATCCTTCTCGGATTCAGTCTTCAATCTTTCCTTATTTCACCTAAATTCCTTCTTTGATGTTGCAACTCACTAATAACATATTTGCATAATTTCCACAAATTGCCAACTAGATAAATCTAGACTTTACAAAATCCCCCTTTGGCATTTTGTGGACCAATCACCTTTTGACATTTCATCACAAGAGCTTATGCAAATAAAGACATCAACCTTGAAAACCACTCTGGATGTTGGAACATAGAAACTTAGCACCTCCCCCTAAATTCCATATTCCCTCAACATCCAGGAATAAGGATCATGTTGGAACATCAACCCAACGAGACCAATAAAGTCATCCAAGAAATTCAAAACATCTCCCCCTTGGGACCACAAACATGCCAAACATAATAGACACAGAAAACCAGAATCTCCATTAAATGCAGCTCCCCCTGAAGCAAATCTTTGGCCTATGTTGGAACATAGCCATAACAGAACCTTTAAACTTCTTCAAGAGCAACTATATGTGCCTCATCTAATCTGGCATCTTCTACCTCCAAAGTTAACATCTGAATGGATTGAGCTCTCTACTTCACACCATTGTACCACTCAAAATCTGGATCAATGTTGCCTCCCTTATAATTCTTGTAAAATCTCCCGATTGTACTCCTTGTAGATTGAGGCGGCAGTCTTGAGACCCAAATAGTCCAGGTAAGCTGTAAATCCACACTCCTCATATACACCCAGATCAGTTGTCCTTTCGGCTAAAATTATATCTCTCATGGCAGTTTGATCAGAAGTGCCTTCAATAATCTGCTCACCTTGTATTAGAACACAATCACCAATGTTGGAACATAACAGCTCTCATTGTTTCAGAATCAACACATCTCCTACTCAGCTTCGTTCACTTCATCAGTACTTTCTCCCCCTATCTGGTGTTGGAACATAGACTTGTTCACCATCCAGATCATAATTTTCTCCAACCACAGTTACTGATGTTTGAACAGCTGAATCTCTAATCCATGTCCACGTCTTCTCAACCTGTCTCCAAACTCTGTGTTGGAACATGACCAGCATCACTGTCTTCCAACTCCTTATCATCATAAACCAGAATACCAGGAAGAACCACCTTTCTAATATATTCGACCATAATTTTTTTCACCTTTTTCTTCTTTCTAATTTTTTTGTGTTTTTCTAATTTTCTGTACACAAAATAAATAAAAAAAACTTCTACTGCTAAATAAAAGCTTTAAAGAAATACCTCAAATCTGACAAGCACCTAAGTGTTGTCTGAGGAGCTCAACCGTAGCAGTGTCCAGCGGCTTTGTGAAAATATCCGCAATTGGTCTCGATGTTGGAACATAGGCTACCACGACTTTTCTCTCAACCCGAATTCTTACAAATACTCCCACCATACTCATCTTCAATTCAGCTTGCATCAAAGTCACAAAATCTTGAAGCAAGGTGTGATCTTCTCCCCCTCGATGAGAACCTTTCTGAATAGGAAAGGTCGTGAGTCACTTATGCCACGCATGTGGTGCTTGTCTTGATCCATAGAAAGCCTTCTTGAGTCGATGATATACTTCCTCATTAACCACATCATGTAGGGGAGCACTCTTGACAGCTTTTTGGTACATCGTAAAATTCATAGTGTAAGCCATAACAAGGAGAATGCAAATATATTCTAACCTGTCAACTGAGGAAACAACAATGAGGGAGAGAAAATATTGTAGACTAGCAAGTTCCCTATAATTAAACCAAGGGATCGATCGAGTCATTCTTCCGCTTGATTCAACCTTCACCGATGTTGGAACATGGAAGAGTTCTGGAGAGGACGATGTTCCAACATTGTTGAAGATATAAGAATCACCAGCTTTATCTTTAAGATCTGTCTCATCCGATGTTCCAACATCATTACGTCCCTGATCTGAGAAATCAACCGATGTTGGAACATGGTCAGCCGTACGATCTACTTCATCACATTTGACACTGTAGCAGTTCACTTCTTGTTCCAATAAGTAACATTTGTCTGATGATCGAATACCAATAAGCACTTTGTTGTTGCCATGTTTCACTATGCACTTTTCCTTATTGAATTCCACGGTCATATTAACATCACATAGCTGGCTGATACTCAGGAGATTAGACTTTAGGTCTTCCACCAACAAAACACCAGTGAATACGGGGAATCCTTCAATATGCAGTTCACCTTTTCTAACCACTCGACTCTTCTTTCCATCACCAAACATAACAAAACCACCATCATATGGCTGAATGTTTGTTAGTAATTCCTGAGTTCCAGTCATGTGGCAAGAGCAACCACTATCAAAGTACCACGAGTCTCTAGAATGTGCAATAGGAGACGTGTGAGCAATAAGGCAAGTACTCGTGCGTTTAACAACCCATACCTTTCTGACCATTCTTGATCGCTGCACATCGTCTATGTTGGAACATACTGAGAGTTGTCGCCCTGTCATGATATCTCTGAGCAGTTTTCAGCATTGTTCCTCTGTATGACCTTCATACGCGCAGTAGCTACAGATGAGAGGTTTCCTTTGATGGGTCTTGATAAACTTTCTTTTCACCTCTTGAACCTTCGACTTGAGACTGACCTTATTCCCTGATAAATTGTCAAACCCGATTCCATGTCGATCTCCAAAGTGTTTTCCCATGATCAGAATGTCATCAAGTTTTGTCTTTCCAGTATTTAACTTGGTAATAGCTGCTTCGGCCATCTCAGCTCTCTTAGTTGTTGAGCTTAGATTCAAATTTAATTCTTCAATCTCTCTTCTGAGTTCACCAACTAAAACTCGCAACTCCTTCTCTTTCTCGCCCAGATGATTTTTCTCTTCCTTCAACACTCTATTTGTATCAACAACTTGAAGCCACACGGCATACATCTGCTCATATGTACTATAGATATCTTCATCACTCACAACTAGTCCGTCATCATCACTGGACGTGCCATCAGACCCTGTGTTGGAACATACAGCTTCGTCTTTCTCTGGCATGTTGGAACATACCTCAACTGATCCATTGTGAAATTTTGCTCCAAGTGCCATATAATTTCTTGTAAGTTCCTCTTCGTCTTCTTCTTTATTTTCACTCCATGAGGTGACATATGATTTTCCTTGCTTTTTTAGGGTATTAGCACATTCAGCCTGGATGTGGTCGTATCCTCCACATTCTCGACATTGAATTCTTTCAGACAGCTTTCCTTCACCACTTTGGTTTCTAGAGAATTTCTGACTTCCTTGTTCCATTCGAGTTCCACGATTACCAAAATCTTGAGGATGATTTTCATTCCCTCCGGATCTTTCTTGCGAATTCTTGTTTACCACCTTCTTCAGCATTCTTGATAAACTCTTGGTGATAGGAGCAAGTTCTTCAATTCCATCATCACTATCATATTCATGGATGGCCCTTGATGAAGAGGATTTGAAGGCCAACTCCTTCTGGACTTTCTTTGCAGGCTGTTGCATTGTCATCTCATAGGTCTGTAGTGATCCCATTAGTTCAACCAAGGTCATGGTGGCTACATCTCTCGCTTCTTCTATTGCTACAACTTTCATAGAAAATCTTTTAGGAAGAGATCTCAAGGCCTTTTTCACCAATTTTGTTTCCTTGTAAACTTTCCCAAGTTAATACGCCATATTGGAAATGTCTCTGAGTTTCCCATTGAATATAGAAATAGTATCATCCTCCTCCATCTTCAGTTCCTCAAACTTTGTAGCCAACATCTGCAGTTTAGATTCACGTACACAACTTGTCCCCTCATGTACAGTGTGTAGGATATCCCATGCTTTCTTTGCTTGTTGGCATGTAGAGATAAGTTTGAACTGATCTTCATCTACTGCAGTAAATATGGCATTTAATGCTCTGGAGTTTGCCAAACTTCCCATTCTTTCACCTGGTGTCCACGACTCTTTAGGCTTAGATTCTCCTCCTTTATAACTTCCAACAACATGGGGTTTCCATTCTGTTTCAACATAGTACCAAGCCAATTTATCCAGTGAATTTATGAACACCCGCATGCGAGCCTTCCAGTAGTTGTAATTTGTTCCTTACAGCAGTGGTGGCCGAGACACAGAAGCTCCTTCTCTGGTTGCCATTGGTAAAACCGGATCTCACTTTCCTTGACACAACCGAGGGAATAATAAGTGACCAAGCTCTGATACCAATTGAAATTTAGTTTTACCAATTTTTCTAGTCCTTACTAGTGTGTTCCAACATGACTAATTTAACCAAGTGCATAATAACGTAATACGTAAAAGACACACAACTTGGTTACGCAGTTCGGTGTAATCTACCTACATCTGTGGGGCCTGGCCCAGTTCAGAATGAATCCACTAATTAGAAAGATACAGTACAGAGTACAGTTTACAAAATACTTATCTTTACTAACTATAGCGTGTGGACTCTTCTAGCTCCCCAGCTACCGATCTGCCTTGATTAGACTCCCTCTGATCTCGAACTCCGTCGATGCAAGATCTCCTCCTCCCGAGGAATTAAGGTTTCTGATTCTGAACTTTGTGCGGTAGGTCAGGTGTGTTGGAACACGGTGTTCTGACTCTTTGCAACTTCTCGAAAGTCTCAAAAATCAGTGTGCAGTTTTTTGCCCTGTTAAATCCGTGAATAATGCAGCCTTGTTTGTTCTCTATATATAGTCCATGAGCAGATCTGAATTCTCCATGATTATCTCCATAATATTTCTATTCCAAATCTGCTTCTTGAAGCATATCCAAATCCTATAAATAAAGGGATTTTCCTTTTCTCAATATATCTCATATATTTGATAATATCAACTCCATATTTGTAGGGATTTTCCATAAATCAACTATGCTTCCATATGCCTAATATATAGAAGTATATTCAGATTTCCATAAATCACAAATACCATAATATTCTGTCTTCTTTTTCCGTAAACACCTTGGCGTAAATATGCTGAATTTTGCATGCACACATGAAGTTTATTCCATTTCCAATTCCATAGCATTAATCAAATCCCACATATATAGGAACTGATATATTCTCCAACTCAAATAAAACTTGGACTAAATGTATCCTTCTCGGATTCAGTCTTCAATCTTTCCTTATTTCACCAAAATTTCTTCTTTGATATTGCAACTCAATAATACCATATTTGCATAATTTTTTCAAATTGCCAACTAGATAAATCTAGATTTTACAAACTAGTTAGGGTTATATTTGCACTAAAAATTATCATAAAGTTATATCGACACTTAATCAAGTAGATAGGGTTATATTATCATTTATCCAAAACAAAAAAAGAGATTCACATTGTTTGAAGTCGAGAGAGAACTACAGCCTCGGGTGAGAGAAAAGCCGTACACAATTCAGGAAGAGAATAATGCAGAAACTGTGTTTAGCTTTTTGGAGGTAAATTCAAAGTTTACATATTTGGTAAACCTGCAACGTCCACTTAAAATAAAAACTTATTCTCTTGCAAATTCTCAATATTTATTTCCTACGATTCACCTTATTGTCATCTTATTACCAATATTAGTTCAATTTACAACTCATTTCTAGACTATTACAAATTATATTTTCTAATGATAATTATCTCAAGTTAAGCAATCATGCTCGAGTCTTGTGAAATACGATATTTCCATGAGCCATGGAAAGACCAAGGTTTAAAGTGTAAATTAAAAGAAATAAAAATAAAATTTTTGGGTTGCATAAATCGTGTTATAGCTTTTACAACTACTACTACATCTTGCATAATAAATTTGAATATTGCAACTAAGACCTTTTACCTTTTATTATTTTAATTAAACCTCTTCTTTTTGTTAGATCTCTGATCGTCTATACTATTACAGATCAGAGATCTAATAAAAAACTGTATCATCGCACCCAGGAATATTAACTTGCTTCCCGCGTAAAACATGACCACTTGACAAAGAGGAACGTATCACACATCAATATTACTACGCCAAACAGGGATCTTCTAAAACAGTAATACCACTTGATCCAATCACGATCTATGTTGCCCAAACTGTAAACACCTTGAAAAACACAGATCTGCCGAACCCAAATTTGTGAAAACTCAAAAATAAAACCACAAACAAAATTGCGAGCACAAGATCTGTATAAGCAGATCGAGAGCAATACATCGACATGAACAATTAAATTGAGTTATCTTCATGAATACAACGATCTAATCAATCAAGTCGAAGAACAAAACTAATCCGTAGAGACAAATTTCACACTTATTCAATAACAAAAACATGAATTAAAATAAATAGTTGTTCCTCATCTCTATGTTATGGAGAAAAGATTGAAAAAGAAGTGTTGCGGTGAGGGAGAACTGCGCAAAAGAGGGTTTGCGACAGAGAGAGCTTGCACAATGAGATTAAATCGTAATTAATTAGCCAACTGAACACCAACTTAAATTTAATTTATTACCTTAATTTTTATGGATTTGGCATCACACATTATGTGCGTAGATTTATCGTGAATGAAATAAATTAATAAAATTGATTTAAGAGAAAATAAAGGATCTGATAAAATTAAATGACTCCTGTCACTAAAAAAGTAATCCAAATCCATACAAATAGAGAAAGCAATTATTGCAATTTTAATGTTGGGGAAATAGGCAAACACTGACCTCGTGCAGCTCAGCAAGCCGGGCTGAGGAATGTCTTTGACTAGCGAGTTATGACCCTTGTCGGTCGATACTGTTTTTCTTTTCAATCTTCAACTGTTTTTTACGCGATCTCAAAATTCATTGAATGCCATTATTGGACAATTTCTAGGGTTTAATACTCTCAATCCATTGCAGTTCTTGAACAATTGTTTTCTTATAGTACCAAAAAATGATTGTTTTAACAAAACTGATGTATCAAAATTACCCACGCAGAGATCATTTTTTCCAAAATTATACTTCTCTCTATGTTTCATTTCAAGCTTTAATTTAACTATTTATTTAGTTAAAACTTTTTTTACTTTGACACCAAAATTGAATTGGTATATATCGTGTGATACATTGTTAGATTTCTTATAATGTATACTTTCAAAATATCAATCGTTTACAGAATAAAAATTTAAACATAAGTCACTTTTCATTTGAATTTCTAATCTGGAACACAGGAAGAAGCAGGATTTAATCAAAACAGAAGGTTGGCCAAATGAGCTTTGTATTTAAAAAGAAAATTAAAGAGTATTATCCCTCAAACTATAAAAACAATATTGATTTAGTGTTCTGAAAAGACGGTTTTTTATAAATTATGAAACAACTACTCTACTTTTTTACTTTGTTATTCATTTTAAATCAGACTTTGTATTTGAGTATACTTAGGTTACTTAGTTTTGCATAATATCCGAGCAAATTAATGTACATACACGTGTTAAAATATTATGAACAACATTAAATCATAACATGAAATCAATTTACACAGTTATTACCTAATTTACATAGTATCAGCCTCCAACTCCTCCACCGTAAAATCTTCGGCCGCCACCACCCAATCTTCCCAATGTCCTAAAGATGCCTCTTCCACCGACTCTGAGCCCCATTGGTGTTGGCGTCTCCGACATAACCCCCACCCTCAAATATTTTGCTCATCAATTTCGCCTTGATTGCCATAATTACACCCTTTGATGTCAATTTGTCAAGTTCTCCCTTGTGGCGTATGGTCTAGATGTGTTTCTCCTTGGCCTCGTCAGAAACCTTTCCGCCACCATCTGATTATGCCAAGAAATCCTCACCATCGAGCCCTAATCCGACATATGTTGTGTGGAAGAAGAAGTGTCACTTGGTCTTATTATGGAATCAGTGTAGTAAAATCTTTACATCACTTCTTGCTCATGTCGTTCATGCAGATACTACATCTGACACATGGCTTATTGTGGAGCAGGTGTTTCATGCTCAAACTCTCGCCAATTTGATGCATCTCACGCATTAACTTCAAACTTTTTCGAAGGGATTGCTCTCCATATTTGATTATATGGAGAAAAAACGACCATTCTCTGATTCCTTTGGCACATTCTCTCATATTGTGTCTGAGGATGAGTTTGTGGAATGCATTCTGCATGGCCTTGATGCACCATATGCAATGTTTTGAACAACTTTCAACATTCGGCTTCGAGCGATCTCGTCGTATCAACTTTTTGGCATTCTTTTGGAGGGAGAGGCTTGCATACATGAGCAACACACTTGGGCTCCATCGTTGGTCACCAATGTTGATATTCGTGATTCAATTATTGTCGTGTTAGATAGCTCCTCTCAGCCCACTCATCTTCACCCTGAATGTAGGATATGTCGAAGGCTAGGGCATGATGCTCTCAATGGTTGGAAGCATTTAAATACCAGTGAATTCCTAGTGACACAACAACGACTAGTCGGTGCAGGGGTGGAACCAGAAATTTTTTTCAGGGGAGGCTGAAAAATTTTTGGGGTCGTCGGGACGAGGCAGCTTCCGGTGGCGTCGCGGCGGAGACCTGGTGGCGTAGGGCTCTCGGCCGAGGAGGGAATTGACGGAGGGAAGAAAGGGTGATAAATATTAATGACATATAAATTTTAAAAATTCAACTCAACAATAATGAAAAATACTACATAATATAATAAATCAAGTAGCATACAATAATATTTTTACAAGTTCACTAAACTACTAAAATAACTACTTTCTAACGCTCGAATTACTAGAAGTAGAACTAGAAAAAGGTGGGGGCAACAGATATCTACGAGACTCCATGGCTTGATAACGTTGCATAATCGGTTCATTCTCAATCTTAACAAAAATATCCTTTTCAATATATACCGTCATAACATCGTTCAACCATTCATCTCCCATTCTATTACGAAGATCGGTCTTGATATTCTTCATGGCAGAAAAAACTCGCTCAACTGAAGCAGTTGCAACTGGTAGAACTAATGCTAACTCAATCAGACGATATACCAATGGATAAAGTACCATGCTACGTGATCGAACCATATGCTGAGCAAGACTTCCAAGATCATTGATGGCCGAATAGGCATCATCATCTCTCACATCATGAATGAAGAAATCAAGTTGTTGCTCTAGTTCTAAACGCTCAACAAGGGAGAAGTCATCCGGATAAAGTTCAGCAAGGCGAAGCAACTTACCAACATCAAACATGGCAAATCTTTCTCTCGGATCAAGGCATGCCATACAAGTGAGTAATTCCGAGCTTGCTTCGCCAAATCGATGATTCATTTCAAGAATCATCTTGTCAACGGTCTAGTATTGAAACATTAAAAAATTTAACAGTAAGATAAAAAATACATATAAAATATTATAAACAAAATAAATTAAACTATGTAAATATTAAAGTAGTACCTGAAGAAAAATATCAACACGGTAGAAATCATGATTGGTTGACATTTCTCCCCGTCGTCTAGAACGGTGACGAATTTTCCATTGTGCTTCCATCACGTCTAATGTGATCTCATGCTTCACACAAAATGTGTTGACTCCATCCAATAATTTATCAAAACCACAATCTCTGAATTCTTGCAATTCAGTCTTCATTCTATTCATCATTCGCACAGCCATCGAAATATTTTGATCTCTTTGTTGCAAGGCAAGTGACAATTGATTTGTAGCTCCCAACAAATGCTTCATCAAAAACATACAGAACACAAATTCATAGCTCTCCATTCTATCAATCAAACCCTTTGCTGTAGAGGCATTTTCAACTATACTGCCATGCTCACAGATATTAAGAAGCACTTGAATAATTGAAGACCACATAGCCTCAAAGCGAAGAATAGTACTGTAATGTGATCCCCAACGTGTATCACCAGGCCTTCTCAAACTCATTTCTTGATTTTTGCCTCTTCCACTAACCTTCTCCCCACTCTCCAATGCCTCTACAAGGCTAGCATGTTCTAATTGAACAAACATCTCTTTTCTAACACATGAACCTCCAACCAGATTCACAGTTTGAACAAAATACCCAAAAAATTCACCCACAGATAGAGTACAATATGCAACAGAAACAACAACCAATTGAAGTTGGTGAGAGAAGCAATGAATATACCTCGCAGAAGAGTTTTCTTTCAATATCAAAGCTTGCAATCCATTGAACTCCCCTCGCATATTTGAAGCCCCATCATATCCTTGGCCTCTCAACTTTGACAAGGACAATTTCTTATCTACAAACAGTTGCTTAAGAGCCTCCATCAAAGTAATAGCTTTAGTATTGGAAACATGCACAAGAGCAAGAAAACGCTCAAGAATACATCCTTGTTTGTTGACATATCTCAAAACAACCCCCATTTGCTCTTTTATTGATGCATCTCGAGCCTCATCAACAAGAATAGAAAATACACTATCTCCAATGTCATTAACAATAGCATCAGTTACCTCGCCAGCGCAAGCACTTGAGAGCTGTTTCTGAACTTTGGGGGATGTCAACTTGCAATTTCCGGGAGCATTTTCATTCATTACCTTAGCAACATCTTCACTTCGCTTGCAATACCATTCAACCAATTCAAGATAATTACCCTTGTTGAGCGAATCCCAACCTTCATCATGACCACGAAAAGCCAAACCTTGATTTAACAAGTATCTTGTCACATCCAAAACCGCATTCAAACGTGTGCGATATGCCTTTTTTGCTTCGGTGAAATGACCATCCAAACAATGTGAGATACTTTGCTTTTGAAGGCTAAAATTTCTCAATTTAATTGCTGCACCATGATGAATTCCATCCACATTCTTAGCATGTTTCCTAAATACTTTAAGGGCATTCTTCCAATTCATCACCCCATCCACAGTATATGCGGTCCCCTTTGCTGAATTCTTAAAAAGATAGCAAGGAAAACAAAATGCCGCATCCTTTGAAACACTATACTCCAACCAATTAAATTCATCAAACCAACCCTTTTGAAAACTTCTAAATTCATCATTGAACACTGTTTTTGGAAAAGTATGATTCTTAGGTTGGCAAGGACCTCTTAATATATATTCTCTTAGCACTTCATCTCTAATAGAAACATCAATCTCTTCAATAGGTTTACGTAGCCCGGGATCACTTATAATATCATTCTGATTGAATTCTACACGAGATTGTTTTGTACTACTACCCTCTTCATTGTGCCTTTGTTCATTAGACTCATTCGATCTCTTTACTCCGCTACTTCGAATTAAAAATTTATCCATAACCTATTAAATATCAAATAGGAAAAATATGTAAATTGATTTATTTTTCATCGATTCAAATTCAATTTAATAAAATATCCCTAATTGATAATTAACAAATGAAAATAAAAAGTTCATAAAATCATATTCATCTAAATTCAATTTAACAAATATCCCTAATTGATAATTCCATAAACCGATTATGACAAATTGACAATTTCATTGTCACATACAATTATACAAAATAAATCAAACAATTATAATTTCAACTAAATTCCAACTAAATTTCAACTAAATATGCAATTCAACTAAATCAATTTATGCAATTCAACTAAACTTCAACAATCATATATAATACAACCATATAAATTCAATTCAACATCCAATCTAAAAATCATGTTCACATTAATACATTATACATATATTTAAGTTTTGAAGAAATAAATTAAAAAGACAATAAATTATAAACCCTAAAATTAATAAATATTAGCAATTTAGCATATAAAGAGAAGAGAACTAGAGTCTAGAGAAGACTTACCAGAGGCGGCGGGATGGCGGTGGTGGACGGCGGTGGCGCGGCGGCGGCGGCGGTGGCGCGGAAGCGGCGGCGTGGCTGAGCCTGAGCGAGTGCCGAGTGAAGTGGCGCTGTGGCGGAATGAGGCAACGAGGAGCGGTGGCTGTTCTTGTTCCCGCTCAACTGCTCAAGCATTTATATAGGATGATGGATTGGGCCGCTCAGTTTTTGGCCCAATCCATTTCCGATCTCTTTTTTTTTTCATAGTACTTAGTAAAACGACGTCGTTTCACTAACGTGAAACGACGTCGTTTTACTACTTAGGTTATAAAAAATTAAAGCCAAACAAAACGACGTCGTTTCACTAACGTGAAACGACGTCATTTTAGTGCGTACGTCTGCAAAAAAAAGAAGGCCGCAGCGCGGCCTTCTTCTCCGGCGAGCAGGCGCTGCGCTCTGCCGGAGACGCGCTCCCGCCTCCTCCTAGCTCCGGCCGGCGATCGAGGTAGGGCTGGAGCCCTACCTCGCGTATTAATAGATCCGCCCCTGAGTCGGTGGCAACTCAGCCCGTCGCGATAACCGGTTCCGCAACCAAGAGCCCTTTGCTAGTGCTCGTCAGGCATACACCTCATTCGTGGCTACTCCTCCCCGGCTCTTCATGATCCAGCTTGGTTCTTTGATTCAGAAGCTACAAACAATGTTGCCTCCGACTTTGCCAATCTCTTTGTGCAATTTGATTACACTGGTTATGAAGGCGTACGAGTTGGTAATGGTATTTTGTTAGCTATTACGCATTTGGGCTTACCTATTTTGCCATCGTTCTATAAACATGTTCACCTTCATAATATTTTCTTTATGTCTGATATTCATACAAAAAAATCAAGTGTATTCCAAATTATCTATGAAAATAAACTTTCATGATTTTCTTTCCTACCCATTGTTTTGTGAAGAATCTGCGAGGTTGGACACTTCTCACTGGAATCGTCGAGAATGGTCTCTATCGTTTCCATCCACCCAATAAGTCCTCTTCCGCACTTCCACGTGTCTTCCTTGGTGCCAAGACCGATCTTAAAACGTGGCATGAGCATCTTGGTCATCCACATGAGTCCTTCCATAAGCGGATTATTTCTCGTTTTAATCATCTGTGTCACCGAGTACTTTGAAGAGTCTGTGTGTGTCATGTCAACTTGGAAAGGGTCATAAATAGCAATTTCTCATGTTCATGAATCTAGCAAGTGTCCTTTCAAATTGGTTTACTGTAATGTTTGGGGACCAACCCTTATTTATTCTTTTAATGGAAATCATTTTTTTTTTGTGGATGATTGCACCAAATTTTTTTGGATATATTTTCTATCTAAAAAATTCTAGGTACTTCATTACTTTTAACTTGTTTTCAAAGATGGTTGAAACATAGTTTAACGCTAAAGTTAAACAATTTCAATCAACTAGGAGGGGGGAGTACCATTCGGTTTTGTTCTTATCTTCAAACTCAAGGTATTTCTCATTGGGTGTCTTGTCCTCTTACTCAGTCTCAAAATGATATGGCTAAGCGGCACCATCGAACTATTGTTGGAAAAGGTATCTCCCTATTGTCTAGCGCGCAACTTCCGCCCTCTTTCTGGGAACTTGAATTTCATACCTATGTCTTTTTGCACAAGCATACATTGTCTACCACTCTTGTCGATAAATATTCATATGAGTATCTTTACAACAAAGTACTTGATTGGTCACGTTTTCCAAAAGGAGTTTGGAGAGAGTCATAAGATTGGAAGGAGTTCGACACCCTTTGTTTTGCAATGACCTCTTTTAATACTTTGAAAAAATGGTAGGGGATTGGAGAGAGAGATAGGCCTATGTTTTGATTGAGTGGGAATTTTAGTGCCTTTAATAATTAGGGTTGAATAGCTCATTTAAGGTGGTTCAACCA
This sequence comes from Rubia yunnanensis, assembly GCA_037428765.1. Taxonomy (NCBI): domain Eukaryota; kingdom Viridiplantae; phylum Streptophyta; class Magnoliopsida; order Gentianales; family Rubiaceae; genus Rubia; species Rubia yunnanensis. The sequence continues at coordinate 61,017,819 of CM075071.1, read as the reverse complement.
TGAACCACATTTCAAAACCCTTTCTTAAGGCGGTTTAACCAAAAATTGTTTTTGGAAATTCATTTATTACAACGATTCAATTATGAATCACATTTAAAACTCAAATTTGAATGTGATTCTTTAAGAGTTCAGAACCGCCTTTAAAGACAATTGAACTACCTTAAATTGTGGTTCCGACTTTGGAAGATGACATTTCATAAAAAATACACAGAATTATTTTCATCAACATCTCATAGCCCATTCCTACAATGGTGTTAGGGGCGTCAAATAGAGGGACGAGTCGAATACGGGTAATATAAGTTGTTTAAAAATATGGTTATATAACCATTTTGACCCATTTTAGAATGTGTAAAAAATGGGTCGGATTGAAACCCGCTTAACCCGTGGGTAAAAAATTATTCAACTCACGGGTCAAAAATGGGTAATCCCGCAGATTTGAACCCATATGAGTTTATATACCAACCTATATTCCCTCCGTCCCAGATTAAATTACATATAATTTCACGGTTGTTAAGAAACATGTTTGACCGTTAATATATTTAACTACGTATAATATCAGCAAACAAAAATTTACTTTTTAGAAACTACTCGTTATGACAAATCTAACAATATCACTTACGATAATGTTATTGATTATATACCTATTTAAATATGTGGTCAAAGTTTGATACTGAATAGTGTCAAATAGTAAAGTGTGCAGTTTAATCCGGGACAGAGGGTGTAGGTAAAACTCGCTGGTTTCAGCTCATATAGTGGTCTATATGGGCTATATACCAATTCATATGAGTACACCCGCAGATTTTAACCCATATATTGACCCATGTGAATTTATATACAAACTCATATGGGTAAACTCGTGGGTTTCAACCCATATGGGTATACCCGTGGTCAACCCGCAAACGCAACCCGCTCAACCCATATTTTCAAATAGGGAAAAATATAGATTTGACCCTATGTTTTGGTCATAAGTGCCAATGTGACCCTGCAAGATCATAAAGTGTTATTATAACCATATGTTTCACATTCGAAGTACCAATAATGCCCTTGTGGCACCACCGATGCCACCACCGTCGCAGCCGCCACCGCCATAAAAGATACCATGTAAATTTCTCCATAACAGAAGCCATAAAAGGAACGCCACTGCGCCGATCACCAACGCCACTGTAGCACCGCATCCTTCTCCACCCATCTCTAAGAACCATCTCCCAAGAACCACCATCGCACCTCCTCCTCCTATCCCCGCCATCGCTCAACCATAGCCCCGCCACAACCACCACTCAACCGTAGACCCGCCGTCGCTTAACCTTAGCCCCTCCACCGCTCAAATCTGGACCTGCCACCGCTTAACCCTAGCCCCGCCACCGCCACCGCCAAACCCTAACCTAGCCGTGCCACCGCCACCACCAATGCGCTCCACCTCTCCCCATTGCCTAGCCCCGCCACCGCGCTCCACCTCTCCTTAGAACGCCGATTGGAAACCTGATTGGAATGCCACTTCGATTCACATCCACCGCCGCCTTCAATTCACCTCCGCCACCATTTTCCAGTGCCGCTCAGCCAATGCCGAAAAGTGGAGACCCCCCCTGAAAAATGACTCGCTTGACGACGATCACCCCACGCCACCTGTCCCACGCCGACGCCCTGCCACCTGCCTCACGCCATCACCTCTGGAAGAAAGAATTTTGTGAAGAAATTGAATCTAACCCCGCTGGTCAACGAAGATTGTGAAGACGGAGAGTCAAAAAGAAAATTGAATTTGTGGCTGAAAGAAGAAACTGGAAGGGCATAACTGTCCTTTCACATTTTATGAATTTTATCTTTTATACAAGGGGTATAATAGTCAATTCATAGAATTTCGGCCCAATTCATAGAATTTCGGCCAAATTCAGGCTTCCAGAGTTATATTAGCACAATACGAGCAAATCATAGGGTTATAATAGCACTTTCTGATCTTGCGAGTCATATTTGCACATATGACCAAAACATAGGGTCATATGGGAAGTTCACCCTTTTCAAATATCCATTTGACATGTTACCCATTTAATCCATTACTCATTATACTCATACCCACACCAATTTAAAAATAGATAACACGCTTAACCCGCGCATTACGGGTCTATTTTACTACCCTAAATGGCGTTAATAATATTACAAGCTAATTGATTTATCTTTTTGAAACACAAGCTAAAGATATTACTCATAGCTTTATTCAATTTCTACCGTTAGTATTGGTGGTAAAATTGGGTTCCTGACTGCGCATCATAGCTGATGTTCTGGGCTTTCTGGGCATGACTAGAGTGGTAAAAAAACTAAAACCTACACGAAATCCTTCTACCATGATAAATCAATGTCTGAAAATCAATTCCACCCCAAGTGAAAAAAGGGAAGTTCATGGTTAAAATAGGCAGCCTCTATTCCATGAAACCTCATTTTCACTTCCCCATTTTTAAGGGCGTATGATTTGTCATTTCTTTAGACAACCAACAATAAATGCACCATCTCTTTATTAAAAATAAAACAAAGAACCAATTCATACCATACCATTTCATTCATGCACATCTCTCAACCAACAACCCAGCCTGTGATGGCCTGTCCTGAACAAGACCGATTTTAATTCAATTCTAACATATGGTCAAAAAGAAGAGGAATTAGAACAAAATACGGAGCCAAAATTAATTGAACCAAACGTTTGCCCACTCGGGAAAACATTGGTACAATCCATGTTTCTATAGGGGAGTGGAAAAGTAGCAGCAAATGCACTTTAAGGCATTCCAGAATGGTAAAACGAGTCTGCACACTTTAGAAAGGCATGAATTCTGGTTTCCAAAACCTTTCAATTTTCCAAGACAGCGATTGGAAACAAGAGATGCCTAGCGCAAAAAGGTGTAAAAAAGTAAATTTGGGATTTTGCATCAGAAACAGTCAAAAGTGAAAAACAAGTACACCAGTATCTAAGCATGATTTGGTGGATTTTACACGACATCTATAACATGGATTCTGATCAATTTTCTTTTATTTTTATTTTTTAAAAATTAGAGTAAAAGTGTTCAAATAAACAGAAAATTAACGCTGGATGCTTGGACGAATGGACACTGATCCAAAAAAAAAAACATCTAATAAATGGATTTTGATCAATCATATGAGCTCGGAAATTATTATATTCTCATCAGATTCAAGCACAAAAGACAACAAAAATAATCCAGGAGTAATAAGTTTCTAATACAATATGTACATCAAGATTTCGATTCCCCTTCTTCGTCTCCAAAAACACCAAAATACACACGGTTTTACCCCATCCCACAACAAATTTCTTCTCAATAATTTCGAGAAAAACGTGGGTATTTTGGATGGAATATTGCTCTAATAAATAAACTAACCAAAAAAAAAGCATAAGAATTTCTCCCTGAATCTACTAGTTGTGGAGAGGATCTGGGCAACTGGGAACTCTTCTCTTACTCTCTTCAAAACCACTCGTACTGTTGAGATCAGAAATTCTTCGGTCGAAGTATTGCCGGAATATCTCCGTTTGGTTCATCTCCGGCGACCGGACCGGCGGGAGATCCCGAATGGCTGATACTCTGCTTCCTGTGAGGACCCATATATGCAGAACCGAGATGCTGATGAGGAGGAGTACCCACATACTATGCTTTCGGCCGGGAAATGACATCACCGGAGAACCCACATAAGGGAAATGGGATCGGAGTCGGAATCTTGAAGTTCCGGCGGGAACAGGGGAGGAGTGAGGAGTAAGAAGTTTGTGTTGCGTTGTGTTGTGTTGTGTGAGAAAATAAACAAAATGGGACTTGAGTATGAATTGACGGCTTTATGTTTTACATGGAGAGAATGGTCTCATGCATGGATGGGCCCACCAGTTTTTTTTTTTTTTTTGGGTGATGATGACTATATATACACACCAAACTAGCAGTTGCAGTGTGTGGGACTCTGTGTGTTCATTTTAAATTTTATCACAGGGGAAAGTGTCAATATAACCATGTATATTTGATTAAGTGTCAATATAATTCTATGATAATTTTTAAAGCAAATATAACTCTATCTGGTTAATAAAAGTATCAATATAATCCCAGACCTCATTTTCGGCATTGACCTTAGTTTTTTGGCGTTACTTTATGTAAATTGACCAAAATACAATTTGGGCTAACTCTGAAATTATGTGGATAATTTTACCCTCATAGTTCGCTGACCACCGTCGGGACGCCGCCGGACCACCACCGGACCACCGCCAGATCAGGTAGGGTTATATCAGCACATATGAAAACTAATATGGTTAAATCAGCACATTCCTAAAATTTATAGGGTTATATCATCACATTAGTAAAAAATGTAGGGTCATATCAGCACATACTGTAGAATATAGGGTTTTAATGATATTTTTTTATTTTGTTGTGTTTAGTCCGGATTGTTGATTCGATGACCTTTGGTGTTGTGTGTGATTGTTATTTTATTGTGTTCTTCGACCTAGGTGTTTAATGTTGATAGGTTTTGAAATGAGGCTATGATATGTGATAATGGTGGTTAATATTAATGATGGTGTCATCATGTCAAATTTTATGTTGTATATGATATTGTTATGATGTTATAATGGTGTATATGATGATTTGCTCGCCCGTTAAGGCCAGCCGAGTACCACACACTGAATATTTATAATATGTGCTGATATAACCATATAAGTTTTATGAATTTGCTGATATAACCCTACAAACATTAGAAATGTGTTGATATAACCCTACAAACATTAGGAATGTGCTGATATAACCCAATAAGATTTTATAATGTGCTGATATAACTCTATCTGTTCCGGCGGCGATTCGGCGGCAGCCCCGCAATGAGTCTAAGGGTAATAACATCATTTCCTTTTTTGTATTTTAATTTTTTCAGAAGGGTAAACATGTAATTTTAATAAATTTCGGCTAAAAGTTGTTGGAGAGGGTTATATTGACACTTTCACTAACTAAAAAGGATTATATTGACATTTTCAAATACTGAAAGGTTATATTAACACTTATGTCAATTAGATAGAGTTATAAAAGCACTTTTTTCTTGATTATATTATTGGTCCATGGTTAGTTCGCGGAGCGGCATACCGGAAAAAAAATGGACATGGCAGTAAAATATGAGGGTGCGTCTGCCGTTTGAATATGAGGTATTAGAATTGAGCAATTTACCTTTAACCATTGGTAAATTTTTTTTAAGGTAATCATTACATGTGTCGAGAAAAACGGTTAGCGATTACAATAAGTGAAATTGACATTTAATGCAGCTAGATTCGAGCAATAACAAATTTACTACAAAAGAATTTGAATCACATGTCAACAAGACTGATTGTATGTATTATTATATATTAGAAATCTAATAAAACCGTAATATTGTCATCGGGGATATTAACTTGGTTCTTACAAAAAGACTAAATTGTTTTTTTTAGTCCACTACAAAGTATCTTATACCATGTTTTGGTCCAAGTTTGCAAATCAACCCTCAAAAAGTACAAAATAAATTAAGAACGATATGTTTGGTCCCCAAATGTGGTTTTCAGGGAAACCGGAGCTGTTTCGATATAGTCAAGGGTATTTTCCTAATTTTACTTAATAAAAAATATTTTTAATAAAATTATGAGGTCAATACACAAATATTCTATATTATTGAGGGGCTTAATTGCAAATAAAATAGATGTTTGTTGAGAAAATCGGAAGCTCCGCTAGCACTGGTCTTTTTTGGTGCCCTTGTTTTCAGTCGAAGTCTCAAAGCTCTGCCATGGGTCTTGAAGCTCGAAGCTCCTCGCCGGCGTCAACCCTTGAGAACGCTGAACCTGGTCGCAATTATCACCAGTTGGAAAAATGCCAAATCAAAACTACTCCAATCACTTTCACAAGAGAGAAACCTGAGGGAATTAAAACAGTGTAAATTGGCGGTGAAATCCTAGCCCTGTTGGGGCACGAATTCGGCGGCAATGGCGGAGGTGTCTGAATTAAGGAAAGAAGGAGCTGAGGTTTTGATGAATCTAGGGAGGGAGAGTCAAGCTCGAAGGTCCTCGCCGACGTACCCTCAACCGGTAGTCAAGTTTCTCCAAACCATCATAAACCCCGATTGTGAAAAAAACCCAGAAGGATGAAACTTGGATCAATCTAATTTGGCAAGTTCCGATTGGGGTTTCTTCTGTTTTGCTTTCTTCAGCAAGCAAGGTTTGGCCAGATGGAGGTAGAAGGTGCCGTTCCCTACCACCGGGTGACCCTGATTTGGGGCGACATAAGAGACGATGAGCGAAGAATACGAAGCAAAGAAGACGAGCGAAGAAGACGAGCGAAGAAGACGAGCGAAGAAGACGAAGAACTTTTTTATAAACTCAGGGGTATATTGGTCATTTTACATATTTGACCAATTTTACCGTTAACTTTCCTTGAAAACCACATTTGGGGACAAAACAAATCGTTCTAAATTTTTTTGGTACTGTCTGAGGGTTGATTTGCAAATGGGGACCAAAACATAGTATAAGATACTTTGTAGGGGACTAAAAAAATAATTTAGTCTTACAAAAATCATGACTACTTAGCAGAGAGGAGCGCGTTACGCATTAATATCCACTGTACAAACAAGCAGGGCCGTCTCTGACCCTGTTCAATCGGTGCTTCTCAACAGGGCCCCAACATTTTATTATTAGCTATTGTGTTTATATATAATAATTTATTTTTAGAAAATTAAACATGATTATTCTAGTAGTCGTTTTCCTTTCTCGTTCCGACTTCTTAGTTCAACACCTTTGCACTTTTCTTTTCGACCAAAATATTTTCCTGCATGTAGATTTTTGATATTTTATTTAATGGTAATTAACTACTCCCCCGTCCCAGCTAATTCTGCACAAATTGACTTTTGTCCGTTAACTCAAAAAAAGTTTGATCATTGATATCTATAATTGTGTGTAAATACAGGTTATAAAAAGTTATTTTAAAAATTCATGTCATTACGAATCTAACAAGATCAAATATGACAATATTCTAACTTATTTATCGATTCGAATTTGAGGTCAAAGTTAAGCAGTTTTGACTAAATGAATAGTTAAATTGCAGAAATGGCTGAGACAGAGGGAGTAGTATTATTAATTATCCTTTTCTTTATATTTTGTTTTGAAAAAACTTTAATATCCAAATAATATAAAATTTATTCGATAAATGTTAATGTATTTAGGGGCCTCATTTTTTATTTTGCACAGGTCCTCCAAATTGTTAGAGACAGCCCTACAAACAAAGATCTTCAAGAACTAAAACATCACTTAACAATATATGTTACCCAAACTGTAAATACATTGGAAATCATAATCAATGGTAAAATTCTTGGATGAATGGATTTGTTAGTTTTTGTGGATTATTTGGAGCATATAAGATTTTAAATAGCTTAAAGAAACCCTAACACCCACTCTCATTAATTTTTCTTCTCTTCATCTTGGCATGATAATGTTTTTCTTGATTCTCTATTCAGTTATTATTTATTTAGATGACTCTATTCGGCAAATATAAGTTTTGCTAACGAAGGTTTGTAACCAACGGCTCGATCCGAACTCTCCGACTTAATTTGCTTTTGAATCAAGTCTCCAAGGTTCAAGTAAAAATCATGGATTTTTAATCATAAAATTTGATAATATGTAAATGTGACACGTGATCTTATATGCTAAGCAACTATTTTGTCAGCCATTAATTTAAAACTCTCAATACAACTCGTCATGTGCAACAATATCATTCATTGCACAACATGATTAGAAAGGGGCTACGAATCAACCATCGATTTTAATACTATACTAGTCATGTGTTCCTATCATAAAATTGGAATGAATTAATACGATGTAGAGGTGACTCATGATCTTGTATATCAATTAATTGCTTTGTCATGGATCAAGTGAGACTCTCAACACAAACTTCTGCTTTCACAAGAAAGATCCTCACTTCCTAAAACTTGTTCATAGGAACTACTTCTCGAACATGATCCCAAACAAAATTTAGCCTACTAAAAGAAACAAATGTTGAATCCTGGGAAAAGGCTTGTTGCTAGGAACCCTCAATGGGTCCCTTGAGGAATATGTAGATTCATGTTCTTGATGATTCAGAGGATGGCAAAAAAAAAGATGAACTTTACGTATGAAATCTATATCCAATGGATAGTGGTGTCAATTCGGGTCATCGTGTCGAATTCGGATCGGGTTGAAAATAGTTCGTGTTAAAACAGGTCGGGTTATAACGTATTATATTTATTTTCGGATCGGGTCGGGTTCCTATCGTGTTGGGGTAAAACGTGTCAGATTTTTTTCTCAGGTCTGGTCGTGTCGAGTTCGATTACACTCGTGTCCGGTTACTGTCGTGTAATTTCTTTACTCGGGTTAGGTCAGGTTGAGTCTCGTGGTGTAAATCCGGGTCATCGTGTCGGGTTGGGGTCGGGTTGAAAATAGTTCGTGTTGAAATAGGTCGGGTTATAACATGTTATATTTATTTTTTGGATCGGATCGGGTTGAGTCGGGTTCCTGTCGTGTTGGGGTAAAACGTGTCAGATTTATTTTTGAGTAGGGTCGTATCGGGTGATTGCACTCGTGTTGGGTTACTATCGTATGATTCGTATCATTTCCTTACTCGGGTTAGGTCAGATTACTATCGGGTTTGGTCTGTTCGGGTTATATTTAGGTCGAGTTGGATCATGTCGGGTTTTTTACAGGTCTGGCCATTTCTTGTAGGTTTTTGTACTGGAGTTTTATTCAAGTTAGGTCATGTCAGTTTATTAAATTTCATATTGGATTTGGGATTTTGGATATATTTTGGATCTAGTCATTATACTACTCGACAAAATTTAGGTTGATTCACATTCTTATAGTTACAATATTATTTATTGGTTTATGTTCATTGTAACATGTAATTTTTATTTACAATTTATTAAAATCAATTTTTAGTCGATCTTCTATATTACTTACTCAAAATCATGATTATGATTAAACACCTCTCTTTATCTTAATATTATTCATTGACTTTATAAACTTGATCGTAATTTTAAATTTTGCTAAAGTTTATGACGAGATGAATTTATGTAATTATATTTGTAGATTTTTAATAAACATAAATCTCACTTTATTCTCATAAATATGTCCAACCAATTTATTAGCCTAACATATAACCAAGTTTATTTAGTTCCATATTAATGTAAGTAGACTTTATATAGTTACATTGTTAATGAGTTTTACACACTAAACTGTATCCCTATATAAATATATATATTGTGTATAACTAATAGAAATCACAAATCAACACTTGGTTATATATATATATATATATATATATATATATATATATATGTATATATTATTTTTCACATAACTATATATTTTATCTAACAAAGCATAAGTTTCATTTGTATAGACACTAATTTAAATTTAATATCTAATTTAAAATAATCATTTAATTATGACTTTTTATAATAACTCATAAAATGGTTTTTATACATCAATTGTCTTTTACATTTGTACATATGTCTAATGATTATTACATTCACATATAATGATAACTGATGTAACTTTTTATGACTATTGTTGTCTTAATAAGTGAAAAATATATTTAAAAGTAACATATACGGTAATTTTCCGGTTATAAGTACATATAAGGTATAAATGTATAAGATATAAGTAACATATATGGAGTATATGATTTTCCTTTGAACTAGATGTTATGATTGTAATGCAATAATGCAATGATATAATAATGTATAGATGTTACGATTCTAATTAGTTTTTTTCCTTATACTTTTTTTATAAACATTTCCATTTATAACTAGTTTGGCACTAATTAATTAATCATTAGTTTATATTTCACAAATAAATGAAATAATACTTTATTTCAATTTTTACAGTTTAGCATATCATTAATTAAATAAATTTATGATTGAGAATTCATAACAAAGCTTAAATAATTTAGAAAAAAAGAAAGATAAAAAGCTGAATTAATTAGAAAAAATAAAAATAAAAGAAATTAAATTAGGTGAAAAGGTATTTAACAAATGAGAAAAGAAGAACAAAGTAGAGCAAAATAATCTCACCCGTTGATTTCAACTAGGGTTAATCTGTAGCGTTAAATGCTTTAGGCCCTTAGTATAAAACCTTTTCAACGTTTGTGTCTCTCCCTGAAACCCTATTTCTGTGCCTCTCGTCTGCTATGTGCCTCTCGTCTCTGCTCTGTGCCTCTCGTCCCTGTGCCTCTCGTCCCCGTGCCTCTCGTCCCTGTGCCTCTCGTCCCTGTGCCTCTCGTCTCTGCTCTGTGCTCATTGCTTTATCGAACTCCCTTCTCATTGCTTTATCGAACTCCCTCTGCTCTCTCTCTGCTCTGTTCTCATTGCTTTATCGAACTCCCTCTGCTCTCGTCTCTGCTCTGCCTCTGTTCTCATCTCTATTGTCCCTCTCTTTTCTTTTCTTTTTTGCTTTGTGCTATTGTTCGCATGCTATTTGTGCTTGTTGATTTTATTTGTGCTTGTAGATATCAGATCTGAAATTTTGGTTGATTTAGAAGTAATGTAATTAGGGTTTCGTTGGAACCTGTTACAATTGTGGTTCTTATGCATTCGTTTGTGTGTTTGTCTAGGGAAAGGAATGATTTTTATTGCCTTTTAATGGTTCTGATATGCTATATCGCTTGTTCTGATAGAATGGAATCTTGGGTCTACAAAAAGTTTGAGTTTTGTTTATGTTGGTGGGAATTGCTTCTTATAAGGTTTGGATTTTTGAAACGCTTAGTTTTTTACTGGGCGTTTGTTTGGGAATTTATGTAAGGTTGTGTTATTCTGTGAAACTTGAATTGGAATTTGATCTTTTGTACCGAGTTGGAGGCTGTTGTTTTGTTGTTTAATGTTACTGTGATAACACTCTAAATGTCTGCTTGTTTGGATTTAACCCATGCTATTAGCGGGATTTGCCACAAATTGGTTCTTAGTTCATTTGTATGCTTGTGATCATTTTAACTTGTGTCATGATTATGCTGTTTCTTAGTTTAGTGAATTCTACTGCTTTTTTTTCAAGTTAATGATACTGAATAATACTGAATGTTAACTTGTGTCATGATAGTGAATGTTAACTTGTGTCATGATAGTGAATGTTAACTTGTGTCATGATAGTGAATGTTAACTTGTGTCATGATAGTGAATATTAACTTGTGTCATGATAGTGAATGTTAACTTGTGTCATGATACTGAATGTTAACTTGTTTCATGATACTGAATGTTAACTTGTGTCATGATACTGAATGTTACCGCCTTTTTTTCAAGTTAATGATAGTGAATGTTACTGAATGATTCTAAATGTTAACTTGTGTCATGATACTGAATGTTACTGCCTTTTTTTCAAGTTAATGATACTGAATGTTACTGAATGTTAACATGTGTCATGATACTGAATGTTAACTTGTGTCATGATACTGAATGTTACTTCCTTTTTTTCAAGTTAATGATACTGAATGTTACTGAATGTTAACATGTGTCATGATACTGAATGTTAACTTATGTCATGATACTGAATGTTACTGCCTTTTTTTCAAGTTAATGATACTGAATGTTACTGCCTTTTTTCCAAGTTAATGATACTGAATGTTACTGAATGATACTGAATGTTAACTTATGTCATGTACTGAATGTTAACGTGTGTCATGATACTGAATGTTAACTTGTGTCATGATACTAAATGTTAACTCGTCTAGACCGATTTGTATGCTGGGTCCGAAGATCGATTTATTCTGATTGTATAGTTGTCCGAAGCTTCTTTTCTTGTTTTCTCTTTCCTGTTTGCTTTCTAAAAAATATGGCTTGTTTATTAACTTGCTCAGGTATGTGTGTTGCTTGTTTATGTTAGGATCTGTTTATTTATTGCATGTATATTACTTGGCTCAGATCTGTTTGCTTTTTAAAAAAATTAGAGACATGTTTAGTGGTCGTGTTCATGCTGTTTGTTGTTGCCCTAGTTGAGATAAATCTGTATGAGTTGTGGTTATGGAGTTTGGTGTTGCCCTGTTTACTGAATGTCTTACTAATGTACTGTTGGGATTTCTAAAAATATTATTGTCACTTTTTTGGCTACTCCCTCGTCTTTCTCCGTGTAGATATCGGGTCTGAAATTTTGGTTTGATTTAGAAGTAATGTAATTAGGGTTTTGTTGGAACCCGATACTGAATGTTAACTTGTGTCGTGATACTGAATGTTACTGAATCTTGTTACTGAATCTTTTTATGCAGGTGGTGATGGATGAAACTTCTAGATCCTTTGAAGTTAATGTTGAAAGTTTCGTGGACTTAAATTCCCAGGTAGGTAACAATGTTGTGGAGGAAATACCAGTTGATGACAGTGATCGGAAGATTTTACTAAAGCGTTCAGAGGTATGGGCCCACTATAATTTTTATAAAGAAGTTAAAGATGGGGTAACTCTATTGCTTGCTCGCTGTAAGTTTTGTTGTATGACATACCCCGCTGAAGGTAAAGATGGTACTGGAAATCCAAGAGAGCATATACAGGTTTGCAAAGGTAAAGGTTCATTTACTGAAAATGGGTGTTCAAATTCAGCTGCATTTGATCAAAAAATCTATTGTGAATTATTTGCACGTGCCATTATTTGTCATGCATATCCATTGAGAATAGTCGAGCATGAGCACCTTAGGAAAATGCTTACCTATTTGAACCCCAATGTGATACATGTGTCTCGTAATACGATGCTTAAGTATTGTATTTCAGAACATGAAAAGTTCAATTGCGAGTTGCTTAAGACTTTGACCACTGATGTTCCCGGTGGGATTAGTTTTACATGTGATTTATGGACTGCTTGCACTAGTCGTGGTTATCTCACACTTACCGCTCATTATGTCGATAAAGATTGGATTCTTAGGTCTAAAATACTGAATTTTAGATATCTTGAGCCTCCTCATTGTGCTGCCAATATTAAAAAAAAATTTTGCTTGATTTATTAAAAGAATGGAAACTTGAAGAAAAAGTTCTATCTATGACACTAGACAATGCCCGGTGTATGGATAATATGGTCAACTCTTTGAAAACTGAATTGAATAATATGACACCTCTACCTTGTGGTGGAAAATTTTTTCATATTCGTTGTTGTGCTCATGTACTGAATCTTATTGTTCAATCTGGATTGAAGTGTGTTGATTCTAGTGTTTGTAAACTACGTAATATTGTAAAATTTATTGATGGGTCTGATTCTAGGATTACATCATTTGAACGAGCTGTGGCTGAAGTTGGGTCTAATTTTTCATGTAAATTAATACTTAATGTGTCAACTCGATGGAATTCTACATTTTCAATGCTTTCTAAAGCTTTACAAGCCAAGGAACCATTAAACTATTTTGTTGTCCGTAATATGAATGTTGTGGATAAATTGGATGATGAGGAATGGGAAACTATTGGAAGTATTTGTGAGCTTCTTGAACCTTTTTCTTTTATAACTAATTTACTTTCTGGCTCCTCATACCCTACTGCTAATCAGTATTTTTTGAACATAATTATGATTGAAGAAAATTTAATGCGAGGGCACTTGGATCCAAAACTTAATGAAATGGCTAAATCCATGCTTGATGAATTTCAATCTTATTAGGATAGTTATTCTGTAATTCTTTCTGTTGCTGTTGTTCTTGACCCTCGTTACAAGTTACAATTTGTTGCTTCTACGTATAGTCGTCTCTATGTTGACTCAGAGTGTCAAGTAAAGGTAAATCGGGTTAGGCTAGCTTTAAAGGATTTGTATGATTATTATTCATCTCTATCATCCACTTCTAATTCTTCTAGTCAAGTTTCATCTACTTCTCCAACAAATGCAGCGATAAGTTCTTTTCGACCCATTAAAAGGGCTAACATACTACAGGTTTAAGTTTTTCCTTGTGAATTATTTGTCCAGGTTTAGGTTTTGTACAATGTACTTAAGTAACTTTTTGTTGTTGCTACCAGGAATTTCAAAATAGTTCAGCCGCAACGATGACCTCTCAATCTGAAATTGAGCATTTTTTGTTAACTCCACTTGAGCCTAAACATGTTGATGTTGATCATGATGATTATGATGTCCTTAAATATTGGCAAAGTCAACTTGTTAGTTATCCCGTGCTTGTTGTTTTGGCTAGAGATGTTTTGACTATTCCGATTACTTCGGTTGCTTCCGAGTCAGCTTTTAGCATGGGAGCACGTACTTTGAACAAATACAGATCTGCTCTCTTACCAAAGAATGTGGAAATTTTGGTTACAACTCAAAATTGGCTGCACGCATATGAGGAAATCGAAGAGAATGTTCTTGAAATAGGGAATGAGCTTGAAAATGAGTCTTCTTCTTGAATCTTGATCTATGTTGTCATTTGCAATTTATTTGAAGTCAGTGCCCTTACATGTGATGGTGACTTCATTTTGAAGTTGCCCATATTGTATTTGCTGGTGATGACTTATCTGCATAGTGACAACTAATGGTGGGTGGTTTTGGTAGGTCTCTTGTGCAAAGATTACTAATATGTTGTCATTTGCAATTTATTTGAAGTTATTGACCTTACATGTGATGGTGACTCTTCCATTGTGAAGTGATGCCCATATTGTATTTGCTGGTGATGGCTTCTATGTTTGCAAATTGTCAACTAAGAACTCTATGATGAACATTCTTGTAATAAACCTAGGAAATTTTCCTTATAGTTAATTACTGGATCTGAGAGCTTCATATTAAACTACTAAAAATAGTCATTATTAATTTGTTATCTACTATAATTTTTCTTTCTTGTTTTTGTAGGTGAAATTGTGGGCAATTGGAGGTCATTAATGAGTTCTGCGGTTGTAAAGGGTTCTATAATTCTTTGCTATGCAACACATCATTTGAATTCTTTGATATGCTCTTGTTTCCTTGCTTTTTGTTTCTAGGTTTAGTTAATTAATGATTGTTCATTATTGACATTTATGAATTCCAAAGTAACTATATTTGGTTAATATGAAGGGAGGATATATCTGATGTATCTTTTACATCAATTATCTTTTATATTTTGGTTAACTACATTTGTACAATTATCGGTTCCTAATGTTCATAAGGGAGTATATATTTGAACTGTTAGTTTTCCAATAACTATACTTGTGTGGTTCGTGCATCATCGCAGATATGCGTCCTATTGTCAGTTCTTACTAGTTCAAGAAAGTGGTCCAAGATACAATTCTAAATCACAAACAAAAGGCTAAATATGTTCAATTTAGAATGCAAAAAAAAGAAGATCCAATATACAATTACACATCATAACAAAGCGACCCATTAATTAAATTCAGTATACATAAAAGCACCCTTAAATATAATTTTAAATCACAAAAAACATCCCAATATGTTAATTTTAGGATGCAAAAAACCGTTCTAATATGTTAATTTTAAGATGCAAAAAGCAACCCAATATGTTAATTTTAGGATGTAAAAAAGCGATCCAAAAGTATATAATAGGATGCATGAAAACAACCCTAAATCTTATCTATAGTGTCGCTTATAGTTTTATAGGGTTATTTTGTTGATTTATCGGGTTGAATATTGTTCAGGTTGATTGTGAGCCAAGTTGACTCGTGTTCAGGTTTAGATTGGGTTTCGGGTTGAGTCTGATCGTGTCGGGTTTGGGTGCGGCTTAAGTCTGGTCGTGTCGGGTTCGGGTTAAGTCTGGTCGTGTCAGGTTCGGATTCGGGTTAAGTCTGGTCGTGTTGGGTTCGGGTTCGGGTTAAGCCTGGTCGTGTTGGTTTCGGGTTCGTGTTGATATCTCTCAGGTCGGAATCAGGTTTCAGATTAAACTCGGTCGTGTCGGGTTCATGTTGGGTCGATCTTTCTCGGGTTATAATCAGATTTCAGGTTGAGTTCGGTCGTGTCGGCTTATGTTCGGGTTGATATCTCACGGGTTAAATTATTTTTCAGGTTGATTCAAACGTTTCGGTCCATGTCGGGTTTTCAATTCGGTTCAGGGATTGACAGCTCTACCAATGAATGAAAAATTGCTGCAATGATACCCAGTTGACCAACTCCAAGGCCAACAACCACCCGTTCTATTATTTGTGTTGCTACACTTATGTGTCTGTAACAGATTTCCAAACAATGGTGACATCCAAACGTTTAAAAGAGCCCTAAAATGGAATATAAATTGACGGGAAAAAACCATGGCCAATATCACAGAACATCGCATATCTAACCTACATAATATGAATTTTGGGAATAATTATGAACGCTGTGTCTTAAAAGACATTGTCAAAAAGAGAAATGATAGTTTATGTGGCTATTTTTAGGTTAAAGTATATTTTTTTTACTACAAAAATGTTTACAATATTTTCAAATTATTGAGAACTATTCTCAAATATTGATTCTTTATCAAATATACTAACAAGTTTATATTGATGTCAACATACAGATTTAATTTTGTAATATTAATATGCGATGTTAAAAAAAAAATCCAGGGTTTTCTCCACTGTTTCTGTCAATCTCCTTTATCAAAGTTGATCATCGCCAAGTCAACCATACTCGTGATCTGCTTCCGTCAACCTCCTTTATCAAATTTCAATCACCGCCAGTTCAACCATACTCGTGATCTCTTCAGACACCGATCCTTATTTTCACATATATATATATATTGATAAGGAATTAGAATTAGATTTGTATTCTTACCATAATTGTAGATGTAATTGTATTCTATTACCTTTTCCTAGCTTGTATAAGTATCATGTACAACTATATAATGTATCATGAATTCATTAATACAAACACACATTATTACCCTTATTTTCTACATGGTATCAGAGCCTAAAATTCTGAAACCTTAAAAAGAATTTCCGTTGCATTACTTTTTTTTGATCTACCGCTATCGCCACGCGCCGTCTGTCGTCCGCCGTTTGTCGCTGCCACGTATCGTCCGACGTTCGCGTTTGCCGTCATCCGACGTCCGCCGATTGCCGTCCACCTTCACACGCCGCCGCTTGTTTTGCGCCTGTGTGTCATGTTGATCCGATCTGTCGCTGGTTATTGTACTTGCTCCTGATCTGTACCCAATTTTACAATATGTCTGGCTCTAAAGAGCAGGCTCGTTTTGATGCTTCTGAGGGTTCGAAGCTTCAGGATATGATGTGATTACAGATTTACTTCAGCAGCTGCAGTTGCAATCTGGCCCTCGTACTTTACCGATTGGTCGTATGTCGACTGATCCTTACTTTATTGGTTCTGGCGATGGTCCAGGTTTACAACTTATACCGACCATGCTGAAAGGTCAAGAAAATTATATTGAATGGTCCGATGTGATTTGTCGCGCATTCCTTGCTAAGCACAAGATTGGGTTCATTGATGGATCCATTACCAAACCCCAGGATGGTCATCCCGATGCTGCTGATTGGCCTGGGGTTAATGCTACTCTTGTCTGCTGGATCTTGCAAACCCTGGATCCGGTATTGAGATATTCTACAAGTTTGTTTACCACAGTTAAGGATCTGTGGGATGACCTAAAGGCACGATTTATTCTCGCTGATAGTATGAAACTTTTGCAGATGCAAGAAGCCATTCAAAGCTGCAGGCAAAACGGTCAGCCCATCGATATCTACTTTGCCAAACTGAAGAAGTTGTTTGCATATTATCACTGCATGCGACCTCCCCTGATATGTACCTGTGAAGATTGCAAGGCATTATGCCAATGCAATCTTGCTGCGAAAGTATTCCAAGAGAGAGAGAAGGATTTGATCTACCAATTTATCTCTGGCCACGACGAAGGTTTTCACACCTTGCGATCCCACATCATGAGCATTGATCCAATGCCACCTGTCATGAAAGTATATTCCCTTGTTGCTCAGGAGGAGAATCATAGAGTTGTCATTCGAGCTCGTGAGCCTTCTTCTAACTTCATGGCGTATGCTCCCCGACGTTCACCACCTGCAAGTTCTTCATAGGTTGTTCTTTCTGCAGCCGACCGCAAGAATCTTGTTTGTACCCATTGTCGTCACAATGGTAATGATAAAGATATCTGTTTCCAGTTACATGGTGTAATAGACTGGTTCAAAAAGAGCAAGAAATTGGCGCCACCTTCCCGACCGTCAGTCATCGCCGCCGGTCCCGGAGGAGCCACCGATCTCTCGCTCCCGCCGTCGTTCACCGGAGCTGCCTTGTCGCCGCCTATGGTGGCAGCGGCTTCCTCCGGCAGTGTACCTGCACGCTTCGATTTTGGCCCTGCTCTGTCCGATGACCAATGGAGCACGACCATGCACTTGTTTAATCAGTTTAATTCTCTTACTGGCGATGAGTCCGATAAGCATACTTTACCATGGATACTTGATTCGGGAGCCTCATATCATATGATCGGTGACAAAGGTTCTCTTACTGATCTTACTACTACTATTGATGCTGTGAATGTTTTTATACCTGATGGCTCGGTGTTCTCCGCTACTCAATATGGATCTCTTTGTTTTTGTGGTTTTATACTGCCACATGTTTTTATATATATCTACATTGCGATGCAACTTACTGTCATGCTCTAGATTGTTATCTACCCTGAACTGTCTAGCTTTGTTTACTGAAAATTATTGCATTTTACAGACAATCAGTACGAGGAGAGTGATTGGCGTGGGTGAACAGAAAGGGGGAATGTTTTGGCTTCGTCTGCTGGATGCTCGTGTTCACCGTCCTGTCCTGCAGTCCATTCCTACAGTTGCTTCATTATCTTCTTTCGATTTATGGCATCAGCGTTTTGGTCATCCATCTTCCACGGTGTTGTCTTCTATTTCTTCTGGCATTACGAAACATTCTGTACCCTGCTCTATATGTTATAGAGCAAAACAGACTAGATATAGTTTTCAATTAAGTTCTACAAATGCTACTGTATTGTTTCAATTAATTCATTGTGATGTTTGGGGACCTTATAGAGCACCTTCTTCTAGTGGTACATTTTATTTTTTGACCATAGTAAATGATTATTCACGAGCTGTTTGAGTTTATTTGTTAGTAGCTAAATCTGAAGTAGCTTCTAGGTTTTTAGAATTTAGTACCTTGGTGATGAACCAGTGGGGCCGAATAATTCAACAAGTTTGGGCTGATAACGGCACTGAATTTTTGCCTCTGCGATCTCACTGTACTGTATCTGGGATCATTTTTGAGACATCTATGGTTGATACTCCACAACAGAATGGTTGAGTTGAAAGAAAACATCATCATTTACTCAATGTGGTGCGTGCTTTACGGTTCCAAGCAAGTCTTCCTATTGAATTTTGGGGAGAATGTGTTCTTATTGCTGCCTACTTGATCAATCGAACACCGACTCAGCTTCTCATCGGTCGTACTCCCTTTGAGTTACTCTATGGACAAGCTCCAAATTATTCATCACTACAAGGTTTTGGATGCTTTTGTTTTGCTGCTCATGTTCCTAGATATCGTGACAAGTTTGCACCACAAAGTCGGCGGTGTCTTTTCCTTGGTTATCCTGCCGGAAAGAAAGGCTATCGCCTTTTTGACTTGGAATTCCGAATGATCTTTAACAGTCGAGATGCTAATTTCTTTGAAGACCAGTTCCCGTACTCTGCAACTCCAACGTCTGCTTTATCCGATGAACCTAGCGGCGCCACCGCACCATCGCTTGATTCTCGTTCCTTCTCGCCGGAGCCGCACGGAATTTTGGTTCCGCCTTCCGCTGCCGGTCGCTGTTGGCCTTCTGTCATCCGCTGGTGGCCAGCTGCTGCCGTCTGCTGTCTCGCTGGTCACCATCGGCCAGTCACCGCCGGTCAACTCCTGCCAGTCAACACCGGTCAGTGCTGGCTAGTCCCCGGCGGTCAACACCAGCCAGTCAACGTCGGACCAGGCCGGTTGATCAGCACCGATCAACGCTAGCCAGTCAACGCTAGTCAATCAATGCCGGTAGTCGCTGGCCAGTTACCATCAGTCATCACCAGTAAATCAACGTCGGTATTCACCGACTATTCTCCGTTGCCTGACGCTGGTACTTCCATGCCGACCGCCCCCGGCCTACCTTTGCCGTTCGATGCCAGTAATTCTCCGCCTGTTACCGCCGATACTTTACTAGCCTTCTGGTATCGGATATTTTCGCCTCTGTGTTTCCACATACAAGATAAAGTGTTCCATCGTACTTGGCAGATTACGACTGTGATGATTATGCTTGTGCTCTTACTACTGAAGACCCCTCTTCGACTATGTTCCCTCATGCGTCGTCACTTTCCTTAGGTGTACTCTATCCTCTTACTGATTATGTAAATTGTGATAATTTTTCTAGTATGCATTCTAGATTTTTGGGTGCTGTAACATCTAGTGCAGATCCCACTACTTACTCCGAGGCTTCCTGTCATTCTCATTGGGGAGATGCTATGGCTGAGGAAATTGCTGCGCTGGAGCGAAATCAGACATGGACTTTGTCTCATTTGCCTGCGCATAAGAAGGTAATTGGGTGCAAATGGGTCTACCGGACGAAGTTTTGTTCCGATGGTACTATTGAACGTCATAAGGCGTGCCTCGTGGTTCTTGGTAATCGCCAGGTTGAAGGAATTGATTACACTGAGACTTTTTCTCCGGTTGCGAAGATAAGTTCTGTTCGATTGTTTCTGTTTGTTGCAGTCATCCGTGGTTGGGAGCTGCATCAGATGGATGTTCATAATGCATTCCTGCATAGTGATTTGCATGAAGAAGTGTTCACGCATCCTCCGCCTGGCTACGCTGTTTATCCTGGTTAGGTTTGTCGCCTTCAGAAATCTCTTTATGGTCTTTGGCAGGCTCCTCGGAATTGGTTTGCTAAACTGGCTCAGGCTTTACGAGCATTTGGTTTTGTTCAAAGTAAGGCAGATTACTCTTTATTTGTCTTTTCCCGTGGATCAGTTTATTTATATGTTCTGGTCTATGTGGATGATTTGGTTATTGCTGGTAGTTCTTCTTTTCTCATCTCCGAGTTCAAGAAATACTTGGGTTCTTGTTTTCACATGAAGGACCTTGGTTTGCTTAAGTATTTTTTGGGCATAGAGATTGCTAGAAGACCGGTGGGGATGTTTCTCTTGCAAAGGAAATATGCTTTGGACATCTTGTCTGATACAGGTTTATCTGCTTCTAAACCAATTGATTTTTCGATGGAGAAACAACATGATTTGGCACTTGTTGAAGGTCCAGCCTACCATGACCCGGAGCAGTATCGACGCTTGGCTGGGCGTCTGATATACCTGACTATTACTCGTCCTGAACTTAGTTATTCAGTTCATACTCTTGCGTAATTCATGAAGTCTCTTTGTGTTCCTCACTGGCAAGCTGCGGTTTGTGTGTTGCACTACCTGAAGAGTCATCCTGGTCAAGGTTTATTTCTTTCTTCCCGTAGTACTTTACAATTGGCTGCTTATTGTGATTCGGACTGGGCGTTCTCTATCTGGTTATTTTGTTATGATTGGTGATTCTCCGGTTTCCTGGAAAACTAAGAAGCAACCTATTGTTTCTCGATCTTCTGCTGAACCGGAGTATCATGCTATGGCAGTTACCTGCTGTGAGTTGTTATAGCTTAGGTCCTTACTGAAGGACTTAGGGGTTTCGCACTCCTCTCCTATGAAATTGTTTTGTGACAGTCAATCGGCTCTTCACACAGCGGCCAATCCAGTTTTTCATGAATGCACCAAGCACATTGAAGTTGATTGTCATTTTGTCCGGGATCTTGTACAAAGTGGCGCAATTGTTAGTCAACATATCCGTACGACAGACCAACCTGCGGATTTGTTCACTAACGCTCTTGGACGTAACCAGTTTCATTCTTTACTTGGCAAGTTGGGCCTTTCCGATCCATATGCTCCAACTTGAGGAGGAGTGTTAAGGAATTAGAATTAGATTTGTATTCTTACCATAATTTTATTTATATATAAATAAGAATGTTATTATATGACATATTATTGGATTCATCTTAACATACATTTTATACTAATATTAATTTTTTATAATATTAAGTGAACATAATTAAAGATATTATTGGCCAAATATGTTTTTGAGTCAACTGTGTAAAATTAAAATGTACAGGGATAGAGAGAAGTTGTATTACTCTACTATCCTTCTCAATGAGTTGTAAACAAAAACTACATAATAATTTCGCCATTCAATGTGACAAGTCCAGGTTACCTAATTAAATTTGGATGTATTCCACTCTTATAAATAAGCAAAATTTTGGGAAATGCTATCGTTCCATAAATTTATGAAAAGATGGGGTTTGATTAAAATAATAAAAGATAAAATATTTTAATTGCAATATTAAAAATTTATTATACAACGTGTAGTAGTTATAAAGTTTATAATCCGATTCACGCAACCCATAAATTTTATCTTTATTTCTTTTAGTTTACACATTAAACCTTGATCTTTATGAGCTATGAAAAAACCGTTTTTGAAGAGAAGAAATCTTATAAATATCATCAGTGATTGCTGTAATGTGCAACTTCGTCGTTTACGCATTCAGGAGTACCGTACATTTCTTCTGCACGCTCATATTCAAGATAGGAAAAAATAGGATTGAATTTTAGTTTTGTCATATACTCTAGCCAAACATTAGTTTCAGGAATCATATTAAGATAAATACTTATTTTTAGTCACCATGCTAATTTAAGTGTAAGTTTTTTATCATGATAGAATGATTTGCCGTAACGAATTGTATTATTGATAACTTAATATATAGAGAGTACAAAGAGGTGTAGTAAAGAAAGAACTCTAATTATAATAAATCATAATCTAATCAGGAATCTGATTTATTCTATTACCCCCCCCCCCCCTCAAGTGAAGCGTCGGATGCTCGCCGACGCACAGCTTGGACCTGAAGAACTCGAACAGCGGACGAGAGAGCCCCTTAAGATGTCCGCAATATGAAGAGAAACCAGAACATGAGCAGCGCACAGCTTTTCAGATGTCACCAACTCACGAATAAAATGGTAGTCAATGTCGATGTGTTTCGCCCGCTTGTGCGCCACCGGATTCTTAGCAAAAAAGATAGCACTCCTATTGTCGCAATAGTAGTGGAGCGCCAGAAAGTGGAACCCGAAGATCCTAAAGCAAATGAGTGAGCCATACCACTTCTGAAGCAGTGTTGACTAGAGCACGGTATTCAGACTCAGTGCTAGAGCGAGAAACAGTAGGCTGTTTCTTGACACTCCAAGAAACCAGATTCCCACCAAGATAAACTGCATAACCATAAGTGGATTGACGAGTCTCCAGACAGCGGGCCCAGTCAGCATCAGAGTACCCTAACACCTCAGGAGTACTAGCAGAATGAAAGCTAAGACCAAAATGAAGAGTGCCACGAACCTATCGCAAAATCTGTGTCACTGCAGCGAAATGGTCATCTCGGGGATCCTGAAGATACTGACTCACCGTGTTGACAGCGAATGCCAAATCTGGGCGAGAGATGGTGAGATACTGGAGAGCACCAACAAGAGAACGATAAAGTGTAAGATCCCGGAATGGAGGACTGGTAGAGCTATGAAGCTGAGAACCAGCGACAAATGTGGTAGAAACAGGTGCTGCATCAGAGATACTGGCCCAATTCAAACTATCACGAGCATACTTTTCTTGGCAAAGTAGTAACCCTGAGGAGGTAGGTGAAACTTCAAGACCAAGAAAGTAATGAAGAGCACCAAGATCCTTGATCGCAAACTCTCTGTGTGTCCGATCAATGAATTGGCAAAGAAGATTCGAGTCATTGCCGGTAAGAATGATATCTTTCACATACACAAGTAGGTACAGTAACGACAACCCTCTCGAGAGGACAAATAAAGAAGTATCAGCTGAGCTGCACCGAAAACCAAGCTGTGTTAGATAACTGCTGAAACACTTGAACCAAGCCCGGGAGCCTGCTTAAGACCATAAATGGCCTTTAGCAAGCGACAAACATAGTCTGGATGAGCAGAATCCTGATAACCAACGGGCTGCTTCGTGTAGACTAGAACATCAAGAACACCATTAAGGAAAGCGTTAATTACATCCAACTGATGAAGTGGCCAGGAACGCATGGTGGCTATGGCGAGAACCATCCTAACAGTGTAGGCTTTGGCCACAAGACTGAAAAAGTGTAGTCAAAATCAAAACCTGGAATCTGTGAGAAACCCTGCACCACAAGTGTAGCTTTGTGATGCTCAATAGTGCCATACGGTCGATACTTGAGCCTATAGAACCATTTGAAGCCAAAATGTTAACATTCGAAGGTCGAGGCACCAAATCCCAAGTGTGCTGACCACGAAGATCGGCCATCTCATCATCCATAGCTGAAACCCAGGTTGGATCCTGAAGGGCAGAGCGATAATTAGTGGGCTCTGTCTGAGAAAGGAGTGCAGCAGTGAGCAATAATATCTGAATAATCCCAGCACTGAATGGCTCTAGTAGAAGACTGAGTAGCCATCTGATGGGTACAAGGTTGTAGTGGCAAAGCTAGAGGAATCAAACCAGCTAACGACACCGAAGAATACTGAGCAGAGCTGACCGGAGAGTGGCCTTCAGAAGAAGCCAGAGAAAGGATGGCCGGGACTGGTTGAGACGTGGGGGCCAACGTCTGAGGCCTAGTGGGCAGTGCCTGAGGTGTGATGATTGGCGGTTGAGGAGCCGGGTCCGGGTCAGCCGTCTAGATGGAGCATGGTGGTGAAGGAGGGACGGTTGGAACGGGACATGCGTGGTGGTCCTAATCGATGAAGTAACAGCTCCATAAAAATGATGAAATCTCCAGATCTAAAATAGAACGACTATCCGTGGAAGATGAGACATAAGGGAATAAAGTTTCATCAAAACGAACATAGCGAGAGACATAGATGCGCCCAGAAGTCAAGTTGAGACACTGTAAGCCCTTGTGACGAGGGTTGTAGCCAATAAAAACACACGGAATGGATTGTGGTGCAAACTTATCAGTAGCAGTGACACGCAGACATGGAAATGCATGACAGCCAAATGGGTGAAAGAGGGTACAATCAAGCACATGCCCAAAAACAACCTTAAAAGGTGATTTTCCACCAAGAACTAAACTAGGCAGACGTTTAATGATGTAAACCGTGGAGAAGAAAGCTTCCACCCAATAACAGTGCGGCACATAAGAATGAAAAAACATGGCCAGACCAGTCTCCGTGATGTGACGATGCTTTCACCAAGCTCGGCCATTCTGAGCAGGTGTATAAAGCGATGGCATCTGATGATGAATTCCACATGATATGAAGTGAGCCTGAAGTCGGTGATTAATAAACTATGTGCCACCATCAGTCTGCAATTTTTTAACCCTGGCAGAAAACTGGGTCCCAATGAATTTCTAAAACTAGATAAATGTGTCATAGAAATCTGACTTGTACCTCATCGGGAGAAACCATGTGAATTGCAAAAAATCATAGATGAAAATAGCATAATAAGAAAAACCACCTACTGATAAAACAGGTGCTGGTCCCCACAAATCACAATGCACCTTATCTAACAAACTAGTAGCGCGCTTGTCACTAGTGGTAAAAGGTAAACGACTACTCTTGGCCATCTGACAAGGAGAGAAACTAATAGAAGCCGACATAGCGGAAGTGACAATAATATGGCCCCGTCAACTTAACAACTGAACAGTATCATAAAACACATGACTGAGGCGAGAGTGCCACTGCTGAAAAGAAGGCTGAAGCTTTCCAGAGCGTAATTCACCTAAAAAGATGGAATCACCAGTCTCCAGAAAATAAAGACCTGAACTATGATGGCCTTTACCAATTATCTGCCCTGTATGCTTGTGTTCAATGGAAAATGCATTGGCATCAAATATAACACGGACAGGTAAATCACGAGTAAGCTTACTAATGGACAATAACTTCTAGTAATCTTAGAGACCACAAGGACATCATTAACAGAGAAACCAGAAAAATGACACAGATCGATGTGAGAAATAGATAATGATTCACTATTTTCAACAAGAATATTATCAGAACCACGATATTGTTGTACCTTATGAAGATGACTAGTGCGGGCAATGATATGAGATTTAGTACCATAATCAATGATCCACTGATCCGATAAATGATGATGGTTGGAACCAACCAAACTGGCCTGAAACAAAAATTTGTCCCCAATCCAATTAGTGGAACAATCTGCCCGAGATAATGGTGCCAAATAAACCATAGTAAGAGCTGGAAGTGGGCTGGAAGAGATATAAGCTGAAGGATGAGATTGTGCGTGAAGGTGATGCGTAGTGGCAATTGATGCTCGTGAATGGGATGCGCTAGGTGACCTATCCCGCGCATAAAGCGGATGCGTGCAAATAGAAGTTCACGCATTTGAGATGCTGAAGCTACCATCAGCTACGCTGAAACAAGGAGATGCTTGAGATGACTTTTATCCCCGCTGAAATGAGAGAACACCAGAGATTATAATAATCCAGCAGAGATACGGATGAAGACCTTTGTCGCCGTTAGAACTAGATGATGCCAGAGATCGGGAGACCCAGGAATGCTGACGGCAATCGCTACTGTTGCTGGAATTTCGAAGACCTGAAGCCGAACTGAGAATTACTACCGTGGAACTTTACCGACGAATAAGTTTTTGCCAAACTGAGGACGTTCGGCTCTTGAGCCCTGAAGATGACACATAAGCTGGTAGATGGTTAATGCTAAATGCCAAACCACTAGAGAAGGAGATCGCCACTATAAGATCTCTCTTAAACTAAGAACTTCCGGTGAAGAATCAAGCTGGAACTGGAGAAAGCCGATGGAAAAGATGCCGGAGAGAGTGGCACAAAGCACTGAAGAGTCGCCAAAATTCTGGAAATTGAGCCAGAAATAGGTTCAGAAGCCAGAAAAAGGGGGAAGAGGGGTGGTGGCTGAAAATGGATAAAACATTAGGGTTTTAGGTTTAGGACTAGAACTTGCTTTGATGCCATGATAGAATGATTTACTGTAAGAAATTATAATATTGATGACTAAATATATAGAGAGTACAAAGAGGTGTAATAAGGAAAGAACTCTAATCATAATAAACCATAATCTAATCAGGAATCTGATTTATTCTAATAAATCATTTTGTCATGTTTCACTATTAAATCTGAGACTGGACTCAGTTTACCATCTTTGCAATACCATACTTAAGGAAAAAAACTCTCTTCTATGTGCTTTAATTTTCTTTCTTTCCTGCTGTTGCTTCCTTCTCAACTAGCACAACCCACCACTTCCTCTTCAACCTCAATCAATATCGTTGTTTACGTTCATCTCCCAATCACTGCTGCAGATTTTGTTCATCTCCCAATCATTATCATGAGAGTCACCGCTTTCTGGCGAGGTTGGTTGCCCAACATCATCAAGACTAGGGTTGGCATTAAGGTGGGTAGAAGTGGAGACTCAACTCGCATTCACCTCGATAAGGCAAGATGGAGATAGTTTTGATGAAGATGGAGATAAAATTGTTACTCGTCATGGATAATGTGTTAGACTTGGATATTAGTTAACACCCGCCCCATCCTCGACCTAGACCACCATACCTGCTATATACCCTCTAGTTTAATATATAATAAATTATTAGTTATCCACCCATACCAAAATTCTACCTCTACTTTTTTCATGTAAGTAGCTGTTAAAATTTTCATGTTAAAACTAGTATATTAAAGTGTATTTTAGGAGGGTATGAAGATTCAAGTGGAGCAAGTTCAATGAGTTTGAAATAGGTATTTAAACCTAAGTGGGGGATAAAGGTGGCTTGATTTAAAATTTTTACCTGTTATAGATAATGTGGCAGAGACGAGTATGAAAAAAATAAGATGTGGATCATAACTTGCACCCGCCTGCCTCAATGTCATCCCTAATAAAGAGATCATTCCCAACACCATCAACACACTATCATCACCATCAAGCCTATCGCCACACCAAACACCACCGTGAACTCCAAAGATGATCACTATCTTAGACACCAAACACCACCACCCTTTTGGGATGGAATAACTCCGATACCACTTAGTTGGGAAGAAACTTTAATGGAAGAAGAAGGGTTTAGAAAATTTGGGAGCGAATGGAGAACTTGGAGAGGCTATTCATGTAAGGAGAAGGTTTCTATTATTATTTCTGGTTTGATTGAAACTCTACCGCATCACCCGCATTTATACTAGTGGCATCACCCAACCAATGGTTAAGATCTTACCATCCCAACTCTAATCTAATGGCTACAATTAGCTCTCTAGAATAATCTTTACAACTTCATCATAATCTACACATTCTAGAGATCCTTAGAAATTCCTCTAGAATCTTCCATACTTCTTAAGACTTTTTTGGACTTCTTCTAAATAATGGGCCAATAAGAAGCCATTTGGGCTAACCCAAAATCAAGTTTACTTTTCAACACCCTCCTTATTCCACTCCAAGAAACCCCATCCTGATGAAATCATTGCCCATGAGAGGTTTGGTGAAGATATCCGCCAATTGATCGTCCGTCTTCACGTGTTCAACTTGTACATCTCATCTGGAAATGCAATCTATGATGTAGTGATAGCACATATCAACGTGTTTACTTCGATCATGGAAAATTGGATTCTTGCTTAAGTCTAATGCATATTTGTTGTCCATGAAGATCTTTGTCGGCTCATCTTGTAGCAACTTCAACTCCTTTAACAGGTTTCACAACCAAATTGTGTGGCACACACATGAATTAGCAGCTACGTACTCCGTTTCAGATGAGGAAAGAGTGACAATCAACTGCTTCTTAGATATCCACGTAAAAGCTGTGTCACCCATGTAGAATGCGAAATCGGATGTTCTTTTGCAGTCATCCTTATCTCTCCTCCAATCACTATCACTATGTCCAACAAGCTTGTAATCATTGGATGTAGTGTAGTGTAAGCCAAAGTTCGCAGTACCTATAATATACCGAAGAATTCACTCTTCTGCCTTCAAATGAATTGTTGTCGGATGCTCCATATGGCGACTAGTAACTCCAACAACATACAAAATGTCCGGCCTTGTGCATGTAAGTAGCGCAAGCTTCCAACCAAACTCTTGAAGCGTGTAGGATCTACCTTTCCTCCTTCCCTACATATGGTTAACTTGACTCCACACTCTATGAGTGTACTAAATGGATTAGCATCCTCCATCCTGAACTTCTTGAGCACCTCCTTAGCCTAGCCTTCCTGGGAGATAAAAATACCTTCTCCATCTTACTTTACTTCAATGCCGAGGTAGTAAGACATGAGCCCAATGTCTGTCATTTCAAACACCTTTGTCATCTCTTTCTAATAGTCTTCTAACATGCGTGGACGACTTCCAGTGAAGATCAAGGCATTCACATACATGCATACAATCAATATTTCACCATTTTGTATTTTGATGTAGAGTGCATGCTCATATGGACACTTGTTGAACATTTTCTCCATGAAGTAATTATCAATATGTGCATTCCAAGCTCTTGGGGATTGCTTCAACACGTATAGAGTCTTTTTTCATCTTTAGGACCTTATTTTCCTCCCCCTTAAACTCAGAAAGAACTAGCAGTGAAGGGAGGCAAGAACCTATACATGTAACTAAATGCCCATCTTCTACATCCATATATACAATCACAATATGCCACTCCCATGTAACAAAATGAGTCAAACTTCAGAGCCAAGATGAGTCAATGCTAGAGCAGAGAGATACACAACATAATACACAATATATAAAAACTTAATAAAACCCCGTTCAATATGAAAATAAAAAAGTAAAATAAGTAGTATCTCATGATTCAGCTAAAACCCACACAAAAACTCCAAGAGGAGGAAAACATAGATCCCTAGTAGTGGCCTTGGCAACCATATGTAGAGGAATGCTAAAAGTATTCTGGAAAGTAAAACAAGAAGTTAAAGTCCAAACAAGGACCATCCAAGGAAAGAAAGAAGAAGCAAACGCCAGAGTTTGAAACGAGGAATAAGATGCATTGGCATTTGGGAGAAATGGGTCATGCAACATCGAAATCAAAATGGAAGCCGTGATTTCCCTATGTCAAAAATGAAGAAATGAAACACTTTTTACAAGTTTTGTGATAAAAGGGCCTTATCTATTGCACCGACCAAAATAGCAGCTACATAAACACAAAAATACTTGCAATATTTCAAAACTAATATATCTAACAACCCTAATGACTAGCCCTACTAGTTATACGCATCGTCGTCAGTCTGGCTATCGTTGTCTCCTTCAAAAGATGAATTTCTCGCTCCAACTGGTGAATCTTCTTCGCTTGAACCATCATCGCAGCCTCCGATAGAGCCCATGTGACCTTTGCTTCAGCATGCATAGTCTTGATAACTATCCATCGCTATCATGAAAATATCCTGTTCTTATCGTAGTTAATGGGTACTGTAGACTCCAGCCATGGCTACGCTCACTTTAAAGAGCTTGGTAAAAACTCCAAATTGGCGTGGAGTCCGCGCACGCTACGGCTTCCACCCACAACTCATTGGGTAATTTCTTGCTCTTGAGCATGCTCCAAGCCATTTCGAGAATTGTTTGATTCTTCCTTTCCGCAACTCCATTTTATTGGGGGGATCTTGGAACAATCAACTGCCATCGAAATCCATTCTTTTCACAATAATTGAGGAACTCCTTTGATGTGAACTCCTATTCACGGTTGGATCTCACAACCTTGATCATAGGCCCACTTTCCTTCTCCACTAGGGCTTTGAACCTCTTAAAATTCTCAAACACCTTTGATTTCTCCTTCAAAATATACACCCATGTTTTTCTTGAATAATCATCAATGAAGAGAAGGAAATAATTACTCTTACCAAGTGAACTTGGTTTAATGGGACCGCACATATCAGTGTGTATGAGTTATATTGGCCTCTTAGCTCTTGAGTCTGACTCCCTTGGGAAGCTCATTTTGAATTGCATTCCAAGTAACACCATTCACACGCTTGGTCGGGGTTGATGATGCTTGGTAACCTTCTCACAATATCCTTCTTGGATAGCAGCTCCAACCCTCCAAAATTGAGATACCTGTATCAAAGATGCCACAACCAAGACTTATCTTTGAAGCACATCTTAAGACACTGCGCCACTTCATTTTGAATTTTGAGTAGAAGCGTTCTATTTCTTATCATCGACACCTTGGATATGTGATTGCCCCTTCGGTTCTTCAAAGAGAGACTATTATCCTTCAATTGAGTGTCGTACTATTTCTCCACGACTTGCCTAAGACTCAAGATGTTACTCTTCATTCTCGGCACATAGTAAACATCAAAGATGAATTGATGATCTCCATTCTTCAATTTAATAAGGATGTTACATTTTCCTTTCACCTCCAACTTGGTGTCATCTCCCAACATTGCCCTTCACTGCTTCATTAAGCTCAACGAACGCCACACATGTGGTTGCTTGCACCACTGTCTAGGTACCATTGGTTATTCTTTTCTACCTTCTTTGGAGGCAAAAAGTAGAACATCATCATCTTCAGCATATTTGTCCTTTTCCTCAACCCTTTATTTCTCGGCGCTCTACATTCCGAGGCATAGTTCCTGAACTTCTTATAATTGTAGCATTTGATGTGTGACTTGTCATACCTAGGCTTTGATCTCCCTCTACCATGACCTCTTGGAGAGTTTTCTCATCCTTGGTTGTTATTGGATCTCCAACTTTGCCTGTATCCATGTCTACATCCACGATCTCGATCACTTTCTTCTCTTTGTTAGCTTTCACCATCTTCTCCCTTTATTGGATGAGTATGCATCCTGAATGCATTCTTAATGGCTTCCTTATTATCCTTTTTCTTCTCTTCATAGGCTTTTAATGAGCCTAGAAGTTTCTCTATTGTTACGTCCTCCAAGTCTTTGGAGTCTTCAACGATGACAACAATATGCTGGAACTTTGGATCTAAAGACCGAAGAACTTTCTCCATGATTCTAACATCTTCCAACTTCTCACAATTTCTTTTGAGATTATTAGCAACCGTCAAAACTCTATAAATAATCGGAGACCAGTTCACCCTTCCTCATATGCAACGACTCAAACTATCCGCTTAGAGTTTGAAGACGTATCTCCTTAAATTGATCTACTCCCTTGTGCGATACTTGAAACTTCTCCCATGTTTCCTTGGTTGTCTTTGCTCCGGAAATCTTCTCAAAGAGTCTTCATCTATCTCTTGATAGATTAGATAGAGAGCCTTCTTGTCACTCTTTCTTGAATCTGTCAAACTACTTAGTTAAGCTTGAGAGAGCTCACCTTCATTATCTAGTTCGGTGTGACCTTTCTCAACTATCTCCCATGCATCATGTGCTCCAAGGTGAGTCACCATCCTTAAACTCTAATTTTCATAGTTGCTCTTAGTGAGCATTGAGACTTGAAAGAAATAGCATTATTTGTCATGTTAAAAGGATCTTGTGGCTATGATACCACGTTGTTGGGAAGAAATAGCTCTGATACTACTTTGTTGGGAGAAAACTTTAAATGGAAGAAGGGTTTTGAAAATTTGGGAGAGAATGGAGATTTTGGAGAGAAGGGCAACTCATATGAGGAGAAGGTTATTCAACATACAAAGAATGTTTTAGAAAGAACTAGTAGTGAATGGAGGTAAGAACTTATACATGTAACTGATTGCCCATCTCCTACATGCCATATATACTATCACAACATGCCACTCCCATGAAACAAAATGAGTCAAACTAGATTCAAAGCCAAGATAAAGTGGGCACACTAAACCTAAGGGTAGATGAAATTTAATTATCCATATAGAATAGTTGCTACTGGTTCTTGTGTATTTTTTTCAGGTACAAAGAGCAACAAGAATTCATCAACAAATTAGAGGTTTTAAGATGTGTCAGGCTGAACAAGGTTTGGGAGTGGAGAGCCAAGATTTTGGCAGGAAATTAGGAACTCGAGTAGGATTTAATTCAGAATCTCGTACCTTAATGAGTAAGAGCATGAGCAATGGGGGTTCCAGGGCGATTCTAGTTTCAATTGGAACCGCTCTGGAGCCCAATTAAAACTTTGGAACCCCACAATAGGGGTTCCAAAAGAGTTCCCCAAATGTGGAACCGGCAGGTGGTTGGAAGAAAGGGAACCGCTCCCAGATTTGACAAGCAAACAGAACCCACGTGATGGTGTCCATGTGTTTTCTTTCTCATTTTTCTTTAACTAGATTGGGACATGTGGCCCAATGACGTAGTGCTGCGTATCCCATTTTTTTTTTTCAAAAAATAAAAGCTGCATTTTTATATATTGAAATTTAATTTTCAAAGTTTTTAAAAATTGGAAAAAATCGAAAAAAACTTTAAATTTCTGATTTTGATTCCTAAAAATTGAAATTAAACATTGATTCTTTTAAAAAATTGAAACTACATTTTTTAAAAAAATATGTTTCTTTTTAATTCTAGTTCACAAAATAATTTTTAAAATTGAAATTAATTTTAAATATTAAATTGAAAAAACCAAAATTCGATTAAAAAATTATAAATGTATTATTAAATTTCATATTTCAATTTATTTAGGTAGGTAAATTTATTTAAATTAAATATTAAAAGTATAATTAATGAATATGATAGAGAAAATCAAGCGAGGTCCATAAAATAATTGCAAAGTGGTTTCAACCATTGTAGAGAGAAAATGGAGTGGTTCTTTTGTGACTCAAATTGCTGAGGTGGAGGAGAAATGTTGGATATTTAATAAACTGAAACCGCAAGAGCGGTTGCACAAGGGTTTTACCATTGTACATGCTCTGAGAATAGCACATATCGTCTCGATTTCAAGTACTCCCTGCGGTCCTTTTATAGGGTGATCTTTTTATTTTGGCTTATTCCTACTATATTATTTTTATCCATTAATCTTACTTTTTATACTTTCAATACAATCTCCACATCCTTTTTCTTTTCAAAAAATATGTGCCATTTTTAAGAGCTCATTTAAAGAGGTCCATAGGGAGTATTGTACACAATGTAAACATCAGAGCAATTTGCTTGATCAGTTCATTATGTGATTTATGGAGCCACTGATATAATCTCCTCCAAAAAAAATTAAGAAAATGAAGCAGGGATCTATGTTATCGATGCATAAGTTTTGTCAGATTCTCTGCCTTACATGACTGTAATTTTTACAAAAACGCCCTTTAACAAGCTTAGGGATGTATCCTTTCACTTCTTTTTTTCCCGCAGTACTCCCCCATTTCAGTAAGTTCAAGTGTTTGGATATAGGTAGAAAAAATGCGCGGAAGAAATTGGATGTAGAAAGTAAAAAGTAAAATAAGTGAATAAAATTGAAAGAATCTTACCAAAAATGGAAAGTGTACCAATATAAAAGAAACATCCGTTTAAAGTAAGTGTGCCACTAATAGATAAATGAAGGGAGTCTGATTTTAGAAGACATATCGATTAACTACTGAACTTTAAACTTCCAGAAAATTGGAAAAAAAGTTTTTAAACAACGGCCTCTATTTAAATTATGGACCAATTACATTACTTTTTAACATAAATATTGTAAAAGTAAAAAAAAAACATTTTTGAATATTGTATTTTTCAATTAAAAATGCCATGCTTTTTATATGATATTTCTTGTATATTTACATTCAAACACATTTTATTAAATGTTTAATTTATAATACATAAAATTTAAAAATATTATTTAAATTTAAAAAATACAGTAAATATTACATAAACTTAACATATTACATCAATTAAAAAATACAGTAAATATTATTAAGCCCCAGAAAGTAACAGTGCACAAGGATGTACTTTTAACTCCGAGGAGTATACTTTGCCCCAGAAAGTAACAGCGCACAAGAATGTACTTTAACAAAAGGTTCTTTACTCAATTTCATTTTTAAAATTCCCTTTCACCATCTTCAGTTCAAAACTTGGTTTCTCTTTCAGCCTCACAGTTTCTGAAGTTGAAGGATAGTAAAAGACAAAGGATTTTCATAAAAAGCTGATTCCTGTTATATTTGAATATAAAATTCATCACTCAAATCTGTGATTTTTGTTCAGGTTACTATATTTTTTTATGGTAAGTCTAAACACTAGTATAACTGTATAACTGAAAATCATGCCTTCACAAGTTCACTGCTCCATTTTGTCCCCTTACTTTTCTCAAGCTAATAAACTATTCACCACAAAAAAAAAACAAACAAACCACATATTGTAGCTAAAAACTGAAAACGAATGTCATAATTTAATGATTTCGAACGAATCAATTCATGAATCATTAATTTCAATTTGTGAAGGAGTTTGATCAGTTCGGAGTAGTTAGTTTTGAAAAAAAAAACACTTTTTCATAAGTTACCACTGTCCCAAACTAAACTTCACAGAATCATTTTTGCGGTTTTCAAGAAACATATTTAACCGTCAATATGCTTAACTACGTATAATAACGACAAATAAAAATTTGATATTTAGAAACAACTTACTACGACGAATCCAACAATATCACATACGATAGTATTATTGTTTATGAGTAGGTCTCCTAACAGGCGGCATGTCCATAAGGTTAAGGACATGCCACTTATTTTTTACCTTATATACTGCATTTGTTAAATTACATACAAAATATTTAAAAAATTAAATTTTTTTATATCAATATTTTTATATTTCCATCTTAAAAAACATATTATTACTTGTTTAACTTATAAAATGTAATATTTAAATTTTATAAAAAATTATAACATTTAAGGTAAATGCCGCTGTGGACTGTCCGTAAGTTTATGGGAATGCCGTCTTTCCTGAGACTTTCCCATTGTTTATATATCTATTCAAATATGTGGTCAAAGTTTGATCATATTGACCATCGAATAGTAAGTGTGCAACTTGGTATGAGACAGAGGGAGTATATTTTTAATTCTAATACTGTACTCTTTCATTTAATATGTTGTAACTCACATATAGAACGGAGGAAGTTATTGGAAAATGCTGGTTAAAAGGTTGAAATTCGTCAACCTTTTGGGCTTCGTTTGAGTGGGACCCGAATAGATTTTGGGTCGGTGGATGTCATTTTTGGGTTCTCCTCCGCGAGTATTATAAAATCGACTATTTAAACTCTCAAAACTGATCAAGGGTGAATGAGATATGGATGTTTGAAATATTACTCTTGAAAGAAAAAAAATGGGCGAAAAGTGGCCCTAGTAATTTTCTCTGGACTGTCCAAAACGCATATGGACCGCATGGAAGTCTCTGGAAGGCCCAACCGCATAGTATATATGGAATTGCTTGTGTGTAATTCTTAAGAGATAAGAACAAAACTCTTCCATATTTTGTGAGATATCTTGTCTTAAATAAATATGCGGTTTACCATGTTTAATACGATGAAGAATATTTGTACAAATATTTCTTCCTTTTCCAGCAGATTTGATTCGAGTATTCATGGAATGTCTCGGATTTGGTGAGTTGGTGATTGGAGAATATTCTTCTCTAATTACAGAAAATCAGAATATCATGTTTCCATGATTATGGTCTCTTAGAGTAGTATAAATAGAGCCTCTAAGTCAGTCAGAAAAAACACACCATTTCTCAAGTCCCTCCATATTCTAAACTTGAGTCTTCTTTCTGTCTTTCTCGAAGTTTTCATTTGTTGTTCTGTCGAGGTGATAGTCCTCCGGGCCTTGCGTGAATCCGAGGTAACTCTTACGTGTTAATTGTTACCTTCGATGGTTTTATCCTAGGGAACGATGTCCACGACGGGACTCATTCGTTTCAAGGGCAGCGAGTATTATTCGTGACTCCATCAATTTGTGATTACTTGAAACATGATTTAATCTTTGATTATTTTTAATTTAAGCTTTGATTATTTGTATTTTAAGCTTTTCGATTGTATGCTTGAATAATTAATAAAAGTTTATTATTCTCGCATATATTAATTGCTCGTTCAATTTTGTTATTTGATTTTTTCGTATGATATAATCAATATATGTCCAACAGTTTTGAAACGAATGAAATTTGTTAATTTATATTGATTGCGAATATTGTATGCGATTAACACATTATTGATGCGTAAATTCTGTTTGCATGCGTTGATTGCCGAAAATGCACATTCAAATATATTCCGAAAATACACATTCCATGTTGTTTGGAAATATGCATAATTATTGCAAGTGTGCATAACTGTAACTATATATATGATTACATGTTAGGAAATATGCATAATTATTGCAAGTGTGCACAACTGTAGCTATATATATGATTACATGTTTGGAAATATGCATGACTATTGCAAGTGTGCGTAACTATATATATATATATATATATATATGTATATATATATGATTACATGTTTGGTAATATGCATATGGTTTTGCAAGTCTGCAAAAATATTTGATTGTATGCTTTATGGAAATTGTACATTTGCGAAAATATGCATGTTAATGGTTTTGGTTATTTACAACAAAATCATATTGAGCAATTTGTTATGTATATTTTTTAAAAATATTATTCTACAATATTTGATGTGTACATATATTTAACGATGAATAATGTTTGTATGTACACACTAGTGAATCCGAGTATATACGACGGTATCTCTTATGGAAGAAAAACTTGGCATGGAGATACAACAGGATTTGCTTGACAGCATGAAAGAGTCAAGAGTTGTAACCACATTTTTGCAAACTATGGTACGTATACACGTTAATTAATGTGAATCATGGCACGTGCTATATATACATATATTGCTTGGATTATACTTGATAACCATTTGCGTGAATTTGGACGTGAACAAGACTTTTTACAAAGAGTATTATGTGAATAATATGTGCACATTTATGTCCAGCACACTAAGGCTATCGAATTTGATAGTGGATGGATTTGGTTATATTAATCCCTTAATTATGTGGGAAAAAAATGAGTTGAGCATGTATGTTAAATTACATGGCGTAATTATGGAAACATGTTAATTCCGTGATATTCATGCTTATGAGATTAAATGTTGTTATGGTAATAAATCACATTTGATTCTATGCATGAATAGCTTAAAGTTAGAAAAAAAGTGTCATGAGTTTGGAATACTGAATCAAGCATTACTATTCCTTTTAATTATGAAATTACATAAAAGTAGTGCATGTGTGTTGGAAATTATGAGACATTTATATTTCCTAAGCCCTAAAAATATTTTAGTATTTGTTGAAATACTTGATCAAATATTGAAATACCTATTTTGCATGGTATAGTAATTTGGTTGTGTGGGCTGCTCGTGTTGGTTAAAAGTTTAAAACCACATTTTGCGTGAGAAGGTGTTGCTAGTAATTTATGGCTTTTATATGCTTGGTCTGAGAATCGCATCCGATAAAATTGGTAAACTTCATTTGCACTTAAACATGACATCTATCAGCAAGAGTGTAATATATTGTGCATGAATGAAGTATGTGACATTGGGTTATCTGATCCACGAAGTATTCTCGTTCATTTAGGGACTTGATTTAGCTGCATATACAAAAATTTTAGATCTATGTTGTGTCTAAAATTGTGTTAATATTTTTTATGCTATGATTATATTGTTTGGGAAAGTGCCCTTTTATGCAATGAAAGGTTTGAGAAGGCTTGTCCCAATAATTGGCTATCTTGATTGATCGTTTACGAGCATATGGCTCACGAGTAACAATTGTTAGATTGCACAGATAGAGCATATGGGCTTAAAGTTCAACATATTCTGGTTATTTTGTATGACCTGAAAAATGTGAACGTGAAGACATTAGTTTACGACTATGTCTAGGGTATTGGTTCTTGTGAACCATGGTATAAACCCTAAAGCATGAGTTATTATGACTACGCTAAAAACCTTTGATTATTTGTAATCAAAGAATTCAGGGGAAAATCTCAAGAACTTGGTTGGGAAAACTAAGAATCCTGAGAATGGGAATCCCAAGACTTTTGGTCAAATCTCTTGATTTATGGTTGAAAAATCTAAGAATCATGAGATAGGGAATTCCAAGAAAGTTGGTCAATTCTCTAGATTTTTGGTTGGAAAGCCTTAGAATTCTGAGATGAGGAGACATTCAGTCTAGAAACCCCAAGACACGAGGTTTTGAGAAACTTAACACGTGTGAGGATGTTTAATAAAATCAGCACAATGTGGGGGTAGACGAAAACCTAAAAATTCAACGACGATATGAATTTTGATAGGTACTTGAAGTGAAAAAGTCGCCCCGAGAGATTTGAATCAAGTTGATCAAGTCGGGAGGACTTTAACTCGAACCAAAAGGGTAAACTCGAAATTGAGTCTAGCAATGCACTCAAACTTGAGTCAAGCAATAAACTTGAATGTGTTTCGAGCATAAAGACACTCATGTTTGATTTGAGCAGTCTGAAAGTAAAGTTCAGTTGTACTGAAATTGGCTTTAAAATGGGCATGAAATTGTGTGGAGTTGGTAAACTCACATTGCGCCCTAGTGAGAGTTAATCGAATCCTCGATTGATTGATACTACATCGGTTGTGGTATTGGTAATGCGAGGAAGAACAATTAATTGAGATCGGAAAGTTTAGTTATCTCTAATTCCAAGGGAGTTGAAGGAATAAGAGAGACTTTCACGATAAAAGATCAATACATGAAGGTGTTTTTATTGTTGAAAGGATCAAGCCCTAAAAGAAATTTTATGGGTAAGAACCTAGTGTTTGATTCATTATTGAACACACGGACTTTTAGTAAGTTGGGTTTGTATATTAACGAAACCACTTACGTGATGCATAGAAAATATATGAGGTTATCTGTGACCATGATGTGAATACATAGAATCCTATGGGGAATGTGATTCACAATGTAGACATTTGCAAGGTCATTTGATGATTGAAGGAAATTGCTAGAAATGATCAAGCGTTGTGGGGGAGCCTTTAAGTTGGCTGGCGACCTTTTAAATAAGATACCCCAAGAAGGAGGAAAATAAAGCTCCTCATAGAGTCATCCTAAAAGTTCTTTCGAATGTGGGGGTTGGCGTATTGCGAATGTAGTAAAAGGAATACTTAAACAATATCTTTACTAGATATGCACAATGTTGAAGTGCTATCAATTTCTTGAAATTCACAAGAAATATTATATAGAAACTAGAAATATATCTTGATGGAAAGTGTATTTGTGGAAGTTTCTATTAAAGATCATGATTTATCTTAAATGGACTTAAGAGTCAATAGATGAAATCATTAAGGATCGGGGATAAACCAACTTAGGAAACGAGATTCCGTGAAATAATTATTGTGGAAAGTGGTGATCAATAGAGAGATTGATCTACCATGAGTGCAAATCACTAGAGTACTAGTAGATTTGAACAATTAGTAAGTATATTTGTGTACTTGATGGGTATTCTCTAGACGTGCGAATGAGTCCAAGGGTGATGGTACTTGCTATCAAGGCTTTGTGAAAGCTAGAAGTACATCTAATGGACCTAAATGGTTATTTGGAGATTTAGATATTAAAATCTAAATAGTGAAAAATGAAAAGCTCAATGCTCCGAAATGACCCATCATGTGACCAAACTAATTGTTGTTTAGCCAGTGATATTAAATCAATAAGTTTGATGAAGGCAGATACGCTAAGAGACACGAAAAATGACCATGTCATTTATGTCATTGAATTGATGGTTTTCTCATTGATAGTAAAATTGATACGATGATTGAGTCTCTAGAAGATATGTCGTATTCAATGGAATGACTCTAAACATCATGACTTACCTTTTTGTAAAGGTGAGGTGTCTCTTAAGAAGAGAACACAAGAGTCATTGATAGTCTGTTGTACTTATTAAAGTGCACATTAGACAATTCTAATAATGGATAGTAAGATGATACACGAGTAATCCAGAAATGATCACTGGAAACAAGCTGTGTGTGAGACTCGTGGATATGGCTTGATTTGTGTAGAGAAATGGTTCTCTCTTGCTTGATTCATAGAGGAATCTAAGTCCATTGTGTTGACAAAAATTGGGAAAGATATACCCTAGGATGACCAAAGCGCTTGTATGCTTATTGGTGTAGCATAAAGCCATATCGATGATGGTGTGTCTCAAAAAAGACACTTTACCATTGGACGACTACTCTCTACGAGAATTATCAATGTTGACTACGTAAGGTCAATATGATAAGAGTTGCGATTATTTGACGAAAGGATTGAATTAATTTCTTGACGAAGAAATTGAATCGAGAGTTAGTTGAGAACTCATCGAAAGGAATATGACTAAGTCCAATAAATAGTGGGTTACGTACGTGGACACCCAACCTATGTGACTGGAGATCCCAAGATCTAGGTTCAAAGGGACACTAAACTGCAAAGACCCATCGCGATCACTGTGGGGGTTTCATACCTCCTGTCTTATTCCTATGATGAAGAAACAGTGATGTGAATGAAGGTTAAGCATTAAATTACTTTTAATGATTCAAGACATCGAGTATGTAGTACTCGAAAGTGCGCAATAGTTTACGGAACTGCTCTTACGCTAAGAATCACCTATGTAAGCGAGAAGTATGGCCGTTTCGAAAGGGAATTGTTGGGACGCAATTCTTTAGAAACCTTACAGAACTAGGCGTGTGTCATGGCCTGATTAATGGACACAATCGAGAAAAGCGCAAGGGCTAGGAAAGATGTCTGTGGGAAGTGCATTGTCGTTCACACAAGCGGTAGGGGAAGTTCAAGGACATCGCGTCTACTTCCTAACCAGTGGGCTAAGTGTACTCTCTCAAGGGAAAGTTCAAAGGGTGACACCTACTTATCCTATGCAGCATTTATGCGGTCGAAAAGAATCTATCACCAAGTCAAACTCTGTGTCTGACGTGATTGTTCTGATTCCTACATCAATATCTATTCATGTGGGGGATTG
Organism: Rubia yunnanensis; assembly: GCA_037428765.1. Taxonomy (NCBI): domain Eukaryota; kingdom Viridiplantae; phylum Streptophyta; class Magnoliopsida; order Gentianales; family Rubiaceae; genus Rubia; species Rubia yunnanensis. The sequence goes on along the minus strand of CM075071.1, from coordinate 60,976,105 downwards.
TTGGAAAATGATGGTTAAAAGGTTGAAATTCGTCAACTTTTTGGGCTTCGTTTGAGTGGGACCCGAATGGATTTTGGGTCGGTGGATGTCATTTTTGGGTTCTCCTCCGCGAGTACTATAAACTTGACTATTTAAACTCTCAAAACGGATCAAGGGTGAATGAGATATGGATGTTTGAAATATTACTCTTGGAAGAGAAAAAATGGGCGAAAAGTGGCCCTAGTAATTTTCTCTGGACTGTCCAAAACGCGTATGGATCGCATGGAAGTCTCTGGAAGGCCCAACCGCATAGTATATATGGAATTGCTTGTGTGTAATTCTTAAGAGATAAGAACAAAACTCTTCCATATTTTGTGAGATATCTTGTCTTAAATAAATATGCGGTTTACCATGTTTAATACGATGAAGAATATTTGTGCAAATATTTCTTCCTTTTTCAGCAGATTTGATTCGAGTATTCATGGAATGTCTCGGATTTGGTGAGTTGGTGATTGGAGAATATTCTTCTCTAATTACAGGAAATCAGAGAATCATGTTTCCATGATTAGGGTCTCTTAAAATAGTATAAATAGAGCCTCTAAGTCAGTCAGAAAAAACACACCATTTCTCAAGTCCCTCCATATTCTAAACTTGAGTCTTCTTTCTGTCTTTCTCGAAGTTTTCATTTGTTGTTTTGTCGAGGTGATAGTCCTTCGGGCCTTGCGTGAATCCGAGGTAACTCTTACGTGTTAATTGTTACCTTCGATGGTTTTATCATAGGTAACGATGTCTACGACGTGACTCATTCATTTCAAGGGCAGCGAGTATTATTCGTGACTCCATCAATTTGTGATTACTTGAAACATGATTTAAGCTTTGATTATTTGTAATTTAAGTTTTTCGATTGTATGCTTGAATAATTAACAAAAGTTTATTATTCTCGCATATATTAATTGCTTGTTCAATTTTGTTATTTGATTTTTCGTATGATATAATCAATGTATGTCCAAAAGAAGTATGTATATATTTATTGCTAATCTCATTACATCTCTAACTATTTGTGGGTGGGTTTTGTCGTATGATCTTAGTTCGAGTACGAAACAACCTATTTAAAGTCATCTTTGTTCGATTATACATCCGCAGACAATTACAAAAATCACGTGGTTTTGAATGGAAAAAACAAACTTTGTCATCAGATTTTGGACTATTAAGTACTAGGCTAATACATTTATAAGAACTTGAACTCATCAAGCTAGTCTAAAACCAATGAATATTACATGTCAAATATACACATATTTTGAAAAAAATTGTGCCGGATTTGTCCTGGAAACTTACTACTTTGCAGCAAATTTAACCTTTTGTGTGTGTCTTTACCTAAACACACAAAAAAAAGAGGACAAAATGTTTTAGTCTCATCTAATCAGAAACAATTGTCACCGATCTTTGTTTGTGGTAAATTTCTTCATCTGAATGCAATAATGTGAAAAACCCTTCTCAAGTTTATGCCTTGGATTTGGTTTCGTCTCTCTGTCTTTTACGATTCTTTCTTCTTTACCTTAACAGCAGCATTAAATCTCTACGGTGTCCTCTACTGTTTATACTCGCCTCCCTTTTTCTTCTTGGCCCCAGTTTCTTCCCTTTTATTGCCGTTTTCCTTTTGGCCTGTCTCTCTATATATCCAAATGGACCATAAATTGTTTGGTTGTCTTGTTTTTTTTTCCATGTATTTCCTATCGCATAGGAAAAGGGAACATGGTTCATGTATTTTATATTCTTTTTCGGACAATGTCAAATTTCCAACTAATAATACACTTTCTATTTTTACATGTTTCACATAAAATGTTGAGTCCGTCTCTTGAAAGACGGTCTTTCCATAAGTTATGGAAAGACCAAGGTTTAAAGTGTAAATTAGAAGAAATTAAGATAAAATTTTCGGGTTGCATGAACCGGGTTATAAATTTTATAACTACTACATGTTTCATACTAAAACTTTAATATTGCAACTAAGACCTTTTATCTTTTATTACTCAAATCAAACCCCGTCTTTCCATAAGCATATGGAAAGACCGTCTTTCCCAAGACTTTGCCTAAAATGTTACACTTTAATTCTTACTCAAAGTGGTAAAGAATATGTTGTAAAATTTCTACAATATCCTCTTTAACTTTAACAACTTTATGACTTCACCCACATTTTTTAAAAATATTTCTACTTTTACACAATTATTATTTGCCACTTCATCTTGCATAAAATACCAAATCAAATTTTAAGGTGTCATTTATTCCGAGATAGAAGAAGTAATAGAATACAAGGGCGGAGCTACCCCGAGCAAGGTAGGGCACCCTAGGCAAGGTAGGGAAATTGCCCTACCTTTCTTCTTTGAAAAATAACATTTTTTGATTTTTTTAGTTAATTAATATATGATTTTTTATTAATGCCCCAATTTATTTTTAATTTTAGGCCAACTTTATTTCTCTAAATTTAAAATTTTTCCCAAAATTTTAATACTATGTTAAACAAGAGTTATCAATTTAAATTGTGAGCCACAAATTTATTTTTTCTGGTTCCGCCCCTGGTAGAATATATGATTTTGGTGGACCTTTACTATCACAATCGTCCTCCTTTGGTCCTCTAATTTTTTCCCCAACATATTGGCACCTCAATTTACAAAACCATATTTTGAACACTTTTGGCCCCTTAACTATCTCAAAAACCAGCACATTTGCTCATTGAGAGGCCAAACATGTTTTGAAAAATATAAAAAGGGCCAAAGATGGACGATCATGATAGTTAAAGGGGTTACCGTAGTCATTTGCTCTAGATTGTATGTTAAAGTATGCATTTTTCTACTACTAAAACAAGTACTCACTCTGATCTTATAATATTGACACTCTTTTCTTTTAAGAAGAATTTTTTTATTGGCACTTTCCTCTTTGGTAAGTCCTAAATTGTTTTCATTTACTCAACTTATATTTTATTCTCTAAATTCAACCTCCACCACTCATTTTAATTTTATTAAAAACTCCATGCCATTTACAAAAGAGACAATGTTAAAACAGCGGATATAGTACATAACTTTTTTAAATTGATGAAGATACCTGTGATGCTGTTTGGACATTGAAAATTTAGGTTTCCTATAAACGGAGGTGTTGAACATCTTTCTGACCTAAATGTTTCCTTCAAGAAAGAACATCAAAATGTGTTAGTTACATTTTTGGAAGTGTATTTTAGATAGGAGTGATAGGAAGTAATAATCCCTCCCCAGCTCTATTTGCACAGTTTTTTCTTATCACGGTGTTAAAAAACATGTTTGATCGTTAGTATGTTTACTATGTATAATGATGAAAAATAAAAAAGTTAATATTTAGAAACTATTTGTTACGATGAATTCAACAATATCATATATGATAGTATTGTTGTTCATATATCTATTCAAATATACGGTTAAACTTTGATAGAAAACAATGTCAAGAAAAATAAGAGTGCAAACTATTAAAATAGGATTAGTTATAGATGAAAAAAAGGTTGTCAAATTATCCGATCCTATCCAATTGTTACAATCAAGTAGGATTAAAATGTGAAACACAAAATATAGGCTGAAGAACAGCTTCGATATTGATCAAATGAGCATGAAGAACAAGGAAATTCAGAGGTAAGATGAGAGAAAGAAAAGAAATCTGAGAGGAGAGAAGTTCACACATTTCAAATGATTAACAAGATGCGTCTAACTAACTAACTTCCTCTTACTATATACTGATCTAAAGCTGCAACATCAGAATGGTGATGAGCTCTAGAAACGGTTGCAACAAAATGGTAGCTTGCTGCCTCTGTTATGCTTCTTTGCAACTAAACCCCTTGATGTTTTGTAAATTGTCATTAAGCCCTCCGATCATAGCATTCCCCCTCTTAAATTGCAGCTTGTTCACAAGCTTAACACCAAAACAAAACTGAATGATCAGTATGAAAATGTTATGCTTTGAAAGTTTGGAACTGATTTGAAACAAACTCATCATCCTCCCAAGATGCATCCTCAGCTGGAATGCCTTCCCTTTCGATTAGCCACTACACCACATGAACTCCATTTCTTTCAATCAATCTCCTTTTCCACTTCTAGTAATTCAGTTCTTTGCTTTGGTAAAGGGCTAATGTGGTAGAGAAATATGAAATACCAGATGTATTTTACTTCCATCAAGTAATTTCAATTTATAAGCCACACTTCCCACCTTGTTAAGAACCTGATAAGGGCCATAGAACTTTGCTGAAAGCTTCAGATTTCTCCTAAACTCAACTGAAAGTAGTCTACATTTTTTTTGGAGCTTCAAATAATCATTTAGTTCAAAAACTCCTATCAGAAAGCTTTAAATCAACCTTTCTTTTCATGTTGTCATGTGCCTTTTGCAAGTGCTCTTTTAAGAGCTAGTCCACATGTGCTCTTCTCTGAACCCTGTCATGTGCAGCGGGAATAACACAACCAGACAAGATTCCCAAAGGTAAAGTGACAGGTTTATCTCCATATAAAGCTTCAAATGATGTCATGTTAATGTTGGATTCATGAGTTGTGTTATGCCACCGCTCAGTAGATACTAATCCTTCCCGCCAAGAAGCTGGTTTTGCACTGCAAAATAACTCATATAAGATTCTAAAATTTGAATCACTCTCTCAGCTTGTCCATCTGTTTTAAGATGGTATGTTTTACTTAATTGCAATTTAACACCCAAAGATTTGAAAAGCTCTCCCAAAAATGGCATGTAAACAATCTATCTCGACCAGAAGTTATGGTTTTTGGCAAACCATGTAATTTAGCAACCTGATCAAAAAACAACTGAGCCACTTGCTGAGCTATAAATGGATGAGAGAGTGCCAAAAATGACTATATTTTGTCATTCTATCCACTAACACCCGAATGGTATCAAAATCACGAGACTCGAGCAATCTATCAATGAAATCCATAGATATTTGTCTCCAAGCATGACTGGGAATAGGCAAAGGCTGCAATAGTCAAGGAGCTTTGCAGTATTCAGCCTTATGTCTCTGGCATATATCACATTTTGGTATATAATCAATGATTTCTTGCTCCATCCTAGCCAATGGAAAAATGTTAAAACTCTCTTGATTGTTGTTGTTTGCTATGAGTGACCAGTAAGAGGGAAGAGTGCATTGCTTCCAAAATCTCATTTTTAGTTTGTCTATTACAACTCATGTATATCTTCTTCCCTTTCTTAAGTATTCCATTCACGTGAATGAATTCTGAATTAGGATATGTCTTTAGCACTGCAGCAGTAATGTGAGCCTGAGCCACATCATCTTCTTCATAGCTTGATTCCACTTGAGTCATCTAGAATGGTAAAACTGAAGTAGTGGTTGTTGCATTCAACACACAATCATATGTTTTTCTTTCATTGTCTGCAGTAAAAACCTTCTTGCTCTTGATCAGGTTTGGAGACCTCAGGCATAGAAATCCCCGAATCATCTAACTTCTTATGCTCTTCCATCAACATTGTCTCATTTCTATCAGTTACAAGACTTATCTTTTCCTGATTCTTTTGATCAACTCCATTTCCTTTACCCTCATTCCTCAAAATCTATAATCCTTCTTGATCCTTTTCATCCCCATAATCATCTCAAACCACTTGATTATTGCAATTAGTTATTTCATTTCGGGATTGAAGATTGGGTTCCCTTCTAGATAAAGCATCATCTACTCCATTCTGAGCTCTTTTCCTGTATTGGATTTCAAAATCCTTTCCAAGTGACTTTGTAATCCACTTGTGCTGTAGTGCATTAGTGATTTTCTGATCCAACTAATATTTTAAGCTTTGATGGTCAGTTTTTAATCACAAAATGACTTCCCATTAGGTAATACCTCCATTTATCCACAACCATAACCAAGGCCAATATTTCTTTCTCATATGTAGATAAGCTTTTATTTCTTTCACAAAATTACTTGCTCAGATAAGCCACTGGTCTCTCTTCCTTTGTTAAGACAACTCATTCCATCCACAAGTATCAGTTTCAATAGTGAATTCTTTATCAAATTATGACATTTTGAGTACATGTGCTGAAGTGAGTGCTTTCTTTAAATTCTCAAAAGCTTGTGTTGTATTTTCATTCCAATTAAAATCATTTTTTAACAGATCATGTGATGGTTTACACATCACTCCATAGTTTGCAATAAACCTTATGTAATAACCTATTAGTCCCAAGAATCCCCTAAGTTCTTTTAGAGATTTAGGTTTAGGCCAATCCAAAATGTTTGATTTTTTTTATTATATGCCCCAAACACGCTACTTTTTGTTCAGTAAATACACATTTACTTAACTTTGGAAACAAAGCACGAGCCATCATCTCAGCTAATGCAACCTCTAAATACAACAAATGTTCTTCCCAAGTGGAACTATAAATCATAATATTATCAAAGAAAACTAAGAATGAATTTCTCAGAAATTGTTTAAACACTTAATTCATCAATGATTGAAATGTAGCAAGTGCATCAGTAGCCCAAATAGCATGAAAATAAACTCAAAATGGCCATGATCTGTTTGGAAAGCTGTTTTAGGTGCATCAAAATCACTCACTCGAATTTGCTAGTAATTATATCTTAGGTCTAATTTGGTTTAAAAATTGGCTCCATGGAGTTCATCTGGTAATTCATCGATGACATGTTTTGGAAACTTGTCTTTTATTGTCAAATCATTAGGTCTTCTGTAATCTATACAAAGGCTCCATGTCTCATATTTCTTCTTCACTAACAGAACAGGCGATGCAAAAGGGCTTGAACTCTTTTGAATGATGCCTTGACTGAGCATTTCTTCCACTTGTCTTTCAATTTCATATTTTGTTTGTATGTGCATATATGTATGGTTTAAGCTTAAAAGGATCGGCTTATGACTTCAATGCAATACTATGATCAAAATTTCTTGAAGGTGGCAAAGGAGTGGGAATGGAAAAAATATCAGTTAAAGAATAAAGAACCTGTTTCAAGTCATCAAGTACTGATAACTCTTCCAGCTTTTGTTTTTCTATAATTTGAGCACTATCCTCTTTTTTGTTAAATTTATTGCACCATCCACCTTCTTCTCCCATCTGATTCACATCCGTCATCATAAACCTTCTCTTTTTTTATATTCATTCCCTTTTCCATAACATCCACTCTAATATTGCACCTTACATTCTTCAAAGTTTCCTTTAATCAGCCACTGCATACCAAGCCTACTAATCTGCACATTCTGAGAGTTAGAATAAAATGAAATTGGAATGAAATACTTCATCTAATCCACACTCCAAAATCACTTCAGAGCCTCCCAAAACCAACACTTTAAGATTAAAAAAACAAAATGATGTTTTAAACTCTCCAAGTAACCTGAGGACATTTGGTGAATCCTGCCACCTACTTCCATCTACAATGGTCACCATGAAGAGATCAATGAACTCTTGTTTGATCCTCAACTTCTTAATGAACCTGGGATCAATGAAGCTATATGTGCTACCAGTGTCCAACATCATACACACTCTCTAATCTCCAATATATCCTCCTAAAGTAATTGTATTAGCTCTAAAATTTCCACCTACTATGTTCAGTGTCATCTCTTCTGGTTCTTCTAACATTTTGATTTCTTCAGCCTCATTTTCCACTACTATAAAATCTTCATCAGTCTCAGAATTTTCAGCAATGTAATGCACTTGTCTATACTTACAGACATGCCTTGGACCATACTTTCACCACATTTGTAGCAAAGATTGTTCTCCCTTTTGTACTGTTGTTCCTGTGGAGTTGTCCTTTTAACGCTCTCAAACCCCGATTTCTTGTTGTTATTCATTCCTCCCCTAAAACCTTGGTTTCCAACCACAAGTCTATTCACAGAATCATTCTCAGATGGAAACTTATTAAACTGAGCAGGCTTACTTTTCTTAGCAGTAACTTCCAGATTCATTTCCTATGGTAAAGCAATATCCATTGTTAGTTGCAAACTGCTAGGTTTTAACATCTTCACCATCGTTTTAATTTCCTCTTTGAATCCACATATGAGGCTAGAAATACAGTAGCTCTCAGATAACCTAGAATCTTTTTTGCAACATCAATGATTTCAGTTCTTCAAAGACTTCCTGATACATCCTAAATGATCCCCTTTAATATAGTTTGTTAAAATCCTTTACTTCATCTCTAATCCACACCTCTATAAAATTGTTTAATTAGAGACTCTGCAAACTCTATCCAATTCATGTTTCCCTTCACAAAGTTTTCCCCCTGAAACCATATCCCTGCATTCCCTTCTACGTATATCTCCACAGTTTCTACTTTCAAATGACACATTATAGTATTTGAAAAATCTCTGGCACATTTTTATCCATCCTTTCAGATTATTTCCACAAAATGCAGAGAAAGTAACTATAGCCTGATTACTTTTAAACTCTTTCCAACCAACACAATTCATATCATCATGCATAACTGCTTTCAGATTCAGTAAAATTGGAGGATTACTCTTAAAGAAAAGTTGTTGAGTAGTGATGCATATGAATTATTTTGTTTATTTTATTGGAGTTTACTGGATTTTACTGGATTAATGTGCACTTTAGGTGTCTTATATGCCACAACAGATTACAGTTTTTTTGGCTTAAAAGGAATTAGGAGGAATTGGAGGAGATTTATGGTAATTATGCCAAAAAGAAGACAGCCAAATCTGCGCAAAACGAATTGGACTGGCATAACCGTGGAGTAGATTTGGAGAATATTTTTTGAGCTGATTTTAAGATATTTTTGGGAGTCCGTCTCTTGAAAAACAGTCTTTCCATAAGTCATGGAAATACCAAAGTTTAAAGTGCAAATTAGAAGAAATGAAGATAAATTTTTTGGATTGCATGAATCGAATTATAAATTTTATAACTACTACACGTTGCATAATAAAATTTTAATATTCCAATTAAGACCTTTTACCTTTTATTATTCTAATTAAGGTCCGTTTTTCCGTAAGTCTGTGAAAAGACAGCTTTTACCAAGATTTTGCCTATTTTTTGGCTAATGTGAAATGATATGCATGAAGATATTTTTGAAAATTTGATTAGATCTTCTCTCTTAAGATTAGAATATAATTTTAGAAGGATAATATTTTTATTTTTCGGAAGAGTTCATATCGGACTGGACTTCGGAAAAATAAATGGCGTATATATTATTTACGCAGACGTAGACTGGGAGTTCCTAGTTTTATTTTTCGTCATTATTTTTCGGTTCCAAAATAGATACAGACATTAGACGGAGATATTAATTAGTTTAGGTTTTCATGTTTTATGTGTTGTAGTTTCTGTGGTCAAGTAATTGGGCTGCATGCTTTTTGATCCGGAACTATTGTTTTGTTTAACAAAGTGATTAACAGTGCCACACATTCAATTCCCTGGTTGCTTAGTAGTTTATTTTTTTAATATTATTTTACTAACTATGTTTAATTATTTTAGTATATCTTTGTTTATTTTAATCATAATTTGTTTATTGGCAGAGAATAACATATGTTAATTTATAAATTGTGAGGTCTAATTGCTTTAGAATTGATTCTTGTATGTTCTTGATTGTTCTTGGTTGAATTTATTTCGAATATGTTTAACTCTAACCAACTTGAATGTTTTTAGACTGCCGCTATCTCATTTCCGGCAATACGTAATTATTAATGAATGTAGATATTACTTGTAATTGTAATTAGATTCTGTACCACTATATAATGTACTATGAGATCATGAATACAGTCGCACATTATTACCCTCATTTTCTACATGGTATGAGAGCCTAAAGTCCTGAAACCCTAAGAAAATTTCGCTGCCAGTTTCCTAAGCTCCCGCCGCCGATCCGACGTCCGTGCATTCTTTCACGCGCTGCCGTCCAAAGCTCACCGTCCGTCGCACAATCGTCGACCGCCACCGCCGCTCACCAGCTGCCGCTGTCGCCGATCTATCCACTGCCCTGCAGATTCGCATGCGCCGCTGCACCGACTGCACACGCCAATGCACCGACCTCCATGCGCCGCCGCATCTTGCTGTGACTTGCCGCTGACGATCCGATTTTCTTCCAAAAATCTTGTCTGATTTTGCACTATGTTTGCCTCTGGAGCTAATCCTGATGCCGCTGATCACGTTCGCATCGATGCTGAAGCTGAGACCAATAAGCTACAGAATATGAATGGTTATGAAGTGATTGCAGCTTTATTGAAACAATTGCAGTTGCATTTGCAATCTGGCCCTAAGTCATATGTACCTTTAGTCGCCTACCGAACGATCCCTACTTTATTGGCTATTCTGACGGCACTGGTTTGGTTATCGCACCCACCATCGTGAAGGGCTAAGAGAATTACCTTGAACGATCTAATGGAATTTGAAGTGCTATACTTGCTAAGCACAAGATTGGGTTCATTGATGAATCCGTTACTAATCCTCCGAATGATCATCCTGATGCTGTTGATTGGCCTGGAGTTAATGCTACCCTTGTCTGCTGGATCTTACAGACTCTGGATCCGGCATTGCGATCTTCTACAAGCGTCATTGCCATAGTTAAGAAACTGTGGGATGATCTGTAGGCACGATTTACCCTTGGTGATGGTATGAAAATTCTGCAAATGCGTGAAGATATTCATAACTGTAGGTAGAATGGTCAGATTATCGCCATTTATTTTGAAAAACTGAAGAAGTTGTTTGGTGACTACAACTCTCTGCGGCCTCCTTTAGTTTGCTTCTGTGAAGCTTGCAAACCACTGTGCACATGTAACCTTGTCGTGCCTTCCAAGAGAGTGAAAAAGATGATCTATCAATTTCTCTCCGGTCTTGATGAAGGCTATCACACCTTGTGATCCCATGTCATGAGTCTTGATCCACTGCCACCAGTCATGCGCGTGTATGCACTTATTGCCTGGAGGAGAAACACCGAGCTTCCATCCGGTCTCGCGAGACTTCTTTTGACTCCATGGCATATGATGCACGATGCCCACCACCTATAGGTTCTTCGACAGTTGTTCTCACTTCAACTAATCGCAAGAATCTCATATGTACGCATTGTCATTGCAAGGCTCATGGCAAAGCTTCTTATTTCTAGCTCACAAGCTATCCATAATGGTACATGGAGATGAGGGAGAAAGCCAACGCCCCCAAGAAAACGGCACCAGCTGCTCGGCTGATCGTCGCCACCGGCCCTGAGGTTCCCATCGCCGCGACCCATCCACCGGGTTCTTATATTTCTTAAAATTATCAAAATGTGTTCTGGTTTAGCGAATACTTTCTGGGGGTATTTTGGTAAGGGAAACAATTAGTTGATTATAATTGATTGACAGTCGATAAAGTAAGAAAGAATTGGGAAGGTTAAACGTATCTACTTTCCTATAACTGATAGATGTGTAAGGATGATTCATTATGCACCCATGATCGATAGTATTTAGCATGAGTTATTCTTAGCCGATATCATTCATCTATAGATTTATTTCTCATTTTTAGAGGTGTCATTTGTATTTTTAACGATAGAAATCATTCTTGAATTTAAGGCGTGGTGTCATCACCGAAAAGGTTTTCGAAATTAGTTTGGAAAAAAGATTATAACTATTGCTTTTGCTCCTCGTGGGATCAACTTTGCTTACCGACATACTAATTAGTATTAATCTGAGTTTGTAAGTTCTTTGGCGAGTAAAGCAACACTCTCTTAGTAGATCTCACCTCACTGAAGTTACAATTCTTCTCGGTTTGATTTTTTCCAATAGAACTTTCTGCTCCAGCTTGTTCATATCGAGCTGAGTTCTCCGCAGGATCCTTCTCCTTGTTTTTGTCAGTTGTTCCACAAACTAGCAGTTTCTCCTCCAACTGATCAAATCGCTTGAACATCTATTCTTGCAATTTGATCATGTCTAATCTAAGCTCTACTTGAGTTGATCTCAAAGAAGTATCCATGGCGATCAGTTCCTCCTAAAACTCTTTCCTAGAAAAATCCAACACACTGCCGATCATAACATTCAAGAGATCAATATGCTCTCTGGTCTCTCGGCTTTGGTTTCTCCATTCCATAGCATTGTCCAAAATGCAGTTATCCAACTCTTTCAGCTAATTTTCGATTGTTTTTTTACGCATATTTTCTGCCATTCCGAATGTGTGGCTCTTATACCAAATTTGTTACAATAAAGTAGGATTAAAATGTAAAACACAAAATATAGGCTGAAGAACAGCTTCGATATTGATCAATATCGAAGCTATTCTTCAGCCTATATTGATCAATATCGAAGCTTCGATAAGGAAATTCAGAGTTAAGATGAGAGAAAGAAAAGAAATCTGAGAGGAGAGAAGTTCACTCAATTCAAATGATCAACAAGATGATTCTAACTAACTAACTTCCTCTTGCTATATACAGATCTAAAGCTGCAACATCGGAATGGTAATGAGCACCAGAAACGGTTGCTACAGAATGGTAGCATGCTGCCTTTGTTACGCTTCTTTGCAACTAAACCCCTTGATGTTTTGTCAATTGCCTCTAAGCCCTCCGATCATAAAACCAATTCAATCCAACCAAAAATTGGTCTAATATGTTAAGGCCAAATTTGGGCTGAATCTCAACCTGAAGTTATTTAATATTTAAAATCATTCTGACTTTATGTTGGGTTGGCTGACTAAGATCTTCTTTATCAGTAATCTTGGCAATGGGGGTTGTTGACGTGGCATAATATAATAATAATAATAATAATAAAAAGAAACATGTTCAATACACAAGCACAACCATCTTCAATTGGAAGTAAATTTTATCCCTTCTTAGGATTGTGTTGGGTTTGTAATAGGAAAGTGATACATGTGATACTTTTAGTTTTTGAAGTTTATTTCTGAATTTTTTTAATGTTTATACACATATTTTTCTTTGTAAATGGAGTGCAATTTATTATTGCTTCCAACTTAATCTCAAATTTTCTTAGTCCTTAATAATAGTTTTTTATTTTATTTTTCATTCTCATACTAATTTATGTTATTTTAATCCGTTTATCATAAAATTGCACTCAAATAAAATATTTTAAATTGTTTTGATGTGGTAATTTTGAAATTCAATTTAATATAATATTAATTTAATTATATAATTGATTGATAATTATATTTAAATTTACTTTTTCCATTTCGTAAGTCACTTTTGTATTATTAATATTGCACTAATTAAATTTTATTTTTTATATTTCTATTTATTTTATGTAATAATTTATATTGTATTTATTAACTATTATACTCATATAAATAAATAAAGAGGGAGTTAAGAATGAAGAATAAATAAAAATTAATTGATAAAGTCAAGTTGTATTAAGTTGTTGATAAATTGTATGAAAAAGAAGAGTTTCATTGAGATAAATAATTATTTATTGTTAAAAGTGGGTTGGGTTGAGCTGTTGATAAAAAAGTCTAAAAATAAAAATTTACTAGCGCCAGTCCAAAATTTGGGACCGACCCGACTTGGTCTCTGGGCCAAAACACACAGATGAAAATGTAAAAAAAATCAAGCTTATAGGATAACACAGCTCCAATACAAGAACATCATTTACCCTAAAGACCTCAACATCACACCCAACTCTTTTTTCAACAAAATGTTTCTATCACAGTACCATATACTTCATGCTTCTTGCTTTGCATCTTCAGAAAATATCAACATTCGTGCAAGATTTTCGAGCATTTAAACTTCAACTATGCAGGTCATGCCGTAATATGAGTAAATCAACATCAGCACCACATCCACCTAAGTTTAAAAAGAGGCGGCAGAGGGTCCGCCAATTGTATAGTTTCACCGGTAAATATCACGCGTAGCCTGTCATGCCAACATTTGAGCCTGCACGACTTGCTTTACGAGCAGGTTGATTAATGGCTTTGGTGAAGTACATGTAGTAGTAAACATTGAGAACCATAGTAGCAACCACAAAAACTGCTCCTGCAATGAATACACCTTTCCTTAACGTGTCACACGAAAAGTTTTGCGCAAATATAGCATCCCTGTACTGGGTATGATAAGCGTTGTTCTTCGCACCCGCTATTATGCATGCTTCTGCAACTAGAAACGTCATCCTGTAACATTGGAGATATGGTGTAAGCTTAACTGGCACTGTACATGGAAGAATTTGCATCATGCCATTATAACTAGCTGATTAGTCTTTTATTCTAACAATTCAGCCTTTATATCACTACAGTGGGATTAAATTCCGTACCATGAAGTTTGAGCAATGTATTAATACAACTACCAACCTAATGTAACCCTACTCATTTAACTAAGGATAGCCTACCCATTATTAGGCGGATCCTTTTTGCTAATAATAATGAAAACAAAGTCTCTTGATAAATTGCCACTGTGATGCATAATGCATTTATCATCTACTGAAACTTTCCTACATCCATCATAAATTTGGCATCAACGGCAGTCAGAGATTCAATCTAAGCATGATATGAGTCGAAAGAAGGTATTAGATTTAGCATATCGGATACTAGTTTTTTTAATTTGCCATTTTTTCCAATAACTTACTCATGACTTCCTTTCTCCTGAGAACAGGGCTAGTAAGAAGTACAAGTATAGATAAGAGTGAGAATCTAACCATGAAGATATAAAATAGATGATGGCCCAAGCGCGATCTCCACCAGGTGCTAGAGGCCTACCAAAACACATGCACTTTGTCACCCCCATTAGTAAGGACTCACTTGCAAGGAGGAACAAGAAAGAACCCACGCCATATCCAGTTGCAACATCCGACCTATAAACACAATACGTGCGATTTGTAGTTGGTTCTGTAACAAAAGTACCCTGCATATCAGAAAGAAAAGATAAACTTAACCCTTATATGAAAACTATAGGACTGTTAGGACTGCATTAACAGCTTATAATGCAATAGTGCCGCAGACCAATGTTAAGTTTTCAGGATATTATTGTTGTTGTGACATTAATAAGTCATGCAGCCTAGTAACAAAGTCTTGAAACTTCAATTTTGCAGTGGTTTGGATAACAGTGCAAGATGATTCTATTACGTACTGGTTCGCACACTTTGGTTTGGCATTTTCATCAAGCTATGAAAATTACTAATTAGACGAACTTTGAAATATATTTGCACAGTGGGCTAAATGACTTAGTATCTGTTTTGTAACTGAGAATATAAAAGTGTTGCACCCAAAGTTAAGAAGTTACTTTGTTTTTAATGTCTACTCATACGTATTGATGGTCGACCAATATGTGTTTTCAGATAGATTAGAACCAAAATTACCTGATTTCTTGATTTTTTTCTTTCAGATAGATAAGGACTTTCACTACCAACTTTCTTGTATAACTACACTCTGCCTATTCAATTATTTTAACTTTTAAGCTATCAAATCTTAGTGGTAAGCTGAATGTATGCCATTTAATAATCTAGTGGAAGCAGTCAGAAGATTCATAACCTGAAGTAAAGGGTAACCTAGGCCTTCTTGCTCTACAACTCAAACATGTACCAAGATCATTTCATGAATTTATCTGGAATTTCGGAGATGAAATATGATTACCTTTTCAGATATATGTGTCCACTGTGATCTGTTTTGTTGTTCCGTTGTGATTAATACACACACACACACACAATAGTCCCAACATTTTTCAGTTCTTCAGAATGGCAGCTTAGTTTGTTTGTCATTAAACTATCTTGCTTCCTACTTTACTATAGCTACAGGTAGCAACACAAATAAATGCTGCAAATCAATTTAGTAGAGTCAAAGGTTTCCAGCATTGCTATTCTAGATTAAATTCAGAGGAGCATCTCCCAACGTTTTTGCTAATATTGCATAGTATGCTTTAGAGCTCGTAAACATGTCAGTCTTCATTATCTTCTTATCCTAAACAGGCCGGGATGCTTAATACAGATCCTAATAGAGAAGCTACTCCTAGTTGACTTCCTATCCTTAATTAATGAAGATCTTAATCAAGACTAAACAATTCTTTGCTTTGCCAAGGGGCACAAGAAGGGTGGGTAACAACAGAGCATGAAAGATAAGAAATTCACATGCATTCAGAAGTTGCACAATCTGCAGGCTCCATAATTGAAGTAATATTCCAGCAAACATAATAATCACACTATTATGGTGTAATGTTTTTGCTACGGTTACTCTTTCTGTGAGATTTTAAGGTAAAGAAGAGCTTAGCTCATCACTGCTCAAGTAGCTATGTGTATTTTACAAATAGTACTTACATTTTTCATCAAAAACACAATGTAGGAGACGGGATAAACTTATAGTGTACATCAAGATTTGTAAATCATGGAACTTTAACACTTCATAGGTATTCTCTATACTAGGCTTTCCTTTCTATGCCTTTTGCAATTCACAAAAGAGGCTGCAACTTTTCCCCAGCTCTACACTGTAGGAAATGAGCAAATCCACATCCAATAACAAACATTCCAGATTGAGATCTCTGTACAACTGATAACATTCTCACATTCTATTCACCCCTTCTAAGAAAAGCCGCCATCTTTAGACCCTTGGCCAAAACTACAAAAAGATGAATCCAGAAACAAGAAAATAGTTACAAAGTATCAACTTCCTAATTTTGTGCATTTCAGCCTTGACACTTCATCCATTCAAATATTTTCAAGAAGAAATCAAGCACAGAAAACCGTCCTCGGAATGCAAGGAGAACAAATTCTAATCGAGAACTCCACACAGACACAAAATTGGCCAGCTTCCAAACCCAAAAGGGCCTAAAATAGATAGAGCACTTCCAAATAACTTTTTTTTTATAAAAAAAATTAACCCATATTAATGGGAGGGATAAGTATTAGGTTCCCCAAACCTGAAAACTGAAATCAAAAGATTCTTTTACAAATAGCTTATCCAGATAGAGCACTTAGTTCCAGATAGATTACAAATAGAGCACTTCCAAATAGCTTATCCAGATACATTTCCTTAAATTAAAATCTAGCTCTTAGTTCTTACACATTTTGGATGGAAAAAAGTAGTCCATTTTAGCAAGGAACTTTATCAAGAACCAAAACCCTCCACAAAAAGCTCATAAAATGCAAAGCCCGGAATTCGCAAACTCTAAAAGATCAGATCTTGAGCCACAATTCACCAAACAAACACAGAATTAAAGCTAAACATTGATACACACGGAGAGAAGTAGGAAAGGGGTTTTACCTGGCTCCGGCGGCGTTCAGCTGCAATGGAGAACCCAAAAGCCACCAAGCTCAGAACGATCACTAACAAATGGACTAAAGAAGATCCCTTTCCTTCCATGAATTAAATCTTCTGGTTTATTTCTCAAAATTCTCTTAGGTTTTGATGAGTTGAGAACAGCAAGATTTGTGCGAACAGAGAGAGCGAGGAATTGCTGCTGCTTTGTTTGTTTGTAGTAGAGCATAAAAGAGTGGGAAAAGTGTGAGTGAGATTACAAAAGGCTTTCTTTTGAGAGGGAATGGGGTTTTAGCTTCACGCGACCTTTTAATGTGTGCGCAACACGATGGTGGTCAATAGATGACCTTGTTATGATCAATAGTAAATTAAGTTTTGTTAGATAATCCGTTTCAGTTTTGAATTAAAATTCTTGAATAAAGTGCATATATAACTCTACATAATTGATGAAAGTGTAGATATAATTCTGCGATAATTGAAAGTGCAAATATAACCATGGATATTTAGGTTATATGCAAAGAGTGGGTCTCCTGACATGTGGCCTGTCCATAAGCTTATGGGCAGGCCACTTATTTCTTACCTTATACACTGCATTTCTTAAATTATATACAAAATTTAATATTTTTGAAAATATTTTTTTATATCATATATTTTATATTTTCACATTCAAATACATATTATTACTTGTTTTAACTTATAAAATACAATATTTAAATTTTATAAAAAAATTACAACATTTAAGGCAAATGCCCCTGAGAACTGTCCATAAGCTTATGGAAATGCCGCATTTCCTGACACTTTCCCATATGCAAATATAACCTTTTTATGCAGTTGGAAGCTGGAATACACTAAAAAGACTATTTTGCCCCTCTGTAAAAAAGTTTAAAAAATATAAGAAAACATTAAAATTACAATCCTGCACCTAAGGCCATGGGCAGTGGTAGAGACCACTACCGATCTCTTACCAATTAAATATATTATTTTTCTCCATCTCTCTCTTCCACCTCAGCTTAAGAGACCACTTAAGAGGCAACCCCTTTTTTTCTCCACAATGGTTAAGAGACCACTATATACTATTCATGGAACCCACTTGATTTTCTCTATCCTACTCATTAATTTGACCATTACATATTATTTTAAATAAGTTTGTCCACAAAAAATAAGTTGAATGCAAAATTTAATATAATGTTTAAATATTTAAATATAAAATTATTTTTTAAAAATATGTTAAATAATTTGTTTTTCTCGTTCTTGTCAATACCATGTTTTAGTGTAAAAAAATAAAATGAATTTCATTTTTTTAAAAAACTATTAAAACGAAATTAAATAAATAAATACTATGAGAATTCATTTTTTCTATAAAATAATATGGAAACCATAAAAAGTGCGCAAAACCAAATATAACAATAATTAATTTGACCATTAAATATTATTTTAAATAAATTTATCCAAAAAAAATAAGTTGAATGTAAAATTTAATATAATTATTAAAATGAAATAAAAAAAATAAATAATAAGATAATTCCATGTTTTTAAAATTATATAAAAACCATTAAAATTGAAAAAATCAATTATAACAACTATAAAAATTACAGACAATACTAAATAAAATATTGATCTAGTCCGACCAATTATTACAAGGCATCTTCTGGGTTTGAAAAAGTGTGGAGATGACCGAACTACAATAATATGTTTTCAGGCGATGGTTTTCTGGCTTAACGAGAGCTGGTCAGCCCAACCAGTAGCCGGTCTTGCATATGAAAGGGGGCACCTCTAAGTGTTCCGGTAGGTGGAGCAATTTGAAAATAAAAAATATATTAAATTTTGAATTCTTAAAAAATTGGGAAAAATGAAAAAATATTAGAAAAAATACGATTGGGACACGTGTCGCCACCAGAATGGGACACGTGTCCCATTAAAAAAAATTCAGGCTTCAATTGAAAAATACCGTTGCGGACACGTGGCCCAATCCATGGGTGACACGTGTCCACAACAGAATTTAAAAAAAAAGGTTTGGCAGAGTGGGACACGTGGCCCACTCAGGGGGCGACACGTGTCCCACTATGGCAAAAAAAAGGAACGCGCGCAGAGACCATGTGGGTGTCAGTTCGGCTGGCCCATTTGTGGCCTCCAGACCGGGCTCTTAGTAAGAGCCTGGTGAGTGGTCTCTTAACAAGAGACCACTCAAGAGACCACCACTGTGGTGGTTTTCGGTCTCTTAAGCGGTCTTTTAATTTTAAGAGACCACCACTGCCCTGCCCTATACCTCTAAAGCAGATCTCATCTTTTTCTCTCCATCGTTCATGTTCTAAAGCCCAGAACTGCTGAAAGCTCATCAACATCTTGCGAGCCGTTGACCCACATCTTAGCTTTGCCGCCGATCGAGCTCAAGGTCGTGAAGCAACTTCCACTCGCAGTGGAGGAAAAGCTAGCTCCAACGCTGAACTTGGTCGGAGGTGGTGGTCAGAGCGGATGTTAAGGAATTAGAATATTACTTATAATTGTAATTATATTCTATTACTTTTTCCTAGCTTGTAAAGGTCTCCTTACCTTTTCCTAGCTTGTATAGGTATCCTTTACCACTATATAATGTATCATGAGTTCAAGAATAAAGACATACAATCATTACCCTTATGGAGTACAAAGAGATGGACTATGACTAAAATAACTCTAGCCTAGTCAACAAGATAGACATAAATCTAATCTAATCTAAATTCCAAACAGGTGCTCCCAAACACACCATCACCATTACCATCACCATCTAGTCCAAGCACCACATAAGAATGAATATTTTTCCTATTTTGTTCTGGGATTGCTTTTTTGCAATTTCTCAAGATCTACACACAATTTTCATCATCCCAGTTATCCATGATCCACTGCATGAGTTTATGTATAAAAATCCCAAAAAGAAGAAGATAATCTCAAGTTTTTTTAGTAATTATATACATGAAGTTAAGATAAGAACTAAAGAATTAGTCACATACCTTCATAAACACAACATGAGCCTCGGGGATGGCATCGAACATGTCCCCGGTGACATGCTTTACTCTGGTGTGGTTCGGTGTACTTTGAATAACATGTGGCAAATCAAAGTTGATCCCTTTAATGTGCTTATAACTGCTAACAATCTTAGCTATTATGTGACCGCTTCCGCCACCAACATCCACCAACATCCACCACACAGTCCAATACCATCCCATGCATCCTTGTTGAACCCATAAACGATCTCATTCATAATCTTTCCAGTGCATTCCATTGCATTATTAAAAAGGTTATTGATATCGGGGTTTTGCACCTCAAAGTTCCAAACGTGACATCTATGAACAACTGCTGAGTTGGTGCAATGGAGTAAGCATCATAGGGTGGATTTCCATTAGCATAAACAGGGTTAAGCTCAGCGTGTTTTTGTTGCGTAAAAGACACGGTAAGGCTAGGGATGGGCCATAGAGCGTGCTACTGGATGTTGGAATAATGATACAAAATAAAAGAAATGAAAACAAAGTTTTGGTGCTGAAAAGATACATTTTTTCTGATTTTTCATTCTCCTATTTATAGATTACAAAGTGCCTTAGAAATTATTCCTAAACTAGTGAACAACATACTACAAGTTTCTAGCCTCCATAACCTTCTACCGCTAACTAGCTAGCACTAGCTCTACTAATGAAGGCAAAACAATATGCCTTATTCCATGCTTGTAACTCCTTCAACTACCCACCACTACTAACTAGCACTTAAGGCTATTAATACACCCACACGATCGCCCAAGTGGTTAGGGGCATGGTCTACGCTCTTTGGGTCGAGAGTTCAACTCTCGGCAGCGGCAAGTGTGGGAATTTCTCCTGTAGGAGAGATCCCTTGTACTCACCGAGTACAGTTGAGGGCCATGTCCTTGACTACGGGAGTGCAGTGATTTACCTCTCCAGTGATGGCTGTGGTGTCGGCGCGGCTGGGGTGGCTGAGGGCGAGCCGGTGATCGTACTAAAGGCTATTAATCCAAGCTTTTACGTTCTTCAACCTCCCCCCCCTAAAGCCATGCTTTAAGTTCATAACTTATGTAACTTTTATAACCTATAACTAGCACTAAGTAGTAGTAATAACAATAATAACTACCTATGCAACATGGTTAACTCAACATTCACCCCCCCCCCCCCCCCCCCTTAACCTTGTTGAATGGAACCACTTCAACCATACCAAGCTTAAGTTTCATTTCAATGAATTTGACTCGTCCGAGTGGCTTGGTCAGGATGTTAGCCAGATGTTTGTTTTTACCATCATGACTAACTTCCACAGAACCAATTTCAATGCACTCATGAATGAAATGAAAACAAGTGTCAATGTGCTTACTTTGTTCGTGATGCACCAGATTATTTCTCAAATCAATTACGGACTTATTATCTATTAGAAGCTCCACCACTCTTTCCACCACCCTTGGATTGCGGTTGGTGAGCTCGCCTAACAAACGAATCAGCCACACTCCTTGGCATGATGTTGTCGCTGCTGCTGCAATTTACTCCGCTTCACAAGATGAGAGTGCAACTACCTTTTGCTTCTGGGACAACCATGTAACTAGGTTGGAGCCAAGGAAGAAGGACATCCCTGTTGTACTCTTACAATCATATGTGTCACCAGCAATGTCACTGTTACTTAACCCAACTAGATCAGGCTCCAACTTATCTGTCTTCTTGTAGCAACATCTTAGGCCAATGATGCCCTTCACGTAGCGCATGATCTGCTTCACTGCTGTCCAGTGCGGTGCCTTGGGTTCCTCCATGAACTTTCTAACCATCCCAACAACATAGCTGATATCCGGCCTTGTGTTGCACAGATACCTTAGAATTCCCACCACAATATGGTACATTATTGTGTGCAATAACATCCCCTGGACCTTTCTTAGTTAGCTTCAGCATGTTCATCATGGGCGTGGAGCATGGATTGCATCTTGTAATGCCACACACATCAAGACTTTTGGAAGCATAAGCACTTTGGCATAAAGTGATTTCCTTCTTGCCTTGTTTGACTTCTATCCCCAGATAAGAACTCAAGAGACCTAAGCCACTCATGTCAAACAATTTTTGCATCTCCCCTTTGAAGAAAGCTAGCTCCTTTGTGCTTGTCCCTAGGATGAACAAATCATTCACGTAAAATCCAACCGGTAGACTATTCAAGCAACGTTTCTTTCGGTACACTACATCCCACAATGTGTAGCGACAGAAATCTAAGGAGAGTTGTGATGTATCCAGCTTGGCATTCCAAGCTCATGGCGCCTGGCGCAACCTCATACAAAGCCCTGTGCAAACTGAGCACCTTGTGCTCATTTTTGGGATCAACATAACCTGGTGGCTGGTGCACACAGACCTCCTCAGTGAGATCTCCATTTATAAATTCTGATTTGATGTCCATGTGGTACACCTCCCAACCCCGCTGCGCTGCTAGAGCCAGCAGGAAGCACACTATTTCCATCATGGGCACATGATCAAACACTTGATCAAAATCCACTCATTGGCACTGCACATATCCCTTTTCCACAAGGCAGGCCTTGTACTTCACCACGTTGCCATCTAGGTCCTTCTTCACTTTAAACACCCACTTGAGCCCTCTGGCCTATGCCTAACAGGGAGAGAAGCTAACTCCCAAGTCCCATTGTTTTTTATTGACCTGATCTCATCATTCATGGCTTGTTTCTAACATGTCTCACCCAGGGCCTCATCTACACTGTTGGGCTCCTTCGCGGCTAAGAAACAAAGACTGTTCATTTCAACCTCCTCGGTTGTGTCATAGATGTCTGCGACCTTGTGATACCACCATCATCTGTATCTAGTGCATCATTCACCTCATAAAGCATATGTATCTAGTGCATCATACCACACCTCATAAGGCATCTACCCATCCAAGATTTGTGTCGGTGCCCGATTCAAGATGTAGACAACGGTTTTCACCGCCTCACCCTAGAAATTAGCTGGCATGCTCATGCTTTTGAGCAAGCAGTGCGCCATCTCCACCACCATTTGATTACGCCATTCAACCACGCCATTCTGTTGTGAAGAGTATGGCGCAGTGGTGCATTGTTTTATGCATTGCTCACTGCAATATTCTTGAAACTCAATGGAATTGAACTCACCACCCCGATCAGATCGGAACAAATTAAACTTACCTCTATTTTCAACCTCAACACGTGCCTTAAACTTCTTGAAAGAACCAAGTGCCCCATCCTTTGATTTGAGCACATCCAACCATATGTAGCGACTATGGTCATCAACTATCATCAAGAAGTATCGGCCCCCTCTAAGTGTGGTTGGCATGATAGGGCCACACAAATCAATGTGTACCAACTCCAGACACTAAGCAGCACGGTACGCTGAGGTTTTCGGGAACGAGACTCGATGTTTTTTGACAAGAGTGCACCTATCACAAAATTGTTCAACATGGTCAATCAACGGGACACCTTTGGCCATGCCTCCTTGCGCCAATTTGCGCAATGACCGAAAGCTAAGGTGTCTGTAGTGTGCGTGCCATAGCCACACTACATCGTCTGCCTTAGAAAGCAAACTCATTGGAGCAGCTACATCCACCGTCAAGACATAGAGCCTATTATTGCTTTGTTCCACCCGTGCCAACAAGGCCCGGTCAAGATCAAACAGGCACAACTCCCCATTTTCAATCATGGTCTTGCAACCATTTTTGTCAAGCTGACCAATACTGACAATGTTGTTGTTCAACTTAGGCATGAAATACATATATGTTAGCACCTTGTGCTCCTTATTTTTGCACAGAAACATTACAGCACCGCGACTACAGACCTCCACCATTGATCCATCACCAAGCCTGACCTTGCCTTTCACAGTCTCATCAAGTGATGTGAACAATACCTTCACTACCATGGAGACCCCACTCTAGAACTGGTTTTTTAGCACCGGTGCCAATAATGTAATAGCACCAATTTTTTAAATTTTAACACCGATTTTTAAAAAATTGGTGAAATAATACCCATTTAAAAAAACTGGTGTTGGAAAAAATAGCACCGGTTTTCAAAAACTGGTGCTAAAAATTTTAAAAAAATCAACCTTCCCGCCAAAAAAATTCAAAAATTCAAAAAAATTGCCAAACATTTCAAAAAAATGTTGCCAAAAATTTCATAGACTGGAAGCAGCTGCGCACAGTCGCTCTAAGCTAAATACTTTTTTTCGTAACTTTCAAACCTCTTCACTTATTTTGTTGACTTTAACTAATAACTAATTTGACTTAAATTAATCAACAATCAACCTTTATTGACCTAATATATAAATAACAATAAAATTGTTTGACATTAACTAATTAACGGTTAACCTTCATTACTTTAGTACATATAAATACAAATATTTTTTTAGTTTCTAATTAATGGTTAACCCTTATTTGGTTTTGTACATGTAAACACTAATAACTAGGATTACTTTAACTAATCACCAGTCACCCTTTACTAACTTAGTATGTATATATAAGAATATAAATGTTTCACTTTAGCTAATCAACGGTCAACCTTACTTGACTTTGTATATATAAACACTAATATCTAACTTGACTTTAACTAACAATGGTTACCCTTACTTGACTTTCTATACATAAACACTAAATATATAAACCCTTACTTGACTTAGGTAAGAATAACAAAAATCATGTATTTTGAGCAATGGACAATAGGGTAACACAATTCTGGGCCATAATATAAATTTTCAAGACTGTGTAGAAGTAATCAATGTTGACTTTTGAGGCTCTTTCGTTCACCCATACATGGCCAAATTGCAAATTTTCAATCGTTATTATTGAACTGCATTTTGGTGTTTCCAATTTCGTGATTCGACAACTCCAGCTTTCTTCGAGGGACTGATGCGTCTCGAACGACCGACCAGTTCTTTGGCTTGAGCTCCTCTCAAACCAACCTGCAATAAAACTATCCCTGGGAGTTCCAGAGGGCCAGTCCTCTGATGCTTAAGTAAGTCCAAGAGTCCAAATATGATTAAGATAGAATGAATTATAGATAAATTCTTACCTTGTATTTATACTATGTATCCCAAATAACAATTTCCTTAGTTATCACCCTTTATTCACCGCAAATACGGTAACTATTTTAGAGTATTTAATAATACCCTAGTTGGGCCGCCACACCTACATCCTAACGCCCTTCTTAGGCCCAACCTCTATGAAAAGTCCCTAGAAAATTAGGTTCTCTGCCTCGAAGAACTGAAACAGTATAAGGGCTATTCAAAACCTTAAATTCATAGGAGAGTTCAAGGACTCTGAACTGTCGCAGCGGACTTTGTACTTCGTTGCTCAAGATTTCTAGGGAGGGAATATGGTTTTCTAATCAACCCTTAACATTAGGACTTCAGGAGGCGCTCGCGTACTATACAACCGCGCGTGTCTTTTTCCCCTAAACGACGTGTTGTCCAAAGACAAAAAGTAGTTGAGTATTCCTGTAACTTTTTAAAGTTCCAAGGCGGTTATTAATCATACCACCGTTTCAGCCCCCATTATTACCCCTTAATTTCTCTATCATCTTTCATTTTTACTCACATGCAGGAACTTCTCACAAGAATTCTTTTCCCTACCTTTCTCCAGCAATCTTATTTTCATCGCCTTCCTCAAGAATTAGTAAATACATTCCTCTCTCTCATTATTATTACTCGGGAGGGGAATGTATCTCCTGAAAGCAAGGAAGCATCCCTCAAAACTCAGGGGGAGGAGAATGCATCTTCTTTGAGGGGAAGGATATCCCTCGAAGGGGAGGAAGCACCCTAGAAGGTATTAAAGGTATCCTTTAGAGCCAACTCGTCTTAGAAGAAAAATGACACCTTCTCAAGGGGTAAAGATGAGAATTTTTGGAAAGGAGCCCCCGTACTTAGCAATAGGGAAGACCATCTCGAGGATTCTAGACTCGATTCCTTTTTGCCAATGAATAGCCCCATATGTGGATTTTTAGCCTTTTTAAGAAGAGGATACCCCTCAAAACCTCCAGGAGGGAAGATCGGCCATTTCCCTTAGACACCTTTGTCATGGGCTCACCTTTCCCTTCCACGTCTCTCTTTTCCAAACATCTCAAACAATTCCAGGTGAGCCACGCACAAGTTTATCCCAGCGTCTTAGTAATCATGATGTTATTGACACGATGTGATGAGTTTGGTATCAAGCCAAAGTACAAGCTGCTTCACTCATTGTATTACGTGTCTTATAGTGGGCAATCTTCCGACATGATTATCACATTTACCAGCCGAGAGGCACACCACAAGGTTTTTGTTGTTCATGGCAATTAAGGTGAATAGAGGAGTTGGAAGAAGGGGATTTCATTTGATAGAAGAAGGTATCAAGTCCCCTAGTGGAACTGGGATGTGGTATTTGAATCTCCTAAATAGGGGAGTATATTTGTCCAGATTCGCTCGAGAGGGATAGACAAAAATTGTTGTCCAACTCCATTGTTGTCCAGCTCCCTCGACTACAGCCGTTTCAACAATCCTAACCCAAAGATTGGTGGTTTTATATTTTCCACTGAAATCTACGAGGAGTATGTGCATAAAAAGCTTCGAAAAAAGTATTAAGAAGAGGAGAAGGGAATCTGAGGGTGTCCCAAAGAAGACATCACCTCAAGACCCTTATTAATGGTTTTAGGCGCTCGGAAGCTTTCGAAGATGCCTTAATAGAATTATATCCCTTCCGTCTTTTGTGTTGTTGCATTTATATTTACTAACGTTGTTCTTGTGTCTTTTTCTCAGTGGGTATCTCTAGCGACTTGAGGAACAAGAAGAACCACTGAAAGAAGGGTCAGGGTCAACCTAAAGGGACCCCTGACCCCTCGAACCAGTCTTCCACACCTCCCGTAAGTGGTGGAAGGCTACCTCGGTCGTGGCTGAGGGCCAGTCGCCCCATCCCAGGAATGTTTTCCAGAGAATGGGAGCATATGTTGGCAGTGTTGTGAATGTCCCTCAACAGTCGTTGATGGGGGCAGACGGTGGTGATAGGGGTTACCAACAATCAGCATCCCAGACTCCCGCTTCGAGTGATACGGTGTCTATATCCAGCATTCTGACTCTGGATAAGCATGACCTCGTGACCATGGTCACTATTCCTCATGTTATCATCTATTCCATTGTGAAGTCCATTTTAGCAAACTTTTTTTCCCAGCATTCGTGTAAGTGTAGTTATTTTTGTTAGGTCTCCTAGCTGTTCCACAAGGCCACTCAAAAGATGGCCGCCTTTGCCCACGCTTGTACCTCTAGCCATGATTTCTTTCAAGAAAAGTTAGGCCAGGAAGATTTTGAAATTTCAAAGTTGAAGAGGCTGCTCGAAAAGGAGAAGAGGGCACGTGAGAAGGATAAGAGAGACTTAGAAGAGGAGAAGTGATCGACGATCAATTTTGATGCCGAGAAGCATTAGTGGACGCTGGAGAATGATACCCTCGAGAAGAGGGTCTAAGCTACTGAGAACCCAGCCAAGCAGATTTAACTGCTTGAGGCATTTAAAAGCAAGCTATTGAACAATTTCGAGCTGCTTCAATTGTTCGTAGGCCTCCTTGAGGTGGCCAAGAAACTCGGTTGCAACGATTTGGCTGAGGAGTTCCTAAAACCTCAACCGTCTGCCTCCCTGTCCGAAGAGCATTCTAAGCAAGTCGACGAGCTGATCAAGCCAGAGGTCGAGACCTCCCTAGACGCAAAATGGGTCGAGGCGATCAAGAATGATGACCTTCACTTTTTCTGATGGATTTTATTAAGTCCAAAAGGCAGTTCTTCACTGCTGAGGGGATTTGGGCGATTCCCCTCTCCAATGCCACAGATGCATCCCCCGAGAAAAACTTAACTGATGTAAGTGTGGAAAGGATGATTACATCCACCTTAAAAGGGGAGGACTCTAGGGTTCATTCTTGATTGTAACTTTGCCAATTTATGTCTCCTCATGTAACTTTTGATGCTTCAATATAGGAATGTTTTTAGAATCTTTATGACTTTTTCATTAATTTTATCTTTGTTCTTTCCTCGTAGTTTAACTCATTGAAAAGAGTGTTAGAAGGCACTTGTGAGGAGCTTTCGAGTGCTCAAAAAGAGTTGAGCAAAACACATAAACAACTACTGAAGGTAACACGAGACCTATCCCTTAGTAACCAAGAGAAGCCCTAAAGGATAAACTGAGCCAACCCAAGGTTGAAATGAATTTGTGGCAGTTCAAAGATCATCCCACTGTCAAAGGGTTTATCAAGGATTTCCTGACTAAAGAATTCACCGGGACATATCTTTTGCAAGTTGTAGAGGATCATGTTCCTGTGGATCAAAGTTATGAAGATTTAGTGCACCAAATACACCTGAAGTTTAGTTCTTTGAAGGTGTGTGCCGCTGATGCAACTAGGCTTCCAGTAGTGGAAGGGCACCTAATTGGCTGTATAGGAGAAAATTGCAAGTTGGTGGCACAAAGGGAGTAATCGCTGAGCAGTGTCTGGTGGCACAAATTAAAATTTCCAACCCTGAAGAGGAGCTACTCATATGGAAGATAGCTAGTGAAGACCCCCTCTCTTCGAGTGAGCTCCCAGTGAGGAACATCCCTGTCGGGACGGTTCTCTAGTAGAATCTCTTTTGTCTGAGAATACATGACTCGCGGGCCAAAGACTTTGGGAAACACATTGCTGAGTTTTAGGAAAAGATTGTTGTCCACGAAGTGAGCCTCTGTGCTCACATACTTTCTCATGGAATTCCTACTGATCATTTAATTGGAAATGATCAGCTTCCAAAATTTCTACTCAAGGTCTCTAGATACTGGATTGAGTAAGTTAACATCTATAAGGATGGAACCCCTCGCCATAAAAATACCTTTGACCTTATTCTTGATTGGTTAGGGGAATTTAAAGTAAAGGGTTTCACCCCCTCGAGTTATCGTTCCACTCCTCAATCACGGAAATTTGTTGTTAAGGAAGCTGAGAAACATCCTGCACCCTTGAGCAAAGCTGCTAAGGGATCTACCATGAAACATCGCAGGAGTGTCGAATCTATCTCGAAGGGCCTGTTTAATCCCTCCACGAAGAAGCAGGGTAAGACCATTGAATCCGTGGATCCTTCTGAGTATTCCGAGGAAGAGCAGATGAAGGATATTCAGAGAGCCGCTCGCATCATGATGAAGGAAATCAAACTCCTGGAGGCAAAGGTGAAGGGGCTAGCTCCTTCCACTGAAGATTTGTTTCAGGAGGGGTTTCCCCAGCTAAGTAAATAAATGTTGTATTATGTTTTGTACAAGAATGTAATTTTATTTATTGATGAGAATATCAAGGTTTTTTTTAGCCTCATTCATGTAAAACAAGGTATTTTGATTGCAAGATCCCCTTGACGCGCCCTTAGGTAGTGCTCGAGGGCTTTAAAAGTTATAACCTGATCTTAAAGTTTCAAATATTAGTACCACTTATAACCTTCCTATCTAGGAATGCCGTAACCAACTTTGATGGGTAGAAATTAAATTATTTTAAAGACATAAGCACTTTTACCTAGGTTCGATGTTTCCACCTATATCCTGCAAAATTTCTCCACTATTTCATCATTTCAAGATTACAAACACATTTCATGAGTGACGCTTAAAAGCGTATCACTCGATCCTCAGCTGCAACTGGAAATATCTTCTAGAGTGCCAATTAAGAGAACCCCACTCGAACATCAGCTATAGCTGGAAATATTATCTAGTGTGCCGTTTAAAAACATGTCACTCGATCCTCAGACACAGCTGGAAATATTATCTATAGTGCCACTTAAAAGTAACCCACTCAAATCTCAGCTGTAGCTGGAACTAATATCTAGAGTTCCGCTTAAGAGCAACCCACTCGAACATCAGTCGTAGCTGGAAATACCATCTAGAAGCCGCTTAAGAGCAACCCACTAATATTATCTAGAGTGTGCTTAAGAACAATTCACTCGAACATCAGCCGTAGCTGGAAATATTACCTAGAGTGCTGCTTAAGAGCAACCCACTCGAACATCAGTCTTAGTTGAAAATACTATCTAGAGTGCCGCTTAAGAGAAACCAACTCGAACATCATCCGTAGCTGGAAATATTATCTAGAGTGCCACTTAAGAGCAAACACTCGTTATAGCTGGTAGTACTTTCTCAGGTTGGTGATGTTCCATCTTCTTGGTACTCGAACCCCATTAATCTCTTTAAGGACATAGCTTTCTCCTGGATGCGATTCGATCACCCTTTAGGGTCCTTCTCAATCAGCAGCTAACTTCCCTTTGGGTTCTTTTCTGATTTTCTCATTTTTTTTCTCATTACCAAAATCTCCAGGCTGAACAACACCTGCTTTACCCCCTATCATGGTACCTTCTGACCCGTTCTTTAACTTGAGCCTCATGTAAAGAAGCTGTTTCTTTCTTTTCTCCCACCATGTCAAGATCCAGACATCGGTTTCATTGATTACTTGTCTCGTTTGCAGCAGCCATTATCCTTGGGTTAGGAACACCTATCTCTGCAGGGATTACCGCCTCCGAGCCATATACTAGGCCATAAGGTGTTTTACCAGTAGCGAAAAACTTGGCTGTCCTATATGCCCACAACACATTAGCTAAAACCATATCCAATTACCTTCTGCCTACTCAAGCCAGGCTCATATACCATTCACTATCGTCCTGTTGGTCACCTCCACCTGTCTATTGGCTTGTGGGTGGTAAACTAATGTCACCTTTTATTTAATCTGGTAATCCTCGCACCACTTCTTGAAGGGATCCTGAGCTAACTGTGTTCCGTTATCCGTGATGATCGTCCATGAAATTTTGAAATGACATACAATATTCTTCCATTAAAAGGAAATAACCATCTTTCCCCTTATGTTCGTCAAGGGCTCGACCTCCACCCATTTTGTGAAGTAGTCAATGGCCACTATGAAGCACCTAAATGTCCCTAGCGCTTCTGGAAAAGGACTCACTAAGTGAATCCCCCATTTATCAAAGTGCCACGAACTATAAATACTTCTCATCTCCTCTCGGGGGACATGTATTATGGGGGCATGTCTTTGACACTGTTAACAAGCTTAAATGTACCGATTCACATCAGTAAACATTGTTGGCCAGTAAAATCCTGCTCGAATGAGCCCCCTCACCACCAATCTGGCTCCATGGTGGTTGCCACATACTTCTTCGTGGACCTCCCTTATGAGATAATCAGCTTCTTGAAGGTTAACACACCGAAGCAACGACTGCAATTGACCCTTTTTGTATAACACTCCTTCTTGCAATACATATATTGGAGCTTTCAACTTTACCTTTCTAGCATCAACATCATTTTCTAGCAGGACACCCACTCAAAGGTATCCAAAGTTTCCATAAGCAATTGCTTCTGGGATTGGGTTCCCAAATCTGAAGAAGCAAGCCTACTAAGAGCATATGCTTTATGATTGATTTCCCTTGGGACCTACGTTAGAGTGTAAGAATTAAAATCTTTCAAGGGATTTTGTACTATCTCGAGGTATCTTTTCAGGTTACGTTCTCTGACCTCATATTCCCCGTTCACCTGTTGAACCACAATCTGAGAATCATTGAAAACCTCCATGTCTTCCCCCTGTAACTCCCTTTCTAGGCGGAGTCCCGTTATCAGTGCTTCGTACTCAGTCTCATTGTTAGTTGCTTTGAATGCAAAGTTCAACGCGTAAGGGTAATCCTTGCCATTCAGACTGGTTAATAGAATCCCAGCTCCACTTCCTCCTGAGTGTGACGAACCTTCCACATATGGCTTCCATACCTCCCTTTTGTTTGCTTCCACCTCTCTATTAGAGTCCTGATGCTCGAAGGGCTCAGTAGTTTCCACTATGAAGTCTGCCAGCGTCTGACCTTTAATTGGAACTCGAGGTTGATACTGGATGTTGTGTTCTCCCAATTCAACTTCCCACATCATCATTCTTCCTGAGATTTCTGGTTTCAATAGAATCTGCCAAATTTGGTGGTTTGTGAGCACTACTATCACGTGCCCTTGGAAGTAGGGTCTCAGTCATCTAGCTGCATGTACGAGG
The DNA here is from genome assembly GCA_037428765.1 of Rubia yunnanensis. Lineage (NCBI taxonomy): Eukaryota > Viridiplantae > Streptophyta > Magnoliopsida > Gentianales > Rubiaceae > Rubia > Rubia yunnanensis. Next base: position 60,944,021 of record CM075071.1, on the reverse strand, counting down.
GCTAGAATCAAACTCTCGAGGACAGTGTACCTCATCTCTGGACCTTGAAAGGAACGACTAACAAGGTAAATTGGGTGTTGCACCTTTTCTTTCTCCTTTACCAGGGTGCACTAATTGCCAAAGGTGATGCAGAAATGTACAGATATAGAGTCTCATCTTTATCAGGCTTCATAAGGGTAGGCCATTTTCCCAAGTGTTCCTTTAACTGATTGAATGCCTCATCGCATTTGTTATTCCACTCAAATTTATTTGCCCTTTGAAGGACATAAAAAAGGGTAGGTGTTTCTCTGCCCCCTTCGATAGGAACCTACTCAACGCTACTAGAGACCCTGTGAGCTTTTGCACATCTTTTATCGATTGTGGGGTTCCCATTCTGATAAAAGCTTCGACCTTTTCCTTGTTTACATCAATACCCCTCTCCGAGACCAATAATCTGAGGAATTTCCCTGCTCCTACAACGATAACACATTTGGACGGGTTCAACTTCAAGTTAGCCCCTCGAAGCCTGCCAAAGGTTTCTTCCAGATCTTTTAAGAATTTCCCATGACTTATGCTTTTGACGACCATATCATCCACATAAATCTCCATATTCCTCCCTATTTTCCCCCAAAACAGTTTGTCAAACAACCTCTATTAAGTAGCCCAAACATTTTTTTAACCAAAATGACATCTTCTTGTAACAATATGTGCCCACATCTGTAATAAACCATGTTTTCTCCTTGTCATCTTCTTGCATGAGTATTTGGTGATACCCTTTATGTGCATCAAAGAAGACCAGAATATGATATTCAATGATGGCTTCCACCAACTTGTCGATGGGTGGAAATGGGTAACTGTCTTTGGGGCATGACTATTCAAATCGGTGAAATCTATACACATTTGCCAAGCCTCATAATGCTTTGGAACCATAACCAGGTTAGCTATCCATTCGAGGTAAAAAACCTCCTCGATGACATCCACCTTCAAAAACTTATCAACCTCTTCTTTAATTGCTTCAGCACTTTTAGGAGCAAACACCCTTCTCTTCACTGGCTTTATCGAGGGGTTAATATTCAACCTGTATAGTGCAAAATTCAAAGTTAACCCGGTTAGGTCAGACGTATCCCACAAGAATACATCCCCATATTTCCCCAACAGGTCTTTCAATCTTTCCTTAATGTCTTCGAGAATTAGCTTCCCAACACCTACTGATCCCATGTCTGGAACATGCATCTGTATTGTATCGGCTAATCCCACATCTATATGCACAGTTGTTTTATCTCTTTGCTTTCTCGCTTACTATACTTCAGTAAGGTTACACTTTCGAGCAAAAGTCTGATCTATTCGAATGGATGCTACCCCATTCTCGGTCGGGAAATTCATCATAACGTGATAGGGTGACCAAAACTTGAGCCTGGCACATCCATGACCTTCCTAAAATCACATTATAGGGGGAATGTGCATCCACGAAAGTGAAGTTACACCCGATAGTCACCCCTTTGTCATCGTCCGCTACATGGACAGATAATGTTATTTCTCCCAGGGGAAATATTGGGTTTCCAGTGAATTCGGATAAAGGTGAGGTTGACTTTTTCAAGTTGTCGCTCCCTATATCCAGCTGATCAAAACAATCAGCAAATATCACTTCTACCCCACTTCCGTCATCAATGAATACTCTTCTCATTAAAGATGTTCCAATAAATTATCATAGGATCCGTATGAGGTGTTTGATTTGGCACCACATCCGTTTCTGAGAAAGTGACCATCTCATTTGGTCGAAACCTTTTGTGGCTAGGTTCTTCCGCATGGACCTTTCGAGCCTCTGCATTTATACCAACAATTGAAGGTATCTCTTCCACCATGCCATTGATGACATTAATAACACTTCAAACGGGTGGGTTTTCCCTGTTTTGGTTCTCCTGATTTCCCCCATGTTGCTATTGGGGTCTTTCCTGCATTCCCTCTTTCTTGTTTTCCCTCTTACCCCCTACTCAAACCCCTTGCTCTTGAGGCCTTTTGTCTCCTCTACCCCCATTGTCTTGATTGTTCCTTCTATAAGGTTTCCATTGGTTCATTTGAGGCATTGAAGGTGCAGCCTGATTCCTGAGCCCTTGCCCTCAAAACCGTCCTTCCCGCTCACACCTCTCGATCTCCATCCTCAAATGCATGCAGTCATTTGTATCATGGTCGTAGTCCCCGTGATAACCAAAATACCAATTTATTGCTCTCTGGGCCACTATCGAGTTCTGCAAATTCTACAAAGGTGGGGGTGGTCAGAAAAATCCTCGATGTATACTTATAATCTATGCAGGGGTTCTCTCTCCGAGTGTCAGTGGCAAGTGAGCGTATCTATCTAATGGTGTTCTTATGGGCTCAACCAACCTCTTACCCCTAGGATTTCTTCCTTCTTTCTCTGTAAGGCTATCTCTTTTCTTTCTGGTTGCTTCTTCTACCCTCGAGTATTACTCTACAACCTCCTGCATCCCTAGCAGGTAACTCTGGATCACTTCATTCTCCGTTATCTCTATAACTCCCAAGCTCTCGTCCACATATCGATGATAGGAAGCCTCATGCTCTCCCTTGTCTTCTGCTTTGCCTGATAGAGCTCTAGTAAAGTCTCTGTAAACTTTTTCTTCTGCGCATACTGGCTCAGCAACGCTCCACTGAAGTTTCGGTAAGATTGGAGCGATCCCCATGGTAAATTGTTGAACCACTCTCGTGCCTTTCCTCGTAGGTAACTTCCTACCAGCTTACATGTCAACTTCTCATCAAAATCCCTTGAACTCATCAGGCCCAAGAACGTCTAGATGAATTCTCGAGGATCGGTCCCACCACAGTATGTGGGGAGTCCTTCCGGAGGTTTTGCTTCCATTGACCACCGAACCCCTGTAATCACCGAGCTGAAAGGGGATCCTGCAACTTGGCCCAAGGGCCCAATTAACCTATCCAACTCCCTTTTTAGGGATTCACTTGAATCCGAGGGGGGATTTTGTTGCCCCCCTGCTAAGTTCAGACCCCTATCGTGGCCTCCAAATTACAATGGATAGGGGGGGTTATCCCCCCCTCCATACCTCATATTTGTCCAAGGCTGTCCCAAACCCGGGTAGGCTGGTAACTGGATATAAGGATTGTAAGGCCCCTGATTAGCCATCATTCCCTGAATTCCCATACTTCCATATCCTTGAATTACATAAGAGGTCATCATCCATATGCCGTCCTCATTCCAGGCAGGCCGATGGCCAGAGCGAACGGGGCTAGTGAAAGCATAGGGTATGTTGGTCCTTGCGAGTAGCCTAGGACGGAAAACTGATGCCTCGCCTGTATTGTCTCCCCAATATACGCGTAATAAGGATACACCATTGTCAGCTGAGAAGTCAACCATATAGTTGTTCCTATAGGTGAAGATGGCAGCATGCCATGCGCAGCTCTGTCATACCTCAGAGGGGGGGTAACTCGATACCCTGCTGCAGTAGGACCTGCGCTGCCCGCTCCAAAACATCCGTGACCCTTCCATCCCTCGGGTCAGCTGTCCCCCCATGTCCTAGCTCGAGGTTTCTCTGTTCTTACTCTTCGATCACTTCCAGTTGTCTCGAGGACTCTGGCACATCCTCTCGAGTTGGTGCCATGGTACTTGCGATGAACGCTACTGAAGTTTCCCCCCCTTCGTGGTCCATCATTGGAATAGGCTCTGCACACGACTCAACCCTGTACACTCAAGCTTCACCCCTCGCAAGGCCTGGCATCTCTTGAGGATAAACCATACTTGTGTCCTCAAAGTGTGCTTGGTTACGTATTCCTGAACCCTCTGTTTCTAACTTTCGGGATGACCTTGCTCTCGTATCCTCCAACCTTTACAGAGACCCGACTCCTGTACCTATTAACTTCAACCTTTCACTCCTTCGAATAGTCGCAGACATAAACACTCAAAACCCCTGGACCTGGCTTAGTCGGTTCCCACAGATAGCACCACTTGATGTGTCTCAAACGACTGACCAATTCTTAGGCTTGAGCTTCTCTCAAACCAACCTGCAATAAAACTGTCCCTGGGAGTTCTAGGGGTCAGTCTTTCGTTGCTTAAGTCAGTCCAAGAGTCCAAATATGATTAAGACCAAATGAATTATAGATAAATGCGTACCTAGTATTTATACTCTGTATCCCGAATAATAGCTTACTTAATTATCATCTTTAATTTCTTGCAAATACGGTAACTATTCTAGAGTATTTAATAATACCCTAGTTGGGCCGCCACACCTACGACCCAATGCCATTCTCGGGCCCAACCTCTACTAGGGACCAAAATGCAAAAAGTAAAAACTTTACTCGTAACTCCAAATTGCAATCTGCTCAAACGTGATGCTACCCTATGCACTCCCATTGTATTTTCAAAGTCCGTAACATAGTATTTAGCAATAATCATGCACAAGAACATATTTGTAAATCTTTTATGATTTCCCTTTCTTACTTCCAATTAACTAACTCTAAGTTACTCTAGAACATGTACTAGCGCTTTCCAACATTCCCCCAGAAAATTCATCTATTTAATATTTCTATATTTAGGAAAGAATAACAAAAATCATGTATTTTGGAGAAGTGGATTATAGGGTAACACAATTTTGGGTCGTAGTGTAATTTTTCAAGACTACTAAGAAGCAATCAATGTTTACTTTTGAGGCCCTTTCGTTCACCCATATATGCCCAAATTGCAAATTTGCAATCGTATATTATTGAATTGCATTTTGGTGTCGCCAATTTCGTGACTCAACAACTCCAACTTTCTTGGAGGCACATAAATGCAAAAAGTAAAAATTTTACTCGTAACTCCAAATTGAAATCCGCTCGAACATGATGCTTTTCGATTTCCCTTTCTTGCTTCAAAATAATCAACTCATGTTACTCTAGAAAATACTAGCACTTTCCAACATTTTCCCTAAAAATTATTTTTTAATTTCTATATTTATGCAAGAATATTAAAAATTGTTTTGGAGAGAGATAATGTCATAACAAAATTTTGGGCCATAGCGTAATTTTTCATAAGTTATGGGCCTAATATAATGTTAGCCCATTTTGAACTAACCTTAATCCTATATATCGAGAATTCGCCCAAAGTTGACTACCCCTTAATTATCTTAGCTTATGCAAACACTAATAACTAATTTGACTTTAACTAATGTACGGTCAACAATTACTTGACTTTCAATACACTAAGTGATGCATTAAGTTAACTATAACTAATCAACAATCAGTAGTTACTTGACTTTTCATATATAAATACTAGTAAATCTTTCATATAACTCAGTTAACTTTATTAAAGTAACGGTCAATCCTTACTTGGGTATTTATGTATAAACACTAGTGACTAAGTTGACTATAATTAGTGATCAACGACAACCCTTACTTGATATAAAAGTATACATACTTGGGTATTTATGTATAAACACTAGTGACTAAGTTGACTCTAATTAGTGATCAACGACAACCCTTACTTGATATAAACGTATACAATAATAATTTTTTCACACATATTATAATTTCAATAAACTCAATTATATAAATATAATATTATTTTGTTAAATTTATTATTGGCATATTTTTATCAAAATTTGAATTTATAAAATAAGATTAAAATTTTAAATTAAACTAACTTGTCATTTGGGTTTGATTTTCAGCCCAATCAATAAAAGCCCATAGCTATTTAATCTCTTCTCCTTCTTCCCACCTTCGCCTCCAGACCACTGGACTTCTCCTTCTTCAATCCTTGCGCCATCTGCGCCACCATGTAAATGTAGAAGTAGTGAATCATTCTTCTTCTTCAATTGGCAGTCCTAGCGTATCGGATCCATCCAAGACGAAGATTGGTGGCTATGGAGGAGGACAAGATCGTTCAGCGCAGACCGAAAATGAAGATCGTGTGGACTTCGGGTCCGGCTTCTCCGTCGGTGACGATGATGGAGAGGCTTCTGAAGGCGGGCATGAACGTGGCCAAATTCAACTTCTCTCACGGGTCCTACGAATACCACCAGGAGACTCTTGATAATCTCCGCCAGGCCAAGGACAACACCGGCATCATCTGCGCCGTCATGCTCGACACCAAGGTATCCCCTGATTCGCTACTTACTTTGTTCTCCGACCAAGCTGATTCTCCGTTTTAGCAGGGGCTCAGTTCGCAGCATATCTGCGAACCAGTTTGGTTAACACGCCCCTTTTCAAGGGGGGAAAAGAATGTCCTAAAGGCCCACGGCCCCAAAAATGTGGGAGTTGGAGGTGAAGATGGGTAAAATTGTGAATTAAGTATAATAACCTCTTCCTCAAATTCTTCGCTAGGTAGAATTTTCTTTTGTTATTTTTTTCGTGATGAGATGCTAGTTAATTGCTCCTATAAGATTAGATTTTCTTTGCTATCCGCTAATGTTAGAAATGTATTGCAAGTGCGGTAGCGTTTGGAACTTTATTGCTGCTACAAATTGCCATAGTCGGATACTCAGTTTGGTTGATTCTATAGACTACAAACACTTGGGGATCAATTATAGATTGTATGGGGGTGGTTGTGCTGTATTTTTCTGCTTTTAGTCTTATTTACTGTAGCATAACTAGGACGTGTTCGTGAAAATGCAGACCTTGCTTGTGTACATATAACTTATGAGACTGAGATGTGTTTCTGTAGCGGACTGAGGTTTATGCTCTCAATTTATTAATATTTGAAAAGGCGTTAGTCTACATGGAATCTACTTGTTGGTTTTCTAGTGATTATGATGTACACTGCTTATGGTGTTCTATTTTCTATGTATTTATCCTTTTGGTTTGCTACACAAATTATGTTTTTAAAGATATGGGTAAACCTTAATTAACTGGGATTACTTACTTTCTTGAGGTAAATATGGTAAATAGAAAATGCGGTGGAACGCTGCAATAGGATCCCTGAAAAATACCAGCGACCCTACCAAATACAAAGTAGTTCAAACCCTAGGCTAAATGGTGAAGCCTAGGGAAAAACAAGTCCGGGAGGGGGGGTAGTACCTTAGTAGGCAATATCCCCCCCCCCCAATTACGTAAAAACTACTAACCCTGAGCTAGATATACTAAGCATAGGGAGAAGAAATACAAGTCCAGATGCAAGAATGAAAATGGACCTAAGTATCGCAACCCGGAGTGAGAACGGGCTATGAACTCAAGAGCAAATGGGATGAGAACAAACTCACTACCTATGACCATGTGATCCGTTTCTACCCCTAACAAGTGGGGCCTTCTTCATTTGGATTCCGTAATGCAGCCGAGTGTCAGCTCTCGGGTCTTGAAGAGGTTTACTCATTGAAATCTTGATGAAGATACCATAATCCAATGTAATTAATGATTGAAGTCCTATCGCAGCTGAGAGTGGTCTCGGGTCTTGGATGTTGCATAGATCTCTGAATGAAGCTGATAACCTTTGTTGCGCCATTGACGCGAGTGGAAATATGCTTCTACCATGTACATCCCTAAGATGAAGAAATAGGGATGTTATTGGCCTTCTAACATTCTCTTTATAGGGTCGAGAACAATCCAGTAGGCAAGAGGCCGTGCTTCCTACTCCTGTCATTCCTAACTAGATTAATCTCCTTAGGATGAGAGAATGGACACACTTGTACCGCGTGCATCAGGCGTGGCGATTATGTAATCGCTCACTCCATTTTGAGCAAATGGACAGCTTTATGCCAATTTAACACTAAATGTAGCACGAGCATAGAGCACAAAATAAACCGTTAATTCATAGTAAAAACTAGGTTTAGGTGATGAAGTAAAGGCCAAAAGCCAATACTTTAAAACCTACAACCTTTACCATTAAATCGAAGTTACCACTAGCCATAAAACCAAATTTTTTTCCAGCATTATTACCCCATCAAAAATATTGCGCAGGATGCCGAGCAAATGGCTCCAATGCATGAGTCGATGCTTCCCTGCTGGCGTACAGAATGACGCCAACACATCTGCCTCGATCCCGCGTATATCGCCCAGCACCCAAGCAGGATGCCTAGAACTAAATGCCAGCGCCTAGCAGGCCTTCATCAAATACCTGAAGCCGTTGTCACCTTCTCCTTCAATTAATCGATTCCTATCAACAATTGGCCAACATCCAACAACTAACGCCCATCACCTAAAGTCCATAAAAACAGCGCCCAACGCCTAACAATTAGCGCCGAACGACCATTACCCAGGTCCCAGAGCCCAGTGTTCAACGCCCAAGCAGGGTGCCCAGAACCAAATGCCAGCGCCCAGCGCCCAGCATGCCTTCACCAAATACCTGAAAAGCCATTGCCACCTTCTCCTTTAATTAATCAATTCCCATTAACAAGTGGCCAACATCCATCAACCAACGCCCATCACCTAAAGGCCAGAAAAGCAGCACCCATCGCCGAACGCCCAGTGGCCAGGTCCCAGTGCCCAGCGACCAGCGCCCAGCACCCAAAGGCCAGCGGCCATCGCCCAGCGCCCATCAACGAAATGCCTATACACATGTGCCCAGAGCATCCAGTGGCCAACATCCCAAATGCCCAGCTTCCACATCACCTATGCACAACAACCAAGATGCCTAAAACAAATGCTCATCCGGAAATAGGAGATTAAGGACCATGTAACAATCCTTCATGTTGATCTTAACTACCAGATCAGAACTTGGCTGAGCACCATCCATAACAACATTATTCATTTCCCTCCAAATACGATAAACCATAGTTATCAAAGCTAGAGGGCCAAATTTCTTACGAATTTTTGAACCCTTTACTTGCCTTTTCACCCAATTCATAGAACTTGCTATCGTATCTGTTCGTCTCCTTAACCCTATCCAATTCCTTATTCGCCCCAATACTACTTCCAAGAATTCGCACTTGAAAAACAATTGTTCATTTGTTTCCTCCTCTAGGTGGCATAGAGAACAAATTTTACCCATATTTACATCCTTTTCAGCACGATGCTTATCCTTCATGTGTAGCTTTCGGATTGTTGCCAACCATGCAATAAAAGAGAATTTTTTAGGGATAAAGCTGTGCCAAATGCTATTAAAGACTTTCTCACGTGTTCTACCACTCTCCTCATACAATCTCGGAAATTTGTGTTAGTGCATGAAACCATATGCCTTGCTAGTGAATTTACCTGAGCCTGCCCAAGAACTAAGATGATTTTTTTACTTCCTGGACATCCCCATTAAACATATCACCCAAGTCATCTCTCAACTTGCACAAATCACCAAAATAGCTCAAAAACCTCTCACCCAACTGGCCATTTTGGATCCTTGGATTAATACCCCAAAACCCATCATCTTGGAGTAAAACGAATGAATCCATTTGGCTTACAAATTATCCTTCTTCATGTGAATATCCCATATCCTCTGAGCCATTGAAACACGATTCCATGTAACAAAATCCCTTAATCCGAGACCCCTAAATGACTTGGGAGTGCATAGCTTCTTCCACGATACTTTGCTCTTATACTTTCCTCCCCATAAGAAGCACTTACATTTTTGCTCAAGAGCATCCATAACCGTAGTTTGTATAATAAAGTTCCGGATCCAGAACCCTGCAATACCTCCTGCAATGGATCTAACAGCATAAGAAAGCGTATGTCCTTTCCAATTGGCAATCTCTAAATCTACCTTTCCAAGCAGAGTTCCGAATTGGGTCACCTTTAACTTGCTAGAATCAAGTGGAACCCCTAAATACCTTACTGGAAACATTGCCCATGGAATACTAGTGAAGCTTAAGTCCTCCTTTAGTCCAACTCCAAAAAACTTAGACTTAGCCGCATTAATGGCTAGTCCAGAAGTGCGCTCGAACTCATTCAGGGCATTCATAAGTAAATGGACCGACCTAGTATTTGCCTTAGAGAAGAGCATGAGATTATCCACAAAGGCCAAGTGAGTAATCTTGAGCGATTCACATCTCGGATGATAAGTAAAGTGTCTTGATTTAGCCTTCTTCTTTAGCAATCTCGAAAAGTACTCCATACATATCACAAAAAGGAGAGGCGACAAGGGATCTCCTTGCTGAATGCCTCTTTGACCCTTAAAGTGATCACATAGCTTCCCATTCACTGCAATCGAGAATGAGGAAGTTCGGACACACGTCATGATTCTATCCTTCAATCTTTCTGGAAATCCCAATCCAAGTAAAACTTCTTCTAAGAAATCCCAGGAGACCGTATCAAAAGCCTTTTGCAAATTCACCTTGATCATGCACCTAGGAGAAGTCCTTGCTCTCCCATAACCACGAACAAATTCCTGCGCTAGCATGACATTGTTCGATAAATTCCTGCCTTTGATAAACGCACCCTGACATGGATCAATTATACTTGGTAAAATTCCCTCCAGTCTATTGGCAATAATTTTAGTGATGATCATGTAGACCACATTGCAGCGCGTTATTGGTCTAAAATCACTCACCTTAAGATTGTCTGTCTTCTTCGGTATAAGGGCAACCGAAGTGTGATTCAATTGTGCCAAAATGTCCCCTGTTCGAAAAAAACTCCAATACCGCACCTGTTAATTCCACTCCCACAACATCCCAAAGCTTCTTGAAGAATCCGGCAGTGTAACCATCCGGGCCCAGAGCATTGTCATCAGCCATTGCAAATAATGCCTATTTTACTTTTGTACTCACAATGTCCTGATTCAAGAATGCCCTGTCCATATCCGTCAATATAGGACCCGAACTGATTATCACCAGATCAATAGAGACCCTATCCCCTGGTGTTCCGAATAGGCCTTTATAAAAATCCGTAAAAAGTTGTCCCTTGCGAATATTAGAAGTAATAATTCGATTGTCTCCATCAAGAATTGCCGGAATACCTCCTCCTTTTCTTTCTGAGACCATTGTGTGAAAATACGATGATCCCTACCAAAGTAATATGATTAATCCTTCCTTTCTGAGATAGAAAGGATGATTCCGCAAGATAGTAGAGCATAGCCTTTTTCTTCAACCTTCTTAACTCTTCTATGTCTTGAGGCAAGGCATTCATCGCGTTAAAATTATTGAAAGCATCACTATACTCAGTGTCCGTCCTCCTTGCCCTTTCTGAGATATGATTAAAATCAATCATGCCCAACTCCTTCAAGGGACGCTTCAGCCTTAGTAATTTTCTACACACCGAATATTGCAATGTACCCTCAACCGATGGCTTCCAATAATCATCCACAATTTGCTTGCAATTCGGGTGATTTAACCACATGTTTTGAAACCGGAAAAGCCTAAATTTACCATCCATTTCCTGTGACATATTAACAACCATGGGACTATGATCTAATTGGGCAGAAATCGGAAGAAAAGTGGTTTGGCAAGCATCAGGATCCCATCCATGGTTCAATAGCACACGGTCCAACTTCCTCCATATTTTCCAATCAGCACTATGCCACGTTAGGTGCTCCCCAATAGAAGGCGCATCCCTCAAACCACACTTTGTACAAACATCCTGAAATTCCCTCATTGGATAAAGACTTGGCACTGTCAAACCATAATGATCATTAAGACTCAGAATTGCATTAAAATCACCGAGAACCATCCAAGGAGTGTTCAAATTTCCACCAAAAGATTTTAATTCCGCCCATAGTGGTAAGCGTGTCGCTCTACCCTCACTATGACCATAAACATAAGTACATAAAAACTCAATACCAGTAGAAAGATTTCACACCTTGAGATGAATATATTGTGGAGATTTTCCAAGAACATCCACCATATAACCTTTCAGATCCCATATGGCAAGAATTCTCGAGTTCTGCCATAGCTCAAAATTATGCATAAACTTCCACCCCTTAAAACTCTTCAAGAAAATACTCAAAAAATTTTCCTCCATTTTCATTTCTAGCAAGCCACAAATGCCAACCTTATGCATGGAGATGATACCTTTAACCCATCTCCTCCGTACAGAGGCTGATAAGCCCCTAACATTTATTGATGCAGCATTCATTGGGAACCCAAGGTCCCTTTTGGCTTCGGACCGCTGCCTTGATCTGATTTACTGCCTGAAACATCTGAGCTACTTTGCGTGGCAGTTAGCATACGCTGGTAAGGCTTCTAAATTGCTCTCCCATGATTAGGAATGCGAGATCGACTCTTACTTCGAGCTTTAGTGGTAGTTCCTGATCCAGGTAGAGGTCTACTCTTACTTTTACTCCTGTGCAGCCTCGGAATTTTAGAATCTCTTACTTCCTGATGTATCATTTGAGTGGGAAATTTTCTAGCCCCATGAATCGGATGATCATCATCTCCAAAGGCTGGTTCTTGTGTACCGTGTAATTGCGCATGCGCGACATCGACCGATTTTGCGCTACGATTTTTCTTAACACTCGAACACTCCTCGCTATGCCCGCGGCGCATATCATGAATTTCCTTGGTGTGTCCAGCAGTTTGTTCAGTGCGATAGTTCTCAACCTCGGGCGCCTTTCTTGCTGGCAGCGCCATGACGGTCTGCACGACTCCCTTACTTGCAACACCAATACTAATTCCCGATGGTCGGGTTTGTTTAGCAGCAGTCCCTACCTCATCACGGATCCCTCCCATGCCTTCATTACTATTTCCCTTACCCTTTCTTAACCTCTCAAAATTTTCATTATCTGAGGATCTATCCTCGGGGACTACATCATCAACCCCTTGGACCGAGGCTACGTTAGGGCTATCACCAAGATTTGTAGCATGCATCTTTCTAACCCAAACTTGGTCTTTGTCTCCTTTTTTACGATTTGTCTTCCCCCTTAAGTTGTCACCATTGTTCTCATACCTTGCCGTGGGATTATTCACTGCCTCCTCTTTAGCCCTCCAGAAATTTTCACATTCCTCCATTAGGTGAGTGTTTTCACCACAACTTGGACACCAAGGTCGGCAGTAATCATAAATTACCCTTTGCGTATGAACTTCCCCACTTGGTACACGAAAATTCACCTTCTCCTTCAACTCTTTAGATGTGTCAACCCAAATTAAGAGGCGAGCATAGTAACCTCTTAATTCGAGTGTGCCATTATCCATGAGGATTGGTTCTCCAATAGAAGTAGCTATCTTCTCCAATGCCTTCTTGTGCCAGTAGCTCTTAGGCAGATACTCCAACCTTATCCATACTGGTTTAGTGGCCTGTATTTTCATATCATAGTGCCCGGATTCAGCTATCTTCGTCATGAACAACTTCTTCCCGTGGAGATAATGGTCCAGACCATTCATCACCAAATCTCTATCTCCAGCACTGTTAAACTTGAACATGACATAACCATTTTGCTTTGTCTGGACAGTACAAGCAACATTCCACTTAGCAACCAGAAGCGTACGAATGGCAAACATTCCAGGAAAGAATCCTGGGAACACTCCTAGAAAACCATAGAAAGGTTTGTATAGATCCTTGTGAATCTCCTCATCCGTGAGAATAAAGTCGACCATATCTCCATTGTTTTCAACAGTTTCGATAGTCGACCTTTGCATGAGAATATCCTAATCATCCTACTGCCTTCTTCTCTCGAGCAACGGATCATTCCAGCCTCTCGGATGAATCTTTTGGTTGTGCCACGCCGGATCACTACCCTCGGACTGCCCTTGTGCCTTGGTATTATTCTTTCCTCCGTTGGCCGAGGATGATGCACCATTGGGTACCATGTATAGCAAGAAAAATCAAACCGAACAAATACAAGCAATCCAATAACCTCACCACAATCCGATTAAAAAGATCAGATTCAAACACACAATGCACCAAATTGATAACCACACCACAATGCAAAAACCGTACTGAAATTAACACACAATCAATCTTGATGAAGTAGAGAAAGAACCTGTAAAATGTGATCCAACCCCGAGGAATAAACCCTATGATTTTTGTATTTCAATGCCGCAATCTCCCTTCAAGCAAACTGATTTAGATCTCAAGGATTTGACTAAATTGTGCTGAAGATTTAATCTAACCCTCCTTTTAAACCCTTGCCAAAAACCCTAAACCCAATAAAGATTGGATTTTTTTGGAAAATTCTCTAAGATCGGCCAAGGATTCGTAGCAAAAACCAAAATCCGATTGCAATTCATGAATTTTTTTCCAAACCGCAACAAGAAATCCACCAATACGAACAAGATCCAAAAAAAGTCTCCAACTTTCGAAAAAACCCTAACTCCAAGACGAAAATAAGATCAAAATATCTCCACAAATTTTACATGATTACGTGCGAGAATCCATTAAATCATAATTCATCGATGAAAAGAGAATGAAATTGAAGAAATCTGCCTCCAAAAGATGAAGGAAAGGCCGTGCCTTTTTTCTCCCTTTTTTCGCCCCAGAGCTTTGAGAGCTCTTTCGAATTGAGAGCGATTACTTACTTTCTCAGGTAGAGGGGAAGTGGTTACATGCTTAGATGACCATAATTCTGACCTTTTCAATGGTGATCTTGGCGGATTAGGACAATTTGGTATCATCACTCGAGCTAGAATCGCTCTTCAACCAGCTCCCATAGTTGTACTAAACGACTACGTGAAAGTGATAGTAAGTATGGACTTGTTAGTTTGTAGTTGTCGGCTATGCATCTTTTTTCTTTCTTCACAAAGTTTATATTGTTATACCTTCGGCCCACTGACCTTCTTGGGATTAACCTCTATCAAGAGCCTTAGAAAGATGGAATGCCATGAAGGTCTTTGCGGGCTCAAATGCATGGGACAGTTCGAGGACACTGAATACTCGAAATGAAGCTTGCACTTCGTTGCTTATGCCTTCGAGGGTGAGAACCTAATTTTATAATCAACTCTGTCGTTTAGGATTTCAAAAAGGGTGCACGCGTGCTTCACAACCATGCGTGTCACTGCTCCCAAAATGGCGCGTTGTCAGAAGATAAAGAAGAGATCGCGTCTTTCCATAACTTTATATTTCCAAAGTAGTAATAATTAACTGTCACTTTAGACCCCATAATTACCTCCCATCATCTCTTGCTTAGTCACTTTTCTCATTTGTAGGTGTCTTCTTACAAGCATTCTTTCTGTATTCTTCTCTCGAGCGATCCAATTTCCATCACCTTTCCTCGAATATAAGTAAGTGCTTTCATCTCTACTCTCATTCTAATCTTTTCATTTCCCGCCCTATCAATCATGGCCTGCTCCGGCGAGGGTTTCGCTTATGAGAAGCTTCTGGTGAGATTAGGGTGGGCGGGACAGGAGTAAGTACACCAGAAAGAATCGTTAACAACCCATGATGTATTCACTTCGAAGAACTCTAGTACAATTTAGATGCTGGAGATGGCGTATCCGATCAAATTGCTAACAGTCTTGGGGAAGAAAGGGTTTTCCCCATAATTGATATGCCTCTTCGAGATGTCGTTGAGAATTGGCTTCCAGGTATGGGCAAACCCTACATCAGGAGGTCCCATACGAGCGGTGGGATTGGTTTTTATCCTCCTCCAAACCAGGGCTTGAAGCCATAAAGGAGGAGGAAGATGTATCTTTTTTGAGGGAGAAGACAATCCTCGAGGGGAAGGAAGCACCCTCGAGAGCGTCTCAGGTATCTTCTATGGCTGGATCTTCTCAATAGAAGAAAAATGGGACTTTTCGAAGGTTAAGGCTAAAAGACTCAGGGAGGAAGCCCCCGGTTCCAGTAGTCATTGTCAAAAATTTTAGACTCTATTCCTCCTGGTCAACGAATAGACCCGGATGTTGATTTTCAACCCTTCCGAGAGGGTGGTACCCCCAATAACCTTCTCAAAGATCGTTCATCTCTCTCATACACCTTCATTGCGGGCTCACCTTTCCTTTTCCGTCCCTTTTTTCCAAACTCCTTAGAAAATTCCAAGCGAGCCCTGCACAAGCCAATCCTAATATCTTGGTAATCATTATGATGTTCTTGACAAGGTGTGACGAGTTCGGTATTAAACCCAGTTATAAGCTACTTTGATCGCTATATTTCGTGTGATCGCTATATTTCGTGTCATATAGTGGGCGGTCTACTGATATAATCATCACGTCTGTCAACTGAGAGGCACATAATAAGGATTTTAGTGTTCCTAGAAATTCGGGCGACTGGAAAAGTTGGAAGAAAGGTTTTTCGTTCGATAGTAGGAGATATCAAGTTCCTCCCTGGAACCGGGGCGTTCGAGTTGAGTCTCCCAAACCTGGGGAATATATCTACCCAGATACCCTCGAGGGGGATATGCAAAAACTGTTGTCCAGCTCCCTCACCTATTGCCTCTTCAACAACCCCAACCCCCGGATTGGCGGCTTTGTGTTCTCGGGGCGGGAATGCAAAGCCGCCAATCCAGGGATTGGGGTTGTTGAAGAGGCTGTAGTCGAGGGAGCTGGACAACAGTTTTGCCCGTCCCTCTTGAGGGCATCTGGGTAGATATATTCCCCAGGTTTGGGAGACTCAACTCGAACGCCTTAGTTCCAAGGAGGAACTCGATATCTCCTACTATCGAACAAAATACCTTTCTTCTAACTTTTCCAGCAGCTCAAATTTTGAGGAACACTAAAAACCTTATGATGCACCTCTCGGTTGACAAACGTAATGATCATATCGGTAGACCGCCCACTATAGGACACGAAGTATATCGATCAAAGTAGCTTATAACTAGGTTTAATACCGAACTCATCACACCTTCTCAAGAACATCATAATGATCACCAAAATGTTGGGATGGACTTGTGCAGGGTTCACTTGGAATTATCTAAGGAGTTTGGAAAAAAAGGGACGGAAAAGGAAAGGTGAGCCTGCAACGAAGGTGTCTGAGAGAGATGGACGATATTCCTTCGGGAAGGTTATTTGGGGTATCACCATCTCAGAAGGGTTGAAAATTGGCATCCAGGGCTATTCATTGACCAGAAGAAATTGAGTCCAAAATTTTTGACATGGCGGTCTCCACTACTGGAACTGGGGGTTCCCTCTCCGAGTCCTTTAGCCTTAACCTTTGATAAGTTCCTTTTTTCATCTATTGAGAGGATTCATCTAGAGGAGATACCTAAGACGCTCTCTAGGGTGCTTCATCCCCACGAGGAATGTCATTTCCCTCAAAAGAGATACATCTTCCTCCTCCTATATGGCTTTAAGCCCTGGATTTGGTGGAGGATAGAAATCAATCTTGCCACTCGTAGGGGACCTCCTGATGTTGGGTTTGCCCATGCCTGGAAGCCAATTCTCAATGGCATCTCAAAGAGGCATATCAATTATGGGGAAAACCCTTTTTTTCCTGATAGATGTGAACATGAATGATGGAAGGACAGTGAAATAGAAGCCAATATGCCTCCTTGATGCAAGGGGTAGGAAGGAAGGCAGGATAGATCCCCGAAGCAACAAGGGGGGAAATCAAGGAAACCAAAATGGAGAAAACCCACCCATCCGAAGGGTAATTAACATCATCAATGACATGGTGAGAGAAAACCTTGAATACTTTTATAAGAGCTGAAGCTCAAAGGGTTCCCACAGAAGAGCCCAGTTATAAGAGGTTTTGGCCGGACGAGACAGTCACTTTCTCAAAAGTAGATGTCGTGCTAGACATAATGCCCCATGCGGATCCTATGGTAATTTTAGCCATTATTGGAATGTCCTTGATTAGAATGGTGTTTGTTGAAGATGGAAACAAAATAGTAGTGATGTTTGCTGAGTGTTTTGACCAGTTGGACATAGGGCATGCAAATTTGAAAAAATCCACTTCCCCCTTATGAGGATTCACGAGAAATCTAATATTCCCCATTGGAGAGATAATACTACCCGTTCGAGTAGTGGATGGCAAAAAAGGATACCATTAGGTGTAATTATGCTGTCATGGATGCACTTTCCCCTTATAATGTGATTCTAGGAAGGCCATGGATGTGCCAAGCTTAGGCGGTCTGTTCACCCTATCACCTGATAGTGAATTTCCTGAATGGGAAGAGGGTGACATCCATTCAAGGAGATCAGAATGTGGCCAAAAAATGTAACCTCACGGGTGGTAGGAGAAGTGACGAAGCAAAGGGATGTGGCGGCAGGACACGCAGTGGCAGGATTAGTTGAAACAACATAGATGCCTATTCGAGATGAAGGATCAGTAGCTGTTGGGAAACTAATTCCTAACGATGTGAAAGGAAGATTAAAAGACTTGTTGAGAGAGTATGTAGATGTGTTCTTGTGCGATACATCTGACCTGGCGGGGGCCTACATAGACTGGACATTAACCCTTTGATTAAGCCAGTGAAACAAAATAGAAGATTGTTTTATTTCGAAGGAGCTGAGGCTATTAAAGAAAAGGTGGAGAAGTTATTGAGGGTAAGCGTATTCAAGGAAGTATTCATCCCTATTGGATTGCTAACCCAATTATTATCCCAAAGCATAATGGAGCACAGATGATGTGTTATAGATTTTACAAACTTAAATAAATGCAGCCCCAGGGGCCGAATTTTACAAACTTAAATAAATGGTGCCTCTTGGAGGATGTGTTATGAACTTAAATTAGGAAGAACTTGGAAATTTATCTGGATGGCATGGTGGTCAAAAGCAAAAGTTACCTGAAAGAAACGTTTGCTAGGCTTCGGGAATCTAATTTGAAGTTGAACCCATCTAAGTGTGTTATTGGTGTGGGAGTAGGGAAGTTTCTAGGATTCATGGTCTCAAGAAGGGATCGATGTAAACCCGGAAAAGGTCAAAGCTCTGAGGATAATGAAAACCCCACAATCGATAAAGAACATGCAGAAGCTTACAGGGTCTCTGACAACATTGAGCGGGTTCTTATCGAAGGGGGCAGCGAGGCATTTTCCCTTCTTTGATATGCTTTGAAGAGCAAAAAAGTTGAGTGGAATGGAAGGTGCGATGAGGCATTCGAGCTGTTAAAAGAACATTTGGGGTTATTGGCCACCTTGATGAGGCATTGTACTTGTATATTTCTGCATCGCCACTAGCAATCAGTGTATCACTGGTAAAAAAAAAAGAAAAGGTTCAATATCTGATTTACTTTTTTAGTCATGCCTTGAAGGGGCCAGAGACAAGGTTTACAGTTCTCGAAAGGCTGATTCTAACCCTTGTACATGCAGCTCGGAGGTTGAGGCCTTACTTCCAGGGACATAAGATAGTGGTGCTCACGAACCACCCAATTCGACAGATCTTGCTAAGGCCAGAAATTTCAGTAAGAATGATGAAGTGGACAGTAGAATTGGGAGAGCTTGATATCCAGTATCAACCTCGAGCTACGATTAAGGGGCAGGTGCTAGCAGATTTTATAGTGGAAACTAAAAAGCCCCTCGAGATGCGTTTGGATCCCATTTAGAATGAGGAAGCAAGGCAAGGAAATATATGGAAGTTGTATGTAGATGGTTCGTCACATTCAGGATTAAGTGGAGCCGGGGTCCTACTAACTAGCCCCAATGGCAGAGATTATCCTTATAAATTGAACTTCGTATTTAAAGCAACTTACAATGAAGCTGAGTATGAAGCACCGACCATTGGATTGCCTCTCGCAAAGGAGCTGAAGGTGGAGGAATTGGAGGTTTTAAGTGAATCTCAAATTGTGGTTCAACAGGTGAATGAGAAGTACGAGACCAGAGAGGGTAGCATGTAGAGGTACCTCGAGGTAGTGAGGAACCTATTATTTTTTTAAATCTTATACTTTGACGTAGGTTCTGAGGGAAAACAATCATAAAGCGGATTCTCTAAGTAAGCTCGCTTCTTCGGATTTGGGAACCCAATCCTAGTAGCAACTCTTATGGAAACTTTGAGCAGGCGAAGTTATGAAGAACCTGTAGTGATGGCCAACGTTACTGGAAAACTCCTGGATGATACCGTTTGTGACATATCTTCGGGAGGGTGTCCTGCCAAAAAATGAAGTGGATGCTAGAAAAATAAGGTTGAAGGCTCCAATGTATGTGTTGCAAGAAGGAGGGTTGTATAGAAAGGGTTATTTGCAGCCATTACTTCGATGCATTTACCCTAATGAGGCCGATTACCTCATTAGAGAGGTTCACGAAGGGGTATGTGACTGCCACCAGGGAGCCAGATCCGTGGCGAGGAGGCTCATTCCAACAGGATTTTACTGGTCGACAACCGATAAATTCAGGCTTGCCATCAATGTCAGAGACATGCACCTATAACACATGTTTTGCAGGAAGAAATGAGAAGCATCTATTGTTCGTGGCCATTTGACAAACGGGGGATTGATTTGGTGTTCCCTTTTCCGGAAGCGCCAGGGAAATTCAGATACCTAATAGTAGCTGTTGATTATTTCACAAAGGGGGTAGAGGCTGAGCTCTTGACGAATATAAGAGGAAAAATAGTCATCTCCTTGTGCTGGAAGAACATTGTGTACCGCTTTGGAATCCCGAGAACGATCATTACGGACAATGGAACATAATTTGCTTAGGATCCCTTCAAGAAGTGGTGCGGGGAATATCAGATTAAGCAAAGATGACATCTGTTTACCACCCCCAAGCTAACAGGCAAGTGGAAGTGACCAATAGAACAATAGTAAATGGAATACGAGCATGCCTCGAGGGGGCGGAAGTTAATTGGATGTGGGAATTACCCATTTTGTTATAGGCGTATCGGATAGCTGAGTCTTCTACTTCTGTGGAAACACTAATTCTTCATCAGCAGGATCGCGACCCTTGACCACTTGTAAGGGGTAAGTACCATTAAATCCTTGTTAAGGAAATCCTTAACAAAACCCTTAAAAGTGGGATGGTCTTCATATTGCCACAACTTAATTTTAGTTTCGAGTTGGTGGAGCTTGTTTTTCAAGGAATGCTTCTCTTGATTACATTTAGATAGATCTCGATGGACGATTAGTAGCTATTTGTGTGTCTCATTCAAATCTTTTTGGGCACTTTAAAGTTCCTCACGAGCTCCTTCTATTACCTATTTAATCGAATTATACTAAGAAAAGAAAATAAAGGAAAAATAACCAAGTTGCAACAAAAAAATGTATTTCTATTGATACTCAAAGAAAAAAAAAAGGGTTACAATTAAGGGGCTTAAGTAAAAAATAAAAATCCAAGAAAAAGAAATTTTACAATCAGGGACCAACCCTAGAATCATCCTCCTTTGATTTGGAAGCAATAATTTCTTCCACTCAGCAAGTGGCGGAATCCCGCTCAAGAGAGGCATTTGTAGCCTCTGGAAGGGGGATCACACGAATCCCCTCAGCAGTGAAGAACTGCCCTTTGGACTTGATGAAATCCAAAAGGGAAAAACGAAGGCCGTTGTTCTTAATGGCCTCGTCCCACTTTGCATCCAGAGTGGTTTGGAGCTCTAGATTAACCAATTCATCAACCTGCGTGGCCAAATCTTCAGATAGAGAGGCGGACACTTGTGGCTTTAAAAATTACTTAGCTAATTCACTACAGCTGATTTCCTTGGCCATACCCAGAAGATCCAAGGAAAGTTCATGTAGCTCAGGGTTTAATAGTTTGTGTTTGAATTCCTCGAGCAGTTGAACTTGCTTGGCCAGATCATCTTCATCTTGAACCCTCTTCGATAGAGTATCCTTCTCTAACATCCATTGATGCCTCTCGGTATCAACACCCTGTCTCTCTCCTTCCAAAAGATTTTGTCCTTCTTCAAGCGCCCTATGCTTTTCTTCGAGCACTCTATCTTTTTCCTCGAGCACCCTATCCTTTTATTCGAGCACTCATCTTTCTCCTCGAGCACCTTATCTTTCTCCTCGAGAGACTCCTTAGCTACAAAATCTCAGCATCATTTTGGCTGAGCTCCTCATGGAGGTTACCGTCGTAAGCAAAGCAAAGGAAAGCTGGGAAGATTACAACTTCCTCAAGGCTAGGAAGATCACTAGTCATAGAGTCGTTCATGAGAACCCGACTGCTAGTGTTCTACCGATGAGCCCTAGTGGACAACTGCCTTTAGGAGTTGGGGTCAATGACCTTGATGACATTGTTGCTATGGAAGTTGAACACGCTCATGTCCCCGTTGTTCCGGTTGTTGCACCACCTATTCCCAAAAATCAGCTTCCCTACGTCCGGTCAGGCCATGTTTGAGACCTTGTCCAGTTCCGGTTGGTGATTCGTGAAATGTTGACAACATTCAAGAAACCCCGCATCACTGCTTTTATAGCGGCTATAAAATCCCCAATTCCAATAGCATAAAAACCTTACCGGGAGGACTTACACTCCATGTGGGTAGCTGAAGAACAATTCAACAAACTTCCCCGTGTCACCACCAGGGACTTGGCTATTTTGACAGCATCTCCCAACACTACTATCGTCCATCGGGATAGGATCAACTAGCTGACATGGAACTCCAATTTTGCGACTTTAACTAGGGAAGTACCCTTCATCCAAATACTGGATTGATTTGACATGTTGGCTTATGGAAACCACAAGAGTTTTGTATGTAATGTGGTTGCACGGGCATCATGCAGTGGTTAGTTTGCGATCACAAATTTGATGTCTGTATTCCGTATGTTTTTAGTTGTAATATTGCGACAATGATTTAGGAATGTTTTTCTATTGCCTTAATGTATGTTCTTCTCCATGTTCCAAGGTGGATTGCTTCATTTCCATGTTCCAGTTTTTGTTATTGCATTAATGTTGTGTTGTTCATTACCTAAATGTATGTTGTTCATCCAGGAATGCATGTTACTGTCATCGATTTTTCATTCGCCACTTACAATCTCAACCATAACTTTCTAAGTTCAGTAATCCAAACAAATGTAATAATACATGACTAATTGGGTGGGTTTATCTTTAAGTATTACCACATTATGAAACATTACATACACAGTAGACGATGGAAATTTGAAGATAACCTAAATCCCAATGCATTAATAATACATTAAGAGAAATGGAAATACATTAATTTAAGATCTAGTTCAAAAGGCCAGTTTAACATATGAGCAAAACACTGACCAGTCTGGATCGGACCACACCAAAGGATGCATCAGAAATAAGTAAATATGGCGTAAATATGCTGATTATCGCATGCACACGTGAAGTTATTCCATCTCCAATTCCATAACATTAATCCAATCCCACGTATAAAGGAACTGATATGTTTTCCAAATCAAATACAACTTGGACTAGATGTATCCTTCTCGGATTTAGTCTTCAACCTTTCCTTATTTCACCAAAATTCCTTCTTTGATGTTGCAACTCAATAATACCATATTTGCATAATTTCTACAAATTGTCAACTAGATAAATCTAGACTTTACAATCTCCCCCTTTGACATTTTGTGGACCAATCAACTTTTGGCATTTCATCACAAGAGTCTATGCAAATAAAGGCATCAACCTTGAAAACCATTATGGATGTTGGAACATAGAAACATAGCATATCCCCCTAACTTCCAGATTCCCTCAACATCCAGGAATAATGATCATGTTGGAACATCAACCCAATGGAGCCAATAAAGTCATCCAAGAAATCCAAAACATCTCCCCATTGGGACCATAAACGTGCCAAGCACAATAGACAGAGAAAACCAAAATATCTATTAAACACAGCTCCCCCTGAAGCAAATATTTGGCCTATGTTGGAACATAGCCATAGCAGAACCTTTAAACCTCTTCAGGAGCAGCTATATGTGCCACATCTAATCTGGTCCTTTCTGCCTTCAAAACTTCACATTAATGGCCACAAACATGGTAGTCAAGCTAGATGAAAGAACGTGCCCTTGAGTGGTCACTGAGACTGAAATCCTCTAGTAATTTCTTGTTTCTCGTGTAAATTCTGTTGTACCACTCAAAATCTGGATCAATGTTGCCTCCAATACAATTCTTCTACAATCTCTCGGTTGTACTCCTTGTAGATTGAGGTAGCGGTCTTGAGACCCAAATAGTCTAGGTAAGCTGTAAATCCACACTCCCCAGTTGTCCTTTCGGCTAAAATTACATCTCTCATGGCAGTTTGATCAGAAGTGCCTTCAATAATCTGTTCACCTTGTGTTGGAACATCAGTCACCGATGTTGGAACAAAACAGCTCTCAGCTTCACCCACTTTCTCTATGTTGGAACATAAGATCCTTTCATTGCTTCAGAATCAGCACATCACCTACTCAGCTTCCTTCACTTCATCAGTACGTTCTCACCCTATCTGGTGTTGGAATATAGACTTGTTCACCACCCAGATCATAATCTTCTCCGGCCACGGTTACTGATGTCTGAACATCTGAATCTCTAATCCATGTCCACATCTTCTCAGCCTGTCTCCATACTCTGTGTTGAAACATGACCAGCATCACTGCCTTCCAAACTTCTCATCATCCTAAACCAGAATACCGTGAAGAGCCATCTCTCTGATCTATGCATCCCATCAATCACCATAGTATCTTCAACACCAACTTCTAACATGTATAACTACACCTCCATTTTTATCCTTTTCAATTTTTTATTTTTTGAATTGTCTGAAAAAATAAAAACCTACATCTAAATAAAAGCTTTAAAGAAATACCTCAAATTTGACAAACACCTAAGTGTTGTCTGGGGAGCTCAACCGTAGCAGTGTCCAACAGCTTTATGAAAATATCCGCAAATGGTCTCGATGTTGGAACATAGGCTACCACAACTTTTCTCCCAACCCAAATTATCCTTTTGACTTCATTAAAGTGAGATTCCTTAAGATCATCCTGAATTCTTACTAATACTCCCACCATACTCATCTTCAATCCAGCTTGCATCAAAGTCACAAAATCTTGTACCAAGTATGGTGAAGTAGATCCAAAATCATGTCATCAATATAGATTTGAGCAATCAGTGTATTTGATGATTCTCGAAAAACAAGCAAGGTGCGATCTTCTCCCCCTCGACGAGAACCTTTCTGAATAGGAAAGGTAGTGAGTCGCTTATACCACACCCGTGGTGCTTGTTTTGATCCATACAAAGCCTTCTTGAGTCGATGATATACTTCCTCATTAACCACACCATGTAGGGGAGCACTCTTGACAACTTTTTGGTACATCATAAAATTCATAGTGCACACCATAACAAGGAGAATGCGAATAGATTCTAACTTGGAAACTGATGCGAATGTCCCATCAAAATTAACTCCTTCATCCTGAGTGTGGTCCCAAGCAACTAATCTTGCTTTATTATCACTGGGTTCGATAAGGGAGAGAAACCATTGTAGGCCACCAAGTTCCCTATAATTAATTTGAGGGATCGATCGAGTCCTTCTTCTGCTTGATTCAACCTACACTAATGTTGGAACATGGGAGAGTTCTGGAGAGGATGATGTTCCAACATTGTTGAAGACATAAGCGTCACCAGCTTCATCTTTAAGATCCATCTCATGTGACGTTCCAACATCATTACGTCCCTGATTTGAGAAATCAATCGATGTTGGAACATGGTCAGCCGTACGATCTACTTCATCACATTTGACACTGTAGCAGTTCACTTCTTGTTCCAATAAGTAACATTTGTCTGATGACCGAATACCAGTAAGCACTTTGTTGTTACCATATTTCACTATGCACTTTTCTTTATGGAATTCCACGGTCATGTTATCATCACATAGTTGGCTGATACTTAGGAGATTAGACTTTAGGTCTTCCACCAACAAAACACCAGTGAATACGGGGAATCCTTCAATATGCAGTTCACCTTTTCCAACCACTCGACTCTTTTTTCCATCCCCAAATGTAACAAAACCACCATCATATGGCTGGATGTTTGTTAGTAATTCCCGAGTTCCAGTCACGTGGAAAGAGCAACCCCTATCAAAGTACCGCGAGTCTCTAGAATGTGTAGTAGGGCCGTATGAGCAACAAGGCAAGTGCTTGTGCGTTTAACAACCCATACCTTTTTGACCATTTTTTATCGCTGGACATCGTCTATGTTGGAACATACCTAGAGTTGTCGAACTATCATGATATCTCTGAGCAGTTTTCGGCATTGTTCCTCTGTATGACCCTAATACATGCAGTAGCTACAGATGAGAGGTTTCCTTTGATGGGTCTTGATAAAATTTCTTTTTACATCTTGAATCTTTGACTTGAGACTGACCTTGCTATATGATGAATTGTCAAACCTGATTCCATATCGATCTCCAAAGTTTTTCCCATGATTAGAATGTCATCAAGTTTTGGCTTTCCAGTGTTTAACTTGGTAATAGCTGCTTCGGCCATCTCAGCTCTCTTAGTTGTTGAGCTTAGATTTAAATTTAACTCTTCAATCTCTCTTCTGAGTTCACCAACTAAAACTTGAAACTCCTTCTCCTTCTAGCCCAGATGATTTTTCTCTTCCTTCAACACTCTATTTGTATCAACAACTTGAAGCTACATGGCATACATCTTCTCATATGTACTGTAGATATCTTCATCTCTAACAACTAGTCCGCCATCATCACTGGATATGTCATCAGAACATATGTTGGAACATAAGCTTCATCTTTCTCTGATATGTTGGAACATACCTCATCTGTTCCACAGTGAAATTTTGCTCCAAATGCCACATAATTGCTTCTAAGTTCCTCTTCGTCTTCTTCATTATCTTCACGCCATGAGGTATGTATGATTTTCCTTGCTTCTTTAGGGTATTAGCACATTCAGCCTGGATGTGGCTGTATCCTCCACATTCTCGACATTGAATTCTTTCAGACTGCTTTCCTTCACCACTTTGGTTTCTAGAGAATTGCTGACTTCCTTGTTCCATCCAAGTTCTACGATTACCGATATCTTGAGGAGGAGTTTTGTTTCCACCAGATCTTTCCTATGAATTCATGTTTACCACCTTCTTCAGCATTCCTGAGGAATTCTTGGTGATAGGAGTAAGTTCTTCAACATCAGCATCACTATCAGATTCATGGATGACCCTTGATGAAGAGGATGTGAAGGCACACTCCTTCTGGACTTTCTTTGCAGGCTGTTGCATTGTCATCTCATAGGTCTGTAGTGATCCCTTTAGTTCATCCAAGGTCACGGTGGCTACATCTCTTGCTTCTTCTATTGTTGCTACTTTCATAGCAAATCTTCTAGGAAGAGATCTCAAGGTCTTTTTCACCAATTTTGCTTCCTTGTAAACTTTCCCAAGTTGATACGCCATATTGGAGATGTCTCTGAGTTTCCCATTGAATATAGAAATAGTATCATCCTCCTCCATCTTCAGTTCCTCAAATTTTGTGGCCAACATCTGTAGTTTGGATTCATGTACACGACTTGTCCCCTCATGTACAGTTTGTAGGATATCCCATGCTTTCTTTGCTTGTTGGCACGTAGAGATGAGTTTGAACTGATCTTCATCTACTGCAATAAATATGGCATTTAATGCTCTAGAGTTCGCCATGCTTCCCATTCTTTCACCTAGTGTCCATGACTCTTTAGACTTAGATTCTCCTCCTTCAGAATTTCCAACAACAGGGGGTTTCCATTCTGTTTCAACATAGTACCAGGCCGATTCATCCAGTGAATTTATGAACACCCGCATGTGAGCCTTCCTGTAGTTGTAATTTGTTCCTTCCAGCAGTGGTGGCCGAGACACAGAAGCTCCTTCTCTGGTCGCCATTGGTAAAATCGGATCACACTTTCCTTGTCAAAACCAAGGTAAAACAAGTGACTTAGCTATGATACCAATTGAAATTTGGTTTTACCTAATTAATTCAATTATCACTACTGTGTTCCAACATAACCTATCTAACCAAGTATGCAATAAGGTAAAGCATAAAAGACACAAGATTTGGTTATGCAGTTCGGTGAAATCCACCTACATCTGCGGGGTCTGACCCAGTTCAGAATGAATCCACTAATCAGAAAAATACAGTACAAAGTACACCATACAATTATACTCATCTTATCTAACTATATCGTGAATCATGCAAGCTCCCCTTGCTACTGATCCGCCTTGATCAGACTCCTTCTGACCTCGAAACTCGTCGACGGTGGATCTCCTCCTCCTGAGGAATTAAGGTATACGATTCTGAACTTTGAACAACAGGTTCGTATGTTGGAACTTAGAATTCTGGCTCTTTGCAAGTCTCTCGGACGATCAAAATTTGTATGCAAATTTTTCTACTAAATTCGTCAATCAATGCAGCCGTGTTTGTTCTCTATATATAGTCCATGAGCAGATCTGAATTCTCCATGACTATCTCCATAATATTCTATTCCAAATCTGCTTCTTGAAGCATATCCAAATCCCATAAATAAAGGGATTTTCCTTATCTCAATCTCCATATATTCGATAATAACAACTCCATATTTATAGAGATTTTCCATAAATCAACTATGCTTCCATACGCCTAATATATAGCAGAATATTCAGATTTCCATAAATCATAAATACCATAATATTCTGTCTTCTTTTTCCGTAAATATTTGGCGTAAATATACTGATTTTTGCATGCACACGTGAAGCTTATTTAATCTCCAATTCATAACATTAATCAAATCTCACATATAAAGGAACTGATATATTTTCCAAATCAAATACAACTTGAATTAGATGTATCTTTCTTAGATTCAGTTTTCAACCTTTCCTTATTTCACCAAAATTCTTTCTTTGATGTTGCAACTCAATAATACCATATTTACATAATTTCCACGCGCAACCATAAATGGATCTTGTTTACAGATCTGTGAAGTCCTTCTGCTCCTTCTTGAAGACGACTGGTTTTGTGGACACGAAAGGTTCAATCGACTTGGCTATATTTAAAACCGTTAGTGTGGGGCCCATACTAATGTAATTCACTTGTATTTTCTTATCCCTGTCCATTTGTATATATGGACTTTGTGCATTCATTTTAAATTTCAATCCCAAATTAACATTACTTTATGCATGTATAAATACTGTTAAATTAGCATTGAGTATTGTCTGAAACAATTACTTATTTCTATTAAAAGTACTATATTATGCGATATTTATGATTTCAAATAGATCATCAGAAGTTATATATTTTAAGAATTGATGATTGATTATATATAGTGAAGAATTAAAATCAGTAACATATTATAATATTAGTACTCCCTCTGTTTCTCACATCATTTTGGTGTTAGAATTTAGGAGATGCTAAATGAGTGGATGAAATTGATTTGAAAGAAGAAAAAGTAAAATGAGTGGATGTAATAACCTTAAACTTGCCATAAATAAAAAGTGTCAATATAAAAGAAACATCTCAAATTAGAAAGTGTGTCACTATTAAAGAAACTGAGGGAGTATGTTAACAAGTTATGATTGATTATATATAATAAACAAATAAAATCAGTAACATATTCTAATATTAGTACTATGTTATTTTCAGACAATATACATGAGAGACCTCGTAGCTGGTGTTGTCAATCTCTAACCCGAACCGAGAACCCGTCACGGGCTGGCACGATCGAATTCAACCAGAAACTCAATTCTGACCTGAGAGATATATCAACCCGAACCCGAACCCTTACCCGACACGACCGAAGTCTACCCGAGACCCAAATAAAACCCAAGAGATATCGACTCGCACCGAACCCAACACGATCGAACGCAATCTGAAATTGAATCTGACCTAAAATGTATCAACCCGAACCTGCACCCAACACGACCCAAACAACCCGACACAACCTAACCCGACCTGAGAAAAAAAATAACATGTTACTGGATAAGAGGTTGTCTTATACTCCATATGTCCTACTATAAATTGCATATTTAATTATAATAATGTTGAACAAAAAATAATTGACACTGAAATATTAATATTAGTGAAGACTAAACACCGTAAAACTTGCATGAGGCAGTTACTGAGAGCCGACTTGAAATGTCACAATGTAGAGTTGATGACAGGTCGCAAGAGCCGAGATTAGTTCGTGGGCAAATATTAGGATTTCCCAACTCTAACAGTTACTAACTTACTTTTATGTTTTATTGTTACAACTACTCACAAATGTTTGCGAGATTATACATTTTACACGGTTACAAGTTACGCAGTACATAACACTTCATGTATCTATTGATATGATTTAGATTTACATTTTATTTGCACAATTATTGATATGATTTAGACTTACATTTGATTTGCACAATTATTGATATGATTTAGAGTTACTTAAAATTTGCACAATTATTGATTTGATTTAGATTTACATAAAATTTGCACAATTATTGATATGATTTAGAGTTACTTAAAACTGCACAGTTCTTGATATGATTTAGACTTACATAAAATTTGCACAATTATTAATATGACTTAGAGTTACTTAAAATGTGCACAATTATTGATATGATTTAGACGTACATAAAATTTGCGCAATTATTGATATGATTTAGAGTTACTTAAAATTTAGAGTTACTTAATATATTTTTTTAATTGATATGATTTTAGCGTTACTTAAAATTTGCACAATTATTGATATGATTTGGAGTTGCTTAAAATTTGCAAAATTATTGATATGATTTGGAGTTGCTTAAAATTTGCACAATTATTGATATGATTTGGAGTTGCTTAAAATTTGCACAATTTTGTTTACTCCATATTATTGTTCGACGGGAATATAGAGTTACATTAATCACGCATATGTCTACAGTGTAAATAATTTTATTTTGATCATGCAATGTTAATAATTACAATACGATTAAATTGTTAATGTACATTTCTTAGAATCTTTTTACGGTTATGGAATGTGGTAGCCAAATGGAAACTGGTATCTGGCCCGGTTCAACAAGGACTCAGTCACATGGGTTTGGTTGGCTAGATAGAAAATTATGCGGTGATGGAACTTTTCGACTGACTCATGCACTTAGTCAACTAGCCTCGATCCACACAACCATCTTTCCCTTCTTTTTTTTTTTAAAAAAAGTAAATATTTAATTTCATGTTACTGATATCAACCAGCATCATCTGAGAGTAGGAAACGTGGAAGAGTGATCCATACATTTTTCGAGTGCTCGCTCAATTTTGCATAACTAGCTAACGAATGAGTAAGAATATTTCTATCCGTAAGAATTCAGAATGGTAAACTAATACATGTTTAATCAAGAAGGCGTTGTATTTGTCGAATGGTATCAACACAATGTAGCGAGGGCTCAATTTCACCCCGGACCATTCTTACAACCCCGAGAGTGTTGCCAAGAATGTGTAACTCACCGTTGTTGTCCGCAGCTGCCCATTGTACAACATTCAACAAAGCTAGAACCTCGGCTTTAGAAGGATCAGCTCCTCCTTGCGCCCTTGTTGGCATGGCTCTTTCAAAGCGACGCTCTGCATCCAATTGTATGATGACAACAGTAGTCATATCCTCTCCAGTTCCCACATCAAAATAGATCATCCTCCCCTCCTCCAGATGGACGTAACAGCGCATGGGGGTGCAACTCCGTCGACTCTCTCCGTCCATTGGTTCGCTGATTTGAAGCTTCTTAGATTGGCGACAATACCAGTGGTCATCATCTCCGGCGTCAGTCCTTTGTTCTCGAAGAGCTTTTGGTTCTTCTGAAACTATAATCCATCGCAAACCAGAGTGCTTTATTTTGTGTGCTTGATCCTTCAAATTTGGATGCAATTGTGCATCATGTGGAAGTTGGAAACGATGGTGGAGGACGCATTCTCTGAATGCGTCCTCAAAGTGTTTTGATTTTTTTTCTACCAACTTTTTAGATGACGCATTCGTAGAATGCATCCTCACTGTTCATATTTTTTTAAAAAAAATTGGTTTAAAGTACGCATTCATCTCCTAGATGCCTCAAAATGGAAAGAAACGTTAGCATAAAGAATTGCTGCTAACTGTGGAACTCCAGATATAGGAAGAAAAATGCCCATCCACCACCAAAATTCCGCCTTTCACAACTTCAAGAATACGAATTTACTTCAACATGAATAATACGAGTTTTTTCTTTTCCTCAATATTTGTAGTTTCTAAGCTGATTGGAAGGCTCTTGAGACAATCTCATTTAATACATAAGATCAGTCATAAGAAACTCCATGTAAATATCAAATTTATTTTCTATAAAAATAGGAGACACCATGATCAACAATACATCATGATCGGAAACAGTTCCAAGTAACTAAATCTACAAATAGAATTATATTATTATATGATAAACACTAATCCTAACTACTAAATCATGTTACTATATCATTATTTCATTGAGGATAAATCTAAATAACTATTTTAAAAAATATTTAAAAGTCGAGATCCCAATTAAAATTTTTAAAAAATTATTCAATTAAAACACATTTCACTATTTATTAAAAATATTTTATTTTTTAGTTTGAAATGTTATAAATCTTTGAAGTTACTCTATGATTTTATTATAAAAAATCAAACCAATACTACTATTATCAATATTTTTAATTATAAAATATATTATATTCAATTATAAAAATAAAAATTAGTAAATAAAATATAATTTGTTTAAATAATGTGAATATTTAATAGTAACAACATTTAAATAGTATATAATAATATAATATATATTTATTTAATTCAAAAATATATATATTTTTTACCTAATTACAAAAAATATTTATTTAGTAAAAATTACTATTATTTTAATCCTACTTCTAACAAAGGATACTTAAACAAGCATGTGAAGATGCAATGGAACTACAAAGTACAAAAACTCATAATCAGAGTTACTAAATATGTATAAATATATATATATATATATATGTATATATATAAATAAATGTAGAATGACCCTAAGTGACAGTCTTATTCAACACTAATCAATGCTAGCTTTTAGTGACAATTAGGGAGTCGGAAATGTGGCGGTGATGGTGGCCGGAATGCGGATTCAAATTCACCGGTATCAAAATATTCCAAAAGAACGTCACTTTATTGAGCATTGATGCCAACCGAACTAATCATGGAAGACCAACAATAGCCTTGAATGGTCCTCATGCTCTACAACCATCAGATAGATAAAGGGGTGTTGCATAGAATGCATCCTCGTCAACGTGGCAGCACGAAAATCAGCGTGGATTTGAGGACGCATTTAATGAATGCGTACTCGTCGATGTGGCGGCATGGAAATTAACGCTGGATAGGAGGACACATTCCTTGAATGCGTCCTCATTAACACAGATTTTTTTTAAAAAAATGGGGAAACCGAGGACGTGTTTGGGGAATGCGTCCTCTTCAATCCCAGACCAAAAAAAGAAAATTAACGAGGATGCATTTTGTAAATGTGTCCTCAGAAAATCACAATAAAAAAAATTCAAAAACTATGAGGACGCATTTGCCAAATGCGTCCTCCATAACAGCTTCCAATGTGTGCTATTGTAGGCACAGTAATAGAAATTTCTCTCGCAAACTATAATGCAAAGCTCGACGCCGTCATCATTACTTGTGGCGATCAGGTTCTTAAACCAGAGCTCACCCCTGCTTCTCTATGCCATGTCGACTGTATCCTTTAGGTCCAAGCATCTCCATGCTTCTACTGCATAGGTGCATTAAAAAAAAGATTTGACTCGTAGTGCCTCATTCTTTGCCACACCACAAACAGGTTGTAGACACCTCCATTGTTCTCCTTCTCAGGTTTTTAGTCGTTGGTAATGAATCTATCGTCAGCCTCCAAGCCAAGTGTTTTGCACGCTGCAAAATCCAAAAATGCCATAGCTGCCATCTTCCACCGGCGTATGGCGGTGCATTGGAATTCGGCGATTCCACTAGTGCATGGTATGCCGTCTTAATCGAGAAGTTACCGGTGGCAGTAAAATGCCAACTCCAGTGGTCGATTCCCGTAGCGATGTGTGGTTGCATTTTTCTAATAATTGTTGCATCCTCCACGTCCAATATTTCAGCCAAATAATCTTCCCGCCATCTCCACGTATCGGGGTCGATGAGTTCTCCAAACTTGGACAATTCGGCCGAGATACGATCCGGCTCCATGATGAAGAAGTTATCAGCTCCTGTAAGCCAAGAGTCGTGACAAATACTCATCTGCATTCCAGATTTTATCTCCTTCTGGCACCCTAGCCTGAGTACTTAAACTCCTTTTAATACACTCCTCCAAGACCATGACGGCCCGATGTGTCCATTTTATATGCATTATTTAGTACTATTTTGGAGGGGTAAGAGCAACTCTACGCTAATTTACCTCTTCTAAAGGGATTTTGCGTGACAAGGGAAGAACATGGAGGCAATGAAGACCAGAGGCCATTGAAGATCACATTTTCGAAGACTTTTGAAGACTTGCTTCGAAGACCGGAGGCCATTGAAGACCATTTTTGGAGACATTGAAGACTTGAAAAATGAGAGGACTTGCTATGAAAGTGATTGTATACCACAAGAAGAAGAAAAGGAAACAAAGCAAAATTCTGGCACCCGTCGCGAGTCGCGATGGCCTCGTCACGAGACCGTCGCGAAGAGCCCGTCGCGAATCGTGACCAACGGGTGGCCATAATTTCACCTTATCCTCTTTGTACTATAAATAGCACTCTCTTTCCTCTCATTCTCATTCTTTGGCTTCTACATTTTTGGTATTGTTTTTAACCCTAGTTTATTCCATTTTAATCTTTGAATTCTCTTGTATTATGTTTGGTTGTTTAGCATTTATTAGTATGAACTCTTGTAGCTAATCTAATTCTTGGGAGCAATTGATTGAAGCTTCCAAGCTTATGTAGCAAGATTCTATGTTGCTCATTTATGAGCATTTATTGGAGATCATTTATTATATCATTAATGTTGTGTTTTATCTCATTTATACTATGGGTTGTTTGAGTATATGAAATGTTTGTAGGATTGAAATGTTAGGGTGTTAGGAAAGTTACAAATTTCTTAACTCATTTGATATGGAAATCCAAGAGCGTGGATTTAGAACTTCTTGTGTATAATGTGTGGTAATCCTTGCTAGATGAGTATGTTAATGTGGTTTGTTCTCATATTTGTCATATAGATGCAAAGAAAGGTTGAACCTTGAATGTTGTGTGTTCTTAGTTTAATCTAATGAATGATTTGTTTGGTTTAATGACTATGTCTTTAGTAGAAGGCTTGTTATTATTAAACATATTGTCCTTCGGGTGAAATGTCATTGGTGAAACATCCCTATGATGTTGTTTGTCTAGGGTGATCATCAATGAAGTTTGTAAATGGTCGTTGTTTGTCTTTGCAAACTACTCTTAAGGAGGAACGAATGTTG
Source organism: Rubia yunnanensis (assembly GCA_037428765.1). NCBI lineage: Eukaryota > Viridiplantae > Streptophyta > Magnoliopsida > Gentianales > Rubiaceae > Rubia > Rubia yunnanensis. Next base: position 60,909,118 of record CM075071.1, on the reverse strand, counting down.
ATCTTTGAATGAGAAATGATACATTCCCATAGACACTAAATGTAATTGAATGAGCGAATGAATCAATGAGCTATATGAAGTTTGGAAGTGGAAATCAATTGCCCCCAAGGCTCCGTTAATTATCATTTACATCATATCTTTAGTTGTATTGCATGATTAGCATAGTTCTCTTGCTTTGCTAGTTGTTGTATTTCAATTTCATAATTTATGATCAAACCAACCAAACCCCTCCCCCCTTGTTTACATGCTTTTATACAAATATCTATGTATGTAAATGTCTAGTATGTCTTCTCCTATATATGTTTAAACACTTGAAAAGATCCCTCTTCTCGTGGACGACCCCGACTTGCCATTATGTACTTTATTGTAGATAGGAAGCATTTAGGGCTTAAAAGTATTAACTTTGAGAGGTACGGCGACGACCTCCCACAACCTTAAGCTTACTATCACATTGAAAATAGAAAAATTAGGGTAGTACTTATCTTTGAAAACTCTCGTGACCAGTGCTTGTGGATTCATAAGGAACCACCATGCCTACTTCCCCAATAATGCTAAGTTCCCCGCAGGCAAGTTGTGGAATCCCAGTCCTCCATTAGAGTTTGCTCTCGCCATCTTCTCCCATGAAACCCAAGGAATCTTATGTTTGCCCATCGTGGAGCCACCCCACCAAAACTTACAAATCATACTTCGGATGTCTTCCATAATTCCATCAGGGATTGATGAACAACTCATAGTGTATGCCGGAATAGCCTGCAGGACCGACTTGATAAGTATTTCCTTCCTTGCTTTGGATAAATTCCATTCACTCCACCCGTTAATCTTCTGTCTAATTATGTCTTTAAAGTTATGAAGGATTTCTGACTTCCTCTGCCTGATCTCAGAAGGAATTCCCAAATAGGTACCATTCGACGAAACTTTAGGAATCTTCAAAACATCACAAATCCTTGCTCTAGCCTCTTCTTTCGTGTTCGGGCTGAATAGAATACCTGACTTATCTGTGTTTATCCTCTATCCCGAAACATTCTCAAACAAGGTGAGGACCATCGAAGATACTTCGCCTCCCTTTCTGTCACCTCTCCAAAGAGAAGGGTATTCTCTGCAAAGAACAAATGAGAAATCTAAGGTCCAAATCTAGAAGCAGCAATCCCCTTGATTTTTCCTGCACACATAAGGTCAGTGAGAAGCCCAAAAAAGACCTCGAAGCAAATGATAAAAGATAGGGTGAGAGAGGATCTCCCTGTCGAAGGCCACTTTTCGGATGGATCAGTCACATATGTCTGCCATTAAGGATGAATGAGAACAATACTATCTAGAGACACAGCCAAATTAACTTGACAAATTCTTCCAAAAATCCCACCGCCTTTAGAGTGCCACACACAAAGTCCCATTCAATCCTGTCAAAAGCCTTGCTAATATCCAACTTGATACTCATATGCCCCACATTACAGACCCTCATATTCTTCATAGTATGGTGGAACTTGTGTGCAATCAGGATGTTGTCTGTAATCAACCAGCCAGGGATAAATGCCGACTGGGATTCCGAGAGGATCTCTGGGATGATTGGTCTAAGCCTAATTGTCACCACCTTGGATGCTAGACGATACACCACATTACATAGACTGGTTGGCCTAAACTGTGTAATCAGCTTTAGCTCAGGAGTTTTCGGAATCAAGACAATATGAGTGTAGTTCACCTCCGGTTCAAACACTCCTTTGTTCAAAAAATCTAGCACAAATGATGTAACATATGTCCTAACAAGGTGCCAAATTTTTTGAAAAAATACAGGGCTCATACCGTCAGGTCCCAGAGATTTGAACAGGTGCATCTGCTTCACCGCCCTAGCAATGCTAGCTTCAATGTAAGGCCTCATAAGCCTATCGGCCATATCTCACATGATCCGTAGTTGGAGTCATCCTACAAGCTGCTGGATTGCCTCTATCGATGGCTGTGACTATGAGAAAAACCCTCCAAAATAGTCAACAATAATACGCTCAATACTAGCATCATCAGACTTCATCTCCAAGTTGGCGTCCTTCAATCCTCCAACAAGGTTAATAGCACGCCGCCTTGATGCAAACTTGTGAAAGAAACTAGTATTTTTTTCTCCCTCCTTGTACTAGGCCTGCTTCGCTCGTTGCTTCCACTTTACGCTTTCAGCTTCCTGTAGTATATCATAGTCGCACCTTAGCAGGACTATTTTCTCCTTACCTTCCTGCGTGATAGTGCCACTCTCAAACTCCACAATTTCTTTTTTGATTTCCTCTATACGCTTTAGAATATCCAAAAATATAGCTTTCCCCCAGTTCATCAGGCCAAGCTAACAATTCTCCATCCCTTGGGGCAGCGACATCAGATTCGCATTCTAAGCCTCTTCCACCATCCTCTCACAATCACTGGACTTGATCCAGTGAGCTTCAAACCGAAATTTCTTGCTTCTCATTGGTCAGTGCACCGTAGGATCTCATGACTGAAATTGAACATGCAGGCACATATGATCCGAGTAGACCATAGGCAAGACATTGATTAACGGCCACGGAAAGAGATAATGAAAATCCTGTAAAATTTGAAAGTGCGATTCTAACCCTAAGCTCTTCAGCTAATGTGTCGATATAACCTTTTCGCACTATTCCGGTGTTGACTTGGCATTTTCAGGCATTGATCAAACCTAAAAAGATTAAACTTTCAAATTACAAATCTATTGATAAAAATACCCATAGGGTTCTTTTTCTTCATAACCAAAAATACCACCAACCCCGCTCCGCCGCCGTCGGAAGCTGAAATATGGACTTTTCTTAATATTTGGTGTTCCGCCCTTGCCCCTCCCAATTCCCAGCGCCACCCTGCCCCTCCCGATTCCCAGCCCCACCACAACAGCGCCATCCCCTGCGAGAAAACACCCCTGCCCATTCTGATTCTCATCGCTACCACGGCAATGCCACCTCTGCCAGAAAACACCCAACGCAGCGCGTCGAAGTTGTGGCCAACGTATTCGGCACCGTCGTCGTACATGCGCAGAAGGTCGTCATAGGTTAAGCCCTTGTCGACGTCGGTGAATTCACCATAGGTGCTGAAGACCTCGTCGAGAAAGGAGTTTATTTGTTCGTCTTAACATCGTTGAACTTAACGTGCAGGTTCATGGCGACCACGAGGGTGGACATCTACTCCCAGTTTAACCCGCCATCCTGATTTAGGTCGAACAGCTGGAAGATTCTCTTCACCTTCTCCGATATGCTCCCCCTCGTCATTGTCGGGCTCTGGATGAATTGTGGGCGGGTTTTCAATAATGTGGGTCACAAATTGTAGAAATAGTGGAGGTTGTCGTGGATCTGGGGAAGAAATAATATGGAAATGTAAAGAGGAAAGTAAAGAATATTTTTGCTGCTTCTTGTTCTACTTGCAACAATTATAGCGGGTGGAGCACAGAATCCACCAAATGGTTGGGCTGGGGTTATTATGTCGGCGGTGATTTATTTCATTTTTGGGGAAGGGGGTATTTAGAAGAAGAAGATGGACGGTGGGTTTTTTTTGTCCTTTTCTATTTTATATTATTTTTAACGGTCATTCTACCCATTTTTGGTCAATTGAAGGTTTTCAGAGTTAGGTGGACACTTTGGTCCAAGATTAGATTTGCACTCTCATATTTTATCGGATTAGATTGACACTTTCAACTAAAATATAAGGTTATTTTAGCACTTAACTATGTTATTATTATTACTTACACCTCGGCCCTTTTTGGTATTAGCATTTTAATTGACGTTTTGATTGGTTTTGTCTGTTGGCGTTTTCACTCGGTCAAACCGAAAAAAAATGTTTGGTTTCTTGGCTTTCTCATATAGCTTTTCCGCCAAATATGAAACACTAGTAGTAGTAGCGTTTTTGCTTAGCGTTTGACTTTTACCTTTAACAATTACTTCATATGTTCTACTCTAAATTGCTTCTTTACTTTTTCACGATATTCAATGAACATGTTTGACCGTAAATATCTCTAGTTACTTATAATAATGCCTCACAAAAAATTGATAATTAGAAAATAAATGTTAAGATAAATCTAACAATATCTCACATGATACTTTTATTATTTATATATTAATTTATATTTACAGTTAAAGTTTACGAAGTTTGACTCTCAAAAAGTAAATAAGCAATTTAGAGTGGGACGGGGGGAGTACCTTTTTTTCTTTCTACCTTTTAACCTTTCTCTATGTCATTAACATACAACATCGTTTTATGTGTGAGATTTAATTACGAAGTTGTTTTGTGTATTTTGAGATTTAAATTTAACTTTTTCATCGACATCTTTTGGGATTTAAATTTTTTACAATTAAAGTTTACTGTAATCAGATTTTATTTTTCCTCTCTTATTTCAATATTAGTTTGATGAGTATATATAGAGAAATTTTAAAATTGTAAAATTTACCTTATTAGATTTATGTGATTTGCTAATACTAATATATATTTTTGGTACGAACTAATACTAATATACATATAATTTAGAGTGCGTATCTTGAAAGACGATCTTTCCATAAGTCATGAAAAGACCAAGGTTTAAAGTGTAAATTAGAATAAATTAATATAAAATTTTTGGGTTGCATGAACCGGGTTATAAATTTTATAACTACTACATGTTGCATACTAAATTTTTAATGTTGCAACTAAGACCTTTTACCTTTTATTATTCGAATTAAACCCCATCTTTCCATAAGCCTATGGAAAGACCGTCTTTCCCAAGACTTTGCCTATAATTTATATAATAAATAGTTAGATATAAAATTATAATTTTTAAAAATACTTTTAACTTTGTATAAATATTTACATTTAAATATAGTTAAAAATTCTTATATCTAATGAAAATAAGTCAACTAATATAGTTTATATTTATTCTCTTATATTAAATTAGTAAATATATTGTTTTCAATATTAGTGAATGTGATAAATAGTTGAAAATAAATTATATTAATATTAATGAAAATAACAATAATAAAATATGTAAAATAAGTTTATAAATAATGAATGGTCGTCATGTATAAAATAAGTTTGTATAAAGCCGCTAACATCCAACAATTATATTTGTCAAATACTTTTGTAAACCGCTAATTGTCAAATAGCTAACACAAAGTATAGCAAAAAAACCAAGTTTTATTGATCACAAATCTCGTAGTGTGTAAATAAAGAGGTATACACTCGTATAGATGTCTTCAATCCCGAACCCCTAAAACAAAATGAGATCACCTGCCAAAATGCTTACGGGAACATTAATCAATTTGGATAGGCTTCAATGATGGAGTAAAGAGCTGGAATTTTGGTAATCTTGTAGCGAGGGAATCCGCCTTTTTCAAGAAGCATTTTAAATTCAGCCTCAGTCCTCTCCGTTCCCCCGTGGCAGTGAGTCAACATCACCAAATCAAATTCCAAGGCGGTGCTCCCAAACACCGCGTCGCCATCTGGTCTCAGCACCACATCTACAATGAATATTTTTCCAGTTTCTTGTGGGATTGCTTTCTTGCAATTCCTCAAGATCTTCACACAATCTTCATCGTTCCAGTTATGCATGATCCACTGCATGAGATGATGTACAAGGAGCTGAATAGTAGGTAATTTCTTTAATAAAAATGAAACTAAGAATGAGTAATGGCACCTTCAGAAACGCAGCATGGGCTTCGGGGATAGCATCGAACATGTCACCAGCGACATTCTTAACTCCGGCGTGTTCCGGTGCAGTTTGAACAACATGCGGCAAATCAAAGTTGATCCCTTGAATGTGCTTATAAGTGTTTACAATCTCAGCTATTGTGTGACCACTTCCGCCACCAACATCCACCACAGATTCCAAACCATCCCATGCACTCCTGTTGAACCCAGAAACGATTGCATTTATCGTGATCTTCCCAGTGCATTCCATTGCATCATTGAAGAGGTTGTTGAAATTGGGGTTTCGCGCTGCAAAATCCCAGAGGTGGCATCCATAAGCCTTTTCAAATGCATGACCCCCTTCTCTCACACAACGAGTGCATGATTTTGTTGTTGCATAAAGTAGAAAAGTAGACCAATTTGTGGCTGCTTTTGATTTCGGAAGCAGAGGGTTGAGGACGCATTTCCATAATGCGTCCTCCCCTTTTTTTTATTTCAGATTTCTTCCCTTATTGTTTTCGGTAGTGGTTCCATTTTTTGTTTATTTTTTAATGCCACTTGGCAGCGAATTTTTTTTCTTCCGGAAATAGTTAGCATTTATTTTATTTTTTATGAAATCGATTGGAGGAATTGTGTTGGAAACGATTTTATTTTTAGCATCAGTTAGATGACTCGTTTAGAAAATGAAATAATGCCTGATTTAGCATTACTTTATTTTTCCCGAAATGATTTTCGTAGCACTCGTTTTGGGGATCGACTCCTCAGATCCGGCGAATTGTTTCTATGAAAGTATTTGGAGGAATCATTTTTGAGACGAGCCCTCAGACCTGACAATAATTTGATTTTTGAAGGAAAAATTTAGAGGACTCATTTTTTGAAACAGTCTACAAGTCTGGCATTGTCTAGCTGTTCTGGATATTATGCGGAGGACTCGTCTTTGGAATGAGTCCTTGGAAGCCGTCTAATTTTTTTTCTCGGAAAATTAATCACCGAAATGTTGTAAATCAGTGCAAATTTGCATAAATTTATTTCTCGGGAGCTCCTCGAACGAGTCCTGGAATGGGTATTGTTTCCTACAATTATTTTGGAAAAGTTGTAAATGAGATTTGCAATTAACTACGGTGCTAATCTAAACTGTGAATGAAATAATGTTTATTATATGTTGTTATGTTCTGTAAACTTATCGTGAGGAGAATTTTATTTATTGGGGAGAAAGCTTATTATACTATTCCGCCCTGAGTTCGGCAAGAGTGTGGTGTTTCAAATGAGTCGCGATTTTGAGTATTAAATCATCGTGGGTTGCTGCAGTTTGTAACTTACTATTTCTGATCCGCGTGTTTTCGGTCAAGATTGCGCATAAGTAGACTTTTGTGTGTTTGATGAAAATTTGGAAATTAGTCAAATGACGTTTTTGGGTCTCGTTGTTCGAATTTTTTTGACTAGTCTTGAATGTCGGTGCAGGAAGGGAGTATTGCATAGTTAGAATGGATACTAGTTAGTATAAATGTACAGTGTAGAACAGTACGAGTGAAATGTAATGCCGATTAGTGTTGAATAGTATGTACTGTCCTATCGATGGTCTCTGCAAAGCTTTCCACCCGTTCCACACGGGGGAGGACGTATGGTCCTGGATGTCTGCCGTGGTACAACCGTCTGTGCAGGTACATGTTCTTCTTCATGTGGAGCTTCCCCCGGTATGTCCTCCTCCATTTCGTATCCCGCCTCCTCGTTCGGATCACAGTAGGCATATGGAATAGTACCTGTATGTGATGGATCGATATGCGACATGTATCGATGACTGGATATTGGAGTGACATATGCATTGTAATCTGATGCATCCATGTTGTACTGTGAGGGTTCCCCGGCTGATGGTCCGCAAATCGGCGGACTCGCATGTGAGGGCCCCGCTTGTGGAATAGTACCTGTATGTGATGGATCAATATGCGACATGTATCGATGACTGGATGTTGGAGTGACATATGCATTGTAATCTGATGCATCCATGTTGTACTGTGAGGGTTCCCCGGCTGATGGTCCGCAAATCGGTGGACTCGCATGTGAGGGCCCCGCTTGTGGTGGACCAATGTGCTCTGCATGCCCCCTAGCACGAGGCCTCCGACCTCCCTGTCGACCAGGTGGGGCCTGACGGTGGCTTCTGAGGTCAGTTAACTTACACCAGGGGGCGGTTCCTCACAGTGCACAAACGGCTGATAGTGTTGCGGCCTGGAGGGCTGATGCGCATGTTGTAGACTACGTGTGATAACATGATGCATCCTCCTTATGACGTCCGCACAATGTGGGGGCCAACCATCCAAATTAATGTCTGACATGCCATGCAACTGTGTCATTGCCTGCAACTACAGAATCGAGATGAATATGTCAGATATGTAATGTTGAGGAGCTCTGTTGTATTCTTTGTTGACAATATTTGAAATTTAGGACATACCAAGTACTCCGCGGTTGCACCGTCCCCGTGGAAACCCTCAGTAGCTGATACAGGCCGCCCTGGTTGATCAATGAATGACACCGTCTTGCGGAAGTACCACTCCAAGTAATCACGGCTGGGTAGGTATGGATCCGCACTCCCCAGTGTGGGTACTTGTCGATTGGCCCAATGTTCCCAAGTGTCGAGATATCTTCTGAGCTCGACACGCCAATCCATGCCAGACCTTCCTCGACGGTCTCTAGTATGGAGTAAGTTGTACTCATCCCTACTGACCAACTGGGTGGGTATTGGCTGGATCAGGCCGAACTGCCGGAGAACACGATGCGCGTGATGGAACTCCACGGCATGCCAGCAGATGAGGTCGACGGAAAGCAGCTAATTGTTTCTACCATCTGTACAATACCGCGGGAGTTGCTCCAGGACGTCCTCCGTATATGGCTGCCAGATGAACTGAAACAACATGCATGTGTTGCGGTTAGGTAAATGAAACCATTTTTCGTGCGAAGTCCAGAAATCAAAATCCAGTTATTCCTATACCTGATTGTGGTTGAGAGATGTAAGTTGATCACGGTACACTTTGAGAACGTGCATTGGCGATTGTGAACAATCGTAACGGGCCCTCCACCTATGAGGAACCGAGTGAAATACATTAGCCATACTATGGAATTGCATGTGGACTTATGAATACCGCATATTGAGGAATCAGACATGTACCGGGATCCAAGAGCACTCATCGTCACTGTCACCGTCACCGGTAGTGCCCCGGCAGGACGGATGGATGGTATGGGTTCCCATGCCCACAACTGCCAGTAAATGCAATAGAAATGCCCATTAATATGAAGCACGGTATGTATGAACGACTATGGAGAACAACAGTTTTACCTGTAGCAAGACAAGTGGCCCAGATATGGATTTAGATTGTGGGATTGCCGTGTCACATAATGACCTGTACAAGCATGCAAGAATCGAACTCCCCCAACTGTACCGATGGACTGCACCCAGATCCGTCAGGGCGGATAAGTAGAGCAACGGGATGAGGTGGCCGGACGTGTCGGACATCAGCATTCCCCCAAGAAGCAGCAGAATGAAAACCCTAGCCCGCTGTTGACATTGCACATCAGTGGGATCAGTGGGGAACGGACTGTGCAATAGCGTTCCCAACCACCTGGCCTTAATGCGACCCCCCCTGATACAAGTGGGGTCTGGTGTAGCTCCCAGGTAGTCTGTGCAGATCAGCTGCCAGTCCTCCGTACGCCTAACGGTGTCAACACCTGTTACTGGGATGCCATCAATCGGTAGACCCCATAGGACCCCTATATCCTGCAAGGTGACCGTCGCCTCCCCCATCGGTAGGTGAAACGTGTGCGTCTCTGGGCGCCAATGCTCCACTAGGGCGGTGATGAGGGAGTGGTCAATTTTTATTGCGGCAGAGTCCAGGAGTCCCTGAAATCCCACATCGCGTACGTACCGCATAACCTGTTCTGGCAGTCGCTCGGTCCAACATGCCCCGTCGCACCGACGCACCTGCAGTGTCTCGTTCTCTAAATATCCATTGTATAGGGCACGAGCACGGTGCTCCTGATGGAGGTACAGCAAGTCCTCCTCAATGGGTCCTGGATGGTACATGGTGTTTTCCTGCGCGCAAATACCAACCCAAGTTAGATGTTTTTTCTGGAAGAATAGCACAGAAGAAAGAAACACTGCGTAATGTGACACATATTTGGAAAATATAAGTAATACCACATAATCTGCTACACATATCATTTAATACAAGAAATACTACGTCACACTACGAACGACAGACTAAGCATGCCCTTTTCCATCGATGTACAATGCAAACCAAATGAAAGATGGAGGTTCTATTACAGACACCGTATGACACCACGATACTAAGCACGGCCACGCCTACGGACGGCCCTGGTTTCACCCGCCACCCTGTCATCCATCTGATTCCTTATCCTCCTCTCCGCAAACTTTCCACGCCTCCTGTTGCGAAACTTTTCTGCATCAGGAATCAACCTCCAACCAGAACGCTGCCAGAGTGATGGATCTCGCACGGGCATGAAACCCTGACTGTATTGTTGGACATATGTGGTCGTGTGATACACCCTGTCACATAGACTAGCAGGGTCGTCACGTCTATGCCGAAAAACGGCCAAGGCATGGGAACAAGGGAAACGAAATATTTTCCATTCGCGACAAGTGCACTCCCTTCTTCGGTATTTGATCGTGTACTGTCGTTCACTAATGCTCCCATCGATGTTCCTCGCCACAACCCTGTATGTCTGCGACACGTGCCCGAACAGGGTGACGATATGTCCCTGTGCCAATGTATCCTGCTTCTGGAACTTTTTCCAGATCCTCTGAGGGAACACGGACCTGGACAGACGGGCAATATCTCATAATCAGCAAACCGGCACATGGGTAAATCTGAAAATGCAATTAACTGACAATATACCTCCAATTCGTAGCGTCCGTAAGCCTTTGTGCAAACATTTCAGCCGTTCACTCGAACGTCGCTTTGACACACGTTGTTATTGAAAGGTGGCGTGCACGCCATAAGCAGTTGTTGAAGCTCTCTGATAGATTCGTTGTCAAAATTCCCCAACGTCGATCACCATCATCGAAGGCAAGACACCACATACTTCTATCTTGCCGTTCCAGCCAAGCCCAAGCGGACGGATCCATACTCTCCAGCTCCTCCTTGTACTCCCTCCACCTGCTCTCGCGCCTGGCACTACCGAGCTGCCACACCAGGGACTTCATGAGCGCATTCTTGAACTTCCCACGGTCATGTGAGAAGAAGTTTGACTGAAAATGCCGCAAGCAAATCCGGTGGTATCCGGCTGGCTCCATCCACTCCTCCATATTTGTCACCGCATTTACAAGTCCTGCGTGCCTATCTGATATGACACAGATTGGTCTGCTATCACCACCAACAACGTGAAGACGCAGTCTCCCCATGAACCAGTTCCAGCTTTCATTCGATTCCTCGTCGACAATTCCGTAAGCGATAGGGAGGATGTAATCATTTACATCGTGGGTCACGGCGACCAGCATTGTGGACTTATATGCACCTCTCAAGTGAGTGCCGTCGACGCTGATCACTGGCCTGCAGTGGTGAAAGGCTGCAATTGCCTGACCAAATGCCCAAAACACAAATTTAAATTTCCTACACCCGGGACCGTGTATTCTGTCAGGTACGCCAGCCCAATCAACAACGGTGGTCGGATTAGCCCTTACAAGCTCATCCATAAAAGTTGGGAGCTGCTCAAAAGAATCCTCCCACGTTCCAAATACCATGTCAATTGCTTTCTGCCGAGCATACCAGGCCTTCTTGTAGGAGATCGTGACATTGAACTCATCATGCACTTGAGCTCGCACATCTTTCACTGTGTACGAAGGGTTAACATCAATGTGGTGGTGGATTGAACGGGCGATCATCACCGACGTCAGATTCACGTTACCCGTAGATCGACCAGCCCCGACACACCCATGGCTACTTACCCATTTGGTGATCTGCCACATACCATGCGAAGCCTTTTTCGAAGCTCTACAAACCCAAACACAATTCCCAGTTCCTTCGACGACATCCTTGCATTTCGTATACCATGTGCGTGAACTGCTCTCCACAACCCTGTGTTCCCTGTTCATCATAGAACTCCACCGGGAAATAGCTTCGACCAACTGCGGCTTTGTCTGAAATCGCATACCCACGTCCACTGCACCAGTCTCTTGAACATAGGTAGAAACGCCAGACCCAAAATGGGTAGGGTCATAGCTATCCTCATCGGGGCCCCCATAATCTCTATACTAGGCCTGTGTATCCGGGTTTGCAAGAATATGAAACGACGTGGGTACATTGTTCGTGCACACCAATTGCTCTTCCTCGTCCCCGGGATTCGAATCGGTTGACAAGGAACGATCATCCTCAGTTCCACCGTCAAGTTCAGCATCCTCGACATCATCTTCGCTGCCATCATGCTGAGCATCGCGGTCGCTAATGTCACCCGCGTAATCATTGCGGAAGACATTCTGCTCGCCATAGTCTACCACATACATACCACCACTTGTGGACGGCTGGGCACAATCCACGTGGCCATACCTTCCAGGTTGGCTGGACTCACTAAATTCAAGACCCCGGCTACGAACAAGTGGTCGTATACTGGGTACAGCGGCGGAGTTATGCACGTTGCTCAGCAATGACATGAACGTGCTTCCTCGTGCCCCATCATTAGCGATTGGTAACTGTTCCATGACAATGTAAAAATCTGCGGAAGACAATGACATTCGATCGACAATGTTGAAGAAGAACGTGGTTGACTCATCATCTTCCACGGGATAACATCGATAGTATACCGCAGAACCAATCAGCTCGGGACATCGGAAATACATTTTCAACGAATAACTCTCCCTCACAATGGCCAGTCTCGTTACAATTAAATGAACCAATTCCCAGTGGTTCATCCTCCTCCAGAGTCACAACTTGCTCCGGTACTGGAGGATCATAATACACACCCACACTCAAATCAAACTTAATCTGACCCCCTCTATACATATACACCGCCAAAAACATCGCAGAACTGCAACACACAAACACATAACTTCAGATTCATACTAGTTGGACATTCCTATTCATTGTATCCTTAAGTACGTACATGTACTCCACCCGGCCACTTTAACAGCACTATCGACACGGACAGGACATAACACATTAATCAGTTCAACTGCTACACATAGGCATCACTTTCATTTCCTTCCCATTCCACATTCTAGTTCACAAGATCCTCAAATGTCATTAATTTTGCTACAAGCTCAATACATCAATCACTAAACAATTCCGATAATTACTGCATTCAATAACACGAGATCATTATCCGCAACAGACCATACTTAATCATTGAGGGTACACACAATTAGACAACACAATCATACACATACAATTAAATTAACTAAATTACTCCGACGTACCAACAAATTATAATTCAACCCAAAAGGCAACAACTGACCGACGACCGGCAATGTGCCACACACACATAATGTTGGAACACGTTCGAATTGGAAGGTTCACCGCAATTAACTAATAGAAAATGGATAACAGAGTGGGAGGGATTCTGAGACTTACGGAGAAAGTGACAAAGGTGGCACGGGCTGCGGTCAACGTGGTCAACGTGGACAATGCCGGGTCCACGAGGTCAGCAACGGGTCAATGCGGGCAACGTCGGGTCAATGGGGTCAAGGCGATCAATGCGGGTCAACGCGGGTCAATGCGGTCAAACAGCGGGTCCGACGGCATCCACTTCAACCCGAATACGATCTCTACAACCGAAATCCGATTAAGAAATCAGTAGCAATTAACAAAAAAACCAAACAAATATTCAGCGAATGAAAAGGAAAATACCGGATCCCATAAAAAATTCAAACTCCAGATAAAAATGGCGGAACGCCGGTAGAGCAATGCCGGAGAAAGACTGTAGACGAATTCCCGGGATGGCAAGACACTAGCGAAAATAAGGCTAACAGTGGGAGAAATGTGAGAAAGGATTGCTGAAGAAGATGGACAATGTTGGAAGGGATGTGACAGGCGCGGGCGGTCGTCGCGCCCGCGCGCCAAAAGATAATTTATAAGCCCTAAATGCTTACTTTCTACAGCTAGGTAGATAGTGGCAAATCGGGGTCGTCCAATGAGAAGAGGGATCTTCCTAAGCGTCTAAGCACACAAATGGTTGATATACTAGGCTAGGAGTAACTATATTTACACACACTTAAAAGCAATGTAAAAGGGGGGGGGGTTGGTTGGTTGGTTGGTTCCTAAGTTACGAAAGTAAAAAGACAGGATAACTAGCAACGTCAAGTGACTATGCTAATCATCAAACGAAACTAAAGAAAAGGGGTTTTAAACTACAAAGATAAAATGCCTTGGGGGCAACGAATATCCACTTCCACATCTAATGTAGTTCATCGAATCATTCACGCATTCCATCATATAGCATTCATGACCCAACGCTCACACACCCATCTAGCAAGTACCACAACACACACACCACAAGGAGTTCTAAGTTCATGCTCGTAGATCTTCATGCAAAGGCGCTACAGAGTTCGTCACGTTCCTACACCTAAGCAATTCAACCACACAAGCACTCCCTATGCTCAAACCACTCATGGCACACATGCAGTGAAACACACCGTCAAGAATACATAAACGCCAAACAACAAATGCTTCAAGAATGAGTTTAAATCACCTATTCAATACTTCAACTACTTGTCGTGGAGACTGAACTCCTATCCTTCTTAGTTCGTAGTATGCGAGAGTGAGTTCGACATCTCTCGTCAAACCTCACCAATGACTCCCGAGTCGCGACCACGACTCAAGGTGTCATTGGTGGCATTTAGCACGAAGGACCAACAAGCTTGGCAATGCCTATGACCACTACACCGTGACTAGGCATTGAACCAATTCATGCAATTACACGAGATTGGATGAACGTGCAACGCACATTCATCCGGGAGCATATGACTCTCTCGTTTGCTACACAAACGAACATGACGAAGAGTTCGACATCAATCACATTCGCCTAGCACATTGTCAACACACTAACACAATCAAAAGCTCTAATTCACACTCATACATTACTAACAAGAACAGGGGGGAAATCAACCCAAATCCCCCAAACCCTAGCTAGCAATTCATACAAGCATTCATATCATCAAGCTCCCAACAACATCAATGCAATCAACAATTAACATTCAAAGCACACTAATTGCACAATAGAAAAAACATCAAATAGATATATAGAAATGAGTTCTTGCTACATAGATAGTGGAAGCTTCAATCCTTTGCTCCCAAGAACAAGAACTACCCTAGAACAACAACAAAAGACATAATCAAACTAAGAGAAAGCTAAGAAAAGAAAGAAGAAGAAAAACCTAAAATTGGCGCCCCAAAACCAGAGAAAACACGGGCTGAAAAAGCTGGAGAAGAAGAGGGAAAGAGATGGTATTTATAGTGCAAAGAAAATAAGAATGATTTCTGGCCGCCCATTGGTCGCGACTCGCGACGGGGTTCGTCGCGACTCGCGACGGTGTCGCGACGGGATCGCGATGGTGTCGCGACGGGGTCGCGACGGCAGCCACAGTTTTGCATTGTTTCTTTGTCTTCTTCATAGCCATCCCTCTCACTCTTCAAGTCTTCAACAGCTCCAAAATGGTCTTCAACGGCCTCCGGTCTTCATGTCTTCGAAGTGAGTATCCAAAAGTTTTCGAAAGTATAGTCTTCAATGTCTTCCGGTCTTCGTTGGTTCCGTGTTCTTCCCTTGTCACACAAAATCCACTTAAAAGAGGTAAAAGAGTACAAAGTTGCTTTTACCTCTCCTAAGTGAATTTCAAGGTAAAACACAAGCTCTCGATAATAAAAGAGCACAAAAGTGATCATAAATACTACTAAATAATGCGCCTAAAATGGACACATCCGGATGCAATTCGGATGTATTTAAGCACAAAATTCTGACGCAGTACGCCACGTGGCAGCACCGGATTCGACCGCCAATTCCACTTTTGACCGAATTTTTTTAAAAAAAAATTAAATCCACCGAGGACGCATTATCATAATGCGTCCTCTCCACGTGGATCTCCCCCATTCGACCGACAATTGGACCACCTTCCGCCGCAACGTGCCATCACCCTTGGCCGACACGTGGCCTCTCCTCCATCAAGCAATTGGCCACGTGGCAATTGACCAGAAAAAAAAATTCAAACGGATTGGAGGACGCATTACCATAATGCGTCCTCGCCATGTGGCAATTGCTAATTTTCACCAGAATTTTAAAAAAAATTCAAATGGATTGGAGGACGCATTACCATAATGCGTCCTCGCCACGTGGCAAATCCCCCACTCGGCCACGTGGCAATTGCGAATTTTCACCAGAAATTTAAAAAAATTAAAATGGCTCGGAGGACGCATTACCATAATGCGTCCTCGCCACGTGGCAAATCCCCACTCGGCCACGTGGCAATACGGAAATTTGAGCTGAATTTTTTTGAAAAAATTTTAATTGGCTTGGAGGACGCATTATGATAATGCGTCCTCGCCACGTGTCGCGACACCGTGCGTCGCCTGATATTTTTGACCGAAAAAGTAAAAAAAAAAAAAAAGAGAGGACGCATTACCATAATGCGTCCTCCATAGGAAGTTGCCGTTTGTGGCAACTGTAGCAACAATCAAGTCATTTTCTCCTCACACAACTGCTGAGCTGGTGCCACGGGTTAACATTGTTTTGCATCAGCAAGAACGGGGCTAAGCTCAGCGTGTTGGCATCGTCGCGTAAAAGCCACCGCGAGGCCGGGGACGGGCCATAGAGCGTGCCACCGGAGCCGGGAGAAGAGACGGAAGTGAAGATTTTGGTGTGGGCGAATAGACGCATGATTCGTGAGAGGTGAGGTATGTTTGGGGAGGAAGCGTTGGTGATTTTGGAGGCAATTTCAGGGAGTGATAGAGGGCGATTTTGAGAGCGTAGAATGTCCGAAATTCCAAGCTCCACAGCACATTTTAGAGCCATTGATTTCACGGAGCTGTAGATGTGTTTCCACACCTCTGCTTGGCCTTGAAGAAGCTCGGTTGCTTCATCCATCCTTGATGAACACACAATGGATGAGGTTGTACGTACCTCCTACTTATCTACAAATTCTCAAATCTAGATCATAACTATCTTGCCACATTTTGTAATTAATATCCTACTCATCTTAAAAGCCAGTCAATGCATCACAAGAATCTTGCATAGATTTTGGAATCATCTAGCAAAAATCTACATTTTCAAATGGTCAAACCTTTCATTTATTTTGCACGACCAAGCATAATCATCTTTTCAAATCGATTCATTATTTTTCAGAGGCATGTACGTCACTCTTTGTAAATTGATGATTTAATCTATCACGGTATACCTTCCACAAAGACTTTAGTTTTATTGATTCATATTGGCATTTCAAGTTGTGAAACGAGGATCAAATGAGTGGTGATGAGATATGAGTGTGAAGCCCAAATCCTAAGACAAGCCCAGCATCATCGCAGCCCCCGCTAAGAAAATCTTCGGTCAATTATATGCTTCTTTTTTTTTTTTTACGCTCTAATATGTATACGTATCGTATAGTTATTTAACTTTATAAAACAAATATACTTTTCTAATAAAAATGAAATTTTTATTTATATTTTAAATTCTAAAATAATTCTATTTTATTTTTCGAATTCTTACATTGTCCCATCATTATTGTTGACTATAAATTAGTATAATTTTATTTAATTTTCGTTAATTTTATTAATTATCTTTTTTGAAATAAATTACCTTCATTGCATCTTAACAACCACAATTTACAACTCTGCCAAAACCTACTAGTCTCCTATCATAAGGGTTGCACAATGCCTCCTAATTTTAGGATTCACCCATGCTCTATACACTACCACATCCAAAATTGATTTTGTGACTTCCATTACATGTATACACTCTCGACGCCGGAAACAAATCTCATTTCGTACCCTCCAAACTTCATACACCGATTTAGCAATCAATAGTTTCATGAGCATGGCTCTCCATCCCTTCCCTCTGCATTTACAAATAATCCAGGGAAGCTCCGCATCCCACGGCTGGGGTTGCCTCCAGATTTGCGCCCATTGCAACACACCTGCCCAAATTCACCTTGTTGTACCGCAATCAAACAAAATATGCTGGAGTGTTTCGACTTCACTACACATACCACATGTATCGTCAGCCAATAGACCAAACTTCTTCAGCTGCTGCTTGGTTGGTAATCTGCCATGACAAGCCAGCCACAAAATAAATTTAGCCCTCGGTCTAGCCAGGTTACCACAGAAGAGTTTACTCCACGCTACTCTCTGTTGTGCCCCCCGTAATTCTTGGTATACTTCCTTGGTGCTAAACCTGGGCCTGCTCAATTGCTACTTCCAAGCCTCCAATCCCTGAACTTTGCTTCGACATTTACCGAGACTCTTCAACATCCAGGATGCAGAATCTGGGAATTCCACCTCCAGCACCCCTCTGCCTTTTATGTATATAGCATGCACCCATCGTATCCATAGCCAATCAGATTTGCGGCATAAATTCCCAAAGGTTATTATTCTGTATAGCAGTACTCCACGCCTGCAGATCTACAACATTCAGTCCACCAGCCTACTGTGAATCACAAACCTTCTCCCAGGCCACATGGGCTTTCTTGGTGATGGTTTCACCTCCACTCCACAAAAAGGACCTGCATAATGCTTCTACATGCTTGATCACAGTTTTAGGAACTGGAAAGCATTGCAATCAGTAGTTTACCACATCAAATAAGACACTTTTTACCAGCTGCAATCTACCAGTATAACTTAACAATCTATAGCTCCAATGCTTCAGTTTATCAATCATTCTATCTACCAAAGGCTGGCATGCAAACACAGACAATTTCTTGCTGGTCAGAGGTACCCCTAAATACTTGAAAGGTAGCATACCTTCCTCAAATCCAGTAATAGCTAGAAACTGTTGCTTTTGTTCATCATCCACTGAGCCAAAAAAGACTCTGCATTTGGCAGAATTTACTCTCAATCCAGTTGACTTCTCAAATTGCCCATATGCCTACATCAGGGCTGAGACTGACTCTGGATTCCCACTGGAGAAAGTAAGAGCACATCATCTGCAAAACTGAGATTCATCAATCTGATATCTTCACATTGAGAATGGAATTTAAATTCCTTCCTCCCTTCTATAGCTTGAAGACACCTGCACATATACTCCATTACCAGCACAAATAACAGCGGGGAGATTGGATCTCCCTGCCTCAAACCTCTTTCAGCAGGAATAAAGGTGGTCAGTTGGCCATTAATGTTGTATCTATAGCTAACTGTAGAAACACATAACATGACCCACTCCACAAACTGTCGAGGTAGCCCTAATTCACTCATGATTACCTGCAAAGCCTTCCAATCTATAGTATCATAAGCCTTTTGTATGTCCATTTGGATTACACATCTGGCAGGTCCACTCTTCCTGTTGTATCCCCTAACCAATTCATATGCAAGCATAATGTGGTCGTGGATGTTCCTTCCTGGAACAAAGGCTGCCTGATTCTCCTGAACCATTTCTGCAATAACTCTGCTTCGCCGACCTGTTAAGACCTTCGAGGTGATCTTATACAGTGTGGAGCAACAGGAGATAGGCCTGAGATCCCGTGCCCTTCTAACAGCAGCATGTTTTGGAATCAGAGTCACCAATGTGTTGTTAACTGCTCTGTACAATCTTCCTTGTTTGAAAAATTCCTGCACAGCCTCCATGACATCTACGCTGACCACCTGCCAGTTTTTCTTAAAGAATTTTGCTCCATACCCATCTGTGCTAGGCGCTTTTAAGTCTCCAATACTCTTTAGAGCCTCCCAAACCTCCTTCTCCTGGACTTCCTGAACCAGCATTTTCCTGGCCTCCACACCCAGTCTCCTTCCGTTTCTTAAGACTGCAATATTGACTCCCTCTAAACTTGTGGCTCTCCCCCCCCCCCACCAGCCTCTTATAGAACTGGAGAATCTCCCCCTCCATGGCTTCTTGGGTACAGAACAGCTCCCCTGAATCTGATTCCAGCCTCTCCAATCCTACCATCTTGTTTTTACCTTTGACTGTGGCATGAAAGTAGGCATTATTTCCATCTCCCAGCCTTAACCAATCTATTTTTGCCTTCTGTCTTGCTATATCTTCATCAATCACACTCCATTTCTGGACTTGTTCAATCCCCCTTATCACAAACTCAATTTTCTCCTTATTGAATCTGTCAAGTCCCAAAGCTTTCTGAGCTAGTTCCAGGTTTTTCCTCTCCTCTTCCAGTTTCTTTTTTGCTCCACTAACTTGCTTAGAATGCTCCTTAATGTCCACCTGGAGCCTTTTCAGCTTATGCCAAACCACAAACATTGGCCTTCCTCTTAACTCCTTCTGCCAGCTCAGTTTGATATCCTCCAGTACATCCTTTCTGTCCAATCAACAATTTAGAAACTTGAACTGTTTGTGCACTGGTGTCAGCTCCTGGGGATTGTAATCCGGACCAAGGCATGGTCAGAAAATCCCTGGTTCGAGGTTATCCACCACCATCTCAGGATATTTAGTAAGCCACTCCAGGTTTGCTACTGCCCTATCTATCCGAGAGTAGATCACTCCATTCAATTACCGGTTAGACCACGTGTAATAGTCTCCATTACTCTCACATTTAAACAAACCTTCTCTCTGCATCATTTGCTCTAAGTCCCAGTATTCCTGCACCACCACTTCACTTCCTCCTATTCTATCTTTTAGTGTAAGAACATTATTGAAGTCTCCAACTACCAGTACTGGGCCCTACACCTGTGAGGTAGCCCCCTCTATCTCCTTCCACAGTTTCTTCCTCATCTTCAATTGGTTTCCAGCATACACTGCAATCATCCAGTACATCATAGCTCTATGTTTATCCTGCACTGCCACTAACATCATTTGATCAGACATTTATGTGTCTGGATCTCCACCTTCCTGAAATCCCACAATACCCAAATCCTGCCATTATAGTGGCTGCTATAATTATCAGCAAATTTCCATTTATCACCAAACTCCTTCCTGATCCCCTCAGCTTTTTCCTGTTTCACCCTCGTTTCTAGAAGCACAACAACATCCAGTTTTAGACCAATGAGATGGGAGCTAATCTCATTCCCCTTTGCTTCCTTGTTGAGCCCCCTAACATTCCAGGCACCTATCATGGGCCTAAGCCCAGATCCTTCTCAGGATCCTTCCAAATCCTGAGAGAATGGTCAAATTTCTCCGCTAGACTGTCTCCATCCTCATTGTGGAAATCAATGGTCCCAAGTTGCTCCAGCTCCATGGCCATTTTTCCTTTGTTTTTAGACTGAACCAAAGTCCATGGAGCTGAGTCTGTTCCCTGTACAACATTGGATTCCCCTGTCTCCATTTTACCATCCTGCACTATCTCCTCTTTGTGTTCCACAACTTTCTCCTGTGCTTTCACCTTCCATTGCTGAGTCACCTTCTTACTATCTTGCCCACATTTATGGCCTCTAATATGACATGTCTCACAGAATAGCAGCTTTCCCTCCACTTCAATTTTCTGCTTGAGGATACTCCCATCAACATCTCGGATTTTCACCACCTTTGGCACTGGCTGGGAGATATCTATCTCCACCATCAGTCTGGCATAAGAAATCCTGAGTTTACTAGCTGTACATTCATCTGTGAATAGGGGTTTGCCTATCACACTTCCTATATTCCCCAAGCTTTTAACCCCCCAAGGGTATAATGGAAGCCTAGGCAGTTTCACCCAAACTGGAACAGTTCTTAAACTATCTTTCTCCATGGAAAACCCGGCCTTCCACAGATGGAGAAACATAGCCATTCCATAAATTGTGTAAGGGCCCTTCTTCATAACCTCCTCCCTATCCCTCTTACTGTTGAACTTAATCACAAAATAGCCTTCATCGTTATAAAGCAACTCCGGATTCTCAACAAATGCCCAATTATTCAACATAAACCGTTTAACCGCATTCATGGTAAGCTCCCCTCCTATAACATACATAATTAGGGCAGTCTCCCAGTACTTCAATTCTGACTCTACATCACAAGGTTCGATTTCCACCTCAATTTCCCCATTCACCATTTTCGGAGTAGAGAATTCCATGTTCATACCATTCATCGGTATCATATTTCCCCTAATCACATCCACCCATAGATTACCCTTCTCAAATCTATTCGCAGTATTAATAGGGGCAGGGATTTCAGGTCTTACCGATTTAGCAATTGAACCTACCCGGTAACTTTCTGCTGTACCAACCTCCTTCAGTTTGCTCTCCTTCTCCTAATCCACCTCCAATTCCATGCTAGGAGCCTCCACGCTCCCCTCCCTCACCGAGCCACACCACTCCACCGTGGTTAGAGACACCTTCTTCCTTGGCCGTCCCCTTCCTCGTTTCATAGCCGGCGCAATCGCAATTTTATTAATTATCATAAAAAAAATATGTTAGAAAGTCATAATAAAATACAAGTATTAATTTACATGAAAATAATAAGTATAGAAATAACATCTTAAATAACATGAAATTAGATCAACATAATTTTTTAAATATTTATGACAAAATATTAAATGAGATTAAATTCATTATATTGTCTATATACTTCTATTTATTTATAAAAATCACCTACCGTAAAAAATTTAGGCAAAGTCTCAAGAAAGACCATATTTCCATGGGCATATGGAAAGACGAGATTTAATTAGAATAATAAAACGTAAAAGGTCTTAGTTGCAATATTAAAAATTTATTATGTAACATGTAGTCGTTATAAAGTTTACAACCCGATTCATGCAACCCAAATATTTTAACTTCATTTCTTCTAATTTACATTTTAAACCTTGGTCTTTACATGACTTATGGAAAGACCGTCTTTCAAGAGACGGACTCCAAAATTTAATACTTATTTACATAATAACAAATCTATATTTAATATTTAAATTTAAAATATATTATTTATAACTACAAACAATAGATAATAAACGATATTTTCAACTACTAATTAATTATGAAATATAAAATTATTAATTTACAATAAAAATCCTTAAATATTTGGATTTTTATAATCATCTAACAAGAATATGCTACATTAACAGTTAGTCAGACCTTTCACAATTATTTTGCACGAGCATAAGTGTTTTGCGATAACATATTAATCTCGTCAAATTGATTCACTAATTTTTTAGAGGCGCCTCACTCTTTGGAAATTAATAATTTAATCTATCACGTTTATACCTTCGATAAGTGATTTACTTTAATACTCCCTTCCTTCCAAAATAAATTTTCTAATCCGATTTTTAAGAATCAACTGTATTGATGTTTAACTAGTTTAACGTATGTAAAAAATTCTTAAAAAATACTGATTCAAAAATATATATTCTAACGAATCTAAAAACATAACAAATGATAATATTATTACATTTATATTGAGAGAATTTAATAACTGAAGTTATCTTGGTTTGAGTTTAGTATGACTAAACACCAACAACACAATTTTAATATGATCAACCATAGAAAATCAATTATCAACCATTTATGTCGTTTATCATCGAGAAGTTGCAACGAAGTGTTCGCCTGATGGTGGTACTCATCGAGCCAAACCTCGCACCATCTCTCTGCAACAACTTGAATTTCGTACACATGGTACGACCCTTGGCCCTCTAGGAAGTCTGTCAATTTGAAACTTATAATGTTAGTGAAGAATGTTGTGTGTAATAGAAATTTTGAATAACTAATTTTGAGATGTAATTTTTACCTCCAAGATATTGTTTGTCTCTGAATGATTAGTAAATTCTTCCATGAAGAGCATGGCGGAGTACCCACAATGCCATGAAGGTACTGCACAAAAATGGTATATTTCATTACCGGTTCTTAAGTAATAAATGATGTGGATGAAATGATAGAATGACTTACTCTAATGTTCTTGATTTTCTAAGTGTAGTCGGGTTCTGACTCTGTCTTTCTCTTCTTCCTTTGGTATGTGCATGCAAGCCTGTCATGAAAGTAAATGAAAATGGTAACTTCTTCTAGTATATTACAATACTAACTTATTATTTGATTGATCGTAACACCTGGAAATGACCCTGAGTTCGATCAAGTTGGTTGGTTTGATACCCCCCGACAATGTGTCCAGCTTGAAAGCCTCTTCCGTTCTAGGACGGATAATGATGAGGTACCAATGATCAGTGCGGGAAAATTACAGGAATTAGTTATAGAAATGGGAGAGGTTTGAAATGTAAATGTAAATTTTTTTTAAAAAAAAAGCCTTACATTCTATTGTAGGGGACAATGTAGAACTCAGCTTTTGTTTCCTTCATTGTTGTCCAAATAAGGCTGAAACGCTTTTCGACCTCCTGTCGATGTTGATCAAGTTTCCACTGTTTGTAGGGCGAAATTGGATGTGGTCTGCATTATCTTCCCAGATTTTCTCCCAGAGGTGCCTATATCGGTAAGGATAGTTAAAGAATTAAATCCTAATTGATTAAAAATACAAATAAGGACATAAGGTTTGAAAATCACCTCATTCACACATCGATCTATGCATTATCAATCCAGGTCATCGAATTCATATTCCCGAGCTTCTTCCCAAACTCGACCAGAACATCTATGCCCACATCGTTGGTGTACTTGCGTGCAAAGTTTGATGGTCGAAAGACAGGGAAGAACATGCAATCCTTATTCTTTATCATTTCTAGGATAGCTACATTGCATTCCCAGATGAATCTCTCCATAATGGGCCAATCTCTCAGGTTTCTTTTGTTGATTATCTGTGGCGGAAAAATTACACGAAATGCTACCTTACATATCCAGAAATCACTGGTTGTAGGCAATGAATAACAAAGGTTTGCGGTTCAGTGAAGGACCTGTTTTGGTAGCTTCTTGAATTGTTCTCTCGGTGACGGCTGGTAATTAAGGCTTGAGTGGGATCTCTTCCCGGTATTATCCTGTTACATGAATTCATAAATATGCACATGTCATTGTAATTTGTGCAAAATGAAAGTTAAGGTGTTACAAGAATGTAACTCATCGTCGGTGAGAATCATAACCTCTTCATCCTCGTCGTCCATTTCTATGTGGGCATCCTTCTCACCGATGTCACTTGGTTGCTTGTCTCCCTTGCCTATCAAAGACATGGGCCAATCCACCACGCTATTCAAAGCCTCTCCAACGTTATCAAACTAAAGGTCGGCCGAGGGTAATCCATCCCTAGGATGGTAGACTGGGTTGCATACTCTCACACGAGCCACACTACCATGATGGGCATCCTAACGACGAGGTATTTGTCACAACCCATGCGCAACCATTTTCTTCCTACCGACAATGTCTTTCACGTACAGAGTCACTTATTCTTCATCATGTTCGTTAGATAGTTAAGTAAAATGATAACTTTCACAGCAAACATTTCAAGTTATGTAATTTATTGTAAAAAAATGTATATAAATATGTAGGCATACCTCCTCATCACCTTCTTTATCACTGGGCTCTTCACCTGACTTTGTAGCGCCCACAACAAGGAAATCCATCGCCTTATTGATAAACTTCTTGAGATCCTCAAAGCCTGCCGGGATCTCAACACTACCTGCAGATGCGATGCCTTTTACCAGTTGCTCAAGGTACAATATACCATGGCCTTCACAACGGCTTGATCATTTGATGGTCTCCTCTATGGGGTATGCTTTCTTAAGGAACTACTACCGCACTTGCACTGGGAAAGATGAGAAACTGCCACCGATGTGGGTAGACCCGTCTGAGTTCCCCGGTACCTTCCTGGGTGATCCTTCTTCTTTGTAGCCTTTATGAGAATGTCTTCACCCGACTGCAGTATCAATGTTCCTTTTTCCTTCAGCTCATTCATTTTCAACTGTATTGATATTGGAAAGCAAATTTCTATATGAAATATGTAGAAATGGCGTACAAATTAATTTACGTGGGAGATATTTGTATAATTTACAACATCTGGTGCAATCTTCTAAACCTCTTTCGATGTGTATAACACTTTGTTGTCCTTGTCTGCATCAAGGTAGACAAGATATCTGTCTGGCTTGAACTCTTTCTGACTGAGTTGTTGCTCAATCTTCTCTTCAGTGAATCCCTCAACGGTCAACCTATTTCTCTCTTTTTCATTTAGCTCCTCAGTTAGTTTGTCCATAACGTATCAATTACCTTTTCTCCATGTGTGGTGGGCGTAATTCTTACCCACGTTGTGCTCAATTGTTGTCTCTCTAATCGCCTGATTTAGTTCAAATTATTTTTATTACACATTAAGGGAAGTTATGGGAAACATAGTTACTAACATTAATTCTATGAAATCAAACCTGAAATTCCGGCGTTTGACGCCTTCGCTCAAACAAATGACATTTTTCTTCATCCATCCACTTGTACTTCTTCCATGATTTCACTCCTGATTACTGACTCTGCTATCTACGTCATGGATGAACTTGTTGGCCACCATTGTCATCCAATTCTGATGTTGGTCCCGTGCCCTGTCCGTGCAATCCTTCTTCAGAACTTGAAGTTGAGCTTCAGTCAACTTGTTTTCAATTGTGAAGCTCGTTTCCAACGAAACATATGAACAAGCAAACATTATTCATGTGTCATTGTAAAATAATTAAACTAACATTTTTCACTTCAAGTCTCGAATAGCTTACCAAAACATTCTTCCACGACTCTTCCTTTACATCTTCCGTCACATCGCACTAGTGTTCACAAGTGCCAAATTCGACGCGGTGCCAGAATGCGTAATTGCCGCAAGCAATACACACTGTTCAGTTCTTAGTACAAACTACATGTTTGTGAAAACCCCTACCTAAATGGAATTAGAGTACATGTAATAATTTAATTTTATCCAATATTCCAATCTTTGCTTTAAATTTTTCAGAAAAATATATATATGTATATGTATAAATAAATAATATATATATATATTTATTTAACAATGATACTAATAATAATTAGTAAATAAATAAATAAGTAAGAGAAATTACCAAAAATCAAATATACATAATTATACATACATACATATATATATATATATATATATATATATTATATGACAATTGTAATAATATGAGCAAATGAACAAATAAAAGCAAGAAATTACCATGAAGGAAAAGCTGGTAGTGGATGTGAAAGAAATTATCCAAAGTAATTTTTTGGGCAAGTGGCATTACTGGGAAGGAATGAACGGTGGACATGAGAAGAAATTTTGGGCCAGTAGGCTTGAGATTTACAGGATAAAATTTTAGGTTGAGTAGGTGTCAGAACCCTATATTTTACCAAGTATAAATATCAGTGATATCCTCCCCAAAACTCACAACCTTAAGACACTTTGAGTACAAAAATTCAGAAAGCTAAGCAGTGAAGTAGAAGTGGCGGTTGTCAAGCCAAGTTTAACTAAGGTGAGTGTTGCATCACCCTAGCACAATTGAGTTAAAATCTAAGTTTACGTTTATATATATATATATAATACCATCAGAAACCTGACTCTCTGGAGATGAACCCTCCACCTCTCAAACCCCTGCTGAAATTTCACCCCTCGAACCCCTGTTGAAGCTCAACCTCCCAAACTCCTGCCAAAACACTACCTCTCGAACCCCTGCCACAACTCTACCTCTCGAACCCCTACTGAAAATCCCACCTCTCGAACCCCTACTGAAAATCCCACCTCTCGAACCCCTACTGAAACCATCACCTCTTAAACTCTACTAAAAACTTCACCTCTCGAACTACCACTGGAAACCTGTATCTGTCGAACTAGTTCCCTGAAACCTTTACCCCTCGAACATGTGTCTCTGAAGCCTTTACCCCTCGAACATGTGTCCCTGAAACCTTTACCCCTCAAACTAGTACCTTGAAACCTTTACCCCTCGAACTAGTACCCTGAAACCTTTACCCCTCGAAAGAGTACCCTGAAACCTTTACCCCTCGAACAAGTACCCTGAAACCTTTACCCCTCGAACGAGTACCCTGAAACCTTACCTCTCGAAACCTTCTTTCGAACCATTACCTCTCGAACTATACCTCTCGAACCGTACCCTCGAACCAGTACCACCTGATACCCCTACTACTTGAACCTTCTCCACTCGAATTCTTTGCTCAAACCTCCTACCCAACTACTCAAACTGTAAGTACTCGAACTCATCTGCTCGAACCCTGGTACTTGAAATCTGATACTCGAACCTTTCTACTCGAAACTCAAGCCATGAGAGAGAGATATGACGGTTACACTCAATGATGGTATTTACTGACTGTTGAATTAAAATCGTATTTAATCATACTGTACTAGATTATCGTGAAACTGAACTCCTGAACTGCTCTGATAGTTTCTATAAAAGACTAGCTTGTACTTTATCTTGTTGTGTCAAACTTGAATCATATACTTCTCTAATGACCGGCTTGTACTTTATCTTTCCATGTCAAACTTGAATCACCTGCTACCTGATTACCTGTCTGTGAATTTTGGGGGCTCCGACGTGATTGTAGTTTGGTCGAAGTCGGGGAGGAACAGTACTGACCAGACTGTCTGATTAGACTAGTTACATGTGGAGTTTGGTATACTAGCATAACCATCTGACTGATACGAGCTCGTAACTGAACACCGGCGTGAATGACAAAGTGAATTCTGAACTGATAGTCTTCGGGCATCACTGACTGGGTTATGTCGTGTATGTTAGTAACAGTTACCATATAGGCACTTGGCGGCAACTCGGCATTAACCACCCGCATCCTTTTTACTGTGTGCTAGGACATACGTGGCTAGTTTTTAATTGTTAATTGTTATCCTGTAATCACTAAAACTCAACTGGGTAAATACTGGTGATGAAACCTCACTAAGAAAGGAGCTTACCTTAGTTAAACAACCTTTTTTTCAGGTGAAGAAGAGCAGTAAGAGAAGAGTGCTTGCTTTCTTTACTTCGTTTGATAAAGATCCTGGGTAAACTGTTAGGAGTTTTAAAGTGAACTTTGATTATGTAACAGTTAGATAAAACTTCCATTTAACATGTGTAATAATACTGTTACTGTAATAGTAAAGTTAGGTTTTTAAATTTATCTAAATTGCTTCCGCATAAAATTTATCTGCTCATTACTGTTAGCACTTTCGGTAGCATGCCCAGACCCGACCCGACACTTGCATTTGGGTTTGGGGGTGTTACAGATGTAGTATCAGAGCTTTCTCCAACTAAGTAAAGGTAAATTCATGCTTACCTTAATAAAAGATTCTAGAGGAAACTAAATGAGCTGTGAATAAAGTAAGGGGGGTTAGTTGTGTATAAATTATGAAACTAATAAGTTTGTTATGTCTGTAGATAGACAATAACGTAGAGATTGCGAGCAATGCCTTTCAAGAAATTATATAGGTGAAAAGACATTACGGAGCATTCCCAAAAACGTTTCTTCCTTAGACAAAAATAATAAACAATCCTTAATAGGTAGAAACTCACGCTTACCCAAATTAGATTGTGCATACATTAGTCATGGAGTGGGCAGAATTAATGGGCAGGGTTCTTAACCTCGAGACCCAAGAACAATTAACAAGAGATGCAATGTGGGAACAATATATGTGTGCTAACGCAGAGGAGAAAGGGAAAATACGGCGATCGTCGAAAACAATCGACTGAGGAATCAAAGAAGTAGGGAGCTTGGACAATGGGATGCAGAGCGACAAGAAGTCTTTCGACAAGTAGACTTAGCCCTGGTAAATGCCCAAGAACTACATGGAGGTCTGACCGCCTATCGTCGACTACCAATGGAATCACGTTTGAGGCATATTAGAGAGACTCGAGGCACAATGGAGCAAGCTCTCACCACATTGTGGGATGATTTAATGGACCGAGCGCACCCTGGAGCTGAGCAAGAAGAATGAGGTGACTCTACCAAAGATTCGAGAGTTGATTAGAATTGGAAGCTGACTTTTGGGGTAAAACTTACAGCCGTTTATAAGATAAGTATTAGAACAAGAAGTGAGTCCCAATTTTTTACGTCGAAATATGACGCTAGAGGACTATAAAATTGTCGTAAATATCTTATAATGAAGCTATAACTACTGTAAAAAAAATTTGTGATGTTATAAAAAAAATGTGTGAATTATATTCTTTTGGTTAGGTAACCAAATGAAGATTGGTTCAATCTATGGAACTAACCTATTGAGTATAGGACAATGGAGAGGGAACAAGGAGAAAGTTCGAACTCACCCGCGGGACAGAATCCCCTAACCACTGGAATGAAATTATTCGCAAGTCAGGTTACCAAAATTTTGAGCCTCATGATAGAGAGAGACAATCGAGCTCGATCTCCGGTCAGTGATAAAAGTCATGTCAGAGACAGAGGATGCGACCTTGGAATGATTCCAGAATTTTCATCCACCCAGGTTCAACGGTGGCCCAGATGATGAAGTCACTGAAAATTGGATTGAAACAATGGCTCAAACCTTCCGAGCCTTGGGTTATGCGGATGGACGGAAGGTGAATTTCACTATATTCCAATTGGAAAGCGCTGCACTAGATTGGTGGAACATAATACAAAGGAAGTGGGACATGGAGGAAATTCCTAGGACCTGGGAGAATTTTGAAAAGGAATTTAAGAAGAAGTTCATTCCACATCTAGTTATCGAAAGGAAAGAAATGGAGTTCATAAACTTGAAACAAGGATTGATGAGTGTAACCGAGTATGAGGTAAATTTTTTCCGACTCTCTCAATTTGCAAAGAATATGGTCTTGACTGATGAGGAACGCAAGAGAAGATTTATCCAAGGGTTGAGGCTGGAATTGAAGGATGCCCTAGCCCCGACCTATCAGAACATTTATGCTGCAACCATCGAATCTGCTTGCAGAGTAGAGGAAACCAAGAATGCCTTACGAGCCATGCACCAATCAAGAAGGATAAATGGCGGTCCCAATCAGTATACATCCCCAGCCCACAGGGAGTGAACTTGGAGCAAAACAAGGTTCCTAGGAGAGATACATCCCGACCCTCGACCACGACAAGGAGCTTAAGCATTTCCTCAAGAGGGACAACTTAAGTCTGTTGCACGTACAGTGGAAATGGAGGCCATGATGAGCAGTTTTTTCTGGAAGAAGGAAAACAAGTGTTTACGGTGTGGAAGTTCTGAACATAGGATATCCGAATGCTCGCAAGCTCAGCCGAGTTGCTTGTCTCAACCCATGGGATCCTAGGCATCGGTCGCCAAACCTACTGAGAAAGGAGGAGCAAGTAAGGGCAGTCAACCAAAAGTGCAGGCTCGTGTATACGCGATGGAGGATAGTGAAGCCCCAGTTTCGACCAAGGTCATTGAAGGTACCCTTCCTAACCTAGGTAAAATAGCAAAAAGGTTTGATTGATCCTGGTACTTCTCATTCTTTTGCTAGTTACTCCTTTCTTGAGAATATGGAAGAGAAAATAGAGGACTTACCCTATAAATTGGAAGTTAGCACTCCCACAAACAATATTAAAATCCTAACTGGACGTGTGTGTAGAAATTGTGAGGTGAATGTGGGACGTTGGGAATTTCCCATAGACTTAATTATTTTACCTTTAAAAGGACAGGAGGTGATACTTGGTATGGATTAGCATGCTAAAAATCACGCCAGTTAAATTGTCATACGAAGGAAGTTAAGTTGTGTCACCCAGGGGAACTTCCAATTAAAGTAAATGTGGGAAGAAAGAGATCCTCCTCATTACTTTTGGCGGGAGTCAAAGCTCGACGAATGATTTGTAAGGGAGCAACTGGAATATTGGCTTATATCTTGAATAAGCCAGTGAACCAATTAAAGGGAGAAGATATAACTGTAGACCAAGACTTCCCTGAGGTATTTCCAGAGGAACTAGTAAGTTTACCTCCTGAAAGGGAGACTAAGTTTTGCTATTGATCTAGTACTAAGAGCTGCACCCATTTCTCGAACTCCTTATCGAATGGCGCCGCTAGAGCTATAGGAGTTGAAGCTACAACTCGAAGACTTATTAGCTCGAGGATTCGTTCAACCGAGTACCTCCCTGTGGGGGAGCCCCAGTATTGTTTGTTAAGAAGGATGGCTCTCTTCTGATATGTATCGATTATCGAGGCTTAAACAATGTGACAATTAAGAATAAATACCATCTTCCCATTATTGAGGAGTTATTTGATCAACTCCAAGGGGCATTCGTATTTTTGAAACTAGATTTGCGACAAGGGTACTACCAGTTATGAGTGAAGAGGGAGAACATACCCAAAACAGCTTTCAATACTCGATATTTTGGTGATTATGAATTCTTGGTAATGCCATTTGGAGTAACCAATGCACCAGCGGCGTTTATGGACCTCATGCATCGACTATTTTAGCCATATCTAGACGAGTTTGTTGTCATCTTCATTGATGACATCCTGGTCTATTCCAAATCTTAGCAGGAGCATGAAGGGCATCTAAGGAAGGTATTACAACTGCTAAATGAGCACAAGTTGTACGCCAAGTTTAGCAAATGTGAATTCTGGCTAAATCAAGTGAACTTTTTGGGGCACGTGATTAGTAAGGAAGGAATATCCGTGGATCCCTCTAAAGTCGAGACAATTCTAAAATGGAGGGTGCCGAACAATAGTACGAAAGTGCGGAGTTTTCTTGGACTGGCAGGATATTATCGGCATTTCGTTAAAAACTTCTCTAAGCTAGCATCCCCTTTATTCTGCTTAACTCAGAAGGTAGTTAAGTGCCAATGGAATGAGAAGACTGAATCTAGTGTTCATGAATTGAAGAAGCGTCTGACCACTACTCCAATCCTTGCCCTACCTGAGGGAAATTATGGATTCATAGTATATAGTGATGCTTCAGGAGATGGTCTAGGGTGCGTATTGATGCAAAGGGGCCACATGATTGCTTATGCATCTCGGAAGTTGAAACTTTATGAAAAGAATTACCTCACCCATGACCTAGAACTAGCTACAGTGGTGTTTGCTTTAAAGAAGTGGTGACATTACTTATATGGAGTCACGCTTGAAGTAATGTCAGATCATAAGAACCTGAAGTACCTATTTTCCCAAAAGGACCTGAATATGCGCCAACGTCGCTGGATGGAGTTTTTGAGGGATTATGACTGTGTAATCAATTATCATTCTGGCAAGGCGAATATGGTGGCAGATGCGCTAAGCCGGAAGGTGAATTCGGCGCATATTTGGATAAAAGAGACAGAGATGTTATCACGGGCAGAGAATTGGGAATGCGAGACTAAACCTGACCGACTTGTATTCTTCAATCTAAGGGTACAAACGGTTTTACCCACAGAGATTAAGGAGGCTCAAGAGTCAGATGAATCATTGGTGAAGAAGAAAAAGCTTATCGCTGAAGGGAAGTTATCAGACTTTGAAGTGAACAGTGAAGGAATACTGACCTGTAGAGGTAGGCTTTGTCTACCCCAAAATTCAGCAATCACCCAAAGTGTTTTGGAAGAAGCTCACCGATCCAAGTATACGGTACACCCAGGGGGGACCAAAATGTACCAAGACCTGAAACAACGGTACTGTTGGGATAATATGAGGAGGGACATAGCAGAATACGTAGCACGTTGTTTAATGTGCCAGCAAGTCAAGGTCAAACATCAAAAGCCATCATGGTTGTTACAACCATTGGAGATTCCCGAATGGAAGTGGGATCACATCACGATGGACTTTGTGATAGGAATACCCCACACACCGAAGAATTTTGATGCAATATGGGTGGTGGTTGATCGGTTAACCAAGTCAGCTCATTTCCTACCGATCAACGTTAAATACTCCTTGGAAAGACTAATTATCCTATACATCTGGGAAGTCGTAAGATTGCATGGGGTGCCAATAACTATCGTATCCGATAGGGACCCAAGATTCACTTCTCATTTTTGGAGGCAACTGCAAGCAGCTTTGGGAACCAAATTGAACTTTTCTACAAGTGCCCATCCATAAACAGGCGGAAAGTCGGAGATGATAATTCAAACCTTGGAGGACATGCTCCGAAGCTGTGTTATGGATTTCGGGGGAAGTTGGGACATTCATTTACCTTTGGTAGAATTTGTTTATAAAAATAGTTATCATTCATCTAGGTCATCGAATTCATGTTCCCGAGCTTCTTCCCGAACTCGACCAGAAAATCTATGCCCACACCATCGGTGTACTTGCATGCAAAGTTTGATGGTTGAAAGACAAGGAAGAACATGCAGTTCTTATTCTTTATCATTTCTAGGATAGCTGCATTGCATTCCCAGATGAATCTCTCCATAATGGGCCAATCTCTCAGGTTTCGTCTGTTGATTATCTGTGGCTGCAAAATTACACTAAATGCTAACTTACATATCTAGAAATCAATGGTCGTAGGAAATGAATCACAAAGGTTTTCGGTTCAGTGAAGGACCTATTTTGGTAGCTTCTTGAATTGTTCTCTCGGTGGAGGCTGGTAATTAGTGCTTGAGTGGGATCTCTTCCCGGTATTAGCATGTTACACAATTCATAAATGTGCACATGTTATTGTAATTTGTGAAAAATGAAAGTTAAGGTGTTATAAGAATGTACCTCATCGTCGGTGAAAATCATAGCCTCCTCATCCTCGTCGTCCATTTCCATATAGGCATCCTCCTCATTGATGTCGCTTGGTTGCTTGTCCACCTTGCCTATCAAAGACACGGGCCAATCCACCACGCTATTCAAAACCCCTCCAACGTTATCGAAGTAACGGTTGGCCGAGGGTAATCCCGCCCTAGGAGGGTAGACTGGGTTGCATACTCTCACCCGAGCCACACTACTATGTTGGGCATCCTAACGACGAGGTATTTGTCGCAACCCATGTGCGACCATTTTCTTCCAACCAACAATGTTTTTCACGTACTGAGTCACTTGTTCTCCATCCTGTTCGTTAGATAGTTAAGTAAAATGATAACTTTCATAGTGAACATTTCAAGTTATGCAATTTATTGTAAAAAAAATGTATATAATTATGTATGCATACCTTCTTATCACCTTCTTTATCACTGGGCTCTTCACCCGACTTTGCAGCGCCCGCAACAAGGTTATCCATCGCCTTAACGATAAACTTCTTTAGATCCTCAAAGCCTATCGGGATCTCAACACTGCATGTAGATGCGATGCCCTTTACCAGTTGCTCAAGGTACAATACCATGGCCTTCATGATGGGTTGATCATTAGATGGTCTCCTCTGTGGGGTATGCTTTCTTGAGGAACTGCTATCGCACTTAAAGAGGGAAAGACACAGCAACTGATGTGGGTACACCCGTCTGAGTTCCACGGTACCTGCCTGGGTGATCCTTCTTCTTTGTAGCCTTTATGAGAATGTCTTCACCCGACCGCAGTATCAATATTCCTTTTTCCTTCAGCTCATTCATTTTCAACTGTATTGATATTGGAAAGTAAATTTCTATATGAAGTATGTGGAAAAGACGTATAAATTAATTTACATGGGAGATATTTGTATAACTTACAACATCTGGTGTGATCTTCTAAACCTCTTTCGATGTGTATAACACTTTGTTGTCCTTGTCAGCATCAAGGTAGACAGGAGATCTATCCGGTTTGAACTCCTTCTGACTGGGTTGTTGCTCAATCTCCTCTTCAGTGGATTCCTCAACGGTCAACCTATTTCTCTCTTTTTCATTTAGCTTCTCAGTTAGTTTGTCCATGACGTATTGATTACTTTTTCTCCCAATGTGGTGGGTGTAATCCTTACCCACGTTGTGCTCAATTGTTGTCCCTCCATTCGCGTGATTAGGTTCGAATTATTTCTTATTACACATTAATGGAAGTTATGGGAAATATAGTTACTAACATTAATCCTATGAAATCATACCTGAAATTTCGGCGTCCGACGCCTTCGCTCAAACAAATGCCATTCTTCTTCATCCATCCACTTGTACTTCTTCCATGGTTTCACTCCTGATTTGTTGACTCCGCTATCTACGTCATGGATGAACTTGTTTGCCATCTTTGTCATCCAATTCAGATGTTGGTCTCGTGCCCTGTCCGTGCAATCCTTCTTCAGAACTTGAAGTTGAGCTTCGGTCAATTTGTTTTCAATTGTGAAGCTCGCCTGCAATGATACATATGAACAAGCAAACATTATTCACGTGCTCATTGTAAAATAATTAAATTAACATTTTTCATTTCAAGTCTTGAATAGCTTACCAAAATATTCTTCCACGACTCTTCCCTTACATCTTCCGTCACATCGCACCAGTGTTCACAAGTGCCAAATTCGACGCGGTGCCAGAATGCGTAATTGTCGTAAGCACACATTGTTCAGTTCTTAATGCAAACTACATGTTTGTGAAAATCCCTACCTAAATAGAATTAGAGTACATGTAATAATTAAATTTTATCCAATATTCAATTCTTTCCTTTAAAATTTTCCAAAAAATATATATGTATATGTATAAATAAATAAAAAATATATATATATATATATTTAATAATGATACTAATAATAATAAGTAAATAAATAAATAAGTAAGAGAAATTACCAAAATGCAAATATACATAATTATACATACATACATATATATATATATATATATATATATTTATGACAATAGTAATAATATAAGCAAATGAACAAATAAAAGCAAGAAATTACCATGAAGGAAAAGCTGGTAGTGGATGTGAAAGAAATTATCCAAAGTAATTTTTTGGGCAAGTGGTATTACTGGGAAGGAATGAACATCAGGCGTGAGAAGTAATTTTGGGTAAGTAGGCTTGAGGTTTACAGGATAAAATTTTAGGTTGAGTAAGTGTCAAAACCCTATATTTTACCTAGTATAAATACCAGTAATATCCTCCCCAAAACACACAACCTTAAAACACTTTGAGTACAAAAATTCAGAAGGTTAAGCAGTGAAGTAGAAGCGGCGGTTGTCAAGCCAAGTTTAAATAAGGTGAGTGTTGCATCGCCCTAGCACAAATTGAGTTAAAATATGAGTTTATGTTTACACACACACACACATATATATAATATCATCAGAATCCTGACTCTTTCGAGCTGAACCCTCCACCTCTCGAACCCCTGCCAAAACACTACCTCTCGAACCCCTGCCACAACTCTAACACTCGAACCCCTACTGAAAATCCCACCTCTCGAACCCCTGCCAAAACACTACCTCTCGAACCCCTACCACAACTCTACCTCTCGAACCTCTACTGAAAATCCCACCTCTCGAACCCCTACTAAAACCATCACCTCTTGAACTCTACTAAAAACTTCACCTCTCGAACTGCCACTGGAAACCTGTATCTCTCGAACTAGTTCCCTGAAACCTTTACCCCTCGAACTAGTTCCCTGAAACCTTTACCCCTCGAACATGTGTCCCTGAAACCTTTACCCCTCGAACTAGTTCCCTGAAACCTTTACGCCTCGAACTAGTTCCCTGAAACCTTTACCCCTCGAACTAGTTCCCTGTAACCTTTACCCCTCGAACATGTGTCCCTGAAACCTCTACCCCTCGAACTAGTTCCCTGAAACCTTTACCCCTCGAACATGTGTCCCTGAAACCTTTACCCCTCGAACTAGTACCCTAAAACCTTTACCCCTCAAACGAGTACCCTGAAACCTTACCTCTCGAAACCTTCTCCCGAACCATTACCTCTCAAACTATACCTCCCAAACTATACCCTCGAAAATGTATCCCTCAAACTGTACCACCTGAACTTTCCCTCCTGAACTCACCTCTCGAGCCTGTACCTCTCGAACTAATATCACCAAAATCTGTACCTCTCAAACTATACCTCTCGAACCTTACCCCTCGAACTAGTACTACGGAAACCTTTACCTCTCGAACTAGTGCTACTAGAACCTTACCTCTCGAACCTCACCAACTGAACTCGTACCTTTAGAATCTCTCCAACTGAACCTCACCACTCGAACTGGTACCACTTACCACTCGAACCAGTACCACCTGATACCCTTACCACTTAAACCTTCTCCACTCAAATTCTTTGTTCGAACCTCCTACCCAACTACTCGAACTGTAAGTACTCAAACCCTTGTACTCGAACTCATCTACTCGAACCCCGGTACTTGAAACCTGATACTCGAACCTGTCTACTCGAAACTCAAGCCATGAGAGAGAGATATGACGGTTACACTCAAATGGTGGTATTTACTGACTGTTGAATTAAAATCTTATTTAATCATACTGTACTAGATTATCGTGAAACTGAACTCTTGAAATGCTCTGATAGTTTCTGTGAAAGACTGACTTGTACTTTATCTTGTTGTGTTAAACTTGAATCATATACTGCTCTGATGACCGGCTTGTACTTTATCTTGCCGTGTCAAACTTGAATTACTTGTTACCTGATTACCTTTCTGTGAATTTTTAGGGCCTCAACGCGATTGTAGTTTGGTCGAAGTCAAGGAGGAACAGTACTGACAACATTGTCTGATTAGACCGGTAACACGTGGAGTTTGGTATGCTAGCATAACCACCTGACTGATACAAGCTCGTAACTAAACACCTGCGTGAATGGAAAGTTAATTCTGAACTGATAGTCTTCAGGCATCATTGACTGGGTTATGTCGTGTAAGTTAGTCACAGTTGCCATATAGGCACTTGGCGGCAACTCGGCATTAACAACTCGTATCCTTTTTACTGTGTGCTAGGACATACGTGGCTAGCTATTAATTGTTAATTGTTATCCTATGATCACTAAAACTCAACTGGGTAAATACTGGCGATGGAACCTCACTAAGAAAGGAGCTTACCCTAGTTAATCAACCATTTTTCAGGTGAAGAAGAACAATAAGAGAAGAGCGCTTGTTGTCTTTACTTCGTTTGATAAAGATCCTGGGTAAACTGTTAGGAGTTTTAAAGTGAACTTTGATTCTGTAACAGTTAGATAAAACTTCCATTTAACATGTGTAATAATACTGTTACTGTAATAGTAAAGTTAGGTTTTTGAATTTATCTAAATCGCTTCTGCATAATATTTATCTGCTCATTTCTGCTAGCACTTTCGGTAGCATGCCTAGACCCAACTCGACACTTGCGTTTGGGTTTAGGGGTGTTACAATGTTTCCCACGGAACTCAAATGCCACTGGGAGGGGCTTGTTCTCCTTTTCCAACATTATTGACTGACACGTACTAGTTTCACGTCTCCTCATCCAACTTTTGATCTCAAACTTGTCGAATCCATCTCCTTGTTTTCCCCCAGCCTTGGACAAGTCATTGTCCTCTATATTAACAGTCACTCCTGATTGGTAGGTGCTCTTTCCCTTTCCCTTGCCAACTTGTGGTTTGGCCACCAACTCCCCCACATCATCTCCCTCAACATCCCCTTCATTCCCATCTCCATGTGGGGCGGGTTCTTCTTTCTCTGCGCTAGTTGATTCATGTTTGACTTCCAGTAACGAACGGTCCAA
The DNA here is from genome assembly GCA_037428765.1 of Rubia yunnanensis. Taxonomy (NCBI): domain Eukaryota; kingdom Viridiplantae; phylum Streptophyta; class Magnoliopsida; order Gentianales; family Rubiaceae; genus Rubia; species Rubia yunnanensis. The sequence continues at coordinate 60,870,113 of CM075071.1, read as the reverse complement.
ATTGATAATTATATATGAAAAAAATCAAAATCTAAAATCCTCAACAACAAATTAACCCCGAGGCATAGAATGAGTTTTCATATGGGTAAGTAAATTACACATCATACATATAAAATTGATAACAATGGTAGTTTCTACACCCTTGCCCATAATTAGAATAACATGAAATTCATAATTTACTTACTTCACTTAAATTTGAATGTACCTTCAATCTTAAAACCTCTAATGGTTGGCATGACCTTTTACTAGTGCTCAATCATTCTTCCCCCCTACTCCCATCAAATTGATAAGGATGAGAGACCAAAAAAAGAGTCGAACCATGTCAAATAGGGTTAAGTGGGGTTTCACTCGACGTCGGTAGGGTCTCTCGCGTGGTTTCGAGTGACCTGTCACCTGGTAAACCCTTACTCAACATCGGATGAAAGCAATTATTAACTTCAATTTTTTTCAAACTGAAGTTAAAAGAAGTCTTTAGCCTTCTATATTTAAAATTGACAATTATATATGGAAAAAAATCTAAATCTAAAATCCTCAACAACAAATTAACCCCAAGGCATAGAATGAGTTTTCATATGGTTACATAAATTACACATTATACATATAAAATTGATAGCAATGGTAGTTTCTACACCCTTACCCATAATTAGAATAACATGAAATCCATAATGTACTTACTTCACTTAAATTTGAATGTGCCTTCAATCTTAAAACCTCCAATGCTTGGCGTGACCTTCTACTAGTGCTCAACCTTTCTTCCCCCCTACTCCTATCAAATTGATAAGGATGAGAAACATAAAAAAAAAGAGTCGAACCATGTCAAATAGGGTTAAGTGCACTTTCACTCGACGCCGGTAGGGTCGCTCTCATGGTTTCGAGTGACCTGTTGCCTGGTAAACCCTTACCCGACATCGGATGAGAGCAAATATTAATTTCATTTTTTTTCAAACTGAAGTCAAAAGATGCCTTTAGCCTTCTATTTTTTAAAACCAAAGAACTTTTTTACTCCCTCTGTCCCAGCCATATTTACACATTTTTTGGTCAACTTTCTCAGGTCATGTTTGACCACCGATAACTTTAGTTACATATACTAATGGTGTATTAAAATTTGATATTTAGAAAATACATTATGCAGGGAATCTTACGAAATCTTACATGAAGATATTGGCGTATATATACTAGTTGAAATTTTTATGGTCAAATGTGTCTTCAGAAAGTTGACCAAAAAGTGTGCGGATATGGTTGGGACAGAGGAAGTACTTTCTTTTACTATTAACGGAAGTCAAAGAACCTAATTTAATAAGGGAAATAAAAAGCCTGATTTATAGTACTCTATTTTTCTCATCTAGAGTTGCACTCTTGCCTTTTGCACGTCATTCAAGAGACATGTTTGACCGTTAATATTTTTATCTACTTATAATAAAGGTAAATAAAAAATTGATATTTAGAAACTACTTGTTACAACAAATTGAACAATATCATAAACGATAATATTATTGTTCATATATCTATTCAAATATGTAATTAAATTTTGATAGATAATAGTATTAAAAAATAAGAGTAGTATCACTCTTGCCACTTATATTTCAATTTTAAAATATGAAATTGTCACTTACTTGACTCATACAAGACTCATACAAGGTATTCCTTAATTCACGTACTCCCTTCCATTTACAGATTTCTACTTTTATTTTGTCTGTCCCAATCAATAATTTTTATGTTGACTATTTCTTTATTTGAAATTGAACTCGTAATTAAAATTTGATCACCTCATTTCAATTTCCTATTTTTCTTGCCACATCATCATAAATATATGCACGTGCAAAAAATAATAGGAACCTTTAACTGCAACACTGCAAAATAATAACTGGAACATTTTGCGAGAATGGAGGTAGTACTTAATACTGATGAGTGGTGAATGTTTCACACACTGTAAACGTACTACAACTTGTGGTCTCTAAATATTGGCATCATATTAAATGATTTTTTTAAAAAAATAAAATGAGTGGAGGAAATTATATTAGAAGAGTAAAAAGTAAATTGGGTGGATGAAAATAATTTTAATTACTAAAAAAATGGAGGTATATACTCCCTCCGTCCCAGCCAAATTTGCACATAATTTTTTTCACGGTCTCCAATTAATATATTTGACTGTAAATATGTCTAGCTACGGACAATAACGACACATAAGAATTTGATATTTAGAAATTATATATTACAACGAATCTAACCATATCTTATTTGATAAAATTATTATTATATATACATATTTAAATATACTATCAAAGTTCGACAACTTTATATGAAAAAATAATTTGTATGGGACGGAGAAAATACCAATATTAAAAGATCAGATAAAAATGAAAAAAATGTCAATATTAAATAACCGGTGGGAGTACATATTCTTCAATTTTGAGAGAGGAATGATGACTCATGGTATACTACTATACTAGTGTAGATAGTAGACACGTATATTGCCACGTGACTCATACATACACGTACTACTTTTGTTTCGTTTGATGCGGCAGTAAAATATTAGTTGTTTGGATTTAGATGGATAAAATAAATGGATAAAATTGAATTTAGAAAAAAAAATGAGTGAATGAAATTAAAAGAATCATACAATAAAAAAAGTGTGTCAAATTCAAAAAATAACTAAAAAAAATGTTTCACACCTAAACAAGTAAAAAAATGTTAGTTTTGGGGATGAACATAGTATTGTAGGCTGTCGAACGTACTACATATACCTTACGTATCCCATAGAAAATTGTGCATTTTAATTACTCCCTCCGTTTCTCTAAGTGTGACACACTTGCCTTATTGAGATATTTTTAAATGGCACATTTTTCATTTTTGGCAATATTCCTACAATCTCATCCACTCATTCTACTTTTTACTTTCTACACTCAATCTTCACCTCTCATTTTCTTCACATTAATCCAAGAGTCTAAAACTAGTGTGTCATTCTTAATGAAACGGAGGGAGTATCATAATTATACTTCATCAGTTTTTCTATTTATGACATTATGGGTTTATATGTTTGAAATTAGGCGAAAAAATCTAGTGAATGATATTGAATGTAGAAAGTAAAAAAAGTAAATGAGTGGATGGAATTGAAGAAATCTTGCCAAAAATGAAAATATCGTCAAATAAAATAAAATATCCATGTATATTAAGTGTGTCATAAATAACAAAATATAGGGAATACTAATTTTAATTGTTTGAAATTTTACATTTCATCTATTTTATAATTAAATAATGCACATATATAGCACATATAACACACATAAAAATATTAATATACAAAGACAACTCATATAATGCACATTTAAATATAAATTGTGTGAATAAAAATAATCTCAATTTTAGACTAAAAATGAAGGTGCCAATAGCAAGAGAGTGAGTATAAAATGAAACTTTTCAATATTTAGAGAGGAATTATGACTCATGTTATACTAGTCCTCTGTCATCTGCAGATTTTTTGGTCAACTTTCTTAAAGTATGTTTGATCATAAATTTTAACTAGTATATAGATATAAATATCATTATGTGAGATATAATATTAAATTTTAAAACACATCAATAATATATGTAACTAAAGTTATCGTTAGTTGAATATGATCGGAGAAAATTGACAAAAATATATATACATTCAAATTGGACGGAGAGAGCAATGTAAATAGTAGACACGTATATTGCCACGTATATGCCTGGTACATACACGTATGTTAGTTTTGAGGGGATGAACATAGTACTTATTACAGGTTGTGGAACGTACTACATATTCCTTAGGTATCCCATAAAAATTGTGCATTTTAATTACTTCATCCATGTGTGTCTTCCTAGTTTGCACAGAATCTTTTCATACTCTCTAATAAATATGTTTAATTAAATATATGTAACTACGAACAATAATGACACATAAAAATTTAATATTTAAAAATTAAATATTACTATAAATTTAACCATATCTCATATGATAAAATTATTGTTCATGTATCTATTCAAATATATGGTTAAAGTTTAATATTTTTAATAAAAAAAAAGATTATGTGCAAAATAGGGTGGGACAGAAGGAAGGAATGTCATAATTAGACCATTTGCTATTTGAATTTTTACAATTAATCTATTTAAATAGTTAAATAGTTAAATAATTAAATATTGAATCTATTTATAATTTAATATTTAATATATATATATATATATCAGTAAATATCAATGACACGTATTCTTCTACACTCTCTATAATAGAGAAGTTTAGGGTTCAAACCACATATCTGTCAAGAAATGCCAATATTAGAGCAATTTCTTGATAAAGATTACCCAACGTAAAGCGACTGTGTTGATGATTCCGCTGTAATTTCCCAACATGCATTTGATCGATGAAGGTGAGATTGTGGTAATTTCAGTTAAGGTGGTTGTGGTTCGTTGGTGCAACATCTGGGTGTTATCAGGAGATTGTCCCTAACTATTCAAATAATGGAGCTCCATGTTCCATTGAAATTCAATAGATTCAAGCATAACTAAAAATTTTTATTTCTCTTTTTTTAAGAACAATTTTAAGTATCAAATTTTAACATATAATTATAATAAAATTTAATTAATACATAAGTAATAATATAGTAATGTAAGGTAATGTTAAATTCATTGCAATAAGTATTTTCTATATATCGTACTCCCTCTATTTCACTAATATTGGCACTATAGGTTTAGGTGTTTGGATTTAGATAGATGAAATTGGATGTAGAAAGTAAAAAGTAAAATGAGTGGATGAAATTGAAGGAATGTTGCCAAAAATGAAAGTGCGCCAATATAAAAGAAACATCCAATTAAGGTAAGTGTGCCACTAATAGAGAAACGGAGGGAGTAGAAAAATTTTTATACATAATTATTGCACGTAATTAAAATTATTATTATTTAAATACGTTTGAATGTCATAATAAGAACTGTGCAATTTCTGTGCAATTATGTGTTTGTTTGACAAGACTTATAAATTATTTTATTTATGATCTAAACACTTTTAGATGTTTAGTTAATGTGCTAAAAATAATTTATTTGTGGAGTAAGAGTAAAAGTTGATCTTTCATACTCTCAAAATAAATCAAATGTATTTATAAGTATAACTCTATCAAACACACTATATAATACTTTCTCTATATTTTTAAGATTATCAAATTGGCTAAAATTGAATCATTTCAACCACACACTAAACTTTTTTGCTCTTTAAACTCAAATCTCACCACAAATTTCAATTCATGAAAATAACATCATTTAAAGCAGAACGAGAGTATTTGAAAAGCAAATACATAAGACGGTCATACTGAAACGCGCTGAGCATGCAGGCATTCCACGTGTGTGAATCCATTATAAATTAGACATCCATTGAACGCTTGAGACCATGATAACAAGAAACTACACTACATCCTCAAGTCAATATGGTTCGACCTCAACCAAAAACACAAAACCATGGCGAAGAAGAAGATGACAAGCCGCGCTTCAAAGGTGTCCGAATAAGGAAATGGGGAAGATGGGTTGCCGAGATCCGGCGGCCGAATAGCCGCGAAAGGATTTGGTTGGGCTCTCACCAAACTGCGGAAGAGGCCGCGAGGGCTTATGATGCGGCGGCTTTGTGCGTGCGCGGTCCGAACACCTTCTTTAATTTTCCCAACGAATTGCCGCCGCTACAGCTTTCCGGTGACATGTCCGCCGCACAAATTCGGCTTGAAGCAGCCAAGCATGCCGGGAAGAAGATACCCTTTAAAACTTATCTTTAAAAATAGATTTTTTGAGTGAATATTGTATATTTTCTTCGGTGCTTATGTAATTTATACGAATCTCTACAATAATGTAATCTGAACTACATTGTCGGTGCTTAATAATGTATCTTTCTTCTTGAAGAATGATATGGGTTTTTAATTGATTTTTTTGTTATTACCAGACGGATATAATCTTTACGACAGAAACGGGATTTAGTAGCACCTTGTCACAATGGATTGTGCAAGTAAAGACTACATTTAGTGACGAAACTCATCGTCATTGTTGGATTTCCGTTACCGTTAAGGTACATAGTGACAATTATGGGTTGTGAGAAAATCGTCACTGAACAATTTGTGCCAGGTTTGTCCGTCTAAATTCTAGTAATCTTAAGCGACGAAATTATTGTACTCCCTCCATTTCATATTAATTTAAGCGTCTTGACTTTTATTAATAGACTTGAAAAATAATTATCCTTAACATCTTTCATAGTAAATAATATGAAAAGTTGATATTTTAAAATTTTATGTTATAATAAGTATAATAATGTATCATTGTGATATATATATATATATATATATATATAAATTTAAATTTAAGATTAAATTTGAAAGTTTTAATTAAATAAATAGTTAAATTGCAAGTTAAAATATTACCGATGAGTGGGATTTTAGGCTCTAACTGTGTTGACGGCCTTAAGTGATGGATTATTCTGGCGAACTTTAGTTTCGTCACTAAAGTGCCTTTACTTTGAAAAAAAAATCGGTCTGAAGGCACCGTCAATACAGAGCCTGCGACACAACACTAACGTCATTTTATTGTTTTCTAATTTTAAAATTAACTACTGATATGTGAAATATTTAGTTTTATTTTTAAGGAGGAGTGATGGGCCGTATTTAGCAGCTGAATTTATGTGAAATAAAATTGTACTTCATATTTTACATCTTTTGCAACTGGTTAGAATTAGTTTCGTGCAATTTGTTTGTACAAATTAAAGATTTACTGATGAGCTTGTCCTTATTGTTTTGAGCAAATTGCATTTTTAACCTTATATTTTGGATGAAAATGCAGAAATGGTCTTGTAAAATTTAAAAGTGCATAATTAACCCTGAAAATCGTTGTTCAATTTGTCAATAACTAATTTGGCTGGAAATTGATAAAAAAGACTATTATACCCCTGATTAAAATTTTTGAAAAACAAAAAATAGGAAAAGACCAAAATAGCCTCCCCTCCTTCTTCCCTTTTATCTTCCCATTTTTGTCGTTCTTTTGCCTCCGCTTTGGAGAGGGGACTAGGGAAAAGAACAGGGGACGAGCTTGCTTTTCTCTATTTCATTTCTTCTCATTTCCTTTGTTTCTCCCCTTGAAAACCCAAAAAGCAAACTCTGGCGGACGAGCGACGAATGAGCAGTGTTGGTGGGGGGACGAGCGGTGATGGTGGGGGCTCTTTGTGTCGGCGTGGTGGGAGGTGGGGGGCTCTTCTGTCGATGGTGATGGGGCTGAGCGGCTAGGTTTCTGGTGGAGGGTTGGGCGTTGTGGGGTTAGGGTTACGAAGGTGGTGGGGGTTGCATCGAGGGCAGGGCTAGGGTTGAGCGGTGGAGTGTGCGGCCGCCCCCAACCTCCGGCGAACAAATGAAGTAGGTATATATATTCTTCATCCGCCCTGGTAAAATTAATAATGGAAGTGCTCAACTCTATCCCACCTAGGAAAATATTGGAGGTGATAATGAAATGGCGTCAGAAGCTTTTAATTTTAGTTTCATCGCCACTCGTCGAGTTGCCGAAAATTGGAGCCGATGTGCCGCCCCATAGAAGCTGTTGTAGGATAGAATAGAAGAAGAGACCTTTTAAATTTATCCTAATTAATTTCTGAAATGTTTGGTCTGTTTTAAAAATTAAAAAACACAAAGTTACACTATTCCTAATTAATTTCATTCCTAAGTAAAGCCCAATCGTATTTGCCCCAAAATCTATTTTCCCAAATCATATTTCAACTTCAAGGCGGACAACGGGTTTTCACTTTCAACTTCCACCGACGGCAACACCAAAGCGGAACAGAAGACTGCTGGAGTACAGTGTGACAGAGGATAAGGCCGGAATCGCAGTCAGTGGCAGAATTGGGGCGGGGGGATCAAGCTGGTGCGACCCCCACCCCCCAAATCTCCGGCAAATGAACGGAGTAGGTATATATATATACATTCTTCATCCACCTCAGTAAAATTAATAACGGGAGTGCTAAACTCCGCCCCACCCAAGAGAAGATTGGAGGTGATAATGGAACGATGTTAGAAGCTTTTGATTTTAATTTCACCCCCGCTCGTCAAGTCGCCGGAAATTAGAACCGAGGCGCCGCCTCGTAGAAGGTGTTGTTGGAGAGAGTAGAAGAAGAGACCTTTTAAATTGGGCCTAATTAATTTCTAAAACGTTGGGCCTCTTTTCAAAATTAAAAAGCCCAATGTTACTCTATTCCTAATCAATACTATTCCTAAGTAAAGCCAACTCATATTAGCCCCAAAATCTACTTTCCCAAATCAGATCTCAACTTCAACGGCAGCGGGTTTTCACTTTCAAGTTCCACTGACTGCGACACCAACTCTGTTGCACAGCGGAGCCGCGTAGGACTGTCGAATGGCAATGTGACAAAGGATATGGCTGGAATCGTAGTTCGTGGCAGAATTATGGGGGATCAAGCCAGTGCGGCCGCCCCCAACCCCCGGCAAACAAATGGAGTAGGTATATGTGTGTATATATATATATTCTTCATCCGCCCCGGTAAAATTAATAATAGAAGTGCTAAACTCCACGCCACTCGGGAAAAAAGTTGAAAGTGATGATGGAACAGCGTCAGAAGTTTTTGATTTTAGTTTCACCTCCGCTTGCCGAGTCGCCAAAAATTGGAGCAGAGGCGCTGCCCCATAGAATTTATAGGAGAGAGAGAGAGAGAGAGAGAGAGAGAGAGTAGAAGAAGAGACCTTATAAATTGGGCCTAAATAATTTTTGAGATGTTGGGCCGATTTTAAAAATTAAGAAGCCCAGTGTTACTCTTTTCCTAATTAATTATATTCCTAAGTAAAGCCCAATCATATTTGCCCTAAAATCTACTTACCCAAATCAGATTTCAACTTCAAGGGGGGCAGTGGGTTCACTTTCAAGTTCCACCAATGTTGACACCAACTCTATTACACAGCAGAGCCACGGAAGATTGCCGAACGGCGGTGTGACAGAGGATAGGGCCGGAATCGCAATGAGTACTCCTTATTTATCATTTTTGTGATTTATCTTTAAACTCTAAGGCAAAAGGGGGACTTTAAGGACCAGATTTTTTTTTGTGTTCTCACTATGGGTTGATTTTATTAAATATTATTTTTATAAATTGTGAGCTCAAAGCAGCATGACTAAGTTATTTTTAAAAAAAATTGTTTGATTTTGGATTTCAAGGTTATTTTAAAATTTTACAAAGTTGATATTTGTGTGTTAAAAACTTATATTAGTTTATGAGATTGGTTTCTTTGTGTGTTTTGTTGATGTATTCGTTTTTATTCCTTTGATATATTATGAATAAATTTTTAATCCGAAAAGATTCTAAGAACAAAGATGATGAAAGGAGCGGTACTAAGCATTCTCTTGTGTTGGTTAATTTGGATGATGATATTAGTGATCTTGGAATGCGTCGACCTATTATTGAATTTGATGTCAACAGTAAGGATCAAATTTGGAGGGTGTATTATTATTGAGAGGGCTTTGTTGACCCACCGGTCGTAATTATCCAAAGAGACAGTTTGGTAGGGATAAAAGACTTTTCAAACTTCTTGGTTTGACAAGTATAGTTGGTTGGAATATAGTATTTTGAAGGATGCGGTATATTGATTTTAGTGTTATCTTTTCAGGACTTCGGCAGGTTGAGTTGGAGATGAAAAATTCACTAAGTATGGGATGACCATTTGGGGGAAAAACTATTGAAATATTTAATACACATATTGGTGGGGTGGGCAGTGATCACGATGATGCTATGGTACATGTTCAGTATTTTCAAAATCAAAGGCAAGGTGTACAACACTTGGTACTAGTACATTCAAGTGAGACGGAGGTTGCTTATCGTACCCGCCTAACTACGGCTCTAGATGTGCAAGGTATCTTTTGAAGCAAGATTTGGTTTTTCGTGGTCATGATGAGTCATGTGATTCTCTAAGGGTAATTATCTTGAGTTACTTGAGTGGTATACTCGACAAAATAAGAATATTTCTAAGACAATGAATGAGAATGCTCCTGCAAATAGTCAATGACATCTCCAAAAGTTAAAAAGGAACTTACGAGTGCTTATGCTAATGACGTCACAAAAGTCATTCTTGATGATATAGGGGATAAAGTATTTGCTCTCATGGTAGACGAATCTCGAGATGTGTCATTAAAGGAGCAAATGGGAGTTGTCTTAAGATATGTGAATGATCAAGATGATATTATTGAGTGATTTCTTGATATGGTTCATTTGCCTAACACTTCCTCTATTTCTTTGAAAAATACTATTGATTGTTTGTTTGCAAAGCACAATTTGTCTATGTCCAAATTAAGAGGCCAAGGATATGATGGAGTCTCTAATATGTGAGGTGAATATAATAAATTGAAAGCTCTCATATTGAGAGAGAATTCAGCTGCAAGGTATGTCCATTGTTTTGCTCATCAGATTCAATTGGTCGTTGTTTCTACTGCTAAGAGTAAAGGACATGTGAGTGATTTTTCAGTTATCTTGGTATGATTGTGAATGTCACTGGGGTTTCATACAAAAGAAAATACCTCATTATGTTGTTTGAGCATGATAGACTCTTGGAACGTTTGGAAAGGGGAGAGATTGTTATTGCCAAGGGAAAAAATCAAGAAACTAGTTTGAAAAGGCTAGGGAATACTCGTTTGGGATCACATTTTTTATTGTACAAGTACTAGAAAGTGTGCATGAAGATGGTGTATTTGTTAATGGTAGTGGCCTAGATTCAAGTTTGATTGAAAAATGGAGAGTTTTGACTTTGTATTTGCGATGTACTTGATACGATCATTACTACAGAAAATGGCTTTTAATTTCGATTCTCATGCACTTTTAACTTCGGATCTTGGCCAAAAAATAACCAAAGAAAAAGAGGTGTGGTAAAAAGTCATCATTTTACTTCGGTTGAAAATAACTAAAGTTATAAGTTTTACTCTTTTTGCTTCGGTTGTGAAAAACTGAAGTTAAAAGTTTACCCAAAACCAAAACCGAACCCGATATCGGGTGGTTTAACCGAAGTTGAAATTTTTACCCAAAATCGAAACCGAAATCATACATGATGTCGGGTGCTTTAACTTTGGTTATTTACAACCGAAGTTGAAATTTTAACCTGATTCCGATACCGAGTCCGCACCCGACATCAGGGCTCCCTGGGCATGGGATAAACAAAAACTACATAATTTTTGAAGTGCGTGAGCTAGCAAAAACAGCCACACGATATCGGGTGTCCGATTGTGGTTGAACCAAAACCGCAAAATGTCTCATCGATGTCGGATGTCGACTTCGCTCAGAAAATAAAAAACACACGGGATGGGAACCGACCACCCAAAAGTGAAATCGACGTGCTACCAATAACGGGTGGATTGTAGCATAAATTATTATTTTTAATTCACATTGAATGCCAGATGAGAACCGTCGCGTTGATTGCATAGTAAGAACAATGTTATCACCACAATTATCATTCATATCATTGCTACTCTATTAAAAATATTCTAAAAACATCTTTGATCCACTGACTATTAAGAACATGCCAATATAGAACATGCCAAAAATTCTCAGAAAATTGTACTCTATTTCTAATCTAGATCAAGATTCCAAAATAAATAATAATGCCTTGGAGAGTATCAATTGGCATTTTAGAGAATAACCTATACAAAAGACATAAACAATAGGTAGTATGATACTCAGTACGGGTGAATGAAAATTTTCACGTGCTTCACCATCACATACCTCGATCAATGCTCACGGACTTCTTCCAATTCTTTGATTGTGTTTGGATTTTTGTCTTCCTTAAAATACTGAAAGTTCAAATGACATAATAGATTCACAATTTAGAATATAAGTTTAATAATCTTTAAATATCTAAATTAAAAAGTTGTATGGGTATCTCTTCTTGTTGGAGTTGTTATCAACTACATTCATAACACATTCCCTCATAAAATGCATGCAATAATATCCACATTCCCACCTCTTTGTTTTTTATACTGGTAGTGACATATATAGACAATGGAATTAGTGAATAAAAAAATATAGTGATGGCCACATTCATTAGATGAGATTTGTCACCTTCAAGGATTTCCAATGCACTTCTCTGTGGTTGGTGACTAGGGATCTTTTAACATTTTCTCAATATCATGCTCTTGTGTTCGAGGGGGTTCATTATGAAGTTGATCAAACCAGTAGATCGTACTTGATGGGACAATAATCACAACCATCATCCAATGTTGAATACACATAGAGTTGGGGGAAATGGAAAATATTAGTATTGTAATTTTTTTAGAATAAGAGAATATGAATGTCTGGAGTAACCTTTCGAAGTAAGGTGCGATGTACATCAATTTCTGATTACACATCAACCGACTGCTAATGTGAGCCAAACGTATGTCGCTTGAACTTTCATTTCCGTGAATTCCCAAGGGACAAAGAAAATCTACCCAATGTTTGGCTTTGTTTACGGATAGCATGTGCAAAAACATAAAATAGAATAAATTACAATGTGAAAATGTTACAATACTTTTTGCAATCTTCTCTTCCTAATCAGTGTGGTAATGACCTTTCTTAGATTCAAATCCTCTTAACCACTTCTCAAATCCTGGCACATATAGGGGTTGAGGATATGTGATTCTCGTTCTTTCCTCTTCCTCCGACATGCCTCCCTCCATCGCTTCCCACACGCTAGTTTCGAACATTTCTTTCATAATTTTACTAGTAATGAGTGCATATCCTCATCGAGACATTGTGTGATGCACATGATTATGTTGAGCAACGACTCTATTTTTTCCCCTCAACCCCTATATGTAGAAATTTAAAATATTAGAAACATAGCAACATTATTTAAGATTTTGAACATAGTTTAAACATACCGAATCTTGGTTCGCTAGTTTTTGGGAAACAAATCTCTTCCAACTCACATCACTAATGAAAGGATTCTTGACTCTTGGATCACATCCACGGAAGTCACCAAACACATAATCCTTGATAATTGGCCTTGAAATCCCTTTATCTTTTCCCCATTCTACCTATCCATTTCTTCTTCAACTTGGGCAAGTCATGAAACTCAATTTGAAAAGCCAACTCTATGGCCTTCCACAATTTTCTCTTGTATCCATCATCCACATACACCCATGTTTCATATATATATATATATATATATATCCACTTTAGTACGTGCCAGCATGCCTAATGCCTACATAACTACTCCACCACTCGGACATATCTCCAATCGGATTACCTATATTATCAAACACCATAGCACATTTTAACTCTTATCAATCATCTCCATCAACTTCTTGCAAATAGTTATTCCTCGACCTTTCTTTTGTTTCTTTTTTGTCATTTTATCGCCATTTCCTTCCTTGTTAGTGACTTTTCGCTTACAAATTGTCATTATATATCCTACACAAATTAACCCAATCACATTAATTCGCTATGGTATATTGACAATATAGCAAAATAAAACATTTATCATATATAGTATCATTTCCAAACTTCATTTTTAAACTTCCTTGTAGACAAAGAAAAAAGATAGGATCTTTGTACACAATACAAATCTAGAATGACATATTCACCTATAAAGATTGGATCTTTTACCTCCCACGTAGATTATTACACCTTGAAGGATTTCAAAGCATATTTTATTTTTATCATACTCCCTCCGGTTCACTAATATTGACTTGCTTACTTTTGGCCCTTGGTTTTAGAAAACGTAGAATTAGTGATGGAGAATGCATTGAAAGAATAAAAGGTAAATTGAGTGGATAAAAAAAATCTAGAATTTTCCAAATAGGGAAGGAGTCAATCTTAAAAAACCATCTCAAATAGGAAAATGAGTCGTTGTTAGAGAACCGGAGGGAGTACATAAATTTGCAACAACATACAACACTTATCAAAGTATTGATCGCTTCCAAACCTCATTTTCAATCTTCCTCGTATAAAAAATGAAAAAAAAACTTTATGCACACTACAAGTCTAGAATGACATATTCACCTAGAAAGATTGAATATTTTACCTTCCACGTAGATTATTACACCTTGAAGGACTTCAATTCATATTTTATTTTCACCATACAAATATTTGCAACAACATACAACACTTATCCATATTATTGATTAATTCCAAACCTCATTTTTAATCTTCCTTGTAGAGAAATGAAAACAAGAAAGATAGGATCTTTATGCACACTACAAATCTAGAATGCCATATTCACCTAGAAAGATTGAAATTTTTTCCCCCTGCATTGATTATTACACCTCAAAGCACACAACAATGAAAATTTCTTTTACATTTGATCAAACAAAGTACACATAATAAGAACAAACTTAAAAACCTCATAAATGTTAGGAAATTGGTTACCTTCTTCAATAAGAACCACCGCCTTGTTACCACCTAGAATAGATGAGATATTTCTTGTAGTTTTGGTTTAGGAAGAATCAAAAGAGGCGAGTTAAGTGAAAATTGAGGGTGTTTTCGGATTTTGGGAGTGGAGGGCGCCAATTTCGTACCTTTGGAACTTTTTTGGGCCATTACTATCCAGACATTTGGATATGGGCCACAAAAATTCTGTTGCGATTCACGACACAACTGATATCAGGTGTGGTTTCTGGTCACATGAGACAACCAACCGATGCCGGGTTCGAGTTCGGGTGAGACGACGGTCAACATTTATTATAGGCTTCATGTTGTTTAAAAACTCATATAAATAGACCTTATATAACTAATGATTAACCCTTAATTAATGCTACTTAAAGCTTACAAAAGAATGTTTGACTACCTTTAACCAACGGTCAACGTCGATTTAATTTACTCTACATAATTATTTTATTATATGTATTGACTTTATTTAATTAATTGTCAAATATCAAGTCAGTCTCAGTGAACACTAAAGAATAGGATAAACTTTCTTTAATGAAAGATTATAGTCTGTATGAATACTATAACTGAGTTTGACCTTCGTATCGAGCAGTCAATGTTGGCTTTACTCTATTACAACACTTGGAAGTTGAATTTAACTTTACTTAAGCAGTGGTCAACCCTAAATTATCTAAACATATATGAACATAAGAAAGAATGTTTGACTACGCGTAACCAACGGTCAATGTTGGTTTAATTTAAAATCGCAAACACTACATTATAGGTTAGACTATATTTAATTTATTTTCAAACCTTTAGCTAAAGGATGAGCACCGGAGAATATGAAATTTTAATTAAAAAATATGATAAAAAATTGTAATGGAAATTGTGTGATAAAAAATGTGATGGAAGTCAAAACCAAATTAAATAGGGTTAAGTACAATTTTACCCGGCGTCAGTAGGGTCTCTGTTGCGGCTTCAGATTACTAGACATCGAGTACACCAACACCGATGTCAGGTGAGAATAACTTTCAACTTTGTTTTTTCTAACCAAAGTCAAAGGACATATTTTCACTTCGGTATTGTTACAACCAAAGTCAAAGGACATTTTTTCACTTTTATTTTTTTACAACCGAAGTCAAAAGACATCTTTTCACTTCGATTGTTTTACAACCTAGTCGAAGGACATCTTTTGACTTCAGTTTTTTTGGAAACCAAAGTTAAAAGAAATTTTTACTTCCATATTTCTAATAATTGAAGTAAAAAAACTTTTAGCTTCGGCAATTAGCCTTATTTTTCACAACCAAAGTGAAAAGCTTGTTTTGTAGTAGTGAACACTTGCTAGGAATTACAAATCAACTTTCTCTTTCTTTGCAACAAAAGGATCAAAACATATTGTTAGCCGTGAGTCTGGTTAAAACAATGAAGAAAAAATTTCAAGAATTTTGAAATGAAGGGTGGTAGAAATGGTTGATCAAGTGAGCATTTTTTGTGACAAGTATGCTATCTCGGTGCCAAATTTGGAAGAAAATAGGGTAATTCGTGGTCGTAGCAAGCGAAGTGAGCAAATGGTTAACAATCTCCATCACTTTCGTGTTGATATTTATATTGTGGTACTCCCTCCATTTCTTTATTATTGGCACACCTTCCTTTTTTGGTTGTTTATTTTATATTGACACACTTTCCATTTTTGGCAAGATTCCTTCAATTTCATCCACTCATTCTACTTTTTTTACTTTCTACATTCAATTTCATCCACTCATTTTCTTCACCTAAACCCAAGCACCTAAACCTATGGTGCCACTATTAGTGAAACGGAGGGAGTATGTCTTTCGTTATCTTTTTTATATATATAATTTACTTTTTAATTAATTTTTCTTTAAATATTTCTTAACTTTGTAAGTATGTTAAAATTAGGTACTTGATACGATGATTCGAGAGATGAATCAACGCTTTCCGGAATCAAGTTCAGAGTTGCTTAAATGTATCACGTGTCTTGATCCCAAGTATTTTTTTTCTAAATTTGACATTGGTATATTGCTCAAACTTGCAAGTTTTTATCCAGATGACTTCTCGGTTACCGGCCTTGCAATACTTGAGCATGAACTTCAAGTTTACATTGATAATGTACTAGTCGATGAAAGATATTTAGCGACTGAGAACTTGGGATATCTTGCTAAGAAAATGGTTAAAACAGGTAGAGATTTGATCTCCCCATTGACATATTGTTTGATTGAGTTAGCATTGGTGCTACCTATTGCAACTGCTTCCGTTGAAAGGGTTTTCTTTGCAAGGAAAAATATCAAGACTGCTTTATGCAACAAAATGGGATATGAATGGTTGAATGATAGCATGGTTTTGTACATCAAGAAAGAGGTATCTGTTGGAATTGAGAATGAGAAGATTTTTCTAATTATAAAAAGATGCAGTCGCGTGGAATACAACTCTCTCCACTGTATTATAATGCATCCAGTCCTAGTGTTCAGAAGTAGTTATTTTAAGAACTAATTTTGTATTAAGACTATATTATTAGTTAATATTAATTTTGTAATATGACTTTTCAAACTAATTATATTAGTCTTGTTGGATGAAAAAAAATGTAAAATCCTCCCCTATAGAAAATAAGGGTAAGCATGCGTGTCTGTATTCATGACCTCATGGTACATTAAATAGTAGTACAGAATACCTATATAAACTAGGAAAAGAAAATAGAATACAATTACAATTACAATTACAAGTAATATTTACATTCCTTAACACCCTCCATCAAGTTGGAGCATGGGGATCGAAAATGCTCAACTTGTCAAGTAATGAATGAAACTAGTTACGTCCGAGAGCTTTAGTAAACATGTCTGTAGGTTGATCTGTAGTGTGGATATAATGAGTAACAATAGTACCAGACTGCACAAGATCTCGGACAAAATGATAAACAACTTCAATATGCTTCGTACGTTCATGGAACATTGGATTTGCCGCAATTTGAATAGCAGACTGATTGTCACAAAACAAATGCATAGGAGCAGTATGCAAAACCCCTAAGTCTTTCAGTAAAGACTTAAGCCATAACAATTCACAACAGATAACAACCATAGCATGATACTCTGCTTCAGCAGAAGACCGAGAAAATGTAGGTTGCTTCTTGGTCTTCCAAGAAACTGGAGAATCACCAATCATCACAAAGTAACCGGAAAGAGAACGTCGGGTGATAGGGCAAGCAGCCCAATTAGAATCACAATAAGCAGTCAACTGTAACTCACTACGGGATGAGAGAAATAAACCTTGACCAGGATGTCTCTTCAAGTAGTGCAACACACAACTGCAGCTTGCCAGTGAGGAACACAAGGAGACTTCATGAATTGAGCAAGTGTGTGAACCGAATAACTAAGCTCAGGACGTGTGATTGTAAGTTATCAAGTGCCCAACCAATCGCATGTACTGCTCAGGATTATAGTAAAGTGGACCCTCAACACGCGCCAGATTGTGTTGCTGCTCCATCAGAAAGTCAGTCGGTTTAGAGACAGATAAACATGTATCAGATAAGATGTCCATGGCATATTTCCGTTGTAAAAGAAACATTCCCTCCTATCTTCTAGCAATCTCTATGCCCAAGAAATACTTAAGCAAACCTAGATCTTTCATATGGAAACAAGAACTTAAGTTTTTCTTGAATTTAGAGATAAGCGCAGAAGAGCTACCAGCAATGACCAAATCATCCACATAAACCAGAACATGCAAAGAAACCGATCCACGGGAAAAGACAAACAAAGAGTAATCTGCTTTACTCTGAAAATCCAAATGCTCGTAAAGCATGTGCTCATTTGGAAAACTAATTTCTAGGAGCCTGGCGAAGACCATAAAGAGATTTATGAAGGTGACATACCTGACCAAGGGCACAACATAGCCCAATGGAGGACGCATAAAAACCTCTTCATGTAGATCACCATGTAGGAAAGCATTATGCACATCCATCTGATGCAGCTCCTAATCATGAATCAACGCAACATATAAGAATAGGCCAACTAAACTCATCTTTCCAACCAGAGCAAATGTCTCAGTATAGTCAATCCCTTCAACCTAGCAATTCCTGAGAACCACTAGCGCGCTTTATGATGCTCAATGGTACCATCTTACCTAAACTTCGTCCAGCAAACCCATTTGCAACCAATTTCCTTCTTATCTAAAGGTAGAGGGGTCATAGTCTAAGTCTGATTGCGTTCAAGCGCAGTAACTTCTTCAGTCATAGCATCCCGCCACTGAGCATGATGTGACGCCTCAGGATAAGTAGTGGGATATGCACTAGAAGTTACTGCACCCAAAAGTATAGAATGCATACTAGAAAATTGATCACAATTTACATAATCAGTAAGAGGATATAGAGCACTGAGGATAGTGAGGGCGCATAAGTGATCGTAGCAGTAGGGGGTCTTCAGTAGTAAAAGCACAGACATAATCATCACATTCATAGTCTTCCAAATGTAGAAGAGGTTAGCGAGCGCGAAGACTATGTCAGATAGGAGTAAACTCAGCAGCAGCAGGAGACGTCGGAACAACCAGTAAAATAGGTAACGGAGCTGACAGAAGTATACGGCGAGCGGAATTATTCGGGGTCGGAGACACCGCATCGGGCTGTGGAGTAGAAGAAGTCACTGGAGCTGGCGGCGTGTAAGGCGCGTGATCGACATTCACCGGTGGTGCATGAAGTGCGTCAGGCGGCGACGTCCCAGACGGTACATCGTCAGGTCGGACCGGTAAGGGTTACCGATGATCTGGGCCAGTCACCGAAACCAGAGAAGAAGTCAGCGATGCTAGTGCGGCGATGGCTGGCGGTAAGGGTACAATGACGGCCAATGGGATAGGAGCGGCGGCGACTGCCGGCATAGGGTCAGTGGCAGCTGGTGGGACAGGTGGTGCCGCGATCTAGGCATGTGACTCTGGCGGCAGTGGAAGTGATGCCGGCGGTGAGGTGGTGGCGCTGCCGGGATCTATTGATAAGGCCAATGTCAGAGTTTCTGCATAAAGGAACTGGTCTTCAAAAAAATTGACATCCCGACTATTAAAGATGATGTGGGATTCCAGGTCAAAAAGGTGATAGCCTATCTTTTCAGCAAGATAACCAAGAAACAAACATCGTCGACTTCTTGGTGCAAACTTGTCACGATATCTGAGAACGTGAGCAGCAAAACACAAGCATCCAGATACCTTTAAAGATGAGTAATTTGGAGCCTGTCCATATACCATCTCAAAGGAAGTACGACCATTGAGATGTTTTGTCGGTGTCCGGTTAATCAGATAAGCAGCAGTAAAAACACATTCTCCCAAAAAATCAACTGAAAGACTGGCTTGAAACCGTAAACCACGCGCCACGTTGAGTAAATGGCGATACTTTCGTTCAACTCGACCATTCTACTGTGGCGTATTAACCATAGATGTCTAAAAAATTATCCCAGATTCAGCAAAATGAGATCTCAAAGGCAAAAATCCAGTCCCATTGTCAGCCCAAACACGGAGTATAGTTCGGCCCCATTGATTCTTGATCAGAGCACAAAATTCCAAAAATCTAGAAGCTACTTCTGATTTAGCCACTAATAAATAAACCCAATCAGCTAGGGAATAATCATCAACTATTGTTAAAAAATAAAATGCAACTCTAGAACATGGTGTTCTATAAGTACCCCAAGCATCACAATGTATTAATTTAAATAATGCAATAGCATTTGTAGAACTCAATGGAAAACTATGTCTAGTCTGTTTTGCTCTATAACATACAGAGCAATGTATAGTAGTATACTTTGTGCGAAAATCAAGAGTAGGAAGAGAAAAAAACACAGTATTGATGGATGACCAAAGCGTTGATGCCATAAATCGGATGAAGAAACTGAAGCAACTGTCGGAATAGACTGCATGATATGAGGATGAACGCGAGTATCCAATAGACGAAGTCAATAAAACCCCCCCCCCCCCTTGTTGTTCACCCACGCCAATCACAGTCCTCGTAGTGATTTTCTGTAAAATACAATAATTTTCAGCAAACATATCTAGACATTTTAAGGCAGATAACAATCTAGAGCATGATAATAAATTGCATTGCAAAGTAGGTATGTAGAGCAAATCTGCCGCGACGAGCAAGATACGGACCAACGGCGAGCAAGATATAGACCAACGGCGAGCCAAGAATAGGATCGAAGGCGAGCAAGTCTGATCTGGGCACCGGCGGCGAGCAACCGAAGCAAGATACGGTGGGGGCAGAAGCAATGATAGGTTCCAGCGGCGCACGAAGCTGAAGAACTATTTGTTTTTAATAACAGCGGAAAGGGAGTTTGGATCGGCGGCACGTGGAGATCATGCGTGGACGACGGCGGAAAATTTAGGACGTAGTGTTAAGGTTTTAGGTTTAGGCTCTGATACCGTGTAGAAAATAAAGGTAATTATGTGTGTTTAGATTAATGACCTCGGGGTACATTATATGGTAATACAGAATACCTATATAAAGTAGAAAAAGGAATAGAATTTAATTACAATTATAAGTAATATTTACATTCCTTAACATCTCCTCGTAAAATTTTGGTCTGGTTCCATCACAGATAGACCTTACAAAGTTAAAGTGGGTCCATAGATACCAAAATAGTAGTCAACCCAACTGATATTTGGGCTTTCTCAACGGTAACATATTTTTTGGTTTTGGGGCTTTCATTGTAGAGTTTCAAATTATTTGACGGGCTAAAATGATCGTGCTATAAGATGTAATGTAATGAAACAATTAGAGCAATTGTGCAGAAAAGTTAACTGGGATAGCTAAAAGTTGAGAGTAGAGAATTAGATGAAGAACAACAAAAATTGATTAGATGACAAGTTTGGAATTCATGATTGATAAGTATTTTTTTAAAATGGAAAGTAACATGTCCATGAGTTGATAAAGAACCCTGGAAGGTTGGGGAAAAAACCTTTGCTTCCTAATAAGTAATGAATGAAAACGGACTGGGAATAATAGAAACACACAAACTACAGTAGACTCCTCCCTGAAAATTTTGGGGGAAACATCAGTCAGGAGGCAACTCAAACACACACACCAAAAGGCAAAAATACATAAAAGTTGGATCTGCTCGACTCGTTAAACACCCCTAATCTAATCGAAACACACAAGCACACACCAAAACGCAAAAATGTTTAATTAAGCTCGTGAGGGAGAATTGAAGTCGCCCTCATCGAATTCCTTCATTTCCCAGATGGGAACTTCATCACATGAACTGAACGCACTTAGGTGATCGTGAACTGCGCCGCCACCGCAGCCTACCAGCTCCGCCGTGCTCCACCAAGAAGTCCCCCAGGAGATCTGCTCCACCGCCGCGCAGAACAAGCAGTAGCAAGGCCAGTTCTCATCAACGTCCCAACAGCACGACTCCATCAATAACCCCCCGCCCGGAATCTCTGCCGGCACCTCCTTCTTTTCTCTTCCCCTGCCTTCTCTTCTTCTCCGACCACCTTCTCGCCACCGTCAACGTTGTTTTTCTCCGCCGGCTGGTTCTCGGATTTGGTTGTAATCTTGGCCTTTCTGGTTGTTGGCTTCAGCTTTTGCTCATCGTCTCCCTTCTTAATTTCCTGCCGCTTCATTTTGTTGTGTTGCTAATTTGGGTAGTGAATGCTTGTGGAATCTATCCTGAGAATCGCAGTGTTATTATATAAATAATTGGGCTGTGTGTGAACGGACAGAGTTTATTTTGCATGCTATTGGTGACGCGATGGCCAATTGCAGAGGTGCCCAATCACGTGGCGCGTTTCATTTGGCTTCTTTTGCATGGCAAGGGCGGTGGGTATTATTTCATATCGAGAAATGTATAAAAAAGGATCCTTTATTTTTTTTTTAAAATCATTTTGATTTTTTTGAAAGTGTCAAAATGATTCTAACAAAATGATTAGACGATCAAACATTATTTTTGCATCAGCTAAACATAATAGTGACATTCAACGATACTTAGAGTTGATTTAGCACAATTCGACAAACACATATATTGTTTTATCACTTTTGAAGGGTTTGGAATTATTTCTGAAGTATGCTTTTACCTAATTAATTCAATAATTACTACCGTGTTTCAACATAACCTATCTAACTAAGTATGCAATAAAGTAAAGCATGAACACACGAGACTCGGTTACGCAGTTCGGTGAAATCCACCTACTTCTGCAGGGTCATACCCAGTTCAGAATGAATCCACTAATCAGAAAGATACAGTATAAAGTACACCATACAATATACTTATCTTAACTAATTATAACATGTGAATTCTGCAAACTCCCCTTACTACCGATCCGTCTTGATTAGACTCCCTCTGACCCCGAAACTCGTCGACGCTGGATCTCCTCTTCCCAAGGAATTAAGGTATATGATTATGAACGTGATCAGCATTTTTGGTTCATGTTGGAACACAGACGAATAACTCTGTAGTACCTCTCGAAAGAAAAAAAATCTGGATGCAGATTTTTCTTCAATTGATCCGTGAGTGCCACATCCATGATGTCCATCAATATATACGTCATAAGCAGATTGGAATTCTCCACATTTGTCTTCAAAAGATTTTGTTTCCAAATCTGCCTCTAAGGCATATTCAAATTCCATAAATAAGGGGATTTTCCTTATCCCAATTATCTCATAATATTACATAAATCCAATTCCATTCCATAAATACAATATGCTTCAATAACATGCCTAAAATAATATATTGCAAAATCTTCAATATTCCATAACTCAATATTCACGCAATATCTTCAACTGATTAAATCATTTTAGGGTTCACCTTTCCATTTGTTTCAACATGGAAAGTCTTCTTACACATGCAGTCTTGTGCAAATGTAATTCCTTCTCCACATAATATTTTGATTGCAATCAAATATTTTGATTGCAATCAAATATTTTGGAGATAAGAATTACCAAATCTAATCCCTTTAAGTAAGGAATTAGAATAACTAGAATATCTCATCCATATCCTAACCATAACTGAATATTCCAATTCAATAACATTAATCCAATCCCACATATATAGAAACTGATATATTCTCCAACTCAAATAAAACTTGGACGAGATGTACACTTCTCAGATTCAGCCTTCAACCTTTCCTTATTTCACCAAAATTCCCTTCTTTGATGTTGCATAATTACCACATATTGTCAATTAACCAAATCTGGACTTTACAATCTCTCCCTTTGGCATTTTGTGGATCCACCAATCTTTTGGACTTTCAAAGCAACAACTATGCAAATATATAGACATCAAGTAAACCACAGATGGATGTTGGAACACGAGCTGGAAAAACTTTTAACTCCCCTGAATATCACAGCTCCAAATCATCAAGTCTTCAATATCCATGTTGGAACATCAAATTCACATAAAATTCACAAACAGTATTTAGCCACCCAGAAAATCATGTTGGAACACAGGACCAACATAAACACATAAGTACTGAAATCCAAGAAAATCCAGAAAATCCAGAAATCCAAAACCTTATATCTTCCCCTTGGGACCATAAACATGCCAAATGCATTAGACACAGAAAACCAAAAATATATCCAATAGCTGCAACTCCCCCTGAAGCAAATATCTGACGTATGTTGGAACATAGTCATAACATAATCTTCAAACCTCTTCAGGAACAACTATATGTGCCTCATATAATCTGGCATTTTTTGCCTCCAAAACTTCCATCTAAGTGGCTAGAGCTCTCAAATTTGCATTAATGGCCACAAACTTAACCTTCTACTCATCAACATCAAAAGTTGTAGCCTCAAAATTCCAGGGCAGATCATGCAGATGTCTTAGATCAAATGTACTCTTGTTTGGTTGTTTCTCGAGTAAGAGTTGTAGTACTTCAAGAGAGAATCCAACATTTTACAACAACCTGTAATAGACAGAAATGCCTGGTAGTTAAGCTAGATGCAGTAGCGTTCCCTTGAGTGGCCACTGAGACTGAAATCCTCCAGTAGTTTCTTGCTTCTCTTGTAAACTCTGTTATACCACTCATAATCTGGATCAATGTTGCCTCCCATAGAATTCTTCTACAATCTCTCGGTTGTACTCCTTGTATATTAATGCAGCAGTCTTGAGACCCAAATAGTTCAAGTAGGCTGTAAATCCAAACTCCTCATATACACCCAGATCAGTTGTCCTTTCGGCTAAAATCCTCCTCTGACACACAATAGCATATCTCTTTTAGCTGTCCGCATAAAAAAAATAAAGAATTGAGTGCATCCTTAATTGAGGGAGCTGCTCTTGAACGATGCCCTAATTCTGATTTAATCTTCTTCTTGGTGACCGTGCTTCTTCTTTCACTGATTCTCCAGTCTGATTAGTAGTGCCTTCAATAATCTGCTCACCTTGTGTTGGAACATAGCAGCTCTCAGCTTCACCTGCTTTCTCTATGTTGGAACATAAGATCATTTCATTGCTTCAGAATCAACACCTTAAGTCTATATCAATGTTGGAACATCACCTACTCAGCTTCCTTCATTTCATCAGTACTTTCTCCCCCTGTCTCAATGTCTCGTGTTGGAACATAGGCTTGTTCACCATTCAGATCATGATCTTCTCTAGCCACATTTACTAATGTTTGAACATCATAATCTCTAATCACACCAAGCTCATCTATTTCCATGTCCACATCTTCTCTGCCTGTCTCCATACTCTGTGTTGAAACATGGCCAGCATCACTACCTTCCAGCTCCTTATCATACTAAACTAGAATACCAGAAGGAGTCATCTCTCTGATCTATTCATCTCATTAGTCACCATAATATCTTCAACACCAACTTCCAACATGTCCAACTACGCCTCCATTTTTTTGTATTTTTCTAATGTATGTACACAAAAAAATTACACAAAGCTTGAGAAAAATAATGAATACCTCAAATTTGACAAACACGTAAGTGTTGTCTAAGGAGCTCAAAAGTTGCAGAGTCTAACCAGTTCAATGAAGGCTTAAAAGTTTCCGATGTTGGAACATAGTCAAATACTGTTTCTTTCCTCTCAACCAGTTCTCGAATACAATGAAGGCTTATATCAATGAGCTTTTCCCAAGAACGTTGTACTAGATTCTTTGCGGTGTCAATAGCACTTTTGTTGTCGCATAACACTGTTAGAAGCCCTTCTTTAATTCCATAATTACTCAACATTTTCTTCATCAATAATACTTGTGCACAACAACTTCCACCAATAAAGAAACATTCACATGTGGTGCTTTTATGATCATCTGCATTACCGCTCCAATCAGAATCACTATAACCAACCAGATGAGAGTCTTGATTCTTAGAATACCAGATTGCATACTCAATAGTCCCACTAACATATAGAAATATCATTTTGACTGCAATCATGTGAGATTCCTTAGCATTCGCCTGAAATCTTGCAAGCAAGGTGCGATCTTCTTCCCCCTCGACGATAACCTTTATGAATAGGAAAGATAGTGAGTCGCTTATACCACGCCCTTGGTGCTTGTTTTGATCCATACTAAGCCTTCTTGAGTCGATGATATACTTCCTCATTAACCACACCATGTAGGGGAGCACTCTTGACAACTTTTTGGTCATCGTAAAATTCATAGTGCAAGCCATAACAAGAAGAATGCAAATAGATTTTAACCTTGCAACTGATGTGAATGTCTCATCAAAATTAACTCCTTCATCTTGAGTGTAGTCCTGAGCAAATAACCTTGCTTTATTACCATTGAGTTCGAATTGCTCTAGTTCTTCTTGCATTGCCGCAACCCAATACTTATCAAGCAGAGTCTCTTTGCAATCTTTGGGTTCAATGAGGGAGAGAAAACATTGTAGACCAACAACTTCCCTATAATTAATCTGAGGAATCGATCGAGTCCTTCTTCTGCGTGATTCAGCTTGCACTGATGTTGGAAGATGGGAGAGTTCTGGAGAGGACGATGTTACAACACTGCTGAAGTTATAAGAGTTAGCAGCTTCATATATAAGATCTGCCTCATCTGATGATCCAACATCATTACGTCCCTGATCAGAGAAATCATCTGATGTTGGAACATGGTCACTTGTGCGATCTAACTGATCATATTCAACACTCAAGCAATTCACTTCTTATTCCAACAAGTAACATTTGTCTGATGACCGAATACTAGTAAGCACTTTGTTGTTGCCATGTTTCACTATTCATTTCTCCTTATGGAATTCACGATCATGTTATCATCACACAACTAGATGATACTTACGAGATTAGCCTTTAGATCTTCCACCAACAGAACACTAATAAAGGTTGGAAATCCCTTTATCGACAGCTCACATTTTCTAACTACCCTACTTTTCTTTCCATCGCCAAATATAACGAATCCACCATCATAGGGTTTGATGTTCTTTAGATACTCTTGAGATCCAGTCATATGTTAAGAACATCCACTATCAAGGTACCACGATCCCTGGGGTGTGCAATAAAGGAAACGTGAGCTACAAAGCACAATTTAGGGGTTTTAGGGATCTATACCTTTCTAACCATCCTTAGTTGTTGCACTTGATCTAAGCTGGAACATGATGCGGGATAACGTCCATTCATAATATCTCTAAGAAGCTTTAAGCAACGATCCTCTGTATGACCTTGATAGGTACAGTAACCACACATTAAGGCTTTTCATGGGCGTGTTTTGACAACTTTTCTCTTCATAAATTGAACCTCTGGTTTGAATACTTTAGTGCTGGTAGATGATTTTTCATAGCCTATCCCTTGTCAATTTCCAGAATTCTGACCCATGGTGAGAATTTCATCCAATTTTGCTTTTCCAAAATTTAATCTTTTAATAGCTGCTCAGCAACTTCAGCCCTTTTTGTCATTGAACTCAGATTTAATTCCAACCCCTTAATTTCCTTTCAGAGTCCTTTCACTAGGGATGTCATCTCTCTTCCTTCTTCAGCTAAAAGGTCTTTCTCCCTTTTTAAGAGTATGTTAGCATCAGCAACTTTCACCCACATTTCATACATTTTTCATAAGAAGCATAGACATCCCCGCCACTCACAATCTTGTCTTCGTCATCACTCGAGGAGTATTCTTCACATATCTTCTCTGTGTTGGAACATCGGACTTCAGCAACCTGAACCATGTTGGAACATCGATCCACTTCTTCTTGTCCGATGTTAGAACATTCAGTACCAAGTTTTGAGTCTCCTCCAAAAACCATATAATTGCTGGTCAATTTCTCTTCATGGTTCTTCTCTTCTTCATATTCACTCCATGAGGGTGCATATGATTTTCCATGCTTCTTCCGAGTGTTGGCATATTCAGCCTGGATATGTCTATACCCTTCACATTCTCTGCATTGTATCATTTCTGACTGCCTCAATTCACCATTTTAATTTCTGAGGATTGCTGAGTGGTTTGCTCCATCCTTGATCCATGATTGTTTCCAAAGTCTTGAAACTGTGATTGTTCCCATTAAATCTTTCCTGGGAATTATTATTTACCACTTTCTTTGGCATTTTTGAGAAATTCTTCGTGATAAAGGCAAGGTCTTCATTTTCATTATCGTTATCCTCCTTTGTTTGATGTTCCAACGTCATTTCATAGGTTTGTAGTGATCTCATCAACTAATCTAAAGTTATTGTGGCCACGTCTCTTGCTTTTTCTATTACTGTTACTTTCATGACAAATCTTTGGGGAAGTGATCTCAGCATCTTCTTCACCACCTTTGACTCTTTGTAAGTTTTTCCCAATTGATGCGTCATATTTGTGATGTCTCTAAGTCTTCTATTGAATACTGCAATAGTCTCATCTTCTTCCATTTTCAGCTCTTTGAATTTTGTGGCCAACATTTGTAGCTTTGATTCACGTACACGACTTGTTCCCTCATGTACAATTTGTAGGATATCTCATACTTGCTTTGCTTGTTGGCACGTAGAGATGAGTTTCAACTGATCTTCATTAACTGCGGTAAAAATGGCATTTAATGCTCTGGAGTTTGCCAAGCCGCCCATTTTTTCAACTGGTGTCCACGACTTTTTAGGCTTAACTACTGGCTCTTTAGAACTAGATTCTCCTCCTTTAGAACTTCCAACAACAGGGGGTTTCCATTTTGTTTTAACATAGTACCAAGCCAATTCATCCAGTGAATTTATGAACACCCGCATGCGAGCCTTCCAATAGTTGCAATTCGTTCCTTCCATGAGTGGTGGCCTAGATACATAAGCTCCTTCTCTGATCGCCATTAGTAAAACCGGATCACACTTTCCTTGTCAAAACCAAGGTAAAACAAGTGATTTAGCTCTATTACCAATTGAAATTTGGTTTTACCTAATTAATTCAATAAATACTACTGTGTTCCAACATAGTCTATCTAATTAAGTATGCAATAAAGTAAAGCATGAACACACGAGACTTGGTTACGCAGTTCAGTGAAATCCACCTATATCTGCGGGACCATGCCCAGTTCAGAATGAATCCACTAATCAGAAATATACAGTACAAAGTACACTGTTCAATATACTTATCTTAACTAATTATAACATGTGAATTCTGCAAGCTCCCCTTGCTACTGATCCGCTTTGATCAGACTCCCTCTCACCTCAAAACTCGTCGACGCTGGATCTCCTCCTCCCCAGGTTTTAAGGTATATGATTCTGAACTTGATCAACATTTTAAGTTCATGTTGGAACACAGACAAATGGCTCTGTAGTACCTCTCGAAAGATAAA
Source organism: Rubia yunnanensis (assembly GCA_037428765.1). Lineage (NCBI taxonomy): Eukaryota > Viridiplantae > Streptophyta > Magnoliopsida > Gentianales > Rubiaceae > Rubia > Rubia yunnanensis. The sequence continues at coordinate 60,841,072 of CM075071.1, read as the reverse complement.
AATATGGATGCAGATTTTTCTTCAATTAATCCGTGAGTGGCACAACCGTGATATCCATCAATATACATCATAAGCATATTGGAATTCTCCACATTTATCTTCAAAAGATTCTATTTCCAAATCTGCTTCTGAAGCATATTTAAATCCCATAAATAAAGAGATTTTCTTTAACTCAATTATCCCATAATATTACATAAATCCAATTCCATAATTATAGGGATTTTCATAAATCCAATATGCTTCAATCACATGCCTAAAATAATATATTGCGAAATCTCCAATATTCCATAACTTAATATTCACGCAATATCTTCAACTGATTAAATCCTTTTTGGCTTCATCTTTCCATTTGTTTCAACATGGAAAGTCTTCTTACGCATGTAGTCTTGTGCAAATGTAATTTCTTCTCCACATAATATTATGCTTACAATCAAATCTCTTGGAGATAAGAATTACCTAATATAATCCCTTTAAGTAATGAATTAGAATAAGTAGAATATCTCATCCATATGCTAACCATAACTGAATATTCCAATTCCATGACATTAATCCAATCCCATATATATAGAAACTGATATATTCTCCAACTCAAATACAACTTGGACGAGATGTACACTTCTCAGATTCAGTCTCCAACCTTTCATTGTTTCACCAAAATTCCCTTTTTTGATGTTGCAACTCAGTAATTTCATATTTGCATAATTACCAAAAATTGCCAATTAATCAAATCTGGACTTTACGATTTTGATACACTCATATAGGATATTTTCATATTTTGACTATTTTATTTCTTTGTAGTAGAAATAGCATACAATATCCAAAAGAGTTCGTCTCTTGAAAGACGGTCTTTCAATAAGTTATGGAAAGACCAAGGTTTAAAGTGTAAATTAGAAGAAATGAAGATAAAATTTTTTGGTTGCATGAACCGGGTTATAAATTTTATAACTACTACATATTGCATATTTTATCTTTTATTATTCTAATCAAATTCCGTCTTTCCATAAGTCTACAGAAAGACCATTTTTTCCAAGACTTTGCCTATCCAAAAATATAGGTTTCGCGTGTCAAATTATTTTTAGTTATTTGATTTGATTGTCTAGCTAATTAGTCATTTATATTAACTGTTTGATTTTATAAATGATGTGTTTTAAGTAAAATGTAAAACTAATGTTAAGAGGTTAAAAATCAATGTACATCATGTATCCATCTCAATCTCCAATTTAACTAGTCACTTAGTCAAATTAAATTACTTAATTTGGCCTTAAAATTAAATTGAGAAATAAGTTAGGATAGTGTTGTATGTGATCTTGTTAAATTTTTAATGGCATATATTTTTAAAATGTGAACTTTTCATAAATTTTATTTACGCACAATTATATATCAATGATTAAATTTTTTTAACTCAACGGATGAAAGTCAAAGTGTGCAGAATTTGTTTGGACAGATGGAATTAGTATTATGCAATTTGAAATGAAATAGAGAGAATACTTATTGTCATTGAAAAAAGTGGATTGCTATATCACGCCCTGTATTTTACTATCCACGCCCTAATACGTATAAATACACGTATTAGTATTTTGAAAATAAAAAATAAAATTTGGAAGAAGTAGTATAAATTCTCCATTTCTCTCATTTCTCTCCCATTTTCTCTCCATTTCCATTTCCATTTCTCTCCTTCTCTCCATTTCCTTCTCTCCATCTCCTTCTCCCCATTTCCGCCGCCGCCGCCGACCGCCGCCGGAAAGCGTAAGTTTTGGACGAAATTTTTTAAATTTTCGTGCAAATTATATGGATGTTGCCTGAATGTTATCAATCTATTCGAATTTTGTTGAACTTGTTGGAATTGTTAGAATTGGGGTTTGTTAGAATTTTGGTAAATGTGGAATGGATGTTGGGTTGGTGGTGAGTATTGGCCGGAGGTGGCCTTGACCGGTGGAATAGTAAGGGGTAGGGGAAGGAGAAGGGGAAGGAGAAGGGGAAGGAGAAGGGGAAGGAGGAGGGAAAGGAGAAGGGGAAGGAGTAGGGGAAGGAGAAGGGGAAGGAGAAGGGGAAGGAGGAGGAGAAGGTGAAGGGGAGGAGCTGGCTGGCGGGCGGAGGTGGTGCCGGTCGGCCGGCGCCGGAGTAGGCCGGCGCCGGAGGAGGAGGCCGGCGGCGGTGGAGGCGGCCGGCGGCGGAGGGTGGAGGGAGGAGGAAGATGAGGGGTTTGGTTGTAAATATAAGAAAATATGAGGCTTTAATCTTATATTAATTTCTCTCATAAGATAATAGGAAATTAAAAAGTAGAATAATTTGCAAAAATCTGATATTAGGAATTTAATCAATTTTGGAATTAAAATGAAGAAATTGTTATTTTTAGAAATTGTTTAGTTTAAATTTGGAAATGATAACTATTTTCGTAATTTGGAAAGTATATGTACCATAATAGAGTATAGTCTTATTTAGATTAACTTTATGAAAATCTAGTTTATCAATCCGATGAAAATAATTGTGTAGTAAATGCTTATGATATGTTTTGACAATTGTTTCTTTGAATGTTAATACTAGTGTGATGTGCTTAAAAATTCAGATTATTTAGTTATGTGATTTCCAATTTGCAATTTAAAAAAATGTGTAGTTCGTTGTATGGGATTGTAAGAGAATTAAATTTGCTATTTGGAGTGGGGTTTGTTTTTTTATGTTATATTCACTTTTTTCTATGCATTATAGAATATGTAGTTTCCGGTAGTAAATTGAAATTATGCACAGTTTGAAAATATTAGTTTACACGTTGTTGAAATGTATGTTAATTTATTTTATCATATCAGTTTAAATCAATTGTTGTTATACTAATTACATATCTTGTGTTGTAGATGAGCACTGCTGGTCAACCTGACGGCCATGGTCGTTCTATACGACGAAGAGGTGTTAGTGCCTCGGCGAGACAGGCGAGAGGCCACGTGGTCGAGGATGAACAGTCACCTCCGCCGCAGGAGTGTGATGTAGGAGCTGAGCGGCCTTCTCCACGGCGTGATCATGCATTCGATCCCATGCCAACATGGGACGGTCTGGATCTTAACATTCTCGCGTCCGGTGGAATCCGTGATGATAGTGATTGGCAGTCGATGTATGACTTGCCGGCAGAAAGCAGCCCACTCGATGCCGAAGGTAGGCAAGGACTGAACACATGCAATGTCCCCCCGTCTGGCCAACCTGGGACGAGTGTGCCATTGGATGCTGGATTCGAACGGTATGCTGGTGGAGGAGCCAGGCACACCGTTAGGAATAGAGCTGGTCGATTCACGCAATCTTCTGGTGGATCGTGCAATGCCGGTGAGACTGGCATCGGAAGGGCACCGAGGAACAGGAGGAAGCGACACGCCGATGAGACGTGGCTAGTGCGGGAACCGATGGCTGGTGGCCCACAAGATGACCTCGTGATACCAAGCTTCGGAGGACACGTCGCTGTCGACGTTTGGAATGGTATAGAGCGAGGTGTGCTGAGATGTCATGCTCGGTCGCCGCTATGCAAGCAGCTAGTCGCTACGCTCCCTGACCTGAGCGATGTTGTACAGGCCCGGATACGTGCGACCGGGTTGGCCCACCTTCCTGCGATTATGTTCCAGTTCCTTGACATGGCATTGATATCCGCTTTTGTCGAGAGGTGGCAGCCGGACACGAACACATTTCACATGCCTTTCGGGGAGATGACCATCCTGATGCACGACGTAGAGATGATTCTTGGCATTCCTATCGTGGGTGGCGCTGTTGCGAGTACCATTTCGGTGGAGAGTATTCATGAAGCATGCGCTGAACTATTGATATGAATCCCCTTGCAAAGAATCTGGATTGCGGAATTAAGATCTTTGACAAAACAAGGGAACTCGCAAACCCTTCAATGCCGCACGAAATTCAGGAGTCTAGCCCTCTGGGTACGCCTAACTTCGACTTGCTCTCTAACTAGCCCTCAGGATTAGATTACAAGGTTTATTGATACTTAACTAGCCCTCGGGGTTAAGCAACAATGGAATAGCTCGCAAGCAAAGAGTATGAACTCAAAAGGTTGTATATTTGATTGATGAAAGGTTCTAAGGTAAAAATAATGTTGAATACCACCCCTATTTATAGTACATAGGTATGGTCTTCAAAAATTACAAATAAGAAACTGAAAAGGATTATGGCAGCTTTAAGAAGCTAAAACCATATTTAACTAGACTACCTAAAATAAATGACTATATTCTTCAAGATAAATCTTGAATGAATATTGGCTTATCTAATCTTACCAAATCTAATTCTAATCAAATCATAACTAAATATTCTAAACACTAAAATAAATGCATGACCGAAACATTAATTCTTCAAAGGCCAACATGGCAGAATTAATGGGCCTTAAAATAAAATAAATGATCACACTACCTCATTAAAAACCCAATGGGAAAAGAGTATAGTGTTATCTTCTAAAAATCCTAATAAATAAATATAAATAAATAAACCTAATTCGTATCATTCCCTCCGAGGTCGAAAAGTTTCGTCCTCGGAACGTGAACGATATAAAAAAAACTATAGATCAACGTCCCAAGCCATCCCTGTGAAGAACTGCTAATAAAATGGTGACAAAATGCTGACTAGGCAGTGACTGGATGCTGATGTGGCTTCAACTCGCGATAAAAAGGCTGCTGTCGAGAAGACCAATAAATCACGATAAATTGAAAATCTCACGAGTAAATGGTCAGATCATGAGAAGAAGAGATGGCTGGTTGTTTCTCGCGTGCAAAACACGCGCCTCAAGTGACGCGCCTCAACTGTCGCGCGCGTGAGATTCACGCGCCCTGTTAATGGCTCGCGCGTGAAGATCACGCGCGTCTTCTTCTTCGCTGGAACCTGAAACTTTTCTTCTCCGTGCTGAACCTACGCTGCCGGTGGTCGGAGAACTCTGAACGGCGAGGGTTCTCGGCTTTGAAAAACCAAGCGTGGAGAAGTGAGCTCGCCGGAGAAAGAAAGATGGAGGATTCGCCGGGATTTGTCGGAGATGGAGATCGATGCAATCGGCGGTGATCAAGTCCGGCGGCGATTGGAGTTTCTGTAGACGGAGAGCAGAACGGTGGCTTCGGATGGTCGATCAGAGACGGAGCTGGAGGAACTGGACTCGCCAGAGGTGGAGTTTAGAGCTGAGCGACGGTGGATATTTATGGAGTTGCCGGAGATGAAGCTCACCGGCGGCGGCGTTGAAGACTGGCGGCGGAAGCTGAAAGATGATTTTTTTTTTGATTTTTTTTTTCAAAAACAAAACTCGAAATCCCTGTTAATGAACTCGTCCAAGGCTCTGATACCAACTGATATGAATCTCCTTGCGAAGACTCACGATTTGCGGAATTGATAACTTTGATCTAGTGAAGGGATCTGCAAACCCGCACTATCTCGCACGAAATTCAGGAGTCTAGCCCTCGGGGTACGCCTAACTTCGACTTAATTCAAATGAACTTCGAGGTATTCAAGATCGTAAGGATCAAGAATATGACACTATATATATGGAAAACGACACAAAACTCTATTTTTTTTGTTTTTGAATAAGGTGTAATCAAGAATCAAAGAACAATTCTAGATCACGGAATCAAAGAACGATAAAGAAAACAAATAGGATTATGAGCATGCAATAATTTTCAGAAGAGTTGACGAAAATATCACAAGCACATAAACTGTTTAAGCTACTTAAAACTACGAAACTGACCGGGAGGTGAAGGCGGATAATACTTGTTAACGCTCAGACCCTTCGACGTCCTCCTGACTCAATTGATGAAGGTGAAGGCGGATAGTAATACCGAAGTATTCTAACTCTCAGACCCTTCGATGTCCTTCGACTCTAGATTCAATCCTCCTGGTAAGAAAGATCAAACAAACACAGTTAAAACACGACACGAAAGAGTATATATATATATTAAAAAAATCGAAAATAAATTAATGCAAACTCGAAACCCTTTTTTTTTCTTTTTCTTTTTTTTTTCCGGCCTCAGTCGATCCTTCGCTTTGCTCTGATACCAACTGATATGAATCCCCTTGCGAAGAATCTGGATTGCGGAATTAAGATCTTTGACAAAACAAGGGAACTCGCAAACCCTTCAATGCCGCACGAAATTCAGGAGTCTAGCCCTCGGGGTACGCCTAACTTCGACTTGCTCTCTAACTAGCCCTCAGGATTAGATTACAAGGTTTATTGATACTTAACTAGCCCTCGGGGTTAAGCAACAATGGAATAGCTCGCAAGCAAAGAGTATGAACTCAAAAGGTTGTATATTTGATTGATGAAAGGTTCTAAGGTAAAAATAATGTTGAATACCACCCCTATTTATAGTACATAAGTATGGTCTTCAAAAATTACAAATAAGAAACTGAAAAGGATTATGGCAGCTTTAAGAAGCTAAAACCATATTTAACCAGACTACCTAAAATAAATGACTATATTCTTCAAGATAAATCTTGAATGAATATTGGCTTATCTAATCTTACCAAATCTAATTCTAATCAAATCATAACTAAATATTCTAAACACTAAAATAAATGCATGACCGAAACATTAATTCTTCAAAGGCCAACATGGCAGAATTAATGGGCCTTAAAATAAAATAAATGATCACACTACCTCATTAAAAACCCAAAGGGAAAAGAGTATAGTGTTATCTTCTAAAAATCCTAATAAATAAATATAAATAAATAAACCTAATTCGTATCAACTATTTGGGAAAGACGTGGAGTCCTTCGTCGCGGAAGACTGGAACGGGGGTAACATAGATGGCCAATCATTGATGGCGAGGTGTGTAGCGGCGGGTCAGAGCGATAACTTCCAATTTATGTGCTACATGTTGATCCTGTTTTCATCAACGCTTTTTGTGGATAAAACTGGGAATAAGGTTAGAGCCAACCTTCTACCTCTACTTGATTCGCAGTTGTCCTGGGGCTCGGCGACATTGGCCAGTTTGTATCTACAGTTGGGAATTGCGTCCCGGTCCAAGGCGCGCGGCCTATGCGGCTGTTACACGCTGCTGCAAGCATGGATATACGAGTACTTTCCAATGTTTCGGCCGAGGCTGAGTACACTGCCAGCTCTTCCGGGACGCGCCAACCGGTGGCACACAGGGGATAAAATGGGGAGGGATACTGGGAGGCTGGCTACCATCCGGCGTCAGGTGGATGCCTTACAGCCCGACCAGGTATGAATTCCATGCTTTTACTCTTATTCTAATAGTAGTGGGTATATCGGATTCCATAGGAACGTTACATTTCTGTGAAACACGCGCAGGTGGATTGGTTGCCATATGGACTGGACGTGGGTAGGGCTGCTAGGGGGAGGACTCACTACCGCGGCGTGATTCGATACCTCGAAGCAATGGAGGCGTACATGCCAGATCGCGTTGTGCGCCAGTTCGGTCTCGTACAGGGTATACCGCAGAGTCTTATGATTGTGCCAGAGCCTTGTTCCCGGCCCGCTGATCCAGCCAGCTATTCGGTGACCTATCCAGGGATGCTGCAGCTGACCCTATGGCATATGGCACACGCTTGGCACGACGGTCAGCTTGCTGAGTTCCCGATTGCCACAAGTCCGTCAGAGTGTACCTTGGATTATGAGGAGTGGTACGCGACTCATTCACACCCATTGATCACGAATCCTGAACTTGCTGCCACGAGTAGACGGGATAGGACACATCATCAGTTATCGGTAAGTTTTCTCCAACTGTTTGCTTTGAGTAATTGTATTACATTTGATTGTTCCGTTATTGAAAAATGTGTTTCCTGTGCATCAGATGCTGAGTGACATGATGAGCGACTTGGATCCATTTGACTCGACAACCGTTGATGGACTCGGCGACCCGTGCATGAAGAAGTTGTTGACTACTTGGATCGGTCGTCGCGATGAGTATCGCAGCCTCGGTTATGGACCCATTCCCTAGGCGACTGTTTGCTTATGTATGTACCCACTGTTTGCCCACAGTTTGCTCATTTATGTAATCGAAATTGTTTGTGCATGTCAAATTTATAAGTCATCGCTTTTTGCAACAGTAACGCTTTCAGACTAATTGTAACGCTTCGATAATAATTGTAACGGTTGCGTACATGCCGAAATGTTTCACTGGGTACAATAGTTAATTACTCTCATTGTATGCTTTGGTCCAAGCCCTTATCCTCCTACGAAAGGGTAACTCCCAACCGACGACATCAGACTTCCTCAATGTGGTCCATAGATTAACCACGGGGGGCATGGGACAGTTTTCCTTCACGTGTATCCGGATGAAATGGCTTGCACTGCGTACGTATACAATGTGTAGCTCCCTCCTTGTTCCATCCTCGCCCCCACCTGCCCTCAATGGAAGGACTGTACAGCAATAGTCTGCCGACCCATTCTCTAAAATGTAATATAAAACTACAACCGTGTTGTAGTAGGTGGCGACAGGAAACATGTCTGCAATGACCGTGAACCAATGCTCTGGACCACACGGACCTTTGGTGTGGTGTATACGGGCTCTAGCTAATTCAACATTGTCTTTCGAACCGTATATGGGAACATAGTCAGGCCAATGAGTTGATATCTCGTTAAACACTGCCCGACGCGCTCCAGACCATTCAATTTCACCGTCTACATGGAACGCATCAGCAACGCATATGAAGCCACAGTTTCCATCACTCACGACATCGTTCCAGCCTTCGATGTAATGCCGGACAATGTGGGGGACACTTTCGAGGAACGGGAATGTCACTGTAGGAGAAAACAGTAAGATTAATTTCTTTGTAAGAAATTTAATACAATGGGAAGAATGGTGTTTGTACTTACCGTGCCGGCTACCGCTCCGTGATGTGGTGCACCCCGGGGACCTTGAGCTACGCCCGTATCGCCTGTTCACGTGCTCGTGGTAGCTCGGTGAACGTCGGGTTGATCTTGATCGGGGGACCTGCTCGCTTGGTCTCCCACGTGCACTAGTACAATTGTCCGGCTCGCCAATGCCGCTGTCCTCCGGACGCAACTGCTCATCTATGTAGCTTGAAACTCGTCGGCGGACCGAAGGGTCGCTGCGTGCCAGCTCCTCCAACTGAGTGTTGAACCGTGACTGATCCTGTTCAGCCCTCGAAATGTTTTCCATGCTCCGCACGAGATCACCTAATGCCAGGCTCTTAAACAGCGGATGAATGTCGTCCAAGTACAAGGGGATTCCTTGTGCAACTGCCCTCGCCATGACGCATGCACACGGTATTCCGTGAGTCGAGCGCAGTACACAACCACAGTATGCGTATACCTGTGCTCCGAGTGCATCAATCCTCCCGGACTCGACCGTCAATTTATCCAGACAGTATTTGGACACATTGTTGATCAAGTTGTTGAAAAGGGCCCTACGGTGCAATCTTCCAGTGCACGTTCTTGATTTCTCCAGGTTGGCCTTGATCATAGTAATTTGCGTGGCTATCTGCAGGTCAACACGCCTCCATATCGTATCCAGTGAACCAGTTGACGTTTGTAACCACCCTTTCAATGACGAGTGTGCACTTTCTACCCTGCATGTAGTTGTGTTCCCGAAATGTAGAAATCTGTTCGTCCATGCCCGCACAAATTTCTCCTTATGGGGGTTGAGCCACGTAGTCTCAGCGTAACTAATAACAGCTTCGCTCCAAGACCATCCAATCCTCATGTCCACCAAGGCGGCTTCGTACTCTGAAACGGTGGACGCATTGCAAACCCGGAACCATGCACCATTCTTGAAGGCTGCCCCGTTCCTCTTATTCCCTGTCAGCACAGTAACACGTGCCTCCACATCCTTGTTAATATGCCAGGTGCAGAGCAAATGATTCGATTCTGGAAACACAGTCCGAAGTGGCCTAATCAGTCCCATCTCTCGATCGGTGACCACAACCTCAGGGAACGGTCCATCCACAAGCAAGTTCTTGAGTGTGTTCAGCACCCACTCATAGGTATCTGTCGTTTCTTCAACAACAATTGCGTAGGCAATCAGGAAATTTGTGTTGCAAGGAGACATCCCAACCATCTCAATGAATGGCATGCCGTAGTGATTAGTCTTGTACGTTGAGTCGATGGCCACAACCCACGGAAACGTGCGAAATGCGACAACAGCATCGGGATGAGCCATGAATAAATGAGTCAAAGTACCATCAAGTGCTGAGCGGTGACTAGTGACATACCCTTTCGAGGTGATAAGATGCAAACAATTCTCCGCTGTGTTGCGCCCGCCTCGCCTTTCTGTTACATATGCCGATCTCTCATTGTACACCTGCCTAATGGTCTGATGCAGGTCTGGAAACGAATGACTGAGGCTGGCATTGATATGCCTGGGGGCTGTTTCTGAATCTGTCAAATCTCTAATCATTTGTTTTGCGTCCGCATGGAGCTTGCAGCTCTGTCTGTGACCCTCAGCGTACACTGAGAAAGGGTGGTTGTGCATCCCTCGTCTAGGATCCTTGCACGGCACTACATTCCAACCGTCCCCCGTGCTACTCTCTTTCAAGACAATCGTGAATGGGCAGTCACAACTTCTAGTCGATGTGTTACTCCGTCGGACTACATCGGGATCGCTCGTATTGATAACCTTATCTTTTCGGCCCCGATTGCAAATGCAATATAACCTCAGGGGACCATTCCTATTCTTTTTGTAGGACCCCGTGACAAGTTCAAATCCCACTTGCAGAGCAATCCGTTGCAGGTAGGAATAAGCCTCGGCGTGACTTGGAAACACATTTGAGGTGGCAAATGGAGAGTATCCATTCCGCTCTGCAGCAGCTTCACATGACTGATTGTCATCCTTAAACAGCAATAAACATCAAGTAATTAGTTACACTCAACTGCTATACCAACAACAATGACGTCGTCAATTAACGTTCAAACAAATGAATTGTTTAAAAAAAACATACAATAAAGTAAAAATTATATTGGAGGAAATAAATTTAGGCTCACACTTACAACGTTACATAAATAACTTTTACAAACCAAGAAGTGCATTGCTTGATTTTTAATGATCGTCGGAAACATATATTGAAATATGAACATTATAAAGATAAAATTACAGTTAAAACGTTAAAACATATATTTAAATGTTAAAACATATATTTAAATGTGAAAACATGAAGATAAAATTAAATTAGAAGAAATAATATTGCAATCATAAAAGTCCCGTACATGAATTAACTCCCTAAACTGAAATTACATTCATCCATTTCAAATTGTCCTACTTACGGACTTAATGGTGCACTGCTCCATTTCTTATTAACAGCTAAAACTTACATGTAATTGTAAAAAAAAAAGTGATAATAATAGGAGATAAATTATTGTAGATAAATTAACAACAAAATTACGTAACAAAATTAACAACAAAATTAACAACAAAATTAACGTTACTGCTATTAATAGGAGATAAATTCATAGGAGATAAATGTGCAATAATTTTTACGTAACAATTAATAAATTAAAACACAAAGATGAGCATAAATTTCTACTGCAAAAATTAATAAATTTAACTTTTACTTATGGACAGAAAACTAATTAGTAAAATTACCTCCGAAGACATGAAATTTCTAACACCCTTGTTTGGAGTAAAAATTTGGAGAGTAAAAATTTGGAGAGTAACAATTTCGAGTTCCTCATATTTTTACAAACACTTTTATAGCAGTAGAAATTACTAGTTGGGGAGAGGAAGCCCCTCCGGCTCGCGCCCAGGCCACGGCGAGCAGAGGCAAGTCCGGCTCGCGCCCGTGGCATGGCGAGCGGAGCCCGTCCAGCTCGCGCCAAGGGCACGGCGAGCGGAGGCCCGTCCGGCTCGCGCCCAGGGCACGGCGAGCGGAGCCCGTCCGGCTCGCGCCCAGGGCACGGCGAGCGGAGCCCGTCCGGCTCGCGCCAGGGTCACGGAGGGCGGCGCCCGTCCGGCTCGCGCCAGGGTCACGGCGAGCGGAGGCCGCTCCGGCTCGCGCCAGGGTCACGGCGAGCGGAGGCCGCACCGGCTCACGCCAGGGTCACGGCGAGCGGAGGCCGCTCCGGCTCGCGCCCGGTCCGCTGCGAACGGACCGGCGGCCAGTCGCGGCCAGGCCGTCGCGAACCGGAGCCTCCGGCGGCGCTCGGCGGCGGAGCCGGGAAGCATCGGCGCTACCGCGGCGCCCGGCATCGGCGGTGGTGGTCGATGGCGCCCGGCGGTGGTCGGCGGGATCGACGGTGGTCGGCGGTGGTCGGCGGAATTGGCGGCGGCCGGCGGTGGACGGCGGCGGCGGTTTCCCTTCTCCCATTTAACATTTTCCAATTTAAAATCTTCCAAATACAATATATTTTTAAATGTATATTGTATATATACAGTATAAATACAGGGTGTGAATAATAAAATACAGGGCGTGAAATAGCAACACCCTTGAAAAAATGACGTTCAGAAATGTGGGATTGAAAATGTATTTTAAAATCAACGTAACTCGTAACGACTAAATAGAATATGAATTTTTCCATAAAAAATGAATAAATTTCTGTGCAAAGTCTGTAACATTGGTATGTAGTCATCCCGTTATATACGAAACACTTGTATCTAGTCATATTCGTCTGGCAGCATTTGTATTTGGTCATACTCATCTTAAAATGTAACAATGGTATATAGTCATGGTGTTACTTTTACATGGGGAACATTGGTATATTGTCAAAAGAGTAATTTTCATCTGTAACAATCGACCTTCATATAATACACGTATTATATCAATAAAGCACACCATATATAACCATATATAACGGGTGTGAACGTAAAATTGACGTAGCTCGTAACGACTAAATAGAATATGATTTTTTCCATAAAAATGAATAAATTTCAGTGCAAAGTCTGTAACATTGGTATGTAGTCATCCCGTTATATACGAATCACTTGTATCTAGTCATATTCGTCTTGCAGCATTTGTATTTGGTCATACTCATCTTAAAATGTAGCAATGGTATATAGTCATGTTACTTTTACAGAGTGAAACATTGGTATATTGTCAAAAGTGTATTTTTCATCTGTAATAATCGACCTTCATACAATGTACGTATTATAGCACTAAAGTACACCATATCTAACTGGTGTGAACGTGCGATAGTTGTGTTGTTGGTTTGTTTGAGATATTTTTATGCATTTTGGATTTTATTTTCCCATTCTTCTTTTTCTTTTCATCATTAACTGTTTTACAATATTTATTGGTTCTTTGATTTGTTTTTCACCCAACTTGTAACAGTTATAATGTGTATGTATAATATAAATTAAAATATATTGCAGAGGACAACTAATATATATTAATTAAGCTTATTATAAATATTCTACTCGAATTATATATATTCTCACAGATATAATTGGAGTTCTACATTTAACTTTTTTCATTGGCAGTATTTTCATAAAAAAAAAATTTAAAATAATGGTTATAAAATGTTTAAATTTTAAAAATTAACATAAAAATTCAGTGTGTAGCATACAAACTTTGATAAGTAATACTTATTGATAATAGCATGTTATAAAAATTATTTTTTTACGATAATATGATTATTAAAAGTAAAGAAATACAAACTACGATAATCTTTTTTAAATTTATCATTTTGAATCTGTAATTTTAGTATTTCACACATTAATTATATTTATTTATTAAGTTTTTTTGCAATATTTGAGTACATTATCTTGTGTTTAACTAGTATAAAGATTATATTCTTAAATTAAATATTTTTATTTTATTTTTAAATAAAATACCGACTCGAAGTAATATGAATAAGGGTAATTCTGTAACTTAATAAAACATTGCAAAATTAATAAAATTATAATTATAAAAAAATCTGAAGAAATATTTTATAGAGGAAGATGTGGAGAAAATCATTAAAACTAATATTCTATAACAAATGTGGAAAAAAGCTACAGTAAATGAAAAGAGAGTGTCTTATACTCCTTTCATCTCACCAAAACTTGCTTATTTACTTTTTCAACTAATATATATGAAATAAAAAATAGCATGCGAGATTTATAAATTCATCATAACGTCTATTTACTTGATATTATTTTTTATTTGAAATTATTAAATGTAGTTAGAGATATTAACAGTCAAACATGATTATTGAAGTAGAGATATTAACGGTCAAACGTGATTATTGAAGTAGAGATATTAACGGTCAAACGTGATTATTGAAGACCATGAAAAAGTAAATAAGTAAAGAATTAATGGGATGGAGGGACTATTTGAGTGCTATAACAAATACTCCATCCGTCCCACTAAATTTTGGTCACTTTACTTTTTCACAGTCTCCAATGATTATCTTTGGCCGTCAATATCTTTAACTACGTATACCAATTCAGCATATAAAAAGTTGATGTTTAAAAAATAGATGTTAGGATGACACTAATGGAGAATGGGTGATTAAAGGCACCCAATCAAAGGCGGGTTATTAAGGAACCGCCTTTGATTGAGATGTGAAAGGAGTTCCGAACTCGAAACTTCCTCAGCCCTTTTAATTTTAAGGCAATTTTTAATTATTTAAAGGAGGTTATGCCTTCATGACATTCGATGAAAGGCGAATTTATGATAGAACCGCATTTAATTGGTGTCTTTGATTGGGCCTCTTGATTTACAATATAAATCAAAATCTAAACTCCCAGATTCTGCCTCATTAGGGTTTCCAAAAACCCTCTTTGTCCCTCTCCTAAGAACTCCACCTCCCCCCCCCCCCGATACAGTACCTGATCTCTACCTCTCTCCCCCTGTAAATTCGATCTATGGTCCCCTCTCTCATCGACGTTCACGTTTGCCTCTCTCCGGTCGTATCTCCACTACTGCAGGCACCCTCCCCCTATGGCACTGGTATTTGTGGTCATAGGCACTGGTATTTTGGGCCCCCAGAGTACCGATGCCTAAGTATGGTGGTACTGGAACGTAGTAACAAAGGCACCGGTGGAGTAAACAGATGCTGAAACAGTGCACTCAACACCGGTAATATGAAATACCAGTGCTCTATATATAATTTCAGCACCGTTTTTAGATGTCGGTGTTGGTTGTTGAAAATCATTGTTTAGTCATATTGATAATGATCACTGGTTATTTACTAGCACCAATTATTTTCTATATTTCATTTATCAGCACCGGTATGATAATAAGTTTCCGGTGCTCCTGCTTTGGAGGACCGTTGTTCATTGAACCAGTGCTAATATTTTTAGCCAATTGTTTTATTTTTGAAACCTATGCTTGAATTTTTTTAAAAAAAATTGCGATTTCTTCTTTTAATATATCCTGGCCCACCCCGAATCGAAACCCAAGGAAAATCATAGAAGAAAATTTGAAGGGCCAAGAACACGGAATGTAAAACTTAAATTGATGCTAAGCAAGAAAGTTTGAAAAAAATAATAATCCAAACAAGTGAAAAAATGATTCTATCCATATGATAGTTTAAGAAAAATTTTTTAATATGTCTTGAAATCAAATAAAGATGAAATTATTCAATGTTAGCCGAAGTTTTGAATTGTTTGGTAGACACATTCACCCAAGCTTCACACCATGTGTTCGCGACGTCCGTTATCTCCTTACCATTGTACGCTCCTATTGTGTACAAAATAACTCAATGATTAATTACGTGAAAGTAATCAGTAAGTAAGAATAAGAAACGTTTAATTTTTAATATGTCAACTAACCTCCAGAATAAGTTTGTGCATAGTAAGATTTGTCGAAGAAAACAATTTAAAATGTCGAAATGATGTAGTGTTTAAGTACCAAGGAAGCATGGTGTGTATAACAATGATTTAACAATGTATTTAACATTAACTATGTTTTAATGTTAAACATACCATGCTTAACACATAATGATAACCACACCATGTCTATTTGGTGCTCAAACATTGAAAAATCTCCACATTTTAAATTGTGGAGCCCTGCAAATGTTACTGCACTTTTCATAATGGAAGAAACATTTCTTAGTACGAGGACATTACATGAATAGAGAGCAACCAATACACTTGAGAAAAATCAAGATTCATCACAAACTAGGCATAAGCATGAACTTCTATTCATCAAAACTATCAAAAGTTTTCCATTAAATGCCCTATAACTAATGCTTCTTCCGTTAAGTTTGTGCACAATACGATTTGTCATGGAAAACAATTTAAAATGTCGAAATAATACAATGTTTAAGTACCAAGGAAACATGGCGTGTAGAACTTTGTTCGGACTATGTATTTAACATTAACTGTGTTTTAATGCTAAACACACCATGTTAAACACCCCACATTTCATTGATGCTCATAGACTATAAAATCTCCCCAGTTTAAACATCAACTTGAAATCATCAAAACAAGCAAAAAATTTGTAACCCTTAATCTAGTTCATCATACAATCAAAATATTGTTGTTGTTCGAGACAAATCAAACCATAACATAAATACTTCAACATCCCACAATCAACTATATCTTATTCATTTTACAAAAAAAACCTGCACCATCGAACATGTTTCATTACATCTCACACATTCTATGACAAAAAAAATACAACATCACACAATCAACTATATCACACTTCAATATAACACAATCAACAATAATATACATTTTATAATATGATACACATTTTATTTCAAACACCTAAACATCATACAATCATCTATATCACACTTCAACAAAACATATTATAGGACAAACACATAAACATCAAACCATACTCCACAATACAATAGCTAACCAATTTTAGGACAAGCACCTAAGCATGAAACCATTCTCCACTATATGTCAAACATTTTAGGACGAACACATCAACATCACACAATGAACTATATTACTATATATAATACACTTTGAATTGAATCACAAAATGAACAAAATCTGACACACTCTGAAAATCACCAAAATGGTAAAAAAATCCCACACGCCCCTTGAATGAAAATATGAAAAAATTTCAAGACGCCAAAAAAATCAGAATAGAACTAAATCCAACACACCCAAAAATAGAAAAAAAAAACTAAATCCAACACATAGAGTACCCACGCGGAGAGGATGTTGCGCCTCAGTGATGGTACACAATGGGGAGGGCGGATAGAGGGTAATTTTCATTGGATATGGAGAGGTGGTGAAGGAGAGGTGATGGTAGGCACAGTTATGCGGCGGCGCCGGTTAAGGAGAGGTGGTGGAGTAGGAGGGAGAGGTAGGAGGGGAGGTAGAGATAGGTTAATGGGAGGGCAACGAGGGTGGGTTAGATTTAGGGTTTCATGTTTAGTTTTTATAGACAGAGTTTTAATGGTTGAGATGAAATCAACAAAAAAAATCAATGGTTCAGATGAGACCAAGTTGGGTACTTTTTTAATTACTTCGGCCGGTGCTTTTTTATCCAGAAAACCGGTGCAAAATACATATAAAACAGCTGCTTAAGGCTGCGTTCTTTTTTTTTTGGCAACCCGAGAGCAGATTATGAAATTTTGCCTAAGTCCAGAGCACCGGTTAGAAAAAATTTATCTCTATCAAAATTGATTGCACTTCTAACATAAGTGTAATCCTTATAATCATCCGTATTCAAAACCACTCCCGTTGTTACTCTTTATATCCATATGTCATCCTGATAACTATCTTCAGTTTGAGTCATCTAAACGAGTAATAATAATGATAAGACAGCCCTTAAGGTAGTACTAGTATCTTTGTGATCCTCACAATGCTCGACATGTGATGAGATGGTTCCATTTCCTTATGAATCATTATGATGAGATGGTTCCATTGCTTTGGTTTCCATAGATGTTACCTTTGTTTCACCTTGTAGCAACTGACTAGTCTTCAAATCTTTTTTTTTCCTTCATTTAAACACCTCGATTTTCTTGATAAAGAGTATGCTGCTCTGTTGCAAGAAACCGACTTGTATTGGATTTCAAAACCTAGACCTAGTAGCTTCGTAATCCACTTGTGTTGTAGGGAATTAGTCAATTTTTGCTCAATCGGATATTTTATACTCTGATGATCTATTTTGATGATGAAATGATTCCCTAGTAGATAGTGTTTCCACTTATCCACAACTATAACGAGAGATTAGAATTCTTTTTTTGCGGGTTGAAAAGCCTTTGTTCCTCGGGCAGAATGCTTTGCTTAGATATGCAATTGGGTGTTGATCCTACATCAAAACAGCCTTATTCCATGCTCAAAAGCATCCGTCTCTATGACAAAACTCTTATCAGATTCTGACATTTTCAAAACAGGATCAATTTTCATTATGTGTTTCAGTTTCTGAACTGTTATGGAAGATGATTCAGACCATTGGAATGAATTCTTTCTAAGGAGCTAAGGTGTTTGTAGATCATCATGTAACTTGTTATAAAGCACTGATAATAACCTGTAAGACCTAAGAAACCCCCCAGATCCTGAACTGAAGTTGGACAAGGCCACTGTAACATACATTCGATTTTCTTTAAATCTATCTCCACTTCCTCTTCTGAGATTACATGCCCCAAGTATTCCACTTTGGGTGTAGCAAAAACACACTTTGACGTCTTTGCAAACAGCTGGTGCTTTCTTAGTATACTTAGTACAATTTTTAAATTAGTAACATGATCCTCCGGGACTTACTATATACAAGGATGTCGTCGAAGAATGCCAAAAAAAATTTTCTAAAGTACTCAAAGAAGATTTGATTCATAAGGGACTGAAAGGTTGCTGGGCCATTAGTTAACTCGAACGACATAACGAGGAATTCAAAATGACTGATATGCATGTGAAAGGTTGTCCTATGAATATCTTCCTTCTTAGCACGAATTTGGTGATAACCCGACCTTAAATCCAGCTTGGAAAAATATAGGAGCCGTGCAATTCATCTAGCAACTTGTCTTACAGGAATTGGAAACTTATATTTAATCGTAGCTTCATTAAGCTTTCTATAGTCTATACAAATTCTCCAGCAAGAAATCTTTCTTCTTAACCAAAATGACCGGAGAAGAATATGGGCTTGTACTTTGTTTAATGATCTTACTTTCGAGCATCTGGGCCACTTGTCTCTCTATTTCTATTTTGTGAGCATATAGGTACATGTATGGTTTGACCTTGATTGGTAGAGTATCTGGTTTCAAGACAATTTGATGCCCAATACATCTCGTATCTAACAACTTTTGGATCATTCCCAATCCTGCCTTCTGAACTACTTTTGGATCAATAAAACTTTTTGTTGATCCGGTATCTAACAAGATAGTTACTTCATCATTGTACAATCATCCCTGAAAAACCATGGTATTAATTTTTTCTCCCAAAACTCGGTCTTACTGACATCGACTCCTCATTTTCGAGCTAAGTATATGATGCATCTATACAATCTTCTTTAGTATTCACCACCATGATTTCCCAATCTTCCCAAGGTACTAGCGTATGTACTGCTTCAGAAGTTGACACAAAGTGAACCTGCCGAAATTTGTATACATGTCCTGGGCCCAATTTTTCTCCACGCCTAAAACAGAGATTGTTGGCTCTCTGAAATTGTAGCTCTTTAGGTGATATTCGTTTCAATGAATCAAAAATCATCTTCTTATCCCCTATAACCCCATTTTTCCATGTTGACTTATCAATATGAGGTTTCCAAATGTTCACAGCAGGTTGAGTCGCATAACTTCCTTTCGACCTTTTATGTAGCATCCCCGTATTTTGTTCTAGTAGAAGAGCTAACTCCACAGTCTTATGAAGGGTGACAGGTTTAAACATCTTGATAGCTGGTTTTAGGTCCTCTTTCAACCCTCTAATAAAGCAAGAAATGCAGTATTGCTTGCTGAATTTAGATTTCTACTAGCCAACATTATCCTCAATTCGTCAAATATTTCCTAATAATCTCTAACGGTGCCCCTCTGATAGGGTTTTGTAAATTCTTCTAAAATATCTCGCCCTCCTATCTTAGAAAATCTATTCGTTAAGAGCTCACAAACCCCCTCCCATAACAAATTTATTCCAGCAACCTCAGTTTGAAACCAAATTTCAGTCTTCCCCTCTGTGAATAGTTCCACTGTTTCAACCCTCTGAGCTTCTTGAATCTGATAAAAACTAAAGAATCGTTGGCATTTTCTAATCCACTCCTTAGGTTTGTCCCCACTAAACACATTCAACCCAGCCCTAGGGTGACTAATTCCTCCATTCCCTCCAATCTTATTTCTCCAGTTATCTTCCATGTTCATTATCACCTTAGGATTAGTGATTACTGTTGCATTACCTCTGATATACCCAGGCGCGATAGAATTTCCCCTAATTGAGTTTCCTTTCATATTATCAGCATTTATGCTATTTTTCCTAACATTTCCAGGCACATCAGATTGTCTAACATGGTGTTCATTCAAAGGAGATACTCTAAAATTCCTATCATTCACAACAAAGTTCCTAAAATTAGGCTCAGTTTTATCAAAACTGACCTCATTGTGGCTTTTCCCTCCCAGATAAGAATTTCTGAAGGTGTGATTCGAGCTCTCCACCAGCTCATCCTCCTTCCTCCGCTCGATTTGTTGTCCACTCAGATTTTTCATCATCGTCATCATTGCTTTCATGTTCTTCGACATATTCACAGTGTTCTTCTCGATCGGTTCCTGAGCCTTGCTATCATAACTCTTGATTTGATGTTTCAGCTCTTGTACCGCCATGTTGAATTTAGCTTCCGTAGTGTTGAGTTTACCTTCCAAATCCTTCACCTGAGAATCATTGCCTTGGAGCGCGTGTTTTCCGCCATCGATTGCCAAGAACCGAGTGCTCTGATACCAATTTGTAATGAACAACTTCAATTCAGTGAATTTGACAAAAGAATCCTTCGAATGGAAGGTTTGAAAGAAATTGGTTACAAGTCTTGTGTCCATCAGCAAGATAGCTGATATCACATTCTTTCCTCTATTTAATACCTTCCAAATTCTACCTCACTATATGTTACAATCAGTCTATTCAGTTATTCAACAGTTTCAAACCATATGCACATCTTGAAGCTTCCATCTGGTTGTGAAATCTCTTCTTCTCCTAACACCTAACACCTTGCGCATAAAATGAAAAAAAAGACTAAATTATTTTTTTGGTCCCCTACAAAATATCTTTTACAATCTTTTGGTCCTCATATGCAAAATTGCCCTAAGACGGTACCCAACAAATTCAAAATGATATGTTTTGGTCCCCAACGGTGGTTTTTCGGTAAGGCTAAATGGTTTTCCGTCATAGCTAGGGTTATAATGGTAATTTTACTAATTAAAAATATTTTCAATTAAAATTTCAATTTTTAAATTTTCTTTTTTAAAAATTTTTCACCACCGGCCTTCCGCCACCTTCCGCCTTCCGCTTTCCTGCTCGCCTTCCTCCGACCTTCCGCCGGCCTTCCGGCTCCTGCTCGCCTTCTGCCACCTGCTCGCCTTCCCCTCTGCGTCACTGAAGAAGTCTTCAGCTCTGCATCGCCGGAGAATTCTTCACCTCTGGGGACCAAGGGGCGAAGAAGACAAAGTGTAGAAGAAGAAGAAGCGGTGGAAGACGAGCGGCGGAGAAGACGAAGCAGGCGGAGAAGCAGGGGTATAATGGCGGAGAAGACGGCGGAGAAGACAAAGCAGGTGGAGAAGTGACCCAGAGGTGAAGACAAGCGACAGAGAAGGCGGCTGAGAAGACGGTGGAGAAGACGGCGGAGAAGACGATGGAGAAGACGACGGAGAAGATGGTGGAGAAGACGAGCGGCGGAGAAGATGAGCAGGTAGAGAAGACGGTGGTGAAGACGGCGGCGAAGACGAGCGGTGGAGAAGATGGCGGAAAAGATGAAGCAAGCAGAGAAGCTACGCAGAGGTGAAAACGAGTGGTGGAGAAGAAGAGCAGGCGGAGAAGAAGAGCAGGTAGAGAAGACGATGGTGAAGACGGGCGGTGGAGAAGATGGCGGCGAAGACGAGCGGCGGAGAAGACGGCGGTGAAGACGAGCGGCGGAGAAGACGGTGGAAAAAATGAAGCAGGCAGAGAAGCGACGCAGAGGTGAAGACGAGTGGCGGAGAAGACGGCGGAGAAGACGAGCGGCGAAGAAGATAAGCAGGCAGAGAAGACGGCGGCAAAGACGGCGGAGAAGACGAGCAGGCGAGCAGGCGGAGAAGAAGAGCATGCGAGCAGGCGAGCAGGCGGAGAAGACGAGCGGCAAAGAAGACAAAGCAGGCGGAGAAGATGAGCGGCGGTGGCAGGCGGAAGGAGACGGCGGCAGCGGTGGCAAGCGAAAGACAAGCGAAGCAGACGCCGGTTTTTCTTTTTCTTTTTCTTTTATTTTTTAAAACTTAGGGGTATAATAGTCATTTTACATATTTTGACCAATTATACCGTTGACTCTACCTGAAAACCACCTTTGGGGATCAAAACATATCATTTTTTGAATTTGTTGGGTACCGTCTAGTGGCAGTTTTGCACATGGAGACCAAAAGATATTAAAAGATACTTTGTAGGGGACCAAAAAAATAATTTAGTCAAAAAAACAATCGAGTCCAGGAGCTGACCTGCAATTTTTTTCTTTCACTCCTTTTGTTTCTTATAACCAGAAATTAGATCCACCATCTTAAAAGCCTCATTTTAAATCAAATTTACAGGAAATATTCAAAAAGTAATCACTTTTAATAAAAAATTATGGTTTAGTGCCCAAGTTTTTAGTTTGTCCTTTAAAGGTACCCTTTTTTTCATTTATGTCTCATAAGGGTACCTATCAGCAAAGGTTACACATTTGGATCAAATTTGTACCATAATATTACCCATTTTTAACTAAAAAGGTATATTTTTGGGACATTAATGAAAAGGAAAGTACCTTTTATGGACAATTTTAAAAATAGAGTACCAAACTGGGAATTTTAATTAAAAGTGGGTATCATTCTAGACATTTCCTCTATGAATTTAAGAATTTCATTTAACCATAAACTTTGTTCCATAATCATTCAAGTGTTTGTACTCTCTCCTTCCTACCCGAATCTGTACACTTTCCTTTTTCGCATGTCCCATGCAAATCTAAACACTTTCCATTTTTTAAAAAAAACTAACCTAACAAAAGACATACTTACCCTTAAACAATTAAAATTTTACTTCTAAGCCCTACCCCACCCACCCACCTGCCCCACCCCGCCCACCACATCTTCTTCTTTCTTTTCCCTAAAAATTTCTCCCTTGCCGCTACCCAAACCCTAGCCGCTCGAATCCTCTCCACCGCAACCCTCAGCGCAGCCCAAACTGATTCAACCCACCCTGTAACCCTCCTTCAACCCTCTGAACACCGCAACAATTGGGCAGATCGAAGGAGGCGTGGAGGCAGTTGAAGGAGGTGGCAACTGGCTGAGAGGCGGGAGGCGGGAGGTGGGAAGGCGACAAACTTCTTCACTGCTACCGAACTGAACACGGTGACCTAATACGATGGTGACCTGATTGAACACGGTGGCCTGATTGAAGGAGGGGCGGTGATTGGGAGGATTGAACACGATGACGATTAGGCAGATTGAAGGTGGAGGAGGAGGATGCAGCGATTGGTGAGAGACGGAGTGGCGGAGGTGGCAGGGGGAGTTGGCTGAGGGAGTCCAGGAGGCGGAGGTGGAAAGGCTTGACAACGGAGGGAGTTTAGGAGGCGGGGAGGCTCAGGTCTGGAGGAAGAAGAGGACATGTGCATGAGGTTGAAGGTAGGGGCATTTTAGTCTTGTCACATCTCTGAAGTTAAAAGGCAAGATTTTCTCTCTCTGCGGTATCCCATGGGACAGGGGGAGTACTTATAAAAGTACCTCTCCCATTCCAAAAGTCAAGTTTTTAATGCACTATTACTTATATATGCTCTTTCTCCATGTTTAAAACACTTTACTATTTCGTGCTATTTTCTATTAAAGTTTGACCGTACATTTTGATAGATATATAAGCAACAATGTTATCATTTGTGATTTATGGATTCGTCGTAACAAGTAGTTTCTAAATATCAACTTTCTATTTACCATTATTTTGCGTAGTTAAACATGTTTCTTGAATATCGTAAAAAATATTCTAATTAAATTTAGTTTAAACGGAGGGAGTATTCATGTTAATAAATGCACATGTTATTGTAAATTATATTATCCTTCTTGTTAATTTTAATTGCTTTTATTAATATTGGAGTATTATAAATAGTTTAAGGAATATATCCTCGTCATTTTCTAATTGATGCATTTACTCTCGTTTTTTGAAAATTTAATATCTTTCAAAGATGCTGGGAAAATGTCCAGCGGTGATTACAATGAGTGGAATTGACATCCAAACTAACTAGTCGTTAGCAAAAACTATGATATTGCAAGGATATCTACATTACAGGTCAACCAGATTGATCATCTGCACAATTACAGATAAGAGATCTAATAAAAATTGTAACATCGCCCTCGGGGATATTAACTTGCTTCCCGTAAAAATAATGACCACTTGGCAAAAAGGAGCGTACCATGCATCAATATCACTGCGCCAAACAGGGAACTTCTACAACTGTAACACCACTTGATCCAACCATGATTTATGTTGTCCAAACTGTAAACACCTTGAAAAGCACAGATCTGACGAACCCATGTGGATGGAAAGCCAAAAGTAAGACTACAAACGAAATTGCGAACACACGATCTGTCCAAGCAAATTGAGAACAAAACTTCAATGTGAATTACTAAATCGAGTTATCATCATGAATACTCTGGTCTAATCGATCAGATCGAAGAACAAAACTAATATATAAAGATAAATCTCATACTTATTCAATAATAAAATATAAATTAAAATAAACTGTTTTTCCCCATCCTCGTGGAAGGATGGGAAAAGGAGGATTGAAGAAATAGGAGCTTTTTGAGAGGGAGACTGTGGCGGCAAGACAGAAAAAGATGAAGAAAAAACAGCCACCTTTTCTTTGATTGTTCATAATCGATGCATTTACTTAATCATGCAATTTACAAAGTATGAAAATAAGGAGGTGGGAGAGGAGGGTATTGCGATCGTGGGAAAGAAATTTACAAAATTTTGAAAGGCTAAAATTTTATAAAATAATTATTGTAATTTTTATTTAAATAAGAGTCCGTCTCTTGAATGACGGTCTTTTCATAAGACATGGAAAGATAAAGGTTTAAACTGCAACGTAGAATAAATCAAGATAAAATTTTTGGGTTGCATTAATCGGATCATAAGCTTTATAACTACAACACGTTGCATAGTAAATTTTTAACATTACAACTAAAATATTTTACCTTTTTATTATTAAAATTAAACTCCATCTTTTCATAAATCTATGGAAAGACGATCTTTCCCAAGATTTAGCCTTTAAATAATATATTTTAAAATCTAAATAATGTATAAGTTAAACAAATCATACGTAATTTAATATGAAAATTATTTAAATTAAATTAAAATACAATTATTATCTAAAATTTATATCATTTAAATTAAATATTACAACAATCATTCAATAGTATCTTAGTAAAAGTTTCGAGCAGAGGAGGGAGTCAATGGACCTGTAGATTTCTTAGCAAAGTTTGGACAGCAGAGGAGGGAATCACAGCATTTCACTGATCTCAGAAGCATCCCACAATTGAGAGAAAAGCTTTTGAAGGATAACCTACACTCTTGGAGAAGAATCAGGACATAAAATAGGACATGCTAGGCTGGAGTGTAATTCGACACTAGGGGATGTGGAGTCTTACACAAACAGAAGGCTACTCCTGTTTTATGATTTGCATATATGTATGGAGAAACAATCTCTTCATTCTTTTGTACAGGCATTCTTTTGAATAAGGCATAAGCCTATGCCTGTTGGAATTGGTACAACTAGCGTCCAATTCTCTCATGTATCTATCTATTTGACTGACTCTAGGGGAATTAAAATCCCAAATTGGAGGCTCGGGGAGCCATAATAAAATCCTCCACCTAATGGTGGTTTTTATTAAAAAAAAAAAAAGTAAAAGTTTCAGGAGACCATGTCATCATGAATTCTGCGTTTCCTACCCTTTTTGTGTTCTTTTGTGTTCTTTTGCGGTAATAAATGCATCAATTTTAAATGATATAGTATAACATTAATGATATGAATGCACTGCGAAGAAGGTGGAACGTGGAATTAAGAGATTTGACAAAATAAGGAAACTAGCAAACCCTTAGTGTGCTGTACGAAATTTAAGAATCTAGCCCTCGCGATACTCTCAATCTCGGCTTGCTCTCTAAGTAGTTCGTGGGATCAGATAACAAGGTTTATTGATACTTAATTAGCCATCGGGGTTAAACAACAATGTAATAGCTCGCAAATCGAGGATATGAACTCAAAAGTTTGTATATTTGATTGATAAGAATGGTACAAAACTCGAAAATACAACCCATATTTATAGGGCTGAAATCGCCAAACCCTAATCCCTAATCAGAACGGGATTTGGTAATTTTTGTCAGAAACTGAATAGAATTATGACAGGTTTAAGAACCTAAAACCATATCTACCTTAAATAGACACAGTTGGACATAGCTGGCAGAATCCTTCCAAGACACACTTTGGATGAATATTGTCTTATCAAATTTTACCAAAACTAATTCTAATCAGAATAAAACTAAATATACTAAACCCTAATGGACTGTAATTTCAAAATTAGCTCTTCAAACCCCACATGCCCATGCTATCAATCCAATAAACTCAAAATGAAATAATTTGACAATATTTTACAGTGATCACACTACCTCATTAAAAACCCAGTGTAAAAAAAGAGTATAGCATACTTCATGATGTCTTCAATTCTTCGACAGTTTTGAACAATAAATCCAAGATGTCGATGATAACTCCGTCTTCAATTCTTCATCATAAAGTTGATTCATCAAAGCATTTAAAGCACCGTCAAAGTATTTGATATTTGTATCAATTAATTTATTAGATGTTTGTTTTATTTTTAGGATGGAACTCTTTAGAAAGAACATGGATAATTTTTCCTAACCAGTATATGACTAATTTGGTCCAGTTCTCCACGGTTTAGCGTTGTTAGTTATGGTCATGAATCAAAAGGAAGAGAAAAGAAAACTTTTAAAATTCTTTCCTCCGGTACTTTGAATGTGTTTCTTCATCCCTTGTTTCACGAGAAAGCAGTTTTTCATGAGTTAATAATTAAACGTATATTATCAGTTAAGTTTTAATTATTTGGTTTCATATCGTAGTCTATATTTGTTGTTTAACTTAAAATTATACCATCATGGATTATTTATCGATTCGATCAAATAGTTTGCATTGCAGGAATGATATTAATATCCATTAAACTTTTGAATTAAATTGGAAAAAGGAAAAAGATTTTGCTTTTTGCACGCCGTTCAATAGACATGTTTGACCGTTAATGTGTTTGTCTACGTATAATAACGGCAAATAAAATGTTGATATTTAGAAACTACTTGTTACGACGGATTGAACAATATCATATACGATTATATTATTATTCATATATCTATTTAAATATATAATTAAATTTTGATAAATAATAATGTCCAAAAAGTAATAATGCAACTTCATCTGGGACGGAGAGAGTAGTGGGAGTATGAGATTTGAGGCAATAATAACTTGGGTTTTGCTCAAGCCATATAAAAAGTCATTTGGGCCATCATACTTGGGCTATACATTTTAGAAGGTATTTGGGCTTTACGATTAAAAACAAAGTTGTTCAGTAGTTAGAAGAAATAATATGGTATTTGGGCTATATATCTAAACCAAAGGCTATTTAGAGAAGAACTCATCTCTACTCTCTCCTCCGTCTCAGTTCAGCACACTTTCCTTTTTTAATTGTCTCAACAAAATCTGCACATTCTTTATTTTAAGAAATTTCATATATATCGTAAAACATGAATACCATTGACGTAACTAAAGATTACTCGTAAAACCCTCACCTGCGCTCACCCACCCTTCTCACTTCTAATTTTCTCTCACAAAACTCTCTGCTTCTCTCACCAGATCTGCGCCTCCCCTCATCTTTACAGACACGCGCCTCTCACTCATCAGCCCTCTCCGCCAGATTCCACAGCCATTGGAGTGTGGCGATCCCGATTCCAAGCATCCCCACTCGTCTTCACAAACACAACCATCTCCACTCATCAGCCCTCTCCCCTCGATTTAGCTCGATTCGGAGAGCAGCAAGCCCAATTCAACCATCCCCTCATCTTCGTAGAGACATCCCTCTCCTCCCGATTTCAAGCCTCCACGACGACTGGAAGGCGTCACTTCGGCGCTAACTTGTAATCCGGCGCAATCACTAGGGATTTCAACAGCGACGATGGCAGCGACGGCAAGTTTGGCGTTGGCATCGGAGGTGGCAGTGGCGGGCTTCTAGAGGCGGGGTTGTAGAGGCTTGGCATTGGATAGAGACAAAGAGAAATGGATGTTGGGAAAGGTAAAACGAAGAAGAGTGAGGTAGAGAGGCGGCAGATAGAGGCGGAGATAGGCGGGTAGGGGGAGGAGGGAGAGGGAATTTTAATAATTTCACATTCCTTAACTTAAAACATCAACTTTCTCTCTGTAGGATTGGATAGGACAAAGAGAGTAGTTAATTTATGCTTCTACTCCTTAAAATGTAAAATATCGCCTCTTGAGAATTATGGAACGGTGAATTTTTTTACGTTTTCAAAACTTAAGTTTCTACTTCCTTAAATATAGCATTTAAAAAAGAAAGGAAGATGGATCTTTTTTTTAAATAAAAAATATTGCTCTCAATATCTCTCAGCTCTCTCAACCTTCACCTGATTTTATCGACCCCTTGTTGCTTCTTGTTTAATAACAAATTCAACTCCAGTCATAGAAAAATTGCTAAAAGAAAAATACCATCCAAGAGCACCCTTGCTAGAAGCAACACTTGGTTATCGACCATTCTTTGCCTGGAGATAAACTATTAAGGGTCAAAGCCTATTGTTAAATGGGATAAGGAAAAGATAGCCTATGGTACTACCACAAGAGTAAATCTGATATGTGGTTACCAGGAAAAAATCGGCAAAGCCAAAATCCCTTTTGCTGGACTATCTAGAAGATATCACATCTAATAATCTCATATAGGCAAATGAATCGAGATGGAACTCGGAACTTATTAGAGGAATCTTCAACAAAGAAGAAGCATACCTAATTTTTTATATATCGAGGCTGCTAAATCAATATGAAGATATTCGGACATGGCAACCAACAGTGGATGTTAAGTCAGTAATGTGGGACAATGGGCAATTGCACCGGTAAAAATATCTATTTTGCACCAGTATTTCAGATGGCAAAAATATCGGTGTGAAAGGGGTGTTTCACCGGTGCAATTGCCCCTGGTGATCAATACAAAAAATGAGCATCGGTATTACCGGCGCTCATTTTTAATTAAAAAGTTTTCGAATCAAAATATTATTAGAACACAAAATATGCACTAAAATATATTTAAAAACGTGAATTGAATTCAATGAATACTCAACACTACTATTCAACTAAGGCAGCTGAAACTAACCCGTATCAATCTACACTAATATAAAAAAAGTGCTTACAACCAAGGTAGCTACATTAATTACAAAAAGTAAATTTCTTTGTAGCAAGCAGTGTTCGACAAAGTCGGAGACTTGCTTCTGTCTTGATCTCCGTATCCTGCCTATTTACTGAAAAGGCCAGCACTCCAAGTTCATTAAAAACTTGCTTGACAAAATTTAAAGAAGTAATACCTTGATATAAAATTCAGAGGAGTTAGTCGAAATTCGTACACAAAAAATATATCGAGACTACAAATAAGAGCATAAAAGCAGAGCAAATGTTTCAAACATAAACCCTAAACAAATCAATTAACCAAGTAGAAAAATGCAAAGCTCAAACTATCCTAATTAGAATGTGGTCAACTCGGGACTATGTGATGTTGATTTCTTCATTTACTGTGCCTTCGATCATATTTGACAAAAACAAGACCGCTTAACTTTAATCTTGTTGTTTCACTACTCAGAGAACGTTTCAAAGAAAGGGAACCAATAATTCATGCTCAAAAAGATGCAACAAAATGAAATAAGCTATTGGAAGATAAAAATCATATTCAGACATAAACTAGTATTTTCCCTCATGATTCAGAAGAAACATAAACAAAACCTGCATATATGTACTTACATCAAGAACTCATAGAATCAGACATGAGTTTATCAAGAAGATCAGGTCCCTAATCTTGAAACACCAGAACATCATCAGATTCATAATCATCACCATATCCCTTAACCTTCTGCACTTTCCCTTTGGACTTACTTCTCATCTTGTAAGCTTGTTTTATGGCAGCCGCCGACGAAGATCCATCATCAGGTTTTGTACTAATCATCATGGCCAGAAGCAATTTTCGGACAGCTTCAGCAGGAAATTTTAGGGCAGCTGTGGAATATCGCATCCAATTGCTAACTATTCTTTTCATCCGACTCAGCAAGAGATCCCCCAAACATCACTAGCAAACCATAAGTTAGATATAAGTTGAAGCTTAAGACAAAACTATCCTAATCTCTATACTTTATGCAATCTTCCCTTGTGAGTTGTAGCAAAGAGACAACTTCTAAGCCCCTAACAACATATAAACATAAGGAAACTGAAGTTAGCAATACTTGAAAGACCTCCTTAAAAAAATGGATACAATGCTTCCGGCATATTGATCTTCCTAGCATAATCATATCTTAACTTCTTACATAACTAAACAACAATAGCCAATAACAATTTAATCGTGGCATATTGTACATTTTATATTTAAATAGCATGACCTACATTGCTTATATTTAAATAGAAATACCTCATTCTTCCATAATCTACTAATCGTCAAAGAATCACTAACCTTACAATCTATTCATACACATTCTTCCATAGTACAATTGCCATTTAACCATAAAAATTGCATTTAACTTAATTGAAATTCAAGAAAACACTAAAAATTCATGTAATGGACCTGGAATTGTTGATCCTGGGAGAGGAAGCACGAGGGAAAATGCACAACAAATATTAAGGGAGAAAAGGCACACCAAAGGCACAACAAAATTAACCAGAAAAAACATCCATAGTTTAATTAAGGGAAAACACATATGATCATTGCAAACAATAGTATCCTAGAAGATATTCCACAAATCACAAACTAAAAACATGACATTAAAATTTAAACTCAAAAGAAAAACTACCGTATCATTCATTCCAAAATGGCAGTGGCTCCGGCTTTCTGAAGCTTCTCAACAATGGCTTTTGGCGCTTTCTTAACGATGTTGAGCACTTTCTCAACAATCACTGCACTGTACGAGGATCTGGAAGACCAGGCAGCGGTGGCCGACGGAGAGCTAGAGCCCAGCTACGGGGTTGTTGTTGAAATTTGGGCGCCACTCCACGTCGAGCCCCAGGTTTAAGCTCTGGAGGCAATGGTGGTGGATGCAAAGGGTTTCGGTGATCCAGGTGGAGACCTGGGTCGGGTCGTGGGTCACTAGCACGTCGATGAGGCCGTCGTGGAAGTGTAGAGGTTGTGGAGGTCGTTGGGGGTAGAGATAGGGGTCGTCGGGGGCATGGTGGTAGAGGCGGAGAGAGTGTATGGTGGTGAAGAGTGGGAGGGATAATGAGGTGGGAATAGAATTAATGTTTCAGATTCTATATATATAGCAATAAGTTTTAAAGGTTGAGATTAAATTAACAAAAAAAAATTGAATGGTTCAGATGAAACCAAGTTGGATTTTTTTTTCCTTTCTTTTAAGTGCCCTATTTGCACCGGTATGAATTGGACAATACCGATGTAACTGTATAAGTAAAGCAGCTGCTTATGGCTGCTTTAAATGGCCGTTCTTCTTTCTTTTTGGAACCCGGGAGCAAATCCACGAGATTTTTTCTAAGTACCTAGCACCAGAACAAAAGGATCAAGACCGGTGTACAAATTTACCATAAGGTAGCTGCTCGCAACCGCTTTAAATGAAAATTTTCCTGACCCAAGAGTAACCTGATCAAATTTTTTTCTAAGTGTTCTGCACCGGTGCAAAAGGTAAGTGTACCGGTGTAAAAAAACTAAAAAAGCAACAGCGCACGCCAGCTTTAAATAATTTCATGTTCCAAAAAAGATCAACCCAAGAGCAAGTTTTTAAATTTTTACTAAGCATTGAGCACCGGTATATATATCGGTGCAATTTGTACCCATGCCAGTGTAAAATGTTCCTGCCTTTGAAAAAAACAAAAAAATTAAAATAGTTCCAGTGTGAGCCAAAGAAAACTTGATTTATACACCGGTATATATTTCAAATTACAGGTGCTAAAATGCACTTATCTAGAATACAATTTTTCCTACTCTTTCATTTTCCTCCCGCGTATTTTTGTAGCAACTCCAATTATTCAAATTGACGCTTAATTAATGTAATTAGACATCACACTAGTTGTTTCATGCTAATTTTGACTAAGCATAGGCCCCGTACGATGACAATATTAACCATTTTTTAAATTTATAAAATTTGGATTTTAACCCCAAACATTTTGTATCACCCCGTTGACCACTATTCTGTGGGCCCAAATACGATTTTATGATGCACCATACTTTATAAGTAATGTTTCCGTACCTCCTAGGTAAGTACGAACCCGCAAAATTGATTGTATTTGTTTCTTGCGATTAGGTCTCCCAAATATGACATGCGATTATGACACGTTAGGAAACTATATAAATTACCAAATTTAATATTCTAGGATAAAATCATAATTGCAACATAATTGTGTCTGGGTGGTGAATTGACCGAAAGTGCTAGTACGTGTTGTAGAGTAAACGGCAAAGGTTTACTTCATTGTTTCAATGTGTAATCTGAATATCTCTCAAACTAACTATAAGGTCTGAACCCGTTCATTTCTCCACTTGTGGAACTTGAAAATACAAAATGGACGTTTGGGGTACTATCCAATTTGATCGGATTTCAATTTTGATTAACGAGTAAACTTTTTATTTTTTGCACTTTAGTCCCTCCAAGAATCTTGGAAGCGACGAAATCTAAAATTGGCAATACATATATGCAGTTCAATACATTACTATCATGTTCATGCATTTGTAGATGCTACGGGTGGACGGAAGGACCTGTAAAATCAATAGTGAATGTTTGCACTATATTTCCCAAAATTGCACTATTGCCCAAAAAATTATGTGGGGAACCTCAATAGCTCCTAATCCTACAATTTTTTGTATTCTAACCATTCATGTAATATAATGAAGTTATCATATGCAATCCTAATCTAAGCACTACGGCCAACTACATTTGGCCTATAATTTGTGTCTTCGAGAGTAATTTTACACCAGTATAACATGGAGCGGTGTAGAAATTCTGCCATTTTCCCACTTATTTTAATATTTTTATACTGGTAAAATAATTTACCGGTTTGACAAAAAATAATTTTGGCACCAAAATCATTAAATTGTGCCACGCTGATACACCGGTACACATATACCAGCGCAATTGTGAATAATAGCACTGGTCTTTATGACCTCTGTACATATAACCGGTGTGAAAACTAGGAACACCTACACCTATATGACAGTACATCGGTGCATATGTATTCAATTGCAATGGTATTTTTGCTAACATGATTTATATCGGTGCAATTGCCTACTTTTGCACCAGTATCCTGAACTCGTGTTTTTTACTGGTGCATATGTACCTATTTTCCAGTAGTGAGTACTCAGTAAAATTGGGATATCAGCTATCTGTTAACTTGGCTTATTTGAATGACGCGGGATATATGGCGAGAAGTTGTAGTGGACCATCTCCCCAATGGAAAAGATGTGGAATCTAACATAACCTCCGAGAATCGGTCACTTCTCTTTGGCGTATATGCAAAGATCAGTTACCAACATGTTCAATTCTCATACAACGAAGATGTCCAGGAGAGCAATCATGTCCTACTTGTACCTCAGACGACATATCGTCTGACTACATATTCTTCCACTGCCCCCTTGCTCATTAATTTATGATTGGTTGCGGACTTACACGACCATATCTATAAATATCAAGCAAGCATGATCTATGGAATATAGACCTTCTTATGGTTAGATAGAGACACGATGTCTTTAGTTTCCATATGCTCAATCACATGGGGTATCATAGAAACGAACAATTCCATGGTAAAAATCATAACTTGGTTCATAACAAATATGTTCACCACGCGCTCCAACAGATAGAAGACATCAAAGAGGATAAGACAAGCATACTCATTACTATGGCAGAGCTTCACAAAAATGAAACGAGAAAAAGCATTGGAGATAAATACAACTGGAAGAACTTTATTTTTTTGATGTGTTGTACATATCTGGGATGGTATGTTCAATTAGAAGGAAAATCATGGCTATATTGGGAATCTATAAGGATAAAACACTCGAGCTCTACAAAAATTGCAGAAGCATTGTCGTTAACAATTGCTTTAAGGGGAAGTGCTACACACAATTCCCTCCCCCCCCCCCCCCCCCCCCCCACACACCCCCCAACCCCCGGATCTAATCATGGGCGATGCGCAAGTAGTCATCCAAGTTGTCCACGAAATGAAAGATGATAGATTAGATTTTGGTTTAATTATAGCGGATATTAAATCCGAGTTAGCAACTATATAAAATTCAAATCTGAAATGCATTCTTGGACAAGAAAATTAGATAGCACATAAAATGCGACAATTTCTTAAAACACGTTCTTTGACATTTTCCTCATGGAGAGTACAATTCCAAATTTGTTACCCTTGATAATTAATGAAACAACATTTCTTTTAAAAAAAATAAAAACGGCATGTTTGCTTGCTCTTCTAATCAGTTATCACTATTTCTTCATATTTGTTTTCATCATTTTATAGTTTTGAGTTGGAGCATGGTGCGTTGATATTAATGGTTTAGTTCGGAAAGTTTCAAATAATCTTTATGGATGTCTCAAAATAGGCAATAGGGTTTTTATCACAGGTGCGCCGGCGGATATACCACTGGACATCCCAGGTCACGTGATCTAACATTATTCTCTTTAAAAAAAAAGTGCATTGGTTGTTTTTGTTTGTAGATTAAGTAACCCAGCAAATCCAAGCGCCTAATCTTAATCTTGTCTTAATCATGTCTACTTGATACATCCATATTTTCTTCTACTTTTGGTTGATAGTCAAAACAAATTATTCCATGAATAGTATTGGTTGTTTTAATAGGTTTTTGCAAGTTAACATGAGGATCTAAACGTACACTACCGTGATTCAGATTTGTAGATTCAGGTTCGTTAGGACATTTGGGCAAATTAATCTGGTTTTTTGGTTTAAATTGTCTTGTCTTTTCGGATACTGATTTAGAGACTATTATGTGCATTATTTGTGTTTCCTATACACCTACACTAAAACTTTTGAGACAGTCTAAGCGACCGACTACAGTCTCCTACTTTAGTAAAAGGGTCGGAACAGGTTTAATGGAGACTGATCGGACTTTTAGTTGCGGAGCTTCATTTTCTTTGTTTTGGATTGTCCCAAAGTTGGTCTGAAGTGTGGATGAATCATTTTTGTGCGTTTAAACTTATACTTACTACTGCGATGGTTTTTGTTTGGTGATTTTGGGTCGATGTTACTACACAGCTACGCAGTGAAGACCACCCATCCTACTATACACCCTTCTTATTACCACTTAGCCTTGATTGAAATTTAATGTTTAGTTAGTGCCTTTGTGTATTTTTCTTACTGTCACTTAGGCCATGGTTTAGTACAGTAAAATCTAGATAGTGCCTTTGTGTACACTCTTATTTCCACTTAGGCCATAGATTAGCATTTTTACATCTCTTTAGTACCTTAGTGTAAATGGGATCATCAAATAACTTGATGTAAAGATCACTCAAATGTAGGCTATTTGGCCAATTAGATAATATAAAGGGTTGGATTCCCTAACATCCCTGGCATTGACAGTTTTAATTTTTTTTAAAAAGAGAGAGAGGATCTAAACGTGCAACATGGAAGTTATACGATTTTGCATTTGTATGAACGCATTAGGTTGGGTTCCATAGATTGGGTTTCATACGAGC
This sequence comes from Rubia yunnanensis, assembly GCA_037428765.1. Taxonomy (NCBI): domain Eukaryota; kingdom Viridiplantae; phylum Streptophyta; class Magnoliopsida; order Gentianales; family Rubiaceae; genus Rubia; species Rubia yunnanensis. Next base: position 60,805,166 of record CM075071.1, on the reverse strand, counting down.
TCATCCAGGGTACCTGAAAAGGTTAAAAGTCACTTTTTCGTCAAATGTGCCATAAAATTTGAAAACCTCGTATACATGGGTGGAACTACCATGGCGTGTGGTAGACCTTCAGCCCTACCTGAGATTCCGGCGTCATAGTAGTAGTGGTCAATTGCACTTCCTGGGGTTCATAGTTTTGGAGCTCCGCTTTTCTGGCTTATTTTTTATTTTTCCGGCCCCTGCAAGTCGGAGAAGAAAGTTGCAAAAGGCCTTTTTTTTGCCCATATTTCATCAAAACGACATCGTTTTGGCTCAAGTCGAACGACGTCATTTTGATTAGTAGTGAAGAAAAAAAACCAAATTTGAGTTTACTGGTTGGGCCAAAAATGCAGAAGCAAAAAACCAGCATTTCACATTTGATGCACTCACCGTTTGGGCAACTTTCCCGAAGTTGCCCAGACTCAGTTTTGATTTCCATCAATGGCCACTGCTCAAAGCATGGTTCAACTTAGAGCATGTTAGAACCTAAAATCCAATTAGCTAAACAGTTAGTTATAAAGTAAATAACAGAATTAAGTAAACGAAAAAAGAGTAGAGAATTATACCAACAGAGGCAAATATTTGAATTTGATGCGGAGGCGAGATGATGATCTTTATTATTAATTATGAAGATGCCCCGTGGTGTGTGACGGTTCAATGGGGTTCTGAATCCCAGGATACAGTTGCTACACTTTCTACTCTGCACAATTCAGCAGCAGAAATTGACGAACAAATTCAGTGTCTCTCAAACTCTCAGACTAGAAGAATGTGAAGAGCACGAAGAACAAAGAGAACAAAGGGAGGAGATGAGAGGAGGATTGTATTCTTGGTGTGTTTGAGAATGAGGCTAGAGGCACCCTTTTATAGGCAAGGTGCACTAACGGCTAGGAGGGAATCGTGGAGCAATCCATTCCTTGCAATGAAAAGGGAGGAAAACAATGAGGCATTTTACGCCTCTGCAATTGCGATGGTTGACCGGTTCGAAAATCAAATTCTAAAATGATCTTCCTAAACTGAACATTCTCGAGACCCGAGACCCGACCCGATCACGGTCTCCTAAACTACTAGTTGATATTCCAAGTGTTTTCATAGTAGCCATATTTCCTTCCCATTTCCAATGTGGTGTTTCTAATATACCACAAACCCAAAATGTTACTCTTTAAGTAATCAATTTTGCATCCTCATTTCTCATTCAAATGGAACCCAAAAAATTCGGTTCCAACAATCCCCTACATGAATAGAAATGACTCCTATTACACATGTGTGTTCTAGACAGGTGGACTTTTGAGAGTAAGAGTGAAGAATCATTGTATTTGGAAAGGTAGTGTTTCTCAGCCTTGAACCACCCATAGTGAATAGTTATCAGATTTACTCGACTAGGTAGTGAACATGATATCTTGAACCACCCGGGCTTTTGTGTAAATCTAGATAATGATTATCACACAGTTTCATCTTCTCACAGAGCTAGGTTCTCTGACTCTGTTCATTTTGGCCTTGAACATTTGTGGTTATTCATGAGTGAACTTGGAGAATTCAGCCTCTCTTAATTCTCCTAGAAACGACCCCATTTCACACTCATAAGGTGATTGACCATAAAGGGTATTCTGTCATACCCACTTTATTTCAAAGCTAGGGAATCATTAAAAGCCAAGCCTAACCTTAACTTGCACAGGTAGCACTTCTGTCATCATAGGAACTGGGAAGAGATCGAAATCTCAAAGTGCTTTCATTGATTTAACTTGATTTTGTTTTCCCCTTGAACCTATTTCTTGAGATCTCCAATCACTTAGGTAGGGTTACCATCAAGCATCCTCTGTAGTCATAGGCGTTAAACCCATTCCTCTAGATAACTTAACAACTTGATCTCGTGACAAACCTTTAGAGCACATGCAATGGTAGAAACTGCTACCGGTTTCTTAGCAATTAAATATATTATTTCTCTCATTCTCTCTCTTCCACCTAATCTTAAAAACCCACTTAAGAAACCACCCTTTTTTATCCCCACAATAGTAAGAAACCACTTTTGACTATTCATTGACCCCACTTGATTTTCTCTATCCTACTCATTTATTTTACCATTAACATTTAATTTAATTTAATTTGTTCACCCAAAATAAGTTGAAAGTGAAATTTAATAATATATTATAATTTTTATTCATAGAATTTCATTTTATTCAAAAAGTATTAAATAATTCATTTTCTTTAATTTATAAATTTCGTGTTTTATAATAATAATTTAAATATCTTTTTTCTTGTCGTGAAATTGTTTAATATTTTGTTATCTATAATAAAGAAAAAGATATATTGATTTTATAAAAATATATTACAAACATGACATTAGAAAGGTCAATTATAACGAGAAGACAAATTACAATAAATACTTAAATAATAAAATATTAGATCAAGTCCGACTAATTATTACGAATTAAAAATAGAAATCTAGTCTGACCAATTATTACAATTATGCACCTAAAATATTGATCTAGTCTGACCAATTATTACTAATACAAAATAAAAAACACGGATGACAGAACTATACCGATATGCTAATTTTGACCACCCAAATGTTGGTACAGATGTTCAGTTAGGTTGTTTTTCAATTGGTCATGTTTAGCTCTGTTGCGTACTTCCCTCCAATTTTGTCTAAAAGTCGGTAGATCAGCATGCCGCTCTGCATTGTAATGCCATGGAGAGTCGTCGATTTGGTCATAATCACCCGGTTGAACCTGCAACCCATAAGTTTCTCTTTCGTCTTCGACTATCATGTTGTGAAGTATGATACAAGCTATCATAATTTCACCCAATGTTTCTATGTTCCAGTACTTGGCTGGGTTACGGATCACGGAGAACCTAGCCTGTAAAATACCGAAAGCACGTTCGACGTCTTTCCAGTAACTCTCTTGACGCTTTGTGAACAGTTGTTTCTTGGGGTCATTTGGAGCCGTATACGCTGGCATGAAGGTCGCCCACTTAGGATATATTCCATCTGTAAGATATTACCCTTGACCGTAGCTGCGACCGTTGACTTCATATGGAAAACGTGGAGCCCTTCCTTCACAGACGTCATCAAAAAAAGGTGACTTGTTTAGGACGTTGATGTCATTATTTGACCCTGCCATGCCAAAAAATGCATGCCAAATTCACGTATAGTATGAGGCCACTGCTTCTAATATAATTGAGGCATGCCCATTTCTACCCTGAAACTGTCCTTTCCAACATGCAGGGCAGTTTTTCCATTCCTAATGCATACAATCAATACTTCCTAACATACCTGGAAATTCACGTCCACGAGCTACATGCATAAGCCATGCAATATCGTCTGGGTTCGCCGGTCGGAGGTATGTTGAACGATACACGGCAATAATTGCTTTGACAAAATGAGCCACCGTTTCTCTGACCGTTGTTTTTCCCATCTGTAAGCTTTCATCCAGTTGGTCGTATGCACAACCATATGCCAAATGGCGCATTGCCACCGTGCACTTGTGGAGTGGCGAAAATCCTTGATAACCGGTTGCATCGGCCCTTTGTCTGAAATAGGGATCGTGATTGGTGATATCGTCCACTATACGCTCGAATACATTTCGCCGCATACGAAACCTCGTACGAAAATGTTGATCATCGTACATTCTTTCAGGGGGTGGACAAAAATAATGCCTCCGGAGGACGTCCTGTGCTCGGAGACGGTCTTTTCGTATATGCTTTCTGGTTTTCTTTGGTATGGTTGAAGAAGTTTGAGCACTCTTATCCTCAAAGGTTGCGTACAATTGTCTTGCCATTTCTGGCAAATTCATGCCAAAGTTAAGAGTCTCCGGATCGGTATCGGGTAGAAAACTGGGAATATCATAAGTATTTGTGTTTGATGATTCTCCAAAGTGAAGGTCATCATCGTTGTTGGGGGAGGTAGAGGAAGACATAGTTGTGTAGAAGAAGGAAAATTGGGTTGATAGGAATTTGGGAATGAAATGAAACATGAACGAATGACCCCTTTATATAGAACCATCACATGTGAAAACCCCATTGAATTTGTATGTCGGAATCTTTGAAATTGATGAATTCGACCCATGTGACTCGATAGGACTTGTCAATGACAACCACATTTGATTTGTTTTGGGGAATCTTTGAAATTGATGAATTCGGCCCATGTGACTCGATGATACTTGTCAATGACATGGGCCATTGAATTTGTAAAAATAGAAATCTTTGAAATTGATGAATTCGACCCATGTGACTCGATGGGACTTGTCAATGACAACCCCATTGAATTTGTATGTCGAAATCTTTGAAATTGATGAATTCAACCCACGTGACTCAATGAGACTTGTCAATGACTCTTGCACATTGATATTGTATGATCTAGTCTGACCAATTATTACAAATGAACTATTACAATCAATTCCGACCATAGACTAGCCCAATTAATTTATCTCGCAGTGCTTCCTCCGCTGTGCTCAAATCTTCCCTTTGCATCAGAGCAGTAAGGAGTCTAGTGTTAGCTACATAAATTTCATGTTCTGCTTGCATTTCGACGAACTCCCGCTGCCATATGTTATACTCCATTTTAGCTCTTTCGCTATCTGCAATCCTTCCAGCATTCTTAGAAGCTTCTTTGATTGTGGCCATACACTCCAGTCGTTGTGATTCTTTTGATTGCTCAGCATCTGTTGTTCTTCGCGTTGCCTTTCCCTTCCCCCTCGCCTTGCATTTTGCGGCTTTCACACCAATAGGCCTGGATGGATATTGCGGTGTCTGAGCATCATCGCTACTACGGGGCGTTGATGGCACCCGTGGTGAATATTCCCCTCCATTTGTGTCCTTTAGGCCATATTGTGCCATAAATTTAGGGTTAGTCTTGCACAATTCATAGCAATGAAATAATAGAAACTGTTGGCCACCATTTTCATCAGCATACAAATTCATGGCCCATGTCTTCATATCTCCTTGGTTGGAGCCACTCCCAATCCGACTATAGTGCCGTGCGGCTTTACTTTCACATCCCACATATTTGGCGATGTCGTGAGAAAGTTTTTGCCACCTAGCCTTGCACGACTTCATTGTTCGGTTGCATTTTGCATACTTATTCAAATCGGATGTAATTTTATGCCAAAACACACCAGCATTCTGCCCCATACCCATTATACAATCTGTGGAATTATCAAACCAAGCGCTGCATAGAACATTATCAGCTTCTACAGTCCACTTCTCCCGGTTACTTTTCTTCTTCGTGCCCTTACTCCTGCACACTAGTGCAAGGTCATCGCTTTCTTCAAATTCTATTATAACATACAAACAAATTAAATATACAAATTTGTAAAAAAAAAGAGGTGCAATGTTGTTGAATTAAATATGCTACATTGTTAAATAGAGCCAACAAAAATAAATTATGTACATTTCATAATTTAAATAAAATAAAAATAATACTGTTTAATATATTGTAATTTAAATATTTTCAAATAAATACTACATGTAAGTTAACGAAAATTTTCTACACATAAATGAATAACGGTTTTTCTAACGAGTGCCCATGGGCACTCGTTAACAACTTCAGATTCCATCTGAAGTTGTGTAAGTCAACCGGTTACGTAATCGAAAAAAACACACTCATTTACTCCATTATCGAAATCTACAGACAATCATTAACTGCGTCCCATCTGTTTTTCCCTCCTTGCGTACGATTGCACTAATCTCCTTTCCCTCCAAAACTTTACATGCTTTCCCTCCATACTGTACGTGATACTAGTTAACATATAATTTTACAATTTAAAATGCTTTGCAAAAAATAAAACAAAATGAATCACAACGTTGGTTAATAATCTGAGGTGTCTGCAATTTAACAAACAACCATACCAAATAAAAAAAGTTGGCAAATTTGCCATCTCTAAAATTTAAGATGAAATATTGGATTCAGACTTTCTACCATGGTATCATTCGCCTCTTCCATTCGAGGTTGGCTGGTGTCTTCAGCAACTTTCTGTGGACAAGTCGTATAATAATGGCCCGCCTGCTTGCACAACCTACAAGTTTTCACTTGTTTGGTATTCAACTCTTTTCCACTTCTTTGGCTTTTCATTTTGGCCGGCCTTTTGTTTTCGATTTTGGTGGGCATCCAATCTCAAACGTACCAACGTCCTCCGTACCATTATGCATTCCTTCTTGAAACGATGATGAGATTGGTTCGGGAATTTTTTGACACCACCTGATGGGTAAATATGTTGGAGGGATGGTAAATACATCTTTATGTAGAAAAACACTTAAGATGTGACGACAAAGAATTCCCCAAAATTCGAAATGCTTGCACGAGCAACCTCCATTTTCTTTATCCCAGTACACTGTGTGCTCCCGAGATGTACCTTCCTTGTAATATTTCACCTTATACTCAACATCCAATTTTTGGTGCACCGTATAATTATTAGCCCTTCCAAATTCCTCTTGAAACATTTCAAAAGCATATGCAGTTAAAATATCTTGCGCTTGTTTTTCAATAGGAGAAAAGGTACGCAATGAAGATCCACGATATTTGTCTAGCATTTTAACTTCCAATTGTTTCTGTGTGACATCTTCAATCGCAAGATCAACCTAACATCATATATTAATATTATTAGTATCAATAATTAATCCCTAAATATAATATTAATTTAATATAACAAAAATCAAGTTAGTATTTTATAATGCATTACTTACCTGTTTCATGAGTTGGCTCAAACATAAACTGGGACTTGTAAACCGTTTCACAAAAGCATTGATACTTTCTGATCGTCCCGTTGTTGACATCCCACCAAAAAACGATCCACGAAGATACGCAGGCAATCAATGTTGTCTTAGATCATACAAACCTAACACATGTTTGTTAGTTTGTATATTATATTTTGCGACAACTCCGGGCCATCTGTGCTCAAACTCCTCATGATCATCAAGCCTATATAGATCATAAAAATCAGAACACCATTTAAAATATTCATTGCGCAGAATTCCTGTAAACCAGCTACTGAATTTGGAAGTGATATGCCATATGCAAAATGCATGTCGGGTTGATGGCATTTCTTGTGAAATAGCTCTAGTCATCCATGGATCTTGATCTGTTAGAATTGATTTTGGTGAACTCTTCATCAAATGCACAAATGTCTGCAAAAAATAATAATTTGTATTAAAATACTTAAACACATACTATACAAAAAAAATTCACTCGAGATCACTTACCCTCATTAACCAAGAAAATGCACTGCAAGTCTCATTTCGAAGGAGAGCACATCCAAACAAAATTGTTCTTCCATGATTATCAATTCCAACAAAAATTCCAAATGGCATGTTGTAAGTATTTATCTTGTAGGTAGTATCAAAAACCACATCACCAAATTTTTGATACCATTCAAAACAGTGAGCCGGTGACCAAAATATATGCTCCAATCGTCCTTCATCATCACGTGTGAAGGAATATTGAAAGTTATGGTTTTCAGATTTTGCAAGTTTACACCGCTCTAGAAGGTCGGCGGCATCATTCTTCATGTGCTTACTTCGAATCTTACTAAAGAAATTATGGACATCTTTGGAGGTAAAAGGGAGATATCCATATTTCACATTCCTCTGCAACTCCATAATGCGCATTATTTGTTTCACATTCAACCCACCATCCCTCAATAAAAGTATTTGTTCCTCATCTTCTTTCGTCATGGTACGATAAGATGGAAGAAAACGTACCTCCTCGTGAGATAGCAAATCATGATTATGCTCTCCTACATATTCAGTAACGTGCCATTCTTCGGGAAAGATATCAAAACTTCTTTTCAATGTAATCCTCATATGTGCTTTACATTCACATTTGGTTGAGATGCGATTCCTTTGATGCTTTGACGGATCGAAAACCTTCGGCGGTGGTCGTCCGGCACGATGGCATAAGAAATCCCGCCTCTTGATTTCTCCCGTACTCCTCTTATCAAATCGAGCTTTTCGAATTGAAAATCCATGATGTTTTGCATACTTTTCGAAAAACAGATAAGCCTCTTCTTCACTTAAAAAACACTGACCGATGAAAGGTTCGAAAAATATTTCATCCATATTTTCTTCTCCTTCGTATGGTAAATTTAAATCAAACAATTCCATGTTGTCAACCTGATCGGCAAAAAAATATAAAACATTACATTGATACATGTATTATATTATAATAATATGACAAAGTAAAAATAACAAGGAATGATTGAAAATAAAATATATTATATAAAAACCATTATTATAAATATGTTAAAAATATGAAAAAATATTATTAATATGTATAAAAATGGAATAATGGATTAATATGGATAAAAACACAATATAAGACATGTATATATATATATATAAAATTATATTAGTAATTAAAATTCTTGCCTCGGTTTGTTGCCTAATCGTAGATTTATAATCTGAGAAATATAGCTCGACCACACATTAGTTAGAAATGGAGAAAAATAATTTGTGACAAAGAGGGGAGGAAGATGCAAAATTTATGAGAAGAAATACATGAATCCAATATTTCATCTTAAATTTTAGAGATGGCAAATTTGCCAACTTTTTTTATTTGGTATGGTTGTTTGTTAAATTGCAGACACCTCAGATTATTAACCAACGTTGTGATTCATTTTGTTTTATTTTTTGCAAAGCATTTTAAATTGTAAAATTATATGTTAACTAGTATCACGTACAGTATGGAGGGAAAGCATGTAAAGTTTTGGAGGGAAAGGAGATTAGTGCAATCGTACGCAAGGAGGGAAAACAGATGGGGCGCAGTTAATGATTGTCTGTAGATTTCGATAATGGAGTAAATGAGTGTGTTTTTTTCGATTACGTAACCAGTTGACATACACAACTTCAGATGGAATCTGAAGTTGTTAACGAGTGCCCATGGGCACTCGTTAGAAAAACTGATTAAAATATAACACATTGTGATAAGGTTTACCATCCGGAACTTCGTGACTGCCAAATTGACGCCTATGGTCATTTGCAAAATTTTGACCCGGTGAACCCCGACCTCCTTGGTAGCAAAATGATCCTGATTCGTTAATTGCATCAAGGTGTGGAGAATGAAAGTTTAGACTATAAAAGTTTGGGTAGGAATTTTGCGATTGGGCGTTAGGATTTTGGGAGAAGTGGCTCGGGTAAGGAGAGTTCGTGTATGCATTTTGGAAAGAATTGTATTGATTTGGGAAATTCATGTACGAATGTTGGGAATTCATAAAAATTGGGCGGGATGTTTGGCGAATTTTTATAAAATTCCGAATTTGAAATTGGACGAATATTCGGATTTTGGGATGAATTTTTGGAATTAGAAGAATTTGGAATTACCTTATCTTTTCCAATCGACGTTCTTCGCGAATCCATTTAAAAAATGGATAACAAAGTGAATATTGGAGACAAATTTAGGATATGAAAGATTGAGGTAGAAGTGTTGGAATTGAAAGTGATGTGATTAAATTGGGTTAAATGGCTCTATTTATAAGTAAAAAAAAAAATTACCGTTGGAAAATTTTCTCCCACCTTCAAGATTTGAATTTATTTATTTTTTCAAAAATTTGCAATTTTTTTAAAAAATAGCCGTTGGGACACGTATCCCAACCATATGGGGACACGTGTCCCATTTCAATACGGAAGCAGAAATTTTTCCGTTGAGTGGGACACGTGTCGCCATATAAGTGGGACACGCATCCCACTCATTTATATTGACCGATAGGCTGAAAATTTTAAATCCGTTGGACACGTGGCCCAACCGGAAGGTGCCACGTGTCAACGGATTGAAATAAAAAAAGAAATTCTGCATGTGGAACACGTGGCCCAATGCATGGGCGACATGTGTCCCACTCAGGGAAATAAAATTGGGCCGCACATGGCGGCCCCCTTCTCTGTCACAGGCCTGACGCGCCTGACGGAACCGGTTTCTTAACCGGTTCCCAAGTTGAAAACTATGGGCCGGTTTCTTAACAAGAAACCGGCCTAAAAACCACTACTGTGGATGTTTTTGGTTTTTAGAGCGGTTTTTTAATTTTTAAGAAACTCACTGCCCATGCTCTTTGTAAATGGATCTGCTAGGTTGTCAGCCAATTTTATGTAATCTATTGAAATCACACCTATTGAGATCAATTGTCTTATGGTTTTATGTCGTCTTCTTATGTGACAAGATTTACCATTGTATATGGAACTTAGTGCCTGAAGTATAGCCGATTGACTATCACTTTGTACACTTAATGGTGGCACTAGTTTTTCCCATATTGGAATATCCTCCATAAAGTTCCGAAAATCCATTCTACTTCTTCAGCTGCTTTATCTAAAGCAATGAACTCAGATTCCATTGTGGATCTGGTAAACAACATTTTTTTGAGGATTTCCATGATACGGCTGCACCACCAAGCGTAAATAGATACCCACTTGTGGATTTTGTCTTTTTTGAATTCGATATCCAGTTAGCATCGATATAACCTTCTATAACGGCTGGATATCGTCCATAGTGCAGCCCATAACTTCGAGTATGTCTCAAATAGTTCAAAACTCTAGTTATCCATTTTCATTGAATGTGTCATGGATTTCTTGTACAACGACTCAATACGTTAACATTGTGTGCTAAATCGGGTCTTGTACAATTTGTCAGATACATAAGACTCCCGATCACTCGGGCATATTCCAACTGTAATATCCCATTACCTGAGTTTTTCATCATCTTGAGATGAGGGTCCTCGGGACTTTTAGCTATCCCCACTTGATTAGTTCTTAAATCTATCAAGTACTTTCTCCGTGTAATGTCTTTGTGACAAAACAATTCCTTCAGAGTGTCTAAAGATTTTTATCCCGGAGATCACACCTGCTAGTCCCAAGTCTTTCATGTCAAACTTTCCTTTAAACAAGTTCTTAGTTTGTTTGATCATATCCTTATTGCTACCTATGATGAGCATATCATCCACATATAGGCACAAAAAAATGTATCCATTTGGTGTATCTTTGACATAGATGCACTTATCACATTCATTTATTTGAAACCATTTGACATCATTACATTGTCAAGCTTTTTATGCCACTGTTTAGGTACTCTTTTTTAAACACATATAGGGATTTCACAAGTCTACACACTTTTTGTTCTTGTCCAGGGACGACATAACCCTCGGGTTGTTTCATATAAATTTCCTCTTCAAGCTCTCCATTTAGAAATGCCATTTTTACATCCATTTGATGTATTTCTAAATTGTGTATAGTCGTAATTTCGATTAGCATTCTAATTGAAGTTATTCGCGTAACTGGAGAATAGGTGTCAAAGAAATCTAAGCCTTCCTTTTGCCTAAATCCTTGCACCACAAGCCTAGACTTGTACTTCTCTATTGAGCCATCTGTTTTGTATTTTCTTTTGAAAATCCACTTGCTCCCCGGAGCTTTTGAACCAGATGGCAAATCCGTTAACTCCCATGTATGGTTTTGCATAGTCAGGACCAAATGATTTTTCCTTTCCAATAGATGAGCCATTTCAAAATCAGGACCAAATAATTTTTCCTTTCTAGCTCTCTTGCTACAGCTAGGTTCATCACTGCCCTCTTCTGTTTGTTGACCAAAAGTACTTACTTCTCTTTCTTCACGAGTTCGTTTATGACTTACTTTGTCCTTACACGGGAACACGTTTTTTAAGAAGGATGAATTTCTTGATTCCAATATTTTATTTACATGTATATCGGGTACATCAGGCAACGATTTTAGGTCCAATTGTGAATTTTTTAGGATGTGGTACTGCCACTTTTGCTAAGCACCCCCACACTTTCAGGTGTTTGTACGAAGGTACATTACCTTTCCATAACTCATAAGGCATCTTTCCAATCACCTTATGTGGTATTTTGTTGAGAATATAGTTGGAGGTTGGTATAGCCCCCCCCCCCCCTCCCCCTCCCCCTCCCCCTCCCCCCACATATTCTGGGATAATCCAGATTTTTGCAACATTGCATTCATCATCTCTTTGAGAGTTTGGTTCTTTCGTTCAGCAACTCCATTAGATTCGGGTGAGTAGGGAGCGGTGGTTTGATGAACAATACCATGTTCTCTACAGAAAGCATTGAATGGTTCATTATACTCATCTCCCCTATCACTTCGAATAATTTTAATTTTTTTACTAAGTTGGATCTCAACTTCCAACTTGTACTCTTTGAAAATTTCCAAAGCTTCGTCTTTGCTGCATAATAAATACACACAACAATATCTTGTACTATCATCTATGAAAGTCACGAAATGATTTTTACCACCTCTAGTTTGCATAAACTTTAAATCACATAGATCTGTGTGAATTAAGCCTAGAGGTTCGGTTGTCCTCTCCACATGTGGGGATGGTGTTTTCGTGAGTTTTGCATGTACGCAGACTTCACATTTGTCTTTACTTGTTTTTCATTTTAGAATCATGTTCATGATCATTAGTCTATGAATAGATATATAATTCACATGTCCCAATCTTTTATGCCAAATGTTAAAAGACTCAACGATATAAGCAAAAGCATTATTCTTATTTATTGAAGACTCGGGTACATTAGTTTTTGGGATAACTGTCATTACATTCATTTTGACCAGTTCATCCTTCACATACCCCTTTCTCACGTACACCATATTCTTAGACATGACTAACATGTAAAACACAAGCTTGACCATAAACCCAGTCTTGGAGAAGAGTGCCCGAGATCATATTCTTGCGAATGTTTGGCACATGCAGGACATTGTTAAGTGTCAGCTTCTTTTCGAAAATCATCTTCAGTATGACCTTCCCTTGACTTTCAACTGTTGAAGTGGCAAAGTTCCCATGCATATTTTCTCTTCAGTCTTGCTCTTCTGATATGTTGTGAACATACCCTTATCTGAGCAGATGTGTCTGGTGGCACCTGTATCATACCAGCACTCCTTTGGATTACTTCCAACCATGTTTACTTCAGTCATCACAGCACACAGATCTGAATCTGAGAGTTGTCATTTAGTTAGGTTGGCTACAACCTTTCCCTTCCTAAAGTCGACCTTGCTGCGACATTCGCCCGCCTTGTGCCCAATCTTGTGACACACGTGGCATTTCCCACTGAATTTCTTGGCAGGTTGCTTCTTGAAGTTTCTCAAGTTTTGGGGTTGAAACTTTCTTTTCTTCCCCTTATGCTCTACCAGATTTACTTTCTGCTCAGCCTGCACCCCACCGATCTTTCGGTTCGATGACTCAATTCGAAGCTTAACAATTAAGCCCTCAACTTTCATTGCCTTATGTTTTGTGCAACGGATAATGCTTGCCCACTTTGAGGAAGCTTCTCAATGAAGGCACCTACTTGAAAGGTTTCACAGATTTCATGCCTTCATCAATGACTCATGGGTGATAAGTTCCAACTCTTCCACCTACTCCATGATCGGCCTTGAGTCTACCATTTTATAGTTCAGAAACTTTGACACTGCATGCTTCTTTGTGCCTGCATCTTTAGACTTGTATTTCTTGTGCAAGGCCAACTGCAAATCTTTACTCATTTCCTCAGTAATGTACACATTGTACACGGAGTCAATCATTCGTGATGTTATGTAGCCCTTGCATACCTAGTCCCCTTGAATCCAATTGTCAAGGTTTGTCTGATCATACACATCAGTGTTATCCGGAGAAATGACAGGTTTGTCCTCCTGGATGTACTTGTCCAGATTCAGCGTGACCAAGAAGAAGTGCATCTTTTGACTCCACATTTTGAATCTCGTTATATCAAACTTGCCGGGCAAAATTTCCGCCTTTTGAGCACTTGGCAATGCCAGCATCATGTGCCTGATTTGATGAACCTCTTTCTCCACCGTTGGTCTGACAGTCTCGGGCTGAACTGCCGGGGGTTGGCCCACTTACAAATCCACTGGTGGTAGACCACCCCCAAACTGAATTTGGGGCGTCGACTCACCAAGGTTTCCATTATTGACATTCTTATTTACCATTTTTCACAAATATGTTCAAAATTATTAATGGTTTTATAACATATATAAAATACTTTTATAGAATTTCCTCAAAAATCCCATGACAGGCTTGTGGTGGGACACAATGTCTCCTTTAAAATGCCAGCCTTGTTAGACGGAATTTTTGTTGGTTATTCAGTAAAAGTTGCTTTAAAATATTTTTCAAAAATTTTCCTTGATTTTGGAATACAAATTTCAATTTCCAATTTTTTCAAAATTTAAAAATTCAGTCTAGCAATAATTAATCATAATTAATTGTCCTTATTTCAAAAATCGTTACAAAATTCAAAATTAATTTCAAATTTCAAGTTTTAATCTTAAGATTTGAAATTAATTAAACATTACGAATTAGTTTTTAATTAGAATTGTAAATGATTGTTATATTTTGAAAAATGACCAAATTAATTGTCCTTAATTGAAAGAATATTACGAAATTCAGAACTAATTTTAAGTAAAATTAATTCAAAATTGAATACTGCTATGACGTTTTAATAAATTATTTTCTTATTAAAATGATATTTAATCACCACACTGCTATAACGTTTTAATTAATTAGTTTCTTGATTAAATTGATATTTAATCACCACACTACCCTACATATAATTTACCATTTTGCAACGTATTAGGAGGACTTAGAGGTGTCAATTCGAGTTATCGTGTCACATTCGTATCTGGTTGGAAATGTGTCGTGTTGAAATATGTCGGGTTGAATCATGTTGATTTTATTTATCATGTCGGGTTGGGTTGGGTACTTATCGTGTCGGGTTGAAAACGTGTCAGTTTTTTTCTCGGATTGGGTCGTGTCGGGTTGAGTTAATATCAGGTCAGGTAACTGTCATGTAATTTTTAAATTCGGATTATATCGGGTCAGATCAGAATATTTTCAGATTGGATTGGATCAGGTTATTGTCGTGTCATTTTTTGTACTGAAGTTTTGTTCGGGTCTGATTATGTCAATTATTTTTTATAATGTTTCACATTGAATTCAGATATATTTTGGGTTGGTTCATTTTAGATCGGGTATTATGTCACCCAATTAAATTTGGGTTGATTTAGGTTATATTTCAATAATACTATTGTTACAACTGTACTATTATCATATATTGTTTCGTTGTAACTTGTAACCTGCAAAATGTAAAAACTTGACTCGTAACTCCAAATTAAAATCCGCTCGAAAGTGATGCTACCATATACACCCCCATTTTGTTTTCCAAGTACGTAACAAAATATTTATCAACAATCGAGAATAAAAATATATTTGTAGTCATTTTCAATTTCCCTTTCTTACTTCTAAGTAATCAACTTTAATTTACACTAGAACACGTATTAGCGCTTTCCAATAATTCACCAAAAAATTAATTAATTTAATATTTCTATATTTAAGCAAGAATAACAAAAAAAATAATGTATTTTGGAGTAACGAATTATAGGGTAACACAATTTTGGACCACAATGTAATTTTTCAAGACTGTGTAGAAGTATTCAATGTTGACTTTCAAGACCCTTATGTTCACCCATATATGTCGCAATATTACATTATTGAATTTCTTTTTAGTGTCGCCAATTTCGTGATTCGACAATTCCAACTTTCTTGGAGGGACCTAAGTGCAAAAAGTAAAAACTTTACTCGTAACTCCAAATTGAAATTCGCTCGAACGTGATGATACCCTATACACCCCCATTGTATTTTTCAAGTTCCTAACTGAATATTTATCTATAACTGGGCACAAGAACATATATGTAATCCTTTTCAATGTCTCTTTCTTACTTCTAAGTAATCAACTTTAAGTTACTCTATAACATGTACTAGCGTTTTTCAACATTTCACCAAAAAAATATTTGTTTTCTATTTCTATAATTATGGAAGAATGACAAAAAATTGTGTAATTTGGAGAGAAGGATAATATCGTAACATTTTTTTGGGCCATAGCGTAACTTTCCATAAATATGTTAGAGATGTTTTTGTGCCTACTGTCTTAGTTGAACAGCAGTGTTGAGTATTCATTGAATTCAATTCACTTTTTAAAATACTTTTGTGCAATTTTGTGTTGTAATAAATACTCTGATTCTATTTTTTAAAAATAAAAAAACTAGTAAAGTCCCACCGCGCATTGCGCGGAATTATTAATTAAAAAATTAGGATTACTTTTATGTATTTTTGTGTCTTACATTTAAATTAAAAATAAAGAACTTTTTTACAATTCTGAAGGTTAATTATATAAGGAAAAATATATGAGTAATGAAGTGAAATAATTAGTTTAGTTAGAAATCGTTACATATTAAATACAATAAAAATGATTATTTTTATAATATTTCATTCAAATTATTTTAAAAATAATTATTTATATGCTAGGCTTATTTTCATGGTTATCATAACTATATATATCTCACTGAATAAAATTAAACATCAAATATTCTTATGAGTCCGTCTCTTAAAAGACAGTCTTTCCATAATCCATGGAAAGACCAACGTTTAAAGGGCAAATTAGAAGAAATGAAGATAAAGTTTTCGGCTTGTATGAATCAGGTTATAAACTTTATAACTACTACATGTTGTACAATAAATTTTTAATATTGCAACTAAGACCTTTTACCTTTTATTACTTTAAATAAACCCTGTCATTCCCATAAACTCATGGAAAGACCGTCTTTCCCAAGACTTTTCCTATTCTTATTAGTCCCACTAATTATAAAATATCCTCATCGAACAGTGACTCGGTCTATAACAAGATTTTGTGATAATTTATTAAATATTATTTTTACAATACTTTTTAAAATGATTTTTGAAATTAATATTTATTCGACTCTCAATAATTACTAATTCAAAATCATAATTTTAATGAGACATTTCTCTTTATTTGACTATTATTCATTAGATTTATAAATTTAGTCGTGTGCATTTTTAACTTAACATTGTGTATTCACATTTGTTATGAATTGACTTTATGTACTAGTAATCATATGGCTAAAAACCCCATTTGTTATTAGTTTGATGCACAACCAACTTGACTTGGTTCCATATTAAATGTTAATTAACTTTTTATAATTGCATCTGTTTTGGGTTGATTACATGCAGGGTTATATAGTTGATTTATCGGGTTGAATTAGGTTCGTGTTAAATTGGGTTCGGGTTGATCTCAGGTTCGTATCAGGTCGGGGTTGGGTTCAGATTATCGGGTCATATTCGGGTTCGTATTCAGGTCGGGTTTGGGTATTCAGGTTTTGGGTTGAATTCGGTCGTGTCGGGTTTGGGTACAGGTCAATATTTCTCAGGTCAAAATTGGGTTTCGGGTTGAGTGTGGTCATGTTAGGTCAGGTTCGGGTCAATATTTCTCGGATCAGATCGAATTTTGGGTTGATTCGTTCGTATCGGTCCAGGTCGGGTTCTCGGTTCGGGCTAGAGATTGACAGCTCTAGGAGGACTCCATCCACTTAATAACCGAGCCAACCACGTGGGAAATGATTAAATGACTAGAAAAATGTGTACTTCTAATTACTTTATAAACATCACAGAACCAAATTGTTTATTTGTGAGGATTATAGGTAAAATTTATTTTTCAGAATTAAAATTGTCAGAACCTAAAATCCAATTAGCTAAACAATTAGTTATAAAATAAATAACAGAATTAAGTAAACAAAAAAGGAGTAGAGAATTATACTAACGGAGACAAATATTTTGAATTTGATGCAAAGGCGAGATGATATTTCTATCCTTAATTCTGAAGACGCCCCTTAGTGTGACAGTTCGATAGCATTCTGAATCCCAGGATACAGCTGCTACACTTTCTACTCTGCACAACTCAGCAACGAAAATTAGCGAACCAATTCAGTGTCTTACTCTCAGACTCGAAGAATGTGAAGAACACAAAGAACTCGAAGAACAAAGAGAACAAAGGGAGGAGAGGAGAGAAGGATTGAATTCTTGGTGTGTTTGAGAATGAGGCTAGAGGCACCCTTTTATAGGCAAGGTACACTAACAGCTAGGAGGGAATCGTGGAGCAATCCACGCCTCTTCAATTTTGAAGAGAGCAATCCACTCCTTGCAATGAAAGGGGAAGAAGACTAGGAATGTGTTTTACGCCTCTGCAATTAGAAGGTTGATCGGTTCAAAAATCAAATTCCAAAATGATCAACATGAACCGAACATTCCCGAGACCTGACCCGATCATGGTCTCCTAAACTACTAGTTGATATTCCTAGTGTTTTCATACTAGCCTTTGTACTAGTCATATTTCCTTCTCATTTCCAATGTGGTATTTCTAATATACTACAAACCCAAAATATTACTATTTAAGTAATCAAGTTGCGTCCTCATTTCTCATTCAAACGGAACCTGGAAAATTCGGTTCCAATAGAGCACCCACAGTGGTGTAGACCAATTTTGGGCTACTCATCCCATTATTTTCATTCAAAATACTCATTCTTCAACTTTTACCTACAATCATCCGGTTGCCACATCATCAAGTCTCATACACATCATTATTTTTTATCCACTTCATTTTATATGTACTATTCGTTATTTGTATTTGAAAATTATATTTAAAATTATATGAATAATGAAAAGAAAATATTATGCAAAATAAAAATATTTAATCATGAATCTAATTATTTTATTATTAATATTTTTTAAAATATATTAATAGCTGATTGTTACAAATAATTTATAGTACATATAAAATTCTATAATAATAGCTAAAAATGATATAAAAGCTAAACATCCACTAAGAAAAAATTTAAGTTACACCATAAAACTATTATTCTCTCTGTCCCATAAATATAGATGTTAAAATGTATCTAAAATATCTCACATAATTTTTTTATTATAAATATATTAATTTATATTTAAGGTCAAATTTACCAAGTTTGAATTGAAAAAAAGAAGTAAATATCCCAATATTTATGGGATGGAGAGAATACACAATAAGAAAAATAAAAACACACAAGGCCCCCACAATTGCCAAATGGCAAAAGGCAATGGGCTCAATTTGAGCTTGAGAATAGCAGCCCCATTTCAACATTTTTCGGCTTGAAAATTCAAAAACAAGGGGGAAAGCCCCACTGTGAACAACATATCAAAATTTGAGATTGAACCATAGACTTGGCATCAACCATCTTGTAGTCGAGGAACTTGCCGACGACCCACTAATTGGATCCAACTCCCTCACCCCTGTATTCTTGGTCAAGAGTTTCCCACAACACCTTAGAAGGCTCTCCTTCACCTGATACACATTCCAAATGGCGTCGTGAAGGCTATTCAAAATGAGGTTGCGACAGATGTACTCCTTAGAGTTCCACTCGTCGCAGCATCTGGAACTTCCTTAGTGTTTTTCTCATCCACAACAGGACGATCTTCGTGAACGTAACGTTCCAAACCCATAGTGGGCAAGTAGAAGAGCTTCTTCTATTGCCACGTCTTGAAGTTCATACCATTATTGAACTTCTCGGGTTTCTCAGCATGAGGAACAACCACAATAGGCGTCCCAAGAGTAGTCTTCGCAGCGTCATTGCTCGACATGGTTCTGGGATTCATGCAATGTGTACGTACAAAATATTATTCATCATTAAATATAAGTATACATCAAATATCGTAGTATAATATTATACATAACAAATTGCTCAATATGATTTTGTTGTAACCGACCAAAATCCAATAAATTTTCAAAGTCATTTTTTTCCGCACAAATTAAGCATGCTATCACGTCACCATGCTATCACAAATTAAGCATGCTATCACAAATTAAACATGCTATCCGGGATATTTCGATGAATTTTAAAATGGAAATTGATTGTTTATAGTTTTACGGTAATCCAAATCATCCATACAGTTGGCAAAGTGACTCGATTCTATATCATGGTTTTGCAATTTATCCAAAATATGCACGATTTCACGAAAGCAGTTTAATCCAAAATATGCAATTTTGGAACCTTAATCATGCATGCAGTGTCTATATGCAATATATATGGAAAGCATATTTCGTTTGCAATTTCGGTTTGCAATTTTCAAATCAATATAATTCAACAAAGATCATTTGTTTCAAGACCGTTGGACATATATTGATTGCATCATGTGAAAATCCAAATAACAAAAATTAAATGAGCAATTAACATATGCAAGAATAATAAACTTTTATTTATTATTCAAGCATACAATTGAAAAGTATAAATTACAAATAATCAAAGCATAAATCATGTTTCAAGTAATGATGGAGTCAGGAGTACACTCCCTGCCCTTGAAACGAATGAGTCCCGTCGTGGACATCATTCCCTAGGATAAAACCATCGCAGGTAACAATTAACATTTAAGAGTTACTTGGGATTCACGCAAGGCAGGAAGGACTATCACCAACAGAGAAAGAAAGAAGTGAGACTCAAGTTTAGAATAAATGAGGAACTTGAGAATGATGCGAGTTTTTTTACTGACTTAGAGGCTCTATTTATACTGCTCTAAGAGACCATAATCATGGAAACATGATAGTCTGGTTTCTGTAATTAGAGAAGAATATTCTTCAATCACCAACTTACCAAATCTGAGACATTCCATTAATACTCAAATCAAATCTGCTGGAAAAGGAAGAAATATTTGTACAAATATTCTTCATCGTATTAAACATGGTAAACCACATTTATTTAAGACAAAATATCTCACAAAATATGGAAGTATTTTGTTTTTATCTCTTAAAAATTACACACAAGCAATTCCATATATACTGTGCGGTTAGGCCTTCCAGAGACTTCCACGTGGTCCATACGCATTTTGGACAGTCCAGAGAAAAATTAATCTAGGCCAATTTTTGCCTAATTTTTCTCTTTCAAGAGTGACATTTCAAACATCCATATCTCATTCACCCTTGATCCGTTTTGAGAGTTTAAATAGTCTATTTTATAATACTCGTGGGGGAGAACCCAAAAATGATATATACCGACCCAAAATCCATTCGGGTCCCACTCAAAATGACGCCCAAAATTTAACAAATTTTAACCTTTTAACCATCATTTTCCAACAATCCCCCACATAAATAGATATTGATGTAGGAATCAGAACAATCACATCAGACACGGAGTTTGACTTGTGATAGATTCATTTTGACGGCATAGATGCTGCATAGGATAAGTAGGTGTCACCCTTTGAACTTTCCCTTGAGAGAGTACACTTAGCCCACTGGTTAGGAAGTAGACGTGATGTCCTTAAACTTCCCCTACCGCTGGTGTGAACGACAATGCATTTCCCACAGACATATTTCCTAGCCATTGCACTTTCCTCGGTTGTTTCCTTAATCAGGCCATGGCACACGCCTAGTTCTGTAAGGTTTCTAGAGAATTGCATCCTAATAATTCCCTTTAGAAGCGGCCACACTTCTCACTTACATAGGTGATTCTTAGCGTAAGAGTAGTTACGTAAACTATGCACTCTTTCAAGTACTACACAATCGATGCCATGAATAATTAAAAGCAACTTAATGCTTAATCTCCATTAACATCACTGTTTCTTCATCCCAGGAATAAGACAGGAGGTATGAAACCCCCACAGTTATCGTGATGGGTCTTTGCAGTTTAGTTATCCCTTTGAACCTAGATCTTGGGATCTCCAGTCACATAGGTTGGGTGTCCACGTACGTAACCAATCATTTAATGGAATTCAGTCCCATTCCTCTCGATGATGTTTCAACTACCTCTCGATTCAGCCCTTTAGTCAAGAGATCGGCTATGTTGTCCTTCGACCTTATATAGTCAATTGTGATCACTCCAGTTGAGAGAAGTTGTCTTATGTAACTATATCTCCATCGAATATGATGAGATTTCCCTTTATAGAGCATATTCTGAGCCTTTCCAATAGCAGATACAATTCACAATGTATACATATGGCTGGCATAGACTTCGGCCATCTAGGAATGTCCTCTATGAATTGAAGGAGCCATTAGGCCTCCTCACCCGCCTTGTCTAAGGCAACAAACTCGGATTTCATTGTGGATCGAGTAATAACCATTTGTTTAGAAGACTTCCACGAGACTGCTCCTCCACCTAGTGTAAATACATACCTTCTAGTGGATTTCATATTCTTTATAGCATGTATCCAGTTTGCATCACTGTATCCTTCAACTACAACTGGATAAGTCGAATAATGTAGACCATAATCACGGGTAAAATGTAAATATCTCAGTACTCTAGTTATCACTTTCCAGTGAGTCATACTGGGGTTACTCGTGTATCTACTCAACCTACTTACAGTGTAGGCAATGTCTGGTCTAGTAAAACTCATCAAGTACATCAGACTCCCAGTGACTCTCGAGTACTCCACCTGAATAATAGCCTCTAATTTGTTCTTTCGTGGATGCAAATTTGGATCTATTGGAGTCATCACCACCTCTGAGTCATTCTTGTTGAATTTCTCAAAGATTTTATCTACATAATAAGACTGGGTTAAGGGATACCATCAGAGCTTCGGATGATCTTTATCCCCAAGATCACATCCGTCATTCCCATATCTTTCATGTCAAAATGAAAATTCAACATGTCCATGGTAGATTTGATCATCTTTTCATTACTACCCACAATGAGCAAGCCATCTACATATAAACATAGGATTACATATCTATTTTCCATGTCTTTCACGTAGACGCACTTATCACACTCATTTATTTTGAAACCATTGGCAAGGACGGCATGGTCAAACTTCTCATATCATTGCTTTGGTGTTTTTTGAGACTATACAATGATTTCACCAACTTGCATACTTTTCCTCCTTGATCAGGAGCCGTAAACCCCTCAGGTTGCTTCATGTAGATTTCTTCCTCTAAATCTCCATTCAAGAAGGCAGGCTTCATATCCATTTGATGAACCTCAAGCTTACGTTGTGCGGCGATAGCAAGTATCATTCTAATGGAGCTTATTCTCGTGACCGGAGAATAAGTATCAAAGTAGTCAAGACCTTCCTTTTGTCTATAACCTTTGATTACAAGTCTGGCTTTATACTTGTCAATCAAACCATCTGCTCTCAACTTCTTCTTAAAGATCCATTTATAGCCTAGTGGTTTACACCTCGGAGGTAAGTCCACTAGCTCCCAAGTATGATTATATAGAATCGAGTCGATTTTGCTTTTAATCACTTCTTTCCACACAGGCCCCTCCCCTCAGACGAATTCACAGCTTCTTTATAGCTTTGTGGATCACTTTCAAGCATAAACGTTAGATAATCATGACCAAATGATTTTTCAGTCCTAATCCATTTACTTTGTCTAGGTTCATCCACTTCCTCTTCTTGATCCTCGAGATCGTCAGGAATCACTACGCCTTCATCTAGTGACTCAATGGTCCTCTTTGACGATTCGGCCCTTTCCTTGGCAGGGAACACATCCTCAAAGAAATTTTCATTTCTCGGTTCTATGATCGTGTTTTTGTGAATCTCGGGATGATGAGATTTGTGTACAAGGAAGCGATAAGAACTAATCTCATGTGCATATCCTATAAAGATACAGTCAACCGTTTTAGGTCTGATCTTTAACTTCTTAGGGGGTGGGATCAATACCTTTGCAAGGCACCCCCACATTTGCAAGTGCGTAAAGGAAAGCTTCGTGCCTTTCCACAACTCATAGGGAGTTTCTTTCTCATCCTTACGAGGTATCTTATTCAAAAGATAGTTGGCCGTTAAAATAGCCTCCACCCATATGCTCTATGGCAACCCAGAACTTATCAACATCGTATTCATCATCTCTTTTTAAGAGTGCAATTTTTTACGTTCAGCCACACCATTAGATTGAGGCGAGTAAGGGGGCAGTGACCTTGTGAATAATACCATGATCAGAACAATAGTCCCTAAATGGCTCTACATATTCACCTCCACGGTCACTTCTAATCACCTTGATCTTCTTATCAAGTTGATTTTCAACTTCCGTTTTGTAGAGAACAAATTCCCAATTGCCTCATCTTTGCTTTTCAACAAGTACACAGAACAGTATTTCGTGCAATCATCCACGAAGATGATGAAATACTTGTCACCTCCTCTTATTTACACAAACTTGAGATCATAGATATCGGTATGTATCAACTGAAGAGGTTTCATGTTTTGTTTAACTTGTTTGAAAGACGTTCGAGTCATCTTAGCTTCAACACAAGTTTCACACATATAATTTGCATCAATTTCCATGTTAGGTATGTTCTCCATTTTAATTAATCTTCTTATCGAATCATGATTAACGTGTCCTAGTCTACCATGCCACAAATTGGAAGACTCGATCATGTAAGCAGAAGAATAAGTGTTCATTTCATCTTTCTTAGGAGGTACAACTATGGTGTTCAACTTGAACATACCATCTAGCTCATAACCATTGCCTACAAACATACCTTACTTTGACAAGACTAACTTATCAGACTCAAACACTAGCCTAAAGCCATGCTTGATCAACACAGAACCGGACACAAGGTTCTTGCGAATGTCTGGCACATACAAAACATTCTTCAAAGTCAACTCCTTCCCAGACGTCATCTTCAACACCATAGTGTCACGCCCTTTCACTATGAAAGTTACAGAGTTGCCCATGTAGATAGTCTCTCCATCTTCAATTGCCTTGAAGAATGAGAACACTTCCTTGGCAGAGCATATGTGCTTAGTAGCACCAGTGTCAATCCACCATTCCTTTGGATTGGAGTCCACTATGTTGACTTCAGAAATCACAGCACACAGATTGATGTTGTTCACATCTCGTGCCACATTTTCAACCATGTTGGCCTCATTCTTAGCATTATTTGGTTTCTTACACTCGGAGGACTTGTGGCCGACGAGGTTGCAGTTTTAGCACTTGCCACTGAGCTTCGACTTCTTTGAAACTCCACCCCTAGTTCCCAACTTGGATCCCGTCTTTGCCTTGGGCTTCTTTGACTTAGAGCTCCCACCAACCTCTACGAGATTGGTCCTTTCCAAAGGCAGAGATCCATTCAACCTCTTTTCAGAGATACGGTTATCCTCCTCAACACGAAGCTTTTTGATCAGATCCCTCATGGTCATCACTTTTTGCTTGTGTTACAGATAACTCTTGAAGTCCTTCCAACTTGGAGGCAGCTTCTCGATAATGCAATAGACTTGGAGAGTCTCGCACATTGTTATCTTCTCGGCTATCAGCTCATTAATCATCATTTGAAGCTCTTGAGCTTGACTAACCACAACTTTGCATCAACCATCTTGTAATCGAGGAACTTACTGATGACCCACTTCTTGGATCCAACTTCCTCACCCATGTACTCTTGGTCAAGAGTTTCTCACAACACCTTAGAAGGATCCTTCACCTTATACACATTCTAAATGGCATTGTGAAGGCTATTCAAAATGAGGTTGCGACAGATATACTCCTTAGAGTTCCACTCCACCGCAGTATCTTGAACTTCCTTAGTGTTTTTCTCATCCGCAACGGTACGATCTTCGTGAACGTAACGTTCCAAACCCATAGTGGACAAGTAGAAGAGCATCTTCTGTTGCCACATCTGGAAGTTCATACCATTATTGAACTTCTCAGGTTTCTCAGCATGAGGAACAACCACAAGAGGCATCACCCCAGGGGTATTCTTCGCAGCGTCATTGCTTAACATGGTTCTGGGATTCACGCAATGTGTACATACAAAATTATTCATCATTAAATATAAGTACACATCAAATATCGTAGTATAATATTTTAAATAATTATACATAACAAATTGCTCAATATGATTTTGTTGTAAATAACCAAAACCATTAGCATGCATATTTCTCATTAGCATGTGTATTAACAATATGCATATTATTAACCATTCACATGCATATCAATATTTACACGGACTTGCAATTTCCATGCACTTAAATTTCCATAAATCAAAGCATGCAATCATATATATATATATACATACATACACGCAGACTTGCAATTTCCATGCACTTCATAAATCAAACGTAGACTTTCAATTTTCATGCACTTCAATTTCCATAAATCAAGGCATGCAATCATATATATATTTACGCAGACTTGCAATCAAAGCAAGCAATCAGAATTTGGAATGTATATATTCGGCAATCAATATAACTCAACAAAGATCATTCGTTTCAATACTGTTGGACATATATTGATTATATCATGCGAAAAATCAAATAACAAAAATTGAACGAGCAATTAACATATGCAAGAATAATAAATTTTTATTAGTTATTCAAGCATACAATCGAAAAGCTTAAATTACAAATAATCAAAGCATAAATCATGTTTCAAGTAATGATCGAGTCACGAGTAACACTCGATGCCCTTGAAACGAATGAGTCCCGTCGTGGACATAGGATAAAATCATCGCAGGTAACAATTAACATTTAAGAGTTACCTGGGATTCACGCAAGGCCCGAAGGATTATCACCGACAGAGAAAGAAAGAAGTGAGACTCAAGTTTAGAACAAATAAGGAACTTGAGAATGGTGCAAAATTTTCTGACTGAGTTAGAGGCTTTATTTATACTGCTCTAAGAGACCCTAATCATGGAAACGTGATATTATGATTTTCGGTAATTAGAGAAGAATATTCTCCAATCACCAACTCACCAAATCCGAGACATTCCATGAATACTTGAATCAAATCTACTGGAAAAGGAAGAAATATTTGCACAAATATTCTTCATCGTATTAAACATGGTAAACTGCATATTTATTTAAAATAAGATATCTCACAAAATATGGAAGCATTTTATTCTTATCTCTGAAGAATTACACACAAGCGATTCCATATATACTATGCGGTTGGGCCTTCCAGAGACTTCCACGCGGTCCATACGTATTTTGGACAGTCCAGAGAATAATTAATCTAGGCCAATTTCTGCCTAATTTTTTATCTTTTAAGGGTGACATTTCAAACATCCATATCTCATTCACCCTTGATCCATTTTAAGAGTTTAAATAGTCGATTTATAGTACTCACGGAGGAGAACCTAAAAATGATATCCACCACCAAAATCCATTTGGGTCCCACTCAAAACAATGCCCAAAAGTTGATGGATATCAATTTTTTAACCATCATTTTCCAACAATGAGCAGCCCCACTGTGGGTGCTCTTACACCAGAAATAGAGGACATAGATCTCACGTGTATCATTATTGTGGCCATTTGGTGTGCACAGAACAAGGCAAAAATGGAGCAACAAGAACAAACATTAGAGTCCATATTAGCTGAAGCAAAGACCTTACAAGCAGCGGCAAAACGAACACCATGGAGGCAAGACGAATAGCTTACCCAAATTGTGTTAGAAAAAGCTAGAACAAGCAGTGACATGAACATTACTAGAGCAAAAAATGGCAATTATAGAGGATATACAACTCACATCGCCAGTTTGAGGTTTTTGTGGAGAACCAGTTATCTTCCACCATTAAGGTATTTCAGAGTGATGGAGGGACTGAGTTTGTAAATGGTCGCTTACGCTCTAACTTCCAGACAAAGGTCATTCATCATCAGATTTCTTGCCCATATACTCTTAAGCAGAGCGGTCGGGCAGAGCGGTCGGGCAGAGCGGTCGGGCAGACCGCAAGCACCGCCACATTGCCGAGATTGGCTTGTCTATGTTATACCACTCACATGTTCCTCTCTCCCACTGGACTGGCGCCTTTCCTGCAACTACTTATATCATAAATCGGTTGTTCATTCACGTTCTTGGCGGACGATCATCATTTGAAGTTATTAATGGGTGGGTTCCCATATACACAAACTTCCATGCATTTGGTTGTCGTGTGTACTCTTGTCTTCGCCCATATGTAGCTCACAAACTTGTTCCACTTATGGTTACACTGTCTTTCTTGGCGGAAACCTTGTTTCCTGGAGTGACAAAAAGCAGCCTAATGTTTCTCTCCAACACCAAGTCTGAGTATCGTGCTCTCGCCAACATGGCTTCCGAAGTTATTTGGCTGACTCATCTTCTGTGAGATATTTGTGTTTCGCTTTTTGGTTCTCCACTTTTGTTATGTGATAAAAGTTGTGCGATTTTCTTGGCTCGGAATCTAGTTGCTCACAAGCGAGCGAAGCATATCGACATCGACTATCATTTTGTCCAGGAGTTAGTTGCGGTTGGCAAGCTGTTCGTTGCTCATGTTCCTACTCCCTTCAGATTGCGGATATTTTCACCAAGGATCTCTCTCGTCCGCTATTTGAGTTCTTCAAATCCAAGTTTTTTGTCTCTGAGCATCCGACACTTCGCTTGAGGGGGTGTTAGGATAAGTCAGATTGATGACTAGATCAGGATATGAACGATGACTAGACTAGAGTTATTCTTGGACTGCAATATTATCTTTGTAATCTTGCAATTTATTCTTTCTCTCAATAAAAAAATTATTCACCGAAAATCATTCTTTCAATGAGGGATCTCAGTCAAGTTGTACTTACCAAAACAAGACGAGTATAAACACATACACGATTTTCTGTGCCAAGGACAATAAGACGGTAGGGTCTGTGCGACACACTAAAAAATAACAACTATGTGGCAGGGCACAAGAATATCTGAGGCACAACCAATGATACACGCGGAACTAGTTACAATACGCGAAGTCATGGTTCAAACAAGACTGCAATTAGCAACACATATCCTAATGCGTAATGACTGCGAGATGACATTCAACCATATTCGAAATTTTCTACAAATTCGGACAAAATTTAGAGGTATAGTTAGAAGTATTTTCTACAAGTCCTACCAATCAAGGGTAATAATGAAAATCCAACTCCTTTCGTCCTGGATTAAACGGCACATTTTACTCTTTGATACTATTTACTGTATAATGATTAGATTCTAAAAAGTAACTTTTTGTTTGTCGATCTTATATGTAGTTAAATATATTAATGATTAAACATATTTTTTTATAATTGTAAAAAAATTTCTATGCAATTTATTTTGGGACGGGGGAGTAAGAAATTTGGCAAGTCGAGTCATTGACCCACAAGTAATTTTGGAATGGGCAGTTTCAACTTTCATCGAGTTTCCCATTTGAAACTTCTCTTTCATCACATGTTCTTTACAGGCTGTTTGAACCACCGAGGAGGAAGCAACACAGCAGGTAACTGTACTAGTGCACAACAGATTGAAAACGATCTCATCATATCCTCTTTCTTCAACCTCAATCAAACTCTTTTATTCACTTATTTTCTAGGTTTGGTAAAACCGTAAAAGTACCAAAGTACAAAACCCAAAATGTCAAAACATGGAAACAGTAAACTCACATGCACACCGATCAATGTTAGGCACGTAATTGAAACGCAAAATAATTACTCCTCCGTTACCATATTTCTTGCCTAAAGTCCATGTGCACATTTATTAGACCAGACAAACATTAACGGAATTCTTCTCTTTATTTCCCCAAACGGCATTCTTAAATAATAACTAAACGTAGATTGCTACTTACTGAGATGGAATTTATTGAGATCTGGCAATCTAATGAATGTGAATTTTATCATTATATAATCTATTTACTGACAATTTCTGAAATTTATGTCATAGGAGTAAGTATATGTTGTCTTAGATACATCAATTCGATTCAAATTCAATTTAGTTTAGTTCATTCTAGTTTGCTAAATATTAGTTCAGGCCAGTTTAATGAAATGTAACATAATTTATTTTTAAAAGTATTATATTTCAGTTCACTTACTAGTGTTGCGACAATTCAAAATTTGGGGGAAATTCTTCTCACTGAGTTGTCGTACAATTTATTCCTCCCCCAAAAAGCATACTCTAGATTTGCACTCTTACATTTTACACGTTGTTCAAGACACATGTTTTGTCGTTAATATGTTTAACTATGTATAATAACGAAAATAAAAATTTAATATTTAAAAACTACTTGTTACGACGAATTGAACAATATCATACAATACTATATTTGTTCATATATTTATTTAAATATGTCATCAAACTTTGATGGAGAATAATGTTCAAAAAGTAAGAGTGCAAATTCAGTTGGGACAGAGGGAGTGCTACTTTTGTTCTTTTTCTTTTCTCCATTTTCTTATCATGGGGAGATGGGAAAACCATTAATTATTTTAAGTGTAATTCTTTGAACATTTATGTTATTGAATAAGTATGATATTTATCTCCATACATTAGTATCGTCCTTCGACTTAATTGGTTAGATCATTGTGTTCATGTTGATCAATTAATGTATCGGTTCAAGTGTATGTATTGTCCTCGATATGATTGTATAGATTTTTGTGTTCGTGGATTTTTTTTGTTTTTGTATTTGGGATTCTAATCAGAATGCATCGATTTGATTTTTTTTCAAGGTGTGAATAGTTTGGACAACATAAACTGTGCTTTAAATCAAGTAGTGTTACTGTTGTAGAAGATACATGTTTGGCGTTGTAATATTGATGTGTGATACGTTCCAATCTGTTAAGTGGTCATGAATTTCACGAGATACAAGTTAATATATCGAGGGAGATATTACAATTTATATTGGATTTGTAATTTGTCGTACCATAGACAATCTGTCTAATTGACATTAATTTGATTGTCATTACAATAGATTAGCTATTGCGATAGACTAGTTTAATTAGATATCATTTTCACTCATTATAATCATTGACGGACGTTTTTTTATCATCTATATATATATATTTTTTAAATTACCTAGTAATAGTTCATTTTCCGGTAAAATTCAATTTGGTAGAATTTAGTTTAGTCCATATCTAATAGAGATACATTTGATTAAGAATCGGGATAAGAAAGAAATATCATTTCTAATTGGTTTTGTATATATCATGTTCTATATTTGTTAAGGTCTTGTATACCTTTGTACTCACTATATATATGAATACACACAGCCACAATCATGTGTAGATTTTACATTCTATCATGGTATCAGACAGGTTTCTCTAATATTCCTTGTCTTCTCTCTTAATTTTTTCTGAAACTTTTTTGTTGTCGTCTTCTTCCTCATACTAACACCGAGACAGATGTCGACAGCCAATTACAAGTTTGTTGTGTGATTGGTCAGTTCAGTCTCTTTGTTAGTTTGTGAATTGTTCTTTATTTTCCATTAAAAAAACTCTACAACATCGGCCGCAGCCCATCGCATCCCGTCCGCTGCTCCGCCAATCGACGTCTTCCACCTGGGTCTCTCTCTGCTTTTTTTTACGGGTCTTGGCTTCCCGTCGTCGGCGATCAGATCTTCCCGTTGTCTGCCCAAGTTCTTTCGTGTTGTCTCCTTCTCCGGTTCCCTCCATCACTGATCTTGATTCCAGCTATGGCGTTGTGGTTCCCATATTTAGTTGGACCGTCCACTTATTGTGTGTTTCCAGGTCGCTCTTTGTGCATTCCCATCGGCATGTGTCACAGTGTCACCTCTCTTCAGCGTCTAACTGAAGAAGGTAAGACGCGTGAGAATCTCATGCGCATGTCCTGCCCTTTTCCAGAAGTGCATGCGACCACACGCGCTTGATAGAGACGCAAGCTTGTCCTTCCAGAGCACGTGTAACACATGCGCGTTTGATAACCATGTGCGCCTTCCTCCTGTTTTTGCCTAAGTCTCATTTGTGTCCCTCTTCTGAGATGGCTAAAGGCAAGCGTTTTTCTTTTACTGATAATTAAAAATGCACACAACATATACTTGATTTAGTTCATTGTGATCTTTGAGGACCCTCTCATGTTGCCTCTCTTGTCGAGTATTCTTATTAAAATATCATTTTTGTTGATGATTTTTCTCGGTTCACTTAGTTATATCCTCTGCGACAAAAGTCTGATTTTGTAGAGGCGTATATGCATTTTTAGGCTCTTGTTAAGAACCAGTTTTCTACCACCATTAAAGTATTTCAGAGTGATGGTGGAATCAAGTTTCTGACTCATCACATGCGATCACATTTTGCGTCCAATGGCATTCATCGTCAGCTTTCATGTCCTTATACTCTAGAGCAAAATGGTTGTGCAGAGCGGAAGAGTCATCACATCACTGAGACGGGCTTGTCGATACTTTTTCATTCTGGCCTTTATCATTCTTTTTGGTATGATGCTTTTTCCACAGCAGCCTATATCATCAATAGGTTGCCAATACCGGTTTTATCTGGTCAGTCTCCACTCTCTATTTTTTTTGTTCGACTCCTGACTACTCCAATTTTCATCCATTTGGCTTTCAAGTTTTTCCATATTTACGCCCTTATGTTACGCATAAGTTGGCACCTTGGAGTATGTCTTGAATATTTTTGGGTTACAGTTCACGATACAAGGGTTATCAATGTTTAGATCCTCTTACAAAGAAGGAGTACATCACTCGCCATGCTCGGTTTGATGAGATTTTTTTCACAAACTCATACTAGTACTGTCACTGATCCGCCTTCACTTGATATTTTTGTATTTTTGTATTTTTGGTGCCATCAGAGATGCTTGAGCCATCATCTACAGTCAAATTGCCTATTATTTTGGAAGATGTTGATTTACAGTCTGTACCGAGAGCTCGGAATTCATCTCATAATTATATCTGTCTTCCGCACGGTGACCAGCAGCACACGCTACCAGCCCAGCCACAGCACGTGCCACCAGTAAGTGTTGCTCCCGTTCCACCATCCCAGCTCTGGTGCCCTCCGTAAAAAATCCATCATCTGCTCAGCCTATGTAGCTCTGATGCCAGCTTCCCTTGCTCGATCTCCACCACCACCCACCTTAGGCTCTGTGCCCACCTCAGGATCTGCGCCATCTCAGGCATCGGGTCCTTCTTCTCATCATCCGATGGCTACTCGATCGTGCACTGGCTCTCTCCGACACAAGAATTTTTCAGAATATGATATTGTTGGTTTACTGAGTTCTTTATTTGCTAAAATCGAGCCTCGTTCACATATTCGCTCGTCTGTCAAGGATCCGAAATGGGTTGCTGCTATGGACTCGGAGATGGATACACTTTGCACTCAGCAGACGAGGAATTTAGTTCCTCGTCCATCCCATGCCAATGTTGTTGGTTCAAAATGGGTTTTTCGTTTGAAGTATAAAGCTAATGGCTCTCTTGACAGACATAAAGCAAGGTTAGTTGCTCATGGATTTTCACAACTACCTGGTTTTGATTATGATCATACATTTAGTCCTATGGTGAAGGCTCTACTGCTCGTAGTATTTTACCTCTGGCTGTCACTCGTAATTGGCCCTTAAGACAGCTGGATATCAAGAATGCATTTTTAAATGATGTTCTTGATTCCCCAGTTTATTTAGAGCATCCTGCTGGATACAAAGACCTAATGCGTCCTAATTTTGTTTGTTGTCTGCGCAAGGCCATTTATGGTTTGAAGCAAGCTCATCGAGCTTGGTTTCAACGTTTTCGCTCTTTTTTTGTTGGCCTGGGTCTTTTTTTTGCAGTTCCTCTGATACATCTATGTTTTCCTATTCTCGGGGCGACTATTTGCTCTACTTGTTGGTTTATGTTGATGACATTATTCTTACTGGGAATGATGGTCGACCCATTTGAAAGTTTATTGATCGGGTTAATCAGGAATTCATGGTTACCAATCTTGGTGCTCTGCAGTATTTTTTGGGTTTGGAGGTTGTTCGTACATCTAACAGCTTGTTCCTTGGTCAGGCCAGATATGCCAAGGACATTTTGTTGGATGCTGGAATGCAAGATTCTCTGCCTGTTGTCATTCCATTTGTGGATTTTTTGCAACTTTCTAGCTCTTACACTAAGCCGTTTGGAAATCACACTCTTTATCGATCTCTGGTTGGTGCACTTCAGTATTTGTCGATTACACGTCCCGATTTGTCTTATGTTGTGAACACGGTCAGTCAGTACATGCAGGCTTACACTGATGACCATTTCCAAGCTATCACTCAAATTCTACGCTATGTTCGTGGTACTCTCCACTATGGTCTTCAGTTTCATGCAAATTCATCTGATTCACTAGTTCTGGGTTATTTTGATGTTGATTGGGCTTGTTGCATTGAGACTCGTTGGTCTACATATGGTTATGTCATTTTCCTTGGTGGTAACCTGGTGTCTTAGAGTGCTAATGATATGAATTAGGTTTTATTTATTTATTTTTATTTATTAGGGTTTTTAGAAGATAACACTATACTCATTTTCCCACTGAGTTTTTTAATGAGGTAGTGTGATCATTTATTTTATTTTATAATAAGACTCATTAATTCAGCCATGTTGGCCTTGGAAGAATTAATGTTTCGGTCATGCATTTATTTTAGGGGTTAGAATATTCAGTTCTGATTTGATTAGAATTAGATTTGGTAAGATTAGATAAGAAAATATTCATTCAAGATTTATCTTGAAGAATATAGTCATATATTTTAGGTAGTCTAGCTAAATATGGTTTTAGCTTCTTAAAGATGTTATAATCCTTTTCAGTTTCTTATTTGTATTTTTTGAAGGCCATACCTATGTACTATAAATAGGGGTAGTTTTCAACATTATTTTCACCTTAACCACTTTTATCAATCAAATACAACATTTTGAGTTCATACTCTTTGCTTGTGAGCTATTCCATTGTTACATAATCCCGATGGCTGGTTAAGTATCAATAAACCTTGTAATATGATCCTGAGGGCTAGTTAGAGAGCGAGTTGAAATTGAGTGTACCCCGAGGGCTAGACCTTGAATTTCGTGGGGCATTGAAGGGTTTGCGAGTTCCCTTGTTTTGTCAAAGATCTTAATTCCGCAATCCAGATTCTTCGCAAGGGGATTCATATCAGCTAAGAAGCAACCTACAGTTTCTCGTTCTAGTTCAGAATCAGAATACCATGCTATGGAAAATACTATTGTGGAGTTGGCTTGGTTGATGAATCTTCTTCAGGATTTACGTGTATCGACTCGTGCGCCTCCTGTTTTGCTGTGTTATAATATTGAAGACTTAAAACACTAGTCCTGGTTCATTGTACCTAGTTTATAGAAATAGTTTACTTTCCCTAATCAGTGGGATTTCTTACGTGCAAATCTTATCCTTAGAACTAGCACTTGTAGTATAAATAGATACGTACAGAGATGAATAAAATCAACCATTCACATCATATCTTTTACATGGTATCAGTATAGCCCCGTTTTTACATTTCCATAAACCCTCATCGTGGCTCACAACAATCATTCCGGCCTAAATGCTTCCGCCTTCTCCATCCTCTTCACCGCCTCCGGCGGTGCCTCGACAAACTTACAATTTTCGGCCCTGGCTGTTCACTTGGACCACACCAACTACTTCCTTTGGCGCGCCACGGTTCGTTCGGCTCTGGAAGCCTACGAACTGGAGGATTTTCTCGTCCCCGGCAACGCTCCATCTCCGTTCATCACGCCGAAGGAATCCACCTTTACACCAGGTACAAACCCAGACTTTACGTCATGGAAAAGAAAGGATCGGCTTGTTCTCTTGTGGCTCCGATCAACCCTCACAGCCCCTATGCTCGGTCACGTCGCTAGGGCAACATCAACCTCTGAATGTTGGATCATTCTCGAACAAATGTTTCACTCACAAACTCAGGCTCGTCAAATGCATCTCAAACAGCAACTTCATATGCTTCAAAAGGGCTCTCTGTCCATTCTTGACTATGTTGAGAAAAAGCGCGCCATCTCGGACTCATTGGCTGAATGCTTCACGATGGTCTCCGACAATGACTTTGTATCCTTCATCATCTACGGGCTAGGCCCTGCATATGGTGCATTTCAAACCTCCTTAGCTATGTGCACCACTCCAGTCACGTCGAATGAACTGCTCGGCTTGCTGTTATAGGAGGAGCAGCGCCTTGTGGAGTCCTCTTCTGATGCGGCTGTGCTGACGGCATTCTACTCCAACCGCCGCGCAACAGGCCGAGCCCCTGCCGCTGCCTCTCGGCCCACTTCGGGGATGGACGACTCCAACGCTGACGGCGGCTCCGGTTCCATCCCTCTCAAATGCGACATCTGTGAGAAGCCCAATCACAGCGGGCGGAACTGTCACAATAGGCTCAACATCGCGGCCTATCCTCCGACCAGCAGTCGAGCAGCTGAACGCCAGCGTCAATTCCAGTCCTCGACAAAGACAGCCTACACGGCTTACAACTCCAGCGGCGGTGCGTCTCCGTCGGCACTCCAGGACCCGTGGGTGGTCGACTCAGGTGCTTCACACCATGTCACTGCTGATCTATTGCAATCTGAACCTGCATCCGGACTACACTGGAGCTGACAATCTGTTCTTCGGAAATGGTCAGTCCCTCCCTATTACTCATTTAGGTCACTCTACTTTAAATGCACAGCATGCTTCTAATTCCTTGTCATTAAATGAAATCCTAGTTGTCCCAAAAATATCCAAAAATTTGCTAAGTGTCTCTAAACTTTGCAAAGACAATAATGTGTTTCTTGAATTTCATCATGACCGTTGCTATGTTAAGAGTTGGCAGGGAGAAACGTTGCTAAAAGGAATAGTTGATGATGGTCTGTATCGAATCCCAGCCAGTTTGTCCTCTTCCAGCCCTCCTCGCATTTTCGTTGGAGAACGAGCCTCGGTGGCATGTTGGCATCATCGCTTAGCTCACCCACATGAAAA
Organism: Rubia yunnanensis; assembly: GCA_037428765.1. Classification (NCBI taxonomy): domain Eukaryota; kingdom Viridiplantae; phylum Streptophyta; class Magnoliopsida; order Gentianales; family Rubiaceae; genus Rubia; species Rubia yunnanensis. The sequence goes on along the minus strand of CM075071.1, from coordinate 60,768,742 downwards.
CGTTTTACGTAGCCAGTTATCACGTTTCTACTTACCTGTTTCTTCAAACAATAAACTTGTTTTTGTTTGTGATGCTTGTCAGTTAGGCAAAAGCCACAAGATATTTCTTCCCTCTAGTCATGTTCCCTCAAAACTTCCTTTTGATTTGATTTATTCTTATGTGTGGGGCACTGCCTCGGTACCTTCTCTCAATGGCAATAGGATACTTTGTTCTTTTCATTGATGACTACACAAAATTTGTTTGGGTTTACTTTCTCACTGCCAAATCTCAAGTCTTTCAGGCCTTTTCTCTATTCAAATCCATGGTTGAAACACAATTTTCTACAAAAATTAAAGCTTTTAAATCTGATTGGGGAGGGGAATATCGAAATGTCTCTACCTTTCTCCAAAATCATGGTATTTTGCATAGAGTTTCTTGTCCCCACACCACTGAACAAAATGGTGCTGCTGAAAGACGTAATCGCATTGTCGTTGAAAAAGGCCTTGCTCTACTCTCCCACTCTCATCTCTCAATCTCATTCTGGGAACATGCCTTCCAAACTGTCATCTTCCTTCACAATCGTACCATAACTCATACCCTCGCCAATGAATCTCCCTACACTCGGCTTTATCATCGCCAACCAGACTATTTGTTTCTCAAATCCTTCGGTTGTCTCTGTTATCCTTACCTTCGTCCATATAACAGTAACAAGTTGGAGTTTCGCTCTGTTGCTTGCATCTTCGTAGGATACAGCACCAAACACAAAGGATACCTTTGCTTTCATGTCCCCACCTCTCGCAACTATATATCCCGTCATGTTGTGTTCGATGAGTCTTCCTTTCCCTTTCCTGACCACAACTCCAAGTCCTCCCCATCACCCTTCTCCGATATATCCCTTCAAAGTATGCACCTTGCCTCAGACATTTCTTCCTCACCTATCACTCCACCCGTCACCAATCACAGTCCCCCTCCATCTCCACGTAGTCCTTATCCTAACCTCAATCCCAGACCATCACTCAGTCTATCACCATCACTCAGTCCGTCTCCTCCACCCAGTCCCACTCAGCCAATTTCACAGTCTCCGGCCCCTTCTCATCCTTCTACTCAGCCTTCTACTATCAGCTCTCATATAGCTCCCTCATATTTCCGCCCGGCTGCCAACTCTACTCATGGTATGACAACTCGTGCAGAAACTGACTCTCTCAAACCAAAGCTCTACACTGCTACAAAACACTCATTACCTTCTGACGGTTTCGATCTTGAACCGAAATCCTTTCTTCGGGCCAAAAAGAATCCTAATTGGCAGCATGCTATGCAGTTAGAGTATGATGCCTTAATGACTAATAGGACTTGGGACTTGGTGCCCAGGTCATATGCCTCTAATCTTGTTGGTTGTAAGTGGATTTTCAGGATCAAGAAGAAACCCGATGGATCAGTTGAGCGCTACAAAGCTCGCCTTGTTGCAAAAGGCTTTAATCAGGAAGAGGAGGTTGACTTCTTTGACACATTCAGCCCTGTCATCAAACCCACTACCATTCGGGTGGTTCTCGGTTTGGCTGTTACTCAAAATTGGCCTCTTCGCCAGGTTGACATCAACAATGCCTTCCTCAATGGTGATCTGTCTAAAACTATATTCATGGAGCAACCACTTGGTTTTGTCTCACCGCAGCAGCCCTCTCATGTTTGCCATCATCGGAAAGCTCTTTATGGTCTCAAACAGGCACCGCGAGCATGGTTTCAGAAGCTCAACCAGGCCCTTCTACGGCACGGCTTCAAACCATGTGTTTCAGACACCTCCCTCTTCATCAAACATCATGGGTCCGATGTTGTCTATGTTCTAGTTTATGTGGATGATCTCATCATCACTGGCTCGAGCTCCAAGTTCATTGATGAGTTTGTTGGCTATCTCCACTCGGTTTTTTCTTTGAAGGACTTGGGTGCTCTGAATTTTTTCCTTGGGATTGAAGTTCTTCGCAACTCTTCAGGTATACTTTTATCTCAACGGAAATACATTCTTGATCTTCTTGACAAGAACAAAATGGTTGGTGCAAAACCAATTGCCTCTCCGGCCATTCCGGGCTCGCGCCTTGTCATTGGTGGTGATCCTTTCCCAGATGTCCATCTCTATTGCAGCATTTTAGGAGCTCTACAGTATGTCACCATTACCCGGCCTGAGCTTGCGTATTCAGTCAACCGGGTTTGTTAGTTCATGCATCAACCTTCAGAGATTCACTGGGCCGCTGTGAAACGCATACTACAGTATCTCAAAGGCACCATTAATGATGGCTTACTCTTTTGGCCATCTCAGGATGATCGCCTTGAATGTTTTACAGATGCCGGTTGGGCCTCAGATCCCGATAATTTCCGCTCTCAACATGGCTTTGCCATTTACCTTGGTGGTAATCTCATCAGCTGGTCCTCCCGTAAACAACAGGTTGTAGCCCGCTCCAGTACTAAAGCTGAGTACCGGGCGATCGCATTTGCCTCAGCGGAGCTCATCTGGCTTCAACAGCTTCTAGCCGAAATGGCTGCCCCTGTCTCTCAGGCTCCTATCCTCCTCTGTGATAATCTCAGTGCTATGTATCTTACTGCTAATCCGGTCTTTCATCAGCGGTCTAAACACATCAAGCTTGATTTTCACTTTGTTCGAGAACAAGTCAAAGCTGGGGAACTTGTTGTTCGACATGTGAGCTCTGTTGATCAGATTGCTAACATCTTCACCAAGGCTTTGGGTTCTTCTCGCTTTGATAACCTGAAGTCCAAGCTTCTCGTTCGTACCCGATCGTGAGCTTGCGGGAGGGTATTGAAGACTTAAAACACTAGTCCTGGTTCATTGTACCTAGTTTATAGAAATAGTTTACTTTCCCTAATCAGTGGAATTTCTTACGTGTAAATCTTATCCTTAGAACTAGCACTTGTAGTATAAATAGATACGTACAGAGATGAATAAAATCAACCATTCACATCATATCTTTTACATATAACAATAGTGCTCTCTTCCTGGCTCAGAGTCCAGTTTCGTACAAGAGAGCCAAGCACATTGATATTGACTATCATTTTGTGTGTGGGATGGTATCTTCTGGCAAGCTTAAAGTTGCTCATGTTCCTACAGACTTGCAGCTTGTCGAAATCTTACAAATGGGTTATCTCGTCCTCACTTTAAGTTCTTCATTCCAAACTTTGCGTTGCGACCAGTCCTACGCTTCGCTTGAGGGGGTAATAGAGATATAGTTGATTTAGAATCAGGATATGAAAAGAATACCATTTCTGATTGGTTTTGATTATATCATGTTTCATATTTGTTTAAGTCTTGTACACCCTTTGTACTCACTATATATATATATATGAATATACACTACCATAATCAGGTGTGGCTTTTACATTCTATCAATATCAAACTAGAAGAAGATGACTAACTCGTATTTTAGTTGCACCAGGTCTTGAGTTCGTGGCTAAATAAGGTTTGATGCAATGAATGGCATGATCTGTTTGTCACGGGCAAATTTATTTACTGCTGTACGTCCAATTTGTAATGGCACAAAATTATCCCAAACAAAAGGAAAAAACGTCTAAATACAGCCAAAAACTTCTTTTTTTTTCTTAGCTATTATGTCAAAAATATCTGTTAAATTTTATAATTATTCATTCAATTAAATCTCTACTTTCCTTTAAATGGCAAATATTATGTATTTATGTTTTTCATTAAACATGTGCAGTTCCTGTTTGAATACATTGTACTGACTCGTATTTGTGTCAATGTTTTTCATTAATGTGATAATAACTTGTGTTTAATTTGTGTCATTTTTCTTTAAAATGTGTTCAACCAAAATCACACTGATCTACCAAAAAAGGAAAAAAGTCATAATGATCTATCTTTTCTTAAAACTCACATGTAAATTGCAAAAACTTATGTCCGATTTCTCGCGTAATGGTAAAACTTTGTCATACATTCTACTTCCTTCGTTTTAATAGATTAGGTTATGCGATTAATGCTCTAACTAGGAGTGGATGGATGTAAAATTTGAGGTTTTCAAGGTCGAAATGAACAAAATGGACAAGATGAACGTGTTACAAGGTCAAAATGAACTTGGTCTTTTTTCTTTTTTGGAAATTGAGCACATGTGCCAAAAAAAATATCTCGTTAAACAAACTGTATCAAATCTATAAAAATGGAAAGAATATGTCATTACGTAAATTGACTTACTAAATATTATTTTATTACTATTTTACTCTCACTTTCGGTTTAAGAAATTAAATATAAAAGAAAAGATGACATTTTTCGTCAAATGCATGTACTTATGCTATTTTAATTCATTTTAATCAATACAATGTTGCTATTTTCAACTTTACTTCAATTCAATGCAGTCAAAAAGTAAATGAAATGAAATGAAAATTTATTTTCTTACTATTATTTTTCAATATATTCAATTTCAGTTAACTCAATTTTCATAGTGTCTATTTATACATAATTAGAAGTTCATAAGCTGAAAATTGAACAGTCAAACGCGACTGTTAGAGGAATTGGACAGTACGTGTAAACCTTATAACGTGATAGAGCTAGAGACATGAAGCAGCATATATAAACTTTTTAGAAACGAAATGGAAAGAGTAAGGGCCTGGTGTTTTGTACTTAATTCCACTTCATTCTAACTATGTTACATTCCATTTCAGTTCAATTGTGTAAAACGAAGTCCTAAAAATAGCCCTGCTACCAAGTGCTAGGTGATGTGTACAAGTATACGTGTAAATCTTATAACGTGATAGAGCTAGAAACGGAAGGGATGGAGCTAGAAACGGAAGGGATGGAGCTTGGACCGGATGTTAGTACTTTATTCCACTTCATTCTAGTTGTATTACCGTCCAATTCAATTCAATTCTATAAAAGAAAATCCAAAAATTGGCCTTGCTACCAAGTGCTAGTAGATGCGCACAAGCATGAACCAGAATCCTCGTTAATTTGAACCGTTCTTTGTGGCTTAATATTTTACGCACACAAAAGATGGATTCTATGCAACTGGAAACACCCCAAAAACAAACTCCACCTACCACCTCCCAGCCGTAATCCTTTTCGCGTGGCTAATAAGCAAAGCATCGACATCATCACACACACTACAACTTCATCATGGACCGAAAAGATAAAAATACCCCATTTCAAAAGTAATTTCAAATCTTCTAAATTTCACAATCCCTAAAAAGACAAAAGGCCCAGTAAAAAAGCAGATCTGAAACACGAGTATGCTTATAATATTATTATTAAAATATTTACAAACACGGGAATTCATTTCACAAGACACAATCCATAAGATCTCCTTTTTACACAAATTTCTCATCGGAAAACTCAATCTCCTCTTCCTCCCCATCTGATAATTACTTTTTTTACATCATACCACAGGGGGAGGCCTCTATTACTGATCTAGGTTTATGACCATTCTTCCTAAAGATTAAGGAACTTAAGCTCCATTTCTTGGTTAATTAATTACAAAAACCAGACACAACTTAAAAGAAAGACATTTTACTACTTACAAACATAGACCCTTTTTCGACCATATTTACACTACTCAAAAAGGCTCCATCTTTCCTGATCTCCATGGGTGATGATCATGATTATGATTCTGAACTCTTCAAAAATTCCTCCTCAACTGCTGCTAATCGAAAGTCGAAAGTATGCTCATTTGCTCTCTAAGTATATACTCCTTTCACTCGGTTCCCAGGTGCTCGGACTTACGGTGACCAGAGGCAGCCTCCTAAGCCAGGGCAGGGATGCTACAGTTCCTGCGATCCCTGTCCAGGCAGTCAAACCCCTCCACCCGAACCGCTGGGTTGTTGCCAAAATTAGCCCTAACGCATCCCCCCGCCTTCCGGGCAGATGAGTTAGGTGACGATGCCATCCCAGCCGGAACAGGTAGGGCGCGGGGAGAGACCGGGGCGGCCTTCTCATCACCAAACCTAGCATCCTGAATCAATGGGTTAGAAACTCTGCTCGGCGGCGACCCAGTAAAAAATGGGGGTGGCGAACCGGCACAAGAAGACTGATCTCCACCATAACCACCCTGTTATAACAAATCCAACACCCAAAGTTAGATCAACCATTCAAACACTTCTGCTCAACGACTGGAAACCTAACTTTCTACAGTGATCTAACATCCAACCACCAAGATTAAACAAGATTATTATAATAATCAAACCACTACCATATTTATTCAGCCTAATGGGACAAGAAAGGGATTAATTATCTACACACAAATCAGCTTTCCCAAAAGATGTGAAAACCCACACACACCTACCAGATATCCACCCACCAGCTGCCATATGTACAAGAACAATCAAATAAAAGCAAACCAGAATTGAAAAGGCACAAACCTTTGCAAGGATGATATCCAACAGTTCAGCACCAGCTTTTGCATCACAAACATCCTGCTGGTTGCTGAAAAAACCCCACAAATGAAAAATCAGTAAAACAGAACAAAAAAGATTCAATCTTTGCAGTAAAAACATGAAGGGAATCCAAAAAATTACCTGAATTGCCATCGAATTGACCTGAAAGGCTCAGCCACAGGAGGGAGATTAAGGGCACATACCCTCCTAGGCTTAGGGCACACCACAATATCCTTCTCCCTCTCCTTTCCAAGGCCAGTTTCCTTAACACATCTGGGAGCGGAGGGGATGGAGCCAATCAGCTCTTCATAGCCAATAAAAGCGTTTGTCTTCATCATCCTTTTCTGTTTTTCTTGATTATGTACCTTTACTTATAAATTAACACCTAACCTGTTGGAACAACACAGCAGAAGGCAACAATTTGATCAGAGGCAAATTGGGTTAAATAAACAAGCTTTGGACAAGAAATAAACAATTGTATCGGAGATTATAGTGGATCTGGTCAAAGGTAAAATATTTGGAAACTGAATAGCCGGCTGGTAAGGATTATTATTTTAATTTAAAAAATTACCTTTCTATTTAAAACTAGCGAGGAAGACAACAAAATTTTAGAAATTCCCGAAGATCAAGTGAATCTGTATTAGACGATTAAAAACTAGACAAAACTTAGTTCCCAGAAATTGAGATCCCTTTGGAAAGATCAATATGCTTATATATATTTCCTAAGCAAATAAACAAGGGAGAGAAGAGAAGAAAAAAAAAAGGAAAGACTTTTTGGGTTCCCTATGGATTTAATATTCTATATGAACAAGAAAAAACATCAAACAGGCATCTCACAGAAAAAATTCACAGATCTACAAAACCTCAACAACCAAAAATCCTTTTGTTGCCAAAAGGGCCTTGAATTCAAAACCCAGAAAAATTAGAAGAAGAAAAAGTTTCAGACTTTGAGCCGGAAAACGAAAACCCAGAAAAGATCTGAAGCTAGAAAAACATGTTAAGACAGGGATTTGAAGGCTACCTGAGGGGAGCTATACACAAAAGGGAGATGTAAAATTGAAAGAGTGAGAATTTTGAGGCGGTGGAAAGGGAAGGGAGTGGAGAAAGAAAGAAGAAGGAGCCTTCTTTGGTGTTGGACAAGGAAAAAAGAAGGTTCATATAGGGCGACCAAGGATGAGATTTATACACATGGATGACATATGGAGGTGGGAAAATATTAATTATAAAATATTTTTATTTCAAAGTCATGTGGGTGTGGGAGGCAACTACTGCACAGCCTGCTTAAAGTAATCCTATTCAATTCCAATTTGCATTCCAGGACCATGCTGTTTGAAAACTTGTATTTTGTCAATGTGGGCCTCCAACTTTTAGGTATTTTTGCAAATTCCCCTCATCTTTTGTATTTTGCCTCTGTTGCTAGAAAGAAAATGACCATGTTTCACTTTAGGTTCAACTAAAATGGATGTGGATTTCGGAGGGAGAACATCGGTAGATATTTGTATGAAATGTGATAATACTTGTTCATGCAATTCTAATATCAACTCAATTATTAAATCTCATAGATAAAAGTGAAAACCATCCATATGTTATGTTATAAAATAGATTTGAATAAATAACGTGCAAATTTTGTATTCGATTATTCAGTCACCTGAATTATCTATTTTAACTCTGCCTCAACGTAGCATTTTGATTTCATTAAACGATAAAGTTGTGCATTGCAAAAAAGGAAATAACTAGTTCCAGATAAAAAATCTTGAATAGAAGAAAGTTGAAGAGCAAAGATAATTTCCAAAAACCAACGCATAAGCAGAGACTCCCATGTCCCACTGACCCCTCGAGTTCATAGGGATTCAAAAGTGAGAAGAGATTCATCCTCAAGCGGAGCAATGGAAAACCTAAATCTTATGCCTTTCCATTACATAGTGGATGTGAAGAAGTAAGCCATTATCTCGTTAATAATGGAGATTCATCCTCACTCGGAGCAATGGAAAACCTAAATCTTATGCCTTTCCATTACACAATGGATGTGAAGAAGTAAGTCATTATCTCGTTAATAATGAGGTGTTAAAAAAGCAAAGGAGGATTACCCCAGTTAAATTACGGCTTCAGTTTCAGGCTTATAAGTTGATTATCGAAAAAAGAAAGTTCATTGTCATTTTAGGGCAGAAAAATCACTTACAGATTGTTCTCTATTGAAATCTCATACATATATAGTGTCATGTGGTGATTATGAACCACCGCCAATTTACCATCATACGATGAATTGTCCTTTATTTACAGTTACCGGATGATTCATCATGAGTTGGTGTGCATCAATGATTAGCATCATATTTTATCCTTGTTTGGATTATTTTATTTTGATAATGAGATGTAATTGTTGATTAAAATTGGAAAAGTTCCATATGAAAGGTTGAGCGCCATCCTTCTCTAATTTCAGTCGGCATCGCTGTCGTATATCTTTTCATCAAAACGTATTGCAATCTCCTCATCGACATCCAACTTACTCTTCAAACATTAGCCTTTTATCTTTGAACAGACTTCCAAGTCACCAGCTTTAAAAGAAAATCTCTCATGTCCCACTGACCAACCCCCTCCTTGAAACCATATTGTCGTCGTATTCAACAATTAAAACTGCGAGACTCAACACAGTAGACAATATTATTAGCGAGACTCACTACCTTACCACATTAATATTATGAAGATGATACAAGAAACACTGAACTCGAGGATCGTAGGTCCGCAATGAATGAAAATTTCCATAATGCATAGAATCAGTCTGGTCACACAATGGGTGTAGATAAAGTGATAAAGTTAAGTTACTTGATAGTTAAGTTAGGGTTTGTGTGATATGCCTATTATAGCTTTGTGTTGTATCCACATAAACACATAGTATGTACAGCCCTAATCAACGGGTTTTACCAAATTACATGGTATCAATGGCTGTGTGAGCTCAAATGACTTGCAACTTATAATCTCTTTCTTATCAAACACATCTGATGAATAATATTGCTATATGTAAAGGGGCGTGTTATAGTCACACATTGGTCGTAGTGAGTTATATCTTAATACTCCCTTTGTCTCACTTTAAACTTCCTAGTTGTTTTCTCACGGCCTTCCATGAGCATGTTTGACCGTAAATATCTCTAGTTAAAGATAATAATTACGCATATAAAATTGATATTAAGATGAATCTAACAAGATCCCATATGATATTTTTATTATGTATACATTAATTTTTATGTAAGGCCAAAGTTTACAAAGTTTGACTTCCAAAAAACAGTTAGGAAGCTTAAAGTGAGACGGAGGGAGTATATAATGTCATTGGCCGCCTCTATATAGTATCAATTGTTTCGATCACCTCTAAATTTCTTTGCGGTAATCTCGTTTCGTGAGTGCCAAGAAACAACGCACTATTACTCATTTTAGTTTCGAGTCCGAGTATCATTTTTGGCTTACATAGTTGTCAAAGTGGTTTTGTTATCTCATTTGCACCGTGATTTTTTTTGTGAAAACAACAATTTGATTTCTATAACTTAAAATCACGTCACTCGCATGCAAGCTAAACACATTGATACATACTATTATGTTATTTGACAGTTGGTGGCTTATGTTACGTTTTGTGTTCATCGTGCATCTTCTTCTCTCAAGTTACCCGATATATTCACTAATGGTCTCAGTCATTCATGTGTTTAAGTTTCTAAGATCTAATCACGTTTTGATTCAACCAATGCTTTGTTGGAGGTGAGTAATGGAATTAAGTTACTTGATAGTTAAGTTAGGATTTGTGTGATATGTCTATATAGATATATACATACAATTATATACAACCCTAATCAAAATTTTATAATGTAGCTTTAACACTACTTATTAGGGTGTTAATCCAACTCCCAGTATCGAAAACATATAAATTACTAGTTATAATGCAGCGACTTTGCACTAGACATGTCAATTATGCCAATATTTGGGATTAAATTCTTCAAGAAGATAATTTGCAAAAGTCGAAAGCAATGTGGGATCTTTATGATTACTCAAAGTTGAGAGGAAGGGGCAGTAATTAATATATCCAAAGCTCTGTCCTCGTCAAAAAATAAATCTCCTCATGCAGACGGTGCTTGCAGCTAGAGAGATCTCATCGTTTTTCGCACCCTCTCCAAACTAGTTTTCCTTAAAAAAAAAAATCCCTCAAGCACAAAATTTAAAGAATTTAAAGTCCTCGCTTCAAGCGCCGAAAAGGGAGCTGTTAACAAACGCGCCATGAAAATACGACACGTGGAATATACCTTGTGACTCACTTCACGCACCGACTCAGAGGGTGGGTAATGTCTAGATCTTGGACCATGATTCCAGCGGGATTTAAATGCAACTACACAACCTCCAGAATGATGTAAATTACTATCATAACCCGCAGTTAATGAGGTAATATTAGTGTTACCGCTTTCTTAACTGTCTCTGGATTATAGCAATCCGATGAGATATTTTCCCTGCCCATAAATATCGAACCGCCCATGTATTGTTAATTAATTATTCTCGAAACTGAAAGAACGGCTGAGTAAATAAAGTAAACGGTGGAAAGATATGGAGTAATCCGTTAAATATTAATTCGGATAATTAATGTGTTCACCGAATTTCGTTTCCAAATTAGGCTAATCGAAATTTCATGAATCTCATTAGCTGACCTGAATTATAGTAATTCACTTATATATTGATTGACTTTTATATTTTGGCGTTTTCATTTAATGAACCATAAAAATGTTTGATAAATGATTTTTCTACCACTAAGTTATTATTATTATTATTACTTTTCAAAAATTTTATTTCTAAATTACGATAATCTAAATTTCATGAATCCCACTAGTTCACTTATATTTTGATTGACTTTTTATTTTAGCGATTTCATTTAATGAACCATATTTTAGCGTTTTGTTAAAGAGTCCCTCCCTTGAAGGTCGATATTTTTATAAACTATGGAAAAATTAAGATTTATAGAGCAAATTAGAATAAATGAAGATAAAATTTTTGAATTGCATGAATCGGGGTTATAAACTTTATAACTACTACACGTTGTATAATAAATTTCTAATATTGCATCTAAGATGTTAGGATAAACCATATTACTCATTATGATTTATTATGATTAGAATTATTTCCTTATTACACCTCTATTGTACTCTTTATATATTCAGTCATCAATAGTGCAATTCATCACGGCAAATCATTCTATCATGGTATCAGAGCAAGTTCTGATCCTAATCTAATATTTATTTTATTTTCATTTTTTCGGCCAAATTACCGCCAGTTCCCGTCAAATTTTTGGTCAAGTTCCGGTCAGATTTCGGCTAAGTTCCGGCGGTCCCGATCAGTTCCCATAGCAGATTATGGGCTTCATCTCTAACGGTTTTTTTCTCTGGCGTTAGCAGCAGCCATCTCCGATCATCTCTAGTCCACGGCGTCCTTGGCGGCGTTCGATTCAGCTTCTAGCTCCCTTCAAATTCATCTCCGGCATCATCAATTTGTTTTTCGATGCCTTCAAGTTTGTGCATCGTCTCCGGTGTCTTCGACGTCAGGTCTTCCTCCGGCCCACAGCGACTTCTCAGGCGGTCTCCATCTCCGGCCAGCTCTGCTCTTCGCATCCCCATCCAACAATCACTATTGGCACGTGAGATCCATGCACGCAAGTTCATATCCGCGCATTTTAGCATTTCTCTCTACGTGAAGTCCAAGCGCCCGACAGCTTTTGGTATTTTTTGTCCTTTTGGCCTGATTCCTTTACACATTATATTTCAGCTCCTCCTATGGTTTTTTGGCGCCTTTATCTTGGGAAGATTGTTCCGCTAATTGGATTACGGACAAAGCTTTGTTTTAGGCCAGTTTGAATGGTTCAAACCATCATCCTTCGTCGAATCAGTGGATCGTTGATTCCGGTGCTACATCTCATATCACTGCTCGTACCAGTCATCTTGATAAGGTACAATGTTATCGTGGTTATGATGCTATTCTTGTTGGAAATGGTGAATCATTGTCTATTTCTCACATCAGTCAATGTCATTTCTCTGGTTTCTCTGTTAATAATGTTCTTGTGGTTCCTAAGATTACTAGAAGCTTATTGTCCATTAGTAAGCTTACTCGTGATTTACCTGTCCGTGTTATATTTGATGCCGACGCATTTTCCATTGAGTACAAGGATGATGGTAAAGGCTGTCATAGTTGGTAAAGGCTGACGCATAATTGGTAAAAGCCGTCATAGTTCAGGTAATTATTTTCTTGAAACTGGTGATTCCATCTTTTTAGGCGAATTACGCTCTAGAAAGCTTCATGTTTCTTTTGAGTAGTGGCACTCTCATCTCAGTCACGTGTCTCATGATACTGTTCAATTATTGAATCTACGGGACCTTATTTCTGTCACTTTTGCTATGCATGCATCTGTTATTTGCTCTCCCTGTCAAATGGCCAAGAGTAGCCATTTGCCTTTTTCCACTAGTGGCAAGCGCTCTACTGGTTTGTTGGATAAAGTGCATTTGATTTGTGGGACCAGTCCCTATTTTATATGCTGGTGGTTTCTCTAATTATGTCATTTTCATCGATGATTTTTTGCGATTCACATGGTTTCTCCCAATGCGGCATAAGTCGGATTTCTATGACACATTTATCCAGTTTTATAATTCGTTGAGACCCAGTTTTCTGCTAGGGTTAAAAATTTTCAGACCGATGGTGGGACATAGTTTACTAATCACTGACTTCAGGCTCACTTCATATCATGTGGCATTCATCATCAGATGTCCTCGCCCTATACACCTGTTCAGAATAGCCGAGCTGAGCGGAAGCATCGTCATATCACAGAGACTGGTCTTTCCATGTTTTTTCACTCATCTGTGTCGCACTATTATTGGGTGGAAGCTTTCTCCTCTGCGATCTACATTATTAACCGTCTGCCTAGTTCAGTTCTTGGTGGCAAATCACCTTTTGAGGAGAACAAGGTTCGAGGTTCTCCTCTCACCGGAACTCCCGGCCTCAAGGAGGAGAACGAGGTTCGAGTTCGAATTTTGAATTTGCAGCTCATGTTTTATGATAGTTAGTTTACTGAAGGTGGTGTGATTTTGTTAGGTTCATTTAATTAGGATTTCTTCCGACGGTAACAAGTTGATTTTGAAGGGTTTGTTTTCGCATCCTAATGAGATCTGAGACCTTGTTTCATCATTCCCTTTCGATCAACGAATTCTCACAATTGTCCTTTCCTCCCCCTCTGTTTCATTCTTTCCCCCTATTGTTCATTTCCACTTCATATGCGACGGGGTTAGGGTGGCGGAACCAGCACCACCGTCCGATGCCAACACCACTTCCAGATCTGCTCTAGACGGTGAAACCAGGACCACTTCTAGATATGCTCCAACACCACCGTCAAGGTTTCTTCCCCAGCGAGACCACCATCATTCCAGATTTGGGTCTTCTTCTCCGGCAACCCTTCGTCATTAAGGTTTCAGTCGTTCTTATTATTCCTTCTAGAAATAACACCGGCTCCGGTGGTTGTGGGGTGGTGGAGAACATAGCGACGTGCTAGAGCAGTTTTTCGGCGGGCTAGAGTAGGGGCAAGCGAGGGCGGGGTAGGTTTCCGACAGGCATGAGTAACAAGGTTTGAATCAGTGAGAAATGGGCGTCGGTGGCAAGGGTTTTATCTTTTAAATATTTTTTTTTAAGGTAAGGGTAAAATCATCTCAGAATTCGGCCTAACAAATGTTGACTCAAAATTCAGCGGAGTCGAGGGTTATTTTGACACTTTTTGAGATTGCAGGGTTATTTTGATACTTTCAACCTAAAGTTAGAGTCCTTTTAGCACTTAACTCTATAGTATATTTATATATGTTAATACAAATATAATTAGTAGTAATAAATAAATTTTAAAAAATAGCTCAACTGAGATAAATAATAATAAACTAAGTTGATTAAAACTAAATTAAGTTGAAATGTGGTTAAGTTAAAAAAAGGGATAAATGCATTTATAACCCTAACTTTATGCTGAAAGTGCAAATATAACCCTATAATCTCAAAAAGTGTCAATTTAACCCTAATTAATTATTGTATGTGTCAATATAACCCTAACTTTCAAAACCTTTGTGCCAATATAGCCAAACTCCCTAGTTCCAGCATTAACCAAATGAATTCAGGCTAGACAAGGAAATGAAATGACAAAAATACCCCTAGTGACAAACAAATATTTTATCTTCAAATGGCTCAGTCGTGCTCCGTCAGTAGAAACCTCGTCGCTGTCTCTGCCACCCTCCCTCCTCTGCCACCTAAGTAGTAATTTAAAAATTGTGGTGGTGGCGTAAATGATGGAAAGATTCTTCCATGTGCCCCAAATAAAAGGTGGTGAAGATGATGGCCCCCAAAATCCTACTGCTCTCCGGCCCACCATCCTGGTACACCACTCTTACTCGCATCACCCTAATATTAATTGGGTGAATGACTTGTCAGACCCTCAAACTCTTGTCATTTGACCCTTTTGGCCCTCATTTTTTTATCACTTTCATCCCTGAACTAAAAAAAGTGTTGAATCGTAACCCTTCCGTCCGGTCAAAGCTTTAACTTTGGTAAAAAAATGTTAATTTTAAGGGAAAATTAGTGATTTCTCATATTTCTCATCCTTTTTTTCCTTTTTCATTTTCTTTAATTATTTTCCCCTTTTCCCCTTTTTCATTTTCTTTAATTCTTTTCCCCTTTTCCCCCTTTTCATTTCTTTAATCCATGTCAGTCCGTTTACTTAGCTCCTCCTGCCGATCTGAATCATCCACCCCCCCGCCGCCTATCGCCACCTCACCACCAATGACAACCCTATTTCCACCACCTCGCCACCACCACCACCTATTCTCCTCGCCACCACCACCACCACCACCACCACCGATTCTCCACACCACCATCACTACCGATTCTCCCAACCACCACCACTTATTCTCCTCGCAACCACCACTACCAATTCTCCTCGGCACCACCACCATCGATTGTCCCCCACCACCATCAATTCTCCCCACCCCGACAGTTGATTCTCCACCACCACCACCATCGATTCTCCACCTCAATGGATACTGGGTTTCAGATGATGATGTCGATGGTGCGTTGAGGGTTTCAAAAATGATGAGGATTTCAGAGTTTGAACGATGCCGAGGGTTTCAAAGATGGTGAGAAGGAATCAGATGGGAGGTAGGGGTTTCAGAGCGTTCACTGATGGCTTGAGATTGATGTGGATGGGATCAGTGCCGAAGAAAAGAAGCAGGCGACGGAGAAAAATGGAGCAGATGGAAAACGCTCTAGAGCAGAAGAAAAGAAGGAAAATGAGACAAGGAGAAAAGAAGAAAAGAAAGGAAGGAAGGAGAAAGAAAAAAATAAAAAATAAAGAAAAGGGAAAATTAAACGGGAAATGAGAAATTACTCTTTTACCCTTAAAAATGACGTTTGACTATTACTTGGCGCTTTGACCAGATGGAAGGGTTACGATTCAAAACTTTTGTTAGTTCAGAGATGAAAGTGATCGAAAAGAATAGGGGGCAAAAGGGTCAAATGGCAAAAGTTGGAGGGTCTGGCAAGTCGTTCGCCTATGTTAATAATGGCTATAAAGTTAATAATTAAGAAGGAATTAAGAAGGTATGTAGATGGTGGTGAAGGAATTAATATTTGTTTTGCCAACCCAGTCCTGATACTCACCTTAGGCGTCGAAAACCCTAGCCTCTGCCACCCTCTTCCCTCACCCGCCTCGTCTCTGCCGTAGGCCACCAATGCTCATCGTTATCTTTGTCATCAGCCAACCATACCCGTCATCGGCCCAATGAACCTTAGTATCGTCTTTGCCATCAGCCACCACCGCTTGACGTCATCGTTGCAAGCCCAAATCTGTTATCACTGTTTCAAACCCAATTTCCAGTGAACCCTAGCATGCCGGTGAATGGGAGAAAAGAAACCGAAGAAACAAGGAAGAAAGGAAATGGAAGAAACAGAGGCACTGTATACGATGATAAGGGGAAGAAAGATAATGAAAACCCTCCGCCGCCAGGGAGAAAAGAAAAAGAAGAATACATGGGAAGGAAGGTGTGTGTGTGTGTGTGGGGGGGGGAGAAAGAAAATAGATCATGAGGGTTTTATCTTTATCTTTTTTTAAAAAAAATATTCAAGGGAAAAATCATTTTTTCCACAAAAGTCGGCCATCAGAAAATTGACTAAAAAGTCAGCGGAGTTAAATGTTAGATTGACACTTTCTGAGATTGCAGGGTTGTATTAACACTTTTAGTCTAAAGTCAGAGTCATTTTAGCACTTAACTCTAAAAAAAATCATAATTTTCAATTTTTTCACTCTTCCAGCGCAAAACTAATTTGACAGAATTCTTATATGAATAAAAATCAATAACATTTGAAAGAAAAACTTAACTGATTAACATAAATAATAATATAATAATTAATTTTCAAAATATATATTATTCAAATATCAATTTTCACACAAAGTTATAATATAATAACGTAACTAAAATTATATTCTAGATTTAATGAAATAGAGAGTATCGAACAAGAACACGAACACAATTTCAAACTAAATTAGTTTTAAAAACAAAAAATGGAAATACAATCAAAATCTAAATTTTGTGTAAACTCGCTTATGAATTGGCTAGTATTCATAAACTTGCTTATGAGTCGAATATGAGTCAGGTAATATGGGTAAGAAAAAAGAGTATGACCCAGTTCAATCCGTATTATAATAGATCAAAATGGGCTAGGTAAAAAATAAGTTTTACAATCAAAATCTAAATTGTGTATAAACTCGCTTATGAATTGACTACTCTTCATAAACTCACTTACGGGTCGAATATGAGTAAGGAATATGGGTTATAAAAAATATGGGTATGATCCATTTCAATCTATATTATAATGGATCAAAATGGGTTGCGCTGACACTTGCACAACCAACGAGTCAAAAATCACCCGACAGTGGGTCAAAATAGGTAAATCTGCGGGTTTCAACCCATATATTGACCTTTATGAGTTTATATACCAATCTATATGGACAAACTCGTGGGTTCAACACATATATTGATCCATATATGTTTATATACCAACCATTATGGGCAAATTAGCGGGTTTCAACCCATTTATTGACCATGTTATTTTATATACCATCTCATATGGGTAAACCTGCAGGTTTAAACCCATTTATTGACCCATATGGGTAAGCATGTTTCAACTTTATTGATCCATATAGGTTAATCTGCGGTCAACCCGCATACCTAACCCATCAAACTCACATTTTTCAATTATCCATTTGACCTGTTACCCATTTTACCCATTACACATCTTATCCAGATGCGTTCGGGTTCTAAAATAAATAATCCACTAGACCCGTCGGTTACTGGTTTATTTTACCAACCCTAATTTACACAAATTATATTTTTGAATGACATCATTCAATTATTATTTTTTTTCAATATAAAAAAAATCTCCTACTCCCTTCATTCTTCATTGTTTTGCATTATAGATTAAATGTTTATATTTTGTAAACGGAAGAACTGGTATAAAGAAAAGTAAAATGAAAAAAAGGATGTATGAAAAGAATGGAAAGAATTGGTTTGATTTGCAAGCTTTTGTCCTTTGCATTTTTGGACAAAAGCACAAAGTGTGCTAAACACAAAATTATACTTCCTCCGTTTTACTAGTAGTGGTACCATATGTTTATGTGATTTGATTTATGTAAAGAAAATAAGTAGACAAAATTGAACGTGGAAAGTAAAAAGTATAATTAGTGGATGAAATTGAAGAAATCTTGAAAAATGTGACATTAAAAAAATCTCATTAAGGCAAGTGTAGTTGGAAAATGAATCCCAGAATCAAGATGATAGAAAAAGAAAACAAGAAAACATGACACATATTTTAACGTGGTTCCAAGCGTATTGGCTACCTCCACGACCAGAAACATATTAATCTTATTTCCCAAATCGGTCAGACAGATTACAAATGTCAGGCATTACGTTATGCTAGACCACCCAACCCATATTACAGATACATAATGGTGATTTATTGTTCAGAACATATGAATACACAACTCACAACTAAAATCCTCAACTCTCCCTCTATTTATAAGAGTTCAACTATAACTAAAAAGTCTTCCAATTCATGTATCTAACTATTGGAATTCCCAATCCATGAATCATCCCTTGAGTTGCCCATACATAAACTCAAAACTATTGACTTCCTCATTATTAACTTTTTGGGATTTGAAGAGATAACCATCAGTTCCCATCTCGATTCAAAATCCCAGAAACCGAACGAGAGCTAGATGCTGACGAGCAATGCACACACAATTGTGCCAGACGTACTAGATACACGATGGTCGTGCCAGATGTACTAGAGAGCTACAGATGCACAAGAAAGTGCCAGGAAGATGTACCATATGTACCCAGATACCACCAACTAGAATAAATCAAACCATGAAAGGATTGAACGTAACGGAACATCAACAAACTTAAACTTGAAAGAACTTGTTAACAAAACAGCTCTAGCTGACAGATTCCAGCCTCAAAATTTCCTTTTTCTCTTTCTTCATCTTGAAACTTAAGCTCCAATGAACCATTAGCTTTGATACCACTTTTTGGGAAAATTAATCCCATTGCGCAAAATCAAGATGAAAGAAAAGAAATAAAGAAAAATAGAACACAATTTTTTAATGTGGTTCATCAAACATTTTAGCTACCTCTACGACCAGAAACAGATTAATCTTATTGCCCAAATGGGCCAGACAGATTACAGATATCAGATATTACGTCATGTAGAACCACTCAACCCAGATGACAGCTACATGGTGGTGATTTATAGACTATAACAAATGTCTACAAAACTCACACCTAAACTCCCCAACTTTCCCTATATTTATAAGAGTTCAACTGCAGCTCAAAAGTCATCAAATTCATGTATTTAACTCTTGGAATTCTCAATTCATGAATCATCCCTTGAGTTGGCCATACATAAACTCAAAACTCTTGACTTCCTCATTCATTAACTTTTTGGTATTTGAAGAGATAACCAACAAGTGTGTCACTAATAGATGAACTAAGGGAGTATAGACTACCCCTCTGTCCCAGCTGAAATTGCACTCTTACTTTTTGACAATATTTTCTATCAAAGTTTGACTGCATTCTTAAATAGATATATGACCAACAATATTGTCATATATGATATTGTTCAATTCTTCGTAACAAGTAGTTTCTAAATATCAACTTTTTATTACCATTATTATACGTATGTAAACATATTAACGGTCAAACATGTTTCTTAAACAACATGCTAATAATTGCAGTGAAATTTTAGGTGGGACCGAGAAAGTAGCATTTTAGTATGTATATATGCCAAACACACAAAAGAAAAAAACATTTTAGTAAGTATATAGGCTAAATACAGAAGAACAAAATGATTACTAATCGTTTAGTTGTTAAGATTGTATTTATTTTTTGGGATAAGTGCCAATATAACCCTATCTACTTGAGTAAGTGTCAATATAACCCTATGATAATTTTTAGTGCAAATATAACCCTAACTAGTTAATGAAAGTGTCAATATAACCCTCAGACCCCATTTCCGGCATTGAACCTCAATTTTTCAGCGTTGACTCTATGTAAATTAACCAAAATACCATTTGGGCTAACTCTGAAATTGGATGAACAATTTTACCCTCATAGTTAGCCGGAACGCCATAGTTCGTTGAAATTAGGTAGGGTTATATCAACACATTATACAATCTTATTGGGTTATATCAGCACATTCCTAATGTTTGTAAGGTTATATCAGTACATTTCTAACGTTTGTTGGGTTATATCAGCACATCCTTAAAACTTATAGGGTTATATTGGCACTTTCACTAACTATATAGGGTTATATTGGCACTTTCAAATATGGAAAGGTTATATTGGTACTTATGTCAAGTAGGTAGGGTTATAAAAGCATTTTTTTCTTTTTTTTTTACAAAATGATTACTAATCGTTTACCTGCACAGAGTTTGTCTTCTAAGTTATAAAACAATGATAATACATTCTAACTTATAGAATGTGTTTCTTAAATTAAATGCAAAGTATGGTATGTTTCAACTTCAAATATATGATAATTCATGTTTAATAAAAAATTATAAGTATAATACTCCTTCTGTCCCAACATAAACTGCACAAAAAAATTGTCACGATCTTCACATGTTCGACTGTTAATATGTTTAGCTATGTATAATAACGGCAAATAAAAAGTTGATATCTATATTCTACTTATTATGACAAATTTAACAATATCACATACGATAATATTATTTTTTATATATCTATTCAAATATGTATCCAACGTTTGACAGCGTTGACTGTTAAATAGTAAATGTGCAAGTTATTATGTGACAGAGGGAGTATCTAAATTAAAGACAAAAATGTTTAAGCTAAAAAGAATTACTCCCCCCGTCCCATTTCAAGCTGCACACTTTAACTTTCATCAGTTGATTTGAAAAATATTTTATCCTTAATATCTTCCATTAATGATAACTAAAATTTGTGAGAAGGTGATAGTATGAAAATATGTGTTATAACGAATCTAACAATGTACCACACAATAAAAATTATACTTATATACTAATTTAATTAGGGTCAAAGTTAGAAAATTTTAACTAAATAAATAGTTAAATTACATGTTGAAGTGGGATAGAGGAGAAACATTTATAGCAAAATAACCTAATAATTGCCTAACTTACGAAACTAATGTACTCCCTCCGGTCTTATAATAATAAGACACTTTTCTTTTTTGGACGGTTCTTTTATATTGGCTTCTTTTTCATTTAGTAAATTTTACTCCCCCCGTCCCAGGGGAATCTGCAGAGAGAGAAATCTCTGCAGATTTTTTCCCCTGGGCCCCACTGGAGACTGACCCCCCCACGTGCTATACTTCATCAGTGGAAAAAAATTAAGGGGCAATCAGGGGGGATAATTTTTCCCTCCTTTATATTTCATGGCCATTTCCCGCTTTTTTGTCAACGTTTGTAGGCGCCAAAACAGTACAGTAACTTTTACAGCTTCAAAAATTGTGCACCCAGCTGCACAAACACTACTCTATAAATACACACAATTCTGGGCTCAGATATGGATGAAAACCACGAAAAAAAATCGAAGAAGGCACCACAAAAGGATCAGTCAAGGCTTCGAACCCCAAACCCAACAAAAGTTCGGGTATTTGGGGAACCCTCAGGTATGGTTTTACACTTCATCGAGCCGTCCCGACTCACCCGATGGTGGTGGTTTCTCTCAGTGTTTTGCATCTTCCCATTCCTCATTGGGTTTTTTTAGGGTCAATGCGGAAAAATCCGACGAACGAGGAGAGGCAGCATTTGGGGGAGTTTCTGCTGGAGCATCACAAGGATGGGAAGCTATTGCATTCGACACGATTGTTGGCAGCAGCAATGTTCGACTGTTCTATACGAACAGTGAGCACCATCTGGGCTCTTACTCGAGCTCAAATGTCACAAGGAAGACCTCTGGACTTGCGTCATCGGATGACAGGCCATCCTCCGAAGAACAAGAAGGAAATCAACCTGGATGAATTGAAATCATTGCCTGCATTGAAGAGGCGCACTATTAGAGGTACAACAAAAGCACTTGGAATAGGGAAGAGCAGTGTTCAACGGGCAGTGGCATCCAAGGTAATAAAAAGCCACACAAATAGCATCAAACCAGCTCTCACAGAACACAGTAAGGTATCACGTATGTGGTTCGTTTTAGAAAAGCTTGATCCTGAACTAAGATTTAGATCAATGGACCATGTCATACACTTAGATGAGAAACGGTTTTATTTAAGCCAGGAAACAGTAAGGTACCTACTGGCCCCGGATGAACCGGAGCCATATCGCACAGCTAAACACAAGTCACATATCCCAAAGTTAATGTTTATATGTGCAGTAAGCAGACCAATATGGGGAGTTGATGGTGAACTGCTATTTGATGGTAAGCTAGGCATATTTCAATTCGTTCAAGATCAAGTAGCAATAAAAAACATCAAGAACAGGCAAGCAGGGACAGTTGAAAAGGCAGCAGTACCAAAAATCACAAGAGATGTCACAAAAGAGAAGCTAATCACAGAAGTCATCCCAACAATTAAGTCACGGTGGCCATCTCACATCTTGGGCAAATTCATCCATATTCAGCAAGACAATGCAAAGCCACACATATTCAACAATGATCCAGAATTCAGGGAAGTAGCTGATGCAGATGGTTTTAACATACACTTAGTCAACCAACCAGCAAACTCACCTGACTGTAACATCCTAGACTTAGGATTTTTTAACTCAATTCAAAGCTTACAACAAGAACATACATCGTCTAATGTTGAGGAGTTAATGGCAGCGGTGCAGTCAGCGTACGAAAGAGAAGATGCAATCACTCTGAACAAGGTATTTCTTACACATCAACTGTCAATGATCGAAATACTGAAAGCACGCGGGTCAAACAACTACAAGATGCCTCACATGAACAAGGACAAACACATAAGGGAAGGAACTCTGCTAAGATCACTACAAGTAAGTGAGGAGGTTGTAAGGGGCAGCATTGAGTATCTAATCAGTAAAGGTGCAGTAGATGAAACTGTGGTGCCACTTATGCATGCCTTAGGTTATAGGCCTTAGATGCATAATTGTAAACATTTTGGGGGTTGGTTAGATGGCATTTTTTGCAAGCCAAGAACATCCCCCTTTTGGTGTTCATGGGATGTTTTGACACCAACCCCGGTTAAATGTTCATTTGGTTAATGAAGTTTAACCCTTTTTTTTTACAACATACTCTCTAATATTTTCCATATTAAGGGAACATGCTCAATGTTACAGCCAGGCAACAGTCAGGGACGATGCTTAAAACTATTATCATGCTCAAATACACGGCTGAGGCATGTCAATGATGCAACAAACTCAGGCTTCACCACATCACCGAAATTCAGGCAACACACACAAACTCAGGCTTCAACACATCATCAAAACTCAGAATAGTTTCAAGTATATCATCGAACACCTGAAGCAAATCAGGTGTTCTCGCAAATAAATATGCATGCAGAATCTAACTTTTTTCTGTACAGAAAGTGGCCATTAATATCGCACATATATCATCGAGCAACTGCATAAAGCAGTGGCTCTCGCACATAACACAGAAAAGGTTACATTCAAGGTAGGAACGATTTCACCTCATCTGCCAAATGGAAACCTTCCATTTTCGACTCTTTAATACTCCCAACCGTTTCCAATTCAAGATTAACATCCGGTTTGATCTTATCTCTTCTCCACCGAAAGTAGCATCCAATGAATGGATCCTGTATATTTATGGGATTATCAGTGTGAAGAACATAAAAGTTAGATTAGCAGAGGAAACTATTCGCACCACTGCAACGATACGGAAAAGGAACTAACCATATTAATATGAATAGTGAATGACTTATATTTTTCCGGGCACGTATGTAATGAAACGCCACCAGAGCTAGGGTTTGCGCCGACGGGTGTCGCGCTCCTCCCACAACTAAGGGCATAACAGGTAGAGCACCTGGTTGCTGCCATACATGGTGTCCTCTGGGTCATCTGGAACATTTGTGTCCCAAGGGAACCGCGTTGGTTCTGCAACGATCCCCGTACCTTCTCCACCGGCGATATCACGGCTGGGAGGAACCAAACCGTGCTCACCGTGGCACGGTTGAACATTTTCTCCACCATGCAAGTCGCCAGTGGGAGATTTAACATCAGCCCGTGGCTTGACAATAGCAGATTCCCCTGGATCTGGAGTGGAGACCATTTCACTGTGGCCGTTGACCACTGTTTCCCTGAGGGCTGCGTCAGACCTCCAGGCGAAGGTGGCATCATCCGCTTCCGTCTCAGGGACTAACTCCGACTTACTATATGAATCCGAAACGTAGCACAACGAACACCTCCGACAAGATTGACCGGTGGAATTCGAGTGAAACGACATTCGAAACGCACCAAATCACCGGGACTGTAAGGGGAAGATGACAGATATTGACCGGATCTAACAAAAAATATGAAAATAGCAACGGGAACTGGGGGAAGATGCCAAAAAATGAGGGCTATGGTTTCAGGATGAGGAAGAGGAAGATTGAGAGGAGCGTCTGAGAAGGAAGCAGGCGAAATGAACGAGGCGTTGAAAACTGTGGAACAAATAAAGGAGAGCTCCACTTTTCACAAGACCAAGACGCATTCATTGGTGCTACTTTCAGTGCGGAAGAGATAAGATCAGACAAGATCTTATCTCTTGAATTGGAAACGGTTGGGAGAATTAATGAGTTGAAAATGAGTTTGGTAAATT
Source organism: Rubia yunnanensis (assembly GCA_037428765.1). Classification (NCBI taxonomy): domain Eukaryota; kingdom Viridiplantae; phylum Streptophyta; class Magnoliopsida; order Gentianales; family Rubiaceae; genus Rubia; species Rubia yunnanensis. The sequence goes on along the minus strand of CM075071.1, from coordinate 60,744,046 downwards.
AGGTGGATTGGTTTAGTTAAAATTGGGTTAGAAGAATGAATTTGGGCCCAAATTAGAATAACCCTTTTTGATATTTTGGTAATAGTTAAAATATGCTGGTGTAATTTTGGAAATTCATGTCACTTTTTTTGCCTAATATGGAAAGAAAAATAAAAAGAGTGCAAATTTGCCTGGGACACCCCTTTAAGGAAAGTGTGCAGATTCCCCTAGTGCAAATTTGCCTGGGACACCCCTTTAAGGAAAGTGTGCAGATTCCCCTGGGATGGAGGAAGTAGATTGTTTCTATCTACACATTCTACTTTTTATACTTCCAATACATTCTCTATCACTCGGTTGTCTTTTGACAAAATTTGTGCCTAAAATTGGAGCTATAATAAAGGAAACTGCAGAAAGGGAAGAATGTGGTTTTAATTTTAATAATGTAAAATGACGAAAATGCCCCCCACTTCTTCAAATCACATCTGCGTCTTCTTCAACCAATCCGACCCATCTGCTTCTTTTTCAACTACTCTGACCCGCTTCTGAACACGTTCAATTTCGTCGCCTCACCGCACTCTCCGCCTCCGACCCGCCCTCTCCGCCTTCAATCAGATATGCGTTTTCTTCACCCAGTTCAACTCCGACCCGCCTTTCCGCCTTTCCGCCTCACCGACCACTCCGCCTCCGACCCACCGAACTTCGTCACCTCCTGCGCCGCCGGCTTCCACCTCGATCCCGCCAAGCTCCGCCGTATCAGCTTCAAGCCTGTGAACGACCGAAGAAGATGAAGGGGTGGGGGTTTTGAGTGGAGTGGAGGGAAGAAGAAACAAAAGCTGGCCGGCGAGAGTTTTGGGTGGTATGTGGTGAAGAAGAAACAAAAGTTGGGCGGCAGAGGGTTTTGGGTGCGGGGGGAGAAGATGAAGGGGTGGGGTGGCTTTTCTAATGTAAAAGTTTGATTGATGAAGGGTAGGTGTGTCTTTTTAATAGGTTAAATGTTTTTTAAAATGGAAAATGTACATATTTGTTTGGAATAGATGAAAAAAGAGAAGGAAAGTGTGCAGATTCGCTTGGGAGGTAGGGAGTACTCAATTTGTTCCTTTGAATTTGACACACTTTTCATTTTTAATTATTTTTATAAATTTGACATACTTTCATTTTCAGGTAATATTTCTTCAATATCATCTACTCATTCTATTTTATCATTTCTAAATTTAATTTGAATCAATATTTCTTTCATCTAAATCCAACCCTCTAATTTATGATGCCAAATTCAATAGAGGTAGTATTTCTCAAGACCAAAACCCTATCTTTCTCACATTTTTATGGTTTTGTTTCAACTTTTAAATGTCTAACCAAAATATGCATAAAGTCTGGCGAAGAAAAAAATATGTGCTCTATGTTATTGCGTACGATGTGGAAACATATGATGAATATAGAAACTAAACGAGAAAAGTGTACATATAATTATGTATAAGTGACGAGAGTGTAGATGTAATTCTGTGCTAATTGAAAGTATAAATATAACTATACTATTTAGGTTATGTACATATATAACATTTTTTTGGTAGTTGGAGGCTGAAATTCAATCAAAATACTATTTTACCCCTCTATAAAAAATTAAAAATGCAAAAAATATTGAAATTATATTTGTGCCCTTAAAACCCAAAAAATCATCTTCTTTCTTCGCTGCCTGCAAATCCATCCTATTGCCATATCCGCCTGCAATTTGTGATGCTGCCTAATTGCCATATCCACCCTATTGCCATATCCATCCTAATGTAAAGTACGGTGGAAAAAGTAGGAAAGTTTGCTTCTTTTTGTTCAATTTTGTTCTAATCATATGTTTCATCTTCGGTGCTTTCCCACCATACTTTTTTTGTCTCATACCTTACATAAGCTTTCCCACCGTACACCACTTCTCTTTGCGTTCTCTTCTTCCACTCCACCACGTCGATGAGCTCCACCAAGGTTTGCCAATTTTCAGGCGCTTGGCTGAGCGGCACAGGAAATGGTGGCCAATGGTGTGACTAGGGTTTCGGTGGACCGCCAAGTGGACGACATTAGGCGCCGTTGAAATGCTTCGCTAGCGCTGACGTACAATTTCTGCTCGATCAGACTGGAGTGGCTATAGACGCTGGTTCGACCGGAGAGTTCTGGGCGTCGTCGGATTGTGGTGTTGGGAACAGATCTGAACAGCGTTTTGTCGGATTGTGGTGTTGGGAACAGATATGGACGACGTTTTTTCGGAGGTGGTGGTACGAGTTGCTGTTGTGGTGGTGCTTCCTCGAACTCCAGCGGCACGGTGAAATGGTGGAGACTTGGGTCGAATTCAACCGATGATGTGTTCAACTTTCTTCCACTGATGTTGTGTTCGATTTTACGAGGTTGTGTTCCGAAATTCGAATTCGACCGATGTTGTGTTAAACTTTCAACTTTCTTCCACTTTCTTTCACAAAATTATGCTCGTACGAATTTGACCCGGTTTCAGATGGTGTCCGTTCACCAGGAGGGTTGCAGGTGGCGATGGGAGGATTGTTGGTGGTGGCAGGGGAAGCCCCAGCGGCGGGAGGGGTGGCGGGTGGTGGTGGGGGAAGGTGTTAGCGGTGGAGGCACATCGGCAAAAGTGGTTGAATGGTGGTGGTGGTTGAAAGGTGGTGAAGGTGGTGGTGGTTGAAAGGTGGTGGTAGGGATTTGAAGATGGTGGTGACCTAGCGAGTGGTGGTGGTGGCCTGGCGGTGGAGGTGGAGCCAGGCGGGTGGGGGTGGTTGGCGGTGATGGTAGAATTGTCCTTCTCATTTAAGGCTTGGGGCAGAAGGGTATTTTAGTCTTTTCAAGTGGGTTAATGGTCGAAATTCGTTAGTCAACGTCGGAATCATGACCAGAGTGTTATATTTACACTTTCATTCAATGGTCAGTGTTACATTTGCACTAACAAATAATTGAAAATTATATCTACACTTTACTCAGCACATAAAGTTATATTTGCATATTATCCAAATTAAACTTGAGTTCGAGAGCGAACCACCGGGGTTAACAAATATTTGTGCTGGCAATTTAATTCCGAGTTGATAGGGGCAGTGCAACTTGTTAGTGTTGGGAAGACAACTCCACTTGCATTTGGTTCAGTTTTCGTACCAAACCACACCATTTCTCGTGCTTCTTTCACCCACAATTAGCTGTAGATCAGTAAGTTGAACGGGTACGTGTGTTTACATTGTTTGTTTTTATTTATCCATCACCAATTGCGCATAAAGGTCGCTATTTGATTGAGAAAAGAAAATAGGGACGAGAAGTCAACCTATGCATCACTGTGTTACTTCCTTTATTTATTTGTCCCTTCCCTGCAGAAAATTTTGTACGTGGAAAAATTAAGTATGTTGAGTGAGAAGTCAGTAAAATTAGATTAAAATTTTTTTTATTTTCACGTAGTATTTTATACCATAATTTAATCTTTGTTTGTAAAATAACCCCCGTTCATTACCCCACAAATTCATAACTATATGTTTTGGTTCCTAAATGTGGATTTTAGGCAAAGTCAATGGTAAAATTGGTCAAAATATATAAAATGACCATTATACCCTTGAGTTAAAAAAACTAGCCCCTTCGTCCCCACCTGCTTCTTCCCCTTCTTCCTCGTTAACCTACTCTAGCCGATCAAGAGCGCCGCTGCCGCCGACCATCGCCCCAGCACCAATGGCGGAACCAGGAAAAAATGTGAGGGTAGGCTGAAATGTGAGGCCGGTGCCGGTGCCGGTGCCGGTGGTGGCGGGTGGCGGACGACTGGCGGCGGCGGCGAACTGAGAGAGGAGCCGAGAGGGAGACTGCCGACTGGGAGAGGGAGCTGAAGAAGAGAAAGTTGAAGAAGAGATTAGGAAAAAAAAAGGGAAGCTGTAGCTTCCTCCGGCGAGAACGGGCGGCGCGCCTACGCCGCCGTAGGCGGAAACCACTGATCCGTCGGCCGGGAACAGTAGCTCCCGCCTGGCCGACGGAGCTTAGGGCAGGCGCGCGCCTGCCCCCGCCTAAAGGTGGTTCCGCCCATGCCCAGCACCACCACACACCTTGTCGGGAACCTTCCTCAAACGCACCACCAAACCCTTCCTCTTTGTCTCCTCCTCCTCCACCGCCTTAATCGCAGCCCTGTACTTCTCCACCGACAATCCCACCTCCCTCAAAAAATCTCTCTTCACCCGACTCTTGATTTCGCGATGAGATTACCGGTGTGTATGTAAATTTTCTCCTAAGATAAATAATTTATACACCGATATAACATGGAACCGGTGTAGAAATTCTACCATTTTCCCCTTTTGAAAAAAAATTGACACCGGTAAAATAATTTACCGGTTAAAAAATAATATTTTTGGTGCTAAAATCATAAAAAAAATACACCACATTGCAACACTGGTGAATTTATACCGGTGCTATTACAATAGCACCGGCATTACCACCTCTTTAGATATAATCGGTGTGAAAATTAGTAACATCTACACCGGTTGACATTACTACGCTGGCTCTCGCAGTACTCTCGGAAAGATAGAAAATTTGTAAGCAAATATTTGCATTTAAGTTCGTAAGTTATGCAGCCGTGATGTCCTCCTTAAATAGTCCATTGAGCAGATCAAAACTCTCCAAGATTATCTCCATAATATTCCTATTCCTTATCTTCTTCTGAAGCATATCCAAACTCCATAAATAAAGGAATTTTTCTTATCTCAAATATCCCACAATATTCTATAAATCCAATTCCATATTTATAGAGATTTTCCATAAACTCAATATGCTTCTTCTACACGCCCAAAATAAAATATAGAGGGATCTTCTTTCTTCCATAAACAAATATCCACGCAATATTCTGTCAGCGGTTAAAATCTTTTAGGCTTCAGCTTTCCGTATGGTCCAACATGGAAAATTTTTCTTTTCCAAATTAGTTCACAAATGCCAATTAAATAATTAATGAAATCCACATGATTTTACAATCCCCACCTTTGGTATTTTGTGGACCCAACCATTTTTTAATTAAGAGCACAAAGAAAAACTTCCAATCTCTCAACATATGTCTTCCAGAAATCCCCTTATGTTGGAACATATGCTAAGTACTGAATCTGAATTCATAAGAATGCCAAGAAAACCATAAATCCATAAATAAATTTAGATTACAGACCATCAAAAAAATATCCAAAAATCACCAAAATATTCTCCCTCCAGGGCCATGAATATGCCAAAGACAACGAAAACACAAAAATATCCATAAAATAGCAATAAAATATGCTCCCCTTGAAACAGAAAACTAATATATGTTGGAACATAGATAGTGCAGGACCTTCAATCATGTTCAGGAGCAGCAATCTGTGCATCCAGTTGAGTCTTCTCCCCCTCAATTCTTGCTTTCTTAGATTCCAAGGTTGCAATCTGTATAGCCAATGCACCAGCTTTAAATCCATAGCAGCAAGTCTGACCTTTTTCTCATCAGACCCAAAGGTAGAGGCATTCGGATTCCAAGGCAGATCATGTACCTTCCTCATTTTTAAAGGTCTTCTTGTTGAGATGAATAGACTCTATCCCCACAATCATATCCTTAGCCTTGGCTTTCACTCTTTCACTTCTAACCAGTGAAGAAATAAGGCATGGATAAACCAATGCATGTTTGGCCTTGAGAGAAATTGCTTATCTCACCATACTCTGTTGTATAAGTAACCCCAGTATAACTGGCTTCTGTGTTCCAGCACAGTACAACAGTTTGGTCATTTCTCTTACAAGGGTCATGGTGTTGGTTAAGGGAATCCAACAATAACCAGCAATCTGATATAAACAGAAAAATCTTAAAGACAAACATGAAGCTTGAGAGTATCCAGTAGCCAGCCACTGACTATTGATTCCTCCAGATATCTCAGACAAGATTTAGTCATTTGTGACCCTAACTTCTTAGAAATACTCCCTTAAATTCTGGAGTTTTCTGCACCATCAACCTATTTTTCCTTACAGCCGAGAAATTAACTATTTTTCCCCTTACATACACCCTGTCACACCAAGGGGAATACTCTTCCAAATTTCCAGCCCTCAGGTTTGAGTAAACCTCAGAAACCAGTTACTTGTTGTAATCTAGATACATAGTGGTTGTTTTCTTCATACCAATCAACTCTAAAATAATCAGAAAATCCACCATGTCTATAAGAATCTAGATCTACTGGCCTTTCAGAAATAATCTTACTCTCAACAATTATTTTACCCATCTCCTCACAATCATCATCAAAGTAAATATTAGAGAGAGCATCACTTACTGGAGGGGGAGGAAGTACAGACTTCTTCTTTGGTGCAACATGAATTTTCTTCTTGGACTTCTTGGCTGGTGGAGATGTCTCAGTTGCAGGATCCTTTCTCTTAGCCTTTATGGTCTGGATGAACTCATCCAAAACCTCCTCATTGGAGTAGGTCAGATTTGGTTCCTGTGTTGGAACATGCTATGTTTGCTCAGTCTCTTCATCACCAAGCTTAGCTTTTACTGCTGCTGCATCCTGTGTTCCAACATGCTCTGACTGCTCAAGCATAAGATCATCTCCCCCCGTCTCTCCTACCTCTGAGTACTCCACATCATCATAATCACTCCATGTATAATCATCAAACCGCTGATCTTGACCACCCATATCAGCATATGTGAACCTTAATATAGGTTCGTCAATCTCCATCTCCCCGGCAGCTTCTGACTCTGGTATCTATGTTAGAACATACCCAACACTCTTATCATCCTTACTGTCTATCAGCACAATAATAGGAGGTCTTCTAAGTTCCTCAATCCTCTTGGCTACCATAGGATCATGGATAGCTAATGGTATCCGATCAGTGGATTTAACCACTTATAATCCCTCAACCTCAGAGTCATCTATCTCCTCAATACACACATAACTAGAGCCAAGAGCATAAGAATAAACATGAAACATGTCCTTACCATTGTGCATGCCATACACACCTCTCAACAGCCTAGGATTATAATTTTGCACATCATCAAGATCCCATGTATCCCCAGTCAACAGTTCTTCAACATCTATATCTAAGAACTTCCCTTCTAGTTTTTTTTTAACTTAGTTAAGTCTATAGAAATCCTATTTTCTTTCACCCAGTCAAAGAGTTCATCCACTAACTCAAAATCTCTACCATGCTGACTTATGTGAGGGGTATCAGGACCGGTTACCTTTTGATAGAATGATTTTCCTTTGTTTGCAACTGTATCTTTGTTCTCTCTTTGCTGCCAAAGGTAACCCTTGGAAGGTAAAGGTTCTCTTGGTTATTGAGTTTTGCCATTTTTGCTATTCAAGCTTGAGAGATTTCGACAAGAAGGATTTTTGAGTGAGGTATTTTTTTTGGGAATTGAATGTTAGCCTAGCGGTTGAAGTCTAGTGCTATTACTATGAGGTCATGGGTTCAATTCCCACCAGGGCAAGGGAAGGGGAGGGATTTTATTGGGGGCTCATTTGAGTTATTACCCAATTTTTTAAAAAAAAAGAAAAAAAGAGTGAGGTATTTTATGTGTTTCTACACAACTCAATCTCTCTATGAAGTGATGAGAATAAAATTCCAAGATTTTTGGCTATAATTTCTCAGGAATGGCTTCCAAAATTCGAAATTGGTAGGACTATAGGAGTAAGGAGCCAAAAATTAGAGGGAAGAGGAAATAATGGAATTTTTTTGAACAAGAGTAACTCTCCCTCTTTTCACCCCATTAACCGTGTATTACTTTTTCCCTTTCCAAAAGAAGCCATGATTGTCTTTTCTCACTTGTCAACTCATATCACCATTCTTTGAATTTCCAACATAGCCCCACAACTTCTATTTTTGTTCCCCCCCCCCTTTTTTTTTCTTTTTTGGTGTTTTTCCAATTTTCTGTACACAAAAATAAAACATCTAAAGCTAAATATAAGCTTAAGGAAATACCTCAAATATGACAAATACTTAAGTGTTGTCTGAGGAGTTCAAATGTAGCAGTGTCCAACGGTTTTGTGAAAATATCTGCAAATTGCTCAGATGTTGGAACATAGGCAACCACCACTTCCTTCCTTTCAACAATATATCGAATAAAATTGTGCCTTATATCAACATGCTTTGTTCGAGAGTGCTGGACTGAATTTTTAGATATATCAATTGCACTTTTGTTCTCACACAACACCTTAAGAGGTCTTCCTGGAATTCCATAATTATTCAACATTTGTTTCATCCATCAAAATTGTGCACAACAAATTCCAGTAGCAAGGTATTCAGCTTCAACAGTTGATAATGAGATAGAATTTATTTCTTACTATACCATGACAATAGATTCGTACCAATAAAGAAACATCAACTTGTGATACTTTTACGACCATCTGCATTACCTGCCCAATCAGATCATTGTACCCAATCAGATCAATGTCTTGATTCTTAGAATACAAGATACCATACTCAGAAGTTTCTCTAACATATCGAATAATCCTTTTATCTACTGTCAAGTGAGATCCCTTAGGATCAGCCTGAAATCTTGCACAAACTCCAACGCTGAAACATACATCTGGTCTACTTGCTGTCAGATACAATAGACTCCCAATCATGCCCATGTACAATTTCTGATCAACTCCGACACCTTTCTTGTCTTTTGACAATTTGTCAGTGCCTCTCATAGATGTTCGAACAACTCAAGAATTACTTAATCTGAATCCCTTCACTACACTCAGGGCATATAACTCTGATTCATGAACACACCGTTCTTTTCTTTCTTTACTTGAAGCGCGAGAAAGTATGCGAGCTCTCCAACAATGCTCATCTCAAACTCAACTTGCATCAAGGTTACGAAATCATGTGTCATAGATGGTGAAGTAGAGAAAAACACAATATCATCAACATAGATTTGGGCAATCAGAACCTTTGATGATTTTTAAGCACAAATAAAGTGCGATCTACTCCCCCTCGATGATAACCTTTTTTGAATAAGAAAGTTAGTAAGTCGTTCATACCATGTCCGTGGTGCTTGCTTCAAACCATACAAGGCCTTCTTCAGTCGATACATATGATGAGGGCAATGATAATCCTCAAACCCTTTAGGTTGTTCAACATATGCTTCTTCATTAACCACACTATTTAGAAAAGCACTTTTGACACCCATCTGGTATATAGTGAAGTTCATAGTGCATGTAATAGCACGTAAAATTTGAATCGACTCTAACCTGGCAACTGGTGCAAATGTCTAATCAAAATCAACTCTTTCAACCTGAGTATATCCTTGAGCAACCAGCCTTGGTTTTATTTCGAGTGATTTGACCATCACTGTCATATTTGTTCTTGAAAATCCACTTGGTTCCAATAATGTTTACACATTTAGGACGAGGAGTAAGATACCATACATCATTGCGTTTAAACTGACTAAGTTCTTCTTGCATTGTCGCAATCCAATATTCATCAAGTAAGGCTTCCTTGTAGTTCTTGGGTGTAATAAGATAGATGAAACATAGTAATTCTGGTAGTTCTCTGTAGTTTACTTAAGGGATTGATCGAGTTATCCTTAAGCTGGGTTTTGGCTACACTTGTGTTGGAACATACCGTCGTCTAGTGAGGAAATATATTCCAACATACTTGACTTCTTCAGGTTCATCAGGATTGTCTGTCTGTTCCGATGTTCCAACATATTCTGGCTCATCAGGTTGACTGTTTTGTGTTGGAACATGGTCTTTTTCTAGTTCATCTTCTCTATCACTTGAAACTTTCTGGTCGTCAGAATCATCCACACTAACATTTATGGACTCTATGAGAGGATTTTTCTAAAAATTATAGACACAATAAGCCCGGTTGTTCACAGAATAACCAAGAAAAATCCCAACATTATTACGGTTGTCAAATTTTGCTAGTTGCTCTCTATTTATGAGAATATACCCCTTGCTTCCAAACACATGAAAGTATGAGACATTTTGCTTCCTGCCCTTCCAAATATCCTATGATGTTTTTCTTGTGAATGGACAAAGATACACATAATTTATTGTATAACAAGTTGTATAAATGGCTTCTGCCCACCATTTTTTATGTAGATCTCTTTCTCAGCTAGCATGACTCGAGCCATCTCATGAAGAGTCCTATTCTTCCTTTCCACAGTGTCATTCTGCCGAGGAGTGATTAGAGCAGATAATTCATGTTGAATGCCAAGTTCATAACAGAAATCACTAAACTGAGAATTTTCAAATTCCCCACCATGATCTCTATGAGTTCCGACAATCTTTCCTACTTGACTTCCTTTTTCTGTCAACAACTATATCACCAAGCTTCTATAAACATCCGAATTATCAATATTTTCTTTTAGAAAAACTACCCAAGTGTATCTAGAGAAATCATCAACGCATATAAAGACATACTTCTTGCTACTCACACTAGGCGTATTGATGGACCCATCAAACCCATATGCAGTAATTCCATATTTCTTGAGGTAGTGATATACGGAACTGAAGAGTGGGGAGATAGAATTTGTTTACCTCGTTGACATGGTCCACACACATTTCCATTTTGCTTGTAAGTTTAAGCATAACTCGTATTGCCTTTACATTGGCAATTTTCACCAGGGTTTTGTAGTTGATATGGCCGAGCTTTCTGTGCCACAAGGTTCCTTCATCTTTTTTTGAAATTAGACACTTCACTTCCTATTCTAGTGGATAATAGTTGTCTAATGATCGAATGCCTGAAATAACTTTATCTTCACCACATTTCACTATACATTTGTCTTTATGAAATTCTACTGTCATATTGTCATCACACATTTGGCTGATACTCAACATATTCACCTTTAGGGTTTCAACGAACAAGACACAAGTGAATACTGGGAATCCTTCAATATGCAGTTCACCTTTTTCCAACCAATCGACTCTTCTTTCCATCCCCAAAAGTAACAAAACCCCCATCAAATGGTTTGATATTTTTAGAAATTCCTGAGTTCCAGTCATGTGGCGAGAGCAACCACTATCAAAGTACAATGAGTCTCTAGAATGTGCAACAAGGAAAGTAGGAGCAATAAGGCAAGTACTAGTGCACTTAATAACCCATACATTTCTGACCATCCTTAATCATTGGACATTGTCTATGTTGGAACATGCAGACAGTTGTCACCCAGTCATGATATCCCTAAGTAATTTCAGGCATTATTCCTCAGTGACCTTGATTCATGCAGTAGCTACAAAGGAGAGGTTTCCTTTGACGAATCTTGATAACCTTTGTCTTTATCTCCTACTTGAAATGGATTGTGCTACCTCATGAGTTGTCATACCTGAATCCTTGTCGATCTCCAAAGTGCTTTCCAATGGTCAGAATATCATCAAGTTTTGCTTTACCAGTGTTTAACTTGGTGATTGCTGGTTCGACCATCTTAGCTCTCTTAGTTGTTGATCTTAGATTCAAATTTAATTATTCAACCTCTCTTCTGAGTTCAACAACTAGAACTAGCACTTCCTTCTTTCCCCATACATATGATTTTTCTCCTCCTTCAACAATTTGTTTGTGTCGACAACTTTAAGCCACATGTCATACATTTTTTCATATGTTGTGTAGATCTCTTTATCACTCACAACTAGAGATGATCATGTGTCGGGTCTAACAAGACCCAGACTCGACCCTAAAAATAATTAGACCCATACCCGTAGGGTTTGAAATTCTTAGACCCATACCCAAACCCAGTGGGTCCAAAATAGGTCTGGGTCCAAAATAAGTCTAATATTTAAATTTTTTCTTCTTCACTAAATAAAACTACATTATCTTAAATACAAATATTTCTATTTCAATATGTGTTGAATTAATTTTTCAATAAAAAAGTATACAATACATATTATTTGTTGAATTAAAAATAAAAACACAAAGAGAATATAAAACTAATTCATAAATGGGTCTACGGGTCGGGTCTGGGTCTTAATATTTTAGACCCGGACCCAGACCCGGACCCGGACCCGGATCCGTATTTTATAATCTAGACCAAGACCCGGACTTGGACCCGGCCAATGGGTCTGAATTGTTCTGGCCCCATACCCCACCCAACGGGTCTAGACCTTATGGGTTTGGGTCGGGTCCTAGACCCATGATCATCCTTACTTACAACTTGTCATTCATCATCACTGGAAGTGACATCAGAACCTGTGTTAGAGCATACAACCTCATTTTTCTCTGGCATGTTGGAATATACATCATCATCTGATCCACCGTGAACTTTTGCTCCAAATGCCACATAATTACTTGTAAGTTCCTCGTCGTCTTTTTCATCTCTTCATATTCACTCTATGATGTGACATATGATTTTCCTTGCTTCTTTCGAGTATTTGCACATTCAGCCTGGATGTGACTATATCCTACACATTCTCTACATTGAATTCTTCCAGGCTGCTTTGCTTCACCACTTTAATTTCTAAAGAACTGCTGATTTTCTTGTTCCAATCGTGTTCCAAGATTATTACCAAGGTTTTGTGCCCAAGGTCTACTTCAACCAAATCTCTCTTGTGATTTCTTATCTACTACCTTCTTCAGCATTCTTGAGAAATTCTTAGTGATAAGAGAAAGTTCTTCAATTCTATGATTACTGTCAGATTTATGTTTAACCCTTGATGACGAGGTTTTGAAGGCCAACTCCTTCTGGACTTTCTTTGCAGGCTATTGTAGTTAGGGGTGTGCATGATCCGGTCCGGACCGGTAAAATGGACCGGACCGGACGAAAATGTAAGGACCAGAATTGTATAGATGAAATTTCGGTCCGGTCCTCGGTCCATGTTTTTGTTAGATTCCGGGTTCCGGTCCGGTTGGGTCCAAAATTGGATTTTTTCCGGTCCGGACCGGATGGACCGGTATTTTACATATATATATATATTTAAAATGATAATGAATTAGTTTATAATACTAGTTTAGATTTATTCATGATAACTAGTATTCTTTTATTATTTTGAGGTGAATTTTTCTAATAACTACTATTTACTATGTTTTAAAGGGGAAAAATATTTATTTGGCATTTTTATAGCAAAATGTAAAGTAAAAAAATAAAGAATACTAAAATCTGGTCCAACCGGTCCGGACCGGTCTAAGACCGGAATTATTCCGGTCTGGTCCCGGTCCAAAATACCCACTAACCGGTCCGGTCTTCGGTCCAAGATTTTTGGTGATTCCGGTTCCGGTCCTAACCGGTTCCGATCCTAACCGGTTCCGGTCCGGTCTTGGACCGATGAACACCCCTAACTGTAGTGTCATCTCATAGGTCTGTAGTGATCCCATTAGTTCATCTAAGGTCATGGTGGCTACATCTCTTGCTTCTTCTATTGCTGCAACTTTTATAGAAAATCTTCTAGGAAGTGATCTCAAAGTCTTGTTCACCAATTTTGCTTCCTTGTAAACTTTCCCAAGTTGATATGGAATATTGGAGATGTCACTGAGTTTTCCATTTAATACAACAATAGTATCATCCTTCTCCATCTTTAGTTCCTCGAACTTTGTAGCCAGTATCTGTAGTTTGAATTCACGTACCCTACTTGTTCCTTCATGAACAGTATGGAAGATATCCCAAGCATTCTTTGCCTGGTGATATGTAGAGATGAGTTTAAACTGATTCTCATCCACCGTCGTGAAGATAACATTTAACGCCTTTGAATTTTCCAACGAGACCTTCAGTTCATCTTGAGTCCAAGTAGACTTATCTTTGAGCTTCTACTTCTTCGTACTTGATTCTCCTTTTTTCTCCTTCAAGCCGGTTTCAACATCTTCAGTAGGATGACTCCATTTAGTTTCAACAAAGCACCATGCCAATTCATCCGGTGAGTTGATGAAAACTCTCATGTGTGCCTTCTAGTAATTATAGTTCGGTCCTTCCATCAGTGGTGCCTGAGACACTGGAGCTCATTTTTTTGTCACAATGGTAAAACCGGATCACACTTTCTTTAACACAACCAAGGCAATAATAAGTGACTTAGCTCTGGTACCAATTAAAATTTGGTTTTACCTAATTAACTAAATTATAACTAATATGTTCCAATATAACATATCTAACCAAGTATGCAATAAGCTAAAGCGTAAAGACACGAGACTTGGTTACGCAGTTCGGTGAAATCCACCTATATCTGTGGGGCCTGACCAAGTTTAGAATGATTCCACTAATAAGAATGATACATTACAAAGTACACCATACAATTATACTTATCTTATCTAACTATACGTGTGAATTCTGTAAGCCCCCCCTTGCTACCGATCCGTCTTGATCAGATTTCTTGTAACCTCGAAACTCGTCGACGCTGGATCTCCACCTCTCGAGGAATTAAGGAATACGATTCTGAACTTGATCAACGAGTTACAATATATTGGAACATATGTATGCTGGCTTTCGCAGTACTCTCGGAAAGATAGAAAATCTGTGTGCAGATTTTCGCAATTCAGTTCGTAAGTTATGTAGCCATGATGTCCTCCTTATATAGCCCATTGAGCAGATCAGAACTCTCTAAGATTATCTCCATAATATTTCTATTCCTTATATGCTTTGAAGCATATCTAAATCCCATAAATAAAATATTTTCTTTATCTCAAATATCCCATAATATTTCATAAATCCAATTGCATATTTGTAGAGATTTTCCATAATTCCGATATGCTTCTACACGGCTAAAATAGCATATTGCGGAATCTTCTTTCTTCCATAAACAAATATCCACGCAATATTATGTCAGCGGTTAAAACCTTTTAAAGTTAAACTTTTTCGTATGTTCCAAACATTGAACGTTTTTCTTTTTCAAATTAGTTTACAAATATTTACCAATTAAATAATTAATAAAATCCACGTGATTTTACTTCTGCTACAACGAACATTTAAATGACTTCTAATACAAAAATAGTGATGTCCGGAAATCTGCATGTACTTAGTGTATTTATACACGGTTTCGTTTTTATTGAAGGCTCGTGAGCAGTTTGACCACAGCGGAGTCGCGGACGGTGCGATCTTAATTAAGGGAAAGTCTCAGGAAATGCGGAATTTTCATAAACTTATGGACAGTGTTTAGGGGCATTTGCCTTAAATATTGTAATTTTTTAATAAAATTTAAATATTACATTTTATAAGTTAAAACAAGTAATAATATGTATTTGAAGGTGAAAATATAAAAATATATGATATAAAAAATATTTTAAAAATTTTTAAATTTTATATGTAATTTAAGAAATGCAGTGTATAGGTAAGAAATAAGTGGCCTATCCATAAACTTATGGACATACCGTCTATCAGGAGACACGCTCCTTAATTAAAGCATCTATTGGGTTTCTCTGTAATGTAGATACTTAGTGGTTAAATTATTTAATCGAACAATACATTTTTTTATCTTTATGTGCGAACCACAACTCCTCAACCGAATCTGTGTGTGCACGGAGACAAATTGACCGTACACATAAATGTCCGTCCAGGAACCATATAAGCTTCTGTTGTGTACTTGGAGTTGGAAGAACGAGAGACAACATTTCCTTTTTCAAAACATTATTTAGAGCAAGTAAAATGGAGTTTTCTTAATTTTTAAAAATCGCTCTAGAAATAAAAAACACCTACAATAGTGGTTTTTAGGCCGATTTCTTAACAAGAAACCTGCCCTTGGTTTACTACCAAGCAATCGGTTAAAAAAACGGTATGTCAGAGCAGCACATGGGCCGCTTCTAACGGCCAATTTTTTTCCCATGTAGTGGGACACGTGTCAGCCTCTGGTTGGCCCACGTGTCCCACTAGTGCAGCAATGGCTCCTTCATTTTAAAGTATGGGACACATGGCAACTTTTGGTCGTGTCCCTACCTTTATTTTTAATTTTTTAAATAAAAAATCTGATATTTTTTTTGTAAAATTCAATTTTAAAACATTTTTAAATTAAAAATTTACAATGATTTTTTATTAAAATCTGGAATGATTTGGAATAAAAATTTGGAATGATTTTTGAGAAAATTATTGAAGAAAAATTATTGAAAAAATTTGAAATAATTATTGAAAAAAATAAAATTCAATTTTAAAAATTATAATGTATTATTAAATTTTACGTTCAACTTATTTTGGGTAGAAAAATTTATTTAAATTAAATGTTAATGATAAAATTAATGAGTATGATAGTATAAATTAAGTGGGGTACATAAATAGTAAAAAGTGGTTTCTTACCATTGTGGAGAAGAAAAATGGTGGTTTCTTAAGTGGTTTCTTAAACTAAGATGAAAGAGAGAATGAAAAAAATAATATATTTAATTGATAAGAAACCGATAGCGATATCTATCACTGCACTTGGTGTTAGACACATCTATGTAGAACTTGAGTGTTCAATCATGAGCAATTTCTATTTTGTTGGTTCTTTCTACAAGTACTCCTTCATTCGTTTTTGTTTGATTAACATAATTTATTATTATGATCTGTTTTTGTTTGATGGATACTTTCTAATTTTATTAAAATTCCAATAATTTTTAACTATTTATTTTATTTTTTATTCTCATTATTCAATTTCATCTATTTATTTTATTTCACATGTCATGTCAGAAACGTACCAATCACTTAAATAATGGAGTAAGCATGAATTCTTTAGCACTTGTTTAATCATGTTAGTTAATTTATTGAGCTATTAATCTTTTCTGTTCTACTTAAGAAGTAACTCATTGTAGAATTTTTATTTATCAAAAGAAAAATGTTAATTTGAGATGAAATCTCCTACCGTATATATACATGTATTAGTAACGACTGAACAAAATTTTGGCATTTACTAGCGGGTTGAAATGTCGGAGTGGGAGTTTGGACGTGATGCGTCTGGAAATTGGTCTATCTGTACCGTCGACTCCCTCGGTGATAATATGCAAACAAAAAGTCCTGGGAGGTCCTATGGGTAAACTCTCTGATACTTAAGTCGGTAAGTGTTTTTAGTAAATGCCCAAAAATCCTCCACAGTAAGTGTGTACCTGCCTATTTATACTGTATCAGAGAATAATGCATATCCAAATTATACGCCTTGATGTGCGCCTCTCTATTAAGGAGATTTACTGGGCTGACGTAGGCCCAAGGTACTCTTGGTCCAGCTGCTGGTTTACCTATCATCAAGAGCCCCTAGAAAATTTGATGGTAGCCTCGGAATTAAGATCTTCGAGGAGTCTCGAGTTTATCCTTCGTTACTGAACCCCTTGGTTCACGTGTTCTCGTAGAGGGTGTTGAGTGTCCCCACTTGTGTCTTTATGGAAGAAGGAATCCCTAAACTCAAGGCACCGTCTAATTTTCTTTATGACTATCATTTACAATTATTTTCTTTGAGCATAATTCAAGGGGGTGCACGCGCGTGTGTTGGTTGTGCAGGGAAACACATGACATGGAACAGTTTAGGAAAAGACACACCAACTTTTCACGCCTTTTCAAATTTTCACTTCTCCCAAGTTAATCATTACTCTGGCCGCCTTTTTTGGGCTTCTTAGCTTCCCATTTTCCCCACGTTCTCTTCACTTTAACTGCAGGTGACTTTAAAGGTTTTCTCAGTACTCTTTTCTTCCTCCGTTCCTCGCTTACATTTTCCCTCCTTCTAATTTCATCAGCAAGTTCTCCTAACTTTCATCTTTCCTCACTTATTTTCCTTTATCCTTTGGGCTCATAGCTGATTTTGGTGAGAAATCCACTGAGAGGGGGGATTTTGACGGAATTGGGCTTGAGGGATTTGAAGGGGAATAACTTAGAAGGGGAGATTCCGAAGCTACGCTTAGCAATCCGGGGCATTCTCCTCAGGGTTCCAACCCTAGTGATGAAGAGATTGGTGATTCAAGCTAATACCTCTTTCGGATTTCCCTGAGGGGGGTTTTCCCTGAGTTTGGCCTCCCGGCTAGGCGAAAGGGTATATTCCGAGGTCTTCGCGTCTTGGAGACATTGAGTTTGACCCCCTTCTCATAAGGAGGGAGGCCTCTCGGGAGTGTTAGAGGAAGATGGTGGCCGTTCCACCTCAAAGTATCCTCCACCGTTAAGCCCCCGGTCCCAGACCCCCCTTGTGGAGGAAGAAACGTGCAGGCCCCCAGCCCCAAATAAGTCTTGGACTATATCGGGGGTCTTACAATCACTACCCTCAGGTCAGAGGATTCCCACTGACGTGGAATTAGAGTGGTTAGGGGTAGCGGAGTCTTACGAGGACCCCCCTGAGGAGAGGCCGGTCGTATTTTTAAAGCAGATCCGATCAGGGTTGTGCTTTCCTTTTCCTGCAATATTCTCAAGGGTGCTCAAAGACTTTCAAGTAAGCCCTGCTCAAGTCCATCCTAACTCCATAACCACTCTTATGCTATATCTATGACAATGTTACAACCTTGACATCGAGCCCGAATATAAGTTGTTCCGCTCCCTTTTTACCGTGGCCTTAGTCGGCAATTCTTCTAGAAGATCATCACTTTTTCTCCTCGCCAGAGGAGATGCAAGGTTTTTACCCTTCCCAGGAATGTGGAAAAGTGGAAGGATGCCAAGAGGGCTCTCACATTTAATTGCCTTAGATATAAGGTTCCTCGATGGAATCCTGATGTTAAAGTCGAATCCCAACTCCATGACAAGTTTGTTTTCCCACCTCGCCTCGAGAGTGCTCGAGATTATATGCTATCCGTACCCCTTTCTTATGTCTCTTATACCAATTCCAATAACTTAGTCGGGGTTCAATCCTGGCCTCCCGAGGTTTACGAAAAGTATGCCTATGAACCTGCTAAACAGAGGAAATTGCTGAAACATCCACGCTTGGCTCCTTCAGATGAGCATCCAGTAGATCCAAAGAGAAAGAAACTAGTTAAAGGATATAAGCAACGGCCTTCTCAGGACTTGATAATCCGAGAGCCCCCTCTCGAGGATTCCTATTTATGTCCTAATTTTGAAGGTGTCATACATGTGTTTTGTGCTTTGTTTTGTTGTTTATTATTATATATACATATAATTTTTGTTGTACCTTGTCTAATATCTTCTTTCTGTCTTTAGTGGGTCAGAGTCTGGCGGGTGCTATGACCAAGAAGGGAGCAAACACCATCTCCTCAAAGGAGAAGGTTACCCCCGCTATCCCCCTTCAGACAGTTGCTCCCGCAGACACATCCTTGAAGTGGAAGCTCGAGGATGATCTTTCCTTTAGGAAGGGTCGTAAAAAAATCTCTCACGAGAGGTCTTCTCACGAGGCCTCTAATAAGGAGCTCGACACTGCCGCCCATGGCCTAGCATCATCTTCAATCCTTTCGACCTTAGGGATCACTGCACTTGGTCCTTTTGTGAAAAACTCCTAGGTCGAATACTTTCTCAAAATTAATTTGAGAACGATTATGCATGTTGTTTGTTTACTCATCCATGGCGCCTATTTTCAGGTTGTCAAGGAGTTGGATGGTGTGAGATCCACCATTGTTGCCACCCTGACCTCTTCCCTGACATCTTCCCTGTTCTCCTTCATTCGGAACTTAGGTTCTGAATTATCCTCCATCTATAAGGAAAAGAATAGGGAGATAGCCTCGTTACAACTGGAGCTTGAGGCTTCCGAACGAAAAGTTGCTGAACTTCAGAGCACTCAGGAGAGCCTTATCTTTGAAAAGGAATTATGCTGTCAAGGATGCCAAATAAGCCTGAGACCTTGAGGCTAAAATGGCCATGTTTGAGGCATTCAAAGATAAATTCCTCCAGAGTCCGGAGCTGTTCAACCTCTTTGCGGACTTTCTGAGTGTTACCTAGGGTATTGGGCGGTCCAGCTTAGTGGATGAAGTGATCCTCCCTATGATGGGATCATCCTTATCTGAGGCCGATGTCAAGGCATTAAATGAAGATGCTAAGTCTGAGGGGCTTGAGACGATAAATTAAAAGTGGAAGAGTGATATGAACGAGGGTTGCATGAGCTTATCCATGATGGGCCTTTTGAAGGGTTCGGGGAAATACATCACCCTAGACAATGTCCACGCCTTGCCTAATTCGGATGAAGAAAACAAAGATGCGGAGACGGAGGCAGAAGCCAGGGCCACATCGGCTCAGGAGAACCAAGTGGGGGATAATGTTGTAGGGACTGATGTATAATATTTCCCCTTAGGGCCCCCATGTAATTGATTTTGATCTTTTATATGAATATTTTATTTCCCTTATTTACGTGTTTTCAAAATTTTCATTCTCGTAGTTCAACACACTGCAACGGGAACTTCAATCCATCCGCAAAGATTTCCTTAAGGTCAAGGCTAAGCTTGAAACTGCTAGGGAAGACTTAGCTCATGTAGTAGGGACTGCTATGGAAAGGCCTTAGGGTATGTTGCCCCTACATTTTTCAAGCCAAAAGGCATATTATCGTTACAATACATACCCACATCCGTGATAAACGAAGTATTTTCTTTGTCCTCATCAGCCATCAATATCTAGTGATCACCCTTGTGGGCATCGAAGAAAGCCAATACTTGATACCCTACAATTGCCTCCACAAACTTATCGATGGGGGGTAAGGGGTAACTATCCTTTAGGCATCATTTGATCAAGTTGATAAAATCTATACACATACACCCATGCTTTGGGACCATAACTGGGTTAGCTAGCCATTCCTGATAGAACACTTCCTCAATCACATCAGCCTTCAACAATTTGTCTACCTCAACCTTGATTGCTTCTGCCCTTTTTGGCTCGAATACTCTCCTTTTTTGCTTGATTGACCTGACTCCTGAATCAATGTTTAACACGTGGACTGCTAATTCCTAGGGAACCCCTGTAAGATGTGAGGTATCCCATGAAAACATATCTTTGTATTCATCCATCAACTTCTTCAGCTTTTCCCTTATATCCTCATGGGTAAGTTTCCCTACAACCACTATCCCCTTATCCAAGATTGTCATTTGTTCAGTTTCAGAAAGGCTAACTCCCCAATGAACCGAAGTTACATCTCTTATCTTCCTTGCTTCTCTTACCGCTGAGAGGTTATAACTCTTAGCCATGGAATGATCCCCTCGGATGGAAGCTATCCCTCTACTCATTGGAAATTTCATCATTAGATGATGCGGGACCACACTGCTCGAGCCTGGCACATCCAAGGCCTTTCCATAATCTTATTGTAAGGAGAATATGCATCAACCACTGCAAAGGTGCACTCGATCGTTACCCCCTTATCCCTTTTGGACATCTATACTGGTAAGGTGACTTCTTCTATGGGATATATCGGGTTTCCAATGAATCTTGAGAGTGGGGTAGTTGACCTGGGGGTTGCGACCGTAAGACCCCCGATATAGTCCAAGACTTATCTAGGGCTGGGGGCACATACGTTTCTTCCTCCATATGGGTATCTGGAGCTGGGGGCTCAATGGTGGAGGATACTTTAGGGTGGAATGACCCACCATCTTCCTCTAACACCCCCGAGGAGCCTCCTCCTAAGAGGAAGGTGGGTAGCTGATTTCTTCAGATAATTCCTTCTAATATCTAACTGATCAAAACATTCAACAAACATTATCTCGACCCCACTTCCATCATCAATAAATACCCTTTTCACTAAGGTCGTTCCAATTACCGCCGTTAGCACCATCAGATATGTATGTTGGGTTTGGTTTGAGACAGCATCCGCTTCTGAAAAGGTGAATGTCTCGTCCGACCGGAATCTCTTGTGATTTGGCTCTTCAAGAATCAGCCTTCATGATTGAGTTTGAAGACCTCTCTCATTTTATTCCACTTATCATGTTGATCACTCTCCGAATAGGAGGATTTTCCCCGTTCCTATTGTCCTGGTTTCCAACAGGTGGCTCTTATTGACCCTCGTCCCTCCTCGCTTGATATCTACCTTGTCGCTCTTATCCTTGATGTATTTTATCTCCTCCACCCATGTTATTATGAGGATATCTCCTATATGGTGGAAGATTCCCCCGGGGCTGAGGAGGTTCTCCTTGATTTTCTCATCTAGGTCATGGGCCCTGAAGTCGCCCCTCTATTTCATTCCTTTCTCTCCATTTACAAATGGATGCAATCATTTGTATCATGACCATAATCCTTGTGAAATTCTCAGAATAAGTTCGTAGCCCTTCTCCCTGCTACTGCGGCAGACGTGTTTGACAAGGGTTCTGGTTGTCTTAATACCCCTCTACAAATACTTGGGATTTGTACTGGAAACCTACTAGTGGAATTATACCTCTCGAAGTTAGGCCTGGGTACCTTCGCTGGTTTCTTCCCTCGATGACCATTGTTTCTTCCTGGCCTATCGACCATACTCTCTTTCTTTCTCATGGTGGCTTCTTCCACTTTCGAGTGCTGCTCGACTATCTCTTGGAGCTTCTGTAGGGTTCGAGGAACATTGTTACTTAATTTCTTGTACAATTCTATGTCTCTCATTCCGAGCAAGTATCCTTAGATCACTTCATTTTACGTGGTCTCCGCCACCCCTAAGCTTTCATCTACATAGTGATGGTAGAAGGCTTCTGTTGACTCTCCAGGGTTTTGTATCGTCTGGTATAACTCCAGCAAGCTTTTGGTAAAATTATTTTTTGGGGCATATTGACTTAACAACGTCGCGCTAAAATATCTGTAGGAATGCAATGTACCACTCTTGAGCCTTTCCTCAGAGATAACTCCCTACCAGTTTTCAAGTTAGCTTTTTGTCAAAATTTCTTGAGTTCATGAGACTAAGAAATGTTTGAATGAACTCCTTGGGATCTGACTCTTCACTATACGCCGGGAGCCTCTCCAGGGGTTTAGTAACTGCGGGCCATCACTATAAGGTTATTAGCGATGAAAATGGGGATCCATTCTCCTGACTAAGTGGCCCAATCAGCCTGTCTAAATCTCTCTTAAGGGCATCTCTTGTATCTCCTCTTTTCTCTCCAGGCATCGGTAATCCATTATGGGGGGCGCATAAGCTATCTGATATCGAGGGGGTTGAATTACCTACCCAGGATATGCCCATGACGTCATGACCCCTGAATTTCCATTATATAACCCGTAAGGGTTGTACAAACCATAACCTGTTGATTGGTTCAGGATCCCTATACTTCTATATCCCTGAGACCCACATCCTATCTCTGCTCTAGGATATCCTCCCATCAAAGTTTTTGGAACTGCAAAGGGTTTGGAATGTGCTAACCCTAGGGAGTCAGGGAATGAATGCTGATCTGCTCTGGGATATCCTCCCATCAAGGTTGTCGGAACTGCAGGGGGTCTAAGACGTGCTAGCCTCAGGGGTTCAGGGAATGAAGGTTGAGGTCATGCCTAGTACCCCTCTTGAGGATACACAAGGTAAGGAAACGCTACCCTGGGTTGAGCAGCATTGCTTGCTGGGGCTTCCATGACCGCCGAAGGGACTATCAGGACCGAGGCAGGCATGACCTGATATCCCACCTCCGTGAATATCTGAACTACCCTGGCTAAGTCAGATTGCGAGGTATTTACACATGTTGCTCGATTCGCTCTTAAGGCTTGTTCGTAAGCTTCCATCTGTGAATCACTAGAAACCTCCATGAAACGACCATCTCTTTCATCGTATTTCCCCATGTATACATCTAGTATAAGATTTGCAAGCCCTGCTCCTCGGCCTTCATTACTCACAGTGGGCCTCAAGGGTTCAACCATATCCTGAGAGCCCTCGGATATCACTGGAGTCTGTCCAACGGAGCTTGGCCCTCCCCCCTGCTCTTTGGCTGAGACTTGTATCGCTTCTCGCTCCACTTCCTGGGATACTGGAGGGTTAACCATTCTCCTTGTTCTTCCTTGATAAGGAGATTGTACTTCCTCGGAAGCACCAATTCCTTTCAAATTTAACCTCTCACTCCTCCAAGTATTCGTGGAGGTGGATATAAACCAAGAAACTCAAACGTGACTAAATCGGTCCCACTGGGCATGCTAATTGATGCATCCAAAAATTGATCGAGCAGCACCGTCGAGTCCCTCGGTGATAATATGCAAATAAAAAGCCCCGGGAGGTCCTAGGGGTAAACTCTCAGATGCTTAAATCAATAAGTGTTTTTAGTAATTGTCCAAAAGTTTCCCATAGTAAGTGTGCACCTGCCTATTTATATTGTATCAGGGAATAACGTATATCCAAATTATATGGCTTGATGTACACCTCTCTATTAAGGAGATTTACTGGGTTGACGGGGGCCCAAGGTACTCTCAGCCCAAGATACTCTTGGTGCAACTATGTGTTTACCTATCATCAGGACGAAATCAAGAAGAAAATATTGAGATAACACTTTACAGTCATTCACTCAAACTTGAAAAAAGTCAATTTTTAAAATGAATTTCTTTAATTTAGTGCATGTTTTGGTAGCTAATATATGAACTCAAGATTTTACTCGTGAAATAGTTGTCCATTGTTATGTACTCCCTCTATCATATCTATATCTGCATATTTTTTGCTCAACTTCCTCATGTTATGTTTGACCACTGATAACCAGGGTTGGCCCTAGCATTTTGGAGGCTTGAAGCAAATTAGGAAAAAATGGGCCTCGCATATAATATTAAGAGTATGTTATATTTGTAAAATGGGGCCTCATATGTAAGGGGAAAAATATTGAGGCATTTAACTGAAAAATATAATACTTATTAATTTTTTATTACATATATATAGTAAAAATATATTTAAAAAAATGGGACCCCTATATAATTAAAATTTTGGAGGCCTGAGGCGAACATTTCAGTTGTCTCATAGGTTGGGTCGGGCCTATTGATAACTTTAGTTACATATACTAATGGTGTATTAAAATTTAATATTCAGAAAATACATTATGCATTGAATCTAACGATATCTCACATGAAGATATTGGCGTCTATACACTAGTTGAAATTTATGGTCAAACATGTCTTGAGAAAGTTGACTAAAAAGTTTGTAGATTTGACTGAGACAGAGAGAGTAGTTGTCATTCAAGTAGTGAATCGCTATATCACGTCCCGTATTTTACTTGATTACGCCCTGTATTTATACTATTGAATATACAATATGTATTTTAAATTTAATTTAAATAATTAACGTAATTTTAAAAAATATTAAATAAAATTTTAATTTAAACACATTACCACTGCCACTGGAGGTGTTTCCCAGTGGTGGTGCACGACAACCGGCGGTGGTGCACGACAGAGGTAGAGAAAGACGACGAGTTCGTCTTCTCCGGCAGCGAGTTCGTCTTCTCCGGCGGTGGAGGACAGCGGCGGTGATTTCGACGCAAGTGGAGGTGGAGGACGGCCGGCGGTGAGTTCGTCTTCTCCGGTGACTGCTTCGTCTTCTCCGGCGACGGGCCCGTTCTCTTTTCCTCACCCCGGCTCGGTTCTCGTCGCCCCAATCTCCTTTTCCCGCTCTCCTTCTCTGGTCCCGATCTCCTTCTCCTCTCCCTTGCTCTCCTTTTTCTCTCCGATTCTCGTCGCCTGGTTCTCCTCACCCGGTTCTCCTCCGCCCCAGTTCTCCCACCCCTGTTCTCCTTCTCCTCTCCGGTTCTCATTTATCCTCTCGGGCTAGGTTTTGCTCGGCGGGGGACGATGGTGGAGCATCAGCGGGGCATTAGTGGTGGGTGGATGGGGATGGGGACGGTGGGCTAGGGTTTTTCTGGGGACAGGGATGGAGGAGAAGATGAGCTATGGGCTAGGGTTTTGCTGGAGACGGGGACGAAGGAGAAGATGAGCGGTGGGCTAGGGATGGCGGTGGGCTAGGGATGGCGGTGGCCTACGGTGGAGCTGGGGACGGATGGTTAGGGACGATAACCGGGGATGGTGGAGGTGGTTCCGGCGCCGGCGGTAGCAGCGCCGTGGCTCTTGCGCCGGCGGTGGCGGTGACAGTATTGTTTTTGTTTTTTTTGCTCCGGCAGTGGCAACATTGTTTTTGTTTTTTTTGGTTTTTGGTTTTATTTTTAAAAATTAAAATTATACATATATATACGTATTAGGATATAATCTAGTAAAATACATGGCGTGATATAGCAACAACCTTCAAGTATCGTGTTCATGTTTATGTAATATCATAAATGCCAATGGCTGACACCCACGGGTGTACCCCAGTGGTTGGGAGATGGGTGGGTAAGCCAATGATCCCAGGTTCGATACTCGGCAGCGGCAGTGTGGGGAGTTCTTGCTTTGCAAGACTTCCTTGGGCGCACCGAGTCCATACCAAGCCCATTGGTCCTGGTGCTGGGCTACCGTGATTTACCTCTCATACGTTGGCCGGGGTGTCGGTTGGTATGGGCCGCTGAGGGCGAGTGGATCTTCGGCTTTTGCCAATAACTGCCAATGGCTGATGTAATTTCTCTCTCCTTGATTAATTATGCTATGGGGTTCATGGATAGAAAAGGTAGTTGGGATCGAACTAGATGATTATAACGTGCCAGAAATAACGTACTCTTCTTGTTGTTGGTCTTATACTTAGGCTAGGGATTTTGCATCTTGTAGAATGCGTGTTGTTGTAGTGTGTGGTTTTGTAAGTTTGAATGGTTGTACAATGTTATAGACCGTGTTTCACTCGTATAATTACATTCGATTATGTTAACTTTGATAAGTAATTTTATTTATTCATGCATCTAGGATCAAAACTAATTATTGTAAATATTGACAAGGTGCGGGAAACAAAAAAGAGCATTGATTCTTGGAGTTAGTGTTTTTTTAAAATGTCTATTTTGTAAGTGCTAAAATGTGACAATGATTTTTCTTCGAAAAACATGTACTCCCTCTGTCCCAATCTTTTCTGCAGAAAGAGAAAGTGCTAGTATTTATTTTACGAAGGGAAAGGTCCAAAATGCCATATTTGTCAACCTGTGCCCCTTTCCTTTTGCCACCACCAAGCCACCATCTCTGCTTTCTTCAACCAGAAAACCCCCAGCAAACCCCAAACAAAACTCGACACCAACACCAGTAAACCCCAAAAAATGCAAAGAATCCAAAATCAACAATAAGAGCCAAAACAAGCATACCCAACGTCATTTTTTGACGGGAGCGATCGCCTCTTCGAACTGCCGCCGGTGCCGAGACCAGCCGGATCTGGAGCTCGGCGCCAGAAGTGCATCTCCGGCACTGGTGGAGCCTCCACGATGGTGTCATACCTCAGGGCAGAGGTGGCATCATCCATCTCCATTTTGGGAACGAATTCAAAAGGGCTATAGGTGTCGGAAACATAACATTTTGAGCAGCGGGGGCAAGAATCGTTGGAGGAGGAGGGGAAGACTTCCATGGGAAGGTTGATTTTCACAGTGGAAATGGCAGAATTTTGAAGAACAGAGCAAAATAGATGGTATGGAAGAAACCAGATCTAGGGTTTTCTGGAACATGGGAGAGAAATTGAGAGAAAGATGAAGGTGGAATGATTTAATGAGAGAAAGTTGAAGAACACGAGAATTTACAGTGTCCAATGTCTTCTTATTTGCTTAAATGGACGGTTGGAATGTGTAATTAATTGTGTTTAAGAATGGCAAAAGTTTGTAAATTGACAAATTCATTAAGGGCAATTTCAAAAATCAGATTTTTTTTTTGCCAAATAGGGAAAGTTTTCAACTTGTACAGAAATAGATGACATAACCCAAAAATGAATTTGTGCAGAATAGGCTGGGATAGAGAGTACTAATGTGTGGCATCGAGTTTTAAAAAAACAAATGTAGTATGTGACCGCGATGTTTATACAAAAAATTATAATGTGTGGCAGCGATTTTTAGAAATTCCTTTGTAAGAGAATACTCCCTCTATCCCAGCCCAAATTACTCATCTAATTTATGACACTATTCTCTATCAAAATTTGATCGCATATTTGAATAGATATATGAGAAATAATATTATCAATGTGATATTGTTGAATTCGTTGTAACAAGTATTTTCTAGAAATAGAAAGTAACTTCTTGTTTGTCGTTATTGTACGTAGCTAAACATATTAACGATTAATCATGTGTCTTGAACAATGTGCAATGA
The DNA here is from genome assembly GCA_037428765.1 of Rubia yunnanensis. NCBI lineage: Eukaryota > Viridiplantae > Streptophyta > Magnoliopsida > Gentianales > Rubiaceae > Rubia > Rubia yunnanensis. The sequence continues at coordinate 60,716,247 of CM075071.1, read as the reverse complement.
TTAGACTATAATTTAGGCTGGACGGAGAGAGTACTCCCTTCGTTTCTGTTAGGATAGACGAGATCGGTGGTGGAAATTTAATTGAGATATGACATGATTGATAGATATTTTCTTTCCTTTCAAACTCATTCTTATAACCTATATAAACTGTATTAATTATCATAATGAAGAATCCAAACATTTAGCATTTGAATGGTATAAGAGCAAGAATGACCCTGACCCTATTTTTTTTCTTTACCCCCTTCCCTTGCTTTCTTCCTTTTCTTTCTTTTTTTTGTCTTTCTGACAATACTTCTGTCCGAACTCCGGCGAACCTCCGGCGCCGACATCATTGTCGGAACCACTTCCCGGCGAACTCCTGGCGAGTCCATCCTGGTCTCTTTCCTCTTCGTCTCTAGTATCTATTTTCTGGCAAAGTCCATGGCAACAACATCTCTCTCAATTCAGCAGCAAAGGTCTTCATCACCACCGAGACATTGACTTCATCACCGCCGGCCAAGGTCTTCATCACCATGGCTATCACCGCCGAATGTTTCCAGCCTCAACGTTCGTTGCAGAAGACATCGTTTTCAGTCGCATCTCTCCAGTGCGTGACATTCACGCGCTTTTTGTGAAGGAAGAGCTTCAGCGCATGACAGCCATCCGCATTCGAGCAGAATCCCTTTTTAGAGCGTGACTTCACGCTTGTACATGCACGGCCGAATCCCTAGTCCGTTAATTCAAGCGCGGCCAATTTCCTCGCTTGGCTGAAATTTGTATCCATGCATCGCGCGCCTGCTTTTTACCCAGCTTCTTGTGCGCACCGACTTTGTACAATTTTCATTCTCTGCAACATCCGACTGCAATTATGGCTTTTTTGGTAGCCGTTTCTTTGATTGATGGGTTGTTGATTTTGGTGTAAGTGCTCATATAACTTTTAATTCTTTCAATCTTGAGAAGGTACATATTTATGCCATTTATGTGGGCAATGGTGAATCACTATCAATTTCTCATATTGGTCACTATAATCTTTTTGGCTTAGCTCTTTATGATGTTCTTGTGGTTACTCATATTTCCAGAAGCCTACTATCCATTAGTAAACTTACTCGTGATTTACCTATTATTGTTATATTTGATGCCGAAACATTTTTCATTAAGCACAAGCATACATGAGAAATGATGGGTAAAAGCCATAATCGTCCGGGTCTGTATTTTCTTGAGACTGGTGATTTCACCCTACGTTCTGGAAAGCTTCGAGCTTCCTTTGAGCAGTGGCATTCTAGTCTTGAGCACGTGTCTTATGCCACTCTTCAGTTACTGAGTAAACAAGGTCATATATCTATCATCTCTCTTTTGCCTGCACCTGTTAGTTGCTCTTCTTGTCAAATGGCCAAGAGCAAACATATGCAATTTTCTAATAGATAAGCGAGCCGCTGGTTTGTTAGATAATGTGCAATGTGATTTGTGGGGACCGACCCAAGTATTAGTAGAAGGTTATTCCTACTATGCTGGTTTTGTCGATGTTTTTTCACAATTCACATGGTTTTTCCCATTACGTCGAAAGTCTGATTTCTTTGACGTATTTATCTAGTTCCAGAAATTTGTTGAGAATCAGTTATCTACCAAGGTCTTGCAAATGGATGGCGGCACAGAGTTCACTAATCATCAATTGCAGGCTCACTTTGTGTCTTGTGGCATTCATCATCAAATGTCCTCTCCCCATACACCTACTCAAAATGGTCGGGCAGAGTGTAAACATTGCCACATCATAGAGACTGTTCTTTCCATGTTATTTCAATCTTCAGTGTTGGAACCATATTGGGTGGATGATTTCTCTTCTGTGGTTTATATTCTTAACCATCTGCCTAGTTCCATTATTGGTGACAAGTCTCCTTTTGAGCTTGTTTTTGGGTTTATACTAGATTCTTCTCTCTTTCACCCATATGGTTATCGAGTATTTCTCTGCTTGAGTGCTCTTGTGCCTCATAAGTTTGCACCTCGCTCTATTCCATGCATTTTTATTGGCTACTGCTCTCGCTACAAAGGGTTCACGTGTCTCGATACGATTACTGGGCGTATTTATGTCTCACGACATGTCCAGTTTGACGAGACCTTATTTTTGTATTCCTCATATTCCCGGGATGTCCGCTCTACTTCTCATTTGGAGTTATCTTCATTTACAGAGCCCTCTGCTGTATGGTCCTTTCCATCTAGCTCTCACCCTACATCACCCTCTACTAAGTTACCTTGTGTGGTTTGTTTAGATCATGACGCTCTAGCATTACCTTCGGCCACTCTGGTCCAGATGCCTACTTCTCCAGACCCGACACCTATGACTCCGGCCACTACACCTTCACCTCAGGCTCGTACAACTCCTACTTCAGACTCTCTTGTCCCTGTCACTGATGCCTCTCCTGAGCCAGCTCCCGTTCGCTTGCATCAGATGACCACCAGGACGATGAGTGGTTTTGGATGCCCTCGATCCTTCTGTGATAATGAGGTATCTGGTTTTCTTGCTGCATTAGTTGCTCAGAATGAGACCTGGGATTATTGCGTGGATCTTCGTAATCCTCACTGGATTTTAGCCATGGATGAGGAAATGAATGCACTTCGTCACCAACATACTTTGGATTTGGTGCCTTGTCCGCCAGATGTGAATGTTTTCGATTACAATTGATCGATACAAGGCTTGATTGGTTGCACAAGGATTCTCTCATATTCCAGGGTTTGATTTCGATCATACCTTCAGCACTGTTGTGAAGGTGTCCACTATTCGTATAATTGTTTCCATAGCCACCATGCATCATTGGCCCCCTGTATTAGCTGGATGTCAAGAACGGTTTCCTAAATGGTGTTCTTGAATCTCCTATCTACATGGCCCAACCTGTTGGCTACAAGGACTATGTCCATCATGATTATGTTTGTTGCTTGCGAAAAGCCATTTATGGCTTAAAGCAGGCTCCTCGAGTTTGGTTTCAGTGGTTCAGCACTTACATACGCCAACTTGGCTTTCTTTGCAGCTTGGCTGCACATCATTATTTATTTTTTCTCGAGGTACTACTCTATTTTATCTCTTGGTTTATGTGGACGATATTATCCTTACAGGAAATGACTCTTCGGTTATTCGCAAGTTCATTGCTCGAACTGATAAAGAGTTTTCCATTAAGGACTTGGGCTCTTTACAATATTTTCATGGTTAAGAGGCTGAGTGTACTTCCTCGGGTTTTTTCTTGGGCCAGCCCAAGTATGCTTGTGATATTCTCCGTAGAGCTGGGATGACTGATGCTACTGCCGTCTTTATGCCATTTCTTTCGCTGTCTCAGCTTCACAATAGTACCAGTGGAAAGTTTGCAAATCCCACTCTTTATCGGTCATTGGTTGGTGCTCTGCAGTATCTCATCATCACTCGCCCGGATCTTGCTTTTGTGGTGAATTCCATTAGTTAGTACCTTCAGAATCATAGGGGTGATTACTTTGCTGCAACTACTCGTATTTTTCGCTATGTCCTCGGGACTAAGCGCTTTGGTTTGTCATTTCGCTCAGCTCGCTCTTCCGAGGTGTTGGGCTATTCAAATGTAGATTGGGCGCGTTGTCTCGAGACCCAATTTTACATATGGGTATGTCGTATTTCTAGGTGGCAACCTAGTCTCTTGGAATGCTAAGAAGCAAACCTTGGTTTCTCGTTCTAGTTCTCAGTCTGAGTATCGTACTGCAACAGAGTTGTGTGGTTATCTCACCTATTCCGTGATCTTCAATTTTCTCTCTCTAGTCCTCCGCTTCTGCTTTGTGATAACAACAATGCCATCTTTCCGGCTCAAAACCCTGTTGAACACAAGCGGGCAAAACACATTGACATTGATTATCACTTCGTTCGTGAGCAGGTTTCTTCAGGCAAGCTTCGTCTTCACCATGTTCCTACGTCACTCCAGCTTGCAGACATCTTCATGAAAGGATTGTCTTGTCCTCTGTTTGAGTCTTTCGAGTCCAAGCTTTGCATCTCTGAGCATCCGACACTTTGCTTGAGGGGAGGGGGTGTTAGGATAGCGAGACCGGTGATTGAGATATGATAGGATTGATATATATTTTCTTTCCTTTCAAACTCATTCTTGTAGCCTATAGAAACTGTACTAATCATCATAATAAAGCATCCAAACATTTAGCCTTTACGATTACACTATATTTGGCACAATAGGTTTCAGTATTGTTATTTTTACTCTCTCTGGTATAGAATAATTGACACTCTTACAACTGTCACACTTTTTTTTGAAAAGTAAAAATGAGTGGAGGAGATTGTATATGGAGGGTAAAAAGTAAATTGAGTGGATGAAATTAATCTTAATTTTTCCAAAAAGGGAAGGTGCCAATATTTAAATACCAAACAAAAAAGAAAAGAGTGTCAATATTAAAAAAATTGCGTTGGGTATGCTTTCAGGATGAAGTAGTGTGGCACATTATTATGAATATCTATAAAAAGAAAGTATGTCACAATTAAATGAACGGAGGAAGTAGTGTTTGTGACTTGAAGATGTAATAAAGATTGACCGTCATTAATTTTTATTCAGAGACTAAACTCAAAAACCTCATTATTGGTTTGTGATTAATCTACATACGTACCAAATTAAGTACCGTTTGAAAGTACATCAATGCTAGTACTACTAATTACTCACATTTTAAATGTTATAAACTTAATGCTACTGTGGTTAGTTAGGGAACTAAATTCAGAATATGTGAAGAAGAGTACTGAAACTCTTGTTAATGGTCAACTAAAAAATGAGAATAAATTTCTGGTTTTTATTATTGAAAATTTATGTGTAATTCTGTTGTACATACATAAAAGCACATGGATTCATAAATTATTTTGGGAAAATTCTTAAATTTCTCAGCTCAGAGACTTCACCAATTGCCTATGCCAAAGAAAGGTTGGGTGGTATTTCTGACGAAGCAAATATTGTGTAAAATTGAGACCACAATTAAAACATGCAAATTCCACTTACAGGTGATAGCTCCTACGATTTCAATTCTTTTGCCTGTAGGGACCGGAATAACCAAAAGCGGTAGTACTGTTGAAAATATTTTCAATGTGAGGAGAAAAGCGCAATCAAACCCTACGTTAACTCATTGCACACCACTAATTAACTTAACAAATAAATTCTCTCCATGAGAACACTCTACTTTTTTTTTTTCTTCCATCTTCTTTTCATGTAGAAAATAAGAGGAATACCGTGTCACTAGTAGAAAAACCTCTATTAAACGTACCATTAGAAGGCAGTTTCATTAATTTTTTGAGGAACCACCTTTGATTGAGATCCGAATGAGGTTTCGAACTCTGAACTACTTTCCAATCCGATTAAAGGCGGTTCAACATTGATTAAAGGTGGTTTTTGAGGAACTTTCTTTAGTTTACATCAATTAAAGGCAGTTCTATTATAGAACCACCTTTGATTGAGGTCCAGACAAAGTTCCGCACTTGGAACTACTTTCCGGTCCATTAAATTAAATATTTTTTTTGACTTGCTATAAAATAATATTTTAGTGTTTCACCCTTAAACATTTTCTAAGGGAAATCAGATTCCCCTCTGCCTCTGCTTCTTCCTCACCCCTGCGTATCACCCTCCTCCTTCACTTTTCAATCAGCCCCTCTGCCATCACCCCCATTTGCGCCACTGTGTCTTTAGCGCCGCTCCTCCACAAACATACTCTCCGTCATCCCGCGCCACCTCCGTCACCCCTTCGTCTCCAGCGCTCCCTTGGTCTGCCGCCAGTTCTCCCTTGCTCCACCACCAATTCTCCCTCGCTCCGCCACCACTCTGGTGAATTCCCCCCTGCCGTGAATTCTCCTCCGACGAGAAGCCTGCCCTCTGTCCAGATCTGGATCCAATTGGCCCTCTACCGCGCCGGGTGCCCTGTTCTCCACCGCGCCGGAAAGGCCTCCCATCTGTTTGTTTTCTTACTCTTCATTAAGTCGGGACTTGGGCTTCTGTTACATATTGGGTTAATGTTTTTTATTGTTTTATAGTTAGACAGATTTGGGTTGTTAATTAATGTTTTTTCTGTTTTATCTCTTAGTTTTCACATCTGATCTGTTTGGTTAGCTACCGGAAACCAATTCCTTTTTTTTGGAACCCCATACATAGGTTCCGAGTTCGGAACTTATTTCGAATCCACTTGAAGGTAGTTTTCCAAATTGCCTTTGATTGATTCAATCAAAGGCAGGAACAAAGAAGATACTTAAAAAGTGTCATCTCTGGTTCGGTAAAAGCCTTTAATAGGCCCTTTCTCCACTAGTGTGTGTTTGTATTCACGATCTTAGGGTACATTATATAGTGGTACAAAAGACATGTACAGACAAGGAAAAGGAAATAAAATCTAATTACAATTACAAGTAATATCTATATTTCTTAATACTCCTCAATTTGGAGCACGGGGATCAGAAATGCCCAACTTTCCAAGTTGTTAATGAAACTGATTCTGTTTGATAGCTTTGGTAAACAAGTCCGCGGGTTGATCTGAAATATGGATATGATGAGTAACAATAGTACCAGAATGTACAAGATCCTGGGCAAAATGACGTTCAACGGTACCATCAGACTTGAACTTGGTACGATAAACCCATTTGCATCCAATCGCAGTCTTATCTAGAGGTAGAGAAGCCAGAGTCCATGTCTTATTGTGATGAGAGCATTAATCTCATCAGCCATAACATCACGCCAATGAGCATGCTTCGATGCCTCAGAGTAAGTGGTGGAATTAGCACTAGAAGTAGCTGCACCCAAAAATCTAGAATGTGTACTAGAAAATTTATCATAATTTTACTAAATTAGTTTAAGGATAGAGAACACCTAAGAATAGTGATGATGCAGGAGTGATTGTAGCAATGGGAGGGCTTCTAAGTATGCAGGAGGTTGACGATCAAGAACACTCTGTCCGCAAGGAGGCAGCTCGGCGGCAGGAGGCAGCACGGGGATAACCAGCGAGGCAGGCAGCGGAGCGGGTAGGGATCGATGGTAGTCAGCGGAGGCCGGAGCAGGGGACTCCACAGCAGTCGGTGGTATAGGAAATTCTGGTGCATGAGGTGCGTAAGGGATGTCATCCGGTGGTACGTGCGGTGCGTTAGAAACTAGATTGGCCGGCGGTAGTGTAAACCGGTGATCTGGGCCGAAAGCCATGTCCATCGACAATGGTTTTGGGGCCGGTGAGGTGGCCATCGTGGGGTAAGCTTCTGGGATTGGTGGTGAGGTGATGCACTGCTAGTATGCATTAGTGAAGCCAATTACGGAGAATCTGGGGTCGCAGCGTACGAAAACTGCTCTTCAAAGATGTCAGCATCCTGACTGTTGAAAAAGGTACGAGATTCCAAATCATAAATGCAATAGCCTTTTTGGTGTAGGTGTGACCTCTCAATCAAAGAGCTGAGAGTTGCTAAGCCTAGCCCAACATTATCCTGCCAAACTTCGGTCCAACACAACAAATAGGCAGGTACATCGAACACATGAATCATAAGTCGTGGCAGAGAACGTAGGCCGGGGAAAATGGGACAAGTAGCGAACACAAAGGCCACGACTGAGAAACGTGGGAGTAGTGGCATGACCATGATCTCAAAGTTCTAAAAAAAGGGAATGGCAAAGGGAATGAGCCTATAAATACAACAAGCTCTATAGGATCTAAGGTAAGAGGTATAATAGAGAGAAATTCTGTTACTTGAAGAGAGGATTGATTTGATTGTCGGAGTCGCTCTCCTGGAATCATTTTCAGGACCACATTTGCAGGTAAATGAATCAAAGCATGTGAACCTAGAAGAGGCTACCTGGACAAGCTACCACATCATTAGTTCCGTCAGTGGGGAACACATTTTTTTCCTTTTATTATTAGGCTGCTCAGGTAAGAAATATCATTCACTAGAAGCGCAAAAAGCCACAACCATCAGTCACAAGAACTAATGCTGGGACAAGATGAAGGAACAAACCACCAGTAACATCACACACCCAGTATAGAGAAATAATTTAGTAAAGAAGAAATATAAGAAGAGGAAGAGGAGGCAGAATCTCCAAACAGTGATAAGGAAAAGCAAGCGTTCGCAGCATTCTTAGAGGGGAACATGGTGGATCTGTATGATCAATTCTTGAAGACTCTGAGGCAAAAACCACTGAGGCCAGAGAAAAGGAAAAATCAAGAATGTGAACGTCTTTATGATGAGGAAGAGCTGCGTAACATTGTCGCAGAAGATGACATGGATAAGTTGCCTCTCGCACCACATTTACGAGACTTACGGATGCCTAAAGATTTCAATATCTCACTACATGTTAAAGTTTATGATGGTACCACGGATCCAAAAGAGTTTTCATATAGAAACAGTATGAGATTCCGGATGCGTACATAGAACTAGTTTGCAAAGCAATTCCTATCTTTCTATCATACACTGCAATTACGTGGTATGAAGACCTTCAACACGGAAGTATCAAGTCTTGGGTACATTTGTCAGATTTATTTTTGGGACGTTTCTATCAAAAGTAGAAGTTCACTAGAACGATTGGGGATCTCAACAATATAGCACAGCGAAGCAATGAAAGCCTCGTAGAGTACCATAGCCAGTTCATCACGGAAAGCCTGCAAGTTCAAGATTTGTCATTTCAATCATCATTAGGTGCTTTTATGAGGGGCATGAAATTCAGAGAGTCTTACAAGGAGCCGATGAAGGATATGCTAGAAATCCCAAGGGAATTGGAAAAAAATGATCGAGCGGCATGTGCTAACAGAGGAAGCAAATAATCGAAAGATAAAGAAGAAACGGGGTGAAAAGCAAACAATGGATGATTCATAAAAATTGTGGCCTAAAAAAGGAAAGGTAAACACTACTTTCAGAAGAGAAGAACAAGGCTCACAGGGTTCGCCATTTTAAGATACACCCCTGGCAAAGACTAGAAAAGAAATATGGCTAGCGAATAAAAATCTATTCTGAGAACCAGTAACAATGATAGCATCGCTAGAAAAAATATCCGAGAGTTTTATTGTGTCTTTCACAAAGATCATGGCCATGACATAGAGTACTGCAGGGACCTAAGGAGATAGATCAAAGAGAATATGAGGAATGGAAACTAGGGACAGTATAGAAAGGAAGCAACAACTCAGTATGAGACACAAGCAAGACACAAAATCCATCTCCACGAAACCAAGGTACTGCAGGGACAATGGCTAAGAATAAAAAAATGACGGCGGCTGTAAAATACAATGATAGCGTGGATAACGAAGCACCAGAGACAATTATTTTCTCTATACACGGTTCCACAGATTCGCTGCCTAACAATGCGTTGAAGGCCATGGAAAGTACTCTCCTCCACAAGAACCAGTTGATAAAAGGCTCCACTCAAATGAAGCAATTACCTTCAACGAAGAGGATGCAGTACCCAACGCCTCATCGCACAATGATCCAATGGTCATCATAGCAAAAATTAGAAATGCAATTGTGTACAGAGTTTTTCTAGATGACGGTAGTGCGGTCGAGATACTATTTGTCTATTGCTTCGGTAGGTTGGGCTTCAAGAGAATAGGTTTAAAAAGGTCTACATCTTCGCTGGTCGAATTCATGGGGCGAGCGGAAACACCTTTAGGAAATATACAGTTGCCCGTGATGATTGGGGAAAGCGTGATGAATTGCACAATCATGTGCGACTTTGTGGTTATAGATGCCCCAAGTACATTCAATGCTATAATTGGAAGTTCATGGATGAACAGAGCTAAGGTAATATGGTCCCCTTATCACTTGGTAATAAAATTCTTAACCCTAGTCGGAGTAGCAACAATTAGAGGAAACCAACAAGCAGCCAGTCAATGCATGGTTATAGCAATGAAGGTAGGAAGGATAGGATAAAAGGAAAAGCTGGTTAACACTATTTCAGGAGGAGACTTGCTAGAGCAATCCTATGAGTCAGTGGACCTAGATGAAGAAACGAAGTTAGTAAACCTAGATGCCGAAAATGACTCGAGATGTGTAAAGATTGGAAAATTTCTTCCAGTTTAAGAAAAAACAAAGGTAATCCAAATCTTGCAAGGCCACATGGATATGTTCACATGGGACGTACAAAATATGGGAGGGGTAAGCTTAAACATCACTACCCATTCGTTGAATGTCAGTAGCTCAGCTAAACCGATCAAGTGGAAACAGCGTTGCTTTGCCATTGACAGATAAAAGGCTATCAAGGAAGAGGCCACATCACTGTTACAAGCTAGCATGATAAGGGAAGTCATATACCCAACATGGTTAGCAAACTCGGTTATGGTGAAGAAGTCAGACTGTGCTTGGAGGATGTGTATTGACTTCACGAACATGAAAAAACATATCCAAAGGATTCTTATCCTCTTCCAAAGATCAATCAACTGGGGGAAGTGATCTCAGGACATGAAATCTTAGCTTTCCTGGATGCATACAAAGGATATCATCAAATACTGATGAACCCGAATGATGAAGAGAAAACAACCATCATAACCCGAAATGTTTTGTTATGTGAAGATGCCTTTCAGGCTCAAGAACAAGGGAGTAACGTACCAGGGGGGGTGATTGACAGGGCATTCAGAAACCAAAATATGCAGAAATGTTAAAGCATACGTTGACGATATGGTGATCAAGAGTAAGAAGGTAGGAAACTTCCTTGATGACTTGAAAGAAATGTTGGACAGTTTGAAGGACATAGGGATGAAACTTAACCCTAAAAAGTGTATAATCAGAGTGGGGGCAGGGAAGTTCTTGGGGTACAAGCTATCCTCAAAGGGTATAGAGGCTAACCCAGATAAAATACAAGCCATAATGAATCTTCCCCAGCCAAGAACAGTTAAAGAAGTACAAATATTAATGGGATCATTAGTGGCACTCAGTCATTTCATATCAAAGGTTGCGGAAAAGAAATTTTCACTCTTCGAAGTACTTCAAAAGCGAGAAAAATTAGTTGGAGCGAAGATTGTTAGACAGTATTGGAGGGGTTAAAAGACCAGCTACGAACATTGCCAACGCTGAAGTCGCCCACGCCGGGAGAAACATTGTACTTATACTTAGCAGCCTCGCAAAACGCTGTCAGCTCTGTGTTAGTTCACTTGGAAGGGCAGAGACAGGTTCCGATTTCTTACATCGGTAGAATCCTGCAAAAGGCGGAGACAGCTTACATGCATGTAGAAAAGCTAACCTTTGCTTTGGTCTATTAGGCACGAAGATTGAGAACTTATTTTCATAGCCATAGCATAGTAGTTTACACAGGGTTTCCAATCAACAACATCCTCTCTAAACCGAAGTCTTCAGGCAGACTGGCAAAATGGGCTCTGGAACTAGGTCAATTTGAAATACAATTTCAACCTAGAACACCAATCAAAGCTCAAGCATTAGAAGACTTCATTGCCAAAATGTCAAGTGAAGAAGCACAGAAATCGAGCATCTATCAGAGCTTCACAATTGACAAAGGTAAGAAAAAATGGGAGCAAGTGGCTGGGATGTTGTTCGTTGATGACGCATCAAGCAAAGAAGGATGCAGAGCATGGCTGCTTTTAGTGGACCCAAATGGGAGTGAGCACAGACACTCATTGCATTTCAATTTCTTGCTGACCAACAATGAAGCAGAATACGAAGCTCTAATTCGTGGAATGGACCTCGCGATCAGAATGAAAGTAGGAAGTGTCCAAGTATCCAATGACTCTCTAATTGTAGTCCAGCAAGTGCGAGGTTACTATGAGGTACGAGAAGACAAGTTGATGAATATCTGGTGAAGGTGTGACAGTTCATAGCTCAGCTTGACTATTTTGACATAAAACACATCCCGTGATGCAAAAACACACATGCGAACGCATTAAGCAAACTCGCGACTGCAGGGTTTGATTCCTTTTCTAAACAAGGGGATGTCATCATAGAGGTTGTCCCAGTTAGAAGCACCATATCAACGAAGGTTCTAACAATACAAAAAGATGAGACAAGCTGGATAAACCTGGTAATGGATTTCTTTGCAAAAGGGATGTTGCTAGAAGAAAAGGTAGATGCTAGAACGTTTAAATTGCATTCCTCTAATTACACTTATGAAAATGGAATGTTGTACAAAAAAAGGTTTCTTGTCCCCATGGATAAAATGTGTAGGGCCAACAAAGGCGACTGAGATCTTAAAAGAGGTTCATGAAGGCTTATGTGAAATGCACCAAGGAGCCAGAACGATAGCTAGAAAGATAATCAGAGAAGGGTACTATGGGCAACTATGTTTAATGATGCACACAACTTTGTTCTCAAATGTTGGAGCTACCAAATCAATGCTTCACTGTTGCATACGCCACAATCAACTTTGATAGGAATCTACGAAGCCTTGTCATTTGACAAGTGGGGGATACACTTAGTGGGACCATTCCCAAGAGGAGAAAACAACGCTAAGTTTCTCATTGTAGCGGTTGATTACTTCACAAAGTAGGTCGAAGCTAAGCCATTATGACGTGTTACAGGCGAAGCCACTAGAAAATTTGTATGGAAAAACATCGTGTGCCGCTACGGGGTGCTGCAAACTGTTGTCACGGATGTCACAGATAACGACAAACAATTCACAAGTACGGTGTTTAGTGACTGGTGTTTGAGGCTTGGGATTACTCCAAAGTTTACCTCCGTGGCACATCCTCAAGCTAATAGCCAAGTGGAAGTGACAAACATGACCATATTTCAGGGGATACAAAAGCGTTGGAAGGGAATCAAACAAGATGGGTGGATGAGCTACCGAACACGCTATGGTCGTATAGAACAACCATCTGACAGCAAATAGGGAAGATGCCATATGCTTTGGTGTACGGCCACAAAGCAGTCATACCCATGGAAATTGGAAATTCAAGTCTCAGGATAAGCAATTATAAGGAGATGGACAATCCAGATGTGTTAAAGCTGGATCTAGACAAACTAGATGAGCAAAGGAGCTTGGCAAGTATCACGGAAGCTAAACACAAAGAAAGAGTGGCAAGAGCGTACAATCAGAAAGTGAAGGAAAGGCGATTCCAGATTGGGAAACTTGTGCTAAGGAAGAACAAGGCTAGCCTTGCTGAAGTGCGAGGAAAACTATGTCCAAAGTGGGAATAACCATACAAAGTCATGAAAGCTCATAAGTCCAATAGTTATGAGTTGGAAAGAATGGATGGAACAACCCTCCCGAACACGTGGCATGTGACTAACTCAAGAAGGTTTTATGTCTAAAAGAAAAATGACGATTAACTACTTCTAAAGACACAAGTACATTATCCTTGTTGTTGCTTTAGTATCACTGTTTCACCGCGATATCATCGCCATCCTACATATTTAATATAAAAACCCACTTTGCTGGACCATGACTACACTTCTTATTTTTACTATTTTTACTAAGACTTGACAAAAAAAAGTTTAATAGCGGGCTATGGATCCTGCATTCCCCTTAACATTCTCAAGCTTTAGATCTTGCAAGTCAAACAACAGCATCTTTCAAAATTGGTGATGCTTGCGAGCTGTAGATCTTGCAACTTCGTGAATCAAACAAACGCAAGCTATAGATCTTGCTCAAATATTGATACTGGCAAGCTTTGGATCTTGCGGTTTCATGAATCTCACAACTTACAGGCCATAGATCTTGTACAAATGAGGATGCTTGTAGACTCTGGATTTTGTAACTTTGCAAATCAAACAAACACAAGCAATATATCTTGCTCAATTTGCAAAACCGGAAAACTTTTGATCTTGCAGCTTCGTAAACTAAACAAGTTGCAGGTAATAAATCTTGCAACATAAAAAAAGCAAGAAATGCATTTAGGCAGATACACCTACAAAGCGCAAGATTGCAAATGATCGATAAATGTGGTAGCAAAACAGATAGGAAAAAATCGTTAGCAATACAGAGACAAGTCTTAAACCCCAAAGGCAACAAAACATATAAACGATCATATCATCTATAGCAACAAACAAGACACACTATCTACATTTGGAAGAGCGTGATGGTCCAGAAGTAGAAGAACCATTGCGACGATGATTTGGTTCAGCCTCGTAAGAAGGGCGCTCAGTTTTATGAGAAGTTCATACACCACTGTACGGACATTGATCAGCTCTGTGGTGGCTCTTTTCTGCCTCACGCTCCTTGCTAATTAAGTGATCATATTTCCACTGCATATGTAAGTAGGCTGGGTGGCGGGTCGTACCTATTCATCACATACGATCAAGATGTTTGGCATAATAGGCCTTGAAGTCAGTTATAAAACAAAACTCTTCGCGATCCAAATGTATACTCATAACGTTCACTGTTTCCTTGTAGTGTTCTATTCTCGCCCTTAGATTCTGAACTTTCTCTTCAAGACAACGAATATGAGATCGGACAACGTCAAATCTAATTCTTCAGTTGCTGCTACCAACAGTTAAATCACCATGGCTTGAGGTATGCCATAACGATGAAGGAGGAACTTGAGGTTGATTCTTGTAGTCAGTGCAAGCTTGCTCTAACTGATGAACATACGAATCAAGACGATTACATTCAACATGAAGATCTTCATTTTCTCCTCGAAGCTATGTGTTTATGGCAATCTGTTCCTTAAACTTATTTTGCCATCAAAAGGTAAAGGATGTCAGGTGCTCAGTTTCATCTTGTTTCTTCTTAAGCTTTTTGAGCATGTCATCAATACGGCCACATTACTTATCAATAATCAGCATTTTCTGATGGGCTTCACTAGCCTTACTCGCGATACACTCCCTAGCCTCCATTTGTTGTTAGAGCATCTTTGCAAGGTTCAATTGCTGACGGTAAATGAGGTAATTTTGTTCTCTCAGGATGCTTCACAGAACTCACAAAGCATCTTGAGTTTCCTTCACAACCATACCCCATTTCTTTTCAAGATCATCAATACCCAAGAGCATATACTTCAAGTGGATACCTAAATAGAGAGCCCAATTTTGAACACAAACATGAAGGTTAAGCGATTGGATATATGGGCCATCAGACTCAAAATTGACTAACCTACAAAAAATGTCCTTCCCAAGTGATTCAACATTGTATCCATTGGGAATAAACTTGCTGTAGGGGCAATTTGTAGATGAAGATGGAGGGACAGAAGGAAAAGGAAGTTGCCACCCAATATATAGGGGAAGTGACTCCACTCGTGTAAAATGGTCAGCGGAAATGGCCACTACACATTCTTCGGTAAACGATTGAGTAGCACGATGCAAACTGATGGGGTTCAGTGAGAGGGTCATTACATCCTATAAAATCAAAGCTTTTTAGAAATTTATCATCAATCAAAATGTTGAAACCTGCACACGAGTAAGGCTGATAAGAAAATGTGGGACAACAAGCATATCAACTCTTATAAATAAATCTGTGCGAATAACGAATACAAACACCAATATATTATTTTAAGAGTACAACCCAACAACCCAATGTATATGAGGAAATACTAATAATTAACTAACTTTGGGGTTAGGGGTAGGCGGAACTGGAGCAGCAATTGCAGAGGCACTTTCGTTAGGCTGTTGAGTGAAATCACCACTGATGGCTTGAAGGAGAGGAGTTTCAGTACTTGCATTACTAACGTTAGCATCTGGATCAATAGTCGCAACATCATCACGAGGCTTAAAGGGAAGTTCTTCAGAATAATCAGCCTCACACTCTTTTAGCTCAGCTAATGATGAGAGACTAGCGAGATGTGAAAGCAAGGCGAATAGATGACCCCCATCAGTGACCTTATCTATGAAGGTTTGATTCAGGTCGGCCCTCTTACTTTCTAGAGTCTCAATGCACTTCACTATCATGAGCGCGCTTTTGCAGTCACACAAGGGATTCCACCAAAAAGTTCGAGCGCGCTTTTGCAGTCACACAAGGGATTCCACTATCGTGAGCGCGCTTCACGGCCTTGCAATACCCGACGATTCGAGCATCCTTGGAGACATCCTCAAAAAGTTTATAAAAGGACTTTGTCTTGCATAGTTGGTCCACCAAAAATTGAGGATATTCAGTGGAAGCAGGTCCATTGGTACGCATATCATCTAATTGAAAACGAAGCTCAGAGGATTCCACCCCCCACAAGCCCTGCACTCTCCCTAGCAGCGCTCACCTCTTCTTCGCAAGCTTTCATCTTCTCCTTAGCAACCTTCACTTTCTCCTCAGCAGCTTTCAATGAGCTCTCCAACAACGAAAGCTTAATCTCCAGAGATTTTTATTTCTCCACCATTGAACCATCAGCGGGAATATGCTTGGATAAATGCTTGCTCGCAACTTTTCAGGCCCTCGACAACCTTACAAGTGTACAACACAGGGAACGAATTTACTCACTATGTTATAAATGACGGAGTAATATTCAAGACAGGTGGCTCAAGGAAAATTGCAGCCTTACCGCATCTAGTGTGTCGGGTAGTGAAAGGCCAAAATAAATATTAGAAAGTACCTCATGAGCTAGGGAGTCTTCAGTTCTCTCTGTAATTTCCAAAGCAGTTTGGTTGCGACGCCCATTTTTAAGTGGAAGAACAGGATAACCCGAAGAACCGTTGCTCCGATCCCTCTTGTGCTTCTTTTCTTTCTGCGGGTTCAGAGTTCAACGATCGCTAGTTTTCCCATCATCAGTTTTTTATCCTCAGAGCTGGTGATGATCAGCTGCAGAGAAGTAGATCTGGCACCACCAACATTCACTTCGTCGTCATTTAAAATTGACAGATCAATGTCATCTTTTGTGAGATCAATGTCTGTCTCAATAAGAAACATCATAGGTCAAAAAAACTCACACAAAAAATAGTGATACAACCTGCTACAAAATACACATCGTAATATAGGCAAATAAGACACCTTCAGTGTCAGAGTCGGCATGGCAAAGGTGTTGCGAAGCGTAGCCACGATCGACGTCTCCTTCGTATAACAAACACTCAAGTTAGGAAGCTTAGATTTAGGAACTTTGTAGTTCCATGAAGGTACATCAGACTGAGGAGTTTGTTTGCCTTTAATAAAAAAATAGCACCTACGCCAATCACCAACATTACTGGGGAAGCCACTTACAAGCTCTACCCTAGAAATCACAGGATATAGGATGAATTCGTCCATGGTATTCTTCACTTTTCGAAGGTGGTAGAAATTGCGAAATAATTCCATCATGAAAGGTATGTTCGCATTTTCACACACGCAAAGAAAACCCATCATAACAGCAATGCCCATAGGATGAAATTGGGCCAAAACAATCTTCTATGAGCGAAGCAGTGCAATCACATGTTCGGAAAGTGGAAAATAAAGATGAAGTTCAAATATTCTAGGTAGCAAGATATATAGCCAGGAGGAGGGTTGCAAACAAACTCAGATTTAGAAGGCGAACAAAGCTTATAAGTAGACAGAAAAGGAAAGAAGTTCTTTAAGTCGTTCACATAGGATATGGTCAAAATACTGGGAAGGATAGAGGATACGAAAACATGGTCGGAATCCCCGGCGGAAGCAACATCTTCTACGTGGGAGATACCATGATTAAAAGAAGACACGGAGGTCCCAAAATGAGGAAGCGATAATCTTAGTTAAAATACAATAAAAGAAAATCTTCTACAAAAGGGATTTGTAGAAATAGGCCGAAGAAGATGATCAGAAGTAAGTCACATAGACAACCAAAATTAGAGAAAAAGAACACAGTAGAGGTAGGAGAAATAATTCAAACAAGGGAACTTACCCTAGAAATATCTGAGGCTGGATTACGCACAGAAGATTTGGGAATTAGTACAAGAAAGACAAATTTTGGGCAATGCAGATGAGAAGTTGAAGCGAGAAGGAAGAAGATATGGACAACAAAAGGAGCAAATAAAGAGGAAAACCATAGTAATAATGAGTATCTGACAAAAAGCAAAGTGCATTTTTTGCTTATATCAAGGCAAAATCGGTATATGAACATACAACGCATTGATTAGGGCTACATTCAATTCTTCGTTACAAATTCCCCATTTAAGAGATATAGCGTTAACAAACGTCACCGAATTTTGGACTGGAATACTGAATAACGGGGAGAAAATTGCGGAGTTCAAATACAAAATCACCGAAAATACTACCTTGGCAGGATGAGCCCAAAAATTCAAAAAATTAAATTCGAAGAGCGATAGAAGAGAAAATTAGAGCCAACAAGACTACATCACTTCGCAAGGGTGAAAGTAGCTTCCTCATCACGAACATCCTTTACAAATAGTAACATCATTTGCACTCAGACTACAAATACCATCATCGCTTAGTTTCTTGTAATATTCATGGCTACGAGGGGCTTATAGTGTAGGGGTGGCTCAGCAATCAAAGGGCTGAGAGTCGCTAATCCCAACCCATCATTATCCCGCCAAACTTCAGTCCAACATAACGAACAAGCAGGTGCAGTAAACATAGGAATCACAAGTCATGGCAGAGAATGTGGGCCGGGGAAAATGGGACACGCAACGAACGCAAAGGCCACGACTGAGGAATGTGGGAAAAGTGGCATGGTCACAATCTCATAGCTCTAAGAACAGGGAATGAAAAAGGGAATGAGCCTATAAATACAACAAGCTCTGTAGGCACTAAGGTAAGCGGTATAATAGAGAAAATTTTTATTTCTTGAAGAGAGGATTGACTTGATCGTCGAAGTTGCTCTCCTGGAATCACTTCTGAGACCGCATTTGCAGGTAAAGGAATCGAAGCAATTCAACCGAGAAGAGGCTACCTAGACAGGCTACCACATCACTTTCTTTCCGACAGGGTATCCAAGAAACAAACATGGGCGACTTCCTAGAGAAAACTTGTCATGAAATCTGGGAATGTAAGAAGAAAAACAAAGGCATCCAAATACCCGCAACAACTTGTAATTTGGAGCACGTACGTAGAGTAACGTAAATGCTGTTCGACCATTGGGTTGCTTTGTCAGTGTCCAGTTAATCAGATAAGCAGTAGTGAGAATATATTCTCCTAAAAAATCAAAAGGCATATTAGCTTGAAAACGCAAAACACAAGTCACATTTAATAAATGACGATGTTTGCGCTCTACACGACCATTCTGCTGTGGTGTATCAACCATAGATGTTTTTAAAAAATACCGGATTCAACAAACATCTAGCTTTGGACCAACATTGGCAAATTATATGTGCGATACCAAAGCTAAGGCAAAAGCTATGTGCGATTAGGGCTACATTCAATCTTCGTTGGTCCAAAGCTAAGGCAAAAAAATACCAGACGCAATTTTATTATATTATATTTTCATTAAAACCATAGAATAAGGAACTTCATTTGATTCTGTGTGGTGGAAATCATCGGTCCGATGAAGCTTATCATAAAGGTATAAATGGAAATACTAATATTAATGACGGACGACGTTGCCCTTTCATCCGGTCATTCCTAAATCGGAACATCTTGGTCATGAAAGTGTGAATAAGGTTAGGGTATCTTTAAATTTGAATTTCCACATATCCCACATTAATGGAGGGAGCTTATATTTAGTTCAAAAATTAAGAACTTGACCCATACGTGGACGTGAACCGGTCCATACCGGAAGGTACCAACCTTTCCATTTTCGTTCAAACTTATAATCATTGAGAATGATTACATAAAAGGCATGATCCCATGGAAACTTATCTCGGTCAACTTCTACAAAATAAGCCTTTGTCTACTTATAAGTAACCACCTATAATTTACTCGACACCACGTACATGCGCTTTCTAAAATCTGATGGAAGCAATTTTATTATATTCTATTTTCAATAAGACTATAGAATAAGGAATTTCATTTGATTTTATGTGGTGGAAATCATCGGTCCAATAAAGCTTATCATAAGGGTATAAATGAAAAATACTAATACTAATGACGAATGACGTTGCCCTTTCATCCGGTAATTCCTAAATTGAAACATCCTGGCCATAATAGTGCGAATAAGATTAGGGTAGCTATAAATTTGCATTTCCACATATCCACATTAGCAGAGGGACCTTATATTTAGTTCAAAAATTAAGAACTTGACCCCTTACGTAGACGTAAAATCGGGAACTGGTCAATACCAGAAGTAACCTACTATTCCATCCTCGGTCAAACTTATAATAACGAGAATGATTACAAAATAGGTGTGATCCCATAGAAACTTCTCCTAGTCAACTTCTACCAAATAAGCCTTTGTGTACTTATAAGTATCCATATATAGTTTACTCTACACCACGTACAAGCGCTTTCTAAAATTTGATGGACGCAATTTTATTATATTCCATTTTCATTAAAACCATAGAATAAGGAATTTAATTTGATTTGATGTGGTGGAAATCATCGGTCAGATGAAGCATATCATAAAGGTATAAATGGAAATACTAATACTAATGACGGACGATGTTTCCCTTACATCCGGTCATTCCTAAATCGAAACATCTTGGTCATGACAGTGTAAATAAGATTATGGTATCTCTAAATTTGTATTTTCACACTCCACATTAGCAGAGGGACCTTATATTTAGTTCAAAAATTAAGAACTTGTCCTGTACGTGGACGTAAAATCGTGAACCGGTCAATACCAGAAGTAACCTACTATTCCATCCTCGGTCAAAATTATAATCGTCGAGAATGATTACATAACAAGCGTAATCCCATGGAAACTTCTCCTAGTCAACTTTTACCAAATAAGCCTTTGTCTACTTATAAGTAACCATCTATAATTTACTCTACACCACGTGCAAGAGTTTTCTAAAATTTGATGGACGTGATTTTTATTATATTATATTTTCATTGAAACCATAGAATAAGGAACTTCATTTGATTCTGTGTGGTGGAAATCATCGGTCCGATGAAGCTTATCATAAAGGTATAAATGGAAATACTAATATTAATGACGGACGACGTTGCCCTTTCATCCGGTCATTCCTAAATCGGAACATCTTGGTCATGAAAGTGTGAATAAGGTTAGGGTATCTTTAAATTTGAATTTCCACATCTCCCACATTAATGGAGGGAGCTTATATTTAGTTCAAAAATTAAGAACTTGACCCGTACGTGGATGTAAAACCGTGAACCGGTCCATACCGGAAGGTACCTACTTTTCCATCCTTGGTCAAACTTATAATCATCAAGAATGATTACATAACATGCATGATCCCATGGAAACTTCTACCAGTCAACATCTACCAAATAAGCCTTTGTCTACTTAAAAGTAACCATCTATAATTTACTCTACACTACGTACGCGCGCTTTCAAAAATCTAATGGACGCAATTTTATTATATTATATTTTCATTAAGACCATAGAATAAGGAATTTCATTTGATTCTATGTGGTTGAAATCATCGGTCCGATGAAGCTTATCATAAGGGTATAGATGGAAATACTAACACTAATGACAGACGACGTTGCTCTTCATCCGGTCATTCCTAAATCGGAATATCTTTGTCATGACAGTGGGAATAAGATTAGGGTATCTCTGAATTTGCATTTCTACATCTCCCACATTAGTGGAGGGACCTTATTTTTAGTTCAAAAATTAAGAACTGGACCCGTAAGTGGACGTAAAATCATGAACCGGTCCATACCGGAAGGTACCTACTTTTCCATCCTCGGTTAAACTTATAATCATAGTGAATGATTACATAAAAGGCGTGATCCCATGGAAACTTCACCCAGTCAACTTCTACCAAATAATCCTTTGTGTACTTATAAGTTACCTTTTATAATTTATTGGGATAAGTGCCAATATAACCCTATCTACTTGAGTAAGTGCCAATATAACCCATGATAATTTTTAGTGCAAATATAACCCTAACTAGTTAATGAAAGTGCCTATATAACCCTCAGACCCCATTTCTGGCATTGACCTCAATTTTTCAGCATTGACTCTATGTAAATTGACCAAAATACCCTTTTGGCTAACTCTAAAATTGGGTGGACAAGTTTACCCTCATAGTTATCCGGAACGCTATAGTTCGTTGAAATTATGTAGAGTTATATCAGCACATTATGCAATCTTATTGGGTTATATCTGCACATTCCAATGTTTGTAGGGTTATATCAGTACAATTCTAATGTTTGTTGGGTTATATCAGCACATCCTTAAAATTTATAGGGTTATATTGGCACTTTCACTAACTATATAGGGTTATATTGGCACTTTCGAATATTGAAAGGTTATATTGACACTTATGTCAACTACGTAGGGTTATAAAAGCACTATTTTCTAATTTATTCTACACCACGTACATGCAGTTTCTAAAATCTGATGGATGCAATTTTATTATATTCTATTTTCATTAAAACCATAGAATAAGGAATTTCATTTGATTTTATGTGGTGGAAATCATCGCTCCGATGAAGTTTATCATAACGGTATAAATGGAAATACTATTACCAATGACGGACGACGTTGCCCTTTCATCTGGTTATTCCAAAATCGGAACTTCCTGGTCATGACATTGTGAATAAGATTAGAATATCTCTAAATTTGCATTTCCACATCTCCCACATTAGTGGAGGAACCTTATATTCAATTCAAAAGTTAAGAACTTGACCCGTACGTGGACGTAAAATTGTGAATCGGTCCATACCAGAAGGTACCTACTTTTTCATCCTCGAATAAACTTATAATCATCGAGCAGGCTGAAATGCAGGCTCATCCGAAATGTTAACGGGCTGAAATGGTGAGGCCCTTAGTCAATTATGCCAATATCGGTCTGAGGTCGGAGACAATGTTGGATAAGGCGACTTGATAGCGGAATCGCTATGTCCAAGTTGTACCTAATTTATGCAGCCCATCTATTATACATAGAGCCCATCTACGGAGCCCATCTAATATACCTTATTCATGGAACCCATCAATAACACTGCGATGTTATGGTGATATCGGTAACCTATCGCATGCATCGACAATGGTGAAAATTTGCACTTACCGCGGTGGACAACACAAGGTCCCAAAACGACATCGTTTCAAAATGGCTATAAATAAAGGGTCTCCCAGAATCTGTTTAGGCCCCCCATTTCTAGGTTTCCCTCAAATACCAAGTGTCTATCCACCCTTTCCTCTTCTCTTTCAACAAAGGTATGGATTTCTATTCATGTGTAATGCCTGAGTTTTTTAAATTCTTACTCTTAATTAATCCAAGCTTTATGAATGAGTTGTATTTTTACTTATGTAGTTTTTACTTAGATTTGTTAGAGTGAGAATTTTTTGTACATGTGAACCTAGGATACGTTGTTCTTGTTTGTGTTAAGATGTTTTTGGTTAATTTTGTCTTCTTAATGCATTTTTTGGTTGCTGGGTTGTTGGGTTTCTATATTTCGTAATGCAGTCTTTGACCCATGACAGATCGGTCTTCATTCGCATCTTGTTCAATATATGATTGCATCATCGCACATTCTTATCTGTTGTTGTTGCATTAGCCACACAGTTGTACACATTTATATATTGATAATACTGATGTCTTTGCGATCTCGCATGTAGGCATTTTACTCAACTGTTTATCCATGTTTTCAACCTCGGTTTAATGTATGTCATGATGTTGGTCTTGCCGAGTAAGCGGCGGCCTCGCTATAACATGTCGACCTTACCGCTGGTATAAACTGATATTTTTCTACGACACACTACCGACTTTTCAAGTTTTGTTAATAAACATATTGTTCACTTCATACAGGTATAATGGCTGATAAAAGATACTCCAGACGGCCATTTTTTGAGGTATTTTACCATTTCACATCATATACTAATACATTAGCACAATACTGTATCTCAAATAATTTAAATTTGTATTAATTATACAATTCTCTGCACAAAGGAGAAACCCTGAACCGGTTGTCTTCAACATTGAAGACCATACAATGGCTTCGGATTGCCCACGTTTACAATGCACCTTGAAGCAACAAAACTTTGGGAAAAGCCCAACTTTGGTAATGAGTGAAACTTTCCAATAACTAAAATCGTTAAATTATTTCATTTTCAGTTAATACTATTTGTTTATAATTGCATATATTTGTTTATAATGATTTTTTTATTAGTACATCCCGATTGAAATTGTACCACTTCTGCCGAAGGCAAAGACCCTCATTGTGGTAAGGTGCTACGGTAAAGAGTGGCGCATGACCTACTCAGGCCAAGGGAAGATCAAGGCCCTGTTCCCAAAGGGTTTTTCCGAGTTCCTTTCCGACAACAACCTGCACATTGGGGACACCTTGTCTTCGAGATCCAGGAAGCTGGGGGGCTGGTTGTCTTCAAGGTTATCATAATTCGAGGGGATTGAGTTTATTGTAATTTTGATTATAATATTGGAAAACTAGGACATTTATTATTCATATTCGAACTATTATGTATTAATTAATTTGTAAGGAGGTTATTGCAAACAAGATTTTTCGAACAATTTTACAACCTATTTTTAACAATATGTTATTGTCAGTGCGTGATTTTGAAAAAAAATTCCAACCGTACCTTTCAAAATATTTTTATGGTGGTTGTGGTTTCCCCTACTAATTATACAACCATTTTCAATTGTAACACAACAAAACAGACTTTTTATAATTTTTTAATAATAAAATTAAATAATACACCTCGTTATTCCTTCTCAACTTAACTTCGAAATGTTCTACATTTAATTATATGCGACAACTGTCCTTCATCTCACGTTCTGTCGGTAACATCGACATAACACGCGAGTTCGGCAACAACTTTTAATACATGAATACGATGTCGCACACACCTCGGTAATATTATTTACCTCATTTTAAAACCTTTTACTTCAGTTAAAATTATGACTGAGGTAAAAAACTAATTTTTTTACCTCATTTTTTATAACCGAGGTCATAAATATCTTTTACATTAAAAAATGAGGAAAAAGAACTTTTCACCTCTGTTTTTGGAGCTAAGCCAAAAATCCGAGGTTAAAAGGGTGAATTATAGGCTCATTTTCTTGTAGTGATTATCAGCACGGACTGGGTAAACGGTGCGCCCATACTGTGTCCTGATCAAAGCACAAAATTCTATAAATCTAGAAGCTACATCTGACTTTTCCACTAATAAATAAACCCAAACAACTCGGGAATAATCATCAACTATATTTAAAAAATAAAATGCACCACTAGATGGTGAACTATAATGCCCCCAAACATCACAATGTACTAATTCAAACAAAGAACTAGCATTTGAAAAACTCAAAGGAAGCTATGCGTAGTCTGTTTTTCTCTATGACACACAGAGAAAGAAATATAAGTATTATTTGTGTTGAAATCAAGAGTAGGAACAAAAGACAACACCATAGATGATGGATGCCCAAGAAGTTGATGCCATAAATTAGATGAAGAAACTGAAGCAACTGTCGGAATAGACTACAGGATATGAGGATGAACACGAGTATCCAGCAGACGAAGCCAATAAATCCCCTCTTGTTGTTCACCCACACCAATCACAGTCCTCATACTAATTTTTTATGGAATGCAATAATTTTTAGTAAACAAAGCTAGACATTTTAAGGCAGATAACAATCTAGAGCATTAATATAAATGACCTCGCAAAGTAGGGATGTAGAGCACACGAGTAAGGGAGAAATCACCAGAGAAAATAAAACCATATTGTGTAGCAGATGACACAGATCCACCAGGCAGTATAACATTCACATAATTGATAGCAGTTATAATGTCAATAAGACAAACCTTGTCACCGGTCATGTGATATAAGGCTTCCGAATTAAGAATCCAGGGTAAAGTAGACTTACCTGACCCATGGTCAAAAGGGTAATGTAACTGATTAAATAATAAATGGTCGTACTCCATTGGTCGTTAGGCACAGAAAGGGCAAACTAAGATTAGGTGGGAAATTTGGGGCTGCAACCACAAATCCAGGCAGCGAGGTGACTACGCTTATGAATCGCGGCTAAGAGCGGCGGCGTGTAACAGATTTAAATTCAGAGGTAGATATCAAAGCAGATCAGAACAGAGTAGCAACAGCAGTTTGAATCAGATCAACGATAGTAAAATGTAGCGGCGGGGCGTGGAGAAATCTGGCGGCGATGCGTGACGTACGGTAGTGGTGCTTGGATCACATGTGCGGTGAGTACAAGGTCAGGAATTGAGATAGTCAACTCCAGTGGCTAGTTTAGATCTGGAAATCAGGAAACAAATTGGACACGGGCCGGTGGCTCGTGAATCAATGACTGTGGCGTGTGTTATGTGTTTGGCAATAACGGGCATCGAACGATGGCAGAAACTTGGAAGAAATTGGCAGCGATCGTCGGACAGTATGCGATGGCAAGGACGGCGGCGCATGGATAACACGCTCGGTTGACAAAGGCGGTGGAAGCTAGGAAACGATAGCTAGAATTTCTTTATGGTTTCATAATTTTAGGATTTGATACCATATAAAATATAAGGGTAATGATGTGTGTTTATATTCTTGATCTCAGGGTACATTACATAGTGGTACAAAAGACCTGTACAAACTAGGAAAAGAAAATTATAATCTAATTAAAATTACAAGTAATATCTATATTCATTAATATTTCCCCATCTTTCCTTCATGTAAAGATTAAAAAATGGTAATTTTTCAATTGAGATTTATCTAGATTTTATGTTACCGAATAAGTATGGATTCGTCTCCATACATTATAATTGTTTTTTGACTTGATAGATTATATAGTGGTGTTCATATGATCGCTCAATTTAGTTGATTGCGTCGATGTTTTTTCTCGATCTTGTTGTTAAGATCTTGTTTTTGCAAGTTTTGTTTGTGTTTTGTATTACAGTTTCCATTAATTAGGACGAGTTCAGACCTGTGTTTTTCAAGGTGTTTACAACTTGGGAAATATAGATCGTGCATTGGATTATGTGGTGTTATGGTTATGAACATCTCTGTTTGGCAAAATGATTGATGCTCATACGCTCCTCTTTGCCAAGTGGTTATGATTACCGTGTAAAGCAATTTAATATCTTGATGGTGGTATTACAGTTTTTGAATCTCTTATCTGTAATAGTACAAAAGATTAGTCAATTTGACATGTTCTTTAGGTACCGTTGCAATAGATTAGTTTTTACTTGAGGCTAGTTGAGTTAGATATCAGTTCCACTTGTTGTAATCGTCATTAGGCATCTTTCCTATCATCTAAGAATGTTACTATTTTATAATTTTAAAAACCTACGCTAACTCTTCTTATTGATTGGGGCCCAATTGCCTAAATTATACGGAACTTATTGAAAATGTCAAATTATCGTTCCTTTTTCTTTTCGCCCTAGTGTTTACATAATACTACCTTTCTCACTGTCGGAATCTAAACAAAATTTGAGGGGTGCTAAACTACACTAATATCCCTGAAATTGACGAATTCTCTTCTTGGGTGAAATCCTGTTTAATTTTAATAAGTCATGTCGAACAAAGACAACAGAGTGTTACTCCCTTAGTTTACCGAGGCGGGCGCACCGGCTCACCCTAGATCAGTTCCACCACTGCTTCCCTCTTTCTATGAGTTTAGCACCATAACTTTAAATGTTTAAATTTATGATGAATGAAATTCAGTTCAAAAATAATAAAAAGTGAATAAAATTAAATGAACCAAAAAAATACGTTAAATTTATAAAAATAAGCCAAAAAGTGTGTCAAACCATAAAAATAGAAGTAGTAAAAAAGCAGTCAAAGAGTCGTCTCACTGCGAGTGATTGCACACTAACTATGTGTTTTTTCAACGACCACTTTGGCTCACCGATCTGGTAATCTGAACAAGGTTAGCCACTCCCATGGGTAGATCTGGGAAGTAAAATCGGTGGAAAAAAGGAAGATATCTCAGAGAAGGGATGAGATTCCGATGGTCATAGGGGAAAATGAGAATAAGGAGGAGGAGAAGAGGATGTGGGTTTGAAGGGAATTTTGGTGGAGCAAAGCGGGGTACCTGAACCAGAGATAAACACTCCAGCTTCTAAGGTGGTTAGCAAGCTCAACGCAGAAGGCGAAAGTTCCATAGTCGCAAAATTGGAGACATGGGGGAGGAAATTATTGTGGGGTGAAGAAACTGGAGAGGAAGTGGTTGAGCCCAAGCAACAGAAACATGGAGCGATGTAGTTAGTGGGGATGAACTGAGGTACTACGAACCTACGATGGTGGATGGCCTATTAATGGGAGAGATCTCTGAGGATGATGTGCAAGAGAGTATTAAAAAGTGGGAGGATACAATCGTTTGCAGAGTAATGGGGTGTA
The DNA here is from genome assembly GCA_037428765.1 of Rubia yunnanensis. Taxonomy (NCBI): domain Eukaryota; kingdom Viridiplantae; phylum Streptophyta; class Magnoliopsida; order Gentianales; family Rubiaceae; genus Rubia; species Rubia yunnanensis. The sequence continues at coordinate 60,688,155 of CM075071.1, read as the reverse complement.
ACCCATCATTCTTAGTGATGGAGGGATGCTTCTTCAGGATTTGGTGAAAGAAAATTACGAAGGTATGGCAGTTGAAACCCAGAATTTTCATGGTGAAATGTGAAAATATTTGTGTGAGGGATGATTTGCTTGCTGTTGGAGTTGTTTTTTTTTACAATAAGCCTGTAATTTTAAATGCTTGGGATGCAAACTGTGAATTGGATGAACCTGTAACTGTGTGTGTGTGTGGATTCAATTGCCTAAATTGCTTCTAATTTACTGGCAACCTAAAATTATTAGTAAGATTGTAAGTCCATTAGGCAAGCCTACATGTTTGGATAGATTGACTAAGGAGAAAGAGAGACTGCCTTTTGTTGGAGTAAAGATAGAGATAAAGTGTTGTGAAAAATTACCTTATAAAATACAGTACCTGAATGAAAGGAAAGTTATTGTCAGTCAGGATATTGTCTAGTAATGGAGACCTATGAAGTGTGGGAAATGTGGCTTATACGGGCATTGAGAGGAGATATGTAGAAGACATGAAATGGAGAGAAACCAGACAAAAAGCAATCAAATTTTCATTCCTGTAATAAAAAAATAGGATCAGGGAGATAAGCAACCTGAGAAGGAGGTACAGATGGCTGGATGTGCTATGGAAAGGAAAAGAGAAAGCCCAGTATCAGGATCAGGGGTAACCTAGTGGGAGTTCTAAAATGCAGAAAGCACTGGAGAAAACTCAGGATCATGGGTGACATTGTGGGAGTTCTGAAATGTAGAAAGCACTAGAGATAACTCAGGATAAGGGGAGATGTGGTGGGAATTTGAAACATAGAAAACAGATAATTATAACCTGTTAACCGATCCTTCTGATAAATATGTATGGCAACATTGTATGATGAAACATTAGGGGGATAAATAAGTGTGATAAACACATAAAGATCAATAGATTATGTCTGGAAAATATAGTAGGATGCCTGGGGCTGTTAGGAACAAAAGATTAAAGAGGAAAATCAAGAAAAAATATGGAGAAGTATTAGCCTGGGATGGGAGATGATTATTCATAGTAGACTGACAAAAGGGTGGAGAATTTGGTTACGCTGGAGGAAGGATTACATGGGGAGGAAACTGTTATATATGGGAGATCAGTGGGTGGATACTGAGTTAAACCTTAAAGGGAGAAACCCGATCATCTATCTCACAATAGTGTATAGGTATAGCACAGTTGAAAAAAGGAAAGAAATGTGGGAGTTTATTAAAAGTCTAGGGACCAGGGATGACAGACCTTGGGTCATACTGGGTGACTTTAATGCACCATTGGGGATGATGGACAAGATAGGGGGTACAGAGGTGGATGAAAGTGAAGTTGTGGATTTTCAAGAAGTGATGGAGATGAACTTGCTGACTGAGATGAAAACAATTGGCCAGTTTTACACATGGAGTAATTGGAGAGCTAGGGGTGAAAGAATACAAAGAAGAATAGACAGAAGTGTAGTGAAGCAGACCTGACTAGAAATATTAAATAGAGCATATTAGGAATTAAGGCTGAAATCTTATCAGACCACTTCCCTCTCGTGCTACACTGGCAGGAAGGGGAAAGGAAAACTCAGAGAGGGCTCAAATACTTCAATATGTGGGAGTTTTCCTCAGGTTTTAAAAAATTGGTGAAAGGTGTTTGGGAGTGGAAGCAAGTGAATACACTGAATGATCTCTCTGAAAGGTTGAAGATATTGGAGAAGCCACTATTAAACTCAATAAAAAAGAGTTCCCAAATATTGGCCAGAAAGTTAAAATGGCAAAAGAAAATTGGTTAGATGCTCAGGAAGATCTGAATGAAAATCTAGGGAGTGCTGAGAAGCGAATGGAAGAAGCAAAAGCTAAAAAGGAGGTAGAGAAATTAGAGGAGGCAGAATTTCGGTTTTCACAGCAAAAATCCAAAGTTCAATGGATTAAGGAGGGAGACGGACCAACAAAAATGTTTTATGCACCAATGAAGAGTAGGCAGTACAAAAATAGTACTGTCAATATGATGGTGGAAGGGGAAATTATTACTGATTAGGAGAAGATTGGTAAATATCTTGTGAGTTTTTTCAAAACCACTTGGGGGTCAGTGGTAGTACTGATGTTATTGACTGTGAGGTGGTAGGAATGGGGAATACATTGAAAGTAAAGTAGCAGGTAGCACTGATTGCTCCAGTAACAGGAGCTGAAATCAAGAAGGTTTTATGGAGCATTGATGGAAACAAGAGCCCTGGGACTGATGGCTTTTCTAGCAGGTTCTTTGAAACTACTTGGGAAACTACATGTGAAAGTTTGATCAGGTCAGTGCGAAGCTTCTTCAGTGGTGAGAAACTTCTAGGTATATTGAGTAGAGTTGTTGTAATCCTGATTCCTAAAACTATAAACCCTCAATCTGTAACTGAATATAGACATATATCTTGCTGTTTTGTGGTTTATAAGGCCATCACTAAGGTTCAATGTAATAGTATCCGTGCATTTTTGCCAGTTCTGATTAGTAATAACCAGAGTGTATTTGTGAAGGGGAGGCATATATTACACAATATATATTGTTAACTCAAGAACTATTGCACAAGTATAATATGGATAGCATGAAGCCTGGTTGTGCTGTGAAAGTAGATATAAGCAAGGCTTTTGACTGTGTAAACTGGGAGTTTTTTATTAAATTGTTGAGCATTCTAAAGTTTCCAGATAAGATGATAGAGTGGATTAGAAGGAGACCAATGCATTCACAGTTTTGTCTGTCATTAAATGGGAGTTTGGCTGAGACTTTTATGGGGAGAAGAGGTGTTAAGCAGGGTGACCCCCTTTCACCTTTATTGTTTGTCATAAGAATGGAATTCTTTTCTAGGCTAATGGCATTACAATATAGAAGGAAAACAATAGACTACCATCAAAGATGCAGTAGAGCAGCAATACACACATTGTTGTTTGTTGATGATCTACTGATCTTCTGTGGAGCAAAAAAGAAGTCAATGGAAGGGGCGAAAACTTGTTTGGCTGAGTTCATGAAGGTCACTGGATTAGCTATAAGTGACAAGAAATTCAATGTCTATTTTTCAAAGATGGAAGAGGAGGAAAAGTTATTCATGGCTGACATTTTGAGGGTAAGTAAGGGGACTTTTCCTATGCAATATCTTGGGCGGCCACTATCACAGACAAAGTGGGGTAAAGGTGATTGTGAAAATCTGTTAGATCATTAGGAAGAGGCTGAAATGTTGGAGCTCTAAAAGACTGTCTTATGATGGGAAAATACAACTGATTAACACAGTCTTACTCAGCATTGAAGGCTATTGGTCCAACATCCTTAGCATCCCTGAGAGCATTCATGAAAGAATTGTGATCATTTGTATAAGTTTCTTGTGGGGAAGAGAGGAAGGCAGCAGGGCATATTTTCCTGCAGCATGGCTTTCATTGTGTAAAAGCAAGAAGACAGGAGGGATGGGATCAAGGACCCCTTAACATGGAACAGAGCTGCAATATGCAAGCAAGTTTGGGATTTACAGTCAAAGAAGGATGTACTGTAGGTAAAATGGATTCAAGCATACTACCTTAAGAACATAAAGTTTGAAGATTACAAATATCATATGAGCAACAGTTGGTCCTAGAAAATTATTTGTAGGTTGAAGGAGAATTATTTAGGGGAGGTGCAGGGTTGTACTACCAAGGATGGGAAATTAAAGATCAGGTCAGCTTACAACCTAATGAAAGGAAATGATGGAATCTACCACTACTATAAGGTGTCATGGCCAACAAAATGCTCCCAAAACACATGTTCTTTTTATGGATGCTTTTGAAGCGATGCCTGCCCACAGTGGATAGGTTGTAGGTTCATAGAGTGATCAAGGTGCAACAGAAATGTGTCCTGCATGATCTGGTTAATGAAAATGCCAGACATATTTTTACAAGCTGTGACTTTGTGAAGGAAATATGAAGTAAGCTGGGCATTGTAGGACTGACCAACATGAGATCACTAAGGAGAGCTCTGTTGATGGCGGCTAGAAGAAGAGCTGACAGAAAACTAATGCTGATATCCACTACTCTATACAGGGTTTGGAATGAACGTTGCCAAAGAATCTTTCAGAAGACCATAGATGTTTAAATCGAAAAGGAGTTTAAATGGAGGAAAAGGATGGGATGGAAGGAGAATCTTGATGAAGCAACATGTATGCTAGCTGAATAGAGTATGGAATAGTTGTAGCAATAGTGTTTTTTTTTTTAGTTTGGACTGGGCCAAAAGGCGGAAAAGAATTGTAAATGGCTAGAGCGAAGGCCTATATTTCTTTTTTTGGTTGGAGTTAATGTATTACAAGGTTCATAAAATAAAAAATAGAAGTAGTAATAGTAGTACGTTCTCATTATATCTTCAAATTAGTTTTTAGATTTCCAAACCGGCTCGTATTTTTTTAATAGAAATTGATATCCATTTTAACTTTGCACAAAATCTTATTTTATCATGGTTATTATGTATTTAGAAATTATTATAATTGATGAATTATTTTTAAAAGATGAAGACATTTTAAAAGATTATTCATGCAATTATCAAAAGGTGTTGGATTAAAATCCTATTTTCTTCAAAAAACAATTGCAGTATCTTCTCGATTGCATTCTTCAAAATCCTAGTCGTTTTATCTTCTCGATTATAGATGTGAAATCGGTCGATTTCAAAAGAGTGCTGAATTAACGCTGTTGGAGATTTTTAATCTAATATTGGCACACTTGTAAAATGAGTGCTGAGGACAGTTTTCAAAAGAGTGCCGATATAATATTGAAAACTTCAGCACCGTTATAGTATTACATGTGTTTTGATGAGTTTTCAATATTGTATCTCTGAGGACCGTTTGTAAAATTAACGGTGCGGACGTTTTTTCATTTTCAAAATAAAATTTATGCATGTTTTTTTTATTTTATGTTGATGCTTTATGTGTTGCGAGTTAATGTTTATATTGGATTTTTTTGAGGGTCTTTCTTTGCATATAGAGGAATTAGAGGGGTAACAAGAGAGAGGGTTCATTATATTTGTAAGCTTTTTTTTTCTTTTCTTTTTGCAGAAAGTATATCGAATCAAATACTCCCCATGTCTCAATAAAATAGCACAATTTTTTTTCATTCACCCCATTAAAAATTGCATCATTTGAAAAATGCCAAAATGATGAAAATCATGCTGTTAAATTTCCACAATGTTATCTTTAACTTCAACAACATTCATAATGAGGCCATTGCTTTCTTAAAATATCCTTATTTTTCCAAATTTATTTTCTCCCGCATCGAATAAAAGAACAAACAATGTTAGAAAATTGAAAGCACTCCCTCATTTCATCTAATATTGGCACACTTTCAGTCAGCTTTCTCAATGCACACTTGACTACAAATTCATATAGTTTAATTATCATCCGAAATATCGTTAGATTTTTCGTAACATGTACTTTCCAAATATCAAAATTTTACCTGTCATCAGAATATGTTTTAGAACTTATTAGTAGTTAAATATGCTCTGATTAGTTAAAAACGTTTCATAATTAATTGATTGAAAATGTGTCATAATTAGTTGAATGGAGAGAGTAGTAAGTAGTGCCATCAATTCGGATATTCGGGTTGAATTCGAATTCAGATCATAGGTTTGGGTTGAAACGGGTCAAGTTGAAATGGGTCGAAATATATTTGTTGAGTTGGGTCGAAATGGGTCGGGTTGAAACATGTTGAATTCTGTTTCTCGGGTTGGGTTGAGTTGAAACGGGTTCAGGTTCGGGTTGAAATGTGTCAAAGTCTGTTTGTTGGGTCTGGTCGGGTTGAAATGTGTTCGGGTTAAAAAGTGTCGAAGTCTGTTTGTCGAGTCAGATTGGATAAATGTCAAGTCAGGTTCTGAAAAGTCTGTAATGTTCCTTGAGTAAGGTCGGGTTGGGTTACACTACTAGAATATAGGTTACATAGGCACATAGGCACTGGTATGTCAGTGCTAGAAGAGCAATATCGGTGCTAGGAATTTCATAGTCAACGAAAATCTGGCAAATGAACCAAAATACCGGTGTTTACGAATAAATACACCACCAGTTCACTGAATAACAGTGCTAGATACCGGTGTTGTTGAAGAAAAAAATGTTTGAATTTAATATTTTTTAGCATTGGTTTTGACTGAATGACATATACTAGTGATAATACCGGTGCTTATGACCAGATTAGTAATTTCGGTGGGTAAAATTGTGGTGGAAAAATAGCTAGCCACAGTACAGGTAATTTACAGGTGCTAGAAGTGCATTTTATTTAATTTTTTAAAATGCTTTATTAGGTCAAAATGGGGTTTCAGGTTGAGTTTGAGTCATGTCGGGTTTGGGTTAGAATCAGGTTTTGGGTTAAGTTCGGGTCGAGTCGAGTTTGGGTTTGGGCCTAGATTATTTAGTCAGAATCAAATTTTGGGTTGAGTTTGGGTTGAGTTCGGGTTCAGGTCATTATTTTGCAGGCCAGAATCAAATTTGGGTTGAGTTCGATCGAGTCGGTCCGGATCGGATCAGAAATTCAGATTAGAAATTAACAGCTCTAGTAGTAAGTATTACTCCCTCTAGTCTCATTATATTATAACTCTTACAATAGGCACATTTTTTTTTGAAAATTAAAATTGGTGAAGGAGATTGTATTGGGAGAGTAAAACGTAAATTTAGGGGAGGAGAAAAATTAAGAATTTGCCAAAAAAGAAAGGTGACGGTATAAAAAATTATCCCAAAAAGAAAAATATGTCAATATAAATACATGAAAGAGTATAGATGAATCTCAAACTGTGTGCGAAAAACACCTAGTATAGGTGCAATTCGTGACGATTCTTCCCCTCCTCTTCGGCTTGTAACGGATCTGCAACTCACACACGACTCCCACACCTCACCCCTCCAGCACTGCCGATATGGCGGAGCCACTACCAATCGCCCCTAAACCACCTATCTCTTATGCCCAAGCCCTCAATCAAGAACTCTGAGAAGCCCTAAATCTTACCCCCCCCCCTAAAGCCCAAATCGAAAATAGTGTTCCCTTCACTCCAAAGTCCAGAATTGAACATCTGGGAGAACCCGGTCTGCATTTCACTGACGAGGAATGCATAAAGTTGGAAGTCCCCCCTCAGATGGACGCTAGTAGGGAAGTTTTCTCGCAGTCGGCCACAACTCGACAAGCTTCGTAAGGATTTCCACACCGCAGGGTTCAAAGGCCACAACGACATAACCCTCCTAGACAGTCGACAGGTTCTGATATCCTTTTCTTTATCTGATTATTATTACCATTGTTGGCTTCATAAGATATGGAATTTTGGAACTTATTCAATTCAAATGACCAAATGGGTTCCTAATTTAAACCCTAATGCAGACTCTCCCATTGCTCCTATATGGTTTACCTCAGCATTATTTGATTATGGGGTTCTAATGTCTATTGGCAATATCATAGGTACTCAAATTAGGGTAAATAGAGCCTCTCTAAACAGAACTAGGCCACATGCGGAAAGAATTTGTGTCGAAATAGATGTTACTAAACCCATGTTGGAAAGAATTTGGTTAAGCTTTAGAGACATAGGATATTGACAATATATAGAGTATGAAGGGGTACCAATGTATTGCTCTAACTGTCTAAAATTAGGACACACAAACACTGTTTGCAGGTTTGACAAGAATACTTCTAGGCTCACACCTTGGAGGCATAATGATCCAGCAATCCAGGCAGGTAATAAACCCATTTCCAATGATGAACATGGCAGACATAGAGGTAAATGAAATGGTTCCTCATCATCTGGCATTTCATTTAAAAAAAAAACTTTATTCCTATTTACAAGAGCAAATCTAATAATCCCTCTAAGAAGTCTTTACAGTACAAGGAAGTAGCAAAGGATGATACACAGATACCTAAAGAAGCAAGTTCAGAAGATCTGGTCCTTAGACAAGGATCCCAGGTATCATACTTGACTCTTAATAAAGACTCTAATGTCTTGAACTCTGAGAAGCAGTTAGAAATAACAGAGCTTCCATCAGAATTTCCCAACATAAATCCAACTACACCTCATACTGAAGATTCTTTTAATAATAACCCTGAAAAACATATTGGAATTACTGGACTTCCATATGTAAATCAAGGTATGTTAACAAGGAATAATCAAACAACTAAAGACAATACTAATCCTAAACTTTCTAAGTTAACCAATTCTCAGAATGTGAATTTGCCACCAAGACAAGATTTGTTACCAGGGAAACAACAGACCATTGATAACACATCTACCAAATTACCCTCGTATCTGGGCTCCCCTCAAAATGTTAAAGCTACAGCTAATCTAGGTGAGAATATGAACTTTCCTAATCAGTTTGTAGTGCCTGAAAAGCCAACCCATGAAATATCAATAATGACACAAAAAGTTGATATCCTTAACTGTTCCAACCCTAAAAAGAACCAGATCAGAGACATTCCAATAGCTAATCAATGGAATAATCAAAAAATTACTAATCCTGATGCTGAAGATGATTATATAGAAATCAATGGAGGAAACTCCCCTCTATTATCATCAAGCAAGAAAATGCTTAAAGATCTTGATAGGCTTAATACAGAAACATCTAAGAGACAAAAGGGGAAAAAATTAAATCAGGGAAAACTTAATTTTGAAGAGTTAAAGGCTAACCTAACTGATGCCCAGACAAGATTTAATGCAATTTTTAAGGCTTACAACACAGACATTAAGAATAAACAGAGGAAGTATAACAAAAAAAAACTACTCCTCTACACCAAAAACGGTCTTCACCCATTCATCCCTGACCCTTTCTAAAACACATCCATGATAAGTCTAAATATGTGTGTATAGAATATAAGGGGAATAGGTAACAAACCTACACAAATTAGATTAAAATATATTAAAAGACGTAACACAATCAAACTTTGTGCCTTAATGGAACCACTTTTAAGCTCTAATCAAGCACATGATATTTCCAAAGAATTAGGTTTCAATAATTGTTTTGTAAACCCTATTTGTAAGATTTGGATACTATGGGATGATGAACTGTCAGTGGATATTTTCTCTGTAGAAGAACATGTTATCATAACAAAAATTAGATCAAGTAACTTCTCATCAGTATGTCAGATGGGTTTCGTTTATGCTAAGCACACAATCCAGGAGAGGAATAAACTGTGGCAAGCCTTAGCAAAAAAGAAAAATGAGCCTTTAAACCTAATAGGAGATTTTAATGTAATCTCAAAGAATGAGGAATACCTAGGTAAATCCATCCCTGACCAGAACAGTATAAGGAATTTTAACAGCTTCCTAAATGATCAAAACATGACTGAAATCCCAACTTCTGGAAGCCCGTTCACTTGGACTGGAATGAGGCCAAACGGTAGGGTATGGAAAAGATTGGATAGAGGAATTTCTAACAATTTATGGTGGTCTCTATTCCCAAACTCTAAAATTAAAACACTTTCAAGGGAAGGGTCTGATCACACCCCACTGATTGTGCATATTTCATAAACATCCCCAATGTCTAATCCAATTCAAATTTTAGGAATGTAGGGTCAATCACCCAACATTTATGAAGTTAGTTGAAGATGCTTGGAATGTACACACTAATAAAAGAGGAATGCAGAGATTAGTATTTAAACTAAAACACTTAAAGCAAATCCTAAAAGTCTGGAACAGGATTATTTTTGGGAACATCTTCGATGGTGTCCAACTCTGTGAATATTTGGTAATAAAAGCCGAAGAAAATCTACAGGAAAATGAATCAAATAAAAATCAGCAAGTTTTAAATCTTGCAAAGGCAAAATTGAAGTTAGCTCTAACTAATCACGAAGTTTTTCTAAAACAAAAATCAAGATTAAAATGGATGAAAGAAGGTGATGCAAATTCAAAATTCTTTCATCAATCAATCTTAAGTAAACATAAAAGGCAAACAATTTCTCTAATAAAAAATGATGATGGCCAATGGTTAAATCAACCTGAAGACATCGAGAAAGAAGCTATCAGTTTCTTTTCAAAACTTTTAACTGATGAACAAAAAGATCCCTCAGGAATCAATTTTGTATGGATACTGGAAAATATACCATAGGTTGTAACTGAGGATATGAACTCTAATCTAATCAAGAAAATTACAATGGAAGAATTAACATATATAGTCAGATCCATGGACAACCATTCAGCTCCAGGACCAGATGGCTACTCTGGTTTCTTTTTCCAAAAGTGTTGGGAGATAGTGAAAACTGATGTGCTGATGGCAGTGGAAGAGTTTTTTTATGGAAAAGAAATACCTAAAACCATCACATCAACATTGATCAAACTAATACCCAAAAAAAGATGTGTGTTCAACATTCAAAGGCTATAGAACTATAAGTCTATGCAATTTCACAAATAAGATTTTTTCAAAAATAATATCCACAAGACTTAAAAGCCGTTTAGACTTGATAATCAATCCAGAACAATCAGCATTTGTTTCTGGAAGAGAAATTGCTGATAATATCCTTTTAATGCAAGAGCTAACAAATCATATGCATTCTAAAACAAGAGGATATAATATGATTATCAAGATGAATATGATGTAGGCATTTGACAGAGTCTCATGGTCTTTTTTATCTCAAATCCTAATCAAACAAGGTTTTTCATCCATTCTGGTAAATCTAATTATGAGGAATATCATATTTTCTTTCTTTTCCTTATTAATCAATGGAAAAACGGTAGGTTTTTTCTCAGCATCTATGGGACTTAAGCAAGGAGATCCACTTTCACCTTTGCTTTTTATCTTAATGACTGAGGCTTTCTCTCATAACCTGAATTTCCTATACAAATATGGGAATATTCAGTCTTATAAGTTACCCTACAGGATGAAAGCCTCCACACATCTCTCTTTTGCTGATGATACAATAATTCTTTTAAAATACTCAAAACAGGGACTTAAAACAATAATCAGTTTCCTAAAATCATACGAATTAGCAACATGTCAGAAAGTTAACTTTGAGAAATCATCTTTTTGTATCTCAAAACACACACCTAATAGAATTATAAACTTAATCAAACAAGAAACAAAAATGATAGAAGAATCCCTACCTTTTAAGTATTTGGGATGCCCTATCTACACATGAAGAGCAAACAATTCCTTATTCCAAGGAATGTTAATTTCAATCCAAAACAAAATTAATCATTGGCATAATAAGCTGCTCTCTCCAGCAGGAAAGGCAGTATTAATCAAACATGTATTGACATCCATGCCAATTCATCTAATAACTATGTTAAAGCCAACCAAAACATATCATAAGTCAAATTCATAAAACACAGGCAAGATTTTTCTGGAATTCTAATTCAGGAAATAATCAAAAGATGATAATATGGAAATCATAGTCTAAGCTGTGTTTCCCAACAGAGGAAAATAGATTAAATTTTAAAAACCTGAATACTTTAACAAAAAGTTTTCCCATCAAACTATGGTGGAAACTTCAGATAGGGAAATGAATAAACGAAATTCAAAACATTTCATTATCTAATACAGAGGTTCAAATAGGCTGTTGTTCAATTTCCTTTTGGAATGCAAACTGGGCTGAAGTTGGTCCTTTAACAGACCATACTCAGAACATTGCAGAACTTCCATATCCAGACTTAACTGTAGCTAAATTCATACTTAATAAAGTTTGCTATTCCAGTAACCTCAGAAACGTGCTTCCTAATAATATCATTTCCATTCCGAATCTGGAACATAAAATTTGTCCTAAGTATGATGATAGACTAATTTGGAAACAAACACAGACTGGTGAGTTCACAGTAAAGTCAGCATATGAATTGATTCGAAGAAAGAAACTCAGAATCCCCTCATTCAAACATCTGTGGTCTAATCTATTACCAAAGAAAATAAGTTTTTAAAGCTGGAAACTACTTAATAAACTTATAGCCTTACCAGATGTTCTAGAGGATTTTCAATTTCACCTTCCATCAAGATGTTGTTTTTGTTTTAATGATTCGGAATCAATACATCACTATTTTAACACATGTGATCGGGTACAACAAATCTGGAACTCAATAGATAGAACATTCAGTTTGGCTCCAAATACATTCCAACTATTATGGGATAGAATTTATTTTTATTGGAACACTCCCTCCTCTGATGCAATTTTTGCTAAGTTAATCAGAATTATACCATGCGTAGGAATCTGGTACCTTTGGTGTGCTAGATGTAATTATAATTTTGAGGGAATAAAGCCAGTCACAGGCAACATATTCAAAAGAATATTGTACCACATTAATGATACCCTATTGGCATTCAAGCTGGACTTTAGGTGGGATCTATCACATATTCCAAAAATCCTATATCAGAAACCCAAAATCCAGAGACCAATAAGGATAATTAGGTGGTTTTTACCCTCAAGATATAAACTAAACACTGATGGTTCTTGTCTAAGTAATGGTATTGTAGGTATAGGTTGTATCATCAGAGATCACAAAGGTAAAGTAATTGTTGCACTATCCAAGTTTATCATAGCTAAATCAAGCTTGCATGCAGAGACCACAACTTTGTTGAATGGAATTCATCTAGCTCAAGATCACGTCATCAACAACATTGAAATCGAAACTGACTCAAAGTTGCTGATCAGAATGGTTCACAACCAATTCAAGATACTATGGAAGATGCAGCATCAAATGAGAGAGATCTAGCATCTACTCCACCAAATGGATTAAACCATTCAACACATATACTGAGAGGCTAACGGAGCTGCCGACTCCCTTGCAAATATGGCCAGCCGAGATCAGGTAAGTAGCTATTTCTACTCTGCAGGTCTGCCACAAAAAATCACTGGACATGTGAAGCTGGATGCGGAAGGAACACTTCAGATTCGCCTTGAATAGACTATGGGAAAAATCTTGTATGTATAACAGTAGTACTGCTATTTTTCCACGTTTATCTGATGATCTTTAGGTTAGTTATCAGGTCACTGTATAGATTAAAGATCTTTGGATAAATTATCAAAGGTAAGGTATTAAGCCCCTCTTTTTTACGTACCTTTTATTTTATTAATAAATATATAGGAGTCTGTCTAACCCCTCACCATCACAGGTGAATTTGCTTTTTTTTTTTTAAATCCCAAAAAGTAATTTAGACTACCGTTTGTTAGTGTAGGGGGTATTTAGTTTAGGCCTAGGTGTCAGAATTAATTAATATTATAGAGGTTGAGATTGGGTGCGGATCTGAAAAGGGGCCACGGCCAACACATGGGGGCGTGGACTGTTGCACAGAGGTAGACCCGGAGGAACATGTTGTGTTTCCAAACGCCAATTTTACCACGAAACTTCACATTTCCATTCCAACTTCCAAATGCTTTTTCTCTCATTTCCCATTCCAAACAAAAACTTTTCTCTTTCTTTCATCATGCGGCCTTTATTAGGATTTAAAACGTTTTTGCGTCATTTTCACCCGTCCACCTCTCCTTGCCTCACATATTAACGATTCTCTACCACCATCCGTAACACATCACTTGGATAACCATCTCAATTTTTCATGCTTTTTTTGGTCTCAACTTGAATCAAGATTTAATTCTCCCTTTGTCACAGATAAAGTTGCACTTTTACTTTTTGCACATCATTCAAGAGATATTTAATCGTTAATATGCTTATTTGCGTATAATAAGGATAAATAAAGAATTGATATTTAAAAACTACTTGTTACACAAAATGAATAATATTATACACGATAATATATTATTCTTCATATATTTATTCTAATATGTGATTAAATTTTAATAAAGAATAGTGTTAAAAAAGTAAGAGTACAAATCCATGCACCGGAGGGAGTATTTTGGATTCCATCAGCATACAAGTCAAAACTAATTAATATGAAGTCTACGAATTCCTTTCAACAATGATATATTTTGTTGTTTTATATTAGGATAAAGTTCACATGGTTGATGAAAATGTGATTTTATTTTATATAAAAGTTCTCTCAAGATCCTCGGTTTTGTGGTATGCGCTCATATGACCATAAGTCTTTTTAAAGTGCAAATATAATTTTTATTTTATATAAACTTGTTAAATTAAGTAGTTTAAATGTCATCTCTATAGCTGAGTGGAATGAGGCTTTTATGACCAAATTGGTATGGAATCTGAGTGATAGATTATGGGTTAAATGGGTCAATGAATACTATATGAAGGAGGGTGGTATGTTGAAGGTGCCAACTAATAGCTCATGGATACTGAAAAGACTTGTGAAATGTAGGGAAATGGTTACATATTTGCAGGCCTGGAAAAACATGAAGATTGACAGAAAATTCAAAGTAAAGGAGATATATATTGGCCTCACAGGAAGACATGAGAGTGTTGAATGGTGCAAAATGATATGTGGTAATCAAGCAAGACCCAGAGCAGTGTCCATGCTCTGGTTGGCATTGCAAAACAGACTGGCTACAAAGAAGAGGTTTACTGAAGTTTGGGTTCCAAACTGAACTGAAATGTTGCTTTTGTGAAGCTACTGAGGACATACAACATCTTTTCATTGATTGTGAAGCTACAAGAAAATTTTAGAAATATGTTTTGAAATGGCTGAAAATGGAAAAGGAGCCTGATAATTGGGATGAGGAGAAACAATGGTTACTGGAAAATTGCAGAGGTAAAGGTTGGAGGATTGCTATGCTGAAAATGGCTATTGCGGAGGTGATATATGAAGTTTGGAGGATGCGAAATGATAAGAGTTTTGATAGGAAAGTTCATAATGTGAATATAGTTGATAGCATAGTTGATTGTATAGTTAGTAGAGCTTCGATGAAGCCAAAATGAGGGAGAAATATGCTTAGTTGATAGCGCAGAATGGCTAGAAAGGATAGGAGGAAAGGCTGGATCATTTGATTGCATATCTACTGACTTCAGTTTTGGGGTATGAAAATTTCATTATTTCAATATATATATATATATATATATATATATATATATATATATATATATCTCTCATTTTAATTGAAGTTTTGGTCAAAGAGGCCTTTGAATTATAAATTTTTTGAAAAAAAAATATCTCATCCATCTACTTCTCTCACCGGTGTTAGAAGCCTTCAAAATTAAATTCCTTCATAGCCTCTTGTTCCTACTCTTCTAGAGTATTTAATTTTTTATTTTCAAAGTCAAAATTAAACCCTTAAGGCTGTAGGTATTGGTGGTGGTCCGACCTGCATGTCTCCATTGGATGCACGTTCTTCTAGTGTATTCAATTTTTGATTAAGTACCTCGTCAGACTAATATCGTTGAGAAACTCACTTCTCCCTTAACCAAAAATATGTGTGATTTTCTCTCTAGCTACTCTAAGAGAGCATACATAGTTATGAATCACAAGACTATTTATATAGACCCGAGATTAGGATTAGTACCCTTAAAAGTGGTGAGATTTAATTTTTGATTGGAATGTGATTACTTGTGGATTAATTATGTTGAAGTCAAAACTGGCTCTTATAGATTGCGAGGTTCACGAGTGAATCTATTGACATGTGGAGCCCTTTATTTTTCCCCCTGCCTCAGGCTGTCTCGCAATACCTTCTACAGAAACCTTAGTGGGCTTGCTACGATAGACCACAAATTGGACCTATGGAATTGAGTTTCAAATTAGACTCATTAACTAATCTCTCGAGATAGACCACTGTAGTGAACTTTTTTGTATTTGTCACATGGATAACGACAAGCTAAGTTTGCTCGTCTTGTTATGATGATTTGTTTCTCATGATTGGTTTAAATCACGCGTGAGTGAATAAACTACAATGGTGTGTGATCATGTTTCAATTTCAAATTTCTGGGCATTGATTTGGCTTAATTTCGAGTTAAGTAATCATCCTTTCCGAGTTTTGAACCTTTTTAGCCAGCACAGCTAACCTAGTTATCTCCAGTGAATAACACACGGACCTTGTCAAAATGACCACATCCTTACAAATGTTTTATCGGTTTGGACTCTACTCTTCTAAATTTTGATTGAAGTTTTGGTCAATGTTGGTCAAAGTTTTTGGAAGATAAAAACATCAGAGAGACCTTTGAATTATAATTTTAAAAGGAAAAAAAGAATATCCTTAAAATCAAACATCTTTATAGCCCCCCACACTTACTTTTCTTGTGCATTCCTTTTCTTTATTTTGAAAGTCAAAATTAAACCCTTAAGGTAGTAGCGATTGGTGGTGGTTTGAGCTACCGCTCTCCATCGGATACATGCTCTTCTGGTGCATTCAATTTTTGATTTTGTACCTCAATGGACTAGATCATTGAGAACTCACTTCTTCTTGACCGAAAATATGTGAAGGATGTGTGATTTTCCCTTTAGCTACTCTAAGAGAGCATACATAGTTATGAATCACGAGACCATTTATATAGACCCGAGATTAGGATTAGTACCATAAAAAGTGGTGGGATTCGACTTATGATTGGAATGTAATTACTTGTGGATCAATTATTTTGGATTCAAAGCCGACTCTTATGGATTGCGAGGTCCACGAGTAAATTGGTTGACATGTGAACAAACCTTAGTGGGCTTGCTACGATAGACCACGAAGACCTAGTGAATTGAGGTGCGAATTAGACTCACTAACTAATATCTCGATATAGACCACCTTAGTGAATTTTTTAAATTTTTTTGTCACATGGAAAACTACAAGCTACTGTCGCTCATCTTGTTATGATGATTTGTTTCTCATGATTGGTTTAAATCACAGGTGAGTGAATGAACTGAAACTGCAATGGCGTGTGATCATCTTTCAATTTCAAATTTGTGGGCATTGATTTTGCTTAATTTTGAGTTAAGTAATATTATCCTCTCCGAGTTTCGAACCTTTTAGTCAGCGCAGTTAACCTAGTTATCTTCAGTGAGTAACACACAGACCTTGTCAAAATCACTACATCATTCACATGTTTTATCTGTTTGGACTCTACTCTTCTGAATTTTGTGATTTTTCAAGTTTTGCATTGGCACAAGTTTCTTGGCCATTATAAAAAAAATGTTGTTGTTCGTGCCATAAACCTGAACTCTCCTACATTTCCTTAGACAATCCTGGAACAACGTCTGTTTGTACCCTAGTATTCAACACACAATATGTACAACCAGATCAAGAATAAAAAATTGACACAAACAACTAAATCGAGTTATGATCATGATGACAACATTCTAATCAATCATGTAGAAGATCAAAGTATTTGATGCTAAATTACATGAATAATTGATGAAACAATGGGAATTAAATACACTTCGTTGTTTTTTTTTGCCTTGCTTCTTGATATCTTATTTGAAAATTTATGTTTTTAAAAATCATGTTTTTAAATTTGAAAGATGTCACATCTATTTAAACTATATTGGTATTAAGAAAAAATTAAATCTTAATTGGAAACAAATTGTTTCTATTAAATAATATTTTTCAAAAAATCCAAGTATAACTTGTATAAATATTAAGAGTCCATCTTTTGGAAGATGGTTTTTCCATAAGCTATGGAAAGACCAGGGGGTCAAGTGCAATTTTACCACTAAAAGATGAAAATTTTGTGGGTTAAAGTAATTAAAATCCAGGTCAAATTTAGGTTATGAGCTTGGGTAAACTCACATGCCTATTTGAGTTTTGGTTAGAAACATTATATATTTAGAGTAAAAATATGTAATGTTTCCAATAAACTTGCAGTTACTAATGTTTCTATATTTTCAGTTTTGAGTTTATAAACTTGCATTTACTGCAGAGTATAAACCCCTAATGCCTATGGAAAAATGGTTTTTTCGAGACTTTGTCAAATATTAAAGGTAAAATTAGATAAAAAGTAATTATGTTTCTTTTTGGACTCTACAATTAAAAACAAAGAATCCTGACAGTTTAAACTACTTTTTTCTTCAATCTTAATCTTCGTGCTATGTTTTCATACTTTACGTATGTTCTACAGTAAGTTTTATTGGGGGGTGGGGGGGTGGGGAGGGGTCTGCAACCTATTTTTACCATACAAAAATAAACAGCGCACAAGAAAATACAAAATACCAATGGTTATAAAAAGTTGGCGGGGACCGAGGGGTATGTTCAGCCACTGACCATGATTTGTGAATTCCATATATGTAAAGTGTGCATTTCAATACTATTATTTGTGCATACGATTTTTATGTTGTAATCACAATTATATTATGATAGTGCACAATTTTACCTAACATAATGCACCTCCCTACAATATGAAATGCACAAAATATCCTTGGGGATACGGTACTCACGCACCCTAGGGATACCATATTTCGTGATAAGTTATGTTTACCAATTGACTCTATTCATTAATATCTCATCATACATTCACTAGTAAAAATATGAGTCATTAGAAGTGGTTCTATCATTCCATAGAAGATAATTTTTAGGTGTTTTCTTTGGCTTCATCTGTAATCGTGCAACGATTAAATGTGGTTAAAAAGTCGCCTATAATTGAAAGCCAAATTCAGTTATGAATTTAGAACATGTACCGGAGGTTTTAAAAAAAAACAACTATCTAAAATTGATATTGGTTTTCAACAACTTTTAAGTGATACAAATTTAGAGGACCTGTAAATCATCAACACAATGACACTCTCAAACTTCGAACCCAACAAAATTGAAACTTCAGCGAATACAACAAAGAAAACCTCAAAGAATATAGGCGACAGAGACGGATGGTGGCGAAGAGACGGAGGTGGGTGGATTTGGGGTTTAGGTTGTTTCATGATATAAGATGGGGGAAGCTGCCATTTGTTGAAAAAAGAAGACATGGTACATAAATGAAATAAATTAAAATCCCAAGTCTTAATATTTGGGCCAAATAATCCTATAAAGACAACCCATTAACTCTCTTTAATCGATATCCATTAAAAGTAGTTTCTCAAGAAACATTTTAAATTAAGTTTGAATCGCATTTAAATGAAAGGAGACTAAAATAGATTAATTCTAAACTCGGAAGCTCTTCCCAAATGTGCACGCTTTCTAATAAATTCAACCGAATCACTTTCTAACACTATCTATTTATCTTCATTAGTGCATATTAGTAAACATGTTCACAACTCAAAGTTTCAAATTACTAAAGAAACTCTTGAAATACAGTCACTTCACTTGTTTGAACTGAATTGAGATGAACTAAACTGATCTAAATATAAACTAAACAAGTTAGAAATAGGAAATTTTATTAAATTTAACTTAATCGAATTTAAGCACACTTAAGTTTTAAACAGCAAGGCTTGCGTATTTTAATGCAAACCGAGTACACGAGGACGTGTAATCCATCCCTTTTGCTGTGATCAGAAAACTTTAGAATATATTCCTAAACCAATCAACAAGAAAGGCTGAAAACTATGAATACTACCTTTGGTACAAGACTATTCTTCACGGAATTTTTTCATGATCTTTGATAAATATGTTTGAATATAAATATGTGTACTTATGAATAATAATGACATACAAAAATTAATATTTAAAAATAATATGTTAAAATGAATTTAACCATATCTTATACGATAAAATTATTGTTTATATAACTATTTAAATATATGGTCAAAATTTGATAATTTTGACCCAAAAAAAATTATGTACAGAATAGGTTGGAACGCAGGGATTACGATAGTTTAAGTGGCTTCCAGATCCATGAATAAATTAATTAATAATTAGTGAAAAATTAGATTGCGACTGGTCAACTTTTGGGTTAAGTTAAAACATGCCTAAGACTAATTAACATAATATTACCGTCTTGTCGTCTCATTACAATTGCCTTAGTGTTTTGTCATTTGCACATTTCTTTTTGGACGACTGTATATAATGTGAAAATTAACACGTTAGTTAATACGATAATTTCAGTGAAAATAATCAAAGATTATATGATAATTAATTAACCTTGTTGACCACATCATGATACAGCTTTAATTTGCTTTGATCTTACTCAAGCATATACCATAGCGATGGAGCCCCACCACTACCGGTCAAGAGTTGATCCAGTTTTAGGGCATGGGCAGTGGTTGTCTCTTAAAATTAAAAGACCGCTTAAGAAATTGAAAACTATCACAGTGGTGGTCAGTGGTGGTCTCTTAAGTGGTCTCTTAACAAGAGACCACTTAAGAGTCTCTTACTAAGAGACCGGTTAAGAGTTCGCACATGGGCCATTGCCACTGACACCACGCATGGGCCATTTTGTGCGCCTGTGTTTTTTTACCGAGTGGAACACGTGTCGCCCGCTGATTGGACCACGTGTCCCACTCAGCCGCACTATTTTTTTGAATTTTTGTTGCGGACACGTGTCACCCAGAGATCGGGCCACGTGTCCGCAACAGGTTTTTGTACTGTGGACGCTGGAATTTTTTTTCAATGGGACACATGTCCCATTCTGGTGGTGACGCGTGTCCCAATCATATTTTTTTAAAAAAAATTTCCAAATTTTTTTATTTTTTAATAATTCCAATTTTAATATAATTTTGATTTTCAAATTGTAATAATTGGTCGGACTAGATCAATATTTTATTTAGTGTTTTCTGTAATTTTTATAGTTGTTATAATTGATTTTTGCAATTTTAATGATTTTTATATAATTTTAAAAACATAGAATTATCTTATTATTTATTTTTAATTTCAGTTTAATAATTATATTAAATTTTATATTCAACTTATTTTTTGTGGATAAATTTATTTAAAATAATATTTAATGGTCGAATTAATGAGTATGATAGAGAAAATCAAGTGGGTTTCATGAATAGTATATAGTGGTCTCTTAACCATTGTGGAGAAAAGGGGTTGTCTTTTAAGTGATCTCTTAAGCTGAGGTGGAAAAAAGAGAGAAAAAATATTAATATATTTAATTGGTAAGAGACCTATAGCAATCTCTACCACTGCCCATGGACTTAGCTCACGAAGTCGGATCCTGTACATACTACACAACGGTAGCTGGTGTTATTAAGTGTGAGCTTTTGTCTTTTCTTTCTTAATTTATCTTTATTTTAGTTCATTTTTTAAAAGAGAATTAAAATTGTTTAAAAGATGAAGATTATTTTTAGGTGTCCAACCTTTCATATTATTGATCGAATAGATCGAAACCTTATACAAATAAATCGATACAATCACAACAAAATTGGGAACGAGCCCATTACACAAAAGCGCTTCACAGTAGAATTTTACAAATCTAGAACTACTGTGGCAGCACGAAAGTTATGCTAAAATTAAGCATTTGATGTAGCAAAATAAATCATCCAATAGAAAATAGTAGTAGTCAAAGCATTATCAAACCATCCCTATCCTCCTACTATTAAAATTGTCGTGACCGCAACTCCTAAACAAAAAAAAAGTGCATCACCTCTATCAACTAGAACACTCCCTACCTAAATCAAACTTATGAATCCAACCCTCCGGTCATTGTGCAATCCTTAACTGTGTTGCATTCATAAATATATCTTTCAAATTTGCTACGACATTGTGTGACTTGCAGATCCAACTGCTTTTGGTGCTTCCGAGTTCGTGACTTTCACTTAATCAATTTTCTATAGGAGGAAGGAAATAGTTGCAGTGGCTATACCGTAGAGCCAACAATGGAGGTTATAAACAAGATTTCTCTATCACTGGGTAAAAATATTTTAGTTGCAATTACTCTTATGATATGAATGATTTTCAATAAAGTAATTAGGAGCTAGTAGAAAAACTGCCCAATGCTAAAAAACTGCCGTATATTCATATCAACCCAATTTCAGTGACTACGTGCTTTCATTCCCAGTCTGACCAAACCTACCACTGTCCCAAATGAGACGAATCTGACCGACGATATAGTACCAACGTCGGCAAAGTTTCCACCTACCATCAATAAATAAAAGAAAACTTACCAAAATTTTGTGGGCTGCTAGTGCAAGTTACAGTGCTTTTAAAACCCGGAGAGGAGCTTTGAGTTGCTCGTCACGAACCATGTTTTTCCCTATTCTTCCGAGCCACGTGAACAACATCCGCCAGATCTTTCCCTTTTTGAATCAACTTGTCCTTGCGCTTAACATGGTGGTGAAGTGAATCTGTACGCTGAATTTGGTGACAGTATTTTGCAGAGTTGAAGTTTGTGATTGTTTGATTGTCATGAGACAATAATGTGTGGCAACGTCGTATCAAAATGATGATTCAAGTCAAATTGATTTGGACTTACTGGTCGGATTGTAGTTCGATCGGGAGTGAAAATTAACCAATTAATTACATTTTTGCAGTTAATTTTTCTAAAAAAACTTCAGTTTTAAAGTTTATTTTATGTGTATGTGTATATATGAAATTACCTTCGATGTTAGAGATCTTTCAAATTTTAATTTTAATCAATTTAACTAATATAAAATGTGAGATATCCTATTTTTCAATCATTTTCCAATTTAATTTAAAAGAAAGGAACTAAGATGTAGCAAGAAGCAAGATAACGAAGTAAATATCATGTCATGTGGTTCCTATCGTTACTAAACATTCAAACATTCAAACATTCTCATGTGATGTTACCGGTGAATGTGACGATTCATCATAAGTTCATAACATTATGCTTCTTTCTTAAGACACATTTAATAATTGTTTTCTTACCAGAAATACTTTCTAAGAGTGTTCATCCTTTCCGATCAATAAAGCACATAGCCGAAAGGAATGGGTCCAATTTCAATCATTATTCACAAATTTGTATATTACTTGTAATTGTAATTAGATTATATTTTCTTTTTCTAGTTTGTAAAGGTATTTTGTACCACACTATAAAAAAAGTTTCAGTGATGCATATTTTTGAAAAATATTCCAATTTAAAAAAACGTTTTGACCCCTGTGCTTCTTCATTGTTTCAAAACTCCAGCGTTCCAAATTCTTGACGTCGTTCGTCAGATCTAGCCAAGTATGTCCGAGTACTGATAAGATACAATGGTAGAGGTGTTGGGGGGTGAGATTGGGAAGGGGGGGCTATGGAGGCGGAAGTTTCCGGTGGCCGCAGCCCCCTTACAGGTAGGTGGGTTTTAGTGAGAAGGACGAGGAAAAAGTTTTTAGAGAGAGGATGATGACAACTTTTGAGGCCAACCCGAACGAGTAGTTAGCAAAGTCAAATGTTAAGTTATTTTTCCGGAGATAGCAACGTCACGATGGGTTATTCTCCACTTTTTTTAAAATTTTTAATCATTTAATTCCTCTTTTCGGGTGGGAAGCTTTTAATTTATTTTAGTATTGTATTTTTTTCTTTTCTTTTTCACCTTTTCAGATTTAAGAATGAACAGTTTTAATTGGGTTTTTGTTTAAAGTGTTAGAAGGAATTTTTTCCGTCAATGTATATTTTCCAGCAGCCTAAGTCGTTAAAATATCATTGATTTCAGATTTGATATCCATAGGAGATGTTGAGGAGAAATCCAAGTCAAAGTTGTATTATACGAACTTATGATGGTACTGTTTCCTTATGGATGCAAATCATATTTGTAGGCTTTGGTCCAAAAGGAGATTTAGGACATCTTTAAGTTGGTCCCTAATATATTTTGGAGTCAAGTTAGGGAAAATTCTACGCATTATAAGTGATATCACTACACTGATGGAAGATATTTTTGGCAATTAAAATGACGGGTCTTAGCCTCCTACATTAGGGGGTGATGGAGGCAGGCTTGATCTTTAATTGGGAAACTTCATTTATTTCGTTTTGATTGCCATGGGTGTTTGGTCAAAGATGTTGATGGCTCATTTTGGATGTCTATCTTGCAATACTTCACAATGTTTGTTTATGATGGTAGCTTTGAGTCGATTTATTGTGGTTGCACTATGACGACATGGTGGAAACCACTAATCTGACACGTGCCCTTATCATTGCCACACATGATTTTCCTCACTATTGTAATAACGACTAAGGCCTATGTGTATATCTCTCCTTATGCCACAGAGACCTTATATTAGAATTGTAATATTTTAGCTAGCATTTCAGTGTAAATGGTTCAATCCCATCTCATATGTTGTAACAGCACACTGTGCAAATTTGAGCTTAATATCAAAGGGAGGGAACCCTATAAACCCTCGTCCTATAAACGATTTAATTTTTTTTAAAAAAAGGTAAGTAAATGTAACAATATTTACTTCACCTCTATGTGTCACGAAATATTTGTGAGATGTGCACATGTCGCTAAACCGAATTATTATCACAAAATTTAATGACACTTCTAAATTGAACTGCATCTTAAAGCGTTACCAAAAATAATGATACTTCAACGCATAACAATATTTTAGTGACCCACTAAACAAGGGCACTTCACAAGGTGTCATTAACACTACAATTGTGACGCCTTGTGAAGTGCCCATATTTAGCGTGTCACTAAAATAACACGTTGAAGCATTATATTTTTTATGACGCTTTAAGATGCAGTTCAATTTAGAAGCGTTATTAAATATTGTGACATGGATTCGGTTTCGTGACATGTGCACATCTCACAAATATTTAGTGACACATGAAGGTGGAGTAAATATTGTAACATTTCCTTACCTGTCACAAAATATGCATCACTACTGGAATAGTTTTTTGTAGTGCCACTATACAATGTACCATGAGATCATGAATACAAACACACATCTTTTAGAGTCTAAAATCCTGAAACCTTAAAGAAAAGTTTCCGCTGCCATTATCGAGCTCCCACCGTTGCCGTCTGCCGCGTGTAACCTCCATGAGCCACCGTCCACCCATTGTTGTCGCTCGCTAATTCTGCCGTTCACCGACCGCTGCAGCTCTTTCAGGTTGTCGTAATCTGTTCGCCCGCTCCATACTTCCGCTCTAATTTGTCTGTGCATCATAGCCCACGTGCCGACTCCGAGCTCAACGCACCGCCGCCGCCCACTCCACGCGCCTTCGCATCTTGCTGATCCGATCTGTCACCAATCTACCGATTTGCCACTGATCTATACCTGAATTTGTATCATGTCAACTTCTGAAGCTAATCCTGATACCGCTGAACAGGCTCGCATCGATGTTGAAGTTGAGGTCAATAAGCACTACTGGAAAATAGATACATACGCACCGGTAAAAACTCACGAGTATAGAATATCGGTGTACAAGTTCCTTATTTCACCGGTAGAATTCATGTTTACCATAATACTGGTACTTTTGAATACATACGCACCGGTATAAGGTCTACTTGTGTAGGTTTTCATAATTTTTGCACCGGTTAAATATATAGAGGTGGTAACTACCAGTGCTATGCATCGGTAAAAAACATACTGGTGTATGAATATGGTTAAGTTGTCTGATTTTGACACCAAATTTTTTTTATTTTAAAACCGGTTATATATTTTACCAGAGTGTAAAAAATGCGGGAATATGGCAAAACTTTTACACCGGTATAGGGATAAATGACATATACATGTGCTAGAACTGCATTAAATGCAGTTCTAAGTAACCAAATATAAATTACTCTAGAACATGTACTAGAGGTTTCCAACATTTCACCCAAAAATTTATTTATTTAATATTTCTATATTTTGGCAAGAATAACAAAAATCATATATTTTGGAGTAATGGATGAAAATGTAACAAAAATTTAGGCCATAATGTAATTTTTCAAGACTTTGTAGAAGTAATCAATGTTGACTTTAGAGACCCTTTCATTCACCCATACGTGCCCAAATCGCAAATCCGCAATAGTATATTATTGAATTGCATTTTGGTGTCACCAATTTCGTGATTCGACAACTCCAACTTTCTTGGAGAGACCTGAGTGCAAAGAGTAAAAACATTATTTGTAACTTGAAATTCAAATCCGCTCAAACGTGATGCTACCCTCTACACTCCATTTTATTTTTCAAGTCCGTAACAAAATATTTATCAACAATCAGGCATAAGAACATATCCGCAATCCTTTCCTATTTCTCTTTCTTACTTCTAAGTAATCAACTCTAAGTTACTCTAGAACTTGTACTAGCACTTTCTAACATTTTGCCAAAAAAAATCATTTATATAATATTTTTATATTTTGGAAAGAATAACAAAAATCAATTTTTTGGATCAATGGAAGAAAGGGTAACACAATTTTGGGCCATAGTGTAATTTTTCAACATTGTGTAGAAGTAATCAATGTTGACTTTAGATGCCCTTTTCGTTCACCAATACATACCCAAATTACAAATTCACAATTGTACATTATTGAATTACATTTTGGTGTCGCCAATTTCGTGATTCGACAACTCCAACTTTCTTGGAGGGACTTAAGTGCAAAAAGTAAAAACTTTACTCGTAACTCCAAATTGAAATCCGCTCGAATGTGATGCTACCATGTACACCCCGTTGTATTTTCCAAGTTCGTAACAGAATATTTATCAATAATCGGGCACGAGAACATATCCGCAATCCTTTCCGATTTCCCTTTCTTACTTCAAAGTAATCAACTCTAAGTTACTCCAAAACATGTACTAGCGCTTTCCAGCATTTCATAAAAAATCATTTATTTTCTATTTCTATATTTACGAAAGAATAATAAAAATAGTGTATTTTTGAGTGAAAGATAATGTCGTAACAAAATTTTGGGTCATAGCATAATTTTTTATAAATATGTTACAGGCGCTTCCGTTCACGTATTGTAGCCCAAATTTTGAACACACAATCGTATCTTATTTAATTCTATATTTGTATCTTCAATTTTGTAATTCGCCACCACCAAGTTATGGTGGGAAAATGATTTTTCCAAAATTTCATTCAAAATTTTGGATGGATTGATTAAAACTTTGAAATATTACAATTCACACCGGAATTTGTTACTCGGGAACCGATATTCGCACCAGTGCTAGGTACTTAGAAAAAGCATTGCGGGCTTGCTCTCAGGTTCCAAAAAGAAAGAAAAAAACCATTTAAAGCAGACATAAGCAGCTGGTTTTCATATACATTTGCACCGGTATTGTCCAATTCATACTGGTGCAAATGTACTTTGAAAAAAAGCCCAAATTGGTTTCATTTGAACCATTCATTTCTTTTGTTGATTTAATCTCAACCATTAAAACTTATTGCTATATATATAAAATCTAAAACCCTAATTATATTCCCACCTCATCATCCCTTCCACCCTTCACCACCGTACACTCTCTCTGCCTCCACCACCATGCCCGACGATCACCATCTCTACCCAACCCTGACAACCTCCATCCCTGACGACCTCCACCCTCTGAGGTTTTGCTATCTCCGGCCAGTTCTAACTCCCACTCTATCCTTTATCAGCATAGTTATACGAGCTCCCGGGATTGAAACGCAAAATGGTGATCTCTCTCTCTCTCTATCCTATCTGCGTTGCCGATATCATTGATCAATTCTTCATCCTTGTCTTCCTCTAGTTCCTCTTTTTCTTCAATCACAAATCTCAGCCTTTTATGGCAACTCTTCAAAGCCTTTCCAGAATCAGCAATAGTAGTAAGAAAATAGGGGTCTTTCTTGTACTTGCTTATTCGTCCTTGGTGTGACAGAGCTAGTCATTATTGCGGGCATCGATTCCCTTATTTTCATTCCCAAGAAGCTGCTGGAGGTTGATTGGAGTATTGGCAAGACAACAAAAGTTTTCAGCAGGTTTTTTTCTCTTCTTTTTTATTTCTTTCTGAGCATATTTTCCTTAAAGTTAATTTCCTTTTGTGACTTGGATGATTGAATTTGCATAGAAAATGATTGGTGTTGTAAGATTCCATTCTTAAAAGTTTGACTGGGTTCATCTCATGATATGAAGCAATTAAAAGAAGAGAGAATGACTGCCTACTTTTAATCCAAGTTCACTCATTCCTACCAAACATTGGATTAATATGGGAAAATTGACACCATGGGAGACGTAAATCATTATAAGTCTTTTGTGTTTGGACATGATTTATGCCCTTGTCATGTGCGTTGGACTTGCTTCTCTTTGCTATTTTATAATTCGACTAAACATTTTTGTAGGTTGATTTCTATTGGTACAGACTTGAAATTTGATGCAAGACGCGAATTAGATGGCGTTAGGGCATCTTGTATTGAAGGTAGGAAGCTGTTGTGCATTGGAGAAACTCTATCTTTACTATGAAGTCTCCAATATTGTATATGAATTTGTGTTTGTATTGAAGATTAACACTTTCTAAGCACCACAAGTTGCTGCTTACAAATTTTGATGGACAAAAATATCTCTCTTATCAACGGAAATATTTCACTTGCTTCTAAATTTTAATGATGTAATTAATGTTTTATTATACTTGATTACATGTAACTAATTCAGATGAATTTATTCCCACTTAATATGTCTATGAATTAGACTTTGCCACTAAGTAATCGAGTTGATTTTATATGCCCCATTTTTGTAGTGCATGCTTTAAACAAGCTCCCTTACTCCAAGCTTGATTCAAAGTCTGTGGGCATTAGGGCAGGAGTTGTATTCTTTACATATAGCAGCCTCATTGCATCTTCTGAGAAAGGCCGAACCCGCTTGCAACAACTTGGACAATGGTGTGGACCAGAGTATGATGGTCTTGTCATCTTTGATGAGGTATTTCATGCCATGCCATCCTGAAGAATTGAACTTGAACATGTTGGCATGATTTCTTTCTCAACATTTTAAAAGGGATGCATCAAATTTCTTAGTTATTGTTGTTGCACCAAATGATAAAAATACGGGATCCTTAACTTTAATTGAAATGGGTAGAGAAGGACTTGGAAAAAAACTTTTTGCATTAGAAAATACTTTATATTAACCTGAAGAGGCCATGTCTGTCGACAAAATATGACTAGACATTATCCATTTAACTCTACAGTAAGGTTGCTTTTGTTTCAGTGTTAAAGCTGTAGCAACTGAGAGAAATATTAGACTGTTGCATAATAAGGCAAGATATAAACGACAATGGTTTCTGAACATTATATGCTTGATGTTAGGTTGCTTATTTTGATGATTTTAAACAACTTAGATGTGTTGGTTTTAGAGAAGTGCTATGCAAGGTCAAATGGTTTGTTCACTTTCATTCTTTATTTTTGCCATCATCTGCTTGTGTAGTCTTCATCAACATCGATTAGTGTATTTTTCACTGCGAACGAGGTTGGTCTCAGCTCTCGTTATCTGTGTTCGTGTATTATTTTAGTGTGATTATTTTTATTAGAATTTCACTACTTTAAACGGTTCTGATTAGTACGATTCATTTGTTATCAATATGATTGCAAATATTTTTAGAAGCTTCAATTACTTCATGGACATTCTGAGCACCGGTAAGTCTTTCTTATTTGTAGTATGGATATACTTTTTGTGTGGGGATTTTGACTAACACCTCTTAATTTATATCAAGGTGTTACTCCTCTACATTTTGTCAAGAAAGCTTTTAATGAACTTGGAGTGATGGTCTTTTCAGTAAGTAGGGTGGATATGGAGATCAAGATAGAAGCAAGTCTCCGACTTTCTCGAACACTGCTTGCTATGAAGCAATTTACTTTTTGTAATCGATGTAGCTACCTTGGTTATAAGCACTTTTTTATATCAGTGTAGATTTGTACGAGTTAGTTTTAGCTACCTTAGTTGAATAGTAGTGTTTAGTATTCATTGAATTCAATTCAAGTTTTAAATATATTTTAGTGCATTTTTTGTGTTCTAATAAATTTTGATTTCTAAATTTTTAATTAAAATTGAGCACTGGTAAACCGGTGCTCATTTTTTTTATTGATCACCAGGGGCAGTTGTACTCATAAAACACCTCATTCGCACCGGTCTTTTGGCCCTCTGAAATATTGGGTGCGTAAGTATAGCGGTGTACAATGAAAAGTTATATGCACCAGTATACTATACCGGTATACTATACAAGTATACAACTGCCCCTGTCCTACAGTAGTGAAGCTACAGAATATGAATGCCTCTGAGGTGATTGCAGTTTTACTAAAACAGTTGCAGTTACAATCTGGCACTATTTTATCTGTACCTTTTGGTCGCCATCCAAACGATCCTTACTACATTGGCTCTTCTGATGGTCCTGGTTTGGTCATCTATCCCGCCATGCTGAAGGGCGAGGAGAATTACCTTGAATGGACTACTGGAATTTGTAGTGCTATGCTTGCAAAAGATAAGATTGGTTTCATTGATGGATCCTTTACCAAACCCCTGGACGATCACTCTGATGTTGATTGGCCTAGAGTTAATGCTACCCTTGTCTGCTGGATCTTAGAAACTGTAGATCCGGCGTTGCGATCTTCTACAAGCTACTTTGCCACATTTAAGGAATTATGGGATGATCTAAAGGCACGATTTACTCTTGGTGATGGTATGAAAATTCTGCATATGCGTGATGATATACAGAACTGTCGGCAGAATGGTTAGATCATTGCCATTTATTTTGGAAAACTGAAGAAGCTGTTTGATGACTATAACTCTCTGTGGCCTCCTTTAGTTTTCACTTGTGAAGCTTGCAAACCGTTGTGCACCTGTAACCATACCTCTGCTGCCTTGCGCGAGCAAGAAAAAGATTTGATCTATCAATTTCTCATCAGTCTAGATAAAGGCTATCACACCTTGAAATCCCATGTCATGAGTCTTAATCCGCTGCCACCAGTCATGCGCGTCTATGCCCTTATTTCTCAGGAGGAGAATTACAATGCCGCCATTCAATCTCGCAAGCCTTCTTATGAATCCATGGCGTATGTCGCATGATGCCTACCACCTTCAAGTTCTTCGACAGTTGTTCTCAGTTCAACTGATCGTAAGAATTTCATCTGTACGTACTGTCATCGCAAGGGTCATAACAAAGCTTCATGTTTCCAGCTCACGGGCTATCCAGAATAGTACACAGAGATAAAGGAGAGAGACGACGTCATCAACGTAACTAGACACAATAGCCATCCAGGATCATTATCTTCCCATGCTGATCGACGATCAGTCCGCCGATGCACTTCCCGAGCCAATGATGGATCCGCCGCATGCATCTCACACACTGTCAGCTACGTTGGTCACACTCGCCTACACCGCCGGTTGATATCTTGACTCCTCCATTTTTACCGCCAGACATGACATCTCCTACTCCGGACTCTGCCGTCTGCTGCCATATACTGCCCGCTCCACTGCCTGTTGCGCCGGTTACCCCGACGTCACTTTCTGCCGCCAAGCTCCCTTCTCCCCGATAGATTATTCACAATCGACGACCTCCTCCATACTTGGAAGATTATGTTTATGATGTTACTGATGTGAAACCCCCCATCCACTGCTATGATCACTCATGCATCATCACCATCCTCAGGTATTTTCTATTCTCTTACTGATTTTGTAAATTGTGATAATTTTTCTAGTACGCATTCTTGGTTTTTAGGTGCAGTAACTTCTAGTGCAGATCCCACCACTTACCCTGAGGTGTTGAAGCATGCTCATTGGTGTGATGTTATGGCTGACAAGATTAATGCTCTTGAGCGAAATCAAACATGGACTATAGCTTCTCTACCTTTGGATAAGATAGCAATTGGTTGCAAATGGGTTTACTATAACAAGGTCAAGTCTAATGGAATAGTTGAACATCACAAAGCTTGCATAGTGGTTCTTGGGAATCATCGGATTGAAGGGAATGTCTATACTGAGACATTTTCTCCTGTTTTGAAGATGAGTTCAGTTCAACTATTCTTATCCGTTGCAGTCATTCGTGGTTGGGAACTTCATCAAATGGATGTGCATAATGCTTTTCTACGCAGTGATCGGCATGAAGAGGTATTTATATGGCCTCCCACTGGCTATCCTGCGCCCCTGGACAGGTATGTCGCCTTACAAAATTTTTGAATGGTCTGCGGCAAGCTCCTTGTAATTGGTTTGCCAAATTGGCTCAGGCTTTGTGTGCATTTGGATTTGCAGATTACTCTCTCTTTGTGTTCTCCCGGGGTTCGATCTCCTTGCATGTGCTTGTTTATGTGGATGAATTGGTTATTGCTGGTATTTCTTCGTTGCTTAACTCCGAATTCAAGAAATACTGGAGCTCATTTTCATATGAAAGATCTTGGTCTGCTTAAGTATTTATTGAGTATAGAGATTGCTAGAAGATCGGATGTGATGTTTCTTTCACAACAGAAATATGCCCTGGACATTTTATCTGACATTGGTTATCAGTTTCTAAACCGACTAATTTTCTTATGGAGCAAAAACGCGATTTGGTGTGTGTTGAATGTCCACTTTACCATGATCCTGAGCAATACCGACGCCTGGTTTGACATCTGATATACCTCACCATTACACGTCCTGAGCTTAGTTATCCGGTTCATACACATGTACAGTTTATGAAGTCTCAGTGTGTTCTCCATTGGCATGCTGCAATTCGAGTTTTGCACCTCCTGAAGAATTATCATGGTAAAGATTAATTTCTCTCTTCCCGTTGTTCATTACAGTTGACTTCTTATTGTGATTCTAATTAGGTTGCATGCCCTATTACCCAACGCTCTCTTTCCAGATACTTTGTGATCATTAGTGATTCTCTGGTTTCTTGGAAGACTAAGAAGCAAACTACAGTTTCTCGATCTTCTGCTGAAGCAAAGTATCGTGCTATGGCTTTTACTTGTTGTGAATTGTTGTAGCTTAAGTCTTTGCTTAAAGGCTTGGGTGTTGCACATTCTGCTCCTATGCGGCTGTTTTATGACAGTCAATCTGCTCTTCATATTGCGGCAAATCCGATGTTCCATGAACGTACGAAGCATATCGAATTTTATTGTCATTTTTTCCGAGATCTTGTATAATCTGTTACCATTGTTACTCAGCATATCCGTACTTCAGATCAACTCGCAGACTTGTTTACCATGGTTCTCGGACGGAACCAGTATCATTCACTACTTGGCAAGTTGGGCGATTTCTGATCTTCATTCTCCAACTCGAGGAGGAGTATTAATGAATATAGAAATTACTTGTTGTTGTAATTAGATTCTATTTCCTTTTCCTAGTTTGTACAGGTCTTTTGTACAACTATATAATGTACCCTAAGATCATGAACACAAACACACATTATTACCCTTAATTTCTACAAAAATGTTCGCCTTTAATTATCTGAAAGTAAAATATAGTTGTATCATCATAAACCCAATTGTAGTTTTTGTAAATGTATTTTTTGAAACATTTATGAATTAATCTTTATTCATTTAATAAAGACATGTGATATCGTGGGAAATTCAAGAAAAATCATCAAGATAATCAAAAGTTACATAAAAAATGTTAATGTAATCCCAATTCTTTGATATGTGTAAACATATTTTTCAATTCTTTTAATACAAATATGATTATAGTTTTGTCTGAAATTTTGGTCAATATCGGTCAAAATTGGTGAAAATTAAAATGACTAAAAATTCTAAAAATTTAAAAGTTTTTTTTAAAAAAATCAAAAATATCGCGGCCCAAAATAAAGCTTTTCTCAGCTTTAGTTCCATTATTATTACGCCGCCTCACTGCACCTTGACCCACAAAAAATTCTATCAGAACCACCCCCACCAGAACCTCCGTCCCTCCTAAAGGTCCTAGCACATGCAATGGTAGAAATCGCTATCGATTTCTTACCAATTAAATATATTATTTTTCTCATTCTCTCTTTTCCACCTCACTTTAAAAAATCACTTAAGAAACCACACATTTTCTTCTCCACAATGGTAAGAAACCACTTTTTACTATTTATGTAACCCACTTGATTTTCTCTATCCTACTCATTAATTTTATTATTAACATTTAATTTAAATAAATTTGTCTACCCAAAATGAAATGAATGTAAAATTTAATAATTTTTAAAATTGAATTTCATTTTTTTCAATAATTATTCCAGATTTTTTCAATAATTTTTCTTCAATAATTTTCTCTAAAATTATTCCAAATTTTTATTCCAAATCATTCCAAATTTTAATAAAAAATAATTCAATATTTTTAATTTAAAAACATTTTAAAATTAAATTTTTAAAAAAAATTCAGTTTTTTTTTAAAAAAAATTAAAAACAAAGATAGGGACACGTGGCCCAACCAGAGGGTGCCACGTGTCCCTCTATTTACCAAAGAAATATGTGCTGAATTTGAGTGGGACACATGGCCCAACCGGGAGGTGCCACGTGTCAACGGACTAAAAACAAAAAAAAAGAAATTCTGAAGTGGGACACGTGGGCCTATCCAAGGCCGACACGTGTCCCGCTCTGGTAAAAAAAAATGGGCCGCACATGGCGGCCCCCACGTCTGTCACACTTCTCTGCCTTGCCGCACGGAACCGGTTTTTTAACCGGTTCCCTAGTTGAAAACTAGGGACCGGTTTTTTAACAAGAAATCGGCCTAAAAACCACTACTGTGGATGTTTTCGGTTTTTAGAGCGGTTTTTAAAATTTTTGGGAACCCATTGCCCATGCCCTAATATCTTTACTCTAAATATGTACTGAGTTTCTAATGTTTACAATCAAAACTAAAATACCGTAGACATGTGAGTTTACTCAAATAGTTTATAATCCGAATTTGACCTGAATTTTAGTTGCATTAGCCCACAAAATTTTATATTTTTGTGATAAAATTGCACTTGAGTCTATAATATTTTTATACCTTATAGAAAATATATTTTTCAAAAGACAGAATAAAAAATAGTATAGCGTATTCAAAGCAAAAACGTTAAAAAATCCAAAAGAAACAGAAAACAATTGGTCCAAATAGCTAAAATCCTTGCGAGTCCTTGCCGCTTGACATCAATTTTCGGTTGACAGAGGTGACGGGACTTTTATATTTAGCAAATTGGTGACATTCCGAAAATACAAACCAATAAAATTAAAAGGTTAGTACATGACCCTGCTACTACCCAACTCCAACTACGTTTATACTCTTATTTTTTTTTTATTTTAATACTATTTTCTATCAAAATTTGATTGCATATTTAATAACTTCCTTTATTCCAACTGAACCATCAGCATTATCATGCTATTCAAAAAATATGTTTGACTGTTAATATGTTTAACTATGTATAATAATAATAAATTAACAGTTGATATTAAGAAACTTCTTGTTACGACAAATTGAACAATATCATAAACGATAATGTTGTTGTTCATATAGTTATTCAAATATGTGGTCAAATTTTAATAGAGAATAGTGTCAAAAGAGTAAGAGTGTAAATTAAGCTGGGACAGAGGAAGTAGATATATGAACAACAAATCATCCTATATGATATTATTTAATGAGTTCGTCTCTTTTGAAAGACGGTCTTTCCATAAGACATGGAAATACCAAGGTTTAAATGGCAAACTAGAAGAAATGAAAATAACATTTTCGGGTTATAAATTTTATAACTACTACACGTTGCATGATAAATCTTTAATATTGCCACTAAGAGCTTTTACCTTTTATTATTATAATTAAACCCTATCTTTCCATAAATTTATGGAAAGACGATCTTTCCCAAGAGTTTGCCTTATTTAATTTTTCGTAATAAGTATTATTTAATATCAACATTTTATTAACAGTTATTATATGAAGGTAAATGCATCAACAATCAAATGTGTTTCTTGAATAAAGTGATGATAATTGTGGTGCAAATAGAGCTAGAATAAAGTGATAATAAAGTTATATGCACTATTATCTATCAAAGTTTGACCACATATTTAAATAGATATATGAGACATAATATTATCGTATGTGATATTGCTAAATTTATCGTAACAAGTAGTTTCTAGAAAGTAATTTTTTATTTTTCGTTATTATATGTAGATAAATAGGCAAAGTCTTGGGAAAGACGGTCTTTCCGTAGGCTTAAGACGGAGTTTGATTAGAATAATAAAAGGTAAAAAGTCTTAGTTGCAATATTAAAGTTTTAGTATGAAACATGTAGTAGTT
Source organism: Rubia yunnanensis (assembly GCA_037428765.1). Lineage (NCBI taxonomy): Eukaryota > Viridiplantae > Streptophyta > Magnoliopsida > Gentianales > Rubiaceae > Rubia > Rubia yunnanensis. The sequence continues at coordinate 60,652,459 of CM075071.1, read as the reverse complement.
ATAAAATTTATAACCCGGTTTATGCAACCCGAAAATTTTATCTTAATTTCTTCTAATTTACACTTTAAACCTTGGTCTTTCCATAACTTATGGAAAGACCGTCTTTCAAGAGACGGACTCAGATAAATATATTAACGGTCAAACATAAATAATATATAATGATTGAACTGTAATTTAACTAAAACGGAGGTAGTATTCAATATTCATCGATCGAGCAAGTCTATGGCGAAAGAGATCAGCCAGAAAGTTAGGCCTAAAACGACAACCAAAATAGTATATGTGGGTGGAGGTTGTGAGAATGACCAAAGAGTTTCCAACAAATTTCTTCTTCAAAGATATACGCATTTGACCCAATCATCCCTCAATACATGCAATCCGTTGTATCTTGTTTGCCTCTGCCTTTCCTTTTTCTCCTTTTCCAAATAACCATTTTGTGCACAATCTCTAAATTATATACTAGTACTACATAGTACATACTAATAAATATATTGTTGAGAAATACGGTTATCTATAAGTGTATGGATAGTACACTGTACTTTTTACCATAAATATTATAATTTTTATAAAGTTTAAATATTGTATTTTTAAAACAAGTAATAATGTATAATTAAATGTGAAAATATAAAAATATATAATATAAAAAATACTTTTAAATTTCTAAATTTAATATCTAATTTAATAAATACAGTATATACGATTAAAAAAACAAATTATCCATAATCTTATGTACATGCTATATGTTATGAAACTCACTACATTCTACGAGGTACTAAATTATTTTACATATATGTCATTGATATTTGATTTGAATACCTTTAACTTCATCATTGGGATGGATAACAGGAATGTAGAAGATTATTTCATACGTCATACGTGCATCACGCTTAATATAGAAAATGTTCTTCAAATTTGATTTGAATACCTTTAATTTCGTCATAACTTAAGGTTTTGTTATTTTATTGTTAATTTTCACTGCTCTTGTTTATTCTAGAACAGTTAAATGTGTGAGTGCGATGACCTCAAGGGATCGAAATTTGTAGTTCATATTCCTTCACACCATAGTGATGAGGTTTAACAACAAACTGGAGAAGAAATATATAAACATCCAGAATAGTCTTCCATTACTTCTAGTATGCCATTAAATTTGGGTTTTGGTTCATGGTTTGGGCCAAGCCCAAACCAAAATGGGCATCGAACTTGGTGAATGAACTGTAAAATACTCTATCAGCCACGAAAATAGAGCACCAAAATTATAATCCACTTATTTATTTTGGGATTCTTAAATTACGATACAAACTTTTTACCTTAAGTTTTGTATTAATATTTTTCTATACTTTTTATATTTTGATAAATAAAAAAGTGGTAGTGATGTCAACTGCGAACTAGCGGTGGCATGGTGGTGGTGGCAGTAATGACAGATGGGGGAACTACTTGACACGAGCGCTTGAGAGAACCAAACACTGGCGCGGGTGCTTGAGTGCAGCGGATCACTGGAGTTTGAGCGACCAAGTGCTGGTGCGAGCGCTCAAGAGAATGGAGTGTTGGTGTGGGTGATCGGACATTGACGCTCAAGCAACGGTCGTCCGAACACTCGAGTGAAAAGAGCGTCACAGAAGGCGACTGCCGCTGACACTCGAGAGAAATGAGTGCCGGCACAATGGTCTGGTCATTGATGCTCGCAAATGGCAACATGTCGTTGGTGGTTCGACGAGGGGGTGGTTCTCCTCGTAGAAAGCTGCAAATATGGGTTCTATTGGTGGTGAATTTATATTAAAACCCATATTTAGGTTTATGTCGTTGACAAAGGGAGATGAGTAGGGGGTGACAATAGGGCGGGGTGGGTATGGATTATGGTACATTCATACTAATGTCTACCTAAAATTTTCATACCCATACCCCCCCGATCACCCATGGCGGGCACAACTTTAAAATCCACCCGCCCTATTGGGTACCATACAAAATCCATATATGCCCCATCACCCACTTGTGTCTCCCTACCCACTTCATACCCATTGTACTCATCCCACTTATATCTTCAAAAATAGCTAAAATCCAATTTTTTATAGTAACTTCTATATTAAAATTTAATACATATGTTAACATGAAAATACTACAGATAAGATATGTGAAATATGAATAAATAATAATTTGTTACATATTAAATTAGCGGGTATATAACGGGTTAAGTGGGGCGGGATGGGGATGAGGCGGGTGTGAACTAATATCCATGCCTAACCTACTACCCGTGGCAGGTAAGATTTTGATACCCATACCTGCCCATACCCTACCAAAACTTCCTCCATATCCACCCTCTTGGAGTGGATGCGAGTCATACCTTCATTAAAAACCGCCCCACTGCTATCCCTAGAGATGAGCATTGTGAGGAGAAGGAGGTAGGGAGAGAATGTAGAATTGTGCAAAATTAAAAGTGAGTAGTACGGGGTTGGGTGTCCAAAAATGTATACAAGCCAAAATTTTCTCTCAATCAAGAGAGAAGCCAAGAACAGTAACTGACATTAAAACAAACGCCTGACAGAGGAAAACATAGGGTTTTCTCTGTTTAAAGCAGTAATCATTAGATTTTTTGTGTCCAGATATGACAATCGAAAGAGTGCAAAGGATTAAGAGAGGATCGTAACGGTGGTGATTTTAGTCACTTGCAATCAGGTTTGGTTTGGGGTTAAGGCTCGGTTTGTAGCTAAAGAAAAATCGGTTAATTGGTTGAATAGGAAAAGACCCTATAATCGAGAATAGGGTTTGATGATCAGGGTGACTTTGGAGAATGTGGATAATCAGAGCTAGCCGATAAGGAAAAAGGTTTTTGTTGGTTTAGAGGGTTTTCGAGGCTTTCAAGGAGAAAGGGTTTTTCTTTTCAAATATTACTGCAAAGAAAACTTGGATTGGACAGGATACATCGGAAACTAAAAAGATACAATCATGACAACTAAGAGAGATAAAGGAAAGGATCTTCATGCAGAAATAAGTTTAAAGAGAAGGAAGATGAACAGAGGCTCTAGTAGTTCTATAAATAGGAGCTCATTCAATGAAGGGATCTTCATAATTACTCAAGCATTCAAATACCCAGTGTATAAATCAAATTCAGTGAGTGAGAAGATGAGCGATGTTTCTTCCTTACCTCTCTCTGAGGACTATTTTACCCCACCTGGGTTGGATTTCTCAGAAGAATACAAGGAGCCAGTGGTTCCCTATGCAGATTTAGCAACAACAATCTATCGTGTATCAAGAAGAGGAGGTGAAGTAACGATCACACAAGCTGATATTGAGGAGTTCATAGAGATGAATCAAAACTGTTTACTTGGTTATTGGTTGGATGACAGAGATTTTAGTTATGAAAGGTTAAACGAGTATTTCAGCACTTATTGGAGTATTCCAGCATATGTTCAACATAGATATAAGAGCTTCTACGTGCTGAAGTTTCAGTCTAAAAAGGAGGCTTTGGCACTACTGCATCGAAGTCCATACTCAATGGCTGGTGGAATGTTAGCTTTCAGAAGATATGGAGTAGGAATGGTGATGAAAAGGCTCAAGGTGGAGAAAATAATGGCACCGATTCAAATCCATGGTATATCTGGTGAGTGCTTTGCACCTATGGATGCTATAAAGATTGCTAACCTTGTTGGTGATATTATTGATGTTGACATTGATCTGTGGCCTAGAATGAATTTGAAATATTTGAAGGCAAACATGTGGATTACCTCGGTGCCCCTTTAATACCTGGATTTTTTTGTAAACTTAGTAAACGGGGCTAGGGATTGGGTGGAAGTGAGATATGAGAGAATGTATAAATTTTGTCTTAGGTGCGGGGTAGTAGGCCATCCTTGTCAAAGGTGTCCAATAGATGATGATGCTGCTTTAGAGAATTTCATTCACTCTCATATTCAAGCACATAATGCAGCTAGGGGGTCTAACATTGTTTATGATCCGAATAGAGAAATGTTTCTATGTTCTTTAAGAGCACATTCACATTGGCAAGCTAAAATGAACACTAGGATTCCATATGGGTATATAGAGCTTAGGTGGGGGAGATATAGCACACTGCCTGAAGATCAGATTCAAGAGGGTTTTCTTATATCTATTGAAGTGGAGAACCATTTTGCCTAGACAAAGCTATGTTGGTCGGGCAATGCAGGTGGTGAAAATAATGATGGTAGTGGCCTTTCAATGGGGATGGGAATGGTCCAACATTTCTAATTTTTTATCCTTATTTTGGCGCAGGAGCACAACAACCACCACTGCCTCAGCAACCACCAGAGTAGCCATCACCATCACCACATCAACCTGATCTTCCTAATGGTCATTTGACCAATGGTCACTTGACTAATGGGCTTATGTTAATGGATGATCAGGTTATTTCCAACATCAACAATGAGATTGGAAATTTGGAAGAAATAGAGGTCAATAGTGAAGACCATTTCAGGCCAATAGAGATGGTGATTCCAGAAGTTTATGAAGTTTAGGAGGTAGAAAATGATAATGTTCAGATGGGAATCATCACACAGAATACAGACCAATTGGCTAAGAAAGAGTTGGATTCAATTAGTTTATCTGGTAGTAGTGATAGTACTAAGACTATCTCTCAATTTGTGGGGCAACTGACAAGAGAGCTACTACAGGAGCAGGAGGATGAGGAAATGGTAATGCAGCTGCAGATTTATTGGATATGAGCAGGGTGAACATAACTGAGGAAGGGACAAGGGAAGGAATACCAGAACCATGAAACATTACAGGGGCTAACTGTCGGGGAGGAGTCTTAGAAAGTTCAAGAAGTGCATGGATCCTCAGTCAGAAGAAGCAGAAGATTGAGGGAAAAGAAAGAAGCACAGCAAAAGGATTTATCTCCAAAGAAAAAGCTTTCAAAGAGGATGCATGGATTCAATACAAAAACATGTTCAAAGTTCAAAAAGGAGTGGTGGATAAAAGAGGCAAGGAGAAAGGGAAACAAGTAGTGTTCGAGTTGGGAGGTCAGCCAGAAGCTCGGACAGATAATGAAGCAATTGCTTATGATTGGAAAATGGGGGAAATAAGTCTTTCCAGCTTTGAGCCTGTCCCGCTTCAACATTAGACTGGGAAAATCCGGAAGAGATCAAAGTCACATGAAGAGGAAGAAGACATGGATCAGGAATGTAACAATCTTCGACCAAAGAAGAGATTTCGTTTTCTGTTCAACAACTTCAAGAAGGATGATGGAGTAATTGCAAATTAATATGGGCTAATTTGATGGAGGATAAAAAAGGAAAGAAAAAGATTATCTTTCCAGGGAAATTTCCTCCAACTAATCCTAATAAGCTAAGGGTAAAATCATGAGTGCTGACAATTAGGGACAAGGAAGGAACAGAACAGGAAGATGATGGTTTTTTGGAGACTGTACCAATATAGTTCCCCAAAGAAACATGAGATTCATTACATGGAATGGTAGAGGCTTCAACAACGCCTCTACAAAGAAAAGGGTCAACCAGTTGGTGAGATATAAGAAGCCGGAGTTAATGTATCTATTGAGACAATGACCCAGCAACGAAGTCTTGAAGCTTGGAAAGACAATTCAAAATTTGACTCGGTTAAATATGTGGATCCGGTTGGAAAATTAGGTGGCATTGCTCTGTGTGGGACTAGCAGCTTGGAAATTCAAGTAGTATTTAAGTCTAAAAATTTCATTAGTTTAGTTGTATCGAACACCAATTCCATTAAATGGTGTTTAGGTTTTATTTATGGTCACCCGGACATGTCGGGAAGACCTTTTGTTTGGGAATGTTTGAACAGGTTTTGCTGCTATTCTTAGTTCCCTTTAGTATAATTAGGGGATTTCAATTAGGTTATTACACAAAGAGTTAAAAGAGGAGGCAATCCATTGGAGGATAAGAAAATAGTTTTACATGAAGTCATAGAAAAGTATGAACTTCTTGAAATTTTGAATGAATGACTATGGTACACTTGGACAAACAACAGATAACATCCAAATAACATAATACAAAGACTTGATAGAGCTTTCCATGATAAGCAGTGGAGAATTATGTTCCCATGAAGCTAAGGTAGTCAACTTGCATATCATTAACTCAGATCATGGACCATTATTACTTGATCTGAATCTGAGGAATTGAGCTCTCAAACATATACATAGATTTGAAGCTTTCTGGAAAAAATCATGTGTATCAGATCAAATAGTGTAGAAGGCTTGGAATGAGGGACTTTAGTTTCATCAATTACAGGTTCCAAGCAGACCAGATCAGACTTTATGCACAAAATTGGAAATCACTCTTCGGCATCTACACAACTGGAGTGAGAAATCATATGGAAATATGGAGAAAGATATAAAAAATTTGGAAAAAAAGGATGCTTCAACTATAGGATTCCAACAAAATAAGCAGCAGATTGATCAGATCGTACTAAAATCAAGGATTTACATCAGAAACATTTTGATTACTGGCAGCAACGTTCTAAACTATCTTGGGTACAGTTTGGTGATAAAAGCACAACCTTTTATCATAAATGAGCAACCAAAAGGAAGAATGCAAATTCAATACAAGGTATCTATAATGATCAGGGTAGATGGCTTACTGATCAACTGACCATGTTAAGTCGGTATTCACAATGCCGGAATGGTATCCACCAGCCCATGCACAAGAAGTGGACTTTCAAAACTATGTCCAAAGTAATGACAGAAGGTTATCATTACAACAAAACACTTCTCTGAATCAGCCATTCATAGGTAAAGAGATATGGAAAGCTCTAAAAGAGATGAAATCATGGAAGTATCTAGGAGAAGATGCCTCCTGGATTCTATAAGAGGTATTGGGGCATATTAGGCCAAAAGTTCACAGAGACAGTGTTATACAATCTGAATAATGAGGTGGTTCGTGAACAATGGAACAAAACACAAATTGTTCTAATTTCGAAGAAGAAAAATCCAAACTCTGCGGGAGATTTTAGACCAATATCCCTTTGTAACGTGAAATATAAAGTTATGGCTAAGATTTTGGCTAATATAATGAAGTCTACTATGAGTGATCTGATATTGGAGACTCAAAATAGTTTTGTACCTGGCAGAAGTATATCAGAAAATGTGTTATTGGCCCAGGTGGTAGTTGACTTTATGAAGAAGCAAAGGAATTCAGGAAGGAAGAGTTATATGGAAATCAAATTAGATATGAGCAAAGTTTATGATAGAGTGTCATGGAGCTTCCTACATATAGTATTAAGGCATACATGATTTTCAAAGAAATGAATCAATATAATCATGTCTTGTGTATCCACAATATCCTATCAGGTACTACTAAATGGTGACAGATAATCTTACTTCAAACCAGACAAGGAACGTAGACAAGGTTTCCCTTTATCCCCTTTATCACCCTACTTATTTATTCTATGCCAGCAATTTCTATTTTAGAAGATACAATCAAATAGCAATTTAGGTTTAAAGGTATCCAGAAGATGACCTAGGATCAACCATCTTATGTATGCAGACGATTTTATCATATTATCGGAATGCAATACAAAGGCAGTTGATGATATCACGAAGACAATAGACCTATTTGCCAGATATCCAGGGCAAAGACTGAATTTTGAGAAATGTTCTATGATGTTCAGTACAAATACCATGGAGAATTTACAGTTACATGCCAGACATACACTGAATATACATGGAAGTGGACTGGGTGGGAAATAATTAGGCATGGATATAAGTTTCCAATCACCAAAAGTACGGGTTTACAAGTGCCTTATAAACAAATTTAGGCAATGATTTTCTTCAAGGAAGACAAAGTTATTATCTCTGCCTGGAAGAATCACATTGGCAAAGCATGTCTTATCAGCACTGGCAATATATCTCCTTGGGTTATTTAGAATCCCTAGAACCATTCTAAAGAAGATAGATATGATGATTGCTGACTTTGTATAGGGAGGGGAAGTTGACAAGAGGAAGATTCATTTTAAAGCGTGGTGGAAAATCTGTAAGTCCAAGGAGGAAGGAAGATTAGGTCTGCGATCTATGGAAGCAATGAACAAGTCTTTGTTAGGAAAGCATGCTCGGAATATAATATCCAACAAGGACTTACTGCTTTCCAAAGTTCACAAGGAAAAATACATGGTAAATAAAGATTTTCTCACCTTGCAAGCCAAGCTATCAGATTCATGGGGCTGGAAATATATTATATGGGCAAGACAAGTGATTAAGGATAATCTGGCTTGGCAAATCACTAATGGGGAAAATGTCAAGATCACTGATCAATGGATTCCAGGAATGTAGAATCCAATATCAGAATTTTATGCTATTGGTGCTCACACCAATCTAATGGTAAGAGATCTCATTACAGAGAAAAATCAATGGAGAATGCCATTGATCCGATCAATCTTTGGAAGGGAAGTAGTCATAAAGATTGCAGTGATTCACACAAATAGTTATTCTACACATCCTGATGTTCCTCTATGGAGACCAAATCAAGATCGTCGCTATTCAGTTAAAAAAGCATATCATTTCATTTTTAAGGAGTACTGGCCTACCTCGAATCAGGTACCTCAGGAGATAAAAAAAGTTCTGGAAATTGTTATGGAATATGAAAATCCCCCACAAACTACAAGTTTTCATTTGGAGGATTATTAACTTAGCTCTTACCACGACAAAGAATCTAGCTCAAAGCACGATATTAGATCATACTACATTTCCTAGATGATTGCATACTCAAGAAGATGACCCTCACATCTTCTTAGGATGCGAAGATTAAAAAAGAACATGGATGATCTCTTCCTTAGGGTCTGATTTCAATTTAGCACCGCAACAGGATGTCAAACAATGGTTTCTAGACTGGACCACAACAGGTCCTGATAAGGATGCAATTGTACCATCAATATGTGTCCTATGGGTGATTTGGAAATAGAGAAATGCAAAAGCCATCAATGATGAAGATAGAGATCTACTATTCTGTTGGCAGAATGCTAGAAACAATTGCGTGGTCATCAAGCAACCAAATGATGAAGGCCAGGAGGAGCAGGATCAGGAACATCACATCATAACAAATGGGCTAGGACAGGAGATTAACTTGCATAATCAGGGAATGTAAAACCATGTCCACATAATAACTTTTGATGCTTCATTTCAGAGACATAGAGATCTAGGCATAGCTGCTTGGAGAATATCATATGATCAGCAATATGAAGGAACATGGTCGAATGCAAGGCAGATACACTTAGGTGGAACAAGGTTGAATGCAAGACAAATTCACTTAGGTTCGGATTTCTTCATAACAAATTCACCTATACATGCAGAAGTAAAAAGTTGTCTAAGAGCAATACAAGCAGCCGTACGAAGTAATCCAATTGATGTGTTGGTTTATATAGACTCTTCAGTCTTAGAAAGTTCCTTGTTATCTCCAAATTTAGCACCATGAGAGATCAAGGGAACAGTGCAACAAATATTGCACAAAACTTTACATCTATTTAGCTTTAAGCGTATTAAGGTAAATTGTACTTTCATTTCAGCAGATCATGATGTAGCTCATAAGTTGGGCAAAACTCTATGTAGTTTACCTAGATAATATATGTACGATTTTAAGAAAAAAGGTGAGTAATACGTAAAGTATAGCACATGAATTTTCATGTTGTAAAATGAGCCGCAAATCAGGGACATCTTAGGGCATCCGTACCACCACTTTTGAAAAAAAAAATCATTAACTTTTTTAGTTGAGCAACACATGAGCTTTGACCAGTACCCCAATTTATTTTTTATTTTAAACCCACCATACTCTCATCTCACATTTACCGTATTCCCAAAATTTAAAATTCCTCAAATTTCAACACTACTCCCATCGTATTCTCATCACTCATATCCTCCCTCCTCCACGACAGTCTAATAACCTACCAAAAATAAATTTCTAAATCCACCCTTACCCTTATTTTGTAAGTACCATAAAAAGAATTTCGCTAACCAGGAAGCTTATAATTTTAATACCATTATTCATTCTCTTTCTTAGTTCTATTCTTTTAAAAAATATTTTCTTAGTTCTATTAACAATCACAACTTACAAATTTTTTTTATTGTGTCTCATGAATTCCCGGAGGTGAAAAAAAGTTGGAATATTGCAAATTTCCTACCCACTTGGACCACACCACAAAAAAGCTTTGCTATACTTAACACACTTTTACCCCATTGGCTCCATTGAGAAACAACTATACAAGGCTCAATATTCTCAAGATAAAAAGCAAAATGAATGTGAGCAAGATTCCAAATGTTGTAAATATATTATTTTTTTCCAATCAAGATTGTATTTCTATTACAAATTCCTAATCCTTACAATCAGGGAGGGGCTTCGAGTTTTGAACATATGTTTCCTGAATAATCGACCAAGTGCAGTGTCTGTTGAGTCAAGTTTCATTATGCTGCAAACATCACGCAGGCAGGGAAATCATACCCAGATATTTGGAATATTTCTTGAAAATGAGCATATTTTTTTTTTTTTTAAAATAACCACAAGTTGGTGGGGGGATGTTCATAGACTCCCTAAACCTTATACCAAAATTAGCATTAAGAGTTGATCTGCATTACAGTTTGTGTTCTAGTGTAAAATTAAGGTGCTACGCTTCTAAGGCAAAAATGCGGCACTTTATGTAATGTGTTTAATTGACTATGTTTCTACCTCTTAGACCTCCACCCCCGTATTAATCTAAGGGTAGCCAGATAATCAATCAAGCACATCACAAATGATCAAAATTTAGAGACAATGATCATGAACTGAGAACCTAAAGTCATTGGATTCTTAGATTCACGATTCCTAATCTATTAGCGGTCAGAGTTGCTTTGACGTCATCATTCAGCTCACTCCAATTCCACATTTGTCTACCTTCAATTCTCTTAGTTCCTACCATCTTGGCCAAAACATGCACCACAGCATTTTGCTCTCTAAAAACATGATCGATTGTTGCATTGCATTAGTACGTAAGCTGCTTCAGTTTCCATATCGATGTGATCAGTTTCCATGGACTTCTGCTGGTCCCTATGATGAAGTTACAAACCTTCAAACAATCAGTTTGGATAGTCAGTGGTAAGAAGTTGTTTTCTAAACAGAGTTCCAGTCCCAATATCAATGCCAATACTTCAGCCTCAAGTGCATCTGATGCATGAGGGATGTTATCACCACACACTATATGATGTATGGCTTCTGCATTTTTGATTACCATCCCTACCTTTGAGACTTTGAGTGGTGAGAAGGATGCATCAGTGTTTAAAATAAATCCACTATCTGGTGGTTTCCATTTAACAATCTTGATGATCTTTGGTTTAGGTATCTTTTGCACTGGCAAGAAACTTTTAGCCAACAGTAGATCACAATTTGTGTACCGTTTTGTGGATTTATGGTGAAAATATCTACCAAAAATATGTTCAGGTATGATCTCATCTTAGAAATGCAATGGTTTTTTTTATCATAGAGAAATGGACACCTTGCTTTGTAGATTATGAATCATACAAGAGCAGGGATGATGTTGAAAAAAAGGTATTTCGTTTTTGATGCAGCACCATATAACCCAAACCATGAGAGTTTGTCAAACAACATAGGAAGTAGAGGGTCTACAATATCCAGTAATTGATATGCATATGGCCAAAGAGAATATGAAACTGGGCACAGATTGAACACATGATTTAAAGTTTCAGTTTCTTGTTGGCGCAAACAATATGTAGATGTATTAATATCCCCATCATCCCCAGTATATCATCCAACGACAACATATTAATATTAGACGTTAGCTTCCAACAGAAGATGGAAACTTTCTTAGGCAGAAGGTTATTCCATACCTTTCTTGAGGAGGCTAAATGTGGCTTATTTTTTCTGAGCATTTCATAAGAGGAAGAGATAGAGAGCATACATGTACCTCAATGTTTTCAAATCATTTGGTCCTGTACATCAGTTAAAACAATAGGCTGCATAATATGATATGATAAGTAATCCTCTAATCCCTATCTAAGAGTATTGATCAATATGTCCCTTTGATCCAAGAACTCTTTGACAGTGATATAAGGATATGGAATGTCTATTTCACTGTTCCACTTATCTACTAAACATCCAAACTGAGTCCAATTTGCTGTCCAAAAATTGCATGTTCCTTTACCAATAAGCACAAATGAGTGTTTGACTGCAATTTTAGAGATCTTTATTGATCTCTTCCAAGGATCATATGTCCTTGCTGATTGTGGCATAAACCAAATCAGTTTTGACCACATACTTGTACCTAACTGTAGTTTCCACCATAATTTGAGTGAGAAACTATCTATGACAGATGTGAAGTCCCTAAGTTGCAATCTTTTTGCAGTATAAGGATAACTTACATTATTTCAGCCCTTCCAATGTGTTTTCTGAGTTCTATCTTTGTTAGTTCCCCAAATGAAATCTAGACATGCCTGTTCTATTCTATTAACAATTGCTGTTGTGGGTGCCATAACACACCATTTATGTTGTGGGATGGCGGCTAACACGTGTCTAACTAGTGTTGTTCTTCCAGCTTGATTAAGGAGCTTAGAATTCCAGTTGTTAAACTTTACATTCAGTTTCTCAATTAGCTGTTGGAAATATAAGTTCAGTTTTCTTCCCTTAAAGATAGTCACTCCTAGATACAAAAAAGGAAAAGTCCCTTGTGTGATTTGTGTGATATTGCAGATCCTATTCCTAGTTGCCAAGCTAGCTTTATTCCCAACATAAAAAGCACTTTTGTTATAACCGACTTTCTGTCCCGTGGATTTTTCATTGTTAGGAATTGGATCAGATTATGAAGAGACTTATTTGTTTCCTTTAAAAGGATCACTGTATCATCAACATAAGATAGGAGAGAGATCATAGAGGATCCTGGAATATGAAATGGACCTATCAACCTGCTAGAGAACATGTATATCAATCCTCTATTTAGAACCTCAGTAATGAGGTTAAAAAGTATTGGGAATAAGGGGTCTCCTTTTTTAAGACCCCTGGAGGCCCTAAAAAAACCATTGGGTACTTCATTAATGAGTACTGAAAAGTGAGCAGCAGATATATTGGATAAAACTACTCTACCAAAGTGTCCATGGAAGCCCATTTTCAGCATTAATGAGTTAAGCATCATTCAAGATACTCTGTCAAAAGCTTTTGACATATCTATCTTGGCAATCAGATTAAGAGACTGGTTTTTCTTATCTAATAATCTTGCCATCTCTTACATAATTTTTCTAAAAACTATATGCCTTAATTCCTCCATGTCTATCATTTTGATTAGGTGATAGTTATCCTCATCAGAAATTAACTTGGGAATATAGTTCAAACACTGTGTCAGTGTCTCTCCTGTGATATCTAAACTAGATTTGCTAAGAAGTTCCTTGTAAAAGGCTGCTACATGGTTTCCTGTGTCTACCTGTTCAGTTAGCTATTGATTTGATTCATTCCTAATTTTATTTATCTTTAACCTAGAGTGTCTATCCCTAACAGAGTTATGAAAGAATTTTGCATTCATATGAGCACCCTATAGCCATTTCAATCTAGACTTCTCTTTCCAGTAGAGGTTTTCCTCCTTTAAATGCTGCTTCAGTTCTGATGTGGCTTGGGATAACATGTTAAGATCTTAAACTGATAAGGATTGGTCATAGGCTATCTCTAAATCTTGTACTTTGGTCTCAACTTTTTAGATGTTTTGAAAGATATTTCCAAATACATTCATATTCCACTGTTTCAAAGCATTTTTAAGTCTTTTGAGCTTTAAAGAAAAGCCTGACATTCCTTGTTGCTCTATGGTAATCTCCCAGTTAGCCTTTATCAGATCATATAACTCAGGTCTCTCCAACCACTTTTTATAATTTTAAATTTGGTGGCTCTAGGGGCTGATTTTTCCTGCATATGAGTATGAAGGAGAAGTGGTGAATGATCTGATGGGGTCCTATTTAGTACATGTACATATGTGTTTGGGGACTAGGTATTCCATTCTTCATTTGCCAAAATTCTATCAAGTCTCTTACATACCCTATGTGTCCCTCTCCTACCATTAGTCCAGCTGAATTTATTTTCTATAGTGGTTAGGTCATTTAAGCCCGTGGATTAGATATCTGTGTCAAAATCCAATATACTTTTAAGATCATGGGTACATCTTCCCTTATATTCAGAAATTGACCTAGTGACATTGAAATCCCCTACATATATTGTAGGTAGAAGCTGATCATTGCTCAGTTGTGTGAGTGCCTGAAACATTTTGGCTCTTAGTTGTCTATTATGTTTATCGTAGATAGCTATGATATGACATAAAGCATTATGATCAGCATTGGTGACCAGGATCTTCAAGAAATCCTGATTATCAACTGTGAGTATGGTAGTAAGATTATTCCTAAAAAAGACCATATCCTTGAATCTTGTGAGCTAATCGCACTATCAAATCCTAACTGAATCCTGAACATATACATTTTCTATTTTTTCTTTTTAGTCTCAACTATGATCAATATATCAAATCTTTGAGTGTGAATTATTTTTTGTAGTCTCAGTCTGGAAGCATATATCCCTCAAACATTCCACATAAGGATTTTAAGATTCATAGGAGGATTTAGCTTTAGCTTTCAAGTGAGTGATCAGCATGTTTGGAGAGTTACAAAAACTTCTCAGTCTATTAGGGGGCTTGAGTTTAGGATTACCTGAATCCTTATTGTGTTTCCCTCTAGTTTGCTCTAGAGGATTCATGTCGTGTTCAGCAGTAGGTTCTTATCCAGCAGAACGAGCCAATATCTCAGCTGATTCATTGTCTGCCTGATCTCCATTTTCTCTAATTTGTACCTGTGGTTTAAGCTTGGTTAGTAATATTTTATGGAAACTTTTAAGACTATGAATAATATCATTTCTATCATAAGGAGTGTAGGGTTCAAAATCATGAGTAGTATCATGAGTAGTATCATGTTTATGTAGTATCATGTTTTCGTACATGTTTATGTACCATATTTACCACACATAAGCTTGGTCTTTGTTTCCTATTTACCACACATAATTACATCAAAATTTTTCATAGCTAGGAATTTGCTCAATAACATTCAAAAGAGGGATATTTACCTCACACATACGAAAGACTTCGTAGATGTCTTTGTTGGATTCCTTCCTCCGTTTTTTCCTTTAGAGCTTCCGGGAACTGTGGTTCCGACACATATGGGGGAGTTCTCACCACTCTTACTGTTTGTGCGTGTTAGAAGAGAGAGGGAGGAGAAAGTTGTAGAGAGAGAGAGCCTTTGCCTGCAAGAGTGTTTCGAACCGAAGTCATCATAATGATATATATACATGAAAATGAACATATCATCAAGTATTATTTGAGAAGATATATATGATCAAAAGCAGAGTTTGAATTAAAACAGTCATCTATATGCTTAGGAACTCATTTTCTCAAGAATGTGATATTGTATGCATGATTATAGAAACAGTTTTTGGAAAGAGAAGAATTAAGTAAAAACATTATCCTCATGAATACAGTACATGTGGATACAGCATTGCCAAAATCATCAGAATGATCATGGATGGTCAAGTATCTCACTCCTAAAAGGGAAATAAACAACAAACCAGAAAAGACCAAAATATGATGCTCTGTTTGGTTCACTAACATCGACCTCCTTTAAAATGAACTTGATTTCAGGAGACGTGCATTTTTTGTGGGTGAATGGAAAGTTTAGTTGGGATAATGATGAGTTGAACTAGGTATTATAGGTTTTTTTTTAAATAATGAAAAATTTAAGGTACTCTAATAATATGCAGAGTTGGAAAGCATTATGAGTTTTTCAATTTTCCCCCTCCACATTAATATTGTAAGAGAACCACTGATAACAAACCAACCACTATAGAAAGTGAGCTGGAGGGAGTAATATACGTACTCCTTCTATCCCAATTCAAGATTCATCTTTTAACTTTTAATAGTTGACTTGAAACTTGTGAAAAACTTGTTTAAAATTGATATTTTGAAAATACATGTTATAACGAATCTAACAATGTATCACAGAATATTTATACTTGTATACCAATTCAATTTTAGGGTCAAAGTTAGAAAGTTTTGACTAAATGAATAGTTAAATTGTAGCTTGAAATGAGACAGAGGGAGTACTGTAAATAAACACTCTCGTTTGAATGTATAGTTTTCAAGTCTTCTCTTGAAAGAAAGTATTTCATTAAGCTATGAAAATACTAGTGACTCAAGTGCAATTTTACCACAAAAAGATGAAAAATTTGCTGGGTAAAGCAAATATAATCCCAGTCAAATTCATGTTATAAGCTATTTGGGTTAAATTACACGCCTATTTGAGTGTTGGTTAGAAACATGACTTATTTAGAGTAAAACATTAACATTACATATTTAGAGTAAAACATATGATTTGTGTTTTATTCTAAACATGTAATATTTCTAAGCAAAACTCAATGTTTCACTTACGGTTACTGTAGAGTATAAACACCTAATTTCATATTATTTTAATTAAACTCCTTCTTTCCATATATGCCTATGGAACGACGGTCTTTCCCAAGACTAATAATTATAAGGGCCACCATTGACTAATACACATCCAACATTGTTGTTCTCCTTACACACCACCAGTCTCACACGATACCACCCCACCGTACTTAAGGAATATTGCCCCTCCCCAACAAAACATCACCACCTTCTTACTACCATTCCCAGTGCAACCGATTTTGGTGGAGCTATACTCTACATCCATCTCAATGAGGCAGGAATGAAGGTAATTGTGATGGAGATGGGGCAGATATGAGGATGAAAATGATACCCGCCATGGGTAGTGGGTTGGGCGTGGATATTAATTCACATTCGTCCCATTCTCGCCTCGCCCCAATAGACCTGCTAATTTCTTATATAATAAATTATTATCTACCAATTATAATCATATCTTAATTACCTATAATTACTATTTTATCAGGTACCCATATCTTTCATGTAAGTGGTTGTATAAATTATAATTTTAAAATTAGTGTCTATAGATGTATAGGTGGGTGAGTGATTCGCACTCTGTAGGGTCACTAATAAATCCACGGGAGATCCACTAACCCGTGGAGCGCTCAGAATGCCAAAGATAGGAATTTAAATTGTTGCTCCCATACTTACTACAAACTACCAATGGGTAGATAATGGCAAGTCCGGGTCGTCCACAAAGATGCTAGGATTTAAAAGCTAACTACGGAAGACTCACAATCGGCCGTCACTCCGATTGCGTGTCGGGAATAGTCAGTGTCGCAAACATGGTTTTTTTTGGGGGGGGGGGGTTATCTATAAACTACAAAACATTCAAAACAAGAGATCAAACTATATTAAGCCAAGACTTGGGAACATTTGCATAACATGATCGGTAGAATACTTTGATCCTAGATTTTATCAAATACAAGATGTATAAACCTATCCCAATGTTTATGTCACATAGTGTGGTTGATAATCAACACTTCCTTTTGTCTATCACACAAAGGTGCCCACGTCTTATTCTATCAACATCACATCCGTAATTACGAAAGTGTGTCAAGCAGTCTAATCATTATTCGCTCTTTTTTCCCTCAAGAAATTACATCCCAGGCCTCCACTGTGAACGCTTCTCCCTAGCCCTACAGAGGCAAAGGGATTGGCATCTCATGATAACTTTAGGGCTGAAACGATGATAACCGCTTTACTACAATCCTAGTTTCTAAAAACTATCATGCCCTCACTTATCGGGGTACAAGTTTCCACTCGACTAGCATATAGTCATCAGAATGGTACTTACGACCTACATGCATACATTCACATAACCGAGGACCCACAAACCCTCTATTACCCTAGCTGACACTCCTAATGGGACTGATGCGCCTAGAGATCGTTAGCCCAAGCCCAATCCTGATTTGGTCAAATGCAGCCTATGATCTACAAAAGGAAAACATACCCCGTGTAATCTGGGGGGAGATTCTCCAACGATATAGTTAGCAATTTGTAGAGAGTAAAAGTAGGCAATAGAGTGTTGCCAAAAATAGAAGACATACCTTCCTATTTATACAACTCCTAAACCCTAATATCCTTAGTCTATGACCTAACTTCCTTTGTCTTCTAGTGAACAACCCTATAACAAGCCCACTTAAGTGTGACTTGGGTTATAGTCCTCTTTCTAGGAGATGGGAACATTAACCCAAATAGGTCTTAATTTTACCATGTCATCAAAAGCTCCCAAAAAAACTAAGTGTTCTTTCGGACTTCGAAGACTCCTCTTATCAAAGGTCTACCGTAGGCATCGAGGGTCACTCTTGATCATTGAAGGTTAATCATTGTACTTCTGGTTATCAAAGGTTAATCGTATTGAAGGTTACCTGTGGTCATCAAAGATTATGTCTATTAGCCTTATATAACGTGGTTGACTATAAGGTGAGGTGTCTTCGAGGGTATTTTACTTCTTTGGGTTACGGGGGAGCATTGAGATTTTTCTCAGACATTCTGATCTTTAGAGTTCCCAAGAAAGGCGTGTGAAAGGAATATGAATAGAAAAATGGCACGTTCGGGCAGCTATTTAATAGGCTTTTCATTTTTTTTCGCCTTTTCAGACCCCTCGCCTTTTTAGGTAATGATGATCCCGCATCCTTCTCTCTCCTTCGCCTTCATTTTCATTCTTCTCTCTGCAGTTTTTTCTCGAGAATCTCCGATCTATATTCAGCCCCCAAGCTCTCATATTTCATCTCATCTTTTAACAAGTGAATCTCCATGGACTCTAGTGTCATCTATGTGTTTTATTCATCTTCTTCTCCTGTAGATCTCCAAAGAAATGGTGAGGGGGTGAATTCATCGGTGAGTAGGTCCTCGGGTAGTGTTAACTCCTCTTTTCCGGTGAAACCCCTCTTTGATCGGTTGGAATTTTGAATGATTATGAAAACATGGAGTTGGTAAACCCTATTCGCAGCCCTAGTGAAGTTCCTAGTCTCAATGAGAGGATTCATTCTGCTAGGGTTAGGTTTCCTGAGTCTGGTGAGCTTTCTGGTGAGAGTTTAGAAAAGCTTTCGAGAGGTAGTCTTGAACATATAGGTACTTCTAGGCTTGAGAGGGCCACAAATGAAATTATAAACGAACCTTCGAAGAGGAAGAGGGTTGAGAGACACTCAGGTGCTAAACCTTCGTCCAAGGGTGATAGTTCAGTGATGTATACTTTTCTCAAAGAGGTGAAAATACTTATCGAAGAGATCCCCCATACCAGCGCATCCCCCTTAACGCCCACTTGAAAAATATCGAAGTAGATTATACTGCTTCCTTATCTATGGGGAGGGATGTGACCTATAGTAGGCATATTAGATCAGACCTTTGTTTTCCTTCCCTTCCTTGGTATCAAGCCTCATGGAGGAATTCGATGTGAGTTTGTCCCAACTTCACCCTAACATAATAGTAATATTAATGGCTTTCCTAGTTCGATGTAGGGAAGTAAATGTAGATCCTCGTTATGAGTTATTCTGAGCCATATATCTTTTAATTATTAACTGAGATATAAGGGTAACCTTCAACTTAAGTAACAAGTTTTCTGGTTGAAGGTTTATCATTCCCCCTCCAATAACACGGGGTGGCAGAATAAAGCCCTGGTCTTTTGATTGTACAGGAGTCTATCGAACCCCTCGATGGAATCCCCAGGTTCTTGCTGAGACAAGAAGAGGAAATCATATCATCCCTGAGAGACTTTGCGAGGATGTAGAGCGTCTTCGAGGACCCAAACCTTTAGATACTAACATCTATCGCCCTGTGACTACCAAGGGTGAAAAACCTTTCGTTTGGCCAGAGTGGGTCTACAAGAATATCTATTCCTTGGCCGACTGTTGAGGCTTCGAGGACACATAAGAGGAAAAATAGCAAGGATAAATTGTCGTGCCCAAGACCTCTACGATCTATGGATCTTTCGCAAGAGATAATTATCGAAGAGATAGCATCTTTGGACACCTCTAAATGTCTTTGGGATACTATTTTTAGAAATTTGTTTCTCTCCTGTTATAGAATGTAACCCCTCTTTTCTTTATGCGGTGAGCAGTGCTCAGGACTTCGTCGATGCCTTAAGCAGGAGGAAAACTTTTAGGCAAGGTAGCCTACTCCAGTCCATGCCTAAACAAGATCATAAGAGAAGCTTCTTGTTCAGGAGAAGCCCTAGAAAAAACCAAGGTTCGAGGAGGCTGGACCTTCTCATGAGGCTAGTGCTGATAGCCTCTACTATGAGGTTGAGAATGACGACTTATCCTTGGACTATCTCAAATATTTGAGCAGTGAACCCTCAATACGTTACCTTCTTTCTATTTTCTCTCTTCTTCTTTTTTATTTACCCTTTCTTATGTCTTCATTTTCTCATTCTGGCTTAGGTGGTGGTGGTTGTTCAATCGACCTTGCAGTCCACCGGCGTCTTTGCTAGCCAGGTCTTTCCTCTCCTGGAATGGCCCATCGAAGCAGTCATCGAGGCTACTTGTGAAGATGAGCTTGCTAAGATGAAGAAGGAGATAGATGATCTATAGGAGGACTTGAAGAAGTTGAGGGAGAAAGAAAAATGTCTAGCGAATAAGTGTATGCCTGAAGCCCAGCATGCTCTGATGACGACCTTCGTTGACAAGTTGATGGGGTCGAAGGACCTGAAGGACATCTTTCTTTACCTTCTAGGGATTGGGAAGGTGTGGGGACAAATTGACGTCTACGGCTGGGTAGCTGATTGTCATACCCTCGTACAGGCCAAGGCCCTTAAGACTCGTACTGACCCCGATGCCAAGGAAAAAAGATTCGATGGGGTAAGCTGTCCAGCCCTGGCAGCTTCAAGCTTCGACTCCTCAACGTCATCAAGAAGAGGAAGAAGTTTTCAACAACTTCAGACCTTTGTGACTTCACTGTTCTTGAGTCTGACCCAAACTCAAGTGATCGAGCATTAAAGGGAGGCAAGGACGGTGCCGAGGCTGATTGTGGCAAGACTGGGACTGATGAGACCGATAACTATCTTATCGAAGAAGTTTCTAGGCTGCAAGGGGTTATCGATGATAACCAATGGTTTTGCATTGAGATCGTAAGTCAGAATTCCCAGGTTTCAAGCTAAGTATCGGCCTATGCTGCTACTATCCAGCTCTACTCCGATAGCCTTCGAGCACATGGGTTATCTTTCAGAGTCCTTGATATAGGCCCTATTGGTGATATTTTTAAGTTCCTGTATGATATCGAGATGGATATGCTGCGAAAGGGTATGGATAGGGATCCAGATTATTATGCTGCATTCGATGCCATTTGCAAATGGAAAGAGTGTCTTCAATTAGAGAATAATGCCCACCCCCAGAAAGCAGGTCCTTCATACAGTGGTACTTCATCTGGGGTTCCTTCGAAGGGTAAATGCTCGAAGGGGGTTTCTAAATGGGAAAATAGTAAAAAAAAAAGAGCACTCAAGCTAAACAAAAACTCCGTCTTGGAGTAGCTCCCAACCTTAGACTATGACTTTGCATGTTAGCTGTTCTAATCGAGTTATCTCGGACGAGCTTGTGGAAGAAACTCCTATAAGGGTTATTGATGTTGATGGGCATGTGTCGCCAGTTCCCGAGGGTGATGTGGAGAGAGAACCATCGCCCTCTGGAAGTTTAATACCTTGTCGAAGGCAACGCGTTAACCCTATCCTCAAAGGTTCGGAGAGCAAAGTTGATCGCTTATTTACAATTGCCACTGGGGTAAAGGCAGAGAACATTCAATGATCCGATTGATCGTATGTGTCTCTCATTCAATAATAAAAAGTTTGTATAACGTTGAGTTGGCCATTAACCAAGTGAATGAGTCCCACTAAGTGGTGGATTGTAATAGATGAATAAGGTGTTTGTCTGCGAAGGTGTATTTACCTTTAAGCGGGCTTGCTCAATCGTCTATGGTATATTCACTGTTATCTTATTGTTTTTTCAACAAACTATTCGATCGCTTAAAGCGAGAATATGTATGTATATATATATTAATTGTTTTAACACTCGTAAAACTAGATTTTGGTCGCTTAAAAGGGAGAATAGTTTGTAACGCTTAAAAGTGAACTTTCGATTGCTTAAGAGTGAGAATATTTTTTTGACGCTTAAAAGAGAACTTTCGATTGCTTAAAAACAAGAATATTTTTTAAACGCTTTAAAGAAAACTTTTGATTACTTGAAAGAGAAAATAATCTTTTTCACGCTTGAAATGGATAATATTTTTTAAACGCTTAAAAGCGAACTTTTGTTAGCTTAATAGCAAGAATGTATTTTTAATGCTTAAAAGAGAACTTTCGATCGCTTAAAAGAGAGAATATTTTTAAACGCTTAAAAGCAAACTTTCGATCGCTTAAAAGCGGGAACATTTTTTTACGCTTAAAAGCGAACTTTAATCGCTTAAAAGCGAGAATATTTTCTTGATGCTTAAACGCAAACTTTCGATTGCTTAAAAGTGAGAATATTTTTTTAAATGCTTCAAAGAGAATTTTTTATCTCTTAAAAGCGAGAATATTTTTTTGACGCTTAAAAGAGAGCTTTCAATCGCTTAAAAGCGAGAATATTGCATTATAATTTGGGGAAGTGTTAAAAATTCCATCAATTCTGGGAATAATTACATGGTGAGATCGGCCAATATTTAACCTTATAAGACGTATAAGATCTAAGGCTACCCCTTTCTATAGTTGATGATACTGCCGAAGGTTAACTATGTTCCACCTCTTAGGAATACGGTCACCGTTTATCAAACCTAAGATGTAACTCCTCCCTGGATGAGCATTGAGCACTCGATATGGTCCTTCCCAATTGGGGGCAAGCTTCCCCTCTGTCTCCTATCGGCTTTTCTCGTTGTTCCTCATAATGAGGTCTCTCACAAATTGTGATCCTTTCACCCTTCGATCATGGTATTGTTTCATATTTTCCTTGATTTTGACTTCTCGGATGGACGCAAAGGCTTGCCTTTCTTCTAAATGATCCAGGTTTAGGCAACGGCTATCTTCATTGCTAGCACTGCTGGTTATCATCACTCTCGAACTTGGCATGCCAATCTCCACAGGAATCACAACCTTCAAGCCATACACCAACCTGTATGACGTGTCTCCCATGGTAGAAGATTCCACCATTCGATAAGCCCACAACACACTGGGTCGTTCATTGACCCAGTTTCTTTTTGCTCCTTCCAGCCTCTTCCAAATTCCATTGACAAGGGTTCGGTCGGTAACTTTGACCTGCACATTTTCCTAGGGGTGATAAACTGATGTTACTTTCAGTTGGATCTTGAACTCCACACAGCAGCTCTTGAAGGGGTCATTCACAAACTAGGTTCTATTGTCTGTAATGAACGCTTTTGGTATACCAAAGCGACATACGATGTTCTTCCAACAAAATGAGATAATGGATTTCCCTTTGATATTTTCCAACGGCTCTGCTTCAACCCGTTTGGTAAAGTAATCGATTGACACAATTATATATTTAAACCTTTTAGGTGCTTCTGGGAAAGGCCCTGTAAGACTATTCCCCATTTTTCAAATAGCCAAGAACTGTAAATGTTTATCATTTTTTTCTGGGGGACATAGGTTATAGGCACATGTTTTTGGTATTGGTTGCAAGCCTGGATGTACCGGTTTGGCATATTCAAACATGGTTGGCTAGTAGTACCCAGCGCGAATCATTCTTCTCGCTACCAAGCGTGCTCCTTGGTGACTGACTCAGATTCCCTTGCGGACTTCCTACATCAAGTACTGTGTGTCTGTGGGGGTGACACATCGAAGCAAGGGCTACAGATACCCCCGTCGATACAAGGTCCCATCATGTATTACGAACATGGGTGCCTTGAGTCAAACTTTTTGTGCTTTGACAGGGTCTTCTGGGAGCAATCCATCCTAGAGGAATTAAACAATTGGGGTCATCCATGTTTCTCCTTAAAAAACTGCCATCACAATGAGCTCTTTGAAACTTTATTTATACAAAGTCTCAAACACCACTTATTTCTGCACCAATCCTCCCAAATTCGATGAAGCCAATTTGCTCAAGGCATTCGCCTTGTGATTTTTTCCCTTGGTACCTGAGAAAGAGTGTATGATCAAAAGTACTTCAATAAAGGTTTTACCACTTCTAAGTAGCGATGTAGACTAACGTCTCGAGCCTCGTATTCCCCATTGACTTGATTGACTACGATTTGTGAGCCACTGTATATTTCCATCTCCTCCACTTTCATTTCCTTAGCCAATCAAAGACCAGTGATCAAAGCCTCGTACTCTACTTCATTGTTTGTGGCTCTGAATTGAAATGCAGGGCGTAGGGGTAGTCACTATCGTTGGGGCTAGTGAGCAATACTCCTGCCCCATTTCCCCCAGAATAAGATAACACGTCCATAAAAAATTTCCATACTCCTTTTTCCCCAGTCATAAAAACATCTTCGATGATATCTGTAGTTTCCATAATGAAATTCACTAAGGTCTGCCATTTGATCGTGGCCCTAGGGTGGTAGTGTATATCATGTTCTCTTAGTTCTACAACCCATTTCATCATTCTCCCCGAAGACTCGGGCTTTAGGAGAATCTTCCCAATCGAATAATTGGTGAGCACATCTATGGTATGACCCTGTAAATAGGGTCTCAACTTTTGTGCTGCATGAACCAACGCCAAGATTAACCATTCGATAGTTGTATACCTTGTATCTGGGGCTTGCAAGGATCTGCCAACGAAGTGTATAGGGTGTTGTTTTTTTGTCTTTCTCCTTCACCAGCACAACACTTATATAGGGGTACAAAACTTCCCCTTTGCTGGCTTCATCAACGTAGGCAGGGTTTTGAGGTGTTATTTCAAATCTGTGAAGTCATTTTCGCAATTCTTCGTCCGTTCAAACTTTTTTGGCCTTTTGAAGTACATAAAAAAGGGTAGATTCTTCTCTTCACCCTTTGATAAAAATCGTCTTAGCCCTGCCAAGCACCCTGTCAATCTTTGGACTTCTTTCATATTTCATGGGATTTTCATATTCATTAAGGCTTTCACTTTTTCTATGTTGACATCAATGCTTCTCTTCAAGAACATGAAGCCCAAAAATTTTCTAGCGCCAACCCTAATCACACACTTTTGAAGGATTTAGCTTCAAGTTTGCTCCTCGTAACACCTTGAATAGTTCTCCCAAGTCCTATCCACCAGCCGTTTGTAAGTGGCCCCCGCATGTTTAACCCAAATGACATTTTCTTATAACAGAAAGTGCCCACATCCGTGATGAACAAAGTCTTCTCCTTGTCCTCCTCTTCCATTAATGTCTGGTGATAACCCTTATGCACATTAAAAAGGCCAGAATTTGATAACTTGTTATTGCCTCCACTAGCTTATCCATTGAAGGCAATGGATAGCTATCTTTCGAGCAACATTTATTAGGATCCGTGAAGTCAATGCACATGTGCCACATCCGATCTGGTTTTGGGACCAGGACTGGGTTGGCTAACCATTGAGGGTATAACACTTCTTTGAAAGAAGTTTGTCCATTTCCGACCTTATCGCCTCAGCCCTCTCAAGGGAAAACATTCTCCTTTTTTGTTTAACAGGTTTTATCAAAGGGTCAATGTTCAACTTGTAGACAGCCAATTCCGCAGGCACCCCCGTCAAATCCAAAGTATCCCAGGAAAACACATCGTAGTAATGATCCAACAAAGCCTTTAATTTCTATTTCACCATTTCTGGCATCATACTTCCCACTGCTATCGTTCCCTCATCTTGAATGGAGAGTGGTTGGGTATCAGCTGGTCCAGCCTTCCCATGTATCGAAGATACACTTCTCGCTTTCCCCGCACCTTTCACTACTTTGTAATTGCAACTTTAAGCTATTTCTTAACCCCCAAGTTTGGATTCTACTCCATTATCCATTAGGAACTTCATCATTAAATGTTACGGAGACCATACTGCTCAGGCATGGCACATGCATAGTCTCCCCAGAATTACAATGTAAGGAGAAAAAGTATCGATGACTACAAAAATACAATGTACCGTGACCCCTTATTTCCATCGACTACCCTCACAGGCAGGGTTATCTTCCCTATTGGGTAAACTGTCTTTCAAGTAAACCCTGGCAAAGGTAAGGTGGACCTTTTTAGGTTCATACGCCTAATCCCCAGCTAATCAAAGCAACTCACAAACATGATCTCAACTCCACTTCTATCGTCAATAAACACCCTTTTTGCCAGTGCCCAATTACCGCCTAAATAACCATGGGGTTGGCATGGGGATTTTGGTTCGGAACTATGTCAACCTCCGAGAATGTGATCGTGTAAACTGGTCGAAGCCTCTTCCCCACCGGTTCTCCTGCTAAAACATGTTGTGACTGTGCTTTCATAAATGCATTCAAAGATCTTTCCCCAACAACCCCACTGATGACATTGGCTACCATATGTACAACATGTTCCCTTCATTCCTGTTTTATTCCGGAGGGTTTTGTTGTGGCTCCTCATGATGCTCATGCCACTGCACCCGGGGGCTACGATCCCCCCTATTTCCAACATTAAAGATCTTCTTAGGGGGCCATCTATTTCCTCGGTCATTCATGTGCTTCAAATTGTCATTTCGAAATGGCTGGCAAAAAGATTCTTTTTAAAGGCCTTCCCTTTTGCACCGGTCAATTTCCATCTGAAGGTGGGTGTATTTATTTGTGTTGTGGCCATAATCTTTGTGGTCATTGTAGAATTGTTCGGTGGCTCTCCTAGTTGCAAAGGCTCGACTAGCATCATTCATTTGGTAGCTTGAAAACGCCTATGTGAATACTCAATATGTCTGCTGGGGAATGACACATTGGCATGTACTTTTCAAAGGTTGGTTTTTCCATTGGCCTCTTGCCCCGAGGGTCACTAGACATAGACTTCTTAGCCATTAACCCATTCTTTCTTCTTTTGAATTACTTCCCCAACTGTACCCCTGTATAATTTCATTCTTCATACCTTTAAACACCCCCAGGCTTTCATCGACATACCTTTGATAAAAGGTAGCGGTAAACTCCCCGTATATGCTTTGTTTAGTATAGTTCTGTCAATGTTTTGGTGAATTTATGTTTTTGGAAATACTGACTCCACAGGGTCCCACTGAAATCTCGATATGATTGCAATGAACCCCTTGGTAGCTTATTGAACCACTTATGGGCTTTCCCTCGAACACCAACTTGCATGCCAACCTCTTATTCAAGTCTAAAGAATTCATCAATCCAATAAAAGTTTGAATAAACTCTCATGGATCTGAGCCCCCTGAGTAAGTAGGAAGTACTTCCAGTGGCTTCATGCCCTGGGGCCAACGAGCTGTTGTCACCACCAAACTAAACGGAGATCTTGCAGTGTGTCATGTTGGTCCTATCAATCTTTACAATTCCTTGCCCAGGGTTGTCTTAGCATCACCATACTGGTGCCCCCTGTTTGGGTTGGGTCCTTAAAGATCCCCTGGGTGAACAAAGGGTATGGCCCCTTGACCATGATAATCTATCATTTCAGCCTGAGCTCTACTGGCCAGATTTGGGACTACTACCCATGACATAACTTTTGGAGTCTGCTCGATACCTTGGGGAGGGTATACCGGTATCGAGGCAGACAAATGGTTGGGGTCTTGGCTGTGCAGCCTCCCTCACATACCTTATACATCTGGCATATGATTAGGGAAAGAGGGCTGGACTCTGTACATGTGGCTTGCCAGAGGAAGTGCTCGAATATGCATTTCTAGGGCCATCAAAGAAGCATGAGTTATCGAAGGTATCATAGTTATCGATGGATGAGGGACCACCAAAGGGGTACGGATTGATAACTTGCTGCTACCAACATTTGTGTGATCTGATCGAAACTCTGTAGGGGTCTCCTAGCTTCATCCACCACACGATTTTCCAGTACTCTTTGTTCATAAGCCTCTACATGTGAATCATCAGACCGCTCTGTGAGATGGCCATCCACACTTACAACCAAACAATGGCATCATAGCGGCAATTCCCACGGTTGGTTCAATGGTAATCTCTGCTTCTCCTAGAGCTCCAAGTAGGGTCCCTGCATATAACCATTCGATCACAGGGGTTGGTAGGCCAGGTTCTATCAAAGATTTGACTGGTGTTTCTAACGCATCCTGCTCTACAAAGGGGGAGCTATCTTCTCCCCCTCTCTCGATCTATACAAAGATCCAACCTCAACACATGCACCCGCCCACTTGCTCTTCAACCTTTCACTTCGTCGATTTAAAGTTATCGAAACTGACATGTTCTATGAGATCCAGATCTTGCAGAACCTTGGGTCCCATCGGGCGTGCCACTTAATGAGTCTGGTGAATGTTGACCCAAGCCCAATCCCGATCTTGTCCAACGTAGCCTATGATCTACAAAAGGAAAATGGACCCCGGGGAATCCGGGGGGGGGGGGGGAGATTTGCCGATGATCTAGTCTGTAATTTGTAGAGAGTAAAAGTAGGCAGTAGAGTATTACCAAAAATAGAAGACATACTTTCCTATTTATACCATTCTTAAACCCTAATATACTTGGTCTATGACCTAGCTTCCTTTGCCTTCTAGTGAACGGCCCAATAACAAGCCTACTTATGTGTGACTTGGGTTTTGGGCCTCTTTCTAAGAGATGGGAACATTAGCCCAATTAGGTTTTAATTCTACTGTATCATCAAGGACAAACAAACCCAGCACCATACATGAAACATTTAACTAAGGTGTATCAAAACATAGGATATTTAACATGCATTTCACAAGAATTTAAAGATTAAATCAAGCATGATATTTATAAACATAAAGGATATGGAGACCTAGAATCTCACAAAATATCTATCAAATCATGAATACAAATTATATCCCCAAGAAAATAAAATACTCCCTAAGCATTGAACCCAATTTTACCATTGAATTCAATGCCCTTGGGCAAAAATAGGAAGATTTAAAGAAGAGAAAAGGGTTATCACTTTATTTCTCTACATACTCTTAGAAAACTAGGAGAATGGAAATTACAACTAATGTTTCTCTTTCTAGCTTCTCAATCTATGGAATTCATTGAATTAAATGATATTGTTAGTTTACGTATGTATATATATAGCTGTGTTGATTATATTTGTAAATTACATTTCTAGACTTAGGTTAACTCCAAAACAAGCTGTATATATATTCGTATGAAGTGGAATAAGAAGGCACGGCAAATAATTCTTTCTTGGTATCAGAGTTGTAACCCCAACAACCGCCTCTCATTCTTCTTCTTCCTTGTCTTGCAGTTCTTCTATTTTCCATGGCTAACATTTCCAAACCTCACCCTGCAAAAACAATTACAAACATCAAGACTTGCATTCCTATCACTCTTAATTATGAAGGCAGTCTGTACAACGATTGGGCAACTCTATTCAAGCTCCATTGCTGCGCATATTTGGTCATTGATCACATCATTCCTCTAAATCCCGAAAAGTCATCTTCTTCCTCCACTGAAACTAATGGCGACACACTTGCTCAAAAGGCCCTATGGGAACGACTTGATGACATCGTTCACCAATGGATATATGGGGCAATATCCAATGACTTTCTTAACACCATTATTGCTTCTGATGATACCATCGTCGATGCTTGGAAACAGTTGGAATATTTGTTTCAAGAAATTAAGTCAGCTAGGTCTCTTCACCTTGAGATCAAATTTACCAATACCTATTTGTGTGATTTTCCTAGTGTGAAGGAATATTGTACTCACCTGAAAGTACTCGCCACTGTTATGAAGAATGTTGGCTCTAAAGTGTCGGATGAGCACATGGTACTCTGCCTTCTACAGGGGCTTACTGATGAGTACAAATCATTCAAAACCAACGTGCAACACCGCAACCCCTTCCTTCTTTTAAGACAGTTCGCTCAATGCTCGAACGTAAAGAGACCACAAATGAAAACAACACCATGTATGTTCCAAGTTTCGATTATACTCTTTTGTCTAATTCTAATGTTGTTGGTGTATCTAAAAATGTTGCTGTAGGTGGAAAAAAAATTTATGGTGTGAATTCCTCTTCCAACCATGGGACTTCACTTCACAAAGGGAAGAAAAATTACCACGGGCGTGGTGGCTACAACAATGGCGGTGGCAGTAGGTATAATGGAAGGAATCAACACCAACAACATAGGCCTAATCAGCCTTGGTACTATCCACCCTAGGGGACCTTATAGATCTCAACCTTGGGCAAAACCACCTTGTCCATACCTTACCATGGGTTGGCAGGCCCGTTTCAAGCCAAACCAACAACTGCAGCAGCCTAGCATCCTTGGATATCGCCCGCAATAGGCGTACTACATTTCCTCTCCACCTTCAAGTGTTGCCCCAACCGACATTGGGCAAGCAATGCACACACTCTCTTTACAGCAACCTGATGATAATTGGTACATGGATACTGGAGCCACATCTCATATGAACTCCTCACAAGGTACTCTCCCATCTTATTTTCAATCGAGCAAAAATAATGGTGTAATTGTTGGAAATGGTAGCATGATTCCAATTCATCGTTATGGTCACGCATCTCTTATTTATAAAAATCCTCCCTTATACTGGCACAATGTTTTACATGCACTTAAACTCATCAAAAACCTTATTTCCGTTAGAAAATTCACTAAGGATAATATGGTTTCTGTTGAATTTGATCCTTTCATATTTTCTGTGAAGGATTTTCGGACGGGGAGCCAAATTAAGAGGTGTGAGAGTTTAAGAGATGTATATCCATTCGCCCCATTTTGAGCCACTACTTCATCTTCATTCCCCGCTGCTTTTACCACTGTCTCTCATAGTATTTGACATTCGCAACTTGGTCATCCGAGCGATACAATTCTTTTCTCTTTGCATCATAGTAATTTGATTAGTTGTAATAAGGCTCAAAACAATGTTTGTCATTCTTGTCCTCTGAGAAAATTAAATAAATTTCCTTTTTACAATTCTCCTTCTTGTACTACTATGCCATTTGATATCATTCACAGTGATTTATGGACATCTCCTATTGTTATTTCCACAGGCCATCGATATTAAGCTCTGTTTTTGGACAATTACACTAACTTTCTATGGAATTTTCCCATCTCGCAAAATTCTCAAGTTTACAATATATTCTTGTCTTTTAGAGTATATATTAGAACTAAATTTGAAAGGAAATAAAAACCTTTCAATGTGATAATGGTAGTGAATTCAACAATGATTTTTTTCATAAATTTTGTGAACAAAATAGCATGCCTTTTCGTTTCTCTTGTTTGCATACCTCTCCTCAAAATGGGAAAGTAGAGCAAATAATAAAATCCATCAATAATATTGTTCGCACTTTGCTTTCTCATGC
The DNA here is from genome assembly GCA_037428765.1 of Rubia yunnanensis. Lineage (NCBI taxonomy): Eukaryota > Viridiplantae > Streptophyta > Magnoliopsida > Gentianales > Rubiaceae > Rubia > Rubia yunnanensis. The sequence continues at coordinate 60,621,222 of CM075071.1, read as the reverse complement.
GTCCATGCCGTCATCTTTTTGGCATCATGCCTTAGAAATAGAGACATATCTCCTCAATATTTTACCCTTAAAAAATCCTAGAATACAAATCTCTAACCCAAATTCTTTACCAAAAGACTCCCACATATTCTCATCTTCGATTCTCTAGGTTTTTATGGTTCTCTCTCTTTCTATCCCATAGAATTCATAAACTTCAAGCTCATTCCACTCGTTGTGTCTTCCTAGGATATTCTTCTAATTATCGTGGATACAAATGTTACGATTTATCATGTCGTAAAATAATCATTATGAGGCATGTTGTTTTTGACAAAACATATATTCCATTTTCTAAACTTCATACTCCCACTCCTCATTCATATGAATTTTTGGACAATGATATTTTTCCTCTTCGTTTTCATATCATGCATCAACATTCTGTATATATACATACGTAAACATACATGGAAATAAGAACTAAAGAGAAGGAAAAGAGAAGAACAACTCTTGAGAGAGAGAAAATTATCCTCTTCATTCCTACCTACCAAAAACTAAGAGTCTACATTATGTCTACTTGTTAAACCCTAGGAAACTAAATGCTCCTTATATAGGAGAAGATAAATAGGCCTCTAAAGGTCCAAGTTTGGAAGAAACCCTAGTGAAACCCTAAAGCCCCCACTAGTGCCACATCGGCACGGGCCGTGCAAAAGCACACGACCCGTGTGGTGAGCATCATTTTGCTTGCTAAATAATCTGCAAAATAAAAAAAATGAATTAGTATGCTGGTAAGTAGAATCGATCCCACGAGGAGCAAAAGCGATAATTTATAATTTTTCGTCCAACTAATTTTGAAAACCTTTTTTCGGTGATGCCACCACTCCTTAAATTCAAGAATGATTTCTAACATTAAAATTGCAAATGATGAATCTAAAAATGAGAAATAAATCTATACGTGAATGATATCGGCTAAGAATAACTCATGCTAGTTATTATCGATCATAGGCGCAATGATGAATTAATCCTTAACCATCTATCAGTTATAAGAAAGTAAGTACGCTTAACCTCCCCAATGTTTTCTAACTTTATCGACAGTTAATCAATTATAATTAACTAACTATTTTCCTTAGCTAAATGCCCCCAGAATGTATTCGCTGAAAAGAACACATTTTGATAGCAGTAAGAAATAAAAGAACATGATATAGTATTTACCAAAGTAAAAGCAAATAGCAATGCACATTCAATTATTCGCTATCTTGTTATTAGAGTCTTAGCTAGTTAGCTGTTTTTCACAAGATTGTGACAATACTAATCCCATCCAACAATTACGTATTGGCAGAAATCAGTTAGCTATATTCTAAAAAATTCAAGTTGGCTAGACTTAAACATATTAGAAATAAAAGCAAACAAGAGCAATTAAGAACATGCAAGAATCTATTATAAAGCAATTATGTCTCACAATTTAAAACTAACATTTCTTATTCCATGCTGATAAACTATTTAGCAACTCATTTTCATTAAACAAAACAAACAAATAATATAAAAACAAATCATAATTAACTAATGAAATAAATAACAAAATTAAATCAAACCGTAAATCTGATAAAGATCGATGCATGCGCACAACATGAAGATCTTGATTTATTCCCCACTAACAATGAAAACCTATTTCATAAACTAATGTTTGAGGTGTATTTCTTGGAACCGAAAAATTGATGAAAACTAAAAGATTCCGTTTGTTGAAAAAAATTATTTTCATAAGTCATGAAAATACTAAGGTTTAAAGTGTAAAATAGAAAAAATGAAGATAAAATTTTGGGTTGCATGAATCGGATTAAAACCTTTATAACTACTACACGGTGCATAATACATTTTTAATATTTCAATTAAGACCTTTTACTTTATTCTAATTAAACCGCATCCTTCTATAATTCTATGAAAATACGGTATTTTTCAAAATTTTGCCAAACTAAAAGTCCTATGTATCCCCAAAAATAATGGAAACTAAAAACTAAGTCTGCGCATGTGTAATGCACACATGCAAACATTGTTCCGAAATAAAATATAGGATTTGTTTGGCAAGCCTTATAAGTGCTTTACTTATAATCTAAACACCTGTTTTGTGTTCGGTAAACTTAAAAAAAAGTGCTTATTTAAGAAGCATAAATTATTTTTTGGGGAAAAGCAGAAGCTAGTCTCCCCCTACTTTTAAAATAAGTCAGCTTTACTTGTAAGCACAGATCTCTCAAACACACCCATAGTTCTTTCTAAATTTGAGTTTTAATCTTATCATTATCTAAATATGATGCAAGGAGAATGGCCGCAAAGGTCCGATATGGTTTTGACCATAATTTTTGCATCCGGCCACGGAGTTAGGCGATTACGGTGACGTTGAAATCGTCTCGATGAGCACTACAAGATTCACATCTATGGCACGAGTCTTGGTTTTTTTGGCCATTTGAGGCCGTTTAAGGCATCAAAACGACAATTTACTGTGTTTGAGTTTTTCAATTTTCGTGTAGTTTCAAAATTTATTAATTCCAAATTTCCTTATTTATTCTCTTCTGCTTTTCTTCAGAATTCAATATTTAAGGATCTCTTGTATTTTTGAAGATTTTAGTTTTGATAGTAATATTTTTCGAGAATTGTTTTCTCTCTCGTGGATTCCAGAACCAAAATCTAGGGTTTGTGCTTGCAGCCCAAGATTGTTCTTTAAGATTCGTGCTTGCGAATATTTTTGATTATTCCGATTACGTCAAGTGGTATCAGAGCAGGATTTCCCCTGTATTTTTCCATTGATTCACAATGATTGATCAACCAACAACCCAGGCAGAAGGAGCAGTGATTACTATGACACTTGTTGCTTTAAATAAGCAGATAGAGGCATTGGCGATGCGGGTGGAGACTCTGAGTAATGGTGAGCAATCGGCCAAGTGGAATCTGAAGGGGAAGAATATCATCGAATATTCATTAAGTTCAGATGAGGAAGAAATCGTCACGGAGACTTGGACGAATCCATAATATCAATGGAATAATTGAAATTACCGGGTTAAGGCTGATATCCCCTTGTCTTATGGATCCATTGGGATAGAAGAATTGCTAGATTGGCATATCGAAGTAGATCGATTTTTCGATGTCATGGAAATTCCAGAGGATAGACAAGTGAAGATGATCGCAGTGAAGTTGAAGAGTACGACTGTTGTGTGGTGGGACAGGCTGGCTGACTCAAGCCATAAGCAGAACAAAAATCCAATCTGATCATGGAGAAGGATAAAGCAGATGATGATGGATCAATTTTTTCCCGCTGATTATGAGAAGATCTTGTACAAACTATACATTGAGTGCTCCCAGGGAAGGGGATCAATTCTGGAATACACGGTTGAATTCATGCATTACTGTGAATGCAATAAACTTGGCGAGTCTGAGAATCAGAGGGTGGCTAGGCATATTAGTGGCCTGAAACCTTTAATTCAAGAGAAGATGGGGTTACAGACCGTGTGGACTCTGATCGAGGCTTAAACTTTGGCAAGGAAAGTAAAGATGATGAAGAATTCCCCTCGTGACGGAGTTGGTGGTTTTTTTGACTTTCGAAAAAATATACCCAAAGCAGTTTCGAGTCATCTGGTAGCAAGGAGAAGATCACAGTAACCGAGGACTCCAACCTTAATGATAGTGGTGGTGGTTCAAGTGGTGCGCGGGAAAGGAGAGTGTTCCTAGCCAGGGCACCGATGTAGAGACAACCTAACCCATATACTAAGCCACTTGGTGACAAGTGTTTCCGTTGTGGTGGTGTGAGGCACATATCGAATGTTTTCCCATCAAGAACCGTGGCTCTTCTGGAAGAGGATGGTGAGGATGATGCGGCGGATGAGTGTGAGGGAGTTGAGTCCGTAGTTGAGAAGGCAACTGAGAGGGTAAACATTGTGGTGCAGCGGATTCTGTTGTCATCCAAGGACGAGGGACAACGTAGGAATCTTTTCAGGACCCACTATTCAATTAATAAGAAGTTATGCAATGTAATTGTAGATAATGGTAGTTCTGAAAATGTTATGTCCACAAAGTTAGTTAAATATCTGAACTTACCCATTGAGCCTCATGAAACCTTATACCTTAGGTTGGGTTAGGGTAATAAGGTTAGGGTGACGTTTACTAGTAGTGTTCCTATTTCAATTGGGAAACATTATAGGGAGAAGATATGTGATGTAATAGATGTATGCCATGTGTTGTTGGGGTGGCCTTAACAGTTTGATAATGACGTTACGCACAAGGGGCGTGACAACATCCCGTTGTTTACATGGGGCGGGCATAGGATTGTTGTGGCTCCTCTTATGCATTTTGACAGTGTCGCAAGAAGTAAGCATACAATGTTTTTGGTTATGACACAAGATGAAGAGGAACTTGATGAGGCTGTTGCTGAAGCTGGTTGTTTTTATCCCGTGGGGATGAAGGGGTTGCTGAGTGCTACTGAGAAGAAAGAGGCACCGTTTCCAGTGGAAGTGCAAGCAATTTTGGAGGATTACGAGCAGTTAACTGGTGATGAGCTTCCAAGTGAGTTATCTCCTATGCAAGATATTCAGCATCAGTGGCTAACATTTATGAGTACCATGAGGATGAGGTTCTATATCTTAACAAGAACTTGTGGTCGAGTTCTTCGGAGGTGGAGGAGACTGATGCAGGGAGAATGGTCGCAAAGGTTCGATACGGTTGTGAGCATAACTTTTGCATCCAGACTCGGAATTAGGCGATTCCGGTGGCGTTGGAACCATCTCAATGAGCATTACAAGATTCACGGCTATGCCATGAGTTGTGGTATTTTTTGGCCATTTGAGGCCTCAAAACGGCATTTTACTATTTTTAAGAGATTTCCAATTTTTTGTTTATTTTTGGAATTTATTAATTCCGATTTTCCTTTTTATTTTCTTCCATTTTTCTTTAGAATTCAGTATTTAAGGACCTCTTGTATTTTTGGAGGTTTCAGTTTTGATTGCAATATTTTTCGAGAATTGTTTTTCTCTCTGGTGGATTCCAGAACCAAAACATAGGGTTTGTGCTTGCAGCCCTTGATTGTTCTTTAAGATTCGTACTTGCGAATCTTTTCGATTATTCCGAATTCATCAAAATAAGGAATAATAATTATAATCTAATCAAATTTCTATCCATATATCTTAAAAATCTGATCAAATCAGTCTAAATATATCTCAAAATCAACTCCAAAATATTTCAAAAATTTGTTCCACGGCTTGTACACGTCCCAAAATTTCTGCGTAGATTTGGCTATCTTATTTTTGCCATAATTTCCAAATGCTCTCCAACTTCTACCTAATTCCTCTAAATCCCATGAACTCGTAACCAGTGACAAATGATACACCTAAAGTGCATATTAATCCAATAAAATCACAATACACCCCAACAAATAAACAACATAATTTATACACATCACCATGCCACACGGCCTATGCAAATCCTTGCAAGCCATCGATAGGAGCTGCTTCCCGGGAGTACTAAGTGAATGGCCCGTAAAAAAGCAAGCAGGCCGTGCATCGGAGTCTTCATCTTCCATTCTGAGTGTGCATGACGTGTAAAGGCTTGTGGGGCACGAACTTGTGACCTCATTCTTCAACTTCTTGGTGCACATGACGTGTGCATCGGGACTTAGTCGCTTCAACTCTTGGTGTGGCACAGCCATGGCACGAGCTGTGCCAGTCTTTGAAATCTTCCGGACTTGGCTTTTTTCCTTCAATCTTGTTTGCACCACTACGGGTGAACGACTGATCTGATTTGGGAGTTCTTGTAGTCGATTTTATAGCGCTCGAGAAGAAGAATCCAACGGTACCACTCTTAGACACTGTTTCTTTTCAGATAATTCCCAGAACTTAATTTAGCTCTCAGATTACAATTCACTTGCTTCTTTGTCTTTCTTCTTCGGCACTTCCATGTTCTACCACGTTTTGACTCATAATCTTTAGTCTTCTACCATCCTTGCATATGATCTTCTGCAATCTACTACCATTCTCACAAATGACCTTCACTAAACTACTCTAAAGTGCTTACAAGCAATCTACAAATAAGCTCACAAAATAGAATCTAGTTGCTCGTGAGGACATACAATCCATTAGATCTAAATAAGCTACAAAATGAGGGATTTAAATAAAAAAAACCAACAATGGCCATTTAAACCCCTTGCAATGTAAACTCATATAAATTAAGCAAATTTAGGTTCCTTTCTCTCTCTAAAATAATTTCATCTCCATTCTCTCTAGTTATTATACTATTGCCAGCGTCAAAACCCTAGATCTACAGCTTAGGGGGGGCAGCACCGCTACCGCTCATATTCTCTGATGACCTCCCCCTCATCCCCACCACACCTTTCTCTCACTCTCCTCTTCTCCACTCTCTTCCTCTCTCCATACAGACGTCCATCCGGCGAAGCAAAACTTACTCCGATGATTAAGAGGAACTCCTCACGTCAAAATACTCAACCCACTTCATTTTAGTCCGCTTAAAGATGCTCAATGCGGCTGGTTATAGCTATAACAATCATGTAGCAACCGTGGATGGGTGTTCACTGAAGTGCTTCAATTTCGATGGTGGGTTTGGTTAGGTGACCCATGGAAGGTTCAGTGATTAATGTGACCAGATCCGGAAGTTTTCATTAGGGAGAATTTTAAACGACTACACGATTGAGATTCATGCACCAGTGCATGCACTAGCAGCCTTGGCCACAGACCACCACCACTGGTCAGCCGCTCGTACGATATGCACCGCGCCACTTGGCACTCTACCGGAGGAACCACAATAGTCTGTATCTTAATTCCCCTATTTTCATTGTTTTCTCTCTTTCCAATGGTGGGTTTTTATAAATTTGTTTTAAATATTAAGTGCTCTATTTTTATTCTATTGGTTTCAAAACAAAAAAAGGGTAGCATATGGGCATGTCATGTTTGGTCTCTTTGTTTAGATTTTAGTATTATAATGAGATGGTCTGTACCAAACTATGTTTTTCATTGACCTTTTCCTGAAAAACACTTTAGGTTTCCGGCCTATTTCCAAACTAGGTGTGGAGAAATCTGAGTTAAAAGTTGTTTAAATACTAACTTTTGGCAATACCCTTTTGAGAATTCAAAATAGATTGGTAGATTCCGGCTAGATAGGACAGGGTAGTCCAATGTGTTATGGACATTCTTACAGATGTTATGCTATCTGCTATGTCCAATTCGAGGTGGGATGCCATTTCAAGTTGGTGAACAAATCAAGTTGATGGGTTCGAGTCAACCTGACCAGATGATTTACAGTAGAGGATCACTATAGATTATGTGTACCCTTCTTTTTCTGGTTAATGCTTCCAGCTGGTTTATACACCCCGTGTGCTCTATTACTGAGGTAAGCTGGTCCCCCCAATAATTATCCTTAGTTGCCATCCTGCGACATGTCTCTAGCTTGATTTCAAGAATCCCTTGCAGGGTGTTGAGCGCCTCCACTGCGTCCTGGGCTGCTACTTGCTGGATTTTATGGGCCTGATTCCGTAGTTTGAATGCTTTATCCATGGGGATGTTGGGCTTGTTCAGGTCGTGCTGGGAATTGTAATATTTGATTTGCAGGTTTCCTTGATTTGTTGCGCAATTTTTTCCAAGCTCGTCCTCAAAATCATAGCATGCTGGCCCTGGCCTGCTACCTCCAGTATGGCTTCCTCCACCATTCCTAGCTGCTCCTTTTGGGTTTGATTCAGACATTCTGAAATCGAAAGAGCATTAACCAATCTTGACAAAGAATCGGCTAACACATTTTTCTTTCCCTTCAATGTGCTCAAAGTTAATTTTAACCCCACTCCCTGTAATAAAGTCAGTGAAATTGATCCATCTTGTTATAAAAGATGATGATTTTTGGGTAATAATTTCTCAGGGTAATCTCCCTTTTGTCCAAATAATATATTTTCAAGGCTTGCAATGTCTCCATGCAAGCATGAATTTCTGCATCGATTGTAGATTTTTGTAGATTTTTTTCCCGATGATCTTGAGTCATTCTTTTTGCGCTTCCACTTGCACATGCCTCCCCAGCCTTCCATGCTGCCATATGTTTCCAGAACAATATAACTTCTGGGTGGCAGAAACTCCACGTCTGGTAACTGCTGTACTGATTCCTTGATCTTCCTGACTAAATCCCATTCTGAGGGTTTAAACCTTTTATCTCCGTTCGGATTAGTCTTGGAGTACAGTGGGCCAACTAGGGTACCTAAATTGGGAATGTACAACCTGGCATAATTGAGTATTCCAAGCCAGATTCGCAATCCCTTCCTCTCTCTTAAGGATTCGTCCTTGAATTCCAAGATCTTTTTGATGATATAGGGATGTAGTTTAATCTTTTGGTTGCCGATGACTACCCCAAGGAACTCAATTTCCCGAACAGCAACCTTCATATTTTGCTTGGAAATGATCAATCCATTCTTCTCACAGATACCTAGCTTAGTCTGGAGGTGATCAGTATGTTCCTCCTCATTCCTTGAGAATACCAAGATATCATGGATGTACACCGCAATAAAGGCTTCGGTTTCACTGAAACACTCATCCATCTTCCTCCGAAATATTGCCGGTGCATTTTTTAATCCAAATGTTATCACCAACCATTCATATAAACCTCCTGGACAACGAATGTCGTCCATGGAATACTTTCTTCCGCCATAGCCGCTTGGTGAAAAACCACTTTTTAGGTCAAACTTGGTGTAGACCTTATTGTTAACCATGCGCTTGATAATTGTGTTAATTTCGGGAAACATGTACTGATCGTTGTGCGAGTTGTCATTCAAGGAGCGGTAGTTTAATACAATCGTTTCCTTCCCTTTCCTCTCTTCTCCAGTGACTGGATCACTAACGGTTCCGGAGTTGATAAAAAATGCCATCTTCCTGTACTTGCTTTTGCTGGTCCTGATCACCCCAAGCGTCAGTAATGCCCAGACATGCTTCCCGTTAGAGTCCTCAGCTGCTTGTGTCACATGTTTCAAAAGCTTGTCCTGGATCGTTATATCTGAGTTGATAATATCCAGCTTACAAACCACCTTGTTTAGGGCCCAATGCTTTGGTGGATCCTCACCAATGAATCCTGCATCTTCCAGCCTTCCTAGGATTGGGCCAAACCTCTTCTGAAATCTTGAGCTGGTTTTTCCCAAGTTATAGTACACCAAGTCCTGGATTGCAATATACTCTTCTTCTGTGGATTCAAGTATTGCTGCTCCGCACACCTCCGTGCATGGACTTGTGTTGATTACGGTCAAATTCTTGTAGAAAGTAACAATGTTACCTTCCATTCTTACTCCTCCATACATCGACGGTATGAAATTGCATCCTATGAGCATTTGGATTCCGTCCCTCATGCCCATATCGAAGATGTAAGTGAACGGGGTTCTGAACCTATTTTTTTCGATCATCATCTGCCTGTTTTTGAGCTTAAGCTTTGCCACCTGCTTGGAGTTGATTCCGTTGAAATAAACAGTATAACTATTTCCCTCCAGTGCTTCTTTAGGGACTGCTTCGCCATCAATGCAATAGGTAGTGGCTCCGGTGTCCAGTATTTCCCTTATTTCGAAAGGCTTCACTCCTGGAATTTCCATTGATACCCGAATATTAAATAGCCAGTAGACTGTTCTTTTTGAATATTGGATACCTGGGGGAATTTTGGGCAGTTCATGGTTTGCTGCTTCCAATGCCACCCTGCTTTCCATTAGGACTTTTTCTTCTTTGAAGAAAACCTCATCCCCATCTTAACCTCCCTTGCTTTCCCTTTCATTGTTGTGCTCAGGTCGCTCAACATCTCTCACCTCCATCTCTTCCTGATCCCTCCTCAGGCCTTTCTCCAGTTCCGCCTCCAAGTTCTTCCTTAGCCTTTCATTCTCAGTTGTGAGAAATTGGATGTACCCCAATAATTCCTGAATTAACTTATCTTTAGACTCATACTACTAGTTGGAAGGTGCTGGTACCAGTATGATTTTCTCCTTTAGGTAGTGGCTTGAAATAGTGGACAGGCCGTTAACTTACAGGTGGTGCAGTGGATCCTCATCCTATCTGTGGTTTGGTGCTTACAGAAGACACACTTGATCCATTTAACTTCTTCCACTTGGCCATTTCTCCTCCATTATTGCCTACATTCTTCTTGTTCAGTCGGGAGTTTCACCTGGCACCTCCATCCTTTTTCTTCTCCCAGAACAAAGGCATTCTCTTCAAACGGAAATTCTTCCATGGCTGCTTTGATGTTCATTTGGGTCGTACCAGCTTATCCTTCCGATACGCTGTAAATTGCATCACTATCTGAATCGTCGAGGTGGACCGAGACAACATCCTAGTCACTTGGAAATTCTAGGTTATCTACGACCGCTGCTTTAGCAATATTGTCGGTTCTCTTTCTGTACTCCCGAGCGAAGTGGCCTTCATTGCCACAGATGTAACATTTACACTTCTTTGCTTTCTCCGGGTGCTTTTTCTTGAAGACTCTCACATGAGAGTCATACGATTTTCCCTTGTATGACTTTGACTTCCTTACGCCATAATTTTTTGGGTTCAATAATACCGTGGGATTGTTAATTTGCTACATAAGGACAAGTCTTTCAGTCCCCTCTGTAATGCCGCCTTTTTGCACATCTCGGCCAGGTATTGGTAAGAAAAGTGAATCCTTGGAATCACACTAACGGTGATACCAGGGTACTTTCTTAGAAATTCCTTCTCCAATTCCTTGCCAATTAACAGTGGCATCTTCCTGAAGAATTTCTCCGATAGCTCCGGGGAAATGTACATGCGCCCAGACTTTGCCGCCAGGATTTTGAAATCATTCATATAGTTAATAAGGTCTTTCATGCTATCGCATGACAGCTGCTCCAAGTCCTGGTAGGCTCTCTCCTGCTCCTCAGTAGATCCCTGGAACAATCTTCCAATAGGATGATTCTCCTTATTTGCGAGGTTATATTCTACGGGTCATCGGCAATGTTGATTAGCTTCTCCTACTCTTGCTGGTTAGCCATCCTCCATTGAATCCACGTTTTCTTCTCAACTTCTCCAAGCAGATTTTCCACGTACAAAAGCTTGGACCTATTGTCGATCCAGGTTTTCTCAATTAACAGATTTATATTAATGGACTCCCACCTGGAAATCACATTGCTATACAGGCCGATGTCGTCCGGCAGCACAAGCATGGCCCCTTGTACCGCCTGGGCCGATGGTAAGTTCCAACTGCCATCGATGTGACCTCCTTTCAGCCTAATTGTTCTATCCTTAATTGCCCCTACATGAAATGGAGCAACCCTTAGGTCGTTTCCCCAGCTATTTTCGCTGGTGGTATGAAGTGGGACCTATAATTGGTTCTGTTGGTGGTCTATAGGAAGACTCACCAGTTGAGTATGCCTTTTTCCTCCAGCTTTTGGGTCATCTTTCGGAGCTTTAGGTACTCCATCTCTTCAAGCTCCGTTTATAGTGCCATCTTCTCCTTGTGTCTTATTTTTGGGTTATCCTCCCCTACCCTTGTTAAGAACAATGGGTTAACCCATTCTCCTTTAGCTTCATTATTGGACGTATCATAAACTAGATAAGTCCTAAAATCTTTCACTGCCTCCTCCCGAGCCATAGATGCATAAATATTGAAGATTCTCTCCTAGATGTCCTCTTCTTCTTCCTCTTCCTCTGGAAAATCATGCTTCCAACTCATTATAATTATGGCTTCATCATCATCTTCATCTATCTTATCATTACTTTCGCCACCAAGTACAAGAGTGAACTCATCTCCATCATCTGCCAGTTCCTCATCATTTTCCCTTTCCGCTGGCCTCCGTTATTCGACGGTTCTATAATCTCCAAAGCTCATTGATACGGATACATCCAAATGATTCCGTATTGCCACCTCCTGTGGCGCCTTTGGCCTTCTTGCTGCTACCTGTGGTTTGACCCGTTATCTTTGACCTTGTAGCTCCTTTGTTGAGTACGACTGCCTAGCAACGACCCCAATACCGCTGCTCGCTAGGTAATTTGCAACGTACTAAACATTATACCGAAAATCAACATAACTTGTGTTGGTTAGTCTGTCAACCAACGCCCTTGTTATCAGCATGTTACTCTCTCCCCCATCCCAGTTCTCATATCCATGCGTTTGGATTGCTAACTGGACATGGTTTCTGAAATCTTATACTGACATCATTATGTTAGGCACAATGTACACCATCTGCGTACCCTCTGTGATGTCCATTTCCATTGAGCCAATTATAGCCCTATCATTGGTCCACCTGTTGTCCCTTAGGATTACAAGAATTTTTACTCCAACCTCCCGCCGGTGAAGTCCTTGGACTCGTACCATTATCATCCCTAGGTGGATGTGCTGCAACCCCCTCTTACCAAAACCTTCTGTAACTTACCTCGTTAATTAGAGGCATCTCCATCTGGCGTCCTTCTTCCACACAAAGGACTCTCTCCTCTATGCAGTGCTGCTATACCCGGTGATTAGGCATTAACCAGCCATCTTCATATAATACCTTTGCTGGCACCAAACTGGCTCTTCGACCTTGGGATATTTGTATTTCAGCCTCTGGGTCTATTTGACTTTCAAATCTTCTTTGGAACCCCTTTCTTAAGCATCGTGGGATCCTTCTAGCTATTTCATTCCGGATTCGGCTGGAACTCGGGTAGTCTCATAGCTGGTCCTTATAGCTGGTCCTCTTGACTTGAAGGACCCAAGGTAGATGGACCATATACCACTCCTGTTTAATTCTGGATAGGCAGCAAAGTTTCTACTCTGGATCCTGTCGACCTGACCTTGTAGCTCCTTTGTTGAGTGCGGTTGCCCAGCAACGACCTTAATACCGCTGCTCACCAGGAAATCCGCAACGTGCTGAACATTATACCTGAAATCGGCATAACTTGTGTTGGTTAGCTTGCCAACGAACGCCCTTGTTATCAGCAAGTTACTGCCCCCCATTCCAGTTCTCATACCCATGCACTTGGATTGCTAATTGGACATGGTTTCTGAAATCTTATACTGACATCATTATTTTAGGTGCAATGTACACCATCTGGGTACCCTCTGTGATTTCCATTTCCATTGAGCCAATTATAGCCCTATCATCAGTCCACCTGGTGTCCCTTAGGATTACCAGAATTTTTACTCTAGCCTCCCGCCGGTGAAGTCCTTACACCCGTACCATTATCATCCCTAGGTGGATGTGCTGCACCCCTCTTGTCGCAACCTTCCGTAACTTGCCTCGTTAATTAGAGGCATCTACACCTGGTGTCCTTCTTCCACACAAAGAACTCTCTCCTCTATGTAGTGCTGGTATACCCGGTGATTAGGCATTAACCAGCCATCTTTATATATAACCTCTACTAGAACCAAACCGGCTCTTAGATGTTGGGATATTTGTATTTCAGCCTCTAGGTCTATTTGACTTTCAAGGCTTCTTCGGAACCCCCTTCTTAAGCTTTGTGGGATTCTTCTAGCCATTTCATACCGGATCTGGCTGGACCTCCGGTAGTCTTGTAGCTAGTCCTCTTGACTTGAAGCTTGACTTGAAGGACCCGAAGTAGATGGACCATCTACCACCCCCATTTGATTCTAGATAGACTGCAGAGTTTTCACCCTGGATCCTGTCGACCTCCTCATTTTCCAAGCTTTGCTTTTTCCTCCTCGAATATCCGCTTTGGATCCTTGAAAACGTATATTGGCCCATTTTCTTCTTGGGGATTTCAGTTTCTGAGAGATTCACACCCTCTAACCTCCTTTTTAGGTCAGAGACTGCTTCCTCAAATCCCGATTCTATCTGTTTTCCCAGGCTCACCTGTAGGGGACCTTTTTCCAACGACTGGACACTCTCTTGGTAGATCTGGATCTTCTCCGAGATACTGGCTAGGAACTGGATTATCGTATTTTTCTGCTTGATAATCGTAGCTTGTAGGGACAACGACCCTCCTCTGATGCCTGCTGATCTTGTGAACCCTACGCCTGGTGGTTCCAATCCTTTAGTAGCCTCTATTATTTCCCTATAAACTAAGATCTTTGCGGTGAGAGACCAGCTCATGAAATGATGACTTCTTGGTAACCTCTTTTTTTTAAAGATATTTTAGATAATAACAAAAAATATTATTGTTAATCGCGGAAAAGTTGTAGCTTATCTACTGGTTGCTAGACCTTCAAGTATAAGCTAGATCAATTTATTCCAAGTTTGCAGCTTTAGGCATATTAATACCAATCTTCTATGGTTCGCTTAAACCTAGCTAAAATTCAATGTTACTTAATTGAGTTCTGGGTTTTGTTCATGTATAGGAGAGCTGATCTTTCCCCCTGAGGTACTACACAGGTGCACTATACCCTTTTACTAGACCCAAAATTCTCTTTCAAGTAAAAAGGATTCGGCTTAGATTAAAAGAAACAATAAACGATTAATAATCGCATACGCCCTTGCTGCAAACTTAGAATAAAATTTTAGTTAGGCATGAAATACCTGAGTTTAACTGAGCTCTGCTACCAAAGTGCAGCCCCCAAAAATTCAAGATTGGAAAATAAAAGGAATGCCTAAAGGACGAACAATTTATTCTAAGTGCGGAAATATTACAACTGAGAAGTAAGACTTCAGAGTTTTTCAGTGTGTCTTGCAACTATTACAAGCTATGCTTTTATAGGAAAGTTTCAAGGCTCCATTATGATAGACGGGTGCACATTGGGCCCCATAGCCTCTATCATTAACTGCCTTTACAGTTGCCCTCAAGAAATAATACACTCAGAGTGGTCCAATCCTGATGTGTGATAATTATGTTGTTTATTTTATTGGGATTAACTGTGATTTTACGTGATTAATGTGCACTTTAAATGTTTTATTTGTAACAGATCACAGTTTTTGGGCTCGAGAGGAATTTGGAGGAAAGTAGGGAGAATCGGGCAATTATCGCAAATGAAGAAATCAAATGTAGAGTAGAATCGTAGCATTAATTTGGAGCAGATTAGGCTGATATTCTTGGAAATATTCTTGAAGATATTTGAAGATAATTTGAAGATTGGATTTTATCTCTTCAAAATCATAATTTCATTTTGGCAAGAATTCTATTTTATTTGGAAGAGTCCAATATGGACATGATTTTGTAATGGCAGCATATATAGTATACGCACGAAGACAGAAGGGGCATCATCTTTTCTATTTTGGTTTTTGGACGAACAAGACGAGTTAGTTAAAAATTGCTTTTAGAGCAGACTTTTCTTGCATCGGTTTTGTGCTTAAGTTTCATTCTTAGGTTTATGCGCAGAATTGAATATTTCCTTGGTTGCATGCAATCAGCTTCCTTTTGATTAATTAGTTTGTTTTTCATATTATTGTTGATCATGTTCGTGTACTTTTATATTATCTATTTGTTTAGTATAATTATCATGAGTAGCTAATTCATATATCGGCAGAGAATAACAAATGTTAGTTAATAAATCGTGAGGCCTAATTGCATTATAATTGATTCTTGCATGTTCTTGATTGTTCTTGGTTGAATTTATTTCTAATATTTTTAAGCCTGATCAACTTACATGTTTTTAGAATACTGCTATCTAATTTCCGCCAATACGTAATTGTTGGATGGGATTAGTAAGTAGCACGGTCTTGTGAAAAACAGCTAACTAGCTAAGACTGTAATAGCAAGATAGGGAATAATTGAGTGTGCATTACTATTTGCTTTTACTTTGGTAATTTCTATGTCGGGTTCTTTTAATACTTAATGCTATCAAAATGTGTTCTGGTTTAGCGAATACTTTTTGGGAACATTTTGGTAAGGGAAACAGTTAATTAATCATAATTAGTTAACTGTCGATAAAGTAAGAAAGAATTGGGGGGGGGTTAAGCGTACCTACTTCCCTATAACCGGTAGATGTGTAGGAATTGATTCATTATTGCGCCTATGATCGATATTAACTAGCATGAGTTATTCTTAGCCGATATCATTCATTCATATATTTATTCCTCATAGGTTTAAGTCTTCATTTGCATTTTTAGAGTTAGTAAAATCATTACACTTAAGGCGTGGTGGCATCACCAAAAAGGTTTCAAAAAAGAATTTAGCAGGAAAAATAATTATTGATTATTGCTTTTGCTCCCTGTGGGATCGACCCTGCTTATCATTGTACTAATTAGTATTAATCTGAATTTGCAGGTTATTTGGCGAGTAAAACGACGTTCACCAAATCCATAGGCACCACTAAGAAAGACTCCATTAATTACGGACATAAACAACTAGGAGTCACATGCAACTACATTATTGACAGACAGAAATAAGTGGGCCATCACATCCCACCAAAAGCTAGATCTGGTGACGATCCTCATCTTCCGCTAGGTTTCTGGCTAATGCTTCTAGCTGGTCGAGTACGGAAGTTCAAAAAAATTCTGAAGTGCAGGGAGGGTCCCGTTTGGCCAAACCGGACCCGTTCGGCAGACCAGTACCATCAAACGTAAAAGCCCCAATTTTGGAGTTAAAGCCTTTGCCCCCGAATCTGAAATATATATATATATATATATATCTCGGTGACAATGATACTCTTCCAGTAATAGTTAGCACGGAGTTATCCACATCTCAAGAGGAGAGATTACTTGTCTTGCTGAAAAGATACAAGAAGGCCATAGGATGGACATTGGCGGACATCACGGGAATCAGCCCAGACATCTGCATGCACCACATCTTGTTGGAGGACAATGCCAAGCCAACTAGGGAAGTTCAGAGGAAGCTCAATCCCAACATGAGAGAGGCGGTCTTCAAGGAAATATTGAAATTACTCTCACTTGGGATCATATACCCCATTTCTGACAGCAAGTGGGTGAGTCCTGTTCATGTGGTACCTAAAAAGTCGGGGTTGCAAGTAGTGAAAATGACAAGGGAGAGATGGTGACTACAAGGCTAGTTACTGGATGGAGAATGTGCATCGACTACAGGAAGTTAAATGCCGCCACTCGCAAGGATCACTTTCCGCTTCCTTTCATCGATCAGATGTTGGAAAGACTTGCGGGAAATAGTTTCTTCTGTTTTTGGATGGGTATAGCGGCTATTTTTAGATTTGTGTGAACCCCAATGACCAGGAGAAGACCACATTTACTTGTCCCTTTGGCACTTATGCTTACAGAAGAATGCCCTTTGGTTTATGCAACGCCCCAGGCACATTCCAGCGTTGTATGATGAGTATTTTCTCTGATTTGATTGAGATGAGCATCGAGGTGTTTATGGATGATTTTATCGTCTATGGTGACTCATATGAAGTGTGTTTATTCGTTGTGTGAAGAGGAACCTTGTTCTTAATTTTGAGAAGTGTCACTTCATGATGAAGGATGGCATAGTCTTGGGACATGTGATCTCTGAGAAGGGAATTCAAGTGGACAAGGCCAAGGTGGAGACCATAGAACAGCTCCCATATCCTTCTAATGTTCATGAGGTTCATGGTTTTTTGGGTCATGCGGGATTTTATCGGAGATTCATCAAAGATTTTGCAAAGATTGCTCAACCTTTGACGAAACTTCTCCAAGATGATGTCCCTTTTGAGATGAATGAAGAGCGCAAGACTTCTTATGATTTATTGAAGAACAAGTTGATCTCAGCACCAATCATGCAACCACCCAATTGGGATCTTCCATTTGAGTTGATGTGCGATGCAAGCGATTATGCGGTTGGTGCAGTCTTGGGACAAAAAGCAGGGAAGGAGAGCCATGTGATTCATTACGCATCAAAGACTTTGAATCCTGCCCAAAGCAATTACACCACCACTGAGAAGGAGTTGCTGGCCATTGTCTTTGCTTTGGATAAATTCAGATCTTACTTACTTGGTTCTAAAATTATCATTTATACTGATCATTCTGCACTAAAATACTTGTCTACTAAAAAGGATTCTAAACCTCGATTAATCCGTTGGGTTTTATTGTTGCAGGAATTTGACTTTGAGATCAGAGACAAGAAGGGTGCAAAAAATCATGTTGCTGATCATTTGAGCCGTTTACTCAGGCCTGAGGATGATATTCCCATTCCCGAGGCATTTCCCGAAGAACATTTGTACACTGCGACAGGGTTCCGTTTGGCCAAACGGAACCCCCTGCCAGAACTGAATTCAGGTAAATTGGACACGGATCCTTGGTATGCGGATATCGTAAATTTTATGACCACTGGAGATATTCCACATGCACTGAGTCGTGCCCAAAAATTAAAATTAAAAAGTGATTGCAAGCATTACATTTGGGATGAACCATATCTTTGGAGGATTGGTTCTGACCAGATTATTCGACGTTGCATCCCTGATGATGAGCAAGGTAGTATTCTTTTACATTATCACTCATATGCATGTGGTGGACATTTTGGGCCTAAACGTACTGCTCGTAAAGTACTTGATTGTGGGTTCTTTTGGCTGACCTTGCATAAAGATGCTTATTCATTTTGTAAGAATTGTGATAGATGCCAAATGACTGGAAATATTTCTCAACGTGATGAAATGCCACAAATGCCTGTACTTGTTTGTGAAATATTGATGTGTGGGGCATGGACTTTATGGGTCCTTTTCCGAGTTCTTTCGGCAATATTTACATCTTATTAGCAGTTGATTATGTGTCGAAATGGGTGGAAGGTAAAGCCACCCGTACTAATGATGCTCAAGTTGTTGCAGGATTTTTGAAATCAACTATATTCTGCAGGTTTGGAGTACCACGAGCAATCATTAGTGATCAGGGAACTCACTTCAAGAATCGGACCATTGAAGCTCTTATGAAAAAGTATGGAGTGCACCATCGATTCGCCACTACCTACCACCCTCAATCCAATGGCCAAGCAGAGGTGTCAAACAGGGAAATTAAGCAAATTCTAGAGAAGACAGTAAATCCTTCCAGAAAGGATTGGAGCAAGCGGTTGGAGGATGCGCTTTGGGCATACCGTACTGCGTTCAAGACACCTATAGGGATGTCGCCATATCGCCTTGTATTCGGAAAAATGTGCCACCTACCAGTCGAGCTTGAGCATAGGGCATTTTGGGCTGTAAAGCAAGCGAATATGGAATCCCTTAAGTGTGAGGAGGAGAGAAAATTTCAACTTCAGGAACTAGAGGAACTCCGTTTAGAGGCATTTGATCATGCTATGTGGTACAAAGATCGAACAAAAATGTGGCATGACAAGAATCTGAGAACCAAGGAGTTCGTGGTTGGGCAAAGAGTCCTACTTTTTCAGTCCAAACTCCAGTTAATGCCCGGAAAACTTAAATCAAAATGTATAGGCCCGTTCGTGGTGTCTTCGGTTTGGTCAAACGGAATAGTCGAGATTAAAAGTTTGGAGACAGATAAAGTTTTCCTGGTCAATGGTCATCGCCTCAAGCCGTATCATGATTCCTCTCAGGTGGAAATGGTGGATGAAATTCCACTAAACACCACCCAGCAAAATTAACCGGATTCTACAGTCTGGCCCAAGACTATATATGACGGCGCTACTGGGAGGCAGCCCAGTTGTTTCTTTGTCTTGATTTGATTTGATTTTTAAAAAAATTTATTTTATTTTCTAAATTTTTTTTTTAAAAAATAAATAAATAAACAAAAAAATAAAAATTATTATGGCTCTTTGTGTGCATTTTTTGTTCTAAGTTGTGTTTTTCTTATTTTTTTTCTTGTAGTTGGAGAAAATTATGAGCTAGTTCTTCATGAAGGAAGGCAAATGGGTTGAATAAAAGGCTTTTGGGCTCAGGAATAGGCCCATTTTCGGCTAAGGGAGAGCTTGAGAAGTCATGGGGGCTCAAAGGAGATAGCCAAGGTTTTAGGGACTTATGTGATATATGAAATAGGCTGCATACCTTTTTCTTCTTCTTCCTTCACTTACCATTCTTTCTCATTCCTCATCACCTTAAAGCCACCTCTAACCGCTGCCTTAGCACCTCCCTCACCTTCTCTCGCCACCGCACCTAAGCCACATTTTGGTAAGTTCCCACTGCCCGACAACCTCCACCCACACCGGATCTGCCATGGGACGCCAACGACAAAGAGCTCCACCACCCACATCCGACGGACACTCCTCGCCGCCAAACCCACCACCTCCTACGGACGTCGTGGCCGTGGCAGGCCTCCTTCTTCCGCCGCTTCACCGACACCAGCCGAGCTTCCGCCCCCACTCTCGGCTGCCTTGCCCACCGAGAAGCCTCGCCGGAGTAACCGTGGTCGTCCACCAGCACCTCCGGTCACGTCCTCTCCAATGGAGCCCGTTCGACCGCCATTGCCGATGCCGGAATTGAAGTCCACAAGAGTTGTGGTTGCATATCCGTCGTCAGCAGAGGCCGACTCACTTCCACATACCGAGTCGCCGCTCCCACGCACCGCCCACGCGCTTCCACGCACCGACCACGAGCCACCTGCACCTGCCGCTCCTCCTGCAGATAACCATTCTACGGAGCCTTCCCCACCTCCAGTTCCAGCTCCGGCATCTTCAACCTCCGGTCATCCGATGCACCGAAAATCAGTGGCCAAGAAGCGAGTCCATAAACCAGTGACCTCTCCTACTCCTGCTGATGGGGTTCCTTCTGCGGTTCCACGAAAGGTGACGAAACGACGCTCACCACAAAAGCCAGGAAACTAGAAGAACGCTCATGCAAAAAGGAGCGCACCAGATTTGGACTGCCCACCTTTAACCACCAAGAGGGCTAAATCCGCAACGGCCAGTTCTGGGGTCGATAATGCTTCCACACCAAGGTCCAGAGTCCACACCTATGGTGATTTTCCCCTTCATGTGCAAGTCGATGATCAAGCCGTATTTGGGGAATTCGAGGAACCTAAGCTCCGGGAGGCCTTGCAGAAACGCAAAGGTAAAAAATACGAAGCAGGTTGGGAGGTGAGTGTTCCTGCCTTACGAGTTGCAATTATTGCTGATAGAGTTTCTCATTATTTTACTACGATTGGTTGGGCTACCTTGCTGAATTGTCCTGTTCTGCCTATGTATGAAGAGCTTGCTGAAGAATTTATTACGAGTTTTCATTTTGAGAAATCCAATGACATGACATCATCTGAGCCTAGCATATTTTTTCGTATTGGTCTGAATATGGTGCATTTATCTGTAGATGAGTGGAATTTATCCTTGGGTTTAGCTTCTATGGAGCAATTATTTTCAGAAGAATATGAGTCTGCCTTTTGTGGTCCTTACGTGACTTATCCGGGATTTAATCCCAATGCTGCCTGGAAATTACTTGCTCCCTCATGCCCTGATATTTATGACCCCACTATGTCTACTGTGCATTGGATTTCTGATCCTGCTTTGCGGTTTTGCCATCTTATACTTGTGAGGAATGTGTTTGGTCGTACCACTTCTTGGGCTAAGGTGAGCCAACCAACCCTTTTCGTTTTGTGGTGTATGCACACCAACAAAAAAACTGAACTTAGGGTACTGGTTGGCTGAGGCCTTACTTGACATTGCTACACACACTACTCGTCATTTGAAGGGTGTGAGAGTGTCAAGTGTGTTATACATGAGCATTTCTTATTAGTAAGGTAAAGTTTGTCTATGAATCAAGAAATTAAGGATTGGTATGCTGAGTTTGACTGTTTGTTGGGTTGTAGTTAGTGTCGTGTTGTTATTTTTCTTTTGAGTCTTTCTTAGAGTCTGTAGGGGATACTTGGAACTTTGTAGTAAACAACATGATTGGATTCTCATTTCATACTTGAGGGCAAGCATGACTCAAAGTGTGAGGATATTTGATGTGTGATAATTATGTTGTTTATTTTATTGGGATTAACTTTGATTTTACGTGATTAATGTGCACTTTAAATGTTTTATTTGTAACAGATCACAGTTTTTGGGCTCGAGAGGAATTTGGAGGAGAGTAGGGAGAATCGGGCAATTATCGCAAATGAAGAAATCAAATGTAGAGCAGAATCGTAGCATTAATTTGGAGCAGATTAGACTGATATTCTTGGAAATATTCTTGAAGATATTTGAAGATAATTTGAAGATTGGATTTTATCTCTTCAAAATCATAATTTCATTTTGGCAAGAATTCTATTTTATTTGGAAGAGTCCAATATGGACATGATTTTGTAATGGAAGCATATATAGTATACGTACGAAGACAGAAGGGGCATCATCTTTTCTCTTTTGGTTTTTGGACGAACAAGACGAGTTAGTTAAAAATTGCTTTTAGAGCAGACTTTTCTTGCATCGGTTTTGTGCTTAAGTTTCATTCTTAGGTTTATGCGCAGAATTGAATATTTCCTTGGTTGCATGCAATCAGCTTCCTTTTGATTAATTAGTTTGTTTTCCATATTATTGTTGATCATGTTCGTGTACTTTTATATTATCTATTTGTTTAGTATAATTATCATGAGTAGCTAATTCATATATCGGCAGAGAATAACAAATGTTAGTTAATAAATCGTGAGGTCTAATTGCATTATAATTGATTCTTGCATGTTCTTGATTGTTCTTGGTTGAATTTATTTCTAATATGTTTAAGCCTGATCAACTTAAATATTTTTAGAATACTGCTATCTAATTTCCGCCAATACGTAATTGTTGGATGGGATTAGTAAGTAGCACGGTCTTGTGAAAAACAGCTAACTAGCTAAGACTGTAATAGCAAGATAGGGAATAATTGAGTGTGCATTACTATTTGCTTTTACTTTGGTAATTGCTATGTCGGGTTCTTTTAATACTTAATGCTATCAAAATGTGTTCTGGTTTAGCGAATACTTTTTGGGAACATTTTGGTAAGGGAAACAGTTAATTAATCATAATTAGTTAACTGTCGATAAAGTAAGAAAGAATTGGGGGGGGGGGTTAAGCGTACCTACTTCCCTATAACCGGTAGATGTGTAGGAATTGATTCATTATTGCGCCTATGATCGATATTAACTAGCATGAGTTATTTTTAGCCGATATCATTCATTCATATATTTATTCCTCATAGGTTTAAGTCTTCATTTGCATTTTTAGAGTTAGTAAAATCATTACACTTAAGGCGTGGTGGCATCACCAAAAAGGTTTCAAAAAAGAATTTAGCAGGAAAAATAATTATTGATTATTGCTTTTGCTCCCTGTGGGATCGACCCTGCTTATCATTGTACTAATTAGTATTAATCTGAATTTGCAGGTTATTTGGCGAGTAAAACGACGTTCACCAAATCCATAGGCACCACTAAGAAAGACTCCATTAATTACGGACATAAACAACTAGGAGTCACATGCAACTACATTATTGACAGACAGAAATAAGTGGGCCATCACATCCCACCAAAAGCTAGATCTGGTGACGATCCTCATCTTCCGCTAGGTTTCTGGCTAATGCTTCTAGCTGGTCTATACGCACTGCATGCTCTATTACTGAGGTAAGCTGGTTCCTCCAATAATTATCCTTAGTTTCCATCCTGCGACATGTCTCTAGTTTGATTTCCAGAATCCCTTGCAGGGTGTTGAGCGCCTCCACTGCGTCCTGGGTTGCTACTTGCTAGATTTTATAGGCCTGATTCCATAGTTTGAATACTTTATCCATCGGGATGTTGGGCTTGTCGAGGTCCCACTGGACATTGTAATATTTTATTTGCAGGTTTCCTCGATTTGTTGCGCGATTTCTTCCAAGCTCGTCTTCAAAATCATAGCATGCTAGCTCTGACCCGCTACCCCAAGTATGACTTCCTCCACCTTTCCTAGCTGCTCCGCTTGGGTTTGATGTAGACATTCTAAAATAGAAAGAGCATTAACCAATCTTGACAAAGAATTGGCTAACACATTTTCTTTCCCTTCAATGTGCTCAAAGTTAATTTTAACCCCAGTCCTTGTAATAAAATCAATGAAATTGTTCCATCGGACGCGAGATGGCTTGTTCTGTGCCATCTTGTTATAAAAACTGATGATTTGTTGTCAACAGTTCTCAGGGTAATCTCCCTTTTGTCCAAATAATGGATTTTCAAGGCCTGCAATGTCTCCATGCAAGCACAGATTTCCGCATAGATTGTAGATTTTACCACTGGCAATTTTTCGCTTGAATAAGCGCATATTTTTTCTGATGATCTTGGGTCATTTTTTTTTGCGCTTCCACTTGCACACACCTCCCCAACCTTCCATGTAGCCATATGTTTCCAGAACAATATAACTTTTGGGTGGCGGAAGCTCTATGTCTGGTAAATGTTGTACTAATTCCTTGATCTTCCTGACTAAATCCCAATCTGAGGGTTTAAACCTCGTGTCTCCGTTTGGATTAGTCTTGGAGTACAGTGGGCCAACTAGGGTACCCAAATTGGGAATGTATGACCTGGCATAATTGAGTATGCCAAGCCAGGATCACAATATCTTCTTCTCTCTCAAGGATTTGTCCTTGAATTCCACGATCTTTTTTATGATATGGGGCTGTAGTTTACTCTTTTGGTTGATGATGACTGCCCCAAGGAACTCAATTTTCCAAACAACAACCTTCATCTTTGGCTTGGAAATTATCAATCCATTCTTCTCACAGATAGCTAGCATGGTCTGGAGGTGATCAGTATGCTCTTCCTCATTCCTTGAGAATACCAAGATATCATCGATGTACACCGCAATAAAGGCTTCGGTTCCATGGAAGCACTCATCCATCTTCCTCTGAAATATTTCCGGGGAATTTTTTAATTTAAATGGCATGACCAACCATTTGTATAAACCTCCTGGAACAATGCATGTCGTCCATGGAATAAAAGGAATGCCTTTAATATCCAAAGGGCATTACCAACCATTCGTATAAACCTCCTAGACCAACGAATGTCGTCCCTCTGTGGTACTACATAGGTGCATTATACCTTTTACTAGCCCAAAAAAAATTCTCTTTCAAGTAAAAAGGATTCGGCTAAGATTGAAAGAAACTATAAAGGATTAATAATCGCGTATGACCTTGCTACAAACTTAGAATAAAGGTTTAGTTAGCCATGAAATACCTGAGTTTAACTGAGCCCTGATTCCAAATTGTGGCCCAAATTCAAGATCGGAGAACAAAAGGAATGCCTAAAAGCACAAGCAATTTATTTTAAGTGCAGAAATAATACAACTGAGAAGTAAGACTTTATAGTTTTTAAGTGTGTCTTGTAACTCTTACAAACTATGCTTTTATAGGCGAGTTTCGAGGCTCCATTATGATAGGCGGGTGCACATTGGGACCCATAGCCTCTATCAATAACTACCTTTACAGTTGCCCTCATGCAATAATACACTCAGAGTGGTCCTATCCATAGGCACCATTATTGATAGCCATAAACAAATGGGAGTCACATGCAACTACATTATTGACAGACAGAAACAAGTGGGCAGTCACATCCCACCGAAAGCTAGATCTGGTGACGATCCACGTCCTCCGCTAGGTTTCTGGATAATGTTTACAGCTGGTTTATAATCCATGCGTGCTCTGTTACTAAGGTAAGTTGGTCCCCCCAATAATTATCCTTAATTGCCATCCTGCGACATGTCTCTAGCTTGATTTCTAGAATCCCTTGCAGGATGTTGAGCGCCTCCACTGTGTCCTGGGCTGCTACTTGTTGGATTTTATGGGCCTGATTCCACAGTTTAAATACTTTATCTATGGGGATGCTGGATTTGTTAAGGTCCCGCTGGACATTGTAATATTTGATTTGCATATTCCCTCG
Source organism: Rubia yunnanensis (assembly GCA_037428765.1). NCBI lineage: Eukaryota > Viridiplantae > Streptophyta > Magnoliopsida > Gentianales > Rubiaceae > Rubia > Rubia yunnanensis. The sequence continues at coordinate 60,595,664 of CM075071.1, read as the reverse complement.
ATTTACTGCGCAATTTCTTCCAAGCTCGTTCTCAAAATCATAGCATGCTGGCCCTGGCCTGCTACCTCCAGTATGGCTTCCTCCACCATTCCTAGCTGCTTCTCTTGGGTTTGGTTCAGACATTCTAAAATAGAAAGAGCGTTAACCAATCTTGATAAGGAATAGGCTAACTTATTTTCTATCCCCTAAATGTGCTCAGGGTTAATTTTAACCCCAATCCTTGTAATAAAGTCAGTGAAATTGATCCATCGAACGTGGGATAGCTTGTTCAGTGCCATCTTGTTATAAAAGTTGATAATTTCCTGGCAATCAATTCTCAGGGTAATCTCCCTTTTATCCAAATAATGGATTTTCAAGGCTTGAAATGTCTCCATGCAAGCATGGATTTCCGCATCGATTGTAGATTTTACCACTGGGAACATTACGCTTGAATAAGCACATATTTTTTCCGATGATCTTGGATCATTCTTTTTGCGCTTCCATTTGCACACACCTCCCCAACCTTCCATACATCTATCTGTTTCCAGAACAATATAACTTGCGGGTGGCGAAAGCTCCATGTCTGGTAACTGTTGCACTAATTCCTTGATCTTCCTGAATAAACCCCAGTCCGAGGGTTTAAACCTCTTGTTTCCATTCAGATTAGTCTTGGAGTAAAGTGGGCCAACTAGGGTACCTTAATTGGGAATGTACGACTTGGCATAATTGAGTAAGCCAAGCCAGGATCGCAATCCCTTCTTCTCTCTTAAGGATTCATCCTTGAATTCCATGATCTTTTTGATGATATGGTTTCTTTTGGTTGCCGATAACTGCCCCTAAGAAACTCAATTTCCCGAACAACAACCTTCATTTTCGGCTTGGAAAGGATCAATCCATTATTCTCACAAATACGTAGCATAATCTAGAGGTGATCAGCATGTTCCTCCTTATTCCTTGAGAACACCAAGATATAGTTGATATACACCGAAATAAAGGCTTTGGTTCCACAGAAGCACTCGTCCTTTTTCCTCTAAAATATTGCCGGTGCATTTTTTAATCCAAATTGCATCACCAACTATTCATATAAACCTCCTGGAACAACGAATGCCGTCCATGGAATGCTTTCTTCTTCCATTGCCACTTGGTGAAAGCCACTCTTTAGGTCAAACTTGGAGTAGACCTTGGTGTTACCCACGCACTTGATGATTGTGTTAATTCCAGGCAACGTGTACTGATCCTTACGCGTGTTGTCGTTCAAGGAGCGGTAGTTGAATACCATCCTTTCCTTCCCTCTCCTCTCTTCTCTGGTGACCAAATCAATAATGGTTCTGGAGTTGACCAATAACGCCATCGTCCTGTGCTTGGTTTTGCTGGGCCTGATCACCCCATGTGTAAGAAAGGCCCTAACATGCTTCCCTAGGAGTCCTCAGCTGCTGGCGTCACATGTTTCAGAGGCTTGTCATGGATCGTTATATATGGGTTGATAATATCCATCTTACAAACCACCTTTTTAATACCAATCTTCTATGGTTCACTTAAACCTAGCTAAAATTCAATATTACTTAATCGAGTTGTAAGTTTTGTTCATGCATAGAAAAGCTGATCTTCCCCTCTAAAGTACTACACAGGTGCACTATACCCTTTTACTAGCCCCATAATTCTCTTTCAAGTAAAAAGGATTAGGTTAAGATTAAAAGAAACTATAAAGGATTAATAATCGCATACGCCCTTGCTACAAACTTAGAATAAAAGTTTAGTTAGCCATGAAATACCTTAGTTTAGCTACGCCCTGAGACCAAATTGTGGCCCAAATTCAAGATCGAAGAATAAAAGGAATGCCTGAAAGCACGAACAATTTATTCTAAGTGCGGATATATTACAACTGAGAAGTAAGACTTTAGAGTTTTTCTGTGTGTCCTGCAATTATTACAAACTATGCTTTTATAGGCGAGTTTCAAGGCTCCATTTTTTATATCCATAATCCCTTGCAGGGAGTTGAGAGCCTCCTCTACATCCTGAGCTGCTACTTGATGGATTTTATGGGCCTAATTTCGTAGTTTGAATAATTTATCCATGGGGATGCTGGGCTTGTTGAGGTCATGCTGGACATTGTAACATTTGTTTGCAGGTTTCCTCGATTTGTTGCGCAATTTCTTCCAAGCCCATCCTCAAAATCATAGCATGCTGGCCCTGGCCCGCTACCCCCAGTATGGCTTCCTCCACCATTCCTAGCTGCTCCTCTTGGGTTTGATTCAGACATTCTTAAATAGAAAGAGCATTAACCAATCTTGACAAAGAATTGGCTAACACATTTTCTTTCCCTTCAATGTGCTCAAAGTTAATTTTAACCCCAGTCCCTATAATAAAGTCAGTGAAATTGATCCGTCGGATGCGAGATGGCTTGTTCGGTGCCACCTTGTTATAAAAGCTGATGATTGCCTGTCAATCAGTTCTCAGGGTTATCTCTCCTTTGTCCAAATAATGGATTTTCAAGGCTTGCAATGTCTCCATGCAAGCATGGACTTCCACATTGATTGTATATTTTACCACTGGGAAATTTTCGCTTGAATAAGCGCATATTTTTTCCGATGATCTTGGGTCATTCTTTTTGCGCTTCCACTTGCATATGCCTCCCCAGCCTTCCATGCAGCCATCTGTTTCTAGAACAATACAACTTCCGGGTGGCGAAAACTCCACGTCTGGTAACTGCTATACTAATTCCTTGATCTTCCTGACTAAATTCCAGTCTAAGGGTTTAAACCTCTTGTCTCCGTTCGGATTAGTCTTGGAGTACAGTGGGCCAACTAGGGTACATAATTTAGGAATGTATGACCTGTCAATATTGAGTATGCCAAGCCAAGGTCGCAATCCGTTCTTCTCTCTTAAGGATTTGTCCTTGAATTCCACGATGTTTTTGATGATATGGGGCTGTAGTTTACTCTTTTGGTTGCCGATGACTGCCCCAAGGAACTCAATTTCCCGAACAGCAGCCTTCATCTTTGGCTTGGAAAGGATCAATCCATTCTTCTCACAAATACCGAGCATGGTCTGGAGGTGATCAGTATGCTCCTCCTCATTCCTTGAGAAAACCAAGATACCATCGATATACACCGCATTAAAGGTTTTGGTTCCATGGAAGCACTCATCCATCTTCCTCTGAAATATTACCGGTGCATTTTTTAATCTAAATGGCATCACCAACCATTTGTATAAACTTCCTAGAACAACGAATGCCATCTATGGAATGCTTTCTTCCACCATAGCCACTTGGTGAAAACCACTTTTTAGGTCAAACTTGGAGTACACCTTGATGTTACCCACACGCTTGATAATTATGTTGATTTTGAGAAACGTGTACTGATCCTTGTGTGTGTTGTCGTTCAAGGAGCGATAGTTGAATACCATCCTTTCCTTCCCTTTCCTTTCTTCTCCGGTGATCAGATCAATAATGGTTCCAGAGTTGACCAATAATGCTATCGTCTTGTGGTTGCTTTTGCTGGGCCTGATCACCCCAAGCGTAAGCAAGACTCTAACATGCTTCCCGTAAGAGTCCTCGGCTGCTGGCGTCACTTGTTTCAAAGGCTTATCCTGATCATTATATCTGGGTTGATAATATCCAGCTTACAAACCACCTTGTTTATGGCCCAATGCTTCAGTGGTTCCTCACCAATGAATCCCGCATCTTCCAGCCTGGCCAAACCACTTTTGTATACTTGAGCTGGTTTTTCCCAAGTTATAGTACACCAAGTCCTGGATTGCAATATACTCTTCTTCTGTGAATTCGAGTATTGCTGCTCCACATACCTCCGTGTTTGGACTTGTGTTGATTACGTTCAAATTCTTGTAGAAAGTAACAATGTTACCTTTCATTCTTACTCTTCTATACATCGACCGTGTGAAATTGCATCCTATGAGCATTTGGATTCCGTCGTCCCTCATGCCCATGTCAAAGCTGTAAGTGAACGGGGGTTCTGAACCTATTTTCTTCGATCATCATCTGACCATTTTTTAGCTTAAGCTTTGCCGCACCAGATCTAGCTTTCGGTGGGATGTGATAGCCCACTTATTTCTGTCTGTCAATAATGTAGTTTCATGTGACTCCCACTTGTTTATGTGTGTCAATAATGTAGTTTCATGTGACTCCCACTTGTTTATGTGTGTCAATAATGGATTCTTTCTCAGTGGTGCTAATGGATAGGACCACTCTGAGTGTATTATTGCTTGAGGGCAGCTGTAAAGGCAGTTAATGATTAAGGCTTTGGGGACCAATGTGCACTCGCCTATCACAATGAAGCCTATCAAAATTAGTTGGCAACATGATATACCAGAGGAAGAGGAAGAAGAAGAGGACATCCAGGAGAGAATCCTTAATATTTATGCATTTATGGCTCGGGAGGAGCCAGTGAAAATTTTTTAGACTTATCTAGTTTATGATACGTCCAACGATGTAGCTGAAGGAGAATGGGTTAACCCATTCTTCTTAACAAGGGGAGGGGAGGATAACCCAAAAACAATACATGAGGAGGATATGGCACTAGTAACGGAGCTTGAAGAGATAGAGTACTCAAAGCTCCGAAAGCTTACCCAAAAGCTGGAGGAAAAGGCATACTCAACTGGCGAGTCTTCCTATAGACCACCAACAGAACCAGTTATGGGTTCTACTTCGTATCCACCAGCAAAAACAGCTGGGGGAAACGACCTAAGGGTTGCTCCATTTGATGTAGGAACAATTAAGGACAGAACAATCAGGCTGAAAGGTGGTCATAGCGATGGCAGTTGGAACTTACCATCGGCCCCTGCAGTACAAGAGGCCATGCTTGTGTTGTCGGATGACATCGGGCTGTATAGCGATGTGATTTCTAGGTGGGAGTCCATTACTATAAATCTGTTAAATGAGAAAATATGGATAAAAAATAGGTCTAAGCTTTTGTACGTGGAAAATCTGCTTGGAGAAGTTGAGAAGAAATCAGGGATTCAATGGAGGATGGCTTACCAACAAGAGTACGAGGAGCTAGTCAACATTTACGGTGACCCGCATAATATAACCTCGCAAATAAAGAGAATCATCCTATTGGAAGATCCATTACAGGGATCTACTGAGGAGCAGGAGAGAGCTTACCAGGACTTGAAGTGGCTGTCATGCGATAGCATGAAAAACCTGATTAACTATATGAATGATTTTAAAATCCTGGCGGCAAAGTTCCCGCGCATGTACATTCCCCAGAGCTATCGGAGAAATTCTTCAGGAAGATGCCAACGTCAATTGGCAAGGAATTGGAGAAGGAATTCCAAAAGGAAGTACCCTGGTAGCACCGTTAGTGTGATTCCAACGATTCACGTTTCTTACCAATACTGGCCGAGATGTGCAAAAAGGCGGCATTGCAGAGGGAACTGAAAGACTTATCCTTCTGTACGAAAATACCAATCAAAGGGTATTATTGAACCCAAAAGAAGTATGGATTAAGTAAGTCAAAGCCATACAAGGGCAAACGCATGACTCTCATGTGAGAGTCATCAAGAAAAAGCACCCAGAGAGAGCAAAGAAGTGTAAATGTTACATCTGTGGCGATGAAGGCCACTTCGCTCGGGAGTGCAGAAAGAGAACCGGCAACATTGCTAGAGCAGCGGTCGTGGATAATCTATAATTGCTAAGCGACTGGGATGTTGTCTCGGTCGACCTCGATGATTCAGATAGTGATGCGATTTGCAGCGTATCGAAAGGAGAAGCAGGTACAACCCAAATGAAGATCAAAGCAGCCATGGAAGAATTTCCACTTGAAGAGAATGCCTTTGTTCTGGTAGAAGAAAAAGGATGGAGGTGCCACGTGAAACTCCCGATGGAATAGGAAGAATGTAGGCATAAATGGAGGAGAAATGGCCAGGTGGAAGAAGTTAAATGGATCGAGTGTGTCTTCTGTAAGCACCAAACCATAGAGAGGATAAGGATCCACTGCACCACCTGTAAGCTAGCGGCTTGTCTACTATGTTCAAGCCACTACCTAAAGGACAAAATCATACCGGTACCAGCACCTGCCAACCAGGAGTATGAGTCTAAAGATAAGTTAATTAAGGAATTATTGGGGTACATCCAATTTCTCACAACGAAGAATGAATAGCTAAGGAAGAACCTAGAGGTGAAACTGGAGAAAGGCCTGAGGAGGGATCAGGAAGAGCTGGAGGCGAGAGATGCAGAGCGACCTGGGCACAACAATGCAAGGGAAAGCAATGGAGGTGAAGATGGGGACGAGGTTTTCTTTGAAGAAGAAAAAGTCCTAATGGAAAGCAGAGTGTCATTGGCAGTAGCAAAGCATGAACTGCCAAACTTCCCCCAGGTATCAATATTAAAAAAGAACAGTCAACCGGCTGTTTAATATTCGGGTATCAATGAAAATTCTAGGAGTGAAGTCTTTCGAAATAAGGGCAATACTGGACACCGGAGCCACTATTTAATGCATTGATAGTGGGGCAGTCCCTAAAGAAGCAGTGGAGGAAAATAGTTATGCTGTTTATTTCAAAGGAATCAACTCTAGGCAGGCGGTAAAGCTTAAGCTAAAAAATGGGTAGATGATGATCGGAGAAAATAGGTTCAGAACCCCGTTCACTCACAGCTTCGACATGGGCATGAGGGACGGAATCCAAATGCTCATAGGATGCAATTTCATACGGTCGATGTATGGAGGAGTAAGAATGGAAGGTAACATTGTTACTTTTTACAAGAATTTAACCATAATCAACACAAGTTTAGACACAGAGGTGTGCGGAGCAGCAATACTCGAATCCACAGAAGAAGAGTATATTGCAATATAGGACTTGGTGTACTATAACTTGGGCAAAACCAGCTCAAGTTTTCAGAAGAAGTTTGGCCCAATCCTAGGAAGGCTGGAAGATGTAGGATTCATTGGTGAGGATCCACTGAAGCATTGGGCCCTAAACAAGGTGGTTTATAAGCTGGATATTATTAACCTAGATATAACGATCTAGGACAAGCCTCTGAAACATGTGATGCCACCAGCTAAGGACTCCTATGGGAAACATGTCAGGGCCTTGCTTACGCTTGGGGTGATCAGGCCCAGCAAAACCAAGCACAGGACGATAGCGTTATTGGTCAACTCCAGGACCATTATTGATCCGGTCACCAGAGAAGAGAGGAGAAGGAAGGAAAGGATAGCATTTAACTACCGCTCCTTAAACGAAAACACGCACAAGGATCAGTACACGTTGCCTGGAATTAACACAATCATCAAGCGCGTGGGTAACAACAAGGTCTACTCCAAGTTTGACCTAAAAATGGTTTTCACCAAGTGGCTATGGTGGAAGAAAGCATTCCATGACGGCATTCATTGTTCCAGGAGGTTTATACTAATGGTTGGTGATGCCATTTGGATTAAAAAATTCATCGGCAATATTTCAGAGGAAAATGGATGAGTGCTTTCGTGGAACCGAAGCCTTTATTGTTGTGTACATCAACGATATTTTGTTGTTCTCAAGGAATGAGGAGGAGCGTGTTGACCACCTCCAGACCATGCTAGGTATTTGTGAGAAGAATGGATTGATCCTTTCCAAGCCGAAAATGAAGGTTGCTGTTCGGGAAATTGAGTTCCTCGAGGCAGTTATCGGCAACCAAAAGATTAAACTACAGCCCCATATCATCAAAAAGATTGTGGAATTCAAGGACAAATCATTAAGAGAGAAGAAGGGATTGAGATCCTGGCTTGGCATACTCAATTATGCCAGGTCATACATTCCCAATTTAGGTACCCTAGTTGGCCCACTGTACTCTAAGACTAATCCAAATGGAGACAAGAGGTTTAAACCCTCAGGCTGGGGTTTAGTCAGGAAGATCAAGGAATTAGTGCAACAGTTACCAGACATGGAGCTTCCGCCACTTGGAAGTTATATTGTTATGGAAACATATGGCTACATGGAAGGCAGGGGAGGCATGTGCAAATGGAAGCGCAAAAAGAATAACCCAAGATCATAGGAAAAAATATGCGCTTATTCAAGCGGAAAGTTCCCAGTGGTAAAATCTACAATCGATGCGGAAATCCATGCTTGCATGGAGACATTGCAAGCCTTGAAAATCCACTATTTGGATAAAAGGGAGATTACCTCGAGAACTGATTTCCAGGCAATCATCAACTTTTATAACAAGATGGCACAGAACAAGTCAACTCGCGTCCGATGGATCAATTTCACTTACTTTATTACAGGGACTGGGGTTAAAATTAACTTTGAGCACATTGAGGGGAAAGAAAATGTGTTTGCCGATTCCTTATCAAGATTGGTTAACGCTCTTTCTATTTCAGAATGTCTGGACCAAACCCAAGAGGAACAACTAGGAATGGTGGAGGAAGCCATACTGGAGGTAGCAGGCCAGGGCTAGCATGCTATGATTTTGGGGACGAGCTTGGAAGAAATTGTGCAACAAATCGAAGAAATCTGCAAATCAAATATTAAAATGTCCAACGAGACCTTAACAAATCCAGCATCCCCATGGATAAAGTATTCAAACTGCGAAATCAGGCTCATAAAATCTAGCAAGTAGCAACCCAGGACGCAGTGGAGGCGCTCAACACCCTGCAAAGGATTATGGAAATCACGCTAGAGACATGTCGCAGGATGGCAACTAAGGATAATTATTGGGGGGACCATCTTACCTCAGTAATAGAGCATACAGGGCGTATAAACCAGCTGGAAACATTAGCCAGAAACCTAGTGGAGGATGTGAATCGTCACCAGATCTAGCTTTTGGTGGGATGTGACAACCCGCTTATTTCTGTCTGTCAATAATGTAGTTGCATGTGACTCCCACTTGTTTATGTCTATCAATAATGGAGTCTTTCACAGTGGTGCCAATGGATAAGACCACTCTCAGTGTATTATTGCTTGAGGGCAGCCGTAAAGGCAGTTAATGATAGAGACTATGGGGCCCAATGTGTATCCGCCTATCATAATGGAGCCTCGAAACTCGCTTATAAAAGCATAGTTTGTAGGAGTTGAAAGACACACAGAAAAACTCTGAAGTCTTACTTCTCAGCTGTAATATTTCCGCACTTGGAATAAATTGTTCTTGCTTTCAGGCATTCTTTTTATTCTCCGATCTTGAATTTTTGGGGGCCACAATTTGGTGTTGGTGGTCTATAGGAAGACTCACTAGTTGAGTATGCCTTTTCCTCCAGCTTTTGGGTCAGCTTTCGGAGCTTTGGGTACTTCATCTCTTCAAGCTCCGTTACTAGTGCTATCTCCTTCTTGTGTCTTATTTTTGGGTTATCCTCCCCTCCCCTTGTTAAGAAGAATGGTTTGTACCAAACTATGTTTTTCATTGACCTTTTCTAGAAAAACATGTTAGGTTTCCGGTCTGTTTCCAAACTAGGTGTGGAGAAATCTGAGTTAAAAGTTGTTTAAATACCAACTTTTGGCAATACCCTTGTGAGAATTCAAAATAGATTGGTAGATTCCGGCTAGATAGGACATGGTAGTCCAATTTGGGATGTGTTATGGACTTTCTTACATATTTTATGCTATCTGTTGTGTCTAATTCGAGGTGGGATGCCAATTCAAGTTGGTGAACAAATCAAGCTAATGGGTTCGAGTCAACTGGACCAGATGATTTACAGTAGAGGATCACTATAGATTATGTGTACCCTTCTTTATTCTTCATTCGGCCACATAGAACTTTGTTTTAATGTAATGTTTAGTGTCTATGTGTAAATGAGCTTGGCTCATATCTCGCTGATGTAATAGATCAACTAAATGTAGGTCATTAACCAATCTCATAATCAATATAAATGGTTAGATTCCCTAACATCCCCGTCATTAACGGTTTTCATTAAAAAATTATATAAACCTAGCAATCTACCATACAAAGCTACTAATAAATGTGTTAAATGCATTAGGAAACACATGTTTCTAGGTGCAAATCAGTGAGTATATTGGATTTGAGTGGGTAGGGAGACCCAAGTTAATGATGGTGTGGGAGTGAATTTTAATATTGTACATGTTATGGGTGCATTAGTGGAGAACAATCCTATTAAAAATGGTTATATTAGACCCGAAAATTCATTTTTTTGGGTGATTTCTCTGGCTCTGCCTTTAGTTAGGATCCAAAATCAATTTTGATTTCGGATATTTAATCTAAGTTCCTAAAAAAAAAGCAGCCTTCATTGAAACACAATCAGCCACACATAATAGTATCCTTACGCCATTGTCCCACAATTCACAAATAACATTCAAAATACTCCAACACATAAATTCTCAAAGCTTCAAGCCAAAATGAAATCCATTAAATGAAATCCGATTGCCAAATGTCTTCTTCACTAATAAGTCCATAGACCTTGTTTATATTCACCAATAGCTGCCCCACAAAGAATTAAACTTGAGTAGCTTCTTCGTTTCGGGAGCTTCAGGTTGCAATGTAAAGGAGAGCGACGGGGCAACCATGGCAGATCTGGCGGAGAGCTACGTCAACCATGGCAGATAAGCAGAAGACGCACGGTGGCTACAGTGGAGAGGGAGAATAGGACGGCGGGGATGAGAGGGAAAGGTGGAAGGAGTGGAGCAAAGAGGGGCTGCATGTAGGGAAAAAAAGAGAAGAAGGATTCGGCCAAATTGTAGGGAAAAAATACCAAGGAAAGAATATGGTAATAGTGAAACCTTAATCTATATATAGTTGGGCCAAATAATCCATTCAAGACGATTCTACATTAATCAAGCCCAAATAGAATGGAGCTGCAATAGACGTGTTCCAAATTCAGAACCTCATTTAAAGGTGGTTCTTTCAAAAAAATTACGGAACCGCCTTCTACCACTGCTTTTAATAAAGCTTTTTCCACTAGTTGTGATGGGACGAGGATGAGTATAAAATTTTAGGTGGACATAATATGGAGGGGCCATATTCAGCACCCTCATCGCCCTAAAGTCATCCTTACTTCTTACACATTTTTGTACCTCCTAGTACTACATTGCTACACTCCCAAACCACCTTGCAACCCCAACCAGCATAGCATCGCAGTCTTGGTACCAATGCCTTGGCCCAATGTCTCGAGTATTATCCCTCGACCACTATCTTGGGAAGCACCATTTCACAGAGTACCTGCAACACACATGACTACACCACCGCCACACATGTCCACACAACTATGCACACCGACACTACCACAACCACACACGACCTTAGACCAGGCACAAAACCACCACACCATTATGCACAACGACATTACTACAGTCACACTATGCCACCGTCACTGGCGTGCATAACCACATCTCTATGCACACAACCACCTCGTCTTCGCACACAACATTGTGCATATAGTCACACAATTTCCCGATAAATTCTGTGTGTGATGGTGGGAAAATTGACTTATTCATAAATTTCTAATTTGGAAAAATTGGATGCAAATCAAATTTAGAAGAAGAAATAACTGCAAAAGGAGAATAGAGTTCACTCGGACAGGCATGTAAGAGATAGTTCTATCCGACCAGTGAAAACCCCATTCAATAACAAAGGGTTCACTTGTCATTTCATACATTTTTAACAGATACTATATGGCAGTTATTTTATCATTTTTCCTCTTATGACTCACTAATTCACCATCATTATTGACGAGTATATAAAACACTTGAGGGCTTAAAGAAAATCACTTGAAACAAAAAGTGAAAGTGAGGAGTGTGAAAACAATTTCGATTTTTACTTTAATGTAAAAAACTTTTCAATTTCGCAGTAGTCCAACCAGTCGACAGTGGTGGTTCGACTTCCTCCCATTTTGCCCCTTCCAAAATCCAAATTAACTTCTCTTTTAAGTCCATCCCGAAAATTTACCCCCACCCCACATATTGGCTCATTAACTTAGAATATTCGTAGCGCCTAGTTGTAGCCACAATAGCCTCGTGGTGGTCATGGCCGAGATATGATGGGAATAAGTGGTTGACTCACCTTGTTAGATGTGGTAATAAATTGTGGGCATCGGTCAAAATAGGGCATTCTGTGGCGGATACATGGTTTGACCCATTGAGAAATAGAAAAATGGGTCTTTGTGTAGTAGTTTGTTATCTTCGAACAGAGCTTTCTGGCGTACAACAAAGCTCCCACCGGAATGTAGCACCACATGTGCAGCGGGTTCGAAGGGCAATGCTCTCGAGACGATGCATACTTTTGGATTATATAGAAGTTATGTTCTAGCGTGAATTCCTTGGATGAAAGCAAGGTTTATGTTAACCTTAATTTTTCTATGCTTGTTTTTTTTTCTTCTAGGTGTGTTATTGGTGTTTTTGCAACTCCAAGGAGGTTTAGGTAATTCCCCACTATTGATTGGAGAAATACAACTACAACCTCTAAATTGGTTCTCAAAAACAAGTACTATGGAGTTGTAGCAGCCCGTTGGGGATGAACTTGGCCAATGATGAATAATTATGGAGGCACGCAGTACAAGACTGCTTCAAAACAAAATGGACCTGCACTCGAAACTACCCCAAGGACACTGCACCGAAGATTGGAGAAATTCGGTAACAACCGCTCAAAAACCACATAGCTGATGCAACCCGGTGAAAACAAATCTTGGAAGCACGGATCGAGTAGAACACTGCCGATTTGACATGTGAACTTTAATATGGAATTTGGATTGAAGTGTTCATTTGTGAGAGGCTTACCTCACCCAACCAAATGTTGAAGCATAGATTTGTTAAAGTTACTAGTTTGGTGTTGAAGCATACATTAGTTATAATTTTATCGAGTGATTGTACGACTTTAATCTTGCATAATATTGTAACAATATTATATTGATGAGAAGCAGAACACATGTTTTCTCAAAAAAAGAAAAAAAAAATCAATTTGGGAGTAACGACTAACGAAAGTGTGAAAATCCCGTTACTGTCTATTGCTATCTTCCATTTCATTTCGTTTCATTCCTGGTCACACGCTGCATTTCTGCAAGTGGAGAAGAAGACGGATATGGCATTGTACGCCACAACCACCCATATCAACTCATCACCACCACCGCCGCCGTCTTTCAATGAATCCCCCACCAAATCCAAGTTCTCATTCCCTAAGTTCAATAAACCCGCAGCATCTCCTCTCACCCTCACCGATTCCGAATCCCTAGCCGGAAAGGTTTACTTCTCACCCTCTATTTTCCTCACATTTTCAAATATACATTCGGTTTTTTTAGTATTTGATATGATTACAAATTCAGTCCGTTCCTACCGAGCCAGTTGAAGGTCAGAAAACTGGAACCAGTGGTCTCCGGAGCAATGTAATATCTCCCTATAGTTTTATTCATTTTTAAAACTTAATCCAACTGCTGTTTATTGATATTTATTTGAATTTATTGTTTATGTTCCAGGTTCAGGGAAGAAAATTACTATTCATAGAAGGTTCAGGTTCAGGTTATATGAATTCCAGGTTTTGTTATCACTAAAATAATCATGCTATATGTATATGAATGTGGTCTTAGTGATAAAACAAGAACCCTTACAATGTGGTCTTAGTGGCATGTTTGATCTCCCATACTGTTACAATGTAATTGGCATTCCTTGCCTCTTTGTTGTCTTTCTCTGTGTCAATAGTCCTTGCACATTACAAGAGCGAAAAGGCCCTCGAAATAATTTATATTAATAAAATAATGCTGCTCACATCTATTTGTTAATGTTTGACAAAACTATATGACCAATGCTTTCTTGTTTGGATTTTCTTTTAGATGGAGCAGGAAGGCGCCATCTGCTAGCTTTCGGGGCCACACTTACCCCTTTGTGGTTCTTGTCTTACCAGACCCCGACGTCGTGTATGTGATTCTCTCCTGTTTGAAAGTTCAGAATTTTACCCCTAGATTGTGAATCCAGCATTCAATATTTTTGTGCATTTTTCTATTCAGTGCAATCTTCTAGGATAAAAAACATTGCATTTCGGTAGAAACTGAGCCTATCTATAATTAGCAGTTAGACAGCCAGCGTAATACATCTGTCAGACTTTATAACATAGATCATATTGATCCTTACAAAGTTACACTCTACACCAAGAGAATGGGATAAAGTCTTGGTTGCTGTTGTTTTTCTAATGTAAATTTGGTAGAATTTTCTGCTTGTTATGGTATGTGGGATTACTGGTGGCTCAAATCCTAAGTGCAAACCTTTGATATGGCTCAGTTGCTGTAGAAAATAAGAAGGGATTTTTGCCGGTCACTGACAAGACGGATGGATACTCATTCCTGTATCCCTTTGGATGGCAGGTCTGGCTTACTGTTTTATTCTGTTTCAAATTATATATTTCTTATTGTTGAATCAGTAACAAACCCGAGTTCTTGCTTCATTACATTCATCCTCTATTTGTATGTTTTTCAATACTTATCGGTTGTTCTTGAGCCAGGAAGTTGTGATAGAAGGACAAGACAAGGTATTCAAAGATGTGATTGAGCCACTTGAAAGTGTCAGTGTCAATTTGATTCCAACTGCCAAAGAAGACATTCGAGATTTAGGGTCTCCCCAAGAGGTATGCAGAACAACGTAATGTCCATTGCAGCCCATATATATGTGGTTTTTCTGTAATTGTTGACAAATTTCTCAGTGTTTTTCTGGTTAAACTTCTTCAACAATGTACTTTTTTCAGGTTGCTGAAACCTTGATACAGAAGGTTCTAGTTCCATCTTCCCAGAAAGCAAAGCTGATTGAAGCAACACAGGTAAGAAATTTTGGCTGTTTCTTTAGCCACATATCCCCTTTAACTCTAATGGAAGATCATGTTATCATTCTGCCAATTTTAAAAGGAAACGAATGTCCTTTACAAAAACGTAAAACACCCTATCACATATATGAGATGTCTCAATTTGCAGTCAAACCTTGCATGTGCAATATGGGGTTGTTTAATCGTGTGAGAGCTTGCCACTTTTCGCATCAATTCGTCTTATAGTTCGTCTCTATGTTACATTTGTGTTCATTTTGCTTCTTTTATATTTTCTTGGGTGTTGACTATGTTCTGCTCATGCAACTTTGTCATGTTGCAGCATGAGACAGACGGAAAGGCCTACTATACGTTTGAGTTTGTTGCAAAAGCTCCAAACTTCAGTCGGCATGCTCTCACATCAGTTTGTATCGGCAATGGTACGGACAATTAAGCATCTACTTATCTTTTTCAGTTATTCAGCTTTGTCGGGCTTTAAACTTTGGAGGATATCAACATTGTTGGATGTGGTGGCAGCTATAGTATTTAGGATAACTGCCCCGCGTGTTCTCTAAAAATCAACTTCGGTTGAGAGACTCTTTTGATTAATTAGGCTATAGAAGTACAACTCTTTTCATAAATTATGCTTGTGATTTGGTAGTTGGTTATTAGTGTCCTTGTTGAGCGAGCTAAACCTCTCATTAAGAGTTTCTCAAACCATAGTTTCTTTCATTAGTATGTTCGAAATGGGGAAAATTGTCTGCCTTTGTTCTTCACTAATAACACAGTTCAAATCGTATGGAATTCAATCCATGTTTTCATTGCTAAAAAAATGCAGGAAGGTTTTACACGTTGACTACAGGAGCGAATGAAAGAAGGTGGAACAAAATGAAGGACAGATTACACGAAGTGGTCGATTCCTTCCAAATTTTCAAGGTCTAAGTTGGCATTGCACATGACATTTTCTTGATGGATTCGTAGCTTCATTTTGTACTGAAAATACATGCTTGAAAGGTTGCTATCTCATTGGAGGCTGTTCATTCTGTATAGATAAGAGCATTCCATACTTGACGACATGAAAACTGCGCTATTTTCTTCTTTTTTTAAGACCGAGTGCAATCAATCTGTATATGCGCAAGAATTTATTTGTTCGAAGTGTTTCTGATTGTAATACGAATCAAGTCCTTCTAAGGGCAACTCCAATGGACGGAAAGATTCCGTTCCACATCAGAGTTTGGAGTAAATTGAAACTCCAATTGTACTCTAGTGTCGCGTTAAATTTAACCCGCAACTACAGTACCAAGTCAAATTTGAAGCTTCCTGTTCATACGCCAAACATGTTTCAACTTTCTTTTACCTTTTTTGTTTTTCACCTTCTTCAAACACAACTTTTTACTCTTTTTCTTTCTTCCAGTTTTCAATTCTTTCGTTCCTGCTTTTCCCTTTTCCATTAGAGTTCACACGTGAAAGAATGTCTTTTCATATCCTATGTAAATATTAATGTTTAAAGTATAAATTAGAAGAAATGAAAATAAAATTTTTGGGTTGCATGAATTGGATTATAGTCTTTATAACTACTATATATTGTATGATACAATTTTATTATTGCAACTAAGGCATTTTATATTTTATTATTTCAATTAATCTCGTCTTTCCATAAGCCTATAGAAAGGTGGATCTTTCCCAAAACTTTACCTTTCCAGTATTTGGCATATTTATTTTTATTTTATTCTTTCATATTTATATCTTTATTTGTAATTAAATTATCACAAAATTTTATTTTAAAATCGTTGAACCAGGTCATTTTATAATTAATGTAATTAATGAGGTTGTTTGATTTTTTTAAAATTTGTTGCAACGAATAAATTTGTAAAACTTTTAAAATGTATCAACTATGCATAATAATTATAATTTGACCCAAAAAGTTATTGAAACGAAGTTTGGTCTAACCGTTAGTCAACTTTCTCTTACATCATATATGGAAATTAATTATTTTTCCTTTTTATCTTTATTATTTTGTTTATTATTAAATTATTAAATTTATTTTTTTTAACATCATTTGCAATTCATTATATATTTGAAATTATTTTATTTTTGTTTTATGATAAAAATAATAATTCAAGGTAAACATATAATTGTGATATATATTTATAATATAATAAAATATTAAAAAGGTTATAAAATCAATGTTTATTAAAAAAAATTAAACATACATCCTTTTTAAAGAAATATATAGAGTAAACTATTAAAATAAATACACAGTAATGACAATAGAAAAATTATTGCAACAATTGTAAACTATTGGAGATGATCTGATATGTACTTTTGACTTTACCATACTCATACTCCTATTGCACCCCACTTGAGCATTCTGGCATGCTTCAAGTTTTGGGTTAAAACACGACCTATGGATGCGATGATGCTAAAATACACCTTCAAATTAGGGTAAAATATCGATTACTTTACTCATTTTATACTTTCTTCAATCGATTTAATTTCTTACTCTCATTTTTCACTTCATTAATCCTTATGTCCAAAGAAACTGTTAAGAATATAAATATTACTTGTGATTGTAATTAGCTTCTATTTCCTTTTCGTAGATTGTATATGTATTTTGTAGTACTTTATAATGTAGCCTAGGGTCATGAATAAAGACAGATCATTACCCTTATTTTCTTCATAATATCAGAGTTTGAAATCCATAAACCTAGAACTCTAAATTTTCTGTCTTAAATTTTTTGCCGATCCAAGCTGAGTTTCTACCCCTACTTTAAAAAAAAGAAGAAAATCTGCGTCGTTGGTTTACACCACCAGCCCTCCGCCATCCTCCGACTACTATCACCGCCTGCTGTTCGCCCACTACTATCAGCTTCCCGCCGATCGTTCGTCGACACCAATTACTGTCTGTCGTCGCCGATCGATCCCAAGCAGCCGACATCTCCGACTATGCCATCTGCCTATTGCTCGACCGGCGTCGTTTGCCCGTTTGCTCAAGACATCGTCGCTTGCTGCCCAGTGTTCTCCGTGTGCTCGTTTACTTAGCCCGGTGATCGCCGATTTACTCGTTGCTCAGGAAGAGAGACACACGTGAGATTCACGCGCGTGGCCACAAGAAGCGCATGAAATCACGCGCGGTTGAGGAAAATGCGCCCCCTTCTCCAGCAGTGCGTGTTTCCACGCGCCATTATAGGGAACCACAGATTTCCTCCTTGATTGATATTACCCGTTTGACTGCTCCATTTTGAACATTTTGTTAATATTTATTTATTACACAAAATATTATGGCTATTTTTGCCGGTGTAGTGACGTCGCCGTAAGGGTTTGCGGCAGCCGCCTCCTCTGGAATCCCTACTCGATCTGATTTTGGTCCTGCTCAGTCTGACGACCAATGGAGTACGACCCTACATTTATATAATCAGTTTCATTCGTTATCTGACCATGGATCAAGTAAGTCTACTTCACCCTAGATTCTTGATTCGAGAGCCTCATATCACATAACTGGTGACAAGAGTTCTCTTACTAATATTACTACTGCTACCAATTCAGTGAATGTTAGATTGCCTGATGGGTATGTATCGTCTGCTGCACAATATGGTTCTATTTCCTTTGATGATGCCACCTTTACTCATGTGCTCTACATACCTACTCTGCGATGCAATTTATTATCATGCTCTAGTTTGTTATCTGCCTTAAAATGTCTAGCCCTGTTTACTGAAAATTATTGCATTTTACAAAAAATCAGTACGAGGACTGTGATTGGCGTGGGTAAATAGCAAGGGGGGAGGGGGTTTATTGGATTCGTTTGTTGGATACTCGCGTTCATCCTCATATCCCATGGTCTATTCCGATAGTTTTTTCAGTTTCTTAATCTGATTTATGGCATCAACGTTTTGGCCATCCATCATCTACGGTATTGTCTTCTATGCCTACTCTTGATTTTAGCACAAATAATACTACTATACCTCGCTTTGTATGTTATAGAGCAAAACAGACTATACATAGTTTTCCATTGAGTTCTACAAATGCTATTGCATTATTTGAATCAATACATTGTGATGTTTGGGGTCCTTATAGAACACCATCTTCTAGTGGTGCATTTTATTTTTTTTACAATAGTTGATGATTATTCCTGAGCTGTTTGGGTTTCTTTATTTGTGGCTAAGACAGAAGTATCTTCTAGATATTTGGAATTTTGTGCTCTGGTCAAGAATCAATGGGGCCGAACTATACTGCATGTTTGGGCTGACAATGGGACTGAATTTTTGCCTTTGAGATATCTGGGATCATTTTACTGCATCTGGGATCATTTTTGAGACATCTATGGTTGATACACCACAGCAGAATGGTTGAGTTAAATGAAAGCATCGTCATTTACTCAACGTGGTTCGTGCCTTACGGTTTCAAGCCAGTCTTCCAATTGAGTTTTGGGGAGAATGTTTTCTTACTGTTGCTTATCTGATTAAGCGGACACCGACGAAACATCTCAATGGTCACACTAACTTTGAGATGCTATAAGGACAAGCTCCAAGTTACTCATCTTCAAAGGTATTTGGATGCTTGTGTTTTTCTGCTCAAGTTCCCAGATACCGTGACAAGTTTGCACCAAGAAGTTGACGATGTTTGTTTCTTGGTTATCCTGCCAGAAAGAGAGGCTATCGCCTTTTTTACCTAGAATCCCGCATCATCTTTAGCAGTCGGGATGCCAATTTGTTTGAAGACTAATTCTCGTATGCAGCAACTCCGACATTGACCTCTTCCGTAGATCATGGTGGCATCGCCACCTCGCCATCGACATCACTTCCACCACCGTCAGAGTCAAATGCCAGATCACGGCACCACCTATCCCACCGACTGCCGCCGACCCTATATCGCCGGTCGCTGACGCTCCTGTCTCGCTGGCCGTTGGTCATACCTTTACCGCCAGATGCCATTGTGTCTATACCACAGGCCACTTCTCCAATTTTGGCGACCAACCCAGATCACCGGCAATCCTTGTCGGCCCAGCCTGACTATGCACCGCCTGGGATGCCACTGCCTCACGCGCTTCACGTGCCACCGGCGGATGATGATCACATGTCTCACGCACCGCCAGCTCCAATGACTCCTTCTGCTCCGCCGCCCGACGCGGGGTCTCCGGTCCCAACTACTTCCACTCACCGTCTGCTTCTGTTGGCTCCGCCGCCTGTTTCACCGGTTGTTCCAATGTCTTCTCCCGCCACTGAGTTACCTCCTATCAGACAGAGTGTTCGCGCTCGCCGTCATCCTTCTTATTTGGAAGATTATGATTGTGAGGATTATGCCTGTGCTCTTACTACTGAAGACCCCCCTACTGCTACGTTCACTCATTCACCATCACTATCCTCAGGTGTTCTCCATCCTCTTACTGATTATGTAAATTGTGATAATATTTCTAGTATGCATTCTAGATTTTTGGGTGCAGTAACATCTAACGCAGATTCTACCACTTATTCTGAGGCATCACAGCATGCTCATTAGCGAGATGTTATGACTGAAGAGCTTACTGCGCTTAAGCGCAATCAGACTTGGACTTTGGCCCCTCTGCCTCTGGATAAGAAGGCGATTGGTTGCAAATGGGTTTACCGGAAAAAGTTTAAGTCAGATGGTATTATTGAACGTTATAAGGTGTGCCCAGTGGTTCTTGGGAATCGCCAGGTTGAAGGAATTGATTATACTTAGACATTTGCTCGGATTGAGAAGATGAGTTATGTTCGCCTATTCTTATCTGTTGCGGTCATTCGTGGTTGGGAACTACATCAGATGGATGTCCATAATGCTTTCCTGCATGGTGATTTGCATGAAGAGGTTTTTATACAACCCCCACCAGGCTATGCTGCGCCCCATGGTCAGGTATGTGCCTTTAGAAATATATTTACGGTCTTCGCCAGGCTCCTAGAAATTGATTTACCAAATTGGCTCAGGCTTTACGAGCTTTTGGTTTTGTTTAGAGTAAGGCAGATTATTCTTTATTTGTCTTTTCCCTTGGATCGGTTTCTTTGCATGTTCTGGTTTATGTGGATGATTTGGTCATTGCTGATAGCTCTTCTGCGCTCATCTCTGAGTTCAAGAAATACTTGAGTTCTTGTTTCCATATGAAAGATCTTGGTTTACTTAAGTATTTCTTGTGCATAGAGATTTCTAGAAGACCGGCGGGGATGTTTCTTTCGTAAAGGCAATATGCCTTGGACTTTTTATCTGATACATGTTTATCTGCCTCTAAACCGACTGACTTTCTGATGGAGCATCAACACGATCTGGCGGTGTTGATTGCCCGCTTTACCATGATCTTGAGCAATACATGCGACTGGTTGGGCACCTGATATACCTTACCATCACTCGTCATGAGCTTAGTTATTTATTATGTTCACACACTTGCTCAATTCATGAAGTCTCATTTGTGCTCCTCACTGGCAAGCTGTAGTTCGTGTGTTGCACTACTTGAAGAGCCATCCTTGTCAAGGTTTATTTTTCGCTTCTCGTAGACTGCTTACTATGATTCTGATTGGGCTGCTTGCCCTATTACCCGATGTTCTCTTTCCGGTTACTTTGTGATGATTGGTGATTCTCCGGTTTCTTAGAAGACCAAGAAACAACCTACAATTTCTCGGTCTTTTGCTGAAGCGGAGTATCGTGCTATGGTTGTTACCTGTTGTGAGTTGTTATGGCTTAGGTCTTTACTGAAAGACTTATAGGTTGCACATACTGCTCCTATGCATTTGTTTTGTGACAGTCAATCTGCTCTTCATATTGCAGCAAATCCAGTGTTCCATGAACGTACGGAGCATATTGAAGTTGATTGTCATTTTGTCCAAGATCTTGTGCAGTTTGGTACTATAGTTACTCATCATATCCGTACTACAGATAAACCTGCAAACTTGTTTACCAAAGCTCTCAGACGTAACCAGTTTCATTCATTACATAGCAAGTTGGACATTTCTGATCCCCATGCTCCAACTTGAGGGGGGTGTTAAGGAATATAAATATTACTTTTGATTGTAATTAGGTTTCTATTTCCTTTTCCTAGCTTGTATATGTATTTTGTATTACTATATAATGTACCATGAGGTCATGAATAAAGACAGATCATTACCCATATTTTCTTTAGAAACAATGCTATAAAATAAAGAAATAAAGAGTGTAATACATACTTTGAAGTTCATGTTTGTATGAGTTATATATTAGATAATTCCTTTAGGCTAAATTTATGTATGATGATTTAAATAGTCTAAACATTGATGTGGAGATAAATGAACCAAATCAAAGACCACACTTTATCTTATTTTTTTGCCTGAAAAAACACCAAGTCAAAATTAGGGATTGTTGAATGTATATTGATATAACATGTGAAAATTCAATAACGAAATTGCACGAGTAATTTAACATAAGCAAGAATAATGAAATATTATTAATTATTCATGCGTACAATTGAAAGCTTAAAATACAATTAATAAGCACAAGCAATCACAAATATCACATATTGATGGAGTCACGAGTACACTCGCTGTCCTTGAAACGAATTAGTCCCGTCGTGGACATCGTTCTCTAGGATAAAACCATCGAAGGTAATTTTAACCAGTTAAATTACCTCGGAGTCACACAAAGCCCGAAGGACCATCATCGACAAAGATAGAGAAAGAAGATAAGACTCAAGTTTAGAAGTAGGGATGAACTTGAAAATGGTGCGAGGTTTCTGTCTGACATAGAGGCCCTATTTATAGATGTCTAAGAAACCCTATGGAAAGATACGCAGAAGATCTAATTCCAGTCATCAGAGAAAATATTCTCTAACCACCAAATATTTTACAAATATTTGAATAGATTTTGGAAAGATAATAATATCATATTCCTTATCATGATTAACCACGTATCAAATCTAATATATTTCACACGTGATTCTAAGAATATTTATTACGGGGTTTGGGCTTTCTAGAGACTTCCACACGATCCTAACATATTTTAGATAGTAAAAAATTAGAGAAAACTTATTACGTACGAATGAATTTCCACCTAAGTTTCCATTTTAAGAGTGATATTTGAGCATCCATATCTCATTCACCCTTTATACGCTTTGAGAGTTTAAACAGTCAATTTTATAGTACTTGTACAGGAGAATCCAAAAATGACGCTTACTGACCCTAATTCAGTTCAAGCCCAACTCAAAACAAAACCCAAAAGTTGACAAAATTCAACTTGTTTTACAATCATTTTCCAACAATCCCCCACATGAATAGATATTGATGTGGAACCAGAAAAGTCAAACCAGACACAGAGTTTGACTTGGTGATAGATTCATTTTGATGGTATAGATGTTGCATAGGATAAGTAGATGTCACCCTTTAAACTTTCCTTCGACCTTACATAGTCAATTGTGATCATTCCAGTTGAGAGAAGTTGTCTAATAGAACTATGTCTTCATCGAATATGACGAGACTTCCCATTATACAGCATATTCCTAGCCTTTCCAATAGCCAACACACTATTGCAATGTATATATATGGCTGGCACAGGCTTTTGCCATCTAGGAATGTCCTCTACAAGTTGGAGGAGCCATTCGGCCTCCTCACCCGCCTTGTCTAAGGCAACAAACTCGGATTCCATTGTGGACCGAGTAATAACAGTTTGTTTAGAGGATTTCCACGAGATTGCTCATCCACATAGTGTAAATACATACCCACTAGTGGATTTCAAATCCTTTATATCGTGTGTCCAGTTTGCATCACTGTATCCTTCAACTACAACTAGATAACTTGCATAATATAGACTATAATCATGAGTAAAACGTAGATATCTCAATACTCTAGTTATAGCCTTCCAGTGAGTTATACTAGGGCTACTCGTGTATCTACTCAACCTACTTACAGTATAAGCAATGTTTAGTCTAGTACAAATCATTAGGTACATCAGACTTCCAATGACTCTCGAGTACTCCACCTGATTAATAGCTTCCAATTTATTCTTTCGTAGATACAAAGTGGGATGTATTGGAGTAATCACCACCTGGTGAACGTCGTTTCACTCACCAAAATAATTTGCAAACTCTATAGATGAGATTAGCACAGTAGTAAGCAGAGTCGATCCAACGAGGAACGAAGCAAAAGCTATAATAAAATACCTACTAATATAGAATACTTTTGGTGTAGCCACCACGCCTTAATTTTAGATTTATCTAACAACTAATAATCCAACTAACTAATATAAAATATGAAATAATAATGCAAACTAAAAAATATAAAAATCTAGCAAATATATGATGAATGCAATCGGCTCGGAATAACTCACATTAGTTAAACATCGATCATAGGCGCAAAGATAAATTAATTTATATGCATCTATCAGTTATAGGAAAACATGTACACTTAACCTCCCCAATTCTTTTGTACTTTATCGACAATTAACCAATTATAATTAATTAATTATTTCTCTTACCAAGATGCCCCCGGAAAGTATTCGCTGAACCAGATACACACCTCGATAGCATTAAAAATGAAAAGAACCTGATATAGCAATTACCAAAGTAAAAGAAAATAGTAACATACACTTAATTGTTCCCTATCTTGCTATTACAGTCTTAGCTAGTTAGCTGTTTTTCACAAGAACTCGCTACTTACTAACCCTTTCCAATGATTACGTATTAGTGGAATTAGATAGCGTTATCCCAATAATATTCAAGTTGATCAGGCTTAAATACATTAAGAATAAATTAAACCAAAAACAATAAAAAACACATAAGAATCAATTATAAAATAATTAGGCCTCACGATTCATAAACTAATGCTTGTTATTCCATGTCGATATATAAATTAGCTACTAATAATTATTAAACTAAACAAATATAGATTATAATACAAAACATAATTAACGAAATCAAATAAATAAGAAACAACAAACTTGTTGTGTAATGCTGGACACGGAAAACACCGAAGGCAAATAATTGTGATATATTAATTCTGCACAGGAACCAAAGAAAACCAATGTTAATGTCTGCTCTCCCCTATATTTTCTTCCGTCTTTGTATGTATGTGTGTGTTTTCGGTCTCCTCTTTCAACTCTATTACCATACAAGCGTAGATATACTTATGCCGCAATCCCAAAGCCAAATCCCAATCAACTTCCAATTCCCTTTCTTCTTATGGAAGAAATAAGGAAATAAGATAATATATATTCTAACTCTAAATAACTAATACCTAAAATTAAAGAATTTTAAGTGGAAGGAGATAATACAATCCTTATCAATATGAGAAGTGAATATCTTTAATTTATTCAATTCCACATCTCTTCAATAATTCACTTTTCACCTCATAACTTCAGCAATTCTACTTTTGCCTCTCTTCCTTCATCTCTGGAAAAAATGTCTTATAAAATAAGAACATTTTCCATTGGACTACATCGCCTCATTAAAAATCTTAACCTGGAAAATCCAGTGGGAAAAAACCGTTGGTTAAGGGGAAAAAAGTACAATGTATAGCTTCCTCTCAATTCTTCGCAATCAATGAATTCCTGCACTAAAAACACCTAAAAGTGCAAATTATATCTCAATAAAATTATAATAATCCCACAAAATATGAACACAATATAACACACATCAAATATCCTCACACTTGAATAATGCTTGCTCTCAAGTATGAAGTGAAGAATATAAGATCAATAATAATTAAGTGTTCATAAGTTCTCATTCCTTCATAATACTCTATCTAAAACGACTCTATAAAAAAAAAGAAAAATAAAATGGAAGATAGAAATACAAGTCACACAACGGGACAAATAAAAATTCAACATTTAAAAACTCTAGATTCTACTCTTATAATGATAAATTTTCCCCTGCCAAGGAGTAAAGGATCACCTTAACGCATCTGGAAATCATCAATCCTTAAAGTAATTTAAATGAAAATGTTCAAGATCATGAAATATAATCATCAATTTAGTCAAAATCGGACAAGCAATGAATATTTCTCACGGTTTCACTCAATCACTCTCAGCATATGAAGGAAAATCACTCAAATAATTCACAAGTTATAACAAAGAGAATATAATATGCAAATCAGGAAGGTCTTTCTCAAGGGTTGTAATGGGGCTAGGGACCATTCAGATTGGTGAGATCCTAAGGGTTCTAAGCTCAAACAATATCGATCAAAATATTATGCATGTTTTTTTCTTCAACCATCATCCATGTATAGTAGACATTCACCAACCATCTTCATCTCATACCTATTATGAGAAAGCCAAATAATATCACATCAAATGTAGGTGCTATTTTTTTCTTTTTTCAGCACCACTCTTCTCCAATATAGTCCAAAACCAGTACTTTTGAGAGAGAAATCACAACATAACAATAAGATTTTTTTCTTTTTTTTCACAGTTTTTTTTTCACAGTTACGCCCCTCCAGTTGGGCCAAACGGAACCACAATGTCACTGTTCATAATAAAATTCAGCCTTAAATTTTCAAAACCATTCCGTTTGGGAAAACTGGACACATACTTAGTAATGTCATCAACTCAAGAAAACACAATGGATGAGTTCGTCAACATCAACTCCAAGAACGTGCATAATAGGGCCAAGAGAAAAGATAAAACAAGGTTTTGGCTAAATATATAGCAACTTATATCAAAGAACATGGTCAAAACTTCAAAGTGTTTCACTAGGGTTTAATATAATTGGTAGGCAATTTAAGCTGTGTGGTTCATCCTGGTGCCTTCCATCACTTTCACACATAACAACTCCAATTATAACAATGTGATCTCTCAGAACAAAGATTGATGTAGAGAGTGCTCTACTCTAGCTCAAACCTCACATTGGTAGGCTAAAATAATTCAATTAAACTCATCCTTTTTCATCATCCCAAAAATCATATCAATCAAATTTCACAAATCATAGAAAATCTCATCCAAAAACTTCAAGGCATATTAGATTTACCAAGTTTGTTACAATGAAGTTTACAACCGGCAGGGTACTTTTATCAAGAGCCACTAGAATTTCTTCATGTCTAATTATCGACTCAAACAACACAAAAACACATGTTTAACTCAAAAAAATTAAATAAAAAAAATATATTTATTCCAAAAATACAAAACAAAACACACAAGAAACCTCCTCACGCTTAAACTTTGCTTGCCCTCAAGCAAATAATGCAAAGCTCTTATGAGAAAAGGTTTAAAACACAGTCAACATCATAAAAAATGACGAAGGAAGAGGGAACTTATAGTGGTGGGTTTGGAGGAATTCACGATCAAGCAGAGAGCATTTGATCAAAATCAGGTTCTGCCGCTAGCCTCCAATTTGGCCAAACGGAACCCTGCGAGTCCCAACTCATCAAAGGTGGGAATTCTCCATGGTGCAAATTCAAGTACTTCAACTCCGTAGATCAAGAACTGAGATTATATGAGAAATTGAAATTCCTAAAAGATTTTAAAAATTTTAAAAAAACTTAAAAGAAAAGAAAAGAAAAACTAAGAAAATTGGGTTGCCTCCCAATAGCGCCATCATTTATAGTCTTGGGCCAGACTGTGGATGCCATCAATGAATATTTGTTGGGCACAATGGAATTTCTCCCATTAATGCCACATAAGGCGATGACTATCGACCAGGAATACCCTTTTTGCGTCCATCCATATAATCTCTACCATCCCATCAGGCCAAAAATAAGCCACTTCGAATGGTCTAGTCCATTTAGACTTGAATTTCCATGACATATGTCAAAAGTTTGACTCATATATAAGAACTATCTGCCCAACTATGAATTTCTCTGACTTCAAATTCCTGGCATACGACATCTTATTGCGCTCCGTGTACCACATAGCTTGATCAAACCTTTCAATCTTAGATCTCCCAATTCTTAGAGTTGGAACTTTGTTTCTTCCTCACACTTGAGCGACTCCATACTCACTGGAAGAGTATCATCATCTCCTTGATAAACATGCTTCAGATCGGGTGATAATGCCTTCAACTCCAAATTTGAGGTTTTCACATCCGATGGAACAAGTCTGGCGGGCGGGTTCCGTTTGGGCAAACTGGACCATGTACGCACTTCAAAATTTTTCCAAACATCTGCTTCAGACTGAGTCGAGTTGGTCATTCCTTAATTTAGTTCAGTTATGGGTACCACTTTCTGAGAGTGCACTGAACACACCAATTTGAGGATTTCCTTATTGCTTGAGACTTGAACATTTACCTCTTCTGGACTAGGAATTTGAATTCCCATCTCATCTTGCAAAATGTTTGTCTCAAGAGAATCTTGGACAAAAGGGTCAGTATGATCATTGAATTCACCTTCTCAGCATCTATAGAGTTCTGCATGGGTTTAACAATGTTGAGTGTGTACTTATCACCAAAATAATCAAGAGAATCCATCACCAACAATAATAATGGTGTTTGTTGTCTTCAAGAATGGACGACCCAACAATACCCCCTGTGTTCCCTTATCACTAGTATTATTCATTTTTACCACATAAAAATATGCTGGATAAATAAAGTTATTAACTCTCACATGCACATTTTCCAACAACCCTTCAGGAAACACGTAAGATCTATCTGCCAATTGAATTACTACACCAGTGCCTACCATTTCAGCTCCATTTAAAGTTTGATACACAGATAATGGCATAACATTAATTGAAGCTCCTAAATCACACTTGGTAGCATTGATCTTCTTATCTCCTATATAACAAGGTAAGGAAAACATACCAGGGTCCTTGCACTTTTGAGGTAATTTCTTTTGAATCACTCCCGACACGGATTCACCCATCATGATCTTGCTAGGATCTCTTGGCTTCCCTGCAATAAAATCTTTCAAGAACTTGCTTACTGGTGGTAACTTTATGGCCTACAAGAAAGGAAGATTAATATCCATTTTTCCAAAAATCGAGACAAAATCCATATCATCTTCTTTTTTATTTTCCAATCTACGAGGGAATGGTGGAAGAATTTTAATCGAGGGATCGTGTAAGGTTGGCTTTTTACTTACCTCCACTGGTACCTTAGACTTACCGTCATGAATGATGGTGGGTATTGTATGATGGTGGCATCGCATTTCTCCTCCGACTCTTGAATCTAATTTCCTGCTGTAGAGTTCGGTTTGGGCAAACTAGCCCTCCGTCAATGAACTCCTTCACTTCTTTGCTTGCGGATTTCAATGGTAATGCACCAACTACCTTTCCAATTCTGAGTGTGACCTGATTTACTGTCTCATGAGGGTTCAATTGGACCTATGAAGGTAACCCTGGTTGTTTCATTATGAGTTCGTTCATAGAATTTGATAAATGGGCGATTTGTCGCATATGCTCCTCTAAAGTTTCTTCAATCTTCTCGAACCTTTGGTGTTTCTTTTACATCATTTCCATCATTATGTCCAGCTTATCATTCATAGATTTCCCTTGACCACCTTGATGGGCCTGAGGAAAAATCAGAGCTTCTCATTGCATTGGTGGAACGTAGGGTCGTTGGTAATGCTGAGGCTGCTACGGAGGGGGACCTTGCTCTTTCCACTGGAAGTTAGGGTGATGCCTTGGATTGAAATTTTGGGGATATGGACCATCTTTTTGCTGCCTCTCATTGTAATTTCCCACAGCATTTGCTTGGATAGGTATCTCTCCCATGGTAAGAATGCATTGCGATGTAGTATGGTTAACTGCCCCACACATATCGCAAAGCCCTTCTTGTACAGATGCAACCTTGTCAACGACCTTGGATAGCATTTTCTCCTTTCTTTCCATCCTTTCCTTGATCTCATCTTTTTTGGGAGTGGATGTCTATGCCACCTTCTTCAAGATTTGTACTTCTTGCTGATCATACTCCTTCTTAGAGTCCACCAACCTCTTAATCATCTCTCTAGCTTCATTCACTCAAAGGTGAGAAAATCCACCACTACTGGAAGAGTTTACAAACTCCTTGTTGCTGGATGTCATCCCTTAATAGAAACATTGAAGCAACTGGCCTTCTGTCATTCGATGATTAGGGCAACTATCCACCAACTTCCTGAACCTCAGCCAAAACATACTCAATAGTTCATCATACTCTTGCTTGATGCTTGTGATCTCCTTCTTCAAGGCATCTATTCTGGTGGCTGGAAAGTAGTACTCCAAGAACAATATCTTCAATTCTGCCCATGTCGCAATGGAGTTGGGGGGCAAGCTCGAAAACCACTGATTTGCTGCTCCTGTCAAACTGAATGGGAATGCCACCAATTTCAATTGATCTTTCGTCACGGTGGATGACCTCTTATGAACCTTACAAATATTGACAAATTCGCTCAGAAAATTATAAGGGTCTTCAGTGCTTCTCCCTTGGAACTTGGGGAGTACGTTCAAGGACGCCAGCTTGATTTCAATAGGATTTTCGTTCTCTGGCAGCTGAATAAGAGTGGGGGGATCATCTTCACTATGACCAGTAAGTTCCCACATGTATGGATTGTTTGGATTCTGCCCAGGATTTGAATTTCGGTCAGCTCCATCCATCTCGATATCAGTTCCTGAATCAGAGGTTGTTGTTGAAATCGTAATGGGTTCGATTTAGCCAAACCGAAGGGTCTCGGCAGAAACTGCTTTCTGCACCTTTGTTCGCTTTCTGTTCTGCTTGGCTGTCTTCTCAACTTCCGGGTCGAATATTAAATTCGGCCTGGATGATCTGCTTATTAACGAAGCACAGTAACACACAGATTAGTAGAAAAAATTATAGAAATTGAATTACCGTTTCCCGGCAGCGGTGCCAATTTGGTGAACGTCGTTTCACTCACCAAAATAATATGCAAACTCTATAGATGAGATTAGCACAGTAGTAAGCAGAGTCGATCCCACGAGGAATGGAGCAAAAACTATAATAAAATACCTACAAATATAGAACACTTTTGGTGTAGCTACCACGCCTTGATTTCAGATTTATCTAACAACTAATAATCCAACTAACTAATATAAAATATGAAATAATAATGCAAACTAAAAATATAAAAATCTAGCAAATATATGATGAATACAATAGGCTCGGAATAACTCACATTAGTTAAACATTGATCATAGGCGCAAAGATAAATCAATTCTTATGCATCTATCAGTTAGAAGAAAGTAGGTACGCTTAACCTCCCCAATTCTTTTGTACTTTATCGATAATTAACCAATTATTATTACAGTCTTAGCAAGTTAGCTGTTTTTCACAAGAACTCGCTACTTACTAACCCTTTCCAACGATTATGTATTGGTGGAATTAGATAGCATTATCCCAATAATATTCAAGTTGATCAGGCTTAAATATATTAAGAATACATTAAACCAAGAACAATCAAGAACACATAAGAATCAATTATAAATCAATTAGGCCTCACGATTCATAAACTAATGCTTGTTATTACATGCCGATATATAAATTAGCTACTCATAATGATTAAACTAAACAAATATTGATTATAATAACAAAAAATAATTAACAAAATCAAATAAATAAGAGACAACAAACTTGTTCTGTAATGCGGGACACGGAAAACACTGAAGGCAAATAATTGTGATACATTAATTCTGAACAGGAACCAAAGAAAACCAATGTTAATGTCTGCTCTCCCCTATATTTTCTTCCGTCTCTGTATATATATGTGTGTTTTCGGTCCCCTCTTTCAACTCTATTACCATACAAGCGTAGATATACTTCTGACGCAAACCTAAAACCAAATCCCAATCAACTTCTAATTCCTTTTCTTCTTATGAAAGAGATAAGGAAATAAAATAAGGCAAACTCTTGGGAAAGACGATCTTTCCATAGGCTTACGGAAAGACGGGGTTTGATTAGAATAATAAAAGGTAAAAAGTCTTAGTTGCAATATTAAAGTTTTAGTATGAAACATGTAGTAGTTATAAAATTTATAACCCGGTTTATGCAACCCGAAAATTTTATCTTAATTTCTTCTAATTTACCCATTAAACCTTGGTCTTTCCATAACTTATGGAAAGACCGTCTTTCAAGAGACGGACTCATAAAATAATATCTATTTTAACTCTAAATAACTAATACCTAAAATTAAGGAATTTCAAATAGAAGGAGATAATACAATCCTTATCAATATGGGAAGTGAATATCTTTAATTTATTCAATTCCACATCTCTTCAATAATTCACTTTTCACCCCATAATTTCAGCAATTCTGTTTTTGTCTCTCTTCCTTCATCCCTGGAAAATTGTCTTATAAAATAAGAACATTTTTCATTGGAGCACATCGCCTTATTAAAAACCTTAACTGGAAAACCCAGTGGGAAAAAACCGTTGGTTAAGGAAAAAAGAGTACAATGTATAGCTCCCTCTCAATTCTTCGCAATCAATGAATTCCTGCACCAAAAACACCTAAAAGTGAAAATTATATCTCAATAAAATTATAATAATCCCGCAAAATATGAACATGATATAACAAACATCACCACCTCTGAGTCATTCTTGTTGAATTTCTCAAGGATTTTGTCTACATAATGAGACTGGGTTAAGGTGATACCATCAGAGCTTCAGATGATCTTTATCCATAAGATCACATCCGCTGGTCCCATATCCTTCATGTCAAAACGAAAATTTAACATGTCTTTGGTAGATTTGATCATTTTTCATGACTGCCCACAATGAGCAAGTCATCTACATATAGACATAGGATTACATATCCATTTTCCTCTTTCACGTAGACGCGCTTATCACACTCATTGATTTTGAAACCATTGGCTAGAATGGAATGTTCAAACTTCTCATGCCATTGCTTTGGGGCTTGTTTGAGACCATTCAATGATTTCACCAACTTACTGACCTTTCCTCCTTGATTTGGAGCGCTAAAACCCTCAGTTGCTCTATGTAAATTTCTTCCTCTAAATCTCCACTCAAGAAGGTAGTCTTCACATCCATTTGATGAACCTCAAGCTTACGTAATGCGGCGATAAAATGTATCATTCTAATGGAGCTTATTCTTGTGACAGGAGAATAAGTATCAAAGTAGTCCAGACCTTCCTTTTGTCTATAACCTTTGATTACAAGTCTTGCTTTGTACTTGTCAATCAAACCATCTGCTCTCATCTTCCCTTTGAAGATCCATTTGTAGCCTAGTGGTTTACACCTAGGTGGTAAGTCCACTAGCACCCAAGTATGATTTTGTAGAATCGAGTCGATTTCACTCTTAATCGCTTCTTTCCACATAGGACCCTCAGATGAATTCAGACCATCTTTATAGCTTTGTGGCTCACTTTTAAGAAAAAACGTTAGATAATTAGGACCAAATGACTTCCTAGTCCTAATCTGTTTGCTTTGTCTAGGTTCATCCCCTTTCTCTTGATCCTTGAGATCGTCGAGAATTCCTACGTCTTCGTCTACAGTCTCAATGGTCCTTTTCAACAATCCAGCTCTTTCCTTTGCAGGGAACACATCTTCATAGAAATTCACATTTCTTGATTCCATGGTTGTGTTCTTGTGAATCTCGGGATGATGAGATTCGTGTACAAGAAAATGATAAGCATTACTTTCATATGCATACCTTATAAAGATACAATCAACCGTTTTAGGTCCTATCTTTAGCTTCTTAGGGGGTTGGTATCAACACATTGGCAAGGCACCCCCACATTCACAGGTACGTAAAGGACGGCTTTGTGCCTTTCCACAACTCATGGGGAGTCGCCTTCTCATCCTTACGTGGTTTTTTATTTAAAAGATAGTTGCCCGGCAAAATGGCCTCCCCCCCCCGCATGCTTTGTGGCAACCCTGAATTCATCAACATTGCATTCATCATCTCCTTAAGAGTGCAATGTTTTTACGTTCAGCCACTCCATTCGATTGTGGCAAGTAGTGGGCAGTGACCTCGTAAATGATGTCATGTTCAGAATAATAGTCCTTAAAGGGCTCTACATATTCACCTCTACGGTCACTCCTAATCACCTTGATCTTCTTATCAAGTTGATTTTCAACTTCTGTTTTGTAGTGTACGAATTTCTTGATTGCCTCATCTTTGCTTTTCAGCAAGTACACGTAGCAGTATTTTGTGCAATCATCCACGAAGGTGATGAAATACTTGTTACCTCCTCTTGTTTGGACAAACTTGAGATGAAAAATATCACTATGAATCAACTCAAGAGGTTTCGTATTTTGTTTAACTTATTTGAAAGACGTTCAAGTCATCTTGGCTTCAACACAAGTTTCACACTTATGATTTGCATCAATTATGTTAGGTATGTTATCCATGTTAATTAATCTTCTTATCGAATCATAATTAACGTGTCCTAGTCTACCATGCCACAAATTGGAAGACTCAATCATGTAGGCAGAAGAAGAAGCATTTGTTTCATCTTTCTTAGGAGGTACAACCATGGTGTTCAAATTGAACATAACATTTAGCTCATAACCTTTGCCTACAAACATACCTTGCTCAGATAAGACTAACTTATCAGACTCAAACACTAGCCTAAAGCCATGCTTGATCAGCACAGAACCGGACACAAGGCTCTTGCAAATGCCTGGCACATACAGAACATTCTTCAAAGTTAATTCCTTCCCAGATGTCATCTTCAGCACATAGTGTCACAACCTTTCACCTTGGAAGTTGCAGAGTGTCCCATGTAGATGGTTTCGCCATCTTCATTTTCCTTGAAGTTTGAGAACACTTCCTTGATTGAGCATATGTGCTTGGTAGCACCAGTGTCAATCCACCATGCTTTTGGATTGTAGTCCACCATGTTGACTTCAGAAATCACAGCACAAAGATCGATATCCTCCATATCACTGCAAGATCGTCAACCATATTGGCCTCATTCTTGGCATTCCTTGGCTTCCTACAGTAGGAGGACTTGTGGCCGATGGTGTTGTAGTTTTATCACTTGCAAGTGAACTTCAACTTCTTGGAAACTCCACCCTTAGCTCGCAACTTGAATCATTTCTTTGCCTTGAACTTCTTCGACTTGGACCTTCCACCAGCCTCCACAAGATTGGCTCTTGCCACAGGCACGGATCCATTGATCCTTCTTTTAGAGTTGTGGTTATCCTCCTCAACACAGAGCTTATGGATTAGATCCCACATGGTCATCGCCTTTCACTTGTGTTTCAGGTAAATCTTGAAGTCCTTCCAACTTGGAGGCAACTTCTCAATGATGATGTAGACTTGGAAACTCTCGCCTATCATCATCTTCTCGGCTATCAGCTCATTGATCATCATTTGCAGTTCTTGAGCTTAACTGACTACAAATTTGACATCAACCATCTTGAAGTCAAGGAACTTGCCAACGACCCACTTCTTGGATCCAACCTCCTCAACCATGTACTCTTGGTCAAGAGTTTCCCACAGCACCTTAGAGGGCTCTTTCTCTTGATACACACTCCAAATGGCATCGTGAAGGCTATTCAAAAGGAGGTTGCGACAATTATACTTCTTAGAGTTCCATTCCACCGCAGTATTTTGGACTTCCACATCGCTCTTCTCATCCGCAACTGGACAATCTTCGGGAACATAGCATTCCAAACCCATAGTGGATAAGTAGAAGAGTATATTCTGTTGCCACATCTTGAAGTCGTACCATTATTTCACTTCTCGGGTTTCTCAGCATGAGGAACAGCTATAAGAGGCATCGCCCCTGGGTAAGTCTTAGCTTGAACAGTCACAAGAGGCGTCACCCTAGGGGTAGTCTTAGCCTGAATAGTCACAAGAGACATCGCCCCATGGGTAGTCTCATCGCTCGACATGGTTCTTTTGTAAACAACCAAACCTGGTCAATTTTTCAAATAAAAAATTATTCTAAAAGAATTTCCGCAGAAAATTAAAGCATAATTTTCAGCATACTGTAGCATACAAATTTTGAATTATTTACTTTAAATTCATCAACCAATTTCAACCATTGAATACAACATGCATGATATTAAGCTACACTGCATCAACAAAAAAAAATTGTAGCCCATATAGCATGCAAATTATAAGATATAAGGTATACACAATTTCGAACAGCTATTTAATCGACATGCATAAATTTTGAACAACTATTTAGTCGAGTATTATGACATTCAAATTCTAATTATTTACGAAGTATAATACATACATACGATTGATCCAAACTAGGCAAATAATTCGCATACATTGCATATTAATAACAATTCCAAACTAACATATAATTCACATGTACGGCATATTACGACATCATTGGCATATAATTCGCAATTCCAAACTAACATATAATTTACATGTATTGCATATTGCAACATCATTGGCATATAATCCGCAATTCCAAATTAGACATATAATTCGCATATGACATAAGCATTAATATTTGGCGTGTAATTTTTTGACTAAGTTTAATCAATATAACTCAACAAATTTCATTCGTTTCAAGACTGTTGAACGTATATTGATAAAACATGTGAAAATTAAATAACGAAATTACACGAGTAATTTAACATAAGCAAGAATAACGGAATTTTATTAATTATTCATGCGTACAATTGGAAAGCTTAAAATACAATTAATGAGCACGTTTCAAGAAATCACATATACCACATATTGATGGAGTCACGAGTACACTCGTTGTCCTTGAAATGAATGGGTCCCGTCGTGGATAAAACTATCGAAGGTAATTTTAACCAGTAAAATTATCTCTGGTTAAAATTACCTCGGAGTCACACAAAGCCCGAAGGACTATCACCGACAAAAACAGAGAAAGAAGATAAGACTCAAGTTTAGAAGTAGGGAGGAACTTGAGAATGGTGTGAGGTTTCTGTCTGATATAGAGGCTATGTTTATAGATGTCTAAGAAGCCCTATGAAAAGATACGTGGAAGATCTGATTCCCGTAATCAGAGAAAATATTCTTCAATCACCAAATATGTTACAAATATTTGAATAGATTTTGGAAAGATAAGAATATCATATTCCTTATCATGATTACCGCGTATCAAATCTCATATATTTCACACGTGATTCTAAGAATATTTGTTACATGGTTTGGGCTTTCTAGAGACTTCCACATGATCCAAACGTATTTTAGACAGTAAAAAATTAGAGAAAACTTATTACGTGCGAATGAATTTTTGCCTACGTTTAAAGAGCATCCATATCTCATACACCCTTTATCCGTTTTGAGAGTTTAAACAAACGATTTTATAGTAATGACAGAGGAGAATCCAAAAACGATACCCACTGACCCTAATTCAGTTTGAACCCAACTTAAAACGAAGCCCAAAAGTTGACAAAATTCAACTTGTTTTACAATATTTTTCCAACATGGCAGTGGGGCGGGTTTTAGTGCATATCCACCCTGCACCTATCCCAATGAGGCATGTATGGAGGTAGTTTTGATGGGGGTGTGGAGGGTATGAATATGAAAATGATACCCGCCATGGGTAGTGGGTCGGACTTAGATATTAGTTTATATCCACCCCATCCACGCTCGCCCCACTTTACCTGCTATATACCCACTAATTAAATATATAATAAATTATTATTTATCCATAGTGCACATACTTTACCTAGTACATATTTTCATGTAAATTATCTTAAATTTCTTAATATTAAAATTCTTATATTGAAGCATATTTTGAGTATTTTTGGAGATATAAGTGGGGTGAGTACAATGGGTTTGAAGTGGGCAGGGAAACCCAAGTGGGTGACAGGGTGGGGGTGCATATTAATGTTGTACCCGCCATGGATGTTGGGGTCAGGTATGTGTATGAAAATTTTAGATCGGCATGGGTATGGAGGTACCATAATCCTCACCCACCCCATTGCCATCCTTAGCCAAAATAGTATACGTGGGTGGAAATTATGGGAATGAGCAAAGGGGAAACGACTATATTGAAAAGGGGAAACGACCTCTATAACCCCTAATCTCTTGTTATCATTCAATTTTGCATCCTTATTCTTTTAGAACACTTTTGACCTTTCAACTTTCGGAACTGTCATGGTCAAAGTGTTAACCCTAAAGTTTTCTCGGTTAATTGAAGGTAAAAATGATGTTTTATCTTTTTATTTACAAATCGAGCCCCTGCATCTTTTTTAACTACAACCCAATCCTTATTTATTTTAATTACATCCCAGCCTCTCCCACCCTCTGCATTATCTTCTTATTCTTTGACCACCATCGTAACCTCCTCCCTATTCGTCATCTGTCACTAATGGTGGCAAAAATGAAGGCGACATCGAGGTGAAGGTGGAGGTGAAAGTGAAAGTGAGGCAAAGGTGACGATTTGATCCCGCCCTAACTCAACGTCGTTGTTGATGCCAAAAAGAAGATAGTGAAAATGATGACGATTCAAGCTTGCCCTTCTTCCCTAAGACTCAGACCCGCTCAGTAGTAGAGCCTCCTCTATACCGTACTTCAATTGTCAGACTTCCTCCTTTAGTAGCACAGCTTCACGTTTTGATCTGCCGCCACCGACATGTCCAACTCCTTCTACCCGTATTTCACCCCCGGGAAGAAATCCAGCCATTCCCAGTTACCCGTACCCACTTTCAAGTGCAACAAGTGCTTTGCCTTAACCCACTTCTTCAAGTACGGCTCCGGTGAGATACGTGATCCCTCTCTCCTCTCTTCGGCCAGCGATGAGGAGCTTCTAGTGGTCGTTCGGTGTTCTCTGCAC
This sequence comes from Rubia yunnanensis, assembly GCA_037428765.1. Classification (NCBI taxonomy): domain Eukaryota; kingdom Viridiplantae; phylum Streptophyta; class Magnoliopsida; order Gentianales; family Rubiaceae; genus Rubia; species Rubia yunnanensis. The sequence goes on along the minus strand of CM075071.1, from coordinate 60,557,471 downwards.
CATCATCAGGTCTTGGAATGCAGTCATGTTGATTCTATGGTAGTGGTGAATGTGGTGGATTGAAGTAGATGGCGAGACTGCGAGATGGCGAGTGTGGTGGGGCGACGGAGTTGGGAGCAGGAAAGGAAAGGGGGAGGGGAAGGGGAAAGTGAAAAGGGAAAAACAAAAAATTGAAAAAAGGAAAATGATTATTTTGTCCTTAAAATTGAAGTTTTGACCGAACTTGCGCTTTGACCTAGCAGAATGACCATGACTTAACCATTTTGTAAGTTGAGGGGGCCAAAACTATTCAAAAAGAGCCAAGAGTGAATGATTCCAAGAGATTAAGGGCCACAGAAGTCAAATGACCCACCACACTGACGTAGCCTCTTCTGCATGTATTTTGCCACTGGGGAGAAATATGGGTATTCCCAGTTACTCATACCCGCTTTTGAGTGCAATGAGTGCTTTGCTTGGAACCACTTCTTCAAGTCTTGGCTCCGATATAGATACGTGATTCCGCTCTCCTCTCTTCGGCCAGCAACGAGGAGCGTCCAATGGTCGTGCGGTGTTCTCCACACCGTCGTCGGGTCACGGAATGTAGTCTTGTTGATTCTCTGGTAGTGGTGGGTGTGGTAGATTGAAGAAGAGGGTGAGACGTCGAGATGGTGGGTGTGGTGGGGCGACAAATGAAGGAGAAAAGGAAAAAGAAAAAAGAAAAAGGGAAAATAGAAATGACGCTTTGATCGAATAAACGCTTTGACCTGAAAAAATGGCCACGAATTAACAGTTATGTAAGTTGGGAGGCCAAAAACATTAAAATAAAAAGGGTAATATGCAAATATAACCTTATACATTTGAGAAAGTGCAGATATAACCCTGAGATAATTTTTAGTGCAAATATAACCCTAACTACTTACCGAAAGTGCAAATATCATCTTCTGGTAATATTTTCGGCGTGTTTTTCCGATGTTGGCCTCCCCCCCTCCAAATGAACAAAAATGCTATCGGACCAAAAACTAAATTTGGATGGACTTACAAGTGTCGGGTCCCCACTGGACGAGGTAGGATTATATCAGCACATTATGAAATTTGATAGAGTTATGTCTGCACATTTCTAAAACTTATAGGGTTAAATCAGCACATTCATAAAAAGTGTAGGGTTATATTAGTACATATTATAAAAGCAAAACCTGCCAACATTAAAAACCCAAAGTCGGAAAACACAACAAATAACAACTAAACTCACAACACAAAGGTTATCAAATCATTAATCCGGATTAAATTCAACAAAATATTTATAAAAAAAATCATCAAAATCCTTATATTCAATACCATATATACCGCTTATCTCTATTCATGTGACGAGAAGCAAAAGAAAATCACATAATCAAACTCAATATTGCATTAATCTAGTGAATTAAGGGGAATTTCAGATGAAGATAGCATTTTTTAAAGGTTCCCGCACATTCACTTCAACTTCCGTTGTGTCGAACTCCCCAAATCTCTTTTTTCAAACTAGAATCACACTCTGGAATGTCGGCAATCAGTATAAGAGGTTGAAAGGGTGGTTGCATGCGGTTGCATTGATTTTGTACTAATATGACACTTTGCTTTTAGAGCAAAGTGCATATATAATCCTATATAATTGACGAAAGTGCAGATAAAACCCTATAAGTTTTAGGAATGTGTTGATATAACCCTATCAAATTTCAAATTGTGCTGATATAACCCTACCTCGTCCGGCGGCAATATTTAGGTATAATGATGCTAAGGGCAATAACATCATTTCTTTTTTTTAGTTTTTCTATTTTTTTAGAAGGTCAAAAATGTCTTTTAACAAAATACCAGCTAAAAATTACCGAAAAATATTATATTTGCACATAACCTAAATATATAGGGTTATATTTGCACTTTTAATTATCGCAGGGTTATATCTGCACTTTCGTCAATTATGTAGGGCTATAAATGCACTTTGCTCAAAAAAATAAGGGGTCAAAAGTGAATGATGATAAGAGTTTAGGAGTCATAGAAGTCGTTTGCCTGAGTAAAAATAGGATTAAATACATCTATAACCCCTAATTCTTTTTTATGTACTAATATAATCCCAAATATTTTGAAAGTGCTCATATAACTTTTGATCAAGATTGACATGAATGCATTTACTTCTCTGATCGTTGACCGCGTTGGCTTAACATTTTTTTTTTGGCAGACGACAATTTAAATGATATGACTTACTTTATCCGGATGAAAAATCACTAATTTTTTAAAATGGCCCATTGAAGGAGGAGATGGTTTGGAATATAGGAGGAAGATTTGGAGGTTTCGGGTTGAAGTCATTTGGGGGGCATTGGGTGCGAATTTGACATGTGAGTTTAGTCCTATTTTCTCTTAGATTGCAGCCAAGCACCTGATTACTCCATAACTTATAATCCCTCCGTTTCTTTAATAGGGACACACTTTTTAATTTGAGGTATTTTTTTTATATTGACACATTCTATTTATGGCAAGTTTAAGGTTATTACATCCACTTATTTTACTTTTTCTTTTTTCAATTCAAATTTCATTCACTCATTTAGCATCTCCTAAATTCTAACCCCAAAAGTGATGTGCCACTATTAGAGAAACAGAGGGAGTATCTTTATCTGCTCCTTTAGTTTAAGATATATTTTCTCTTAAATTGCAACCAAATCTTTAAATAATAGAGAAAAGTGCATATATAACCCTATATAATTGATGAAAGTGCAGATATAACCCTGCAAAATGAAAGTGCGGATATAACTCTGCGATAATTGAAAGTGCAAATATAACCCTGGTCAGTCAATGCCGGAATAATGGCTTTAGGGTTATATTTGCACATATGTATAATAGTTAGAGTTATATTTGCACATATGTATAATAATTAGGGTTATATTTGAACTAAAAAACAACTCAGGGTTATATTTGCACTTTCTCCAACATATAGGGTTATATTTGCATATTACCCTAAATAATATAAGAGAAACTCTCAGAAAAGACGGCCTTTGCTTAATCTTATGGAGTTCACGGTGAATTTTACTTTAAATGTTGTAATTTTTTTATAAAATTTAAATATTGTATTTAAAAGTTAAAATATGTAATAATGCGTGTAATTGAATGTGAAAATGTAAAAATATATCATATAAAAAATATTTTCAAAATTTAGTATGTAATATAACAAGAAAATCTTGGGAAAGACCGTCTTTCCATAGACTTATAGAAAGACCGAGTTTAATTAGAATAATAAAAGATAGAAGGTCTTAGTTGCATTATTAAAAATTTATTATGCAACATGTAGTAATTATAAAGTTTGTAACCCGATTCATGCAACCCAAAAAATTATCTTCATTTCTTCTAATTTGCACTTTAAACCTTGGTTTTTCCATAGCTTATGAAAAGACCGACTTTCAAGAGACGAACTCTAACAACAAATGAAGTGTATAATGTCAAAAATAAGTGCTTTGTCCATAAGATTATATACATGCCGCCTAGAGACCCACTCATAATATAATAATCTGAATAGAAATCGAAAAAAACCAGGGCCCTAGAGTAGCGAAATAATAATGCACCTTTACTTAGGATTTTGAGAAAAGTGCAGATATAACCCTACATAATTGATGAAAGTGCAGATACAACCCTGCACTAATTGAAATTGAAAATATAACCCTATCCATTAAAGTTATGTGCAAATATAATCTTTTCCGGCAATTTGATGCCATAATTAGGTGAAAAGACAAATTTACCCTGCCGATTTATGTTTAAAAACAATTGAAAATTTCAAATAAGGTAATGACCATATTGCCCTTCGTCTCCTTCAAACCCTTGACCACCTGCATCTTCTTCTTTCTTTGTCTGTTGTTCTTTATCCTCGTTTTTTTGTCTGTTCTTCTTCTTTCTTTGTCTGTTGTTCTTCTTTATCCTCATTTTTTTGTCTGTTCTTCTTCTTTCTTCTCCTCATTTTTTGTCTTTCCGATCTCTCATCTCCGACCTAACCACCTTCTCAATGCCAACCATCGCCACCATCACCCTAATGTGGAAAGACCGAGGTTTGGGGCTCTAATTAAGAGCAAGATCTGCTCTCCCGTGGCTTGACAAGAGGCAGTTATGAAGGCTGCGGGTGGAGACAGAAACGATGATGGCAGAGGCGCAGGTGATGGCGGGGTGGGGCGAGGCTAAGTTGAGGCAAGGCTTAGCTGGGTTTAGGGATGCGATTCATGGCGGGGTGAAGGTGGTGGTGGCTGGAAGAGCTTGGTGGTGGTGGCCTGGGATTGGTGTTGGTGGTGGCCAGGGATTGGTGGCGGTGGTCAGATTTTGTCTGATTTTGCAACTGTCGAAGTCAAAATCAAAGGCAAATTTGTTCGAATTTTGTCTAGATTCGAGGCAGCTACTCGCCGGTTCGATTTGGCACATGCTACGCGCATCGTATTTGTAGGGTCCTTCAGATACGATCAATTTCCGGTGGATTTGAGTTGGGATTAAGTCATGAATTCAGAATTTCAGTCTAGAGAGTCATCCTTTTGGCCACGGAGTCGGAATTTAAGTCAAGACAATCATCCTTGGAGTTGCGGTGGTCGAGAATTGATTCCGGTGGCGAGGGATGAAGGGGAGAGGAAATTTGCGGTGATGAAGTTCAGTAGAGTGGCTAGCGACGACGTCGTTTATGAGAAGGTGGGGAAATTGAAGGCGTGGTTGGAGAGGGATGGGTTTAAGGTGGCCGAAGAGTTTGAACTGGAGAGGTACAATCCGCCGTGGACTCTGCCGCCGTTGAGGACTAATGAAGTTATGATTCGAGTGGAGTGAAATTTGCCTTGCTATATAATATTGTCCTTTGATTTGCATTGTTAGATTTTGGTTGTGATTCTCTTTTGTTGGTGGTGGTCAAGTGAGGTTAGTGGTGGTGGTGGGTGAAGATGAACAAAAGCTTTGGATGTTAGTGGTGGACGAGCGCCGAGTTGGCCGGTGGTGGACGAGCGCCGAGTTGGCCGGTGGTGATAGAGCAAGGTGGGTGGTGGTGGTGGCCTGGCAGTGGAGGTGGAGTCAGGTGGGTGGGGGTGGTGGTGGTGGTTGATGGAGAGGGTAAAATTGTCCTTCTCATTTAAGGCTTGGGTTAGAAGGGTAATTTAGTTTTTTCAAGTTGGTCAATGGTCGAAATCAGTTGGTGAACGCCGGAATCATGGTTGGAGGGTTACATTTGCACTTTCATTCAATAGTCAGAGTTATATTTACACAAAAAAATAATTGAGGGTTATATTTCCACTTTCCTCAATATATATGGTTATACGTGCATATTACCCTTGGATTTTTTTTACTGAATACCATCAAAGTTTTTTTGACCAAGAAGTTTATCTTTCACATTTTCTTACTCTCTCCGTTTCAACTGTATTTACAATTTTGCTTTTTTTACACTATTCTCTATCAAAGTTTGACTGAATATTTGAATATATATATATATATATATATATATATATATATATATATATGTGTGTGTGTGTGAACAACAATGTTATCGTATGTGATATTGTTCAAATCATCATAATAAGTAATTTTTAAATATTTAATTTTTATTTACAGTTATTATACATAGGTTAAGATCTTAGCAGTCAAACATGTGTCTTGGACAGCGTGCAAGCAAAAGTGCAAAAACAGCGTGCAAGCAAAAGTGCAAAAACAGTGTGCAAGCAAAAGTGCAAAAACAGCTAGGACGGGGGAGTAGTTTTAATGATAACATCTTACTGTTTTTCATAATTCCAGAAGGTGTCAGAAAGTTAGAATACTGCAAATCTCCTACCCACTTGGCCAATACCACAAGAAAGCATTGCAAGAATCAACACACATTTACCTCATTGATTCCACTGGGAAACAGCTGATACAAGGCTCTATATTCTGAGGATAAAAAGCAAATGAAAGTGAGCAAGATTCCAAATGTAGAGAACATTGTTTTTTACATATATTTTCCAAGTGACAATATCTCATCTCAGAGTCGGAATATCAGGGAAAAATGACTTCAGGCAGATGAGGGGTCAGCTGACTCGGCTGCGGCTGCAGCTGCTGCTGCTCTTTTCTTAGCAAAATATTCGTCTGCACGAGCAATGTTCTTGGCGACTGATGGCTTCACCCACTTCTTCCGGCCTGGTAGAACCGTTAGAGAGCAACCAGAGGCTTCGAGCTTCTCTTTAGCTTGTGCGGAAAAGGCACGGGCTTTGAAGTTTAGCTTCACACTGAGCTCTCCATCGCCTAATATCTGAAAAACAAAAATGTGTATTCGTAAAGTTGAATAAAGTGATCCTAGCTTTGAACATATGTTGCATGAATTTTTGACCAAGAGGATTTAAGTGACCGGAGTGCTAGTGTCTGTTGAGTCAATTTTCTAATTGCTTTAAACATCAAGCAGACAGGCAAATCGCATCCAGATGCTAAAAAATATTTCATTTCATTTAATATTAATGAATATGAGTACATCATCAATTATTATTTGAAGAAGATATAAATGAACAAAAGTAGAGCATCAATTGAAACAGTTATCCGTATGCTTTCTAGCTCCTTTTCTCAAGAATCTGAAATGCTTGATTTTTAGAAAGGTTTATTATGACAACGGAAGAGTCAAGAAAAGAAATAATAAACAGATTAATCCTCTAGAATACAATATGTTGCCAATATCATCTGAATGACCATGGATGATTAAGTACCTCCCTTCCAAAAGGAAAATAACCAAACATTTTAGATGATAATTGTAAGTTCTAAAAATAAAACTCCTAATGCCTGTTCAAGAGAATGGTGGTGGCAGTTGGAACATGCGAGTACATGTATGTCTGTTTCTTTGTATTGTTTTTTCTAATATAATTTGCTAAAGAATGTTTAAAGTTCAATTTAAGTAAGGCTTCACATATCTGATATTTTATGTTACTAGCCAAATTCTCATAGACATGTTTTCATTACCTTAAGAGGAAGTTTTCTTTCTCTACCAGATGGATTGATCAAACCTTTCGCCTTCAGCGACTCCAAAGACACCTCTTCCCCCTCTTGAAATCCAGCTTCTTCTATGTGTTTCAAATTAACTGGTAGATACTTTGGTAATCCCGCATGCATACCTTTATTTACGTCAAATAAACAAACTTGAGAATGCTAAAATAGAAGTGCAACAGGCTAAACAGAAATCGAAGAAAGAAGCATTTCACATCTGATAACTTTGATCCTAAGAGGCAAAGAAACTCAATGGCATAGCAAACATTCCCAAGGCCTAATTCCTATAATCGATATTGGGAAGAAAATTTTGTAAGACAATGTCCAGCTTTGACAAAACCAGATTCCTAACTGGTGGATGGGAAAATCCAAGATTCTTATAGAACTATCATTCAGATAAATTCAGCTATCTTCCAACAAAACTTGCCAGTTAAAAGAAAATAAGATCAAATTAAGAGAGACTGTTTCAATGCAACTTGAGTAGAAAACAGTGACAAATAGCGATTAGTTTTTCTGCCTGACCAATAAGCATTATGGTTATCGAGAAGGAGGAAGACTTCTATAATCTAACAAGCTTAGATGGTCCCTTAAATGACACGAACTTCTTCAAGTTTCATTTGGATTACAACTGAACTTACCAAAAAGTAACAAGCAATCCGATACGTACGAATGCTCTGATTAGTTCAGAGCAATAGCATTTGAAATCAACTTCCTATTTTGCAACCCAAGAAACAGTTCCAACAAGAGTAAAACAGCTCACACCTCACTTTCAACACTAGACTACCAGTTCAGCTGATCTGCTTATGAATCATCTTAATGCCATATGATTCATATATAATTATCACACCTCTATTCATAATTCTGCTCCAATTCTCTCGAAATTAAACTAGTGAAAAACATTGCAATCCTAATCAGCTAATCCCTCAGTTAATGATCTCATTGTCATACGTGTTTGCGCTACGAACACAACTACGACCCTCAAGCAAACTCAGCAATTACTCACCATATCTACAATCTCTAGCAAAAAGAGTAAAAACAAGCAAAATTTACGACAAAAACCATCCAAAATACTACAAACATCATAGTAAACAATGCAGCAGTATGAAATCCAAACACAACTCTTACACATTACATAAACAACAAAGCAAAAAAACCTTAAATAAATACCTCCAGCAATCCCTCTAAGCTTGGGAAGTCTCCGGTACAGCGGCATTTGACCGCCTTCGAACCCCCTCATAATCCCAGGACCAGACCTCGATTTCTGACCCCTCATCCCAAAGCCACAACTGCCTCCTTGCCCTGCAGAGTGCCCCCTACCCTTTCTCTTTCGTTTCTTCGTCGCACCAGGCTGCGGGCCCAGGTTGTTCAATCTAAACCGAGCCTTTTCAACCACAGGAGTATCAAAGCTCGCATTAGCTTGGCTCACCACTACCAAAGGCGCTTTTCTAACTCCATTTGCAAGCACAATTCTAGTACTAAACGCAAAAACAGAACTTGGGTTTGGCTTCAAAAGCTTCACATTTCCCTGGAAAATGATTTGAACGAACATTGCACGTTCAGAATCATGAAAATGATAAAGACTCAAACTTTACGTGAACCCAGAAAGAAATCAGAGAAAAGGAAGTGTTATTACCTTGAATTGACAAGAGGGGTAGTGCAGGGTTTTGGGGGCTCCGGTCGGGGTGGGGGAGGAGAGGGAGAGGAGAGAAGCCATGGAAGTGATGCCAAGGTTTTTGAGCTTCTGAATTCTGGTCACTCTATCCGATAATGCAACGGATAGGGGGTCGCGTGGGTAAATTGACAAATTCAGATAATTTTTCAGTTTGAGTTTGACATTTACCCTCAAATCGTTTGTGTGAAATGGGATTGTAGTTGATGCCCATGGGAACCGATCTTGTAACTCCGTTAGGCCTCTTCACTATGATCCTGGGAAGGTAAATTCTCCGATGCTTAAGTTAGTACTGTGATATTTAAGAATGTATAAAAAGTGTATATAAAGTGTATATAAAGTGTCATATAATATTCAATACGCACCTGGTATTTATACAGTATCACAAGATAACATTTGATCATAATTATAAGTCTTAATTGTCACAATATACGACAATTGAACCTCCCTCGCGGGTAAGACTTATTGGGTTGATGTAGGTCCAAAATACCTTTTGGACCATCCTTGGATTTGCCCATTATCAAGAGCCCTGGTAAAAATCAATGGTGGCCTTGTGGGTAAGAACTTTCGATACGTCACCAGTGTTCCCTCCAACTGTCAATCCCTGGATATGCTCATCCTCACAGGGGGTCTCGAGGGTCTTTATTTCTGTTTTCCTTAAGGGGGGGGGGGATTCTTAAACTCGAGGTGTCATTTAGTTTTCTCTATTATTATTATTATTCTTTATTCCTCTGAAAGAAACCCAAGGGGCGCGTGTGCCAATCTTGCAAAAAGGGGCACGTGAACATGGGCAGTTTCTAAAAAGGTGTGACAACTTTTTTCGCGCTTTTTTTAATTTCGCTTTTCGCAAGTTAATCATAACTTTGGCTGCAGTTTTAAGCTTCTTAACTTCCCACTTCTCCCAAGTTTTCTTTATTTTAATTGTAGGTATCTTTAAAAGATTTTCTCAACGCTCTCCTCTTCATCCGTTCTCTGCTTACATTTTCCCTCCTTCTACCTGCATCCGTAATTTCTCCTAACCATCTTTCCTCGCTTCTTTTCCTTTATCCTTTGTGCTCATGGCTGCTTCCAGTGAAATCCAATGAGAGGGGGCACTCTGATGAAGCTAAGCCTAAGGTATTTGAGGAGGAATCACCCACAAGGGGAGATTCCGAAGGCACGTTTAGCAATCCGGGGCATTCTCCCCAGGGCTCCAACCCTAGCGATGATGAGATTGGTAATTCAAATTACATACCTCTCACTGACTTTCCTGAGGGGGGATTTTCCCTGAGTTTGGGGAAAGGGTATATTCAAAGGTATTCGACTCTTAGGGACATTGAGTTTGACCCCCCCCCCCCTTCTCCTGGGGAGGGAGGCTCCTCGAGGGTATTAGAAAAAGCTGGTGGGCAGGTTCACCCAAAAATATCCTCCACCATTGATACCCTTCGGAATGATGGCCAAGATCCCCAACGAAGGGAAAAACGCATGAGCCCCTAGCCCCAGATAAGTCTTAGACTATATCAGGGGTTTTATGGTCGCTACCCCCGGGTCAGAGGATTCCCAATGATGTGGAATTAGAGTGGATAAGGGCAGTGGAGTCTTACGAGAATCCTTCTGAAGGAAGTCGGTCATATTCAAAAGCATATCCGCTTGGGATTGTGCTTTCTCTTTCCTTCAATATTCTCGAGGGTGCTCAAAGACTTTCAAGTAAGCCTTGCTCATGTCCATCCTAACGCCATAACTACCCTTATGTTGTTTCTCCGTCAATGCTACAATCTTGATATCGAGCCTGAGTATAAGGTGTTCCACTCTCTTTTCACCGTGGCCTTCGGTGGTAATTCATCTGAGAAGGTCATCACTTTCTCTCCTGGTCAAAGGAGACGTAAGGTTTTTACCCTCTCTGGGAATGTGAGAAAATTGAGGGATGCCAAGAGAGGTCTTACCTTTAATTGTTTTAGATATAAGGTTCCTCAGTGGAATCCTGACGTTAAGGTCGAATCCCAACTTCATGGTAAATTTATTTGCCCACCTCGCCTCGAGGGTGCTGGAGAGTGCGTGCTATCCTCTCCCATTTCCTATGTCTCATATACCAACCCCAAAAACTCGGCTGAGGGTTTGCAGATCTCTTCACTAAATAAAATATACTAATTCTGCAATCATGAGTCTTCGCAAGAGGATTCATATCAGTCTACCCATTTTGTGAAATAATCAATGGCCACGATCAGGTATTTGAACTTCCCTGGGGCTTCGGGGAATGGTCCAACTAGGTCAATACCCCATTTTTTTAATGTCCATGAACTATAAATATTTACCATATCCTCTTGGGGTATGTACTTGAGTGGTGCATGCCTTTGACACTGGTGGCTGGCATGTATGTACCTATTAGCATCTTCGAACATCATTGGCCAATAGTACCTTGCTTGGATAAGTCTCCTCGACTCTGATATGACCCCTTGGTGGCTTTCGCATATACCCTCATGGGTCTCCCTTATTAAATAGTTAGCCTTATGGGGGCTCACTTATCGGAGTAATGGTTGTAAGTGCCCTCTCTTAAACAAGATACCATCATGTAGCACATACTTTGGCGTTTTAAGCCAGATTTTCTAGGCTTCCGCAGAGTCGGCCAGGAGGATTCCTTCTCAAAGGTAATGCACAATGGGCTTTATCCAACTGTTCTCTTCTTCGATAGCCATTACCGTATGCTCCTCAAATCTTCGACTACCCAAGGTCTCCACGAGCAACTTCTTTCAAGGTTTTGCTCCAAGGTTTGACGATGCTAGTTTACTCAAGACGTCAGGCTTATGATTTTCCTCTCTTGGCACTTGCTTCAAAACATAGCTTTTGATTTTTTTTAAGCAGAGGCCTTAAAATCTCCGCATACCTCTACAAATTAAGTTCACTGCCCTCATACTCTCCATTAACCCACTAGACCACGATCTTAGAGTCACTATATATTTCCAAGTCCTCCACCTTTAACTTAGCAGCTAACTGTAAACCCATGATCAAAGTCTCATACTCATACTCGGTCTTGTTGTTTGTTGCTTTAAAAGTGAACTGCAGTGCATATGGGTAGTTCTTCCCTTCGAGGTTAGTAAGCAACACCCCGGCTCCATTTCCTCCTGAATGCAAAGAACCATCAACATACAACTTCCAGACATCTTTCCTTCATGACCCCTTTTTGAGCTCAATGGATTCGGTGGTTTCCACTATGAAACCAGTCAGGGCTTATCCCTTGATCGCCATTCTAGGCTGAAACTGTATGTCATGCTCCCCTACCCCCACTGCTCATTTAATCATCACCCCCCGATGTCCCTGGCTTTAAAAGGATCTGCCGAAGGTGATAATTGGTAAGTAAAATGGTTGTATACCCTTGGAAGTACAATATCAGCCTTCGCGCAGCATGCACCAAAGCTAGAATGAGTCTCTCGAAGGCAGTGTACCTTGTCTCAGGTTCTTGTAGGGCTCAGCTTACAAAGTATATGGGATGTTGTATTTTATCCTTCTCTTTTACAAGTACTGCGCTGATGGCCAAAGGTGAAGCAGAGATATACAAGAATAGAACCTCTCATTTTTTTGGTTTCATGAGGGTTGGCAGTTCTCGAACATATTCCTTCAACTGCTGGAAAGCTTGATCACATTCACTAGTCCATTCAAAATTTTTTGCCTTTCGAAGGACATTGAAGAAAGGTAGATTCTTTTCAGCCCCCTTCGATAAAAATCTACTCAAAGCCGCTAAGCACCCAGTACGCTTCTGCACGTCTTTCATGCTTTAAGGGCTTCCATCCTTAACAAGGCCTCGACCTTTTTCGGATTAACATTGATTCCCCTTTCTGATACCATAAAGTCAGAATTTTCCAACCCCCACTCCTATCATGCATTTAGCCGGGTTCAGCTTTAGGTTTGCACTCCCAAGTCTTTCAAAGGTCTCTTTCAAATCTGTTATGAACTGCACGTGACCTCTGCTTTTCACAACCATACCATCCACATATATCTCCATGTTCCTCCCAATCTGTTCTCTGAACAGCTTGTCTACTAACCTCTGGTATGTCGCCTATGTGTTTTTCAAGCCAAAAAGGTATTTTCTTATAGCAATATGTACCCACAGATGTTATGAATGACATTTTTTCTTTATCCTCTTCTGCCATTAATATTTTATGGTACCCCTTGTGAGTATCAAAGAAAGCCAACACTTGTTACCTTGAAATTGCATCCACTAACATGTCAATGGGGGTAGAGTATAGCTACCCTTTGGGCAACATCTGTTTAAGTCTGTAAAGTCTGTACACATTTGCCAAGTTCCATCATTCTTTGGGACCATCACCGGGTTAGATAACCATTTCGGGTAGAACACTTCATTGATCACATCATCCTTTAACAACTTATCTACCTCCACCTTGATTTTTTCTGCTCTTTCAGGCGCGAATACTCCCCTTTTTTACTTGATGGGTTTAACTAATGAATCAATGTTCAGTTTGTGAACTGCTAACCTCGAAGGGACCCCTGTGAGATCCGAAGTATTCCACAAAAATATATCTTCATATTTATCCATCAACTTCTTCAGCTCCCCTTTTATGTTCTCGGGTACGACCATTGTTTCCCTGTCTCGGATTGGCACTTATTCAGTTTCCGAAAGGCTCACCCCTCTATGCACGGAAGCCATATCCTTCATATTTCTAGCTTCCCGCACTACTGTGAGGTTACAACTTTTAGCGATGACCTGATCCCCTCGTATGGAAACTATTCCTTTGCTAGTGGGAAATTTCATCATTAGGTGGTAGGGAGACCACACTGCTCAGGCTTGGCACATCCACGATCTCCTAAGAATTATGTTGTAAGGAAAATAAGCTACTGTAACTACAAAGTTAAAATCTATTGCCACTGCTCTATCCCCCTCGGATATCCAAATTGACAAGGTAATCTCTCCTATGGGGTAAATAGGGTTTCTCGTGAACCCCGAGAGGGGTGTAGTCAACTTTTTAAAGTTGTTCCTTCCTATATCCAACAGATCAAAGCACTTGAAAAACATTATCTCCACTCCACTTCCATCATTAATGAAGACTCTTTTCACCAAAGAAGTCCCAATTACGGCAGAGACTACTATTGGGTATGTATGCGGGACCTAATTTGGAATGTTTCTGCCTTTGAGAAGGTTATCATTTTGTCTGGCCAAAATCTCTTATACCTCGGCTTTTCTGTGGGGGCCTTTCGAGAATCAGCTTTCATAATTGAGTATGAAGACATTTCCCCTACTACCCCGCTTCTCATGTTGATCACTCTTCAAATCGGTAGATTTTTCCTGTTCCTATTATCCTGATTCCCTGCTAGCTGTTCACACAGACCTCCATCTCTTCTTATCTGAACTCTATCCCGGGGATCTTGACCTTGAGGTCTTCTATCCCATCTACCCTTGTTATTCTGGTAATTCCTCCTATTCGGTGGATGATCTAACTGAGGTCGAGGGGGTTCACCCTGATTTCCTCTCCTAGGTCCAGGGCCCTAAAGTCGTCCCTCTTTTTCATGTCTCTTTATCTCCCTTTTTAGATGGATGCAATCATTTGTGTCAAGACCATAGTCCGTATGGGAATTGAAAAATAAGTTCGTAGCCCTTCTCCCCGCCACTGGTGCAAGTGCATTTGACAAGGATTGTGGCTGTCTGAATACCCCCCGATAAATGCTTAGAGTCTGTGCAGGAAGTCTCTTCAAAGGGGTATACCTCTTGAAGCTAGTCCTACCTACCTCCATCAGATTCTTTCCTCGATAATCATTTCTCCTCGCCGCCCTGTCGACTATACTCTCCTTTTTCCTCCTGGTAGCCTCTTCAACTTTCGAATATTTCTTAACTACTTGGAGCTTTTGTAGGGTTCGAGGGACATTGATGTTTAATTTTTTGTATAGCTCCAGATCTCGCATTCCCAACAGATATCCTTTAATCACCTCGTTCTCTGTGGTCTCCACCACCCCTAGGCTTTCATCCACACAGCGATGGTAAAAGGCTTCTGTTGTCTCCCATGGATTTTGCTTTGTTTGGTTCAACTCCAACAAAGTCTTGGTAAACCTTTTCTTTTAAGCATACTAAACAACGCCGCACTGAAATACATGTAGGAATGTAACGACCCCTCAGGCAACTTATTATAGCACTCTTGAGCTTTCCCTCGAAGATAACTTCCCACCAACTTGCACGTTAACTTTTCATCAAAATATCTTGAGTTCATTAGACCGAGAAATGTCTGGATGAACTCTCGAGGGTCAGATTCTCCACTCTAAGTTGGGAACCCCTCTGGGGGCTTAGTGTCTGCTAGCCATCATTCCGCTGTTGTCAGTGGAGAGAAAGGAGATCCCACCACTTGTCCGAGCGGCCCAATTAGCCTATCTAATTCTCTTCTCAGTGAATCTCCGGTATCCCCCACTGATCCCCTTTGTACTCTGGATGCCAGTAATCCCCCATTGAAATTTCCTAAGCTACTTGATACTGAGGTGGCTGAGTCACGTGTCTGGGATTCATTCAAGCTGGCATGGCTCCTGAGCCCATGTTATACGGCCCGTGAGGATCAAAAAATTCGTAGCTTGCATTTTTGTGTGCGCATACCCCTGAGGCTCGTATCCTATCTCGGTCATAGGATTCGCCATGGTAAAGACCATCGGGATTGAAAAGGGCCCATAGTACTCCATCCCTAGATGATAATCTGGAAATGAAGGCTGGGTTCGTGCCTGATACCCCTCTCGAGTATACCATAGATAGGGGAATGCCATTATGGTCTGAGAAGCATTACTTATTGGTATCTCCACTACGCTCGAAGGAACTGTATCCATCAAAGTAACTGTAGAGCCTGAGACGGGCGTAACTTGATACCATGCGTCCACAAACATCTGAGCGGCTCTAGCTAAATCTAACTGCGGGGCAGTCATCCCCGTTGTTTAATTTGTATGGCCATATCGTAAACCTCTACATGAGATTCACCATAAACTTCCGTGAACTGCCCATCTCTTTCATCATATGACCTAGCAGGTACGTCTTGCCCATGGTTCATGACCTTTGCCCCTTTACCCGCATTATCCTCATTGGGTCTCGAGGGGCCTCAATTATCTACGGATAGGTTCGGTGAACCTTGCACTCCTTGCTCTCAAGCCAGTATTTGTATCGTCTCTTGCTATGCCTCTTGGTGTACTGGGGTCAACCATCATTCTTCTTCTTCCTCCTTGATAGGGGGATTGTATCTCATCAACAGCACTAGTATCTTTCAATTTTAACCTCTTACTCCTTCAAGTAATCATAGAAGTGATCGATTCCCAGACGCATCAATTGGCACGACCAGTGGGACTAACTCCACTAGGTCTCTCGACTATGATCTGTAAAATAATAAGCCCTAGGAGGTTCCAGGGATAAACTCTCTGATACTTAAGTCAGTACTAGGATATTTGAGAGTTTATAAAAAGTGTACATAAAGTGTCCCCTAATAATGGATACGTGCCTAGTATTTATACCGTATCACAAGATAACATTTGATCCTAATTATAGGTATTAATTACCTCAATATACGGTGACTGAACCTCTCTCGCGGGTAAGACTTATTGGGCCAAAGTAGGCCCAAAATATCTTTTGGGTCATCGTGGGATTTGCCCATCATCAGTAGTATAGAAATGGAATTGAAACTTTTATTACTCCATTTTCTATTAGTGGCACCATATGTGTTTGAATTTAGGTGAAGAAAGTAAGTTGATGAAATTGAATGTAGAAAGTAAAAGTATAATGAGTGGATAAAACTGAATGAATTTGACCAAAAATGAAAAGTGTGTCAATATAAAATAAACAAGACAAAAAAGAAAGTGTACTAATAATAGAAATACAGAGGGAGTCAACCAAAAAATGGAATTGATTGGGACCCAAAGTTTAAGGTTATTTAACATCTAAAAAAGAACAACATTCTATTATTACATATAAATAAATTGGGATATGGGAGCAACATTTTTTTCTTTCTTTTTGAGAGAAGAAAAATAAGTTTTTTTAGTGTGGATGTGACCCTAGTTTTATCTGATTTTTTATTTATACCAGTAAAAATCAATGACGGCTAAAAAGACAAAAAAACCTTAAAATTAAAATGGAAAAAAATGGAAAAAGGAATCAATTCATCTTCCACCACTCTATCCCCTTCTACAACCGTCTCCACCACCACCTTATCCCCTACTTTGATGGATAGGGCATCGGTTACTAGTCGGTCAACTCCCGATGTTATCAACTGGTAACCGATGTTGGCTATTCGTGCCAGTCATTTATAGTGGTTTAGGGTTTTAGTTTGAATGCGGAGTCAATCACTAATCAGAGGCAGTGTCGTTGAAATTGATTGCTAACCAACACCGTATCAATCTATTTTGGATAGTTATAGATGCGATTTTGGCTATATATTGTAGGTGTAACCGATAGCATATGCGAACAGTGGTCTAGGTCTCACGTACTCAGTTCTTGCGCAAATCCCAATGACTTATAGAATTTTTGAAAAATTAATTAATACCATTATTTTATTTCTTTGCTATGAAATTTATAAGTCATGGTTGACAATGGTGAATCCAGTTGTGCCAACTATGAGGTGAGCGATTTATGTTCATTTTGCGGCATTTATTTTATTAGGGTACTTTTGTAAAATTGTTAATTTCATTCTTTTTCTACAGTTTAGGGGAACATGTAGCATGTTGTTCAACTCAGTTATAGATGTAGACCACTATACTATTTTATTAGATCATCCACGTTTCAGTTGCATCTTGTCACATCAAAACTTTGGGATAAACCCCACTATGGTAAATCCTACTGAATACACGTAATTCTTGTTTTGTTTAACATTTATTTTTTTGTTAATCATTCCAAACTAATTGTATATATTTTTTTTATGATCTAATAGATTCCGATGGACATGGTAGCAGTTCTACCAAGTCAAAAGACCCCCATTGTGCTGAGGTGCAATGGATCCGAGTGGTACATGAGCTACTCGGGGAACATGAAGATCAAGGCCCTTTCCCTAATGGGGTTTGAAGAGTTTTTTGCTAACAACGTCCTGTCTATTTGAGATGCAGTTTTCTTCGAGCTACTTGATGATATTGTTGGTCTGCATAGTGTTCAAGGCCGTGATTGTGAATGGCTTGCATTGTTGAATTTGTCTGCTTTTAAGTATTTTGATGTAGGATTGGAATAAAAACAACATTGTTGTTTTCGAGAATATTTTTTAAAAGTAGTTTATGGGGAATTTTGTATACAAATGATTTGGTTAGTTTAATATGTAGGGAAAAATACTTATATAACCAAATGGTTTGCCTATATGTGCCAATATGACCCTGCAAGATCAAAAAGTGCTATTGTAACCCTATGTTTTTAATCAGAAGTGCCGATATAACCTTTTGGCACTATTCTTGAGCTGACTTTGTAATTTTCGGCATTGACCTAATACAAAAGAACTAAAATATCCCTAGTCTGAAACCTAAAAATCTAATGACAAACTACCCCTAGATTCTTCTTTATCCTCTTCACAACTACTTCACCACTACCATTGCCGCTCCACCCAGATCAGTACCAAACGTGATCTTATCAGAACCTGAATCCTGAATCAATAAGAGAAGGAAATGAGACCACAGACTCAACAACTACTTCACGCTACTGCCAGAAACGAGCCACCAACACCACTGCCACCACCCAACCTCACCGCCAGAAATGAACCACTGCCACAAAAAAACCACCACCGCAGTAGCTAATTGACACCACCCGATGCCACCGCCACTATTGAATCCACCAGCGCTACTGCCACCATCGAATCCACCAGCATCATCAAATCCACCAACTTCGCTGCCACCATCGAATACACCACTGCCACCGCCACCATCGAATCCACCCATTGCCGCCACCATTGAATCCACCCGTCGCAACCTGTCCCAAGCCATCATCCCACCATTTTTTGGGTCCGCTCAGCTAAGCGCCAGAAAAAGCTGATGTGCTTGGTCCAATTACACAAATCCTCTTTACCCATTTACCACGATTAAACTCGATAAACCCGATGCCTACTTCTTCAACATCACCGCGTGAATTGCCTGGCGCCTGATTTCACCGAATCCATACCAATAAAAAAACTAAAAATTCATCTAGATCTGTAATAAATGCAAGTGAATTAGTAAAATCATCAAAATTCACCTGGCTTCTTCTCTACCGCAAGAATATGATCAATGTTTCCTCGCCGTTATGGTTTTTTGTTTGAGGTTCCACTCCGACGTCGGCGATGCCAATCTCACGATAGTTACCTTTGCATATTCTAGTGTGCCATTGTAGATGGCAGAGAAACAGAGCTTGCTAGCAGCCTCACCTCTTCCTTCACAGCGGCCCTCCCTAAACCAGATCCACCGCCGCAGCACGCGACCAGCTCCAAATACCTCATCCAAATCCCTCTCAACCCGGACATTTACATCGCCATCCCGCCAACCCATCGGAAACCCTAGATTTCTGGCGGTGAAATTTCAAAGAAAGGAAACCTGGTTAATTGGGGGAAATTCATTTGTGAAGACGGAGGGTTAAGAAAATGGTATTTGTAGCTCAAAGAAGAAAGTGGAAGGGCATAAATGTTCTTTCACATTTTCTAAATTTTATTTTTTTTATATTAGGGGTATAATAGTCAATTCATAGAATTCCAGTCAAATTCAGGTCTCCAAGGTTATATTAGTACAATTCGAGCAAATCATAGGGTTACAATAGCACTTTCTGATCTTGCAGGGTCATATTGGCACATATGACCAAAACATAGGGTCATATATGCACTTTACTCTAATATGTATCAGTTGTCTCATTTTTCATCCCTACCATTGTAAATCATTATCTTTCAATTACTTTCAAAGAAAATAAATTTAGACTCGCGTATGAATTAAAAATGTTTCATTCATTTTCAAACAAGAAAATAAATTTTTCGACCCCAATTTTTATTTATAAATAGTTTTCCAAAGAGGAACTGACACCGCTTGTGCATCGTATAAGACGTTAGTAATACCGACATATAATGCGATATTGGACATATAATAATATAGCATTTACGACATCACATACCATTTGGTTACTTCATTTACTTCGGTTTAATAACTTTTTACTTTGGTTAAAAAATAACTGAGGTAAAAGGTGGGTTATTTACCTCGGTTGTTGTTTAACCGAAGTAAAAAATAACCTTTTACTTTGTTTTGAAACAAAACTGAGATAAAAGAAAAAAATTAATCGAGGTGAAAAGCCCGAAGTAAAAAAGTCAACTTTCTTGTAGTGTTTGTCATGTTTTTCTATCTTATTTTTTTGAAAGATTACATACAAGCAGCACAATTACATATAAATATCTCAGGATCTAATTAGGAGACACCACCATTGAATCTATTGAAACTCAATGGAGCATGAAACTCCATTCATTTCAATAACCAGGGACGCTCCCCTAAGAACACCCAGACATTGCACCACCAACAAACCACAGCCACCGAAGTCGGAACCATCATGATCTCACCTTCATCGACCACCTGCAGGTTGGGAAACCACATTGGGGACCACCGACACGGTCCCATAATGCTGGGTAATCCCTATCAAGAAATTACTCTTATATTCACTCTTGACCTGGGTGTGGTATGAATCCTGAACCTCTTAATTATAGAGAGTGTCGATTGCCACTAAACCAGCCCAATTCACTATCTTTTTCTATCTTATAATATTGAGCCTGTTAGAGCATCTCCAATGCAAAAAAAATCATTCGCACATATAGGAACCACGTGGTGAGTTACTATAGGGGTTTTGTGTGACGTAGACTAAAAAGCACTAATAACTAAGATTGATGAAACTTTGATCTCCAATCCTTGCATCTTAAACCAAAATTGAATATGACATGTCACAATATTTTATATTAAATATTACAAGAAATATATTATTTATTTTTCATTAACTCTCCATCAAAACTCATATTCAAGTGACACACGCACGCACACATGAAAATTATTTTTTTCTTATTTAAAACTTTATAGCTATATAATCATATATTTTTAAAACTTGATATCTACAATAATTCCGATTTTTTTTAATTTCTTTATAAAATTTAAAAGAAATATTACAAATAAATTATTTTAGAAATGTCAGAATTTTTAAAATTATTTATTTTTAGTTAGCATAGCATAACATAAAATAAAATAAATATATAAAATAATTAACGTCTAAACTAATTTATAATTGGAGTATTTCTTTAGCAAAATTAAAGTTACAAAATATAAAATTTTGATAATTAAATTAAATTTGATTTAGATGCTTCCTAAGCATATTGGCAGGCGTCAATATGAGACTCCAATATCAGACGGTCTACTTGAATGGATCAATTTAAAATTTAGCCATGTCAGACTAAATGTTGCAAGAGACCCTTGCATTGGAGATGATTTTTTACCCTTAGGGGTCTATTACGATGACGCAACTATTGACTTTTACTAATGTGATACTTGCACTAGAGATGCTCTTACGTGCAATGGTAAAATAACTCTTGAACCGCTTTTGTGGTTTCAGATATTAAATATTCAATTTTTTTCCTCCACCTCAACAATTTGAACCATAATGGAATCACTCCAAAATTCACTCTACAATGACTGAAACCACTTAGCAACTATTTCATGGAACCCACTTGATTTTGTTTATCCTACTCATTATTTATACCTTTAATATTTAATTGAAATAAAATTATCCATCCAAATAAATTGAAATGTGAAATTTAATAATACATTTGTAATTTTTAAATCCAATTTTATATTTTAATTTAGTAATTTAATTTTGCATTTTAATTTTTTTTATAATTTCGTTCTTTAATTTTGTAATTTACAACCGTTATATATGATTACTATTACTTCAAATTTAAAAATCACAAACGGTAATAATTATATACTAACGGCAAAGGCAAATGGTAATATTAGTACTAACGGCAAACGGTAATTATATACTAATGGCAAACGACAAACGGTAAACGATAATTAATTCCGTTTTTAAATTAATGAAAGGAAATTAAATTTGATATCGAATTATGCAGGAATAGCTTTAAAAAATATGACATTTTCATCTAAATTGGCCAAATTATTGAAACATAAACAAATAAAATTTATTGATCTAGTCTGACCAATTATTGATATAACTTGAAGTTATGGCCTAGTCTGACCAATTATTGCATATAAATATTTTGAAGCCTTCAACTATCCTTAGAGTTTGTTCACAATTTAGGATCTCAACTCTTCCTCCGTTGGGGACAACACTCCCTTTTCTGTTAAAACTTGTAAAAGATTGAGTTGATTATCATGCTCCCGCAGCACGCGGTTCTTTTCCTATTGCACCCGGTCTTTTTTCAGCTCTTCTACTTCTATTCCCCGCCGCTTCACGGTCCAATCATATTTTCTTTCTCAAGAACTAGAAACCTTTCCTGAAGTTTGTTAGTGTCGCCAAAAACTCAATCTCATCCTGTTTTAGCGATCCACTAGATTGTCTATCTTTCTTTGCCCACCCCATTGCCATTGCCTTTCCTTTTTCCTTGCATCTAACAACTTTAACACCAATAGGCATCGGTGGCTATTGCGGTGTACCACATTCATCGTTAGAACTCAGGGGTGCTGTTGACGCTCGTGGTGAGTATACATCACCTGAGACACACTGTCCATAAATTTTGGTTGGCCATTGCATATGGTATGGCAATGAAAGAATGCAAATTGTTGGTTGTTACTTTCATCCGCAAACAACTTCATGGAAAATGACTTAATGTCAGATTCACTGGCGCTACTACCGCGCTGATTAATGGCGTATGGCTTTGCTTTCACATCCCACGTACTTGGCAATGTCGTTGGAAATTCTTCTCCACCTTCCCTTGCACGAATTCAATGACCTGGTGCATTCCTTACGGTATTCATTCATCTCATCCACAATTTTGGTCCAAAAGACACCGGCTTTTTGACCCGTACCGTCTAAAGCATCAGTGGAATGGGCGAACCAAGCGTTGCATAAAGTGTTATCATCTTCAACAGTCCATCTCACTAATCTACCGCGTGTCTTCTTCATGTCTTTACTCCTTGACACTTCTACTACTTCATCTTTTTCTTCACCAACATCGTTTTCTGAAGAAGTATAAAAGATATTTTAGATATACTAAAAAAATTCACATTTTAAATTCTCTAATGTTTATAGATTTAAATTTTTTTCAAATAAACTAATTGATACTTATTTAAAATTTTAAGCAATAGCATTTACTTATTTAAAATTTTTAAGCAATAACATTTAGGCAAAATCTTAGGAAAGACCGTCTTTCCATAGGCTTATAGAAAATGATGTTTAATTAGAATATAAAAAGATAAAAAGTCTTAGTTGCAATATTAAAATTTTATTATGCAACATGTATAGTTATTAAGCTTATAACCCGATTCATGCAACCCAAAAATTTTATCTTCATTTATTCTAATTTGCACTATAAACCTTGGTCTTTCCATGCCTTATGGAAATACCATCTTTTCAAGATACAGACTCTAACATTTAAGCAATAAAATAACTCGCTATACTAATTCGAATTCAAATAAATATACTAATTCAAATAAATATATTATAAATAATTTCACTAACAATAAACTAATTCAAGTTCGCATATACTGTTCAAGTTTCACTAACAAGCTTCTCAAATTGCTCTAGTGTCAGTGGCATATACTATAAAGAATTTCACTAATTCAAGTTCCCATGTATTAATTCAAATGAAACTATTTTACATATGCTCCAATAAATATAAAGAATTTTACAATAACAATAATAATAATAATAACTAATTTAGAATATGGCTTACCATGCGGAACATCATGACTTTCAAATTGTCGACCATATTGACCAAATGAACCCCAGCCCTCCTTCATTTGAAAATGCTCCCTACTCGTTAATATTCTCAATATGTGGAGAATGCAAGTTTTGACTAACAAAATTCGGGTATGGTGTTTGAGAATTGAAGTATGAATTTGGGGGAGAATGGTTCGGGAATGGATAGTTCGTATGTGTATTTGAGATGAGTGATATTGATTTTGGAAATTCAAGTATGAATATGGGGAGTTCATATATAAATTGGTAGGGAGATTTGGAGAGCTTTGAAAATTTTCTAGATTTTGAAAATTGTGACGAACATTTGGAAGTGCCGACAAATTTTTTGAAGAAAAAGAATTCAGATTGACTTTATCTTTTCCCTTCGAAACTCTTCGTGAATCCATTTCAATTTATGGGAATCAAATTGAAATGGAAATTAAGAGACAAATTATAGATGGAATTAGGGAGAAGAAGAAATGATGGGAGTGTGAAAATGTTGGGTTTATTTTGCCCATATTTATAAGCTAAAAAAGTAAAGGAAGGAGAAAAAAAATGTTCACAAGAGTTTTTAAAAAATAGCCGTTGGGCCACGTGGACCAACCAGAGGTTGACACATGGCACAACGAATCTATTTAAAAATAGTTGTTCTATGTTTTGACACGTGGCAACATCTGGTGGTTCCATGTGTCATGAGGATGGAAATTTAAAAAAGAACAGGACTGTAGTGTGCCACATGTCCCAATCCGATGATGACACATGGCACGATGGTCAAGGAAAATATCCCGCGTGTCAGTGCGGGCCCTAGGGAAGAACGTGGGTTGTGCAGCTTTTTCATTTGGGAATGGTTCCATTCCCTTTGGACCGCTCCAAGCATTTGGAACCCCCATTGTGGGGTTCCAAACTTCCAAATGGGTTATAAATCAGTTCCAGTTCGAATCTAGAACCCTCATTGCACATGCTCTTAGAATCAGTCAAATATCTGATTAGATATGGATAGAGTTTGATGACTTTGCTAGAGTTATATTAGTACTAGTATTCCTTATCTGATTGTACACTATTTATTTATTCCTATAATATAGAAATCATTCACGGGAAATCACTCTTTCATGGTATCAAAGCAACTCTGATCTTGGTTCCAATTCCCCCCCCCCCTCTTTCTTCTTTTTCTTCTTGACCAAAATTCTGGCCAAACTCCGGCAAAATTTTTGGCGAATAATTCAGCTTCATTTACCTTCTTCTTTAAATCCAGTCCAAGCAAAGTATGCCAGGGATATTCTCACTCGTGCTGGAATGTCTGATACTACTCCAGTTTCTACTCAATTTGTGCCAGCTCCAGCTTCATAGCCCCACCAGTCCTCAGTTTTGGAATCTGACGCTTTACCACTCTCTTGTTGGGGCTCTTCGGTACCTGGTGATTACCTGTCCTGACTTGGCCTTTTTAGTCAACACAGTCAGTCAGTATCTTCAGGACCCTTGTGACGATTATTTTGTTGGGGTCACTCAATTTCTTCAATATGTTTGAGGTACTCTGCATTTTGGCCTTGCGTTTAGGTCTACCAGTTCTATTGAGGTGCTGGGCTATTCTGATACTGATTGGGCTCGTTGTCTTGAGACCCGCCTATCAACATATGGGTATGCTTTTTTTCTTGGTGGAAACCTTGTTTCCTAGAGTGCCAAGAAATAGCCCATTGTTTCTGTTTGAGCACGGAGCTGAGTATCGGGCTCTCGCCAACACCACCTCATAATTTGTTTGGCTGACTCATCATCTTCGTGTCCCACTTCTTGGTTCTCCACTGCTATTATGCGACAATAGTAGCACCAACTTCTTGGCTCAAAATCCAGTTGCTCACAAGTGGGCGAAGTACATCGATATTAACTATCACTTTGTTCGAGAGTTGGTTGCTTCTGGCAAGCTGCGCGTTCCTCATATTCCCACTGCTCTTCAGATTGCGGACATTTTCACCAAAGGGCTATCTCATGCGCTGTTTGAGTTTTTCAGATCCAAGCTTTGTGTCGCTGAGCATATGATGTTTCGCTTGAGGGGGGTGTTAGAATCAGTCAAATATCTTATTAGCTATGGATAGAGTTTGATGACTAGACCAGATTTATATTAGTACTAGTATTCCTTATCTAATTTTACCCTATTTATTTTATATTAGTACTAGTATTCCTTATCTGATTGTACTCTATTTATTCCTTCCAGTAATATAGAAATCATTCACGGGAAACCGCTCTTTCAGAGCCATTAGTTGATTTTTTTTTTTGCTTTGTTATAGCTTATCTATGATCTCTTTTTGCTAAGACCCGCATAGAAATAGGCCGCCATTACTATACCTTCCCTTTTCAATGCAAGTTGTAACAAAAATTTATTTTTTTGATTTATTTCATCTAATGGAGGTTTGGGCTCTCAAAGGGTTTGGTGTCGAAATCCTTTTTATCTGGCATTAACATAGACCCACATGCTATAATTATTAAATAAGAAGTGATGGGAACGATGCAGCAGTCACAAACTAAGAAGTAATAAGGACTTAGCCGTGGACTAAGAATACACGCCTTGTGAAAACCTATTTTTTCATAAGTTATGAAAGAATCATTCATATGATACAATTTACTTATACATATGTTGTTCTTTTTTACCTAAGCATTGCCCATTCTAATGTAACATATGATAAGATATATTTGAGAGTGAAAATATAAGATATACATTATATTAACGATACAATCTATAGTATAGAAAGCATAATGATTATATTATAAGATATAATATTTAAATTAAAAATTAGATTGATTGTTTCATAATTTTTGAAAATACTATCTTTCGTAAAAGTAAAACTAATCTTTGAATCATACTCTAATCAACCTCGGTTTCACTACCACAGACACCCCCCTCTAACATCGGTTTTTTAGCACCAATTTTGAAAACTAATGCTCAAATTATAATAGCACCGGTTTTTTAAATTTTATCATCAGTTTTTGAAATCGATGTTAAACTAACACCAGTTTTTTAAAAATCGGTGCCAAAACCGGTGTTTGAAAAAAATAGCACCGATTTTTAAAAACCAGTGCTAAAAATGTTTAAAATTCAATCTTCCCGCCAAAAATTTAAAAAATTCAATCTCTTGCCAATTGTTTTTTAAAAATTGCCAAAATTTTCAAAAAATGTTGCCGAAATTTTCATGGGCTGGAAGCAGTTACGCCCAGTCACTCTAAGTTAAATTCTATTTTCTTAACTTTCAAAATCGTTCACTTCTTTTGTTGACTTAAATTAATAACTAAGTTGACTTAAATTAATCAACGATCAACCTTTATTGACCTATACATAAAGGCAAAGTCTTGGGAAAGACGGTCTTTCCATAGGCTTATGGAAAGACGAGATTTGATTATAATAATAAAAGGTAAAAAGTCTTGGTTGCAATATTAAAATTTTAGTATGCAACATGTAGTTGTTATAAAATTTATAACCCGGTTCATGCAACCCAAAAATTTTATCTTCATTTCTTGTAATTTACACTTTAAACATTGGTCTTTCCATAACTTATGGAAAGACCGTCTTTCAAGAGACGGACTCATATATAAATATGAATAAAAATGTTTGACATTAACTAATTAACGATCAACTCTTAATTGATTTAATATATATAAATACAACTTTAACTCATCAATGGTTAATCCTTATTTGACTTTCTACATGAAAACACTAAAAATTAAGTTGACTTTAGCTAATCAACAGTAAAACCTTACTTGAATTTCTACATGTAAATACTAATAATTAATTTAATTTTAACTAATCAACATTCAACTATTGTTTGACTTAATTTTATATAATAGTAAAATGTTTGCCATAACTAATCTACGTGTGAAATTTTAGTTGACTTTTTATATGTAAACACTAATGACTAGCATGACTTTCACTAATCAACGATAAACTCTTACTTGACATTCTATAAATAAAAACCAATAACTAAGTTTACTTTAATTAATAATCGGTCAACTCTTCCTTGTCTTTCTATATGTAAACAATAATAACTAAGTTGGTTTTTAACTAATCTATGATAAACTCTTGTTTTACTTAATTTGTATTGCTAATAAAATGTTCGACTATAACTAATCTACGTTGAACATTTACTTGACTTTCTATATATAAACACTAATGCGAATAAAAATGATTAACTTTAACTAATCAACGTTCAACCCTTAATTAACTAAGTATATATAAAAACGAATAAATATGTTTGAATTCAACTAATCAAAGGTCACCTCGCACTTGCCTTAGTATATGTAAATATATATAGTGAGGGTTGACTTCAACTAATCAACGTTCAACTATTAATTGACTTAGTATATATAATAAATACGAATAAAAAATTCATTTTAACTAAATAATCAATGGTAAACTCTAGATTTACTTAGTATATAAACTCTTAATTAATCAATGTATGACTTTAACTAATAAACGTGCAATTGCATTAGTATATAATAATATGAATAAAAAAGTTGATTTGAACTAATCAAACAATTAACTCTTACTTGACTTAATATATACATAAATATGAATACATAAGGTTTGACTTTAACTAATAAACGTTCAACCGTAACTTGATTTTCTATATATAAACACTAATAACTAAGTTGACTTTAACTAAGCAACGGTTACCCTAACTTAACTTTCTATACACAAACACTAATAACTAAGTTGACTTTAACTAATCAACAATCAAACTTTACTCAACTTCCAATATATAAATACTAATAACTAGGTTGACTTTGACTAATCAACTATCAAACCTTACTTGACTTTCAATATTTAAACACTAATAACTAAGTTGACTTTAACCAATGAACGGTCAAATTTACTTGACTTTCAATATATAAACACTAATAACTAGGTTGACTTTGACCAATCAACGGTAAAACCTTACTTGACTTTCAATATATAAACACTAATAACTATGTTGACTTTCACTAATGAACTATAAAATCTTCTTGACTTTCAATATATAAACACTAATAACTAAGTTGACTTTCACTATTCTACGGTCAAACATTACTTGACTTTCAATATATAAAAACTAATAACTAAGTTGATTTTAACCAATCACCGGCTAAACTTTATTTGACTTTCAATATATAAACACTAATAATTAGGTTGATTTTGACTAATCAACGGTCAAACCTTACTTGACTTTCAATATATAAACACTAATAACTAGGTTGGCTTTCACTAATTAACTGTCAAACCTTACTTGACTTTCTATATATAAACACTAATAACTAGGTTAACTTTCACTAATCAACGGTCAAACATTACTTAACTTCCAATATATAGACACTAATAACTAAGTTGACTTTAACTAATCAACGATTAAACTTGACTTGACTTTATGTATATAAACATTAATAATGAGGTTGACTTTGATTAATCAAGGGTCAAACCTTACTTGATTTTCTATATATAAACACTAATAACTAGGTTGACTTTGACTAATCAACAGTCAAACCTTACTTGACTTTCTATAAATAAATACTAATAGCTAAGTTGACTCTAATTAATCAATGGCCAACTCTTACTTGACGTTTTATATATAAACACCAATTACTAAGTTTATTTTAATAATAATCAGTCAACTCTTCATTGACTTTCTATATGTAAATACTTATCAACTTTTATTTTACTTAATTTGTACTCCCTCCGTCCCACAATAATGTCGTAATAAAATTTTGGGTCATAAGCATAATTTTTCATACGTAAGCACTAATAACTAGGTTGACTTTCACTAATCAACGGTCCACCCTTACTTAACTTTCTATATATAACACTAATAACTAAATTGACTATTAACTAATCAATGATCAAATCTTAAATTAATTAATTAGTATATGCTAATAAAATGTTTGACTATAACTAATCTACGTTCAAACTTTAGTTGACTTTCTATAAACAAACACTAATAACTAAGTTGACTTTAACTAATCAACGATTAAACATGACTTGACTTCTATATATAAACACTAATGACTAAGTCGCCTTTAACTTTTCGACGGTCAACATAAGAGACTTGGTTCACATATTTCATGAGAACATCTGACTAATTTCATAATTAAATGTTGTGGATACTTTACAATAAATATAACCATTAGCCTTTTTTCTTTTGGCCCAAATATAATCATTAGCCATTTTTCTTTCGGCCTAAACCTCTCTCTGTTTTCTCCCTCTCTTTACTTTTCTCCCACCTAACTTAATCAGCCGCAAACCCTAGATCTGGGCGTTCTTAACTCCACGGTGTCCAGTGTTCCTGGCATTCAGGGCATTCAATCTTCCGGTGTTCAAGGCATTCCCAACACCACGGCATTCCCAGCATCGCTACGGGGAGGCAGCATTTCTCCAGCATTTCTCCGGCATCGTTGAAAGTCCAGTCCACGATGGAAGTTTGCTGAAGTCTAGTTCAATGTGCCTCTTCCTTTCTTTGTTTTCTTATATAAAGGTGGAGACATTGAACCAATTGATGATGATGTGTGGGAAGAGGAAGAATAAGTTGAGCCTAAGGTTTATATTCTAAAAATATCTTTGTTGCAGATAATCTCTAGTTCTCTCCTCTCTATTTTTTGTTGTGTTTGGTGTTTTTGTTGTGTTTGCGTTTTAAATCAATCATGAAAAGTTAAATTGTGTAACTTAAGTTCGGATAGAGGGAGTAACACTTGCATCTATTGATGAAACATCTTGCATCAATTTTACCCTATAGCCTACATTTTTTATTGAAAATTTATGTATTCTGGTGGGATGTATGAAAAAAGCCTTATCATTTCTGTGAAAACCCCAACCGTAATGGTTGAACCTTGTCTACAAAACTACAATTTATTGATGTTACTGTATAATAGGGAAATAAAATAATTTATTAAATGTAATTAGAAATACAAAAATCTATGATATTGTGAAAATAAAAGGTAATAAATGAATCCAATCATTACTGAAGAGTAACAAAATTCTTCCGGTGTAAGATCTCCAGTGAGAATACTAACATGCAGTACCACGATAATTACTGCAACAAAGACTGACATTAGTCTCGACATGTTATCAACAAAAATTGAGAAGGATATAAGATCGAAGAGGAAATGTGGTTTTGAAATGTCGGATAAATTCGTGTATATACTGTAAAATATAGTCGTTTATAACTGTTATATTACCGTTGGGAATATAGCCGTTTATAGTTGGTATATTACCACTATACATATGTTGACTAATTATAGTTCAATTCTAAGAGTTAGTGTTGTCAAAGAAGATATATATATATATTGTGTGTATATCTATATATATACAATAATAATAATAATTAATAAATAAGTAAGTAATAAATAAATGAGCGAATGCAAGAAATTACCGTGAAAAGGAAGCTGATATTACACATATATATATATATAATAGCAATAAATAAATAAATAAGTGAATGAATAAACAAGTAAGGAAAATTAAGGGGGAAGAAGAAATGGACAGCGGACGTAACAATTTGATCCAAATTAATTTTGGCAAGTGAAATGACTGGGAGAAAGAAACGGCGGACGTAAAGATTTTATCCAAAGTAATGTTGGGCAAATGAAAATTATTGGAAAGAAGAAACGGACGGCGGACGTGAGAAAGTTATCCAAAGTAATTTTTGGCAAGTGGACATAGGTTACAGGATAAAATTTCAGGTTGGTAGGTGTCAGAACCTATACTTTTTATCCAGTATAAATATTAGATCCCCAGTTCTTACCTTCTCACACAGCCTTAAGAAAAATTTCTTGCCAAAAGAATAGTGGTGAGCAGTGATAAAGCAGGAGACGGAAGTTGCCCAAGCCCAAGTCTAACCAAAGTGAGTGTTTTCATTGCCTTAGCATGAATTGAAGTAATACATATATATATATATATATATATATATATGTATGTATTGTCTTATATGCGTACAGGATGCCACCAGTGAACAAAACCTCTCGAACCCCTGCCCTCGAACCCCTACTGAAATTACCTCTCGAACCTGCTAAACTTTTACCTCTCGAACCCATACTGAACAGTACCCCTTGAACCCCTGCTAAACCTTTACCCCTCGAACGCCTGCTAAATAGTACCTCTCGAACCCTGCTAAACCTCTACCCCTTGAACCCCTGCTAAACAATACCCCTCGAACCCCTGTTAAACCTTTCCTCCTCAAACCCTTGCTAAACATTACCTCTAGAATCCCTGATAAACCTTTACCTCTCGAACCCCTGCTAAACAGTACCTCTCGAACCCCTGCCCTCGAACCCCTACTGAAACTACCTCTAGAACCCCTGCTAAACTGTTACCTCTCGAACCCCCTGCTAAACAGTACCTCTCAAACCCTTGCTAAACCTTTACCCCTTGAACCCCTGCTAAATAGTACCTCTCGACTGTTAAAAAGTACCTCTCGAACCCCTGCCCTCGAACCCCTACTGAAATTACCTCTCGAACCCCTGGTAAACTTTTACCTCTCGAACCCCTGCTAAACAGTACCCTCGAACCCCTACTGAAAATCTACCTCTCGAACCCACTGAAAACCTTCACCTCTTGAACCACTGAAAACTTCACCCCTCGAACTACTAAAAACTTCACCCCTCGAACTACTGAAAGACTTTACCCCTCGAACCACTGAAAGACTTCACCCCTCGAACCACTGAAAGACTTCACCACTCAAACCTATCCCCTCGAACCAGTACCACTGGAACCTTACCTCTCAAACCACATACCACTTGAACTTTTCCACTCGAATTCTTTACTCGAACCCCTTGTACTCGAACCCATGACTCGTAATACATACTCGAACCCGTACTCGAACTCCATTATAAAGGGACATACCTGTTAAACTTAAATTGATAATATATATACTTACTGTTAAACTAAGTGTGTATATTACTGTGTTCAATTATCGTGAAATTGAGTTATGAACTGCTCCGATATTTTTCTATGAATGACCGGCTTGTAATTTATCTTGCCGTGTCAAACTTGAATCATATACTGCTTTGATATGTTATGTGGATGACCGGCATATACTTTATCTTGCCGTGTCAAACTTGAAATATCTGCTACCTGATTACCTGTCTGTGATTTTGGGGCCCCCGATGCGATTGTAGTTCGGTCAAAGTCAGTGGGAAACGGTATTGGTCGGACTGTCTGATTAGACTGGCTACTCGTGGAGTTTCTGGTATGCTAGCATTACCCACTGTACTGTACTAATACAAGCTCGTAACTGAACATCTGTTTGGGTGTGGTTGACGAGACTGGATACTGGACTGACTGATGGCCTTCGGGCACTACTGAAAGGTTCTGCCTTGTATGTTAGTCAGAGTTGCCACATAAGCACTTGGCAGCAACTTGGCACTAACCACTCGTATCCTTTTACTATGTGCTAGGACATATGTGGCTATTTGTTATTTGATATTCTGTGATTACTAAAACTCAACTGGGTAAATACTGGCAATGAAACCTCACCAAGCAAGGAGCTTACCCTACTTAAACAACCTTTTTCAGGTGAAGAAGAACTGTAAGAGAAAAGCACTTTGATGTCTTTACTTATTTTGAGAGAGATCCTGGATGAACCTGAACATGGATTTTGAATCTGTAATAGTTAGGTGAAACTTTCATTTAAACACTTATACTAATACTTTCACTGTAATAGTAATTTAGGATTTGAATGGTCTAAATTGCTTTCGCATATAATTTATCTGCTTGTTACTGTTATCATTTTTGGTAGCACGACCTAACCCGACCCGACACTGCGTGGTGTGGCTTTGGGGTGTCACAGATGTGGTATCAGAGCATTCTCAAACTAAGTAAAGACAAACTCATACTTACCTTAATAAAAGATTCTAGAGGATATTAAATGAATTATGAATAAAGTAAGGAGGGTTAGTTGTGTATAAATTATTAAACTAACAAGTTTGCTATTTCGATAGATGGACAATAATGTAGAAATCACAAGTAATACTTTTCAAGAGATCATTGAGGTAAAAAGATATGCCGGAGCCTTCCCAGAGGCGTTCTTTCCTTGGGCAGAAATTGTTGACGATTCTCAGTGGGTGGAAACTCACGCCTATCCAAATTGGGTAGTACACGCTTTGATTATGGAACGAGCAGAATTAATCAACAGGGTTTTTATCCTCGAGACCCATGAACAGTTGATGAATGATGCAATGTGGGAACAGTACTTGCGTGCAAACGCAGAAGAAGCGAGAGCAAACACGATGGTCGCCAAAAACCATCGACTGAAGAACCAAAGATGTAAGGAGCTCGGGAAATGGCATGTCGAACGACAGGAAACCATCAGAGAAGTAGGCTCGGTCCTAGTAAATGCCCAGGAACTACAAGGAGGTCAGACCGCCTATCGCCGACAACCCACTGAATCACGTTGAAGGCATATTAGAGAAACTCGTGGCACAATGGAGCATGCTCTCATCGCATTACGAGATGATTTGGTGGACCAGGCGTACCCTGGGGCCGAGCAAGAAGAAGGAGGTGACTCCACCGAAGGTTCAAGAGCCGGTTAGAAAAAGAAATATATATATATATATATATATATATGTGTGTGTGTGTGTGTGTGTGTGTATATATATTTATATATATAAACCTAACGTGTAGTAAACAAGTAGTAAACAAGAATAAATCCCAGTTTCTGACGTTGGAGGACGTCAAATCTATCATGTTGTAGTGAAGGGTGGCTGAAGCTGTTTTAAGATGAAGATGAAATAAATATTTTGTGAATTACATTCTTTCGGTTAAATGACTAAATAAGGATTAGTATAATCCATGGAACTAATTTATTTGACGTATTGGACAATGGAAAGGGACCAAGGAGAAAGTTCAAACGCACCCGTGAGACAGAATCCCCCAACCGCTGGGATAGAATTTTTTGCAAGTCAAGTTACCAAAATTTTGAGCCGCATAATAGAGAGGGACAATCGAGCTCAATCTCTAGTCAGGGATCGAAGTCATAGACCAGAGACGGAGGATGCAGCCTTGGAACGATTCCAGATGTTTCATCCACCCAGGTTCAACGGCGGCCCGGATGATGAAGTCGCCGAAAATTGGAACAAAACGATGGCTCGAACCTTCCGAGCCTTAGGATATACGGATGGATGAAAGGTGAAATTTGCTATATTCCAATTAGAAGGCGCCACACTAGATTGGTGGAACATAATACAAAGGAAGTTGGACATGGAAGAAACTCCCAGCACCTGGGAGAATTTTGAAAGGGAGTTTAAGAAGAAGTTCATTCCACCTCTAGTTATCAAAAGGAAAAGGCGGAGTTTAAATTTCTTCCGCATATAATTTATCTATTTTTACTGTTATCATTTTTGGTAGCATGACCAAACCCGACCCGACACTGTGTGGTGTGGGTTTGGGGTGTCAAAATTTCACCCTAGGATATGCATCTCTTTTGAATTATACTTAAAGTTCTTTAACTTGCTCCTTTACTTTCTTGATGTTTGATCGTTGCGTTGTTTGTCAACTTAGCATGATCCCTTAAAACACATGACAAACAGTATCTTAAAACTTGAATTAGCTATAATTAATAATAGTGTAAGCTCTTGATACTCATGTTTTAGCATGATTTTTTCTGTTTAGGTTTTGTTGGGAGTTAGAGTTGCAAATCACTACTGGAAAATAGGTACTATGGCGTCGGTATCTATCCAGGGGAGACAAAAACCGGTGCTAACATTACCATTGGCACCGGTATATTTGTCCAAGTACTATAGAACCGGTGCTGTAAAATAGTATCGATATCGTAAATGTGGTAACTGTGCCCCATACCGGAGCCGTGACTAATAACTAGCACTGGTACCTGTGAAACGGTGAAACATACCGATGCTTATCCTTGTTACAAGCTGAATACTAATTTTTGTGTGAAAAATAATGGAGGGAAATTTGTAGCACCGGTTGTCAATTGTCTACTGGTACTAGCAATTACTTTTAGCACAATAATTTTTTAGACCGGTGCTATAATTATGAGACCCATCTGAACACGTAACAGGAGTGTTGACATAACCAGCACCGGTATTCTAAAACATATTGCAACCGTTGTTGAAGAAGGTGAAATGGACACTTTGGCGCGTAAATTTGTGGACGAAATTATTAGCACCGGTATAGGATCATGAAAACCAGTGCTAGAAGAGCATTTAATGCTCACCTACCACTATTAAATGGTGGGGAAAATGACTTTTTGGGAGAGAAAGACATTTTTGGTGTTCTTGGGAGGATTTTGACATTTAATGCTCCAATGAAGACCCACAAAGGTTGGTTTAAAATTGTTTAACATGTTAAAGATCTAATATGTTAAATAGGGGTTGTATGCATATATTTCATCATGTTCACGATACTTCCATTCATGGAAGAAAATTTGATTCTCATCTAGATTTGTTGATGTGATTAATACCTTGCTTAGGAATGTAATAATGTTGGTGTACTTTGGAATGTCGTAATTCGAGTTGAATGTAATCTTTACCAAATGTACTTTCAATATTTAGAATCTTATGTACCCATGGTCAATTTGTGAGACTATAATAGTCCTATTATTAAGAATTTGTAGAGATGGAACGTGCAATGGAGAGGCGTAAGCATTTATATTGCAACATTAGTAGGTTGAGCAAAGAATATGTTGAATTTGTGGAGGATTTTTTAAAGCAAGCTTTTGGTCATGAGAAGCGAGCGTTATGTCCATGTAGTGATTGCAATAATCAAAACCGCAGTGGTGATAGAGACATGATGAAACTTCACTTGATTAGGAGAGGGTTTGATCAGAGGTATCCGAATTTCGCAAGGGAGCCAAGAAACTTGAGAATGGTTTTGTGTAACGATGGAATGAATTCATTCATAAACATGTCCTCCATGCACAGTTCTTGGTCGGTAATGTTGGCCATATACAACCTTCCACCGTGTTTGTGTATGAAGAAGAAATATGTGTTGATGCCTCTATTGATTTCAGAACCAAAACAGCCCAAAAAGGACATTGATACCTATCTAGCACCTTTGATACAAGATTTTAAGGTTCTGTGGTCCCCCGAATTTGCTGTGTTTGATGGTTTTAGGGGTTTGGAGTTCAATTTGAAGGAAATTATTTTCTATACTGTAAATGATTTTCCCACATACAGAAACCTTTTGGGTTATGTTGTGAAGAGGCACAAGGCGTGTCAGTGTGTGAAGAGTCCACATATTACCAACAACTGAAGAACGGTCGCAAGGCTGTGCATTTGGGTCACCACAAATTCCTCCCAGTGAAGCACAAGTTGTGTGACGACGCATTACAGTTTGTCAGCGAGTGGGAGGTGAGGAAGGTGCCAAGACCATTAAAGTGGGTTGTCATACACAACAAGGTGAAGATATTGAATGTTGTTCTTGGGAAGAAGATGAAGAAGGTTGGTCACATAGGGCCTGATGGACCTTGGAAGAAGATGTTGGCTTTCTCCAATCTACCTAACTGGGCATATTTAAAGGCTTGACATTGTCTAGATGTGATACATATTGAGAAAAATGTGTGCGAAAGTTTGATTGGTACGTTGCTCAATATTCACAAGAAGATGAAAGATAGCTTGAATGCGCGGAGGGATTTGGTAGAGGTAGGAGTTTGGTTGGATCTAGCACCAAAGGTAATAGGGAAGCATACATACCTCCCTCCTGGTCCATACAATCTATCAGTAGATGAGATGAGATCAGTTTGTGAGTGCATCCAAGGAACCAAGGTACCATCTGGATACTCTTCAAATGTTAGTCAATTTTTTAATGATGATTTACGTATGAATGGCTTGAAATCGCATGATTGTTACGTTCTCATGCAACAATTATTGCATGTTTCCATCCTTAGAGTTATGGAGGAGGATGTGTGATTTAGCGTTATGTGACTAGGTTTCTTCTTGAACTCCATTTTTCAGAAGTATTTTAGTAGGCAGACGCTTGATGTTTTGGAGCGGGAGAGGGTTTTAGTGTTATGTCAGTTGGAGAAGTAATTCCCCCCGTCCTTCTTTGACATCATGGTTCATCTAGTTATTCATTTAGTTTGGGATTGCACATCTGAGTTGATGACAGTTCATCTTGACTTTTAAAAAAACAATAGCGAGACTGAAACCTATGTTCATGAGCACATGTCATTATTACAATGACTCTATCTATACTGGCCTTCAAATAAAATACAGCTATAGCTTTCTTCTACATTCATTTATTGGTTTTATAATCGATGTAATGTGGAAGGCATGCCTAGTAAACTTCATGCCTTTGCTAGAAAGTAAAAATGCACGGTTAGGAGGTTCCTAGGGTATGATATTAATGGCTTTACTTTTGCAACAGCTGATAAGGAAAACAAGAGCACGACACAAAACAATGGAAACTACATTGAATTTGAATCAATGTGGCAGTCTAGCAAGAAAGACAAAATCCCTATCGTAGCAGTGATGGCCTTTTATGGTGTGATTGAGGAAATTTGGGAGTTATACTATGTGGAATTCAAAGGTGTGGTTTTCAAGTGCCAATGGGTTGACAATGGAGAAGGGGTTTGTACAGAGAAAACCGTGGGTTTCACATTAGTTGACCTTAACCGAGTTGGGTTCGAGGATGACAAGTTCATATTGACTGCCCAGGCACGAAAAAACATTTATGTGCAGGATCTAAGAAATGAGAAGTGGCATATCGTTCTACATAGGAAGAAGTTCTACTTCTATGAGGAGATTGACTGTCCCATCCGATCAGAAATTCCAGAATTTTCGTATGTATTTCCAAGTTTAGAGAATGTGGATGGATCTTTAGCTGGAAGACAGTCACATGGCTATAGATTGTGGGTTGATGAGAGCGATCAAATTGTGGAGGGTGATGTTGTGTTTAAAAGGAAAAGGTAGGTACATACAATGATCGTGAATGTAATTATCATTATACTTTTGTGTAATCGCCATTGTTCTATATAATCGACACAATGATAGTATTATATATAAATTTTGATTTCACTTGTCTGCAGTGTATTGTTGTTCGTTTCTGGTTGTCACCTTGGACGAAACATCCGTTTGTATTATCGGCCAAAAATTTAGCATCACTTCTATTTTTAAAAACCGGTGCTTGAATATAGAGCATATGCTCTGTTTTTCCTGTCACCACTGGTTAACAATCGGTGCTCTAGAGTTGGTTAATATTTTTCCATATAAGCTCTCGAGGTGGGAAAATGTTATGATAAAAAAATACATAGTAGCCTCACGTAGCTGCTTAACATAAAATAAGCACCAGTATTTTGCATTTTAGCACTGGTGACGTAACCGGTGCTCCACAGTTAGTAATTTTTTCCCATCTAAGCTCTCGGGTTAGGAAAATGTTATGATAAAAAAAATATAGCAACCTCACGCAACTGCTTAACATAGAATTACCAACTGCTCAACAGTTGGTAATTTTTCCCATCTAAGCTCTTGGGTTGGGGAAATGTTATGATAAAAAAATACATAGCGGTCTCGCGCAGCTGCTTTACATAAAATATGCACTGGTATGTTGTGTTTCAGCACCGGTGACGTAACCGGTGCTCCACAGTTAGTAATGTTTTTCATCTTATCTCACGGGTTGGTTAAATTTAATGATAAAATAATACATAGCAGCTTCACGCAGCTTCCTGACCAGGTTTGAGCACATATATTTTTCATTATCAGCACCGGTTGGTGGACAAATTGAATGGAAATTAGCGTACAACAAACATCACCGCTTCGTCAATAATACTATTAAAAATGAAATTACCTTCATGTCACTTATTTATGTTGTAATAACAAAAATCAAGCCAATTCCCTCAATGGTCAAGGTCATACAATGTTTTGGGCAACATCGTAATTTTAGAAAATATGGCCTTACAAATCTTAGTTCACTTAAGGGGATGGTTGATTTACACATCCATGCGAAAATCACATAATTATGATCATACAATAAACAATTTAACTTTTGAATCACCAATTTTGAATTTTGACATTTCCAATATTCTTTGAGGGAGCAAAGTACAAAAAACACAAACTTTGCTCGGGAGTCCAAACAGAAATCTGATCGGATCGAATCCGACAATATGACACCCTAATCACAATCCCAAAATAGGGTTGAAAAAATGATTCACATATTGGCAGAAAAAGTCACAATCATATGTCCCCGTTTGAACTTCCTAACTTCTAAGTTATCTAGAGTATGATACACAAAGACATGTACTAGCGATTTTCCAAATTCCATGGTAATTTGAATTTCTTATAAAATCCTAAAAATAACCCAAGAATACAAAATTTGAAATAAATACGATGAAAGTAAGAAGGTTAAACTTACTTTTGGCCAATAGTGATATTTTACCAAAGTTTTGGTACGAATGTTTCTGAGTCTCCGGCGGGCACAATATCGTAACAAGGGGTCTAATGCATGGTTAATTTAATATTTCTCAATCCAATTGCATTTAAAGTTTAATTAAAAAAATCAAACTAATTAGGTACTAATATTTACTATAGGGAAATAGTGTACAAATAAATAGCACCGGGTGGGAATAGATTAAAACAGGTGCTGGAATTTCAATTTGACTAAAAATTTTGAAAATTTTCAGTTTTTATTGGCATTTTCAGTTTTTATTGGCGGGAAGTTCAACATTTTTTCTAATGTGGGCCAAAAATATTTCAGCCCACATCTCCAAGCAGGAGCACATGTTTGTGCATTACTAAACTGGTGCTGAACCAACGTCTTGTTATAACTAATTGGTTGTCAGGATTAAGCAGCCTAAAGCAGCTGCATAAGTCGATTGTGAGCACCGGTTCTTTCATTGTGAGCACGGGTAACAAATCGATGCTTCATACATAGCATCCTTGAGCAGCTACATTCCATATCTTCAGTACCAGTATATCTACAGTTTTACCTTTGCTAATTTAATAATTATAAAAGAGGACCGATCGTCTTCCCCAAAAAATGGTCCCATTTTCTCTTCTCCCACCACTCTCTCTGACCACTTCCCACAAGATCTCCACCATTTTCCCTCGTTCTCCACCATTTATTCTGCCCACCTTCTTCCTCACGATTCATTCTTCCCACTTTCTTCCTCACCATTCATTCGCCTTCATATAAAAACCCTAGAAACAAGCCGTTGGTTCAGCACCAAATCGCACACTCAGTTTTTTCGCCATACCACAACATCACGAGATAAGCAAATAAACTTCTTATTCTCTTCAATCTGAACTTTAAAATTATTGAATTTGAGTAAAAATTAGTAACTCAAAGGTATGTGTTCGATAAAAATTTTCAATGAATGGTTTTCAATGTTTCTTGTTGTTGGGTTGTGTAATTTAGTCTGCGAAAGGAATGATGTTGTTCGGCATGTTGATGTTGTAAAGGTATGATGTTGTAATGCATAAATGTTGTCATGTTGTCATGTTTTTGTTGTGATGTTGTCATGTTTTTGTTGTGATGTTGTAATGTTGATGTTGTACTGTTGTACTATTCAAATGTTGTGATGTTGAACTGATGTGATGTTCTGCTGCAAAGGTCTACTGTTGTGATGTCATGTTGTTGTAATGTTCAGCAAAAGGTATATAGTTGTAATGTTGTCATGTTGATGTTGATGGAATGCTGATGTTGTGTAGATGCCTCCAAAAGGTAAAAAAGACTCCCAGTAGCCCTCCGGTCAAATAGAAGAAGGTAGAGGACAAACAAATAGTTACCGAGGGAGAGGAACAGGGCACATTGCCGATTATTCCTCTCAAGATACAATTTGA
The DNA here is from genome assembly GCA_037428765.1 of Rubia yunnanensis. NCBI lineage: Eukaryota > Viridiplantae > Streptophyta > Magnoliopsida > Gentianales > Rubiaceae > Rubia > Rubia yunnanensis. The sequence continues at coordinate 60,516,291 of CM075071.1, read as the reverse complement.
GGAAGACGAAGTCGAAGCACCAGCAGCAACCAAGGAGGAAAACGCAGAAGATGTTCCCGAGGAGGAAGTTGAAGAAGAACCAACCAATGACAGTGACGACAAGCCCCGTCGGGATCCAAAGGATGATGAACTTTTGAAAGAGGGTGGACGTAATGGGAAGGCTTTCGACAAATTTGAGATACACAAGTATTGTAGGGAAAGTGGGAAGGCTACATTCCAATCTGTTATGTTAGCCAAGGAGAAGAACCCCATCCCTGTCGCATTCGAAGAGGTAGATGGTTTGTTGGTTTGTACAAAACATTGGAGCCCGTGGACAACATATACCAATTACGCTTATGGAAGGCACATCAGATTTGGTACGTGGACACACTAGCCCAACGTGCCAAAGGATGTTAGAGAGGAAGCGTGGAAGGACATTAGGGTAAGGATAAAATTTACGGTGCACATTTCATTAATTCATACCTGTCAATATTCATACAAAATTACTCATGTTCCAACTATTTAATTCAACCTAATCTTTCATTGCAGATGAGTTTCTACATCGAAATCGATTTGACTGATGAACAAATGAATAGTTTGAGGAGGATTGTAGAGATTAAAGCTAGCGATGCATACTGCAATTAGAGAAGTAAGGTAGAAAACAAGTACATCTAGCACCTCCTTGACGGCAAAGTCCCCAAATAAAATCCCTGGGAAAAATACAAGTGGATGGACGAGGACAAGTGGAAAAAATTTGAGGAACACCGGAGAACTGAGGAAATGCTAGTAAGTACAAAGTGTTACATTTTATTCATGATAAATATATCAATATCCTTTTTCAAAACTTAGTTAGATGTTAATTTTGTAATTAAATATATATCGTTTGTAGAAAAAAGGAAGAAAACAGCAAGAACTTCAAGGAGAGGAATTATGTCTACTACACTGGACCACTGGAGAACCGAAAGACAAAAGAAAAGTTGGAGCAGATGAAGGAGAGAGAGAGAGAGAGAGAGGCTTAGGGACCTTGGATACATGGAGGAGGAAGTCGAGAAGGAAATAAAGGCAAAGAAATTCAAACCTGACAGATCCCTGGTGTACTTGGAGTCAAACCAGGGAAAAAAAAGGACTACACAACCCCTGGAGTGAAGGCCATAGCGGGCGACATTGTAAGTACACCATTGCATAATTTTTAAAATTTTCCTTTTGATATCAACTGTAATTTTCAATACTAACACAGTGAAATGACTCACGGTTGAAAATAAACGAGGAAAAAGATAAGGGAACTCTAATCTTGGGTCTGGGCGAGGACATTTGATAAAGGTGACGGGAAAGAAGGATCACCCGGGGAGGTATAGAGGTAAGCAATCCCGAATTCTTGTAGTTGTTGCTATCCCCGGATTATCACGAAGCAAATGCGGTAGCAGCTCCTCGTCCCAAAAAAAAGCCCAGCAAGAAACCCTTTGTTGATCAGCTAGTTGGTGGTATATCCACCGGTATCATATGGTCGAGCTAAAACCCCTACAGCGAAAAAAGGGCGAAGCCCTTCTCCGGACTTCCCGGGGCCAATTTTCTTCCAGTTTCTCTCCTACGATTCAGAGTTTCCGGCGAGGAATCCGACATTAATGTTGGATTCCTCGCCGGGCATCTTTCGAGGTATGATCTGTGCTTGAATTTGAAGATTTGATCTTTGGATCTGGAGGTTTTGGGTGAAGATCAGACTTTTCGATCTTGAAGTTGGTGATGGAGCGTATTTGATGAAGATCTATCATTGTTCCAAGTAAGTTTTAATCTTTCGTTGATAGATCTAATCTGGATGATTGATGAGGGGTTAATTTATGATGAATCTGTGTGGATTTGTATGGAAGATTATTTGTTTATGGTGGATAGTCAATGTGATGTTCATGTTGGATTGGGAGTAGAGATGAATTTGAAGCATGAATTTTTAGTATTTGGAAGAGTTTATGATGGATCTGTTGATAGGGCATTCATGTGATCAGATGCCACACTGTCCATGATTGTCTGCTTTAATTGGAACTTCGACCAGATTGCTATGTTGCATGCCAAGAATTTAAATTTATTTTCTTGACTAATGAACAATCATGTGGGATTCAAGATTTTGGGTGTTTGAATGTTATTGTTTGATGGGGTTGATGGTTTGGGATTAGTCGGATTCAAGACAGATGTTTGGAGTTAATTGGTTTAATTGGAATCATTAACGACCATAGGCCCAAGATTTTCTCCTCGTTGTTTCAATCTCATGATAGTATTCAGATCTTGATGAATGGAGGAGCAGATTTTTCGTACAGGTTGGATTATTTGGATGTTGATTGTTAGAACTTTTCGGTCGGGTTCGCCGGAAAAACACTTTTTCCGGTGGGTTATAATGCTTATCATGCCTTGAAGGTTTTGGATTCGTTTTGGTTAAGCAACATCCAATCGGAAAATATTTGGTTTGAAGCTAATTTGGAGGTTGGTTTTTCAGATTTTCCGATCGGAGGTCGCCGGAAAAAACGCAATTCCGGCAATGGGGAAGCATGAAATTGCCTCGACTCTTTGCCCCTAGACTCGGATTCGTATTTGTTCATGCTTGAGATGCATCTCAAGGTTGGAAAAGAGGATACATGAGTGTTGATTGTGTTGTTTTTGCTCGCCGGAAAAATGCGTTGCCGGCAAGGTAAATGGCAACTTTTCGGCCGGAAAAAGCATGCTCGAATTTGGAGGTTATATTTTCTAGTTCTACGTGCAAAATCAGGTTGGAAATTCATACGAGAAGAGTGCCCAGATTTACGAGGAAAGTTTTGCAAATTTTTTTGGCGGATTCCGGCGGTTTTTCCAGAATTCGGCGGGTCTCCGGCACCGGAAAACCGCAAGTCCGGCGACAATGTGGATCTGGGTGCTTGACCCATTTCAGAGCGCCGTCGGGTCGTCATACCCGAACAAAGTGAAACGGGTTGGAGGCTAACTAGGGTTTCGACCCGAGAAGTGGAGGCGCGGGTGGATATACCACCAAACATAGAAATAAATGATGCATAGGTCGAAGGTCGTGCCCAAGCTATTCTCCCAACCATGCTCACTGCTAAAGCCCTGGTGTATGTGGTGTCCTATATCAAAATGTAAGTGCCACTTTATAATATTTCAAATTCTACATAGGACTTAATGTCATTTCTTGACATACATTGATATATATTTCCTTGCAAAGACTCATGATTGTGGAATTAATATCTTTGATTTAGTGAAGAGATCTGCAAACCCTCACTATCTCGCATGAAATTCAGGTGTCTAGCCCTTGGGGTACGCCTAACTTTTACTTGCTCTCTAACTAGCCCTCGGGATCAGATTACAAGATTTATTGATACTTAACTAGCCCTCATGGTTAAGCAACAATGGAATAGCTCGCAAGCAAAGAGTATGAACAAAAGGTTGTATATTTGATTGATAAAAGTGGTTGTAATAAAATTGTGAATGGCCTCCCCTATTTATATGGTATAATTCGGCCAGTACATATAGAAATTGGAATGACTTATGGCAGCTTGAAGAAGCTAAAACCATATCTAACTAGAATACCTAAAACAAATGACTATATTCCTTAAGATAAATCTTGGATGAATATAGCCTGATTTAATCTAATTCTAATCATATCAAAACTAAATATTCTAAACCCTAACTAAAATATACCAAAACTCTTCTAAGCTAACATGGCTGAGTTAATTGGCCTTATTCTAAAATAAAATAAATTACAAATGATCACACTACCTCCTTAAAAAAATCCAGTGGAAAAAAGAGTATAGTGTTATCCTTCTAAAAATATTAAACTAAGGAAAATATAATAAATGATAATTTTGATATTGTATCATTCCCTCCATGGTCAAAAAATTGTGTCCTCTAAACGTGAACGATCTTCAAAAATAAATGGAGATAAACGTCCCACACCATCCCTGCAAAATTCTGCTAATAAATGGTGATTGTACACTGACTAGGGAATGACTAGATGCTGATGTGGATCTTAACCGGCGAGATGAGAATTGCTGGAAAGAAAATCAAATAACCTGTGAGAACTTGATAAAACCGCAATAATTTAATCAACTCCCGATATAATGGTTGACTCGCGATATGAAGATATAGGCCATGTGTATCGTGCGTGAGGCAGATACACGTTCAGAGTGTTGTGCGTGGGAGATTAATGCATCTGAGGTGTGAGACGTGTGTGATGTCACACACTAGACTTCTTCTTCAAGAACGTCTCCCTTCAGCGCTGAACCTACACTGTTGGCGATCGGAGACACTGAACTGCGAGGATTCTTGGCTTCAGAAAACCAGGTGTGGCAAAGAAAGCTCGCCGGAGAAAGAAAGATGGGGGATTCGCCGGGATTTGTCGGAGATGGAGATTGATGCAATCGGCGGCGATCAAGTCCGACGGCGATTGGAGTTTCTGTAGATGGAGAGCAGAATGGTGGCTTCGGATGGTCGGTCAGAGATAGAGCTGAGCGGTGGCAATGGTGAGATGACGGAGTTGCCAGAGATGAAGCTTACATGCGGCGGTGAAGAAGACTGGCGGCAGAAGCTCTATGATGAATTTTTATTTTTTATTTATTTTTGAAAATAGATACAAACAAAACTCGAAAATCCTGTTGAATTATTTTTTTCTCGGCCTCAGTAGATCTTTCGCTTTGCTCTGATACCAACTGATATGAATCTCCTGGCAAAGACTCGCGAATGGGGAACTAATATATTTGATCTAGTGAAGGGATCTGCAAACCCTCCCTATCTTGCACGAAATTTACGTGTCTAGCCCTCGAGGTGTGCCTAACTTTGACTTTTTCTCTAACTAGCCCTCAGGAACAAATTACAAGGTTTATTGATACTTAACTAGCCATCGGGGTTAAGCAACAATGGAATAGCTCGCAAGCAAAGAGTATGAACTCAAAATGTTGTATATTTGATTGATAAAAGTGGTAGTAATAAAATCGTGAATGGCCTCCCCTATTTATAGGGTATAATTCGGCTAGTACAAATAGAAATTGGAATAATTTATGGTAGCTTTAAGAAGCTAAAATCATATCTAACTAGAATGCCTAAAATAAATGACTATATTCTTCAAGATAAATCTTGAATGAATATTGTCTTATCTAATCTAATTCTAATCATATAAAAACTAAATATTCTAGACCCTAATTAAAATATACCAAAACTCTTCAAAGCCAACATGGCTGAGTTAATGGGTTTTACTCTAAAATAAAATAAATTACAAATGGCCACACTACCTCATTAAAAAAAACCCAGTGGGAAAATAGTATAGTGTTATCCTTGTAAGAATGTTAAACTAAGAAAAATATAATAAATAATATAATTGATATCGTATCAAACATTCTTTTGATAACTGCGATCATTGGTACTTAATAATCATCCGTCCTAGTACGAAGGAAGTTTTTACCCTTGACTCAATGACTGGAGGGATAAAGCCAAAGAACATTAATGAAAACAAAATCATTGCTAGGTACATACATTCATTTCAGCGGTGTTAATTTGAACGACTTAAACAATGAGTTCACTAACATTTATAAGTCCAATATTATCAAGATTGCATGCGAATGACAGTTATGGAAGTTGAAGGTGGAACCCCCTCCAAACTACACATGGAGAATCACAAACATTGATGTAAGTCTTACAATCCAACATATCCCTTCGTATCCACCATTATTCAGTTGTAAGTCATACAATTACATTTAACGTGATATTTTTATTGCAGTATTGAAGGCAATTCAGTGGTTGGGATTGTGGATATTACGTCCTACTCTTCATGGAAGAGTTTGTGCTCAAGCACACCACTACAGATATTGTACAGGTTTGTCATCGAATTTCAAATGACCCATTAGCTGTTTCCAAAGATTGCAGGACTTCAATGGACATTGAGGAGTTTCTTGAAGTTTAGAAATTCAAATTCTTGAACTGTTTTTCCTTCTATTAATCTGTTGGTTGTTGATTGATTATGTTTACAAATTCATATTCATATTTTCATTCGTTTTTCACTCCATTCAAAATTTTAATATGGATTGTGGATTGTTGTTTGTTGTTGTCGAAAAACTCAATTGGTGTTGCCCTGGTTTTAATCTGGTTGGGCTGGGAGAAAATTAAATTCAATATTGCAAAAAAAAATTAAGAAACTAGCATCAGTGAAGATCAACCATACCGGTGCTATATCATGGTAATCTAAATCAAAATTATAGCATCACTTTCTGACAGTACATGCCGGTGCCAGAAATTCAAAACTTTTCAACTCCAACACCATCCCTACATTGTACCAGTGTTGAAAATATTGGCCAACATAACATAATGACAGAGCACCGGTGTTGTAATTGCGGTGCTATAACTTAATATACAACATGAAGGCAAATCACCTCTACACGAATCCTAGCACCAATTTTGATAACCGGTGCTTACGATTAAGAACGGGTGCTGGAACCGACATTTTCAACACCAGTTTTATATACCGGTGCCATATTAACTACATGCACCACCCAACTTAGGCACCGGTTGGCTAGGCTAGGCTCCGAAATACCGATGCTACAGGGGGTACCCCGGTAGTGGATGGTCAGTTTATTGGAAATATTTGGATGTCCTTTCTCTTCTTTGTCTAGGAATGTAAGGATATGGTCAGTCATTATTCTCTTATTTTTTTTGGGCTGATTTTTCGGTTAACTGAGCAATCTTTAAATGGACCCTGCTGATCAATCAAATAAAAATGCAATGAAAAGGATGATGGCTTATGCTGAGTTATCATCTAAAGTAGGAGTAGAATTGTTTTAGCGGAGGAGAGAGCAGGGCATTTCAAATTGTTCATTTAATTTAGCTGAGACTCGAATAGCTAATGCTATAGGTTTTTTTCCTTACTAATTGAATTTTCATTCGCAGCTGCTTGGTGGACACATTCGGCGTGTCATTTTTGTATTATGCTTCCTGGCAGTGGAATGTTTCATTAGTTTTTCACATATGGATGTAGCTTTGGTTGCTATGATGAGATGCAGAACTCATTGAAAGTTTGTTGACGAAATATCGGCCATTTTGCCAATTTTGAGTGGTTAACCGAGCAGCCTATGTTTTTTTTTTATATCCACAGAAATTTTGCACCCAGTATTTCATCTCGAAGCATATATTTTGGAGTTGGAACACAATTTTTTGTTAATTTATATAATTTGTGTAAAGTCAAGAGATTTGCAAGAGAATATTTTATTGGCAATTTTGTGTGAATTAATTTTGGAACAGCAAATCAGACCATGTTGGAACATGCTGGTGCAACAGAGTTACGCCAAAGTTTTTATGGAAATCAAAGTCGGAATATTGCAGTAGTTTGGTATAAATGGAATCCGTACATCTGACTATATATATCAGGCGTGTGAAGCATAATTGGTTTATGGAAAATCCCTACTTATATGGAGAAGATTTATTCAAATATATGGGATAGAATGAGATAAGGTAAATCCCTTTATTTATGGGATTTGGATATGCTTCAAGAATCAGATTTGGAATAGGAATATTGTGGAGATAATCAAGGAGTAATCAAGTCTGATTCGTGGATATAAATTGGGGACAAACATGGCTGCATACTCACGGATTTAACAGAGCAAAAATCTGCATACAGATTTTTGAGACTTTCGAGAAGTTACAAAGAGTCAGAAGACTGTGTTCCAACACACTGACCTGCCGCACTAAGTTCAGAATCGTAAACCTTAATTCCTCGGGAGGAGGAGATCCAGCGTCGACGGAGTTCGAGGTCAGAGGGAGTCTGATCAAGGCGGATCGGTAGCTAGGGGAGCTAGCAGAGTCCACACGCTATAGTTAGTAAAGATAAGTATTTTGTAAACTGTACTTTGTACTGTATCTTTCTAATTAGTGGATTCATTCTGAACTAGGCCAGACCCCGCAGATGTAGGTGAATTTCACCAAACTGCGTAACCAAGTTGTGTGTCTTTTACATATTACGTTATTATGCACTTGGTTAAACTAGTCATGTTGGAGCACACTAGTAAAGACTAGAAAAATTGGTAAAACTAAATTTCAATTGGTATCAGAGCTGAGTCACTTATCGTTCCCCTGGTTGATTCAAGGAAAGTGAGATCCAGTTTTACCATGAAGACAAGAGAAGGAGCGTCAGTCTCTCGACCACCCCTACTAGAAGGCAGCAACTACAACTATTGGAAGGCACGCATGAGGGTCTTCATCAATTCGTTGGATGAACTGGCATGGTTTTATGTTGAGAATGAATGGTGTCATCCTATAGAAGATGCTGATACAAGTTCTAAGGCGGTAGAAGGGGAGTCAAGTCAAAGGAGTCAGAAACCCAAAGACAAGTCTAGATGGACTCCAGATGACCTTAAAGAATCCCTGGCAAATTCGAAGGCACTTAATGCGATCTTCACTGCTGTTGATGAAAATCAGTTCAAGCTTATATCTACGTGTCACCAAGCAAAGAAAGAATGGGATATTCTACAGGCTGTTCACGAAGGAACCAGTCGTGTACGTGAATCAAAACTACAGATGTTGGCTACCAAATTTGAAGAACTCAAAATGGAGGAGGACGATACGATTGCTACATTCAATGGAAAACTCGGGGATATCTCCAACATGGCTTATCAACTTGGAAAGGTGTACAAAGAAACTAAGCTGGTGAAAAAGACCTTGCGATCTCTTCCCAAAAGGTTTGCAATGAAAGTAGCAGCAATAGAGGAAGCAAGAGACGTAGCCACTATGAGTCTAGATGAACTAATGGGCTCGTTGCAAACATATGAGATGACATTCCAGCAATCTACAAAAAGAGTCTCCAAGGAATTGGCATTCAAAGCTTCTTCAACTAAGGAAAGACACGAGTCTGACAGTGATGATGAGATTGAAAAACTGGCACTCATCACCAAGAATTTCTCAAGAATGCTAAAGAAAGTGGTCAACAAGAAACCTCAGGAAAGGTTTGGCGGAAACAGACAAAAACAACAAGATTCGAGCAATAATCGAGGAATGAGATTTGAACAAGGAAATATGCAGTTCGGGAGAAATCAGAACAACGAACCGAAACAGTCTGGACAAATTCAATGCAGAGAGTGTGAAGGATATGGTCATATTCAGGCTGAATGTGCTAACACTCGCAAGAAACAAGGGAAATCATATGTCACCTCTTGGAGTGAAGATGAAGATGATGAAAGAGACGAAGAGGAACTTACCAGTAATTATGTAGCCTTTGGAGCAAAGGTCCATGATATGTCAGAGGATCAGTGTTCCAACACACTGAACAAAGGTAAAGCTGTATGTTCCAACACTGATCTGGACGATGCACACAGCAATAATGATGATGATCTGTCTGTAAGTGATGAAGAAATCTATAGCACATATGAACAAATGTATGCCATGCGGTTCAAGTAGCTGACAGGAACAAGGAGCTGAATGAAGAGAAAAGAAAGCGAACGGAAAGCGAACAAGAATTACGATCCACGGTTGCAGATCTTGAAACACGTAATGAAGAACTGAACCAGAAACTATTAGCTGCAGTCAAGAGGGCCGAGATGTCTGAAGCAACTATTTTTAAACTGAATTCTGGAAAGGCAAAGCTTGATGATATTCCAGATATGGGAAGAAACTTTGGTGATAGACACGGGATTGGATACGGGAAAGAATCCAAGACTGAATTGCATGAAAAACCAGTAACTCTAAAAGCAAGGATCCGAGAAGTAAAACGGAAGTATGAGATGCCACATCAAAGAAAACCACTTATTTGCAGATACTGTATGTACCAAGGATATGCTGAACAGCAGTGCAAAAGACTGATCAGAGATCAAATGAAAGGAAGACAACCACTGCTGTGTTCCAACACAGGCGATACTCATATGGGAAAAACGATCAGAAAGATATGGGTTGTTAAACAATCCAGTACTTGCCTAGTGGCACACACTTTTCTAACAGCCTATTCCAGAGATTCATGGTACTTTGACAGTGGTTGTTCTTGCCACATGACTGGCACTCCAGAATTTCTCACAAACATTACTCCATATGATGGCGGGTATGTAACCTTTGGTGATGGAAAGAGAAGCAGGGTAATTGGCAAGGGTGAAGTGAAAATTGAAGGCTTTCCAGTATTCACAAGTGTATTATTTGTTGAATATCTAAAGGCAAACTTGCTAAGTATAAGCCAGTTGTGTGACGACAATATGGTAGTGGAATTTCAGAAGGACAAGTGTATAGTGAAGCAAGGAGAAAACCAGGTTCTTTCTGGAATAAGATCATCAGACAGCTGTTATTTACTGGAACAAGGAGTTCGATGCATGCTCACAAAACAGGATGAAGGAATTCTTTGGCACAGGAAGCTCGGTCACATCAACTATAAAACACTGGTGAAAATCGCAAATGTGAAAGCTGTACGAGGAATGCATATCTTAACCAGCAAGGATGGAGTTGTATGTGGACCATATCAACAAGGTAAACAAATTCGATCTCCTCACTCTTCAGTTCAGTATATTACTACATCTAGAAATCTGGAATTATTGCATATGGATTTGATGGGTCTGTTTAATACACCTAGTATAGGTGGAAAGAAATATATATTTGTATGTGTTGATGACTTCTCTAGATTCACATGGGTAGCCTTCTTGAAAGAGAAATCCAATACAATAGAAGTTTTTAGAAGTCTTGTAGTGAAATTACAAACTGAAAAAGGGAGCCCAGTTGGAAAGATAATTCGAATCCGAAGTGATCATGGTAGAGAATTTGAGAATGAACAGTTCAGTTCCTTCTACGATGAACTAGGAATCCAACACGAGTTCTCGGCTCCTATCACCCCTCAACAGAATGGCACCGTCAAAAGGAAGAACAGAACTCTACAAGAGATGGCTCGAGTTATGTTGGCAGAAAAAGATGTTCACAAGAAATGGTGGGCAGAAGCGATTAATACAGCTTTTTATACAATCAATAGAGTGTATCTTCGACCATTCACAAGTAAGACATCCTATGAGATCTGGAAGGGCAGGAAACCGAATGTCTCATATTTTCATGTGTTCGGAAGCACTTGCTATATTCTCAGAGATAGAGAACAGTTGGCAAAATTTGATAATCTGAGTGATCCAGGAACGTTTCTCGGGTATTCCATCAACAGCCGTGCATATAGAGTTTTTAATCATCGCACCAACACTCTCATGGAATCCATAAATGTTATTGTGGATGATTCAGAAAAGGAACAACATCCAGAAGGTGTAGAGGAAGAATCTGTCAACACTCATGTTCCAACATAGTCTCAAACTCTAGACAAAGAAAAGCCATCAGTTGACCTTCACCAACGTGCTGAACCAAATGTGCAACAGGATCCTAACTCTGCCGAAGCTGACCATGTTGGAACACAGTTCCCTACTACTGACGACCATGTTCCAACACACGACCAACCTGGTTCCACCATGAGAAGTACTCGATTAGTGCCTCGAGTTGATTATCGACGACTGGTTGGATTACACTGTTTTGTTTCTCTAATTGAACCCAAGAACTATAAAGAAGCCTTGCTTGATGAGTATTGGATTGCTGCAATGCAAGATGAACTCGGTCAGTTTACAAGGAATGATGTTTGGTATCTTACTCCTCACCCTAAAGGCATTAATGTTATTGGTACAAAGTGGATCTTCAATAATAAATCAGATGTAGATGGCTTAGTCACCCGTAACAAAGCAAGACTTGTTGCTCAAGGCTATACACAAGTGGAAGGTGTTGATTTTGATGAAACCTTTGCGCCAGTTGCCAGGTTAGAATCCATTCAAATTTTACTAGCTATTGCTTGCTCTATGAATTTTACTTTGTATCAAATGGATGTCAAGAGTGCCTTTTTAAATGGAGTGGTGAATGAAGAAGTATATGTGGAACAACCAAAAGGCTTTGAAGATCCTCATTATCCACAACATGTATATCGTCTCAAAAAGGCGTTGTATAGACTCAAGCAAGCACCCAGGGCATGGTATGAACGCCTTACTACCTTTCTTCTTCAGAAAGGTTACCGTCGAGGGGGAGTAGATAGCACTTTGTTCGTGCTTGACAAAGCTCCAAGGTTTCTGATTGCTCAAATATATGTTGATGACATAGTTTTTGGTTCTACCACACCATCTATGATACAGGATTTTGTCACCATTATGCAATCTGAATTTGAAATGAGCATGGTTGGAGAGCTAACTTACTTTCTTTGACTGCAAATCAAACAAGGACGGAATGGTCTATTCATAAATCAAAGTAATTATGCCTTGAATTTAGTTAAAAAATTCGGACTCAGTAGTGCTCGATCAGTTCGAACTCCTATGGGAGTGTCTGATAAATTGGTGAAGGATGAAAAAGGATTTTCGGTCGATCAAAAGTTATACAGAAGTATGATTGGAAGTCTATTGTATCTCACCGCAAGCAGACCAGATATATGTTTCAGTGTCGGAATATGTGCAAGATTTCAAGCTGATCCTAAGGAATCTCATCTTACTGTAGTGAAAAGGGTTATTCGATATGTAAGTGGGACTTCAGACTATGGTGTTTGGTATTCTAAGAATCAAGATTCAGAGTTGATTGGGTACAGTGATTCTGATTGGGCTGGTAATGCTGATGATCGAAAAAGTACCACAGGTGGATGTTTCTTTATTGGAACAAATTTGGTGTCTTGGTACAGCAAGAAACAAAACTCGATCTCTCTATCTACTGCAGAAGCAGAATATCTTGCAGCAGGGAGTTGTTGTGTACAACTATTATGGATTAAACAAATGATGAGAGATTATGGAATTCAACAAGGCTCTATGAAGATTTTATGTGACAATACAAGTGCTATTGATATTTCGAAGAATCCAGTTCAGCACTCGAGAACCAAGCATATTGACATAAGACATCATTTTATAAGAGTTCTGGTTGAAAGAAAGGAAGTGGAAGTGGTCTCTGTTCCAACACACGAGCAAATTGCGGATATATTTACGAAGCCATTGGATGCCACCTCGTTTGAGGTAATTTTTACCTAGGTGTCTGTCAAATTTGAGGTAATTTTTACCAAAAGTTTTTTCCTTGTAAATATTTCTTTTGTGTTATTTTCGTTTTTGCAAGAATCAAGAAAAGAACAAAAAATATGGAAGGAGCAAAGGTGTACAAAAATAGGAGTTGGTTAGTATGGTGTGTTGGAAGTTAATTAAGGAAGACAAAGTGATGTGACAAGTAAAGAAAGGGCCATCATTACCATTTGTGGGAAATCTAAAAAGGAACTTTGCGGGAAAAGAGGTGAATAAGATGAAGAGTTTAAGTGGGATTCAATTACATCCGTCCGTATCTCTCTCGGCCAAATATTTTTCTCCCCAAAATCCTTGCCGAAAAAATCTTATACTCAACACTCCTCTCCATCTCGGCATTGTGTCTAAGAATGTCAAACCCAAACTCTCCAATGTTGGAAGCTGCTATGGCAGAACTCATGGGGGAAGATCAAGGCTCCTTGAATTTGGAATTGGTGGTGTTTAAAGAGCCAAGAAGATGTGTCGAATCGGGTAAGGCACAAACTCAAGGTCAGAACAAAGGAAACACTAACCATGAGGAGAATGAGGAGATAGCTGGAGCAGAGGCTGATGAAGCTGAAGATAAAAAGGAAGAGGAAAAGGATTCTGTCAATAAACAGAGTGGGGATTCTGATGGTAAATCTGATGCCCAAGAAGAAGCTTCTGAAGGCAAGAAAAAGAAAAAAGCTAAGGTAACTAGTCCTGACCCTCGTCCATTGAAATTCATGGGTTTTGAATGTAGAAGTGTGGATGAAGTGTTTGAATGGCTAGAAGCTAATAGAGTTGCAGTTGATTTAACCAAGATTAAGATGGTTAGAGGAAAATATTTGACTGTTAAAGTAAAGGAGTTAGTGACTGGGAATCTAGGAGGAATAAGGCTTGAGAATCATACTATGAAATTTGTTACAGGACGATATGCTGAGTTCTGGGAAAAGGAAAAATTTTATGTACATTGTTATATTCCGGCACCGAGGTATGCTTACTTGAGAGAGATAGATGATAGTGAAGTGGTCGGAAGTGAAGTGGTTAGGAATGGAGATAAGCTTCAGGTAGGATTCTATGATACAAATTCTGCAAAGAGAATGGAAGAATTGAGGAAACTTATCTTCATTGTTCTGTCTGATAGTGAAGAGAGTGTTCCAACACAGACAGATGAACCAGAGTATATGGACTTAGACTCTGATGCTGATTTAGGAGGAGAGCATAATGATGATTCTGAGAGTGGTGAGGATACTCAGTCAGAAGAAGAATCTGAGAAGGAAAAGAACGCTGAAGGATCAGGGTGTGTTCCAACACAGGATGTTCCTGATCTGACATATTCCAGTGATGAGGTACTGGATGAGTTTTATCAGAAAGCAAAAGGCAAGAGGAAGGCTGGCCTAGCCATGGATTCTGCTCAAGCTAAAAGGAGCAAGAAAAGGCATGATAGCAAGACAAAGAAGGTTTTACCTCCTTCATCTGTCAGCAAGGCCTACTCTGCGGTGTATTTTGATGAAAAAGGTGCAGAGATGAGAGATTTTTTCTCCGAGAAGAAATTCATAGCTGAAAGGCCATTGGATCTAAAAGCTTATCAGGAGAGCGGATTCACAGATTTTCTAAAGATGACGGGCATGACAACAGCAGCAACAATCCAGCTATAGTACAACAGACAGGTTGTACTAGAGGTATATTCCAATCTTATGCCTGGTAATTTAGAGGTTACCTCCCCATGGTTTGGTAGAGTATATGTTAGGGGGAAAGTCATAGATGTATCTGCTGCTAGGATTAACATGTTGCTAGGTCTGAAAACACCTGAGACAGGGGGAATGTTTCCTGAAAACTTGGGACTGTCTGATGATGAAATCTTAGGTGTGATATCTGGTGGATATAAGGTAGAATGGCCAGCAACTGGATACTCACAAGCATCCTGCTTGTCATCAAGATTTTTTGGTTTATATCAGGTGGCAGTGCACTGTTGGTTGCCCTCGAGCAATACAACAGCCTTGACAAGGGAGATGGCAAAACTGTTGTACTGTGTTGGAACACAGAAAGAAGTTAACCTTGGTCTTCTCATTCAGCAGCACTTAGTCAGACAGGCTACTGCTCCAAAAGTCAATGATGCTGTTATCTATCCTGCCTTAATATCTGCACTAGCCAAGAGTGCCAAAGTGAAGGGAAAGGCTTCATATGTGGTAATTGATACTGAGTTTCTACGGCCCAACAAAAAGACTTTCGGGCTGAGACAGGTTCATGATCTCCCATGGAAATCTTCTGGATCAACCTCGTCATCAGCAGCAGACAAGAAGGCTCGACTGATGGTTCTCAATGCCAGGCTTGGAGCTTTAGGTATATAGATGGCTGCTTTGCAGGCAGAGAAAGCAAGTTTGGAGGCAGAGAAGTCCAGATTGGAAGATTGAATTTGTATGCTTAATGCAGGTGGAGTACTACAGACTGATGTTTTTATGATTTTGATGATTTTGTTTGATGAATCTGCGGTACCTTTGGCCTATGTGTGGTCCCAGGGGGAGAAATTTTGAATGATTTAGACTTTGATTCAATTTGGTTGTACCTTGTTTATTTTGGATTTCTGAATTCTGGTTTCTGGTTTTCGAATTTATGTCTAAGGGAATTCTGGAATTCTGGTATCTTGTTGATTGTTGGTTTACAAGTTTATGATATTGATGCTGGAAGTTACTGTTTGGGAATTACATGTCCAAAATATTATGGGTTCACAAAAATGCCAAAGGGGGAGATTGTAAAGTCAAGAGATTTGCAAGAGAATATTTTATTGGCAATTTTGTGTGAATTAATTTTGGAACAGCAAATCAGACCATGTTGGAACATGCTGATGCAGCAGAGTTACGCCAAAGTTTTTATGGAAAGCAAAGTCAGAATATTGCAATAGTTTGGTATAAATGGAATTCGTATATCTGACTATATATATCAGGCGTGTGAAACATAATTGGTTTATAGAAAATCCCTACTTATATGAAGAAGATTTATTCGAATATATGGGATAGAATGAGATAAGGTAAGTCCCTTTATTTATGGGATTTGGATATGCTTCTAGAATCAGATTTGTAATAGGAATATTGTGGAGATAATCAAGGAGTAATCAAGTCTGATTCGTGGATATAAATTGGGGACAAACACGGCTGCATACTCACGGATTTAACAGAGTAAAAATCTGCACACAGATTTTTGAGACTTTCGAGAAGTTGCAAAGAGTCAGAAGACTGTGTTCCAACACACTGACCTGCCGCACTAAGTTCAGAATCGTAAACCTTAATTCCTCGGGAGGAGGAGATCCAGCATCGACGGAGTTCGAGGTCAGAGGGAGTCTGATCAAGGCGGATCGGTAGCTAGGGGAGCTAGCAGAGTCCACACGCTATAGTTAGTAAAGATAAGTATTTTGTAAACTGTACTTTGTACTGTATCTTTCTAATTAGTGGATTCATTCTGAACTGGGCCAGGCCCCGCAGATGTAGGTGAATTTCACCGAACTGCGTAACCAAGTTGTGTGTCTTTTCCGTATTACGTTATTATGCACTTGGTTAAACTAGTCATGTTGGAACACACTAGTAAAGACTAGAAAAATTGGTAAAACTAAATTTCAATTTGAACTATTTCTTTCACTATTATTATGATTGTTAAATTAATGCCCTACTAAATTATTAATGTTGGACCTTTTTCCCTTCCTCTAAAAGCAGTTGCACGCATCTGCTTACAAAGGAAGGAATTTTTTTTAATCCCCTTACAAATTTTATACCGGGTTTTTAAAATCGGGGCCAAATAAAATTGGTGCTAACGGGTCACACAATTAACACCAATTTTTTAAAATCGGTGCTAACAGGGTACATATTAACTCCGATTTTTTAAATCGGTGCTAAAAAAATGGGGCTAAACTAACATCAATTTTTTAAAATCCGGTAAAACCATTGCATCTGCTACTCAGGCGTTGAGTTTATTTTTACGAAAAGTCGGTGATAGAACAAGAAAAAACTGGTGGTAGATTGAGGTCCGGTGATAGCGTTCAGATGATTTGATTTCCAAGAAATATGTCAGCCTAAAGATGTTATTGCGTTTATTCATTTGACAAGGAATAATCTTCTAAATCCCCTGAAATTTTAGCTGAAATGGAAACTAATTCACACATTTCCATAGTTATAAGAAGCGTTTGTTGAGCTAACTGGCAAGGCTTGGTTGTGATCTCCATTGACATCTTTTCCTCCATTTGTCTGTCCAACATTCTTGTGTAAATACACTTCTTTGCTTTTCCCCCATAGGAGTAAGTACATTCCCACAACAACAACAATGGATCCCACAATGCTGTCACAATCAAATTCAAAGACCATCAAACATAAGCCCTATCCCGCGAATGATTTTGAGTTGTTAGATGTTTTATCTAATTGGTTTGGATAGCTAATTAACTAGTTGTTTTCTGTTTATATCTACAAGCTAAGTAAAGAAGTATTTCCTCTATTTTCTTAACTTTGACACACTTACCATGTTTATATGTTTTACTAAACTTGTCATTTTTCCTTTTATGACAAAAAATATATCATTCTTAACCACTCATTAAACTTTTTACTCTCCTCACTCAATTTCCTCCACACATTTCAACTTACAAAAAAAAAACGTAAACATATGGTGCCGAACATAGTGAAACGGGGGGAGTATCGTACTTACAATTTCTAATATTACAAACAGTATCATTTCGTATCGAAGTAAGGAAAAATCATAGAATGGTGGAAGAAGATGGATTTACCTTCCTAGATATATCTGTTCATGAAGTAAGGAAACATCAAAGATTGCAACAAATACTTGAATGAGAGGGCCAAACGCTGAGGTGAAAACAGGTCCTCTTTTCTTCACACACCATGACAGAGCAACATAGCAAATTCCTGATCCTACTATCCCCTACATTCAATGACACGAATTATTGAGCCATAAGAATAGTTCTAATTAACATTCAAATTATAAGAAACCATTTAAAACAGGCAACTAACATATCGATATTTCGAAGAAAGCAAACCTAAATCACTCAAACATCTTACATAAGTGCTTAACTCACCGAGTATAGAACACTAGTTATCTGTATGATTCCTCTGGGAAGCCATGAAGAAATGTTCCTTTCAATGGTGATGCACAGAATCGCGGATTGGGCCGCACCAAAAAATGACATTATCGCGGTGTTAGTATACTGAAAAGAGTAGTATTTTCCAATCTGAGCTTGTACCATGAACCAAGAAGACCACATCAGGCTGCCTATGAACAGAAATATGGAACCAACGGTCCAATTTTTCGCATCATTCTTGTCTTTCTGAAGCATGTAGGACGATGATTTAGTCGGGTTGCTGGCAGGCATTCCTTTGTAAAGAGTCAGCACCAATACTCCTCCTACACAAACTATTGTGCCTAGCAGCTTAGCTTTTCCACTCCTGTTTGTCAAGTTTAACTTTTCCTGCCTGCATTTTACATGATTAAAATGGTCAAGTTATGCTGAAACATTAGGAGGACAGTTCAACATATACTTCATTGAGATTTCATGTGGTTTAATTAGTGTATTTAATGTGAATTTTAGATGTGGTTATATATGCGGGACATTGAGATACTTTGATGAAGATGAGACTAATGTAGATGTATGGTAGAATTTAAGGATTGAAGTGCATATTCCATTGCATGAACACGGAATATTTCATTAGTAAATAATGCTTTATAATAATTACATAATTATTTTTATGCAACTAACATTATATTTGGGTAGTATCATGAATCATTATAAGTTAAATGAATTTGTCAGGTTTAATTGAATTTATAATTAATATTAACGAGTAATTTTTAAAAGTTGACATAATATAATTCTTGTTTTATTTGAATAGTTTGAATGTAGTTGAGATAGCGCTAATTATTCACTAATTTGAAAATGTTGATTAGAGCTTGCTAGTTAGTAGAGAAACTTTCATTAAAACATAAATTACCTTCATAGAGGTAGAAAATAATTAATTATTACATACGAACATTTACATAGTTGTCTATACTCCTTTCATCCTAATGATATCGGGATATTTTATTTATGTATGTTTTTTCTTTCCAAATAAGAGAAGTATTGTTCAGTAAATATTTACTAACTATCGACAAAATTAGAAGAAATTAGGATATGATTTCTGCATTTATGGTACCCTAAAATGGCTAATTTTTATATGTTAAATCATTTTGCAATTTATTATTAACTTGCCAAACAAGTTTTTTCTTAGTTAATCTCACAGTCAGTTAATCAGTTTAGTGAACTGCTTTCGTAGTGGATAATTGATAGGCGTGGTAATTACACCAAAATAATAGATAGAACATGTATGTTGATTACATGTTATTGGTGGGATCGATCTTGCTAATTGCTACACTAATCACATATTACTAAATAATGATGATTGTGATTAGCACTTACCGAAGCGAAAGTGCTAAGATAAAAGTGACAACAGGCACAATATTGATGAATGCACAAGTGTATGTTGCAGATGTATATTTAAGTCCAACGATGAAGAAGTACTGAGTAAGTGAAGCCCTGCAATTAATCATAAAAATTATCATTAATCAGAATCTGCAAAAGAAAATCAGCATAAAACTAATGCATGAAACATTGATACTCACCCTAGTAATGCACTGCAAAATATACCACATATGACACCTACAGTGAGAGTTTCCCAACTCTTCCTGCAATAAAACTATCAACTCAGTTCCATTTTCTAAAACCAAATTAACACGGAAAAAATGCAAATTATTACTCCTTCCATCCTAGTATAAGGGTCTTATATCCTTTTTGCACGGACATTTATGCGTGCTGATGTGACAGAGCAAGTGAATGACTGGGACCTTTGATTAGGACAGACGGAAAATAGGACCTTATGGAGAGCCGGAGGAGTAGTACCTTTCCCAGATAAAGGCAATGGGGGCTAAGAAAGTTGCAGAGATGCATTGCCTGTAAGTAACAAGAAGCAAATGGCTCATTCCCTCATTCAGAGATTTCTTGAAAAGTACATTGACAATGGCTAAACAGAAATGCACGAGCAGCATCGCCATCGCGGGTTTCCATTCGTCGAGAGAATCGCGTTTAGCCATCCACATTTCGCTAATCTCAGCTAATTAACTCTTAATCAACTCTCTAAACAGCTGGTTAAACTTGATGAGATGTTGAGAGAAGTTGTCTTGCCTTACCAGGTGAAGTTAATTATATAAGGAGTAGATGAAAAATTCCTAAAATCATATGGAATCTTGGAAAAAAATTATATGAGCAATTTAATACTCAGGCTGTCTCATCTCAAATTGCACAGAATCTTTTTTGCGATCACCAAGAAACTTGTCCAGCTGTTAGTATGTTTAACTACGTATAATAATAGCAAACAAAAAGTTACTTTTGAGAATTTACTTGTTACGATGAATTCAACTATATAACATATAATAATATTATTATTTATATATTTATTAAATATGTAATTAAAATTGGATAATGAATAGTAAGTGCAGTTTAATGTGTTACATGGGGAGTACTATTTTCTGAGCATTCGCATAATAGGACATTGTCTCCCTTGAGTTATAATGACCTCATACATTTGTTCCACATTAATTCTTTCTATATGGGTAAGCGATGGAGAGAGTTAGTGTTCAAAATTCTTCCAATTTGAGTAATATTTTAAACATTTGGTTGGGGTATATTTTCAGAGAGGTTCAATCAAGCATAATTTATCACTTCTGTTATGCATGGCATCCAATGCTAACTTTTTGGAAATGGAGATCTTTATTTGCTTGTACATTTTTGCCCTTTGGGAATATAATGTAAGAACTTTGTGTCTAATCTGTTTTTGTTTTAGCAACGTGTTTATTGGAAATCAGTGATTGTAATTTGTGTATTTACTGTTCTTTATACAAATTCTTTTGCTACCTTGACACTCGCTGGAATAGTTTCATGCACCTACCGCCCGAACAAGGATTTATTATAAATGTATCATCATTACTATAGTTTCATAAGTTAGGTATTGTATATACTCACTTTTTTCCCACTTAAATTGTATTCTTACTTTTTTTTATACTATTCTCTATTAAAATTTGATCACATATTTAAATAACTATATAAACAACAATATTATCGTACATGATATTTGTTCAATTTATCGTAACAACTAGTTTTTTAACATCAACTTTTTATTTGTCGTTATTATACGTAGGTAAACATATTAACGATCAAACATGTTTCTTGAAAAGTGTGATAATGATGAGGGTTCTAATTCATATGGGACAGATGAAGTAAATATTATCTTATTCTGTCTTGTATTTTTATTTTATGTCTTTAATTGGTTCTATATAGGCAACAATGGTCACTGTCTACATTAAAAAAAAACTCCTACAATATAATATTAAGATAAAAGTGCTAAAATAATCGTATATTTTGGTTGAAAGTGCAATATAACTCTGCAAAATGATAAATTGTCAAAATAACATTAACTTATTGATGTTTGTGCCAATCTAACTCTGAGCGCCATTGACTTCAATTGTCAACGGGAAGTTTGGCTAGAAAGTAATGAAATGACCATTTTGCCACTGAATTTAAAAAGGGTAAAAGATAAAAATGCCCTCATATATTTCCATTTTCTTCTTTTTTCCTTCTTCTTCTTTTCCATTTACTCCTTCTTTCTTCTTCCCGTCGGCCCTTTTCTTCACACTGTTGCGGGTGAGAGTAAGTCAACCTATACAGTAGAATCGCATCCCGCACTCATTTGTCGTCTTCAGCGGCGCACATCGAAGTTGAAGTTCCGGCCGCAGACGATCGTCCGGACACAAATTTGCGCAAGCAGTGCATTAATTACCCTCTCTTGCTCGTTTGCCATTTTTGTTGATTCAGGATTTGGCGATAGTCAATTTGAATTTAATTTGGAAATTTGGGGAGGTTGATCTTACGAATGTGTGGAGGATTATGGTGTTGGTAGCTGGCGGCATGAGGAGAGGTAGTGGCTGGCGAGTGGCGACGAGAGGTGGTGGTGATGACAATGGTTTAGGGTTTAGGGTGTGTGGAGGATTATGGTGTTGGTGGCTGGCAGCAAGAGGTATTGGTGGCTGGCAGCAAGAGGTGGTGGTGATGGCAACGGTTTATGGCTTAGGGTCTGTGAAGGAATTTGGTGTTGGTGGTTGGCAGGTGGCGACGGGAGGTAGTGGTGATGGCAACAGTTTAGGGTTTAGGGTGTGTGGAAGATTATGGTGTTGGTGGCTGCGGTGGGAGGAGAAGTGGTGGATGACGGGAGGTGGTGGTGATGGTAGTGGTTTAGGGTGGAGATCGCAAATGGTGGCAGGAGGTGCTAGTGGGTGGTTTGTATGATAAAGAGGGGTAAATTAGGGAAAATTCTAACTTAATGGGTGAGGGTATTTTAGACCTTTCAGGTTTGTCAACGGTTTTTGGTTTAGGGTGAGATTGGATATGGTGGCAGCCAGTGGTGGCGATAACGGCAATTTAGGGTGGAGATCGGAGATGATGACTAGCGGTGACGAGGTGGTGGCGGGCGGTGGTGGGGGTGGTTTATATGATAAAGAGGGGTAAAATGGGGGGAAACAATTCTAACTTAATAGGCGGGGGTACTTTACACCATTCAACTTAAGGAGGTACCACGGGAGGTGAGGTGGGACAACGGGGAGGTTTTCCATTGAACTTAGTCTTGACAGGGAGAAAGTAACGGGTATCCTGGAGATGGTCAATTTTCCGAAGGGTTGTAGGTTTTCCAACGACAACGGTTGTGGCAGCCGATGGGTGGTGATGGGAAAAAGAGGGGAAAGGTTTGGGTTTTTTTAATTTCTTTAAAACAAAGTATTTTATATATATATAAGTATTAGTGCACATGTCAACAAAATACATGGTGTGATTTAGCAGTACCACATTTTTTCAAGTGAATTTTTTTGTATGTGTGGGTGAGAGGTCAATAGAAATTTATCAGGTATTGGGTGGAAGAAGCAAATGTCACATCTGATATCACAGACTCACAATAAGTATTTTTAAAAGTTTTTTCGATCATACGACACTTGACAACTTTCTACTGATCCTTAACTTTCACGTGCTAAAATGGCCACATAAAATATTTTCTGGTACCTGCACCATAGCTCTCGAATGCAATTAAGGCTTTACTTTTGACGATAATAAATTGATAGAGGTTGTGCCCAAGAAGGCCATTGGGCCGCAGGTATAGCAACCCGGTTAGGGGAATATTTAATGCTCTAACTTAATAACAGCATCCATGGGTAATTAAGGGCGATAATTAAGGAGTACGCTATTTAGGACATGGAGTATAAATACAAGGTACACATTTACTTATCATTCATTCTGTCGTAATCATATAAAATGCTTGGACTAACTTAAGCATCGGAGTGCTGACCCCTGGAACCCCAGGGATAGTTTGATTGCATGTTAATTTGAGAAGAACCCAAGCCCACAAACTGGTCGGTGGTCGAAGACGCTTCAAGTGGCAACGACTATGGGGACGGCTAAGCTGGATAAAGGGTTTGGAGAGTCTATGTCCACAGTAGTTCGAAGGAGTGAAAGATTGAGGTCAATAGGTACAGGGCTGGATCTCCACCAAGGTTAACATCAGAGAATCCAGAAGGAGGAAACGACGCTTCCATCGAGGACATCGATATGGCTAATACTCAAACGACGGGAGCGAACTTAGTACGGGCGTAGGTCATTGGGGGGGAACAAACCTCAGTGGTGATTGATGCAAACACCCTGGTACCAATACAACATGATGTGTCTGGGCCCTAGAGGACCCTGGAAGTAATGGGAGAGCAAAGACAGGGAAATACCGATTCCCTGCTCGAGAGGGTGGTGGATTCGAGGGATTGAAGGTTTACGGAGGTTTTGGGAGACTCGTATATGGAAGCCTATGCCTAACATAGGTAAGGAAATCAGAATGCAGAGAGGGCAACCCCAAGTCAAGAGGTGGAACGAGCAGCATGGGTCCTGGCTGCGATCGGTTACCAGATCACCCCTCCTCTGAGAGATGATAGAGTCACGATGGGGACAGTACCGCCCTTGCTTTTGGGAATAACTACAGGTTGGGCCTCTTAACCCCAACCCCCAATAGCCTATCCTTAATATAGATATGTTGGAAAGCCACCACAGGCTAGGCCCCAGCCTTCCATTCCTAGTTATTCCTAAGGTCCTGTGTATGCGCTACCTCCACTAGCCCCATCTGCTCCTACCCTCGACCTGGTTGGTCCAGGAGCGGCATATGGAATGATGATTTCTTCTGGCACGTAAGGATATGGGAGTATGGGAATTAGCCAGGGGCTGTACAATCCTTATGTTCAACTGCTACCACCACCAGCATACCCAAACCTCAGGCCGCACTGGATGAACCCAGGATATGGAGGAACCCAACCTCTCTATATGCCACAGTTGGGTGTTTTGAACCTGCCAGTGGGTCAGCACGAACCCCTCTCGGATGCAAGTGATCGTTAATAAAGGAATTGGATTGGTTGATCGGCCCCTTGGGCCAGGCAGCGGGGTCTTCTTTCAGCTCGGTGATCACAA
Organism: Rubia yunnanensis; assembly: GCA_037428765.1. Lineage (NCBI taxonomy): Eukaryota > Viridiplantae > Streptophyta > Magnoliopsida > Gentianales > Rubiaceae > Rubia > Rubia yunnanensis. The sequence goes on along the minus strand of CM075071.1, from coordinate 60,491,742 downwards.
GGTTTCAATGGTCGATAGAAGTGAAACCCCCGGAACGACTTCCTACATATAGTGGTGAAACTGACCCTTGAGAGTTCATACAGACATACCTTGGCTTCATGAGTTCGAGGAACTTTGATGAGAAATTGACATGCAAGCTCATAGGAAGCTACTTGTGGGGAAAGACACGTGAAGTTGCCAAGGGGCTTGCTCCAATCGTATCGGGACTTTAGCGGAGCATTGTTGAGCCAGTACGCGCAGAAGAAGAAGTTTACCAAAACTTTGTTAGAACTCTACCAGACGAAGCAAAAGCTAGGGGAAGCACAGAAACCTTCTATCACCGATATGTGGATGAAAGTTTGGGGTGATAGAAATGGCAGAGATGAGGTAATCCAAGGGTACCTGTTGGGGATGCATGACCTGGAACTATACAAGAAGCTGAGTACTAATACTCCTAAGACACTGCAAAAACTTCAGGAATTCGTGGAGCAATATTCGAGAGTAGAGGAGGCAACTAGGAGGAAAAGAAATAGCCTTGCAGAGAAAGCAGGAAGAAATGTAGACCATAGAGGGAAGAGACCGGTCGAACCTATAAGGACATCATTCGAGACGTATAATCCACTACCCCCAATGCTCGGAGGAAGAACACATGCACAGATTTTAAGCATACATAGAGGTTTGTTTCAGACACCTCTACCCTTGTAGAGTTCGCGAAATTCAAATGCAGCCCAGAGAGCAACGAATCATTACTATGATCATCACATGGATTACGGTCATGACACTAATGATTGCATGCAGTTAAGGATGGAGATTAATAGGTGTGAGCGGGAAGGGCAGTTTCGAGGACAAGGACACAGGAACCAGGCTACCCTATCGAGGCCCTGAATGAATCAATGGCAGCCTTAAAGAAGAAACAATCAAAACAATGGAGGTGTAGGAGATAAAAAGCCTTGAGAACAAGTGGTTCAAGACAGGGGGCAGGAAGGAAGGCATGATAGACCCCAGGAACAACAGGGGGGAAATCAGGAAAACCAAAATGGAGAAAACCCACCCATCCAAAGGGTAATTAACGTTATCAATGGAAAGGTTGGAGAGAGATCCTCGAACGCTGTTTTAAAGGCTGAAGCTAGAAGGGTCCGCACGGAAGAGCCCAGTTATAAGAGGTTTCAGCCGGATGAGACCATCACTCTCTCGAAAGGTGATGTTGTGTCGGACCAAATGCCCCATGCAAACCCTATGGTAATTTCAGCTATTATTGGAACACCATTGATCGGAAGGGTGTTCGTTGATGATGGAAGCGGGATAGAAGTGATGTTTGCTGAGTGTTTTGACCAATTAGACATCGGGCATGAGAACTTGAAAAAATCCACTTCCCTTTTATTGGGATTCATGGGAAACCAGATATTTCCCATTGGAGAAATAACATTTCCTATTCGAGTGGTGGATGGCAACAAGGGATTGACTATCAAGTGTAATTTCGCTGTTATGGATGCATCTTCCCCTTATAATGTGATCTTAGGAAGGCTATAGATGTTCCAGGCTCTGGCAGTTTGGTCACCATACCACCTGGTGATGAAGTTCCCAACTGAAAAGGGGTGGAATCCATTCGAGGGGATCAGACTGTGGCCCAAAAATGTAACCTAGCGGCAGTACGATAGGCAAGGAAACAGAGAGATTTAACGGTAGTATATGCAGAAGCGGGACTAGCTAATACAATACAAATGCCCATTCGGGATAAAGGGTCAGTAGCTGTTGGGAAACTGATTCCTGAAGATGTGAAGAGAGGATTGCAAGACTTTTTAGAAAGGTATGGAGATGTGTTCTAATGGGATACATGTGACCTAACGGGGGTCCATTCGAGTATTGCATAGGTTAAACATCAACCCTTCGATTAAGCCAATGAAGCAGAAGAGAAGAGTGTTCGCTCCCGAACAAGTTGAGGCAATTAAAGAGGAGGTGGAAAAATTATTGAAGGTAGATGTCATCGAGGAGGTATTTTATCCCGATTGGATTATGGTTCCAAAGCAAGATGGAGCATAGAGGATGTGTATAGATTTTACGGATCTAAATAAATGTTGCCCCAAATATAGTTACCCATTGCCACCAATCCATAAGTTGGTGGAAGCTATCAATGGATACCAAATTTTGGCATTCTTCGACGCACATGGGGGGTATCACCAAATTTTCATGGCAAAGGAAAATAGGGAAAAGACGTGGTTCATCACAGATGTGGGCACGTACTGCTATAAGAAGATGCCCTTTGGGTTGAAGAATGCTAAGGCTACTTATCAGAGGTTGGTCGATAGACTGTTCAGGGAACATATAGGGAAAAACATGGAGATGCATGTGGATGACATGGTGGTCAAAAGAAAGAGTTATGAATATTTTTTAAAATACTTGGAAGAAACGTTCGGTAAGCTTCGGGAAGCTAATTTGAAGTTGAACCCATCTAAGTGTGCCATTGGTGTAGGAGTAGGGAATTTTCTCTGATTCATGGTCTCAGGGAGGGGATTGATGTAAACCCGGAAAAGGTCGAAGCTCTGCGGACAATGAAAACCTCAATATCGATAAAGGATGTGCAGAAGCTTATAGGATCTTTGCCAGCATTAAGCAGATTCTTATCAAATGGGGCAGAGAATCACTTGTCTTTCTTTGATGTTCTTCGAAGGGCAAAGAAATTCGAGTGGAATGGTAAGTGCCAAGAGGCATTCGAGCAGTTGAAAGAGCATTTGAGGACATTTCCTACTTTGATGAAACCAGATAAGGACGAGATGTTGCACTTATATATTTCTGCATCACCGCTAACAATTAGCACAACTTTGGTTAAAGAAAAAGAAAAGGTTCACCACCTGATCTACTTCGTTAGCTGTGCCTTGCAGGGACCGGAGACAAGGTATATGGTTCTCGAAAGGTTGATTCTAGCTCTCGTGCATGCAGCCCGAAGGTTGAGACCCTACTTCCAGGAACATAAGATAGTGGTGCTCACGAACAACCCAGTTCATCAGATCATGCTAAAGCTAGAGATTTCTGAAGAATGATGAAGTGGGTGGTAGAGTTGGGAGAACATGATATCTAATATCATCCTCGAGTTGCGATTAAGGGGCAGGCACTGGCAGATTTTAGTGGGAACTACATGACCCCTTGAAGTGTGTTTGGAGCCCATCCAGAATGAAGACATAAGGCAAAGAAACATGTGGAAGTTGTATGTGGATGGTTCGTCACATTTAGGGGGAAGTGGAGCGGGTGTCCTACTTACTAGCCCTGAGGACAGGGATTATCCTTATGCATTGAACTTTGCATTTAAAGCAACTAACGATGAAGTTGAATATGAAGCATTGATCACTGGATTGCGCCTCGCGAAGGACCTGCAAGTGGAGGAACTAGAGGTTTTCAGTGATTCTCAAATTGTGATTTAATAGGTGAATGAAGAATACGAGACCAGAGAGCGTAATCTGCAGAGATACCTCGAGGTAGTAAAGAACTTGTTAAAAATTTTCAAATTTTATACATTGACGCAGGTTCCGAGGGAAAGAAATAATAAAGCGGACACTCTAAGTAAGCTCGCTTCTTCGAATGTGGGAACCCAATCCCAGCAGCAACTCCTCATGGAAACTTTGAGCAAGCGAAGTTTTGAAGAGCCTGTAGTGATGGCGGTTGAAGTGGCAGACTCCTGGATGACACCGTAGCATATCTTCGAGAGAGAGTCCTTCCAGAAACTTAAGTGGATACCAGAAAAATAAGGTTGAAAGCTCCAATGTATGTGTTGCAATAGGAATGGTTATATATAAGAAGCCATTTGCAGCTATTACTTCAATGTGTTGACTCTCACTAGGAGGATTACCTTGTAGGGAGGCTCACGAAGGGGTATGTGGCAGACATCAGGAAGCTAGATCTGTGGTGAGGAGGCTCATTCAAGCAGTATTCTACTGGCCGACAATGTTCGAGGATGAGAGCTGGTATATTCAGGCTTTCCATCAGTGTCAGAGACGTGCACCTATAAAAACATGTTCTGCAGGAAGAAATGAGAAGTATCTATAGTTCGTGGTCATTTGACAAATGGGGAATCAATTTGGTGGGCCCTTTTCCGGAAGCGCCAAGCAAATTCAGATATCTAATAGTTGCTGTTGATTATTGAGAGGCTGAGCCATTGACAAATATAAGGGGGGAAATGGTCATCTCCTTTTGCTGGAAGAACATTGTGTGCTGTTTTAGAATCCCAAGGACAATTATTACAGACAATTATTACAGACAATGAATATCTGTTTTCCCAGGATCCCTTCAAGAAATGGTGCAAGGAGTATAAGATCAAGTGGAAGGTGATATCTGTTTACCACCCCCAAGCCAATGGGCAAGTGGAAGTGACCAACAGAACAATAGTAAACGGAATACGAGCATGCCTCAAGGGGGCAGAAGGTAACTGGATATGGGAATTACCAAATGTGTTGTGGGTATATCGGACAGCTGAGTCTTTCGCTGCTGGAGAAACACCTTATAGTCTGGTATATGGTTAAGAAGTAGTACTTCCTACGGAAATAGGAGTTCTTAGCCCAAGGATAATGGCTACTGCAGATGAGATGATGAATTAGCAAAACAGATGTCTGGATCTGGATATGATGGAGGAAAAGAGAGAGCTAGTTTCTCTACATAAGACAAAGGTCAGGGAACGGGTTAGAATATATCACAATAGAAGGGTAAAGAAGGTGTTCTTCAACCCGGGAAACTTGGTAATGAGGAAAAATGAGAAAAGCATAAAGGAACCCGAGGGGAAGTTAGCTGTGAATTGGGAATAACCTTATAAAGTCATTGAATCGCATCCGGGAGGAAGTTTTGTTCTCGAACAGATGAACGGGATTCGAGTATCAAGAAGGTGGAACATTAGCAACTTGAGAAACTACTACCAGCTATAATGATCAAGTGGTTTGCTCTAAAGCGGCACTCTAGTTAGTATTTGAGTGGGTTGCTTTAAAGCGGCGCTCTAGATGATGTTTCCAGCTATGGCTGATGTTCGAGTGGTTTGCTTTAAAGCGGAACTCTAGTTTGTATTTGAGTGGGTGGCTTCAAAGCGGCGCTCTAGATATGTTTGAGTGGTTTGCTCTAAATTGGCACTCTAGTTTGTATTCGAGCGGGTGACTTTAAAGCGGCACTCTAGATATGTTTGAGTGGTTTGTTCTAAAGCGGCACTCTAGTTGGTATTTGAGTGGGTTGCTTTAAATCGGCGCTCTAGATAAGTTTGAGTGGTTGGCTCTAAAGCGGCACTCTGGTTGATGTTCGAGTGGTTAGATCTAAAGCCGCACTCTGGTTGATGTTCGAGTGGTTAGCTCTAAAGTGGCACTCTAGATGATGTTCGAGTGGTTGGCTCTAAAGTGGCACTCTAGATTATGTTCGAGTGGTTGGCTCTAAAGCGGCATTCTTGACTATGTTCGAGTGGTTGTCTCTAAAGCGGCACTCTAGATGATGTTCGAGTGATTGGCTCTAAAGCGGCACTCGAAAGCCAAATTGTATTCTTGAAATGATAAGCTAGTAGGCGACATTGAAAGGATGTAGGTGGAAACACCGAACCTGGGTAAAATGCTTGTCTCCAAATTGCTTAATTTCTATTTAACAACATGCACATGGCGCCCCTGTTCGAGGGGTAAAATATCAGAGATGGAAAGAATATTAATTATTCATTCAAATTTCAACAAATACTAAGGATAAAATATTTACACTAACAATTATCCATCTACATATATTCGTTCACTGGGAGGAAATCTCATTTGAAACAATTCTTCAGTGGACTTATGCTTTCCTAGCTTATTCACATTTGCCTCTATTTCTTCGAGTTCTTCCAACTTTATACCAGCCTCCCTTCGGATATCCTTCATTTGCTCCTCTACAGGATATTCTGAGGGAGTGACGGCAACGGTCCTACACTGTTTCTCCGTGGAAGGTTCGAATGGGGCCTTTGAGGGCGACCCAGTGCTTTTGCAGTGTTTTGATGAAGACCCTTGGTTAGTTCTGCTATAAGGGACAAGGTTTCGTTCAACATCTTTCACGGCAGACTTCTGTGACCAAGGGGCATAGCAAAAACTCGAAGGGGTAAATCCATTTACCTCCAGTTCCGCTAGCCAATCGAGAATAAGGTCAAAAGCCTTCTTCTGCCGTGGAGTCCCATTCTCATGAATGTTGACCTCTTTCATCCAGTATGGAGCATCTTTTAATAGAAACTTTGGAAGATGATCGTTGCTGATTAAGTATTAGGAAGGAATTCCATGAGCAAGCATGTGGGCACGAAGGCTTACTTCGTGTGCGTCGATTTTTTCTTCATACTCAGCAAAACGCTGCTCCATTTTTGTAGCTTGTACCTTCCAAGCCTCGATCTCCCTGGTGAGTTTTGCATTTTCTGATAAAAGGGATTCCACCAAAGAGCTATCTTCAACTGGGGGGATCTCTCGAGGGGGTTGAGGGGCTAAAGGGGGTTTTCTTGCCAAATGGGGGTCTCGTTAGCTGCCATCTTCCAGGCGAGTAAGTCCTCTTCCAGGCTAGCCACTCTACGTCGAGCTAACAGATGCTGTTTGACAATTAATTCCCTCTGGGCTACCAGTCTGCGATATTTGCCCAAGCAGCCGATTAGGCGCCCTTCCACTACTGAAAGCCTGGTTGCAGCAGCAAGGCAAGACTTCAGAGAACTAAACTTCAAATAAATTTCCACATCATTTCTTATAGTTCTTTATCAATGGACTTGCGACCCTTGACCACTTCTAAAGGATAGGTACTATTAAATTCCTTGCTAAGGAAATCCTCTACAAACCCCTTGAATGTAGGATGATCTTTAGATTGCCACAGCTTCATCTCAGCCTCGAGGTTGTGGAGCTTGTCCTTCAAGGAGTCTTTCTCTTGGTTGCATTTAGAAAGATCTCGAAGGGAAATCAATAACTGTTTATTTGTCTCATTCAGTTCTTTCTTGACACTCGAAAGCTCCTCGCAAGCGCCTTCTAGCACCGTTTTCAACAAATTATACTACGAAAAGAAAACAAAGGTAAAATCAATAAGTCGCAGCAAAAAGAAAAAAAATGTATTTTCATTGATTCTAAAAAAATAGGGTTACAATTGAGAGGCCCTAAGTAAAAAAAGAAAACAAAGAAGAGGAAAATTTTACAATCAGAGACCAACCCTAGAATTATCCTTATTTAATGTGGAAGCAATCATTTCTTCCACCTGATTGACGGGGGAATCTTTCCCAGGAGAGGCACATGTAACCTCTGGAAAGGAGATCATTAGAATCCCCTCGACACTAAAGAACTCTCCTTTGGCCTTGATGAAATCTAATAGGGCAAAGCGAAGGCCGTCATTTTTTATAACCTCATCCCATTTTGCGTCCATGGTGGCTTCGAGCTCTGGATTAACCAGTTCGTCCACATGTTTGGCCAAATCTTCAGAAAAAGAGGCGGACACTTGTGGCTTTAAAAATTCCTCGGCTAATTCGCTGCAGCCGATCTCCTTGGCCACCCTTAGAATATCCAGGAAAAATTCAGCAAGCTCCGGGCTATTCAATAGCTTGTGTTTGAAGGCCTCGAGCATTCGCACCTGCGTGGCCGGATCTTCTACAGCTTGAACCTTCTCTTCTGCAGTTTGAACCCTCTTAGTGAGGGTATCCCTATCTAGCAATCATTAACGCCTCTCGGTATCACGCCTTGCTTCTTATTGTCCCAAAGCATTTGCTTTTCTTGAAGATCCCCCTCGGCATCTTCAAGCGCCCTGTCCTTCTCCTCGAGCATTTTGTCTTTCCCTTCGAGGACCTGCTGGTGACCTTCGAGAGATTCCTTTAGTCGTAAAATCTTAGCATCTTTTTTGTTGAGCTCCTCACGAAGGTTATCCTCGCCAGCAGAGCCAAGGGAATAGAGGGTTTCTATTCTCACGGTGGCCTCGTGATATATTTTAGATGCCTGATCAAGCAATTCAGCTCAAATTGGCGTTAACAAAAAAAGGAAGAGAGAAAAAAGAATGGAAAATAACCTCAAGATTAGAGTCAATCTTTGAAAGGTGATGCTCGAACCCAAATGTGGGTATCGCATCATTCGAAGGGGGTAGTGATTGTTGTTGAACATCTTCACCGCCATGTGTTCCCATAAGCGGCTTTAGTGAGGATGAGCTGATAGTCTTATTGTTCGCCATTGTCTTCTGGCAAACATTTCGTGTGTGAGGTCATTGCTCAGCATCACCTGTTGAGATAGGCCTCTCGAAGCCTGCTGTAGGAGGGGAGACCTGATTCGAGAGGGGAGACATCGGAGTTTGGGGAATGGAAGCCTGATTCGAGGAATCAATGATCCTCTCAGAGCGAGCCTGACCCTGCTTTGAGGGCTTCTGCTTCTTTAAGCCCTTAGCGAACCCACTGAAAATGGAAAAAGAATGAGAGCTAGTCAATAGTAATGAACATAATAACATAACAAATAAGAGAAGTAGATTTCTATTAAGACACCTTCGGAAGACATGAATGCCTAGGGTCATTAACAATAACCTCGAGGGGAGGGCCATTTTTGGGGCCCTCACGTTCTCTTTGCCTTTTCTTGTATCTTTTTTAAGTGTGTTATACACATATTCTTCGTAGATTCTGGGCGGGAACACAAAGCCGACATTCTGGGGGTTAGGGTTGTTGAAGAGGTTGTAGTCGAGGGAGATGGATAACAGTTTTTGTTGGTCCCTCTCGAGGGTATCTGGGAAGATGTATTCCCCAGGTTTGGGAGATTCAACTTGCATGGCCAAATTCCACAGAGGGACTCGATACCTCCTGCTATCTAATGAGATGCATTTTTTCCAGCTTTTCCAATCACCCAAATTGTCAGGAACGCCAAAAACTTTACGATGTACTTCTCAACGGGAAAACGTGACGATCATATCGGTTGACCACCCACTATAGGACACGAAGTATAGTGAGTGAAGTAGCTTATAACTAGGTTTAATACCGAATTCGTCACATCTGGTCAAGAACATCATGACGATCACCAGAACGTTGGGGTGGACTTGCGCAGGGCTCACCTGAAATTGCCTAAGGAGTTTGGAAAAAAGGGGCAGAAAGGAAAATGTGAGCCCTTAACGAATGTGTCGGAGAAAGATAGATGATCTTCCTCCGGGAAGGTTATGGGGGGAGTCACCTTCTCGAAAGGGTTGAAAATTGGCATCTGGAGCTACTCGTTGGCCAGGAGGGATCGAGTCCAAAATTTTGGAAATAGCGATTCCCGCTGCTGGAACTGGGGCTCCCTCCCTGAGTTCTTTAGCCTTGATCTTTGGCGAGCCCCTTTTTTCTTCTCTTGAAAGGGATCGGCCAGAGAAGATTCCCAAGTTCTACTCGAGGGTGCTTCCCCCCCCCCCTTCGAGGATTGCCTTCTCCCTCAAAGGAAGTGCTTCTTCCTCCTCCCTTATGGCTTCGAGCTCTGGATTTGGGGGAGGATAAAAACCAATTTTGCCGCTCGTGGGGGACCTCCTTATGTAAAGCTTTCCCATACCCAGCGGCCAACTTTCGACAACTTCTTGAAAAGGCATATCATTTATGGGAAAGATCCCCTCTTCCCCAGGACTTGTAGATATGCCCTCTCCATCATTAAAGTCACGTTGGAGTTCTTCGGAGGGGGTACATTCCGAGTCGTTAATGTTTCTCTCCGGCATACTAACCCCTGACTCTCCCACCCTGATTTCACCGGAAAGTTTCTTGGAGGCGGAACCCTCATCAGAGCGGGCCATGATGGAAAGGGGGAAACGAGAAGATTAGAAAGAGAATAGTGATGAAAGAACTTGCTGATTCCTGGAAAAAGTGATGGAGGTTGGATCGCTCGTGAGAGAAATATAGAAAAAAAATCTTGTAAGAAGACGTCTGCAAACGAGAAAATTAAATAAGGAAGCACGGATGAGGGGTAAATATGGGGGCTGAAGTAATAGGTAATTATTTAGGCATTGGAAATACAAAAAGTTATAGAAAGACGTGATCGCCTCTTCCTCTTCTAACGGCGCAATGTTTAGGGGCAGTGGCACGCGCAATTGTAAAGCACGCGCGCACCCTTTCGAAATCTTAAACAACGAAGTTGATTTGAAAATCAGGTTCTCGTCCTCGAAGGCAGGTTCATTTCAACCCTTCCAAGTTCTCGAATTGTCCCATGCATTTGAGACCTTGAAGACCTTCGTGACGTTCCAGCTTTCTAAGGTCGAGAACCTGCTTTTCTGGGGACTCTTGATAGAGGTTAGGCCCAAGAAGGCCATTGGGCCGCAGGTATGGCAGCTCAGTTAGGGGAATATTTAATACTCTAACTTAATTATCGCATTCGTGGGCAATTAAGGGCGATAATTAAGGAGTATATTATTTAAGAGATGGGGTATAAATACAAGGTACACATTTACTTATCATTCATTATGTCTTAATCATATAAAATGCTTGGACTAACTTAAGCATCAGAGTGCTGACCCCTGGAACCCCAGGGATAGTTTGATTGCAGGTTAATTTGAGAAAAACCCAAGCCCACGAACCGGTCGGTGGGCGAAGAAGCATCATAAATCACATTATAACTCTCTCTGATCTTCTAATATTGACTCTCTTTTCTTTTAGGGAAGGTTTTTTTTTACTTCTTTTCATATTTGACAAATCCTAAATTATATCATCCAACCATTTTACTTTTTGAACATTAAATGCAATCCTCACAATTTGATACTGTGTATCAAAATCTGTGTTGTCATTATTGTTAATAATGTGTATAAAAAATTGTGTTGTCATTGTGAAAATTAAAAAGTCTAGAAGAATTAACCCTATGGGCTATTGTTGGCCAAGTAGCAATTCTGGCCACCTTTTTAACCATGTGAATGCGACATTAGTTTGATAACATACACGAAAAGTGGTTTAGGAGAGAAAATAGAAAATGATTTGACAATGTGGTGTTTAATTTAATCGAGTCATTACTATTCATTGCAATCATATTTTTTATATAAAACGTGACATAAAAAGTTCATGATAAGTTTAACTTTACCATAGATTCATATATATTTTGTTTAGACTGTTTAGTTTTTCAAAATAGAACATCAATCTATTTCAGATATTATAAATATGCTCAACAACCATTAAAATAGTGATTGTAATAATTAATATTGACATATTATCTAACATGATAAATTAAAATATTTTTTAAAAAAAAGTGCATTCGTACCACCAAGTTTTTGTGTTTGTGCAAATATGCCCCTTGATTTTTCAAAAGTGCACTTATGTCCCTGATCTTATCTGAAAATTTTATCAACCTTTATCTTGGTCGGATTGAACTGAAATGACTTTTTTTACCCTAAAAATTAAAAAACTGAAAAATCTGAAATTGTGTAATTACGTTGGGGCCATTGAAGAGGGGACAGTCGCAATTTTCTCTTTCTTTTTTCCTTCTCAAACTTTTCGATACAGATCGAAGTTGTTCGCTAGAGAACCAGCGGCGGCTATAAGAGGGGTTGGAACGGGAAGGGGAAGAGTTGAAGACAGCGATGGCGATTGGGCTGGAGGGTCGACATTTAAGCGCGACGGGGCTGAGCTTGGGAGGGAAGGGTGTGACGATGAGGCTGAGGAGGAAGGGTTTTGCAAGCAGCAGGGCTTGGCTGGGATGGAGGTGGGTTGTCGGTTGGGATTGGTCGTACGGAGCGTTGAGGTGGTGTGCGAGTTTAAAACCAGAGCTAACTGGCGGGTGGCATCGATTCGAGTGACGCGTGAGACCGGCGGGTGGTGAAGGAGAAGGCTGCGACAGAGCATTGAGGTGGCATTCAATGGCGTCGATTCGGAGGCCTCGACGTCTATTAAGGTGGTAGGAGGCGGTGGGTTCTAAGTTAGGGATTATGGTGTCGATTGAGGTGGCGGTTGTGGTGGTGGGTGTAATGTCAAGGCGAGTGTGGTGTTAGGGCGTACCCTAGCCAAAAGTTGATGAGGCTGTTTTGAGGGTTGTAGGGGATATGGCTGAATTTTTGGCTGGCGAGGGGGTGTTTTTCGACAGGGTGGAGGTGTCGAAGTAGTTGGCTTAGTGGTGAGGGGGTGTTTTCTGGAGAGGCGATGGCAGAGTAACAGAGCGGCTAGAATTTTAGGGAGGGTATTTTGGACTTTTCAAATTGGTCAATGCCAAAAAAGTCAAGGTCAACACCAAAAAAAACATTGGTGGTACGACTTTCTGAATAAGGGCAAATCCAGGGTCATAAGTGCACTTTCAAGAAAACAGTGGTATATATGCACAAACAAAAGAACTGGGGGTATGAATGCATTTTACCCATATTTAAATTATATGTCACTGAAACTAATAGAGAAAGACTCATATGTGACTGTCTCACTATAACTTACTGTGAGACAAGGTACAAAGTAAATTTTAGAAATTTAATAAGGAATAGAAACAATTTACTTGTAGGAAAAGTTATAAATTGTAGTTACCTTATAGAATTAGTTTTCTTATAGAATTAGTTTTATTTTAGGTTAGATTATAGATGGTAATTTCCCTATAGAATCATAATTCTATCCCTATAACTTGTAATCTTCAAGATTGATAAGGTGTGTTATTGATGTGATATTAATGCACCATAATAAAGACGTTTATATTTTATCATGGTATTAGAGTTTTTTTTTCCTTCAAATTACATAAAGTAGTTCATTTCATCCCTATCTTTAAGCAATTGTATTTATACCTTTCATCTCACCATAATATTAGGTGAGACAATCTCACGCAAGTCATTGTAAAATTAATTTTCTTATTACAAATTTGAGATTTTATAAAACAGTATTACCTCATAAAATATGTTAGGGTGAATGACTTGTGAGGCCCTTGAACTTCCTCTATCATTCACATTTAACCCTTTATCTTTTTTTGAACACTTTTAGCTCCTCAATTAACAAAACTGCCAAATTGTGGTCCTTCTGTCCAGTCAAAATGTTAACTTCAGTCAGAAGGGTCAATTTTAAGGGCAGATTTATAATTTCACATTTTTCCCTTTTCTTTCCTCAATTTTCATTTTCCTTTTTCCTTTTTTTTTTCTTTTTCCGCCTTCCATTTTCTTTAGTTCAGTTTCCCTTTCCTTTCCCCTCCCCCTTTTCATCTCCCCGCGGAGACCAAGGGGCCGCCGTTGTGCCGGAGCAGTTCATCAGGAGTACTTATTCCCGCCCTCTGTAGCTCCAATTCATCAGGAAGTCGGTCTCTTGATGGCACAATTTTGGTTCATGGCTGTGTACAGGGACGGATTCTTTGGTTAAAGCCGAAACTAGAACTGGCAAGACTGCAGCATTTTTGGTATGCTACCAGTCCCTTTATTTCTGATGAACTGCTCTGGTACGACGCCGGCCCCTTGGTCACCCCGGCGCAGCAGATCACCACCCTCTCCACAAAATCCGGGAACTGCGCCGCCTTGCTGTAGGACACGAAGCCGTCGTAGCTTATCCCGACGACGCGCACTCCGGCCACTTGGGGACCCAGCAATGGATTACGGTGCAGTCGCCGGGGTCGGTGACGGTTGACCGGAGGCTGAAACACTTGGGCATTGCTAGTTAATTACTCACTGTTTTGTTTTTTTAGGGGTTTTGGTAATATACTTGCATCTGTGTGTGTGGTGGTAATTGGCTGTGGAGATTGGAGAGGACATAATCAATCATGGACAGTTATTGTTGCTCATTTATTAATTGTGTTCTATTGCTAGAGGGGGCGGGAATAAGTCGTCCACGGACTTATGAACAGCTCAGCACGACGACGCCCCTTGGTCTCATCAGGGAGATTAAAAGGGGGAGGGGAAAGGGTTTCAGAAAAAGGAAAGTGGAAAGGAAAGGAAAGGAAATTGAAATAAAGAAAATGGAAGAAGGAAAAAGATAATGACAAAGTCCGGGGAACGATCATTTTTCCATAAGTTTATAAAAAAATGAGGTTTAAGTAGAATAATAAAAAGGTAAAATATTTTAATTGCAATATTTATAGTTTAACCTGGAAATTTTATGTTCATTTCTTCATTTATAGTTTAAGCATTGGTCTTTCCATAAAAGATAAAAGAAAAAAAAAGGAAAAAGAGAAAGGAAAAAAGGAAAAAGAGAAAGGAAAATGAAAATGAAAAATGAGGAAAGAAAAGGGGAAAATGTGAAATTACAAATTTGCCCTTAAAATTGATATTTTTTACTAAAGTTAACATTTTAACTGGACGGAAGGGTCAAAACATAAAAATTTTGTTAGTTGAGGTGCTAAAATTGTCAAAAAAAATAATATAAGGAGGTAAAGTGAACAATGAAGGGAGTTTAATGCCCACATCGTTCGCCCAATATATTAACATACTATTAGTAAAAAATCATGTAAACTGCTTAATAGAAAAGGCACACATGATACATTAATCGATCATGTTACAGTAATTGAGATTTTGCAATATTAATTTGCAATACCATAAACACATGAATTTATATATTTAATTTGTGAGTAGGTCACCTCACAGACGACTTGTTCCTAATCTTATGGATATGCCACTTAATTTTTACCTTATACACTGCATTTATTATATTACATTAGTGGTGACTAGCTTATTAAAGGTGACAACAGAAGGTGATTTTCCTTAAAAAAACCCAGAACCGCATTATTTCACCTGTTCCGAACTCGGAACATTCAGTCGGAACGGGCAAAAATGTTTCAAAGGCAGTTTTTATTCAATTAAAGGTGGGTTTTTGATACTCACCTTTAGTTAGGGCTAAGTAAAGGCGATTGAACATAAAACCTCTTTTAATCGACCCTAATTAAAGGCGGTTGCACCTAACCGCCTTTGATGGGGGCCTGTTCTGAGTTTGGAAACAGGGAATGATTGACTTCCGAGTCCGGAACCACATGTTTGTACCAATAGTGGCGACTATAGCTCTTTCGAGTTCATAAGGTCAATTCGGATCTACCTTCCGAACTCGGAATAATTATTTCCGATTTAATATTATTTTTAATGTGGGTTCCGGACTCGGAACCCACTCTGTATAATAAAAAAATGCGGCTATTTCTTCAATTGTTCACAAACAATCAAATTTGAATGGTTTTCTCCCCATCACAGTCCATTGAAGAGGATTGCATTAATTGGAGAATTTAAGTTGTCTAAAATTGTATAGTACATAATTATTATTTGTTTTACATGTATATATATATATATATATATATATATATATATAATAAATGAAATATTGAATTAGGGTTTGTAGGTTGGTTTTACTATAATTTAAGGTTATGATTATTGTTGTGAGAATGATAAAGTGTTGCATTTTAATTAACTTATAGGATAATGGAACAGGATGAACTCATTGGTAATGATCTTAGAAAATCACTCGATTGCATGTTATTGATTGAAACATTTCTTATGGTAGCGTTTGATTATGCTTCTAAAAATGGTGTTGTGTGAGCCATATGTCCGTGTAAAGACTGTAGAAACGGTGTGTATTTAGTGAGAAAGAAGTTGCAGGGACATATAATAATGAAGGGGTTTCAAACTTCGTACATTCGTTGGGTATGGCATGGGGAAGTTGGGGAATCATCGCGAACGATTGATTTGATTGACACGAATATGGAAGATGGATTAGATGGAAATGCAAAATTTTGACGAAATGGTTGAGGATATTGCAAGAGAGTTCCATGGTAAACCCGAGGCATTACAAGGTTTAATTGATGACAAAATACACCATTGTACATTGGTTCAAACATTCTGTACTTAGTGCGACTTTGAGGATAGTGAATTTGAAGGCCAAATTTGGGTGGACCGATAAATCGATGACGAAAACTCTATAATTTTTTAGGGAATTGCTCCTAGAAGGTAACATGATGTCAGATAGGTTGTACGCCGCGAAAAAGTTCTTTGCCCAATGGGATTGGAATTGAAAAAATACATGCTTGCCATAATAATTGTAAGTTGTACAGGGGGGAAGAAGATGAAAGTCTAGAAACATGTCGGGTATGTGGTGAGTCTCTGTACAAATGGAAGAGGAGATACATTGTGGTGGGTGCAGAATTGTTAACTAAAATAAAGAAAAAAACATCGGCAAAAGTGATGTGGTATATCTCAATCGTTCCCAGATTGCAGAAATTGTTTCCTTGTAAGGAAGATGCAAAATTGTTGTGATGGCACGCGGAGAGGGATCAATCGGTGGATGATGTGATTAGACATACATCATATGGTTAGCAATGGAAAAAAAATTGATGCTTTTTACCCTGAGTTTGGAAAAGAACCCCAACATTTGAGGTTTGGCCTATGTACCGATGGAATAAATCCATTTGGTAATATAAGTAGTACATACAGTTCTTGGCATGTTATGTTGGTTGTCTACAAT
Source organism: Rubia yunnanensis (assembly GCA_037428765.1). NCBI lineage: Eukaryota > Viridiplantae > Streptophyta > Magnoliopsida > Gentianales > Rubiaceae > Rubia > Rubia yunnanensis. The sequence continues at coordinate 60,475,469 of CM075071.1, read as the reverse complement.
CTTCTGTCATGGTTGACAATGAAACGTAAGTATGTGTTGTTATTGGTGACGATTTTCGGTTCTAAGTAACCAGATAATGACATAGATGTGCATCTTGCTCCTCTTGTTAAAGATTTGTTAATGTTATTTAAGAACTGTGTGTGGACATATGGCGGAAGTGTTGAAGATTACTTTACATTGAATGCGATGTTATTTTGTACTACCAATGATTTTTCCACCTATGGTAATTTGTCTGGTTACTCAGTGAAATGCCACTTTTCATGCTCCATGTGTGACAAGGACACCGATCACCACCAATTGAAGTATGGTTGTAAAATTGTATATCAAGGTCATCGTAGGTTTCTTCCAGCAGATCATCCATGGTGTTTGGCAAAAAATCAGTTCAATAGGGAAGTAGAGGCTAGAAAAGCTCCGGTTGTACGAACATACACGCAAATATATGAAATAGTGAAGAATTTGATGAATGACTTCGGGAAGAAGAAACGTAAAGTGCCAGTGGATAGGAGTTGGAAGAAATGCTCCATTTTCTTCAGATTTCCTTATTGGGAGCATTTGGATGTTAGACATTGTCTATATGTTATGCATATTGAGAAGAATGTGTGTCATTCTTTAGTCAGGGCCTTTTTTAATACATCGGGGAAAATGAATATGGAATTAAGGATTTGTTAGATTTGGTTGAGATGGGAATTAAGAAGAACCTAGGCCATGTGAGTTCCGGTGATAGTTGTTTCATGCCCCCTGCTTGCTATTCTATTTCTCAAACGGAGAAAAAAATCTTTCTGTGAGATCCTTAGAAGTGTTAAGGTCACGGCCACCTACTCTTCAAACATCAGTACTTGTGTGTCAATTGAAGAGTTGAAGATGGTTGGGTTAAAGTCTCATGGCAATCTAATGCAGGAATTGAATGTCATTGCGATTCAATTGTCCTTGCCATCCCATGTAAGAATATACATTACAAATATTTTTTTGTTTTTCAAGTTCATTTGTAGCAAAAACATAAATGTGTCAAAGTTGGACCGTTTGCAGTCAATGATTGTTGAAGTTTTGTGCCAGATGGAAATGTATTTTCTACTATCATTGTTTGACATTACAGTCCACTTGTGTGTTCATCTAGTCTGCTAGATAGAGCTTTGTGGTCATGTCTTTTTTAGGTGGATGTACTTGTTTGAAAGGTACATGAAAATATTAAAACATTCTGTGAAGAATCGGTACAGGCCCGATGCAAGTATTATACGGAGGTATGTGGTAGAAGAGGTCATCGAGTTTTGTACCGATTATTTGAAGGAGGTTGATTTGGTTGGGGTTCTAACATATAGACATGAGGGACGGTTGGAAGGTCATGGGTTCAGGTAGGGGAAACCGTTAAGCCCCAGCGTGGAATATTTGAGTACCACCCATCTTTATGTTCTTCGCAATCATGAAGATGTTGTCCAATACATGGAGATTCACATTGATGTCATTAGAGTCGCGAACCCCGATTTTAATGAAGACCATGTCCTGCAATTACATAGTGGTACTTTTTCGTCATGGTTACGTGAACACGTAGCCGTTGGTGACCATCCTATGATAGTGAAATGGTTGGCTCGTAGACCACTTGGTATTGTTCTATCTTATGGAGGATATGATGTCAATGGTTTTATGTTTGCAACAAAATCAGTGGATGATAAGGGCGTGTCTCATAACAGTGGAGTCTCTCTAATCTCTGGAGCTTTGCATATTGGTAATGGAAGTGATAATAATCCAATGTACGCTAATCAGTGTTATTTTGGCACAATTTTGGATGTTTGGGAGCCTGAATATGTCATTATGCGAGTTGCTGTTTTTAAATGTCAGTGGGTAGATTTCAACAATGGACAATGTACTGAGGATTTCGATTTCACACTTGTTAACAGGAGTCTGATCGGTTGGCGGGAAGATCCTTTCATCTTAGCCTCCTAAGCGTACCAGGTTTTCTATACGAGGGACCCTTTTGATCCTGGGGGGAGATTGTGGTAGAAGGGAAACGAGCATTTGTAGAAGATTATGAAGTCGGGGAAATTGTTGGTTTTGGTCAAAATTCCACCGGTGTTGCTATCGGTGATACTAGCTTGCTTGAGGAGGATGATATGAGCTTCAACAGTTTCATGGGTAGCGATCATGATGAGGGAATTCGGGTTGATGTCTATGAAAAGGTCACACGTTAAAGGATGGTGTCCTAGAATGTTCTGAAGAAAAGAAAACATAAGAAGTAGCTTCATTGATTGTAGTTGTGTTTGTGTTGAAATTAAATGAATTCCTAAACATTTGAACCCCTTAAAAGAAATGGTTTGAATTGTATCTAACATGCTAATCAAAATATGAATCCATAGTTAAAAAAACAAAAATCAACATCCAAATTACAAGTTAAAAATAGACAACAATCCTTAATTCAAAAAGAGTTCAACAACCAAATAAGAGCAAGAAATGAAGCTAGAATTATGGAATTTGCAACTCCAAGTCATCCTCTAGACTGCCCGTGGATGTGGATCAGTCAAGACGAGGTTTGCAAGTTGCTGCGAGGTGGCGTTCCTAGGCTCTTTGTCTTTTCTCCATCTTCAAAATTGCCCCCTTCATCATGGCTAACTCCTTGCGAACCCATTTATAGCAATCTATTATACATTTGAGGTGGGCCTTCTTAGAATCTACAATAGTTAAACATACTAATATTAAAATGCATCCATACAATGTACATAAGTCAAATATTAAAAGATAATTTCATGGCCCTTGTTCAACTCTCGGCCTCTTTCTCGGCTCCCCTCCGTGCTTGGGCTTATCGCACCAGTTACCATCAACTAGTATCCACCCCTTATTTTCGAAGTAAGTTTCATAAAAAAAATTTGGATTATCTTCACATGCAACTTCAAACCCTTCAACCTTCTTCAATAACAAGGTGATCAAACTCCCATATGGAAGACTCTTCACCACCCTTGTCGAAGTGGCAACATGAAGCATGTGCTTATAGATCGCTGCCCAGGGGTTGATCTAGCTACCCTCTATTATCAAATAGAACATCATCAAGCAAGCATAGTTGGGCTCAATGACATGTCCGGAGGATTGAACTAAAGATCTTGAAATTATTTCATAAACAATACAATCGTCGTTTGACGAATATGAAAGATAAAAATTCTTGGGATTCCCCAAATCCACCGCATTCCATTGGAAATATCTAACACTAAGTTGGATAGGGTCTACGTAAAGGGGATTAATACGTAGTATCCATTTCCCCCTAAGATAACAATCATCGAACGGACCCTCGGGGTGTTCCAAGTAAACGCTCTCTGGGTTCCTATACGGGCACTCTAGGGTTTCATTCAAAATCCATTGATCAAGCGCAATATCAATACCCTCTACCCTAGTGGAGTAAATCTCATTCGTGTAGATTACTATAGAATGTACAAACAAGTTCAAAATGCTAGGTTTCGGTGCAAGCAAGGAATTTCTCAACATATTGGTCCCTAAATTTTTCTAAGGGATCCGCTAAACCTATTCTCATAACCTCATTGAAGTCAATGGCATAACAATCAATCAATTTTCCTGTAGAACGTAATAGTTCATACTTTTGAGCACCATATGAAACAAACTTGACATTGTCATACCCGGGATTGTTTTCGGTCGATCTAGGATGACTGATGCGTTAGGAACCTCCCCTTACCATTAAACAATCAAAGTGACCTTAGGTGATGAGTGGTTGAAGGCAATAGTGTCTCCGAGGTTGGAATGGGGTGGAGGTTTTTTGCAAATCGACAAAATGAGGGTTTTGATTCATTTTTGGGTTTTTTTAAATACAGAGTATGTTCCGTGTCTGGAACTTAATCGGACCCTTGTAACAAAGAGCGGATTACACTTTCCTTGGAAAGTGTAATTCGCTCTTTATTACAAGGGGCCGATCAAGTTCTGGATTTGGAACCTTATTTTTTTGTCCAAAAAAGCTATGTTTTTTTAAAAAACTAGAGAAGGGCCGAAAATAGGGGACGAGCTTGGAACCTTATTTTCCAAACTCAGAAAATCAAATTATTGATCGTCGGCTCACATGTGTGCCCGCCCGTGGGCAACACATTCAAACAAACCCACTCATAAATTAGGCATTGCTCAACCGTGAAAACCCTAATGCTATAACTATCTTTCAGGCTCGTCGTAGCTCCCCTTCACTGAAGTATTTCCTTGCCATTTCTAAGGGGTTTAATGGGGGGGTGTAATCAGTTACCAATGGCCAAATTTGTTGGTGATAGCTTTCTAGGGGACCTTGGGGATCGGTTATAGTTATCAGTTTCTCAGGGGAGGTATAACTCGATCCTAGACCTCCGTTGATTGTAAACTTGTTAACCGTTATGATTTTCTCATTCACCTTCTTACTATCCCTATCGCTAAAGCTCTGACCTAAATTGGCATATAATTGAATCACCTCGTCATGGTAAACATTTTCTTCTAAGCACAACAAATTCTCAAGGTGTTGAACTTTGAATCTATCTAACAAATAGCGTAAACTCAATTCCTCAATAGATTATGCCCTAATAACCTTGGAATTTATTACTTTACACTTTAAAAATTCAACATAACTATCCTCCACCTTTTTGGAGAAAAATTATTCCGACACCCCAATCTCGAATATCGGTTGATGGCTACGGTCACTCGCTTCCCCGGTACTTTTCTTAGTGTTCCTAGGCATCTACATTGTTGCGGGTTTGATGAATTTATGTTGAATGCAAGGGTAAGGGTTTAGGGAGAGCTCAATTTGGGTTCCTTGATTGAAAAACGATTGAACCCTCTAATTTGGTTTTTTTTACTAATACAGGTTCCGAGTTTGGAACCTGTTCGGAGGGTTTTGATGAAGGGAAAAATGGCTTTCGAGTTCGAAAGCCCTTTCTGATGCAAAAAAAAAAGCATTGAAGGCGGTTTTTCAAAAGGGTATTAAATACCCTTTTGTAACCCGCCATTTTCCCCCATTTCTGACCACACCAAAACCTCTCCATCCTTTCATCTCCATTTCTTCCATCTCTTCATCTCCATTTCTCTTCATCTTCAAATCAAAGGTATGTGGTCATGATTAATACACCTACTTTCCCCCTCATTTTTGTAAGTTTTCACTACATTTTCTCCATATTTATAGGTAGTGAGCTTATTTACTACTCTACTTGTAGGTTGGCAATCTTTGAGCAAGATGAAGCTCTCATTTGTATGATGTAAAGGTTGGTGCTTCTAAACCATAGATTTCTTCAATGGGAGAGATGTTTTGTTTTTCCATTGTTGAGTTTCTTTAGGGCTAATGTTCATAATGCTAGTTTAATCTTCTATATAAAGTAAATTCCTAATAAATGTGATATAGGTAGCACTAGGAGTTATGACATTTTGTGTTTTATATAGTGAGGGTTGTTTGTTGAACTAGTGAGAAATTTAGGGATTAGAAATTCACTAAGTTTCATGAAGTTAGTTTCGTAAATTGTTGAGGAATTTGTTAATGTAGGGGTTAACAATGTCTAAGAAGTGGATTAGTGATGATCCATCACATTCAAGGAATTCCCAACCCTCGTAATTGGGATTTAGTGGAGATGATGATGATGTGTATGGGGAGAGAGGAATAACCAAAACTCATTGTAGAGCACTAGAACTTAGGAAGGCTAGGAAAGAGTTGATTACATTGGTTTTCAAAAAGTTGGCAAATTGTTTGTCCAAAGAACGAGCAAAGTGGTCTAGTTGGGCCCCGAAGATAGGAAAAACAAGGGTCGACATCAAGTACGATAGTTGGCATGAGGTGCCAAAAGACTATAAGGAGACCATATGGATGGAATGCAAGGTACCCTTAATGGCCATTATGTTCTTTGCATCTCTTATTAAACAAATTAACTTTCCCCTTATTTTAACTTCCATCGTTCTAAACCTTCTTAGAGACCTTTCAAAATTGATTGCCCGGATATGGCAATTCTAAGAAAGAAGGCAACGACCATGATGTGTAAGAGTTGGCGGGAACACAAATGTACTTTGTATAGGGACTAGAACTTAGGAAGGCTAGGAAAGAGTTGAATACATTGGTTTTCAAAAAGTTGGCAAATTGTTTGTCCAAAGAACGAGCAAAGTGGTCTAGTTGGGCCCCGAAGATAGGAAAAACAAGGGTCGACATCAAGTACGATAGTTGGCATGAGGTGCCAAAAGACTATAAGGACACCATATGGATGGAATGCAAGGTACCCTTAATGGCCATTATGTTCTTTGCATCTCTTATTAAACAAATTAACTTTCCCCTTATTTTAACTTCCATCGTTCTAAACCTTCTTAGAGACCTTTCAAAATTGATTGCCCGGATATGGCAATTCTAAGAAAGAAGGCAACGACCATGATGTGTAAGAGTTGGTGGGAACACACATGTACTTTGTATAGGGACTACATTTTTTCTTTGGAGAAAGGTGATCGGTCGTGGATAACGGACACACACATTCAACCGGAGATTTGGGAGATCCACACGAGAAGTGCTTTGGAGAATGACTCTAACGTTAGTAATCAAAATTTTAATTTACAAAGTATTTTGAATAAGGTGTGTTTAGTGTTGACATGTCTTTAACATAGGGTACGCAGAAAGAAAACAACGCTTAGCCGGTTTGAAACTAGTCTCTCATCGTTTGTGCCGTGGGGGGTATGGAATGACGGTAATTCAATTAGTGGAAGAACGTATTGAAAAAGATGTTCAAATTGCAATTGAGGCCGGGATGACCGAAGAAGAGGCATGGGAAAGTGTAATGCCAATGGATGTGGATGGGATTGATCAATGTGATTTATTTCTCAAAGGGCGATCAAACAAGGAGGGTATGTACGAGAAGGAGAAGGAAAAACAAATTGCGGATTGAGTGGTAAACTTTCACTTCCTTTGTTTTTTCCTTCTCTACCATATTTCCCGTTTACATTAGCTAATCAATTTCAATAAATATAATGGTTACAATAATTAGAGAATGACGAATTGGAGGGTAAATTCATACCCACGTTTAAGAAAGACATACTTATTGAGGCTACAAAAAAAACCTAACTGCGTGGGGCGTGTTAGGGGAGTGAGAGGGTTCGTGACCCAAAGAGAGGCATTTGGGATAACTCAGTTTTATAGACGTGCACAACCATCACGGATCCACACTTTGCAAAAACAAGCCCTTCAACAAGAGAAACTGATAGAGCAACAAGACATTCTCATTCGGAAGTTGATCCAACACACGGCCCTTGCTATTCCCGATAACTCAAATGATATGACCCAATTAGCAATTGGATACCGCCATCAAGAGGATCACACCATTCTCCCAAGGATATTGAGGTAAATCAAAAGGAAATCATTCAAACTCTTAATGACGAGGCCAACAAACTCGACAAAGCTATCCTCACAAGTGATAAAAAGGTACACAATTAACTTTTTCAAATCGTTCATACCAATTTTGTTGAAATGGTTAAAAAATTCATGTGTTTGAATTATACATTGATGGAGACATAGATGGTAAACCACTCCATGTAGCCGATGAAGTCTTGCATGAGTTAATGAGATATCATCACACAGTTCCAATTTTGGAAGGTTTCTCAAGAGTTTCTCTGGACAAGGTGCTGGTGAAGAGCGCTCTATTGCCAATTTCGGCCGACGAATACAAAAATATCGGGATCGCACTTGGAATGTTTCTTTTGTGGCTGCATCGACTTATTTATGCCGATCCTATAAAGGATTGGTATTTGAAAGTCACACGTCCAACAACACCTGAAGTGGTCCAAGCTACATCAAAATCGGTCCACAAAACACCCAAACTGGTCCAAACAACATCAGACAATACTAGACAACTGGTTCCAAGAGGACAAGGCCCGAAAAACTCACCTCACTTTGTAATAGTGCTAAACAATTTGCTTCAACCACATGCACAAAACTCGATTTACTCATTTTTGGGTAACCATTGCGTATTTGGTGTGAAACGAGATATCATCGCGCTATGGCGTGATTTCGAGGACTTATGGAAATGTGAGCAAGTTAATCAGACGCTAATGTCCATATATGTTTTGAAAGTAACATCTATTTATATATACATTTATTTCTTGTTCACAATTTATTAATGTCACATTGTTTACAACTAATGTGAAAATTTTCCTTATATTCAAGGTACTTGTATTTTATGTACAATCAAAAGAAGGTGTGGGTCATATACATGTGTTCGGCGATGACTCAAGAAATTGGATGTACAGAACAAGAGAGAATCGACTACATTTGCAAAAATCTTGGGATGAAGGATAAGAAATTGGTCATCGCGCCCAACATTGAAATGTTATGTTAACAATCAAAATTATGTTTACAAACATCATTTAGGATATTTTATTAACATTGTTTTAATTTTTTTGATTAGAGATTATTGGCGATTGATCATGATTGTTCCAGAAAAGAAACTGGTGTATTGGATGGACCCATTGCACTTCCAACCATCGGAAGCATTCGTTAAGATTTTGGAGTCCGATATGAAGGACACTTGTGAAGTTGATGGAATGAAATTTGAGGTGGTGGAAATCAAGGTATAAATTAGTAAAATTTATTTTCTTTGTCCAAAGTGATTTATTTAGGTGTTTCTATACGTTACAAGTTTAATTTGGTTTTAACTCAGTATAAGAAATAAGCACAAACATGGGAATGCGGCTATTACGTAATGTTGTACGCATTACAGTGCATTAAAGGCGTAGATGTTGATTTTCTTGGAATTGACAAGGTAATTATACATTAGGTTCTCCTAAAAATAATAGTTGATCTAATGTCCAATTCATCTTTGCTAATATCTTGAAACTCTTAGGTTCCTCCGAAGGCAGCGAGGCCCTATTCAAAAGAAGAAATAAAAAACACAAGGAACTGTTTGGCAAGGCATCTCATTTAACAACCGCTCCCACTCTCTTGGAAACCCCAACTTAGTATAGTAACACAATTTAGATACATTAGTATATAGTTATAGTCCGGAATAGAATTGTGTTCATTTCTATTCCTATCTATAGAACATTGCTTAGTTAGCATTTTCTATAGATTTTTGTGACCAAGTAGAATATATTCATGTATTACGTTACAATCTGTCTTCTAATGAGACCTATTTCGATTTGGGGATATGAATGAAAATATAAATTTCAAATTTGGAGTTGTGTTGGATTCCAAGTTTGTAATGGAATTCGCCCATTTTATATTTTTGTTACCGAACATGCTTCTGAACTCAGAAGCAAATTTCAAACTGATTAAACTGATTAAATAAATGTATGGTCGTACTTCATTGATCGTCAGACAGAGCAGGACCAAAATCAGATCGTGTAGGTAAGCCAGAGGAGGCGGCCACTGCAAACCCTTGCAGCGACGTCACTACGCTGGCAAAAAGAGCCATAAAAAATGACAAATGGTAAACAAACAAATAAAAAGGATATAAACTTTAATTGTTTGCAAATAACTCTGCAAACAAATTGTTTGCAAGGCTGCCGCAAAAAACAGCTCAGGCGCGTAAGTGGAGACAATGGCACGTGAAGACACGCGCACTGTGGGAAGAGCGCATCTGACACAACCGCACGTAGTTACACGTGCTGGAGGGAAGGCGCGCGCATGAATCTCACGCGCGCCTCTTGTCGGAGTAGCGTCGTCGATGTGGAAACCAGACGACGCCTCTTGGCGGAGCAGCGGCGTCGTTGATTGGCAATCTGGTGTCGAAGGAACCAAGCGGCGACGGCACTCTGTCGATCTGGTGTCGAAGCAACTCAGCGGTGGCGGCGGTGGAGATTGCTAGTTCCTGTGGCGGCGTGGTAACCAAGTGGCGGTGGAGATTGTACGGTTCAGGCCGACAGACGGAGGTGGAGCGGGAGCAGAACCGGTGGTGGAATAAGAACGGCAGTGTGGTGGTGAGTAGGACCGGCGGTGGCTGAAGAAGAAGATCTATTTTTTAAGGGTAAAAGAAAGGTAGTCCGTATCGGCAGCGCGTGGAAGTCATGCACGGACGACGGTGGAAAATTTAGGACAGTATTTAAGGTTTCGGGATTTTTGGCTCTGATACCATGTTGAAAATAAGGATAATAATTGTGTCTGTATTCATGAATTCAGGATACATTATATAGTAGTACATGATACCTATACAAGCTAGGAAAAGGTAACAGAATACAATTACATCTATAATTATGGTAAGAATACAAATCCAATTCCATTTCCTTAACATACACACTTCCCAATTTAGAAAACATTCAACATAACTAAAGAATTCTTCACCCTTTTCAATATTTACTCTCTAGCTCTAAGAAATAAAAATAAACTCCCCTAACTTTATACCCTACCACTGATCCCCTATGTAAAGTTAAGTGGTTTTCATTGATTATTTAATTGGTAATTTGTGAACTAATTTGGAAATGAAAAACGTTTCATGTTGGAACATACAGATAGCAGCCATTGCCGCCTAAAAGGATTTTACGGAAGAACAGAATATTACGATTATGTTGATTTATGAAAGTCTAAATATTCTGCAATATATTTGGCGCTGGTAGAAGAATATTAGGTTTATGAAAAATCTCTATAAATATGGAATTTAATTCATGGAATATATGGGATATGCGGAGAAAAGAAAAAACTCTTTATTTATGAGATTTGGATATGCTTCAAAAGCATATAAGGAATAGGAATATTATGGAGATAATTATGGAGAGTTCCGATCTGCTCATGGACCTTGAAAGGGGACATCACAGCTGCATAAGACTCACAAACTTATTTACAAAAACCTGCACACAGATTTTCTATCTTTCCAAGAGTCTTGCGAGAGCCAGCATTTATATGTTTCAACATACGCGATCTGTCGTTCAAATTTCAGAATCGCATCGAGAGGAGGAGATCCAGCATCGATGAGTTTTGAGGCCAAGGGGAGTTTGATCAAGGCAGATCGGTAGCTGGGGGAGCTAGCAGAATTCACATGTTTAATTAGTAAAGATAAGTATTTTATATGGTGTACTATGTACTGTATCTTTCTGATTAGTGGATTCATTCTGAACTGGTCCAGACCTCACAGATGTAGGTGGATTTCACCGAACTGCGTAACCAAGTCTTGTGTCTTTATGCTTTACTTTATTGCATACTTGGTTGGATGGGTTATTTGGGAACATAGCAATATTAATTAAGAAAATTCGGTAAAACCAAATTTCATTTGGTATCAGAACTTGATCACTTTTTTCCTTTGGTTGTTTCAAAGAAAGTGTGATCTGGTTTTACCATGGCGATCAAAGAAGGAGCTTCGGTGTCTCGGCCACCTCTGCTGGAAAGCAACAACTATAATTATTGGAAGACACACATGAAAGTCTTCATCAACTCACTGGATGAACTTGCAATGCACTTTGTTGAAAATGAGTGGATTCACCCTACTGAAGATGTTGAAATAAGCTCTAAAGCAAAAGAAGGAGAGCCAAGTCAGAGGGAGTAGAAACTCAAAGATAAATCTACTTGGTCTCTTGATGAACTCAATGCCTCATTGGAAAATTCAAAAACTTTCAATGCTATCTTTATGACAGTTGATGAAAATCAGTTCAAACTCATCTCAACATGCCATCAGGCCAAGAAAGCGTGGGATATTCTACAAACTATTTTTGAAGGAACTAGTCGAGTTCGAGAATCCAAATTACAGATGTTGGCTACAAAGTTGGAGGAACTAAAGATAGAGGAGGATGACCCTATTGCTGAATTCAACTGGAAACTTAGAGACATCTCCAATATGGCGTATCAACTTGGAAAAGTTTACAAAGAGGCAAAATTGGTGAAGAAGACCTTGAGATCACTTCCTAAAAGGTTTGCAATGAAGGTTGCAACAATAGAAGAAGCAAGAGATGAAGCCACCATGAGCTTAGATGAATCAACAGGATTGTTACAGACTTATGAGATGATATTCCAATAGACTAAAAAAATGGTTCAAAAGGAGTTGGCGTTAAGAACATCGTCTTCAAAGGACAATCACGAATCTGACAATGATGATGAATTTGAAAAACTTGCACTTATCACAAAAAAATCTCAAGAATGCTGAAGAAAGTAGTAAATAAAAAATTGCAGGAAATGTTTGGTGGAAATAGACCAATGTCTCAAGAATTTAGAAATAACCAAGGGACACAGATTGAACAAAGAAATCAGCAGTTCCCCAGAAATCAAAGTGGTGAATCAAAACAGCCTGGATGAATTCAATGCAAAGAATGTGAAGGATAGGTCAAATTTAGGTTGAATGCGCAAATACCCGGAAGAAACAGGGAAAATCATATGTCACCTCATGGGGTGAAGATGAAGAAAACAAGAAAGATGAAGAGGAACTTACGAGCAACTGTGTGGCATTTGGAGCAAAAATTCATGGTGAATCAGATGATGGCTGTTCCAACATATCAGAAAAAATTGAAGCCGTATGTTCCAACATAGATTCAGATGATGTGTGTGATGATACTTGTTGTGAGTGGTGATGAAATCTACAGTACATACAAGAAGATGTACGCCATGTGGCTTCAAGTTGTTGATACAAAGTAGTGAAGCAAGAGAAAAACCATCTGGTCGAGATACTAAATGAGTTGCGAGTGTTAGTTGCTGAACTCAGAAAAGAGAATGATGAGTTAAATTTGAAGCTAATTTCAGCAACCAAGAGAGCTGAGATGTCTGAAGCAATTATTACCAAGTTAAACACTGGAAATGTGAAACTTGATGATATTCTGATCATGTGAAAGAGCTTTGGAGATCAACACGAAATTGGGTATGACAAGCCACCTAGGAACACAGTCACGCTCAAGTCAAATATCCAAGAGGTAAAGAGAAAGTTCGGCAAATCTCATCAAAGGAAACCCCTCAAAAATGGCCAGAGATATATTGGTTGTCAAAAACTCTAGTACTTATCTTGTTGCACATACTTCTCTTATAGCACATTCCAGGGATTCGTGGTACTTTGATAGTGGTTGTTCTCCCCACATAATTGGCACTCGGGAATTTCTCACAAATATCACATCATATGATGGTGGTTTTGTTACCTTTGGAGATGGCAAGAAGAGTTGAGTAGTTGGAAAAGGAGAACTGCAAATTGAAGGATTTTCAGTATCTACTAGTGTTTTGTTTGTTGAAGACTTAAAGGCAAATTTACTGAGCATCAGCCAACTGTGTGACGACAATATGACCGTGGAATTTCAAAAGGATAAATGTATAGTGAAACACGGTGAATCCAAATTCCTTTCAGGCATTCGATCATTAGATAGTTGCTATTTGCTGGAGCAGGAAGTGCAGTGTATGAGCTCAAAACAAGATGATGGATTTCTATGGCACAAAAAGCTTTGTCACATAAACTACAAAACCTTGGTGAAAATTGCAAATGCAAAGGCAGTATGAGGTATGCCTACATTGACGAGCAACAATGGAATTGTGCGTGGACCATGTCAACAAGGTAAACAAATTTGATCTCCACACTCTTCAGTTCAGTATATAACTACCTCAAGAAATCTGGAATTACTGCATATGGATTTGATAGATCCAGTCAATACACCTAGTATAGGCGGTAAGAAATATATCTTTGTATGTATTGATGATTTCTCTAGATTTACCTGGGTAGCTTTTCTAAAAGAAAAATATGATAATGTGGAAGTGTTTTGAAGTCTTGTGATAAAATTACAGGCAGAAAAGGGAATTCCAGTTGGGAAGATTGGTAGAATTTGCAGTGATTATGGCAGGACATTTGAAAACTCTCAATTCAGCGACTTCTGTGATGAACTTGGAATTCAACACAAGTTCTCTACACCAATCACTCCTCAACAGAACGGCATTGTGGAAAGAAAGAACAAGACTCGTCAGGAGATGGCTCGAGTCATGTTAGCCGAAAAAGAAATTCACAAAAAATGGTGGGTAGAAACCATTAATAAAACTTGTTGTACAATCAATCGAGTGTATCTACGTCCATTCACAAGAAAAAAATCCCACGAGATTTGGAAGGAGGAAGTCAAATGTCTCATACTTTCATTTGTTTGGAACCAAGTGCTACATTCTTAGAAATAGAGAGCAATTGGCAAAATTTGATAATCATAGTGATATTGGGATTTTTCTTGGTTATTCTGTGAACAATTGGGCTTATCGTGTTTACAATCTTCAGAAAAATGCCCTCATGGAATCTATAAATTTCATTGTGGATGATTCTGATGAAGAACAAGTATCAGGTGATGGAGAAGATGAACAAAAAAAACCATGTTCCAACACAGCATAGTCAACTTGACGAGCTAGCCAGTGTTGGAACATCTAAGCAGACTAACTATCCTGCTGAACCTGAAGATATTGAGTATGTTTGAACATCATCCCTCATTACTCATCGCATGTTCCAAAACAGGTGCAACGAGAACCTATGCCAAGGAGTACTTATTCAATTCTTCGCGTTGATTACAGGAAATTAGTAGGATTACAATGTTTCATCGCTCTCATTGAACCCAAGAACTACAAGGAGGCTTTACTTGACGAATACTGGATTACGGCAATGCAAGAAAAACTTGGTCAGTTCGCACGAAATGATGTATGGTATCTCACTCCTCGTCCTAAAGGTATGAGTGTCATTGGCACAAAGTGGATCTTCAAGAATAAATTAGATGTTGATGAAAAAATCACTCGAAACAAGGCCATATTGGTAGCTCAAGGATATACTCGAATTGAAGAAGTAGATTTTGACGAGACATTCACACCAGTTGCCAGGTTAGAGTCGATTCGTATTCTACTTGCTATTGTTTTCTCTATGAACTTTACTCTATATCAAATAGATGTCAAAAGTGATTTTCCAAATGGTGTGGTAAATGAACAAGTGCATGGTGAACAACCTAAAGGATTTGAGGATCCTCATTACCCTCACCATGTGTTTTGACTTAAGAAGGCGTTGTATAAACTGAAACAAGCACCGAGGGCATGGTATGAACGACTTACTAACTTTCTAATTCAGAAAGGTTATCACTGGGGGGTAGATAGCACATTATTTGTGCTAAAAAAGGCTTCAAAGATTTTGATTGCCCAAATCTATGTTGATGATATTGTGTTTGGTACTACTTCATCATCTATGGTGCATGATTTCGTTACTATGATGCAAATTGAATTTGAAATAAGTATGATTGGAGAACTCACGTACTTTCTAGGGCTGCAAGTTAAGCAAGAAAAGAATGGTCTGTTTATAAAATCAGAGTAAGCATGCCCTGAATTTAGTGAAGAGATTCAAACTAAGCAATTCATGTGCAGTTCGAACACCTATGAGGGTTTCTAATAAACTGGTGAAGGATGAGAAAGGTGTTAGAGTTGGAGTTGATCAGAAATTATACATGGGCATGATTGGGATTCTATTGTACTTGACAGCAAGTAGACCAGATATATGTTTCAGCGTAGGAATATGTGCAAGATTTCAGGTTGACCCAAAGGAATCTCATTTAACTGCAATCAAAAGAATTATTTAATATGTGAGTGGGACTTCTGAGTATGGTGTCTGGTATTCTAAGAATCAAGATTATGGTTTGACTGGGTACAATGACTTTGATTGGGCTGGTAATGTAGATAATCGTAAAAGCACCACATGTGGGTGTTTCTTTATTGACACAAATCTAGTTTCTTGGTATAGTAAGAAACAAAATTCAATCTCTCTTTCTCCTGCGGAAGCTGAATATCTTGCTGCTGGAAGTTGTTGTGCACAACTATTATGGATGAAGCAAATGTTGAATGGCTATGGAATGCATCAAGGGCCTTTGAAGATCTTATATGACAATACAAGTGCTACTGATATTTCTAAAAATCCAGTTCAACACTCTCGAACCAAGCATATTGACATCAAAGATCATTTTATTCGAGATCTTGTTGAAAGGAAAGAAGTAGTGGTCTATGTTCCAAAATCTGAGCAATTTGCAGATATCTTCACAAAACCGTTAGATACTGCCACGTTTTAGCTTCTTAGACAACACTTATGTGTTTGTCAGATTTGAGATATTTATTTATATATCTTTTATTTAGCTGTAAATTTTTTTTGCTTTAGTTTTATGTACAAAAAAAAAGGAAAACACAAAAAATTGAAAGAAGAAAAATGCCACAAAAATAGAAGTTGTGAAGACATGGTATGGTGGGTGTGCAAGGAAGTGTGACATGAGTTGACAAGTGAGAAAAGTAAAATCATTACTTTTCTTGAAAAGGGAAAAAGGCATTATCCGGTAAAAGAGGTAAAAAGGAGGAGAGTTTAATTTTGGTTCAAACTTTGTCTCCATCTCTCCATCTCTCTCTATTTTTTGCCTACACTCCCTTGGCATTTTTGAATTTCTTGCTGCCAAATTTTTGGGATTTCATCTTGGAAAATTCGAGGTGAGTTCAAACACCTTCTCTTCACAAGAAAATCTTTTGCCGAAAAGCCTCTTCAAACCCAAAAATTACCATGGCTGAAAACAATACCCAAGAAAATTCTCACCCTCCAGAGAACAAAAATGGCGAGGATGAACAGAGGGAAGAAGCTATGGATAGGAATCCTATTGATGGCGGTGAACCGAAGGACGAATCCAAGGACAAGGGAAAATCTCCCTACCAAAAGGTAATTGGTCTGGATCCTCCAACCTTTAAGTTGCATGGCATGGAGTTTAAATCAGTGGATGTTTTTTTTGAGTGGGTTGATGCAAAAAGGATCACCGTAGACTTGCCTAAGTTTAAAATTTTGGAAGGAGAAGTCCTTAATGTGAAGGTCAAAGAGTTGTTTACTGGGGATATATGAGATCTTGACTATATTGAGAACTGTAATCATAGGCTGTTGAGGGGCAAATTTGGTGTATAGAATGGGAAGGATAGGTTCCATGTGTATCATCTAATCCTGGCCATAGTAATGTTAGAATTGAGGAGATCAATGATGATGAGGCTGAGGGATTAGAAGTGATTAAATCTACTAATAGGATACCCTTAGGGTTTCATGATGTTGATGCTGCCAGGAGAATTGAAGAACTTAGAAGGCCTTTGATCATTGAGGTTACAGACAGTGAAGGAGAAGAAAGTGTTGGCTATGTTCCAACATAGAGGGCAGAGTCAGAGACTGCTGAAGACATTGAGGTTGATGATGCTGATGTGGGAGGTCAAGACCATTTTTATTTTATGAGAATACGTATGATGATCTAGAATATTTAGAAGGAGGAAAGACATGGGGGTTTGATTTGATGCAGGAGGAGTCGAGCGATGACCAGCATGTTGGAACACATGGTGAAATAGATACTGAGCAGGATGAAGAGGTTGAACATGCTGAGTATGTTCCAATACAGGAGTCAAATCTGAACTACTTCAGTGAAGAGGTTTTGGATGAGTTCTTTCAGACTTCAAGGGCTAAGAAGAAGATGTCTGCTGCTGAGAATTCTCCACCAACCAAGAGATTAAAAAAAGCCCAAGCTGCTTCCAAAAAGAAGGAGAATTTGTTGCCACCTCCTCTTGTAAGTGATGCTTTATCTGATACTTACTTTGATAATAATTGTGAAGAGAAAGGAGAATTTTTTTTATGGAGAGAAAGGTAATTTCTGAAAGGCCAGTGGACCTAGAGGCTTACAGACCTAGTGGATTTACAGATTTCTTTGGAGTTGATTGGGATGAAGAGGGTTGCCACTGTGCAACTTCAGTACAACAAGTAGGTTGCTACTGAGGTTTACTCAAATTTTATGGCTGGAAACTTGGAAGATAACTCCCTGTGGTGTGATAGAGTCTATGCAAGGGGAAATGTGATTGATTTCTGTGCTGCTAGGATGAACAAGATATTAGGGCTGAAAACACCAAATTTTGAAGGTGTCTTTTTTGAGGAGTTGGATGTGACAGATGACAGAATCCTAGAAGTAATTTCTGGTGGATACAAGACTGAGTGGCAAGACATAGGGTATTCACATGCATTCTGCTTGTCATCTAGATTTTTTAGTCTTTATCAGGTAGCAGTGAATTGATGGATGCCATCTTGACAAAGTTGTTGTACTTTGTTGGAACACAGAAACTTGTCAACCTGGGGTTCTTCATTCACCAGAATATTGTTCGGCAGGCTATTGCTCCCAAGGCTAAGCATGCATTGGTTTATCCTTGTTTAATTTCTAAATTAGCTAGGAGTGCAAAGATGAATGGTAAAGCAAATGATGTAATTATTGATTCTGAGCTCCTTTGGCCAAATAATAAAACCTTTGGGATGAGACAAGTGCATGATCTTCCTTAGAATCCAGAGGCTTCCACTTCTGCAGGTACGGAGACAAGGCCAAGTTGGTGGTTCTAAATGTGTGGCTGGGGCCATAACCATCCAAATAGCGGCTCTTGAAGCAGAAAAGATAATGATTGAGGGGGAGAAAGATCTTTTGGAAGCACGGGATACTGCTCATGAACAAGATTAATGGGATTGAACTGACTGTTCCAACAAAGGTTAGGTGCTGAATTCAGGGGGGGTTGATTTTATTGATATTTATGTTTCTTTCTGTGTTTTTGTGTGCCTTTGGTAATTCATGGCCCCGGAAGGAGATATTTTAGAGTATTTTGTATATTATTTTGATTTGATTTAATGATGTAATCTGAATCATTTTGTCCTGGACTTTCTGTGTTTTTGTGTGCCTTCGTTGAGGATTTGTTAATGTTATTTAAGAACGGTGTGTGGACATATGACGGGAGTGTTGAAGATTACTTTACATTGAATGATATGTTATTTTGTACTACCAATGATTTTTCCACCTATGGTAATTTGTCTGGTTACTCAGTGAAATGCCACTTTTCATCCTCCATGTGTGACAAGGACACTGATCACCACTAATTGAAGTATGGTTGTAAAATTGTATATCAAGGTCATCGTAGGTTTCTTCCAGCAGATCATCCATGGTGTTTGGCAAAAAATTGGTTAAATAGGGAAGTAGAGGCTATAAAAGCTCCGGTTGTACGAACATACACGTAAATATTTGAAATAGTGAAGAATTTGCCGAATGACTTTGGGAAGAAGAAACGTAAAGTGCCAGTGGATAGGAGTTGGAAGAAATGCTCTATTTTCTTCACCTTGCCTTATTGGGAGCATTTGGATGTTAGACATTGTCTAGATGTTAGACATTGTCTAGATGTTGTGCATATTGAGAAGAATGTGTGTCATTCTTTAGTCGGGACCTTTTTTAATGCCTCGGGAAAACGAATATGGAATTAAGGATTTGTTAGATTTGGTTGAGATGGGAATTAAGAAGAACCTAGGCCCTGTGAATTCCGGTAATAGTTGTTTCATGCCCCCTGCTTGCTATTCTATTTCTCAAATGGAGAAAAAAATCTTTCTGGGAGACCCTTAGAAGTGTTAAGGTCACGGCCTCCTACTCTTTAAACATCAGTACTTGTGTGTCAATTGAAGAGTTGAAGCTGGTTGGGTTAAAGTCTCATGGCAATCTAATGCAGGAATTGAATGTCATTGCGATTCAATTGTCCTTGCCATCCCATGTAAGAATATGCATTACAAAGATTTGTTTGTTTTTCAAGTTCATTTGTAGCAAAAACATAAATGTGTCAAAGTTGGACCGTTTGCAATCAATGATTGTTGAAGTTTTGTGCCAGATGGAAATGTATTTTCTACTATCATTCTTTGACATTACGGTCCACTTGTGTGTTCATCTAGTCTGCTAGATAAAGCTTTGTGGTCATGTCTTTTTTAGGTGGATATACCTGTTTGAAAGGTACATAAAAATATTAAAACATTCTGTGAAGAATCGGTACATGCCCGATGCAAGTATTATACGGAGGTATGTGGTAGAAGAGGTCATCGAGTTTTGTACCGATTATTTGAAGGAGGTTGATTTGGTTGGGGTTCTAACACATAGACATGAGGGACGGTTGGAAGGTCATGGGTTCAGGTAGGGGAAACCGTTAAGCCCCAGCGTGGAATATTTGAGTACCACCCATCTTTATGTTCTTCGCAATCATGAAGATGTTGTCCAATACATGGAGATTCACATTGATGTCATTAGAGTCGCGAACCCTGATTTTAATGAAGACCATGTCCTGCAATTACATAGTGGTACTTTTTCGTCATGGTTGCGTGAACACGTAGCCGTTGGAGACCATCCTATGAAATGGTTGGCTCGTAGAACACTTGGTATTGTTCTATCTTATGGAGGATATGATGTCAATGGTTTTACGTTTGCAACAAAATCAGTGGATGATAAGGGCGTGTCTCATAACAGTGGAGTCTCTCTAGTTTCTGGAGCTTTGCATATTGGTAATGGAAGTGATAATAATCCAATGTACGCTAATCAGTGTTATTTTGGAACAATTTTGGATGTTTGGGAGCCTGAATATGTCATTATGCGAGTTGCTGTTTTTAAATATCAGTGGTTAGATTTCAATAATGGACAATGTACTGAGGATTTCGATTTCACAATTGTTAACAGGAGTCTGATCGGTTGGCAGAAAGATCCTTTCATCTTAGCTACCTAAGCGCACCAGGTTTTCTATACGAGGGACCCTTCTGATCCTAGGGGGGAGATTGTGGTAGAAGAGAAACGAGCATTTGTAGAAGATTATGAAGTCGGGGAAATTGTTGGTTTTGGTCAAAATTCCACCGGTGTTGCTATCGGTGATGCTAGCTTGCTTGAGGAGGACGATATGAGCTTCAATATTTTCATGGGATGTAGCGATCATGATGAGGGAATTCGGGTTGATGTCTATGAAAAGGTCACACGTTGATGTCCTAGAATGTTCTGAAGTAAAGAAAAGATAAGAAGTAGCTTCATTGATTGTAGTTGTGTTTTTGTTGAAATTAAATGAATTCCTAAACATTTGAACCCCTTAAAAGAAATGGTTTGAATTGTATCTAACATGCTAATCAAAATATGAATCCATAGTTAAAAAAACAAAAATCAACATCCAAATTACAAGTTAAAAATAGACAACAATCCTTAATTCAAAAAGAGTTCAACAATCAAATAAGAGCATGAAATGAAGCTAGAATTATGGAATTTGCAACTCCAAGTCATCCTCTAGACTGCCCCGTGGATCAGTCAAGACGAGGTTTGTACATTTCTGCGAGGTGGCGTTCCTAGGCTCTTTGTCTTTTCTCCATCTTCAAAATTGCCCCCTTCATCATGGCGAACTCCTTGCGAACCCATTTATAGCAATCTATTATACCTTTGAGGTAGGCCTTCTCAGAATCTACAAAATTTAAACATACTAATATTAATATGCATCCATACAATGTACATAAGTCAAATATTAAAAGATAATTTCATGGCCCTTGTTCAACTCTCGGCCTCTTTCTCGGCTCCCCTCCTTGCTTGGGCTTATCGCACCAGTTACCATCAACCAATATCCACCCCTTATTTTTTAAGTAAGTTTATAAAAAAACTTTTTTTGATTATCTTCACATGCAACTTCAAACCCTTCAACCTTCTTCAATAACAAGGTGATCAAACTCCCATATGGAAGACTCTTCACTACCCTTGTCGAAGTGGCAACATGAAGCATGTGCTTATAGATTGCTGCCCCGGGGTTGATCTAACTGCCCTCTATTATCAAATAGAACATCATGAAGCAAGCATAGTTGGGCTCGGTGACATGTCCGGAGGATGGAACTAAAGATCTTGAAATTATTTCATAAACAATACAATCGTCGTTTGACGAATATGGAAGATAAAAAGTCTTGGGCTTCCCCAAATCCACCGCATTCCATTGGAAATATCTAACACTAAGTTGGATAGGGACTATGTAAAGGGGATCAACACGTAGTGGCCATTTCCCCTAAGATAACAATCATCGAACGGACCCTCGGGGTGTTCCAGGTAAACGCTCTCTGGGTTCCTATACGGGCACTCTAGGGTTTCATTCAAAATCCATTAATCAAGTGCAATATCAATACCCTCTACCCTAGTGGAGTAAGCCTCATTCGTGTAGATTACTATAGAATTGACAAACAAGTTCAAAATGCGAGGTTTCGGTGCAAGCAAGGAATTTCTCAACATATTGGTCCCTACATTTTTCTAAGGGATCCGCTAAACCTATTCTCATAACCTCATTGAAGTCAATGGCATAACAATCAATCAATTTGCCTGTAGAACGTAATAGTTCATACTTTTGAGCACCATGTGAAACAAACTTGACATTGTCATACCCGGGATTGTTTTCGGTCGATCTAGCGCGACTGATGCGTTATGAACCTCCCCTTACCATTAAACAATCAAAGTGACCTTAGGTGTTGAGTGGTTGAAGGCAATAGTGTCTCCGAGGTTGGAATGGGGTGGAGGTTTTTTTGCAAATCGACAAAATGAGGGCTTTGATTCATTTTTGGGTTTTTTTAAATACAGAGTATGTTCTATGTCCAGAACTTAATCGGCCCCAACCTATCAAGTTCTGGACTTGGAACCTTATTTTTTTGTCCAAAAAAGCTATGTTTTTTTTTAAAAACTAGAGAAGGGCCGAAAATAGGGGATGAGCTTAGAACCTAATTTTCCGAACTCAGAACCCAATTCGGCCCCAACAGTCAATTAGATCCAAACTTCTTCCGAAATCTTAACCAATGGGAGACCTTTTTTTAAAGCTAAGAATCAATTCCGAACTCGGATTTGATTCAGCACTACTTAGACATTTTTACAATCAATCAGTTTACCTGGTTTTTAAAATAAATTTCACCCACGTAATTAGCTAAAATATGTTCTAAAATATACCAACACATTTGGGATTCTAGAATTTTAAGAAAACTAATAATAAATATACTCCCAACACATGATAAAAAGGAAATTCAAGAGTTGTTTCCCACACATGAAAAATAATAATGTTTTGTTCTCTCATGCTCCCTAACCCACACATAAATCCAACACAGAAATCCAACACATATTTTGTTCTCCCCTTCTCCCTAACCAAATAGAACATTTTATCAACGTCTTCATCGAGATTCCCTTCCTCTTGGTTTGTATCCTCATCCGCCTCATCCCCGCTCTCCAAAAAAAATTGGCTCAAAGGCAGGTGACTCTTCATCCTTGCTTAGCACAAGAGTGATTCCCTGGGATTCCATGAAACGTTGCTGTTGCGCATCTACTCTATCCAACATTTTGTGAGTTTTATCCATGTCGCCACGAATGCAACTCAAGTACTAGGCAATTAAGCTATTCCAACCACATTTTGTTAACCTATTAACACAACCAAATTACAAACACATTCTTAAAAAATCACAACATGTAATATCAAAATTTTGTAATATTAAAAATTAAAAACTTACGAGAAGATGAACCCTTGGCTCTATCAACATCCTCATCCCTAACCTTTTTTGCGTTCTTCGCGGATTGACTCGGAATCACGCGTTGCTCCCATCTACTATCAAATTCGAGATGCAAGTTCTTATGTTGGAACCATGACTTATCAAAGTATTCCAATCTTTGAGGACAATCTTGGGTTACGCCTTTGGCTTTCGTATCATGCTCGTAATTAATTGACCGTAGGGTAGATCCTTATTTGCTTTCGCCGCCTTGAGCATGCTCATAAGTATGGTATACTCTGGGTTTATCTTCACACCCTCCATCACGTAGTAGAAGAGAATCAAATTATTGATCATCGGCTCACATGTGTGCCCGCCTGTGGGCAACACATTCAGACAAACCCACTCATAAATTAGGCGTTGCTCAACCGTGAAAACCCTAATGTTATAACTATCTGTAGGGCTCGCCGTAGCTCCCCTTCACTGAAGTATTTACTAGCCATTTCTAAGGGGTTTAATGGGGGTGTAGTCAGTGACCAATGGCCAAATTTATTGGTGATAGATTTCTAGGGGACCTTGGGGATCGGTTATAGTTATCAGTTTCTTGAGGGAGGTATAACTCGATCCTAGAGCTTCGTTGATTGTAAACTTTTTAACCGTTATGATTTTCTCATTCACCTTCTTACTATCCCTATCGCTAAATTTGTGAGCTAAATTGGCATATAATTGAATCACCTCGTCATGGTAGACATTTTCTTCTAAGCACAACAAATTCTCAAGGTGTTGAACTTTGAATCTATCTAACAAATAGCGTAAACTCAATTCCTCAATAGATGATTCCCTAATAACCTTGGAATTTATTACCTTACACTTTAAAAATTCAACATAACTCTCCTCCACCTTTTTGGAGAAAAATCATTCCGACGCCCCAATCTTGGATATCGGTTGATGGCTACGGTCACTCGCTGCCCCGGTACTTTTCTTAGTGTTCCTAGGCATCTACATTGTTGCAGGTTTGATGAATTTATATGGAATGCAAGGGTAAGGGTTTGGGGAGAGCTCAATTTGGGTTCCTTGATTGTAAAACGATTGAACCCTCTAATTTGGTTTTTTTTTACTAATACAGGTTCCGAGTTTGGAACCTGTTCGGAGGGTTTTGATGAAGGGAAAAATGGCTTCCGAGTTTGAAAGCCCTTTCTGATGCAAAAAAAAAGCATTGAAGGCAGTTTTTCAAAAGGGTATTAAATACCCTTTTGTAACCCGCCATTTTCCCCCATTTCCGACCACACCAAAACCTCTCCATCCTTTCATCTCCATTTCTTCCATCTCTTCATCTCCATTTCTCTTCATCTTCAAATCAAAGGTATGTGGTCATGATTAATACACCTACTTTCCTCCTCATTTTTGTAAATTTTCACTACATTTTCTCCATATTTATAGGTAGTGAGCTTATTTACTACTCTACTTGTAGGCTGGCAATCTTTGAGCAAGATGAAGCTCTCATTTGTATGATGTAAAGGTTGGTGCTTCTAAACCCTAGATTTCTTCAATGGGAGAGATGTTTTGTTTTTCCATTGCTGAGTTTCTTTAGGGCTAATGTTCATAATGCTAGTTTAATCTTCTATATAAAGTAAATTCCTAATAAATGTGATATAGGTAGCACTAGGAGTTATGACATTTTGTGTTTTATATAGTGAGGGTTGTTTGTTGAACTAGTGAGAAATTTAGGGATTAGAAATTCACTAAGTTTTATGAAGTTAGTTTCGTAAATTGTTGAGGAATTTGTTAATGTAGGGATTAACAATGTCTAAGAAGTGGATTAGTGATGATCCGTCACATTCAAGGAATTCCCAACCCTCGTAATTGGGATTTAGTGGAGATGATGATGATGTGTATTGGGAGAGAGGAATAACCAAAACTCATTGTAGAGCACTAGAACTTAGGAAGGCTAGGAAAGAGTTAACTACATTGGTTTTCAAAAAGTTGGCAAATTGTTTGTCCAAATAACGAGCAAAGTGGTCTAGTTCGGCCACGAAGATAGGAAAAACAAGGGTCGACATCAAGTACGATAGTTGGCATGAGGTGCCAAAAGACTATAATGAGACCATATTGATGGAATGCAAGGTACCCTTAATGGCCATAGTGTTCTGTGCATCTCTTATTGAACAAATTAACTTTCCCCTTATTTTAACTTCCATCGTTCTAAACCTTCTTAGAGACCTTTCGAAATTGATTCCCCAGATATGGCATTTCTAAGAAAGAAGGCAACGACCATGATGTGTAAGAGTTGGCGGGAACACAAATGTACTTTGTATAGGGGCTACATTTTTTCTTTGGAGAAAGGTGATCGGTCGTGGATAACGTACACACACATTCAACCGGAGAGTTGGGAGATCCATGGGAGAAGTGCTTTGGAGAATGACTCTAACGTTAGTAATCAAAATTTTAATTTACAAAGTATTTTGAATAAGGTGGGTTTAGTGTTGACATGTCTTTAACGTAGGGTATGCGGAAAGAAAACAACGCTTAGCCGGTTTGAAACTAGTCTCTCATCGTTTGAGCCGTGGGGGGTATGGAATGATGGTAATTCAATTAGTGGAAGAACGTATTGAAAAAGATGTTCAAATTGCAATTGAGGTCGGGATGACCGAAGAAGAGGCATGGGAAAGTGTAATGCCAATGGATGTGGATGAGATTGATCAATGTGATTTATTCTTTAAAGGGCGACCGAACAAGGAGGGTATGTGCGAGAAGGAGAAGGAAAAACAAATTGTGGATTAAGTGGTAAACTTTCACTTCCTTTGTTTTTTTCTTCTCTACCATATTTCCCGTTTACATTAACTAATCAATTCCAATAATTATAATGGTTAGAATAATTAGAGAATGACAAATTTGGGGGTAAATTCATACCCACGTTTAAGAAAGACATACTTATTGAGGCTACAAAAAAAACCTAACCGCGTGGGGCGTGTTAGGGGAGTGAGAGGGTTCGTGACCCAAAGATAGGCATTTGGGATAACTCAGTTTTATGGTCGTGCACAACCATCACGAATCCACACTTTGCAAAAATAAGCCCTTCAACAAGAGAAACTGATAGAGCAACAAGACATTCTCATTCGGAAGTTGATCCAACACACGGCCCTTACTATTCCCGATAACTCAAATGATATGACCCGATTAGCAATTGGATACCGCCATCAAGAGGATCACACCATTCTCCCAAGGATATTGAGGTAAATAAAAAAGAAATCATTCAAACTCCTAATGACGAGGCCGACAAACTCGACAAGGCCATCCTCACAAATGATGAAAAGGTACACAATTAACTTTTTCAAATCGTTCATACCAATTTTGTTGAAATGGATGACAAATTCATGTGTGTGAATTATACATTGATGGAGACATAGATGGTAGACCACTCCACGTAGCCAATGAAGTCTTGCATGAGTTAATGAGATACCATCACACAGTTCCAATTTCGGAAGGTTTGTCAAGAGTTTCTCTGGACAAGGTGCTGGTGAAGAGCGCTCTATTGCCAATTTTGGCCGACGAATACAAAAATATTGGGCTCGCACTTGGAATGTTTCTTTTGTGGTCGCGTCGACTTATTTATGCCGATCCTATAAAGGATCAGCATTTGAAAGTCACACGTCCAACAACACCTAAAGTGGTCCAAGCTACATCAAAATCGGTCCACAAAACATCCAAACTAGTCCAAACAACATCAGACAATACTAGACAACTGGTTCCAAGAAGACAAGGCCCGAAAAACTCACCTCACTTCGTAAGAGTGCTAAACAATTTGCTTCAACCACATGCACGAAACTCGATTTACTCATTTTTGGGTAACCATTGCATATTTGGTGTGAAACGAGATATCATCGCGCTATGACGTGATTTCGAGGACTTATGGAAATGTGAGCAAGTTAATCAGACGCTAATGTCCATATATGTTTTGAAAGTAACGTCTATTTATATATACATTTATTTCTTGTTCACTATTCATTAATGTCACATTGTTTACAACTAATGTGAAAATTTTCCTTATATTCAAGGTACTTGTATTTTATGTACAATCAAACGAAGGTGCGGGTCGTATACATATGTTCGGTGATGACTCAAGAAATTGGATGTACAGAACAAGAGAGAATTGACTACATTCACAAAAATCTTGGGATGAAGGATAAGAAATTGGTCATCGCGCCCTACATTGAAAGGTTATATTAACAATCAAAGTTACGTTTACAAACATCATTTAGGATATTTTATTAACATTGTTTTAATTTTTTTTATTAGAGATTACTGGTGATTGATCATGATTGTTCCAGAAAAGAAACTGGTGTATTGGATGGACCCATTGCACTTCCAAGCATCGGAAGCATTCGTCAAGATTTTGGAGTCCGATATGAA
Source organism: Rubia yunnanensis (assembly GCA_037428765.1). Lineage (NCBI taxonomy): Eukaryota > Viridiplantae > Streptophyta > Magnoliopsida > Gentianales > Rubiaceae > Rubia > Rubia yunnanensis. Next base: position 60,447,888 of record CM075071.1, on the reverse strand, counting down.
GGACACTTGTGAAGTTGATGGAATGAAATTTGAGGTGGTGAGAATCAAGGTATAAATTAGTAAAATTTATTTTCTTTTTCCAAAGTGATTTATTTACGTGTTTCTATACGTTAGAAGTTTAATTTGGTTTTAACTCAGTACAAAAAATAAGCACAAACATGGGAATGCGGCTATTACGTAATGTTGTACGCATTACAGTGCATAAAAGGCGTAGATGTGGATTTTCTTGGAATTGACAAGGTAATTATACATTAGGTTCTCCTAAAAATAATAGTTGATCTAATGTCCAATTCATCTTTGCTAATATCTTGAAACTCTTAGGTTCCTCCGAAGGCAACGAGGCCCTATTCAAAAGAAGAAATAAAAAACACAAGGAATTGTTTGGCAAGGAATCTCATTTATCAACCGCTCTCACTCTCTTGGAAACCCCAACTTAGTATAGTAACACAATTTAGATACATTAGTATATAGTGATAGTTCGGAATATAATTGTGTTCATTTCTATTCCTATCTATAGAACATTGCTTAGTTAGCATTTTCTATAGATTTTTGTGACCAAGTAGAATATATTCATGTATTACGTTACAATCTGTCTTCGAATGAGACCTATTTCGAGTTGGGGATATGAATGAAAATATAAATTTCAAATTTGGAGTTGTGTTGGATTCCAAGTTTGTAATGGAATTCGCCCATTTTATATTTTTGTTACCGAACATGCTTCTGAACTCCGAAGCAAATTTCAAAAAAAAATGTGTTCCAAAAAATTTATAGGACCAGAATGGAGGGCTGATCGTGGAAGTTTCAAGCTCATAGGGCCGAAACTTGGCACGATTGGGTTTCCGAACTCGGAACTAAAATTAGTTCTAAATTCGTAACCATTGTCACATGGCCAAAGGATCTGTACGAGTTCCGAGCTCAGAAACCGGTAAAGGCAGTTCTATCGACCAATTAAAGGCGGTTTTGAACCGCCTTAAACACGGGTTCCGAGTTCGAACAATAACCTAGAGCCGAACAAACATAGTCTTCTTCCGAGTTCGTAACCTATTAAAGGCGTTTCCTCCAACATTTCAAAGGCGGTTTATAACCGCCTTTAATTGGTGTTTTTTAAGGCGGTTTGCCGAATCGCCTTTAATTGAAGACAATCAAAGGCACAACCAGAGAAGGCACTTTCAAAGTGTCTTCGTTGGTTCCACAAAACCGCCTTTAATGTCCCTCCCCCACTAGTGTAGATACAAAATTTAGAATATTTAAAAATATTTTGTATATCATATATTTTTTATATTTTCACGTTCAAATACATATTATTATTTGTTTTAACTTATAAAATACAATACTTAAATTTTATTTAAAATTTTATAATATTTAAGATAAAAGCCCATATGTACTGTACATAAACTTATGGAAAGACTGCATTTACGTAAACTTTCTCTTAATTTGTATAGACTTTGAAAACATGAGCCAATGCATCCAATCAAACAGAATTATTGTTTTTGAAAAAACAGAATTGTAAAATTCGAACCATGAGCACGATGTTGGTCAGGGAAATTATTAATATAAAATATAAAATTCTATACTTGTTATATATTTTTTTATGGTATCTCTCTCTAGTGGTAAGAAGAAAAAAATAAGGAGGTTTTTTATATTATGGTTATTTAGTTTTAAAAACGTGAATGGCCAAACTTTCTCATCCTACTATAGAATGATTCAAACTTCTCCTACGATATAATCCGTTCAACGAGAGCATAACAAAAAGTAAACTTAGAGAGGATATTACCAAGATGCGTGATCTCTCTTTAGAGCACATGAGGAATGAATATGTCTTGATACTGTAAACTAAAAGATATTCAATATGCCCCATATAAAATGTTTAATTTATCTTTTAATCTCCCACTAGTTAAACACTTTTAAAAAAAAAATTAGTAGTGACGTATATTCTGTTCTTTTAATCTCTCACTAGTTAAACACTTTTTTAAAAAATAAATTAGTAGTGACGTATATTCTGTAACATGTAAGGAAATATCACAATTTATCTTTTAATGTACTTTCACTAGTTACAAGGAACAACACATTTTACTTCGTAAATGGATCTCCTGACAGGCGGCATGTCCATAAACTTATGGACAGACAACTGATTTCTTACCTTAGGGAGTTTACTGCATTTGTTAAATTATATACAAAATTTAAAATTTAAAAAATATTTTTTATATCATATATTTTTATATTTTCACCTTCAAATACATATTATTACTCGTTTTAACTTATAAAATTCAATATTCAATTTTATAAAAATTTATAATATTTAAGGTAAAAGCCCCTGTGAGCTGTTCATAAGCTTATGGAAAAACTGCATTTCCTGAGACTTTCTCTTACTTCGTTCCTTGAGAGATTTTTACTTCGATTATTTTTCTGAAAATAATCGAGGTATATACAGCCGATAAAAGTACACATTTTACCTAGTAAAAAAATTAATTTTTACTTTTGATCTTTTGAAAATAATCATTATTGAAAGTTTGACCAAAATTGGTGAGGGGGTGATCGGCGTCCGTTGTCAATGGAAATCAGGTGAGAAGGTGACCGGCGCCCGTTGTCAATGGAAATCAAGTGAGAAGGTGACCGGCGTCGATTGTCAATTAGCTCACTTTAGCAAACTATAGATTTGGAGAACCTGTTACAGATGAGTGAAAAAGCAATAAAATACCTCAGCATACGTCTTAATAGACTTTATGAACTAGCAAAAGTTTTTAACCTTTTGGTCGGCTTGGACGGCGGGAGAGGTGGCACAGCATCGACGGTGGAGGTGGTGGTGTTGGGCGCTTGTGCCATGCATCAGGTGTCTCACTAACAAATTGGGTGCTGCCAACCACCGGTGCATCGCTAGCGAGGCATTTGATGTAGTGGCGCTCGTGCACTGTTCTCGCTGCATTCGCTCGTGGAGGTGACGTGGTTGGGCGGTGAAAGAGTTAGAGTGGTGAGGAGCGGTGTGATCTAGGGTGGTGTCAGCACAAGGATGGTGGTTTGATGGGAGAGGACATGGAGGGTTTAGTTCTCCTGACAGCCGGCCTGTTTATAAGATTATGGACATGTCACTTATTACTTACCTTATATGCTGCATTTGTTAAATTATATATAAAATTTTGAAAATATTTTTTTATATCATATATTTTTATATTTTCACCTTCAAATACATATTATTACTTTTTTAACTTATAAAATGCAATATTTAAATTTTATAAAAAAATTACAACACTTAAGGTAAATGCCCCTGATAACTGTTCATAAGCTTATGAAACGACCGCATTTCCTGAAACTTTCCCAATTATAAATAGTATTGCATATAATTAGGACGTATGACAGTAAAATATACTGTGTAACTTAGCAGCACCCATATTGTAAGAATTTCTTTATAATTGAGTTGTTTTTGGCATTTGTTTGGTAGGGCTTATAAGTGTTTTGCTCATAAGCTAAGCACCTATTTTGTTTGGTAAACAACAAACAAAGGGATCATTTAAGAAGCAGGAACAATTTTTTAGGAAGAAAAAAGAAACGGGTCTGCTCTAAAAAACTAGTTTTACTCATAAGTACAACTCTACCCAACACCCCCTTTGTACCTGCAAAACTAACATCCAATGGGCTTCACAAAAAAGGAAAGGCCCTAACCAAAATGCCCCTTATCTGTCACTTCTGGGCCTGGGTATGTCCATCCTCGTCTAAGGTTTCAAAATTGACTGCAAGAGATGAGGGATGAATCCCAATACCAAATGAGAGCATGCTTGTGAGTGTATGTCCAATCTCTTATGAAGGATCTTACTACCCAACCACGCTTTTTGATGATTCGCTGAAAATAGTTCTCCAGGAAAACAGTTCCTTACTATTTAATGACTTTCTGCGACGGCATCCTTTCCTCAATGTACTCTGTGTTTGTGTGTTTTTATTCCGCTTCTTGTTCCACCCTGCATATGTGACTATTGATGAGAAAATAACTCCACTGTCGTACGCACTATGCTTGTTTTCTTTAAAAATAAAAAATGTATACTTCTTCCATTTGCCTGGCATAGTCTCCATTCGTATTGGCATAAAATATTAATAAAAAATTAATGAATGGATGAAATTGAATTTGAAGTAGGAATACAATCAACTGTTCATATTTTACATGGCATTAGATCTTTAAAAAAACTGAAACTTGTTAAATCCTAAAACCCTAAACCATACTCTAAATCCCCCGCCGTAGATCAGCTCTCATGCCCGAACATTTACCACCAGGATCCCTCCTCTACCGCCAAGAAAGACATCATCGCAACCGTCATTGCCGCCATCGCCATCACCATCGCTTCACCTTCGCCATCAACTACTTATCATCTTCATTTGTCACATCATCCCGATCTCACTATTTTCCCGGTGATTCTGAATGATGATAATTATCGTGAATGAACTACAACTCTCCGCAATGCCTTCCTTGATAAACGAAAGTTGGGGTTTTTGGATGGATCTATTACTTACCCGGGAGTTGATTTTTTGAATCTGGGAAACTGGTTTAGTGTTAACTCTATGATTGTTGGATGGATCATTCAGACCGTTGACCCATCTCTTCGATTATCCATCACCTATTACGACGCTGCTAAAGAGTTTTAGGATGATCTTGCTCAGTGGTATTCTATTGGAAAATTGTCTGTTTCTTGGATGACTAAGAAACAACCAACAATTAAGTACCTCATTCATTCGTTTAAGGTTGCCCATTCCTTCCCTATGCGTCTTCTCTGTGATAGTCAGGCGACTATTTACATTGCGGATAATCTTGTTTTCCACGAACGTATGAAGCATACTGAGATTGACTGTCATTTTGTTAGAAATCTCATCCAGTCAGGCGAGAGGGTTACTCATCATATTGGTACTTCCTATCAATTAGTTGATCCCTTCACTAAAACTCTTGGTCATCACACTAGTGGAAAACCCTCAGTGAAAGGTGGTTATATCAGACCAAAGAAGGCAATTCTCTGGCTCTAGCTTTAATCAAAATCGAATGAAGGCGGTTCAAAAATCACCTTTAATCAGGATCTGGAATAAGGTCTGACAGCAAATACAACAGAGCAACAATGAATATAAGCAACATGAACGAAAGAAACCCTCATGGTGGGAGAGCATCTGCGGAAGAAACCCTTGCAACGAGAGAAACCCTTGCGATCAGCGGCGGAAGAAACCCTTGCGGCGAGCATCATTCTTAAGCGGTGGTGGTTCTTCTCCAACGGCGAAGGTTGTGGGCCTTCTCCAGCAGCACGTCGGTGGGTGGATGGTGTAGGAAGGCTGAGAAAGGAGGGTAGGTGGAGGCAGGAGAAAACGAGAGAGGGAGGCGTGAGTGAGGGAAAGAAACTATGGAGGAGAAAAACCTAAGGACTTGCATTTTATACAGATCAAAAGGCCCAATTACAAGCAGTCTAATAAAGGAAGGTAATCGATTCTCATTAAATGCAGAACCGCCAGCCGCCTTTAAAATGAAAAAGGTGACCTGGGAAGGAAACCGAATTTGGAACCTATTTCTGGTCCTAATATCCCCAGAAAGTACTGGCTGACCTGGATTCATACTTCAAAAGTTATCTATTCAATTATTCACTACCTCCATTACACTAGTGAGGAAGCCTCATTAAAGGCAGTTTTAAAGCACCATAGAAGTCACTTTGTAGGTGACTTATCTGACAGTGACTTCAATGAAAGTCACTTCGAAAACCGCCTTCTATCGAGGTGCGAAACAAGTTCCAAATTTGGAACCTGTTTATGTTGTCCCAAAAAAATTTTCGGAAACCTCGATTTCCGACAGGGAAGCAAAGCCAGCCAGATCTGCTGGGCTTCAGCGGCAGCCAACGTGACCCAACAACAGAGAAACAACATCATTCCGTTATAGCATAGGAAGAACAACTCAGGCGGGAACTCTATGCAGACATCCAACAGCGGTTGCGGGTTGCGGAAGAGACCCAGCGGCAGAGTCTTCAACGGCGGTGACAGAGTCAAAGTCGAGCGAGAAGAGGCGGAGTTGGAGTTGGAGTGGAGCGGCGGAGCCCAATACTACTAATTAGAGCTATCATAACACTTCCCTTGCGACACTTATTTAAAATGTTACAATAGCTTATAAAGTGTTACTTAAATCTTTGAAAAGTGTTACTCCCTCTGTTCCAATTCAAGCTGCACGGAATCTTTTTCACACGCATCAAGAAACTTGTCTGACCGTTTATATGTTTAACTACGTATAATAACGGGAAACAAAAAGTTGTTTTTGATAAACTACTTGTTATAACGAATCCAACAATATTGTATACAATAATATTATTACGTATATACCTACTCAAATATGTTGTCAAAGTTTGATAGTGAATACTATTAGATAGTAAAGTGTGCAGCTTGAATTGGGACAAAGGGAGTACATAAATATTGAAAAGTGTTACATTTGATTTAGTTAACATCGCCTAAGGTAATACATGTAAAAGAGTTAGATTCAAAGTGTTACAATAGCACATAAAGTAACACTTTTACAAGTATTACCTTAGGCGATGTTATATTAATCAGACGTAACACTTTTAAAATTTTAGGTAACACTTTTAAAATTTTAGGTAACACTTTTCAATATTTATGTAACACTTTTCAAAAGTTTAAGTAACACTTTATAAGTTATTGTAACATTTTGAATAAGTGTTTCAAGGGAAGTATTGCATTAGCCTTAGTTTGTAGTAGTGGCCGGCTCCTTGTTCAGCGGCGGAGGCAAAGTTGAGTGAGCGGTGGACATCCAGTTGACGGAGGTGAGGCTGAGGGAGCGGAGGCAAAGAGCGGAAAAGGGTGGCGTGACGGTGGGCGGAGGCATTAGGGTGGTGGCGGGGGAGGGTGGGCGGGTGGAGGGGAGAAATTGCATATGGGTTTATGAGTTGTGAGAAAGAAAACTTAATGGCGGATTCTGAATTTTGAGTTAGGAAAATAACTAAGGGGGAAGAAACCCTAGTAGTTTTATATAGCTGGGCACAAAAGTCCAAAAAAGAAATTCAATTAAAGACGGTTCTTTTCAATTAAAAATGACTTAAAAATTTTTGGGGTGACTCGGGAGGCAGTTCCGAAATTGAAACCTCCCTCGGATCCTCATTAAAGGCGGTTTCTTAAGGAACTATCTTTAATTGAGTGACTTTAACCAAGAGTTTTTCACTAGTGTTACGAGAGTAAATTGTTGATTCGATAGGCAATTGTTTTTACGAAAGTTTCTTAAGTTATTGACCTTTGCCAATAATTACATAATAATAAAATTAATGTATTTCAGTTAAACTTAAGTCTCTATTAAACTCTAATTGATTATACCTCTCGTTTGATTGATTTGCACCTTAAATTCGAATTAGTACATTGACACATACTGTAGTGTAAATGGATTTACAAGATGAGTCTATCTCTTGAAAAATAATTTTTCCATACCTCATGGAAAGACAAGGGTTTAAACTGTAAATTAGAAAAAATGAAGATAAAACATTCAGGTTACATTAATCAGGTTATAAACTTTATACTCCCTCCGTCCCAACTCAAACTGCCCATTTCATTTTATGTCACTATTCACTGTCGAACTTTGACCACATATTTGAATGGATATAAACAATAATATATCATATGTTATATAGTTGGATTCGTCGTAACAAGTAGTTTCCCAAAAGTAACTTTTTTATTTATCGTTATTATACGCAGTTAAACATATTAACAATTAGACAAGTTTCTCGATGAGCTTGAAAAAAATTCTGTGCAATTTGAGCTGGGACAGATGGATGGAGTAACTATTACATGTTCCATAATAAATATATAATATTGGAACTAAATTTTTTTACCTTTTATTATTCTAATTAAATCTCATCTTTTCACGAGCCTATAGAAAGCCAGTTATTTTTCAGTACTTTATCATATGGAAACCCTTTTATAATAATAATTAAATGGCAACAATACTTGTACTATGAGGCCCTAGGTTTCACTGTCTGCACACCATAATCTCCAGCTATATAATATAGCATGCATGCGTTACTAAAAATCATATCAATTTAATTATTATGACAGGGTCATATACATGTGAAAGCTAGGCATGTTCTTTTGTTTGGTTTGGTTCTTAAAACTTCGTTCAATATTATTCAGAGAGAATCTACGGATGAGGACACATTGAAAGCGAAAAGACTCTCAAATTAAAATGTTGTCAAGATATCATATTCTTTGAAAATTCTCTCATGAATCATGATACTCTAGTTGCACTTTGGTCCCATTTAGTTCAACTGAAATATGTAAAGTTAAATTTAACTTTGCAGAATTGAACTTACTTTTTTCGAAGTGAACTTAAATTCGGTAAAGTAAATTTGTTTTTGCGAAACATAAGATGTAAAATTGAACTGAAGTAAACATGGCCTGATTAGATAACTTCTACATTAATCATTCTGGTATTGAGTGTAATTTGATTATCCAATGCACATTCAAAACGAACTTGGGATTTGAGGGTGATTATGAGAATTATGGGCTTCTGTCATAAAACTAATTGGTACTATGTAGAGGTGATCCGTGATCTTTTAAAGCTTTTGCATGATGAAGGAATTGTCCTTTTCTCTAGAGTTTATCTTTCAACTAGTTCATCGTAAATTTGATTTGGTGAAATTTGGCTTAATTTAATCGTACATTACTATTTTTTAACATAGTTATTTTTAATCCAGTTCAACTCAGATCAAATCAATTCAATTTAAATTGGATCAGATCAAATCATATCAGTTCACATAAGATCCAAGAACATGGTTTTAAACACACTACGAAGTGCAATTAAGTGAGCTGATTAGAATAAGCGCGCATTCATATAACTTTCCTTGAATCCACAACTGGAATTGTGAAAACCTGACCGTAAATGGCAAACCTCTTCGTAACTAAAGTCCTTTGAAATGTCAAGATCATGCACTAATTTGCACACACACTCACACACCAAACAACAGATAATAAATCTACACAAAAATACATTGCTAGTAGGCTATGTAGGAATTCATTTATTGATGACTTAAGTTTGGAGAAGAAGTCTTTCTATAAGTTATGCATGGTGACTTATAAGTTAAATTTTGTACTATCTTTTCGTTTAGAACATTGTATTTAATCAGAATAAAAGACGATATCCCAAGTTCTTAGGAACCCTTCGGTCTGGCACCATGGTTGATGATAAGGTAAATTACGATATCAATGAGTTAGTTACTTGGTGGTCAGTTCTTGGTGCCCACAAGAAATCCTCTTTGAAAGAAAATTTTACACTGTAACTATAGAATTTTGTGTTTTGTAATTTAAATGTTATATTTTTTATTACAATATTTTGTATACTTCAACATTCAAATATGTATAGTTTTTTTAAAAGAAACATTCAAAATAGTTTATCCTGTGTTTATATTTAAAAAATACAATGTCTAAGTTAAAATAGGATCATACTCCTTCTGCCCTTGCGTATTTATAGTTTTCACTTCCATTTTCAACTGTCTCAACCAAAGAATCTTAATTCTTATTTTGACTAAAATTTGAACAGATCATTTCAATCTCTCACTTTTCCTCCCACATCATCTATGAATGTGTGTGAAAAAAATATGCAGAACTTTTACCCCGAAATGGAAAAATATTTATTTCAGAACTTATGAAAATGTCTTATTTCATAAGATGGTCTAGTTAATTAATGAAAATATCTTATTTCTTAAGATGGTCCAGTTAATTAATGTACAAACGTTTTGATATTGAAAGGCACATTAATACACTTTGAAGGCTGCACTGCAATGTCCCTCTCAAGGCTCAACCTTTCTCCCGCCCGATCCTAACCAAATCACCCAACCCAACCCCACTCACAAAACACTCCTTTTTAAAGTCACGAGACTGTGTGATGAGTGTGAGAAGGAGAGATCTATGTCTCAAGAGAGGGTGGCAGAAAGAGTAGTAGAACTCAGAGAGAGAAAAACAAATTCAAATATTTTTTATATATATTTTAAAAATATGTTTTATAATTAGTAAGCACTGTACATCCATACGAGGCCTCTCTTCCTTCCTCTTTTCTTCATCATCACTCAACAATAACAGCAACACCAACTACCCTTCTCCATTATTTAAAGAGAAAAAAAACATCTCAGTTCCAAACTGAAGTTCTTGGATTTTAATTCTCCAAGTTTTAGTTACTCCCTTCACATCTCTGAAGAGCTTTTTTTTCTTCTCTGCCTGTCTGTCTCTGCCGGTTGGTGGTGCCATGTAAGTTTCCTCCAGAAAAACACACATTCATACTTCTTCTTCTTGGTTTTTTTAACCCCATCTTGCTTTCCTTTTTACAGGAGATCAGAAGAAAACTCATTAGATCTCAACAACTTACCGGAGGACTATAGCAAAGATGGCAAACAAGTACAAGAAGACTCCTCTTCATATGCTGGTACATCCCTTTGTCTTTTGTACTACTCTCTGTCGCACACAGTAAAAATTCATCAAAAAACCAGAAAAATGACTCCTTTGGATGGAGTTTAACCCCTTTCCTCATCTTTTGGGGGGGAGCTTGAAAAGAGCTCACTATTGGATCTATTTCTTGATGGGTTTTTCCTTAGTTTAATGATTCTTGGAGTTTGGTAGGAAATTCAACAAGTTTAACGGAAAGAAAAACTTAAAATGTTCCTACTTGCCATTTTCGGCTGTCCCAATTCTTGTTTTGGTTGAAATTTGTGGTCGTCATATCAGAATGCATGAATGCCCGTGAAGAAAGGTTGTAGGAAGGGATGGAGGGAGTAGAATCATAAGAGAGGGGGAGAGAATCTCGTTAGGTAGGTAGGGTTAAAGATAGAAGAGAGTGGTCTCATCAAAGTTTCTGCAAATGGCATTCTAAAAGCAGGCTACAGGAAGAAAAAAAGCGGCGCTAAGGAGGGAAAAGAAGAGAGCGAGAAGGTCTACGAATGTAGGTTTTGCTCTCTCAAGTTCTGCAAGTCACAAGCTCTTGGGGGACACATGAACCGCCACCGTCAGGGCAAGTCTTTTCAATATGGTTATTCCATTCATTTCATTAATTTCATCCTTTGTCATGTCAATAATCTACCTATACCTACCTAGTAGCTTGGTTTTCACTACTCGACGGGAAAATAAGAATTACCCCCCTGCTTTCTATTTCCAAAGGTTCTCATTTCTTATTTTGGTTGAAATTTAACCGGAAACTCTCAGCATCAGCATGCATAAGTGCCCGTATAAAAGGGCGGAGGGAATAGTAAAAGTTTCGTTCTCTTTTGTTATACCCTTGTGATTTGATGTTGTTTGTGTGTTGTCCAGAAAGGGAGACAGAAACGCTGAACCGGGCTCGTCAACTCGTCTTTAATAACGATACCTTGCTAGGACCCGGTCCTCCTCATCCCCACCAACTAGGGTATTTTCTCAATTCACAGTCCTTCACTTTTCATTTGTTTTTTGTACTTATCTATATGTTCATGTTGCTTTTATGCATGATTCCCGTTTGAATCCACAAAACCCCTGATTGATTTTGGCTTTTTGTGACAAAATCATAGCAAGAAAGACGATAAGTTTTGGAATTGAGTAGCCTTTTTTCAACATACCTCTTTTTTGCACCCTTCCATTCTACATTTCACTGAAAAGGGATTAATGTTTGGATTCATGTTAATTGGTAGATCATACCTTATGGAAAGTTTGGTTTATTGATGTCAAACCTAGGGGTCAACCAATTCCACATGGAGGAGGATATCACCATCAACCCGGTAACATACCCATACCCGATCCATCATCCATGCAGTTCCGATCAGTGTACCCGCCGAGGCTCTTCTCCGGCTCAGCCACCGCCACCCTCCTCCCACAACCGCCGCCACAGTCTTACATGTTCTCCTCCCCAACCCGGCTCGTGCCATTCTCTACCGGCTCCCACCACTACCCGACCACCATGCCGGGCAACAACCATGACTACTTTCTCGGCCATGTCATGCCTCCAAACGCCACCACGGTCGAAAACACTAGCCCTACTCCAAACAACTACACTTGCATTGGTGCACCGGTAAGTCTACCTCCGGGGCATGGATTCGGGAGCGTAGGTGATCATGATCATGATCAAGAAGGAGGAGCTTTGGGTTGGGGTGCTACCAGGACTACCACCACACAACCTATGGAGAAACATCGATTTGATGCCGCGTCGGCTAATCGATTTCAAGACGGCTTTTGATCGATCTTGAGCTCTCTACTACATCCGTTCCATGATTACAGTATTGCTTGTAATGCTAAAAACAGTATTAGAATTGGGAGTTTTGTTGGGACGAAGTGGGAACAATTAATTTATGATAATTATCATCACTGCTCAGTTTGCTATTTTTTCTCCAATTTTTGTATTGTTTTGGATTTTATGATCAGTGAGAGCGGCATGAGCATTGATTAAAACTCCCTCCGTTCTTCTTTTCCATTTGAGTCTGTTTTCTAAGATTATTAATTACACTCCTTTTTATAATGGATCATTTTCTTCATATCATTAATCGTAATACTGAATCTCTCCATTCTAAGAGTGTTACACTTCTCCTTATAACAACCAACTGATCATTTTCTTCCTATGGTTAATCTTTTCACTCAATCTCTCCACTCTAAGAGTATTACTCTTCTTTTAATTATAAAAAATGGATCATTTTCTTCCTATCATTAATTTTTACACTCACTCTCTCCACTGTAAGAGTGTTGCACTGCATTTTATTAAACCGATCATTTTCTTTCTATCACAAATCTTTTCACTCAAACTCTCCACTCAATTCTATCCGCACCTTTCAGCTTGCATGAAAAAATGATCGAAATTTAGTCTTAAAAGAACGGGGAGAGGAGAGTATAGAAGAGGCGACAGAGTAGGGATCGAAGAAGGCAAATTAGAAGAGAATCCCAACAACATGCACTGTCAAAATGGATGGGTCAGAGGGCAGTGTGAGAGAGAGAGAGAAGTTTTGGATTTTGTAAATGTTAGGAAACAGCTTTTTTGTTGTTTGATGAGAAGTGAATAGTGAGAAAAGCACACCAGCACTCAAGAGTGTGTGTTTTTGGACAAAAGTAGAACAAACTTTTGGGGGAGAATGCAACTGAAAGAACTAGATATGTGGAGAGAATGTGGTTGCAGATGAGACAGGGAGTTAGAATTGAACTGGATGCATAAAACCCTTTTTTTAAAAAAAAATTTACTATATTTATGCAGTACTATTTAATTAATTAATTTTCAATAAGTCTTGTTTTCGACACCCCAAACTCTAGGCAGATATCCTTTTGCAATTCTTCCTCATTCTTTTACACATCTCCAACATGGTCCTTTCCCCAATTATTTTTCGGAGAAGAGGAAATGTGGAGAGATACGCGAAAAGAATTGTAGAAAAATCTCTACCTAAAGTTTAAACTAGTTCACATAAACCGTCTCATTAATCTTTTGTTCGTTGCATGATGAGTTGTTTTAACGTAAATTTGAATAGTTCATCAGGGCAATAAATTGTTTGCGAGGGTACAGATTGAGAAAAGATAGAAAAACAAAAAAAATTATAAGAGAAGAAAGTGATAAGACATAAGCTACATGTATTATAGCTAGCTCAAACAAGATGACATTTAATATGCGCTGAAGGAAGCGTACGCAGTATTAGTTGTATTATGAAAGAAGGACAAAAACAGGCAATGATTTGGTTTAGTTAGAATATTGAATCAAATTTCTTTTATTTTAACCCTTAAAAATAAAAACAAATGCTCCCATCTATTCCATATACGGGAATCTGTTTATACTTCCTCTGTTCCATTAATAGTGACACCATAAGTTTAGGTGCTTGGATTTAGGTGAAAGAAATTAGTGGATAAAATTGAATGTAGAAAGTAAAAGGTAGAATGAGTGGAGGAAGTTGAAGGAATCTTGCCAAAAATGGAAAGTGTGCCAATATAAAAAAAATAACCAAAAAAAAAGTGTGCCACTAATAAAAAAATGAAAGGAGCCCATATATTTCAAAATAAGACTTTAAGTAAAAGGGGAGTATAAAGAAAGCTTGTGGAATGTTGGATTTATCTTTCTTGTGGTTTTTTTAAGTACATCATGTATACAATTAATCAACATATAACCTAATGTGTCATGAAGCAATTAATTATTTATGAAACAAATAATACTTTATACTTGTTGGGATTTTACCTTTCGAATACCATATTTATTATAGAGAAAGTCTCAGGAAACACGGTCATTTCATAAGTTTATGAAAAGTACGTTGCTTTTCACTTTGAATGTTGTAACGTTTTAGAAAATTTAAATATTATATTTTAAAAGTTAAAACAAGTAATAATATGTATTTGAATGTAAAAATATAAAAACATAAATTATAAATTATATTTTCTTAATTTCTAAATTTAGTACTCTCTCTGTCCCAAACTAAGCTGCATGGAATCTTTTTTCACGGTTTTTGAAAAACATGTTTGACCATTAATATGTTTAATTACTTGTAATAATAACAAATAAAAATTAATATTTTAAAACTACTTATTAAGAAAAATTCTACAATATCACATATGATAATGCTATTGTTTATACATCTATTCCAATACGTGGTCCAAAATTGATAATGTTGACTTTTCAAATAGTAAAATTGCAACTTAGTCTGGGATAGAGCGAGTATGTAATTTAATAAATGTAGTGTATAAACTAAAAAATAAGTGGTATATCTATAAGCTTATAGATAGACTATCCGTAATGAAACCCACTTTTTATTATATATGTTAGAGTATAGATTATTATTTGTGTTCATTGTATACAGAGATATAGGTTCTAACTCCATCAATGTAATATTAAATTAAGGTAATTACTCCCGTTAATTTTGACTTTGACCCATGTATGATGGGCAGGCAGGTTCTAGGTGATGGATTTAATGGGTGACGGTTGGACGCGTGATATAGAAGAGACAAATATATTTTCATTGTTATTCTAAAAACATCACACTTTTTATTTTAGTTTATTTTTAAAAAATTGTGGCACATAAATATGTTTAGAAAATTTTTTATTAGATCGATTAATGGTTAAACCAATTATAAAAAGGTAAAGTCTTGGGAAAGACGGTCTTTCCATAGACTTATGGAAAGATGAGGTGTAATTCGAATAATAAAAGGTAAAATGTCTTAGTTGCAACATTAAAAAATTAGTATACAACATGTAGTAGTTATAAAATTTATAATCCGGTTCATGCAATCCAAAAATTTTATCTTCATATCTTCTAATTTATACTTTAAACCTTGGTCTTTCCATGACTTATGGAAAGACCGTCTTTCAAGAGACGCACTCTTATAAAAATATGTTTAGGCCGGATTAAAATTATTTACATGTTGAGATCATTTTAAAAAGATTCTCATAAGTATAGATACCTAATTAAAATAAATATCAAATCACTCTATAAGTCATACTAGTTATAAAATGACTCAGTCTAATGATTAGTCTGTATAAAAATAAGATTTTGTGAAGTATATTATTACTTTATTTATTTTAATTTTTCTATCATTTTAATTGATTTTTTCTTCGCTTTTAATACATGCACTACTACAAACGAAGACTAATGTAACACTTTCCCTGTAACACTTATTAAAAATGTTACAATAACTTATCGAGTGTTACTTAATTAAACCTTTGAAAAGTGTACATAAATATTGAAAAGTGTTACCTAAATTTTAAAAGTGTTACATTAGATCTAATGAGACATCACGTAAGGTAATACTTGTAAAAGTGTTGCAATAGGTTCGACTTAGTATTATTAGCACCTAAAGTAACACTTTTACAAGTATTAATTAACTTAGGTGATGTTGCATTAGATCTAATGTAATACTCCCTCCGTCCCAACTCTATTTGTACTGCAATTATTATCACGTTGTTCAAGAAACATATTTAACCTTTAATAACTTTACCTACGTATAAAAACGTTAAATAAAAAGTTGATATTTAGAAACTACATGTGACAGTGAATTGTACACTATTACCTACGATAATATTATTGTTCATATATCTATTCAAATGCGTGGTCAAACTTTGATAGAGAATAGTGCCAAAAAAAGTTGAAATGCAAATAGAGTTTGGACGGAGCGAGTACTTTTAAAGATTTATGTAACACTTTTCAAAGGTTTAATAACACTTTATAATCTACTGCAACATGTTTAAAAAGTACCTCAAGGAAAGTGTTACGATAGCTCTAATTTGTAGTGGTGACATGTATTCTATATAGAGTTAAGTGCTTATATAACCCTGATTTTAGGCTGAAAGTATCAATATAACCCTACAATCTCTGAAAGTGCCAAAATAATCTTTGACTCCGCTGACTTTTTAGACAACATTTACTTGGCTGGATTATATGGAAAAGACAATTTTACCCTTGCCTAAAAAAGTGGAAAAAAAAGAAGAAATCATTTCTTCGATGCCGCTGGTCCCTTTCTTTCCCGTTTATGGTTTCCTTTCTTCTCCGTTCTTTCTGTTGCCAATCTTCCCCTCCCCCCTCCCCCTTTTATTTTCCGTTTCTGGCCCCGTGGCTAAGCTGAGGCTGAGCGGAGTGGGGGAATCGCAGTTAATCGCAAGGGAGGGGTGGGGAGGTGCTAGGGTTTCAGGGGGGTGGAGGAGGAGGGTGATCTGAGTTTCGGGGAGATGGAGTAGGAGGGCTTTATGGCACTGGGGAGAGGGACACGGAGTGCACGACGCTGGGGAGAGGGAGGAGGAACGCGGCGACGCTGGGGAGGAGGAGGAGGAGTGAACGTCGGGAAGAGGGAGGAGGAGCGCGGTGGCGCTAGGGAAGAGGATGGCGTCGACGCTGGGGAGCGGGAGGAGGAGCGTGGCGGCGCTGGGGAGGAGGAGGAGGAGCGCGGCAGCACTGGGGAGGAGGAGGAGGAGCTTGGCGGCACTGGGGAGGAGGAGGGCGTCGACGCTGTGGAGGAGGAGGGCAAAGCGCGGCAGCACCGGGGAGCGAGAGGAGGAGCGCGACGACGAAAGAAGAAGCGATTGGCGATGGAAGAAGCCATGCTCCTTTGCTCTAATTATTTTCCCCTTCTCTACTCTGCCCTTTCTATCCCCTAATTCGTTTCCCAGTTCCTCGGCGGTGGAAGAAGCCATGTCGGCGGCAGAGATGTCGAAAGTAGAGATGGCATTGGAGATGTCAAAAGCGGAGGTGGCGGAGATGGTGTGGGTCTGCATCGTCGGCGGAATAACCGAAGCCCAGCTCCGGTGGAGATGGGGGAGGAGGGCAGTAGATGGTTGCAGGGGAGGGGGAAAGGGAACTGGTGGCGGTGCTACGGTGAAGAAGGGGAAGGAGGAGAAAAGAAAGCGGAGGAGAAAAGGAATTGTTTTGATCATGGGTATTTTTGTCATTTCATATTTGGTCAGGCCTGAATTCATCTTGTCGATGCCGAATTTTAGGAGTTTGGCTATATTGGCACTTTTTTTAAAAAAAGTTAGGATAAAATTGATGAATATAATAATTAGTTAGACTTAAATTAATATTTTTTAAAATTGTATACTTCCTCTATCCCAAATTAAACTGCACACTTCATAAAACATCACTATTTACTATTCAACTTTAACCACATATTTGAATAGATATATAAACAATAATATTATCATATGTTATATGGTTTGATTCGTCGTGACACGTAGTTTCTGAAAAGTAACTTTTTGTATGTCATAATTATACGTAATTAAACATATTAACGATTAGATAAATTTCTTAATGATCGTAAAATTCTTTCTCATACCATTTAATTTGGAATGGAAAGTGTAATTATATTAACACCTTCAACATAAAATTAGAGTTCTACTGTAAATGTATTTTTCCATTGTATATATACACTGTACAATGTAAAATATTTGGAGACAGATGGTGTATGTATGTGATAAATAATCAACAAAATTAAAAGGTCAACTCATAAGGACTTGTGAGCTAGAGCAGTCAAATGAAGCTAGAGCTATTTCCTCTCGTTCTTGTGTTTGATGAGAAACAAAATCAATCCCATCAACGCCTAATTTCTACGTACACATAGGTTAATCTAATTTCCAGTTACCCGACTACAACTAGTAGTTGGCCATTGAGGCACCTCTACGGACTACAATTTTATATTACGTCTTGTATTTTACTTGATTATGTCATATATTTATATTATTTAATGTACAATATGTATTTTAAATTTAATCAAATAATTTAAATTAATTAATATTAAATAAAATTATTTATTTATTTAATTAATACTCCGCCGCTGCCACCTCCGTGCGCCGCTGCTCCGCCGCCTCCTCCTCCATGTGCCACCTTCTTCTTCGTCTTCTCTGGTGCGCAACCACCTCCTCCCCTCCTCTTCTTCTTCTTCTTCTCCTCCTCCTCCTTCTCCGGCGACTCCTTCTCCTCTCCCGCTCTCCTTCTCCTCTCCCGCTCTCCTTCTCCTTCTCCCCCCGTTCTCCTCTCCTTCCCCTTCTCCCGCTTTCCTTCTCTCGTTCCCCTCTCCTTCCCCTTCTCCCGCTCTCCTTCTCCCGTTCTCCTCTCCTTCCCCTTCTCCCGCTCTCCTTCTCCCGTTCTACTCTCCTCCGCCCGGTTCTCCTCCGCGCTCCGCCACTCCCGCTTCTCTGCCGCCGTTCTCCTCTTAGGCTAGGGTTTCGCTCGACGTGGACGAAGGAGAAGGAGCTCGGCGGGGCTAGGGTTTCGCTCGACGGGGAAGAAGGAGAAAGAGCTTGGCAGGGCTAGGGTTTCGCTCGACAGGGACGAAGGAGGAGGGACGGCGGGGCTAAGGCTTTGCTCGACGGGGCGAAGGAGAATGAGGGACTGCGGCGGGGCTAGGGTTTTGCTGCGGACGAGGGACGGCGGAGGAGGCACGGTGGTGGCGGTGGCGAGGGCAAGACCGCCGGAGAGGACGAAGAAGAAGATAAGAAGGTGGTGGCGTACAGCGGCGGCGGAGACCGGCGATGGTGGCGCACTGCGTGGTTATTTTTTTTGTTTTTGATTTTTGTTTTATTTTGAAAATTTAATATTAGTATTATACGTGTATATACGTATTAGGCCGTAAACTAATAAAATACAGGGCGTGATATAGCAATACCCTAAACATACTTACGTAGATATCTTGCCTTTAATATTGACTCACTTTTCTTTTATGAGAGATTTTTTAAATTGGCTTCTTTTCATATTTGGCAAATTTTAAATTGTTTCATCCACTCAATTTACTTTTTGTACATTTAATGCAATCCTAACCACATATTTCACTCTTTGTTAAAAAGAGTGCCCAAAATTATGAGGCAATATTAAAAAAAAGCGGAGGGAGTATGTGCATATTTGTTATTATTTGTACTCCCTCCGTCCTAGATCAAACTGCACATTTCACTTTATGTTACTATTCACTATCCAACTTTGACCACATATTTGAATAAATATATAAACATAATATTATTATATGTTATATGGTTGGATTCGTCGTAATAAGTAGTTTCACAAAAGTAACTTTTTGTTTGCCGTTATTATATGTAGTTAAACATATTAATGGTTAGACAAATTTCTTGAGCAGGGTAAACAAAATTTGTGCAATTTGAGGTGGGACAGAGGGAGTACTATATTTTATGTCCTTCCATCTCGTTTTAAATAACACATTTTTATATCAATTTATCCTAAATTACGGTAATCCCTCTGTCCAATTTTAACATGCAATTTAACTATTCATTTAGTCAAACTTCTTAACTTTGACCATAAAATTGAATTAGTGTATAAATACAAATACTATTGTGTGATACCTTGTTAGATTCGTCATAACATAAAATTTTAAAATATCAACTTTTCACAAGTTTTATTTATGCTCAATAAAAGATATTAATGTTCAAACATTTTTCAAGTCAACTGTTTAAAGTTAAAGTGTGCAGTTTGAAATGAGACAAAATGAGTATATATTTTTTTGGTAATATATATACTCCCTCTGTCCAATAAAAATGACATAATTTAACTTTTGAAATCATCTGCATCAATATTTAACTACTAATATTTTTGTTTATGCATATGACTTTTTTTTTAAATAATAATAATTTGAAAATACATGTTATAACGAATTAAACAATATAGTACATGACAATAATCTTGTATATATATATATATATATATATATATATATATATATATATATATAATAGAATAATTTGGTCGAAGTTGAGTCAATTTGATTTTAAATTCAAATTATGCCATTTTTACTGAGATGGAGATAGTATTTATTATTATTTATTTATATTTTTTTCTCTCTTTAGTCTTATATTTACTCTTATTAATTTAATTTTATGAATATGTCTTGAAAGACGGTATTTTTTATAAATTATAGAAAGATCAAAGTTTAAAATTTAAATTTGAATAATTCAAGATAAAATTTTCGGCTCGCATTAATCGGCGATAAACTTATAATTATTGTATGTTATTTAATAATTTTTTAAAATTGCAACTAAAATATTTTATCTTTCTATTATTTAAATTAAATCACTTCTTTTCATAAACGTATGAAAAAAAATAAATTTTCCCAAGAGTTTGCCTAATTTTATTATTAGTACAATTAATAGTTTAAAAATTAATAAGTCTTGACTTTTTCATGACCGCTCGATAATACACATCTGGTGATCATGCAGAGCTATAGTAAAAGTAGGATCAAATATAGTGTGATGAAGAGAAGCAGCAAAGTAGAACTCTAATTGGCAGGTCAACTCTCAAAGGTGAGTCCGCAGAATATGCATATGGATTCTACAGCCCTAAATATAGATTCAGTTTTCCTGGGTGCCACTGCCCATATGGAGGGTTTCATAAGGACTCCATTTGCATTTTTTATTTATTTTTATAGACGTGCTAGTTGAATTGGCACCGTTGAAAATAAGGGTGATAATTGTGTCTGTATTTATGAATTCATGATAGATTATATAGTAATACAGGATACCTATACAAGGTAGGAAAAGGTAACAGAATACAATTACATCTATAATTATGGTAATAATACAAATCCAATTCCAATTCCTTAACACACCTCCTCAAGTTGGAGCATGAGGATTGGAAATGCTCAACTTGCCAAGTAAAGAATGGAACTGGTTACGTTCGAGAGCTTTAGTAAACAAATCCGTTGGTTGGTCTGTCGTACGGATATGTTGAGTAACAATAGCGCCAGATTGGACAAGATCTCGGACAAAATGACAATCAACTTCAATGTGCTTCGTGCGTTCATGAAAAATCGGGTTGGCTGCTATGTGGAGAGCAGATTGACTATCACAAAACAATTTCATAGGAAAAGAGTGAGAAACCCCTAAGCCATAACAACTCACAGCAGGTAACTGCCATAGCACGATACTCTGCTATAGCAGAAGACCGAGAAACAGTAGGTTGCTTCTTAGTCTTCCAGGAAATCGGAGAATCACCAATCATAACAAAATAACCAGATAAAGAACGCCTAGTAATTGGACAGGCGGCCTAATCTGAATTACAATAAGCAGTCAATTTTAGAGTACTATGGGAAGAAAGAAATAAACCTTGACCAGGATGACTCTTCAGGTAGTGCAACACACGAACCGTAGCTTGCCAGTGAGGAACACAAGGAGACTTCATGAATTACACAAGAGTATGAACTGAATAACTTAGTTCAGGATGAGTAATAGTCAGATATATCAGGCACCCAACCAAATGACGATACTGCTCCGGGTCATGGTAGGCTGGACCTTCAACACGTGCCAAATCATATTGTTGCTCTATTAGAAAATCAAATGGTTTGGAAGCAGATAAATCTGTATCAGATAGGATGTCCAAAGCATATTTCCTTTGCGAGAGAAACATCCCCTCCGGTCTTCTAGCAATCTCTATGCCCCAAAAAATACTTAAGCAAACCAAGGTCCTTCATGTGAAAACAAGAACCCAAGTATTTCTTGAACTCAGAGATGAGCGAAGAAGAACTACCAGCAATAACCAAATCATCCACATAAACCAGAACATGTAAAGAAACTAATCCATGAAAATAGACAAATAAAGAGTAATCGGCCTTACTCTAAACAAAACCAAAAACCCGTAAAGCTTGAGACAGTTTAGCAAACCAATTTTGAGGAGCCTGACGAAGACCATAAAGAGATTTCTGAAGGCGACAAACCTGACCAGGAGGTACATCATAACCAGGCGGAGGACGCATGAACACTTCCTCATGCAAATCACCATGCAGGAAGGCATTATGAACATCCATCCGATGCAGTTCCCAACCTTTTATAACAGCAACAGACAGGAACAATCTAACAGAACTCATCTTCGCAACTGGAGCAAAGGTCTTAGTGTAATCAATTCCTTCAACCTGGCGATTTCCAAGAACCACTAGGCGTGCCTTGTGACGTTCAATAGTACCATCTAAACAAAATTTCGTCTGGTATACCCATTTGCACCCAATAGCCTTCTTGTACGCAGGTCAAGGAGACAAAGTCCACGTCTGATTTTGCTCCAGGGCAGTAAGTTCCTCAACTATAGCATCTCACCAATGAGAATGACGAGAAGCCTCAGAGTAAGTAGTGGGATCTGCACTAGAAGTTACAGCACCCAAAAATATAGAATGCATACTAGAAAATTATCACAATTTACATAATCAGTAAGAGGATAGAGAACACCTGAGGAAAGTGATGACGCATGAGGGAACGTAGTCGAAGGAGGGGTCTTTAGTAGTAAGAGCACAAGTATGATCTTCACAGTCGTAATCTGCCAAGTATGGTGGAGGACGACGAGATCAAACACTTTGTCTGGTAGGTGGCAACTCAGCAACGGAACTGTCCGGTACCAGAGAAGTCGATAAAGTAGATACCGAGGATATAGCATCGGTGGTGACTGGTAGAGAATAATCGGCAGCGGGCGGTGAAAGTTGGCCGGTAGCGATCGGCATAGCGGTACCGGCATTGGGCGGCAGAGGACTCACTGGCGTTGACCGGTAAGCATTGACCGGTATTGACTGGCCGGCTACGACCGGCGTTGACAGCCTGACGTTGACTGGCGTTGACTGGCAAGACAGCAGTCGGCAGTAGCTGGCCACCGGTGGTCGGCAGGAGGACAACGGCAACCGGCGGCGATGAATCGGTAGTGGAAGGCTGAACAAAATCTCCATGCGGCTCCGGCGAGAAGGAGGAGTAATCCGGTGGTTGTTTGGTGGCGCTGCCAGGTTCATCGGATAAAGCAGATGCCGGAGTTGCAGAGTACGGGAACTGGTCTTCAAAGAAATTAGCATCCCGACTGTTAAAGATCACTCGAGATTCCAAGTCAAAAAGGCGATAGCCTTTCTTTCCGGCAGGGTAACCAAGAAACAGACACTGCCGACTTCGTGGTGCAAACTTGTCACGATATCTGGGAACATGAGCAGCAAAACACAAGCATCCAAAAACCCTTAAGGATGAATAATTTGGAGCTTGCCCATAAAGAAACTCAACGGGAGTACGACCGTTGAGATGCTGAGTCGGTGTTCGGTTGATCAGGTAGGCAGCAGTAAGAACACATTCTCCCCAAAATTTAATATGAAGACTGGCTTGGAACCGTAAAGTACGTGCCACATTGAATAAATGGTGATACTTTCTTTCAACCCAACCATTCTGTTGTGGTGTGTCAACCATAGATGTCTCAAAGATGATCCCAGATGCAGAAAAATGAGATCGCAAAGGCAGAAATTCAGTCCCATTATCAGACTGAACATGTTTTATGGTTCGGCCCCACTGGTTCTTCACTAAGGCACTACATTCTAAAGATCAAGAGGCTACTTCAGACTTAGCGACTAATAAATAAACCCAAACATCTCGGGAATAATCATCGACTATCATAAAAAAATAGAATGCACCACTAGAGGATGGAGTTCAATAAGGTCCCCAAACATCACAATGGACTAATTCAAATAATGTAGTAGCATTTGTAGAACTCAATGGAAAACTATGTCTAGTCTATTTTGCTCTATAACATACAGAGCAAGGTATAGTAGTATTATTTGTGCTACAATCAAGAGTTGGAATAGAAGACAACACCGTAGATGATGGATGACCAAAACGTTGATGCCATAAATCAGATGAAGAAACCGAAGCAACTGTCATAATAGACTACAGGATAGGAGGACGAATGCGAGTATCCAATAGACGAAACCAATAAACCCCCCCCCCCTTTTCTGTTCACACATGCCAATCACAATCCCCATACTGATTTTCTATAAAATGCAATAATTTTCAATAAACAAGGCTAGACATTTTAAGGCAGATAACAATCTAGATCATGATAATAAATTGCATCGCAAAGTAGGTATGTAGAGCACATGAGTAAGGGTGACATCACCAAAACAAATAGACCCATATTGTGTAGCAGATGATACAGATCCATCAGGCAGTATAACATTCACAGTATTGGTAGCAGTAGTAATATCAGTAAGAGAACCTTTTGTCACCAGTCATGTGAGGCTCTCGAATAAAAAATCCAAGGTAAAGTACACATACATGACCCATGGTCAGATAACAAATCAAACTGATTAACTAAATGTATGGTCGTACTCCATTGATCGTCAGACAGAGCAGGACCAAAATCAGATCGTGTGGGTAAGCCAGAGGAGGCGGCCACTGCAAACCCTTGTAGCGATGTCACTACGTCGGCGAAAAGAGCCATAAAACAAATGACAAATGGTAAACAAACAAATAAAAAGGATATAAACTTTAATTGTTTACAAATAACTCTGCAAACAAATTGTTTTCAAGGCTGTCGCAAAAAATAGCTCAGGCGCACGAGTGGAGACAATGGCGCATGAAGACACGCGCGCTGTGGGAAGAGTGTGTTGACACAACCGCGCGTGGTTACACGCGGTGGAGGGAAGGCGCGCGCATGAATCTCGCGCGTGCCTCTTGTCAGAGTAGCATCGTCGATGTGGAAACCGGACGGCGCCTCTTGGCGGAGCAGCGGCATCGTTGATTGGCAATCTGGTGTCGAAGAAACCAAGCGGCGATGGCACTCTGTCGATCTGGTATCGAAGCAACTCAGCGGCGGCGGCGGTGGAGATTGCTAGTTGCTGCGGCGGTGTGGTAACCAAGCGGCGGTGGAGATTGTACGGTTCAGGCCGGCGGACGGAGGTGGAGCAGGAGCAGAACCGGTGGCGGAAGAAGAATGGCGGAGTGGTGGTGAGCAGGACCGGTGGCGGCTGAAGAAGAAGATCTATTTTTTAAGGGTAAAAGAAAGGTAGTCCGGATCGGCAGTGCGTGGAAGTCACGTACGGACGATGGCGGAAAATTTAGGATGGTATTTTAAGGTTTCAGGATTTTAGGCTCTGATACCATGTTGAAAATAAGGGTAATAATTGTGTCTGTATTCATGAATTCAGGATACATTATATAGTAGTACATGATACCTATACAAGCTAGGAAAAGGTAACAAAATATAATTACATCTATAGTTATGGTAAGAATACAAATCCAATTACAATTCCTTAACATGCACACTTCCCAGTTTAGAAAACATTCAACATAACTAAAGAATTCTTCACCCTTTTCAATATTTACTCTCTAACTCTAAGAAATAAAAATAAACTCCCCTAACTTTATACCCTACCACTGATCCCCTATGTAAAGTTAAGTGGTTTTCATTGATTATTTAATTGGCAATTTGTGAACTAATTTGGAAATGAAAAATGTTTCATGTTGGAATATACGGATAGCAACCACATTCGACTAAAAGGATTTTACGGATGAACAGAATATTGTGATTATGTTGATTTATGAAAGTCTAAATATTCTGCAATATATTTGGCGCTGGTAAAAGAATATTAGGTTTATGAAAAATCCCTACAAATATGGAATTTGATTTATGGAATATATGGGATATATTGTGATAAGAAAAAACTTTTTATTTATGAGATTTGGATATGCTTCAGAAGCATATAAGGAATAGGAATATTATGGAGATAATTATGGAGAGTTTCGATCTGCTCATGGACTTTAAAAGGGGACATTACAGTTGCATTAGACTCACAAACTTATTTGCAAAAATCTGCACACAGATTTTCTATCTTTCCGAGAGTCTTGCGAGAGCTAGCATTTACATGTTTCAACATACTCGATCTGTCGTTCAAAGTTCATAATCGCATACCTTAATTCCTCGGGAGGAGGAGATCCAGCGTCGATGAGTTTTGAGGTCAGGGGGACTTTGATCAAGGCAGATCGGTAGCTAGGGAAGATAGCAGAATTCACATGTTTAATTAGTAAAGATAAGTATTTTATATGGTGTACTATGTACTGTATCTTTCTGATTAGTGGATTCATTCTGAATTGGGCCAGACCTCGCAGATGTAGGTGGATTTCACCGAACTGTGTAACCAAGTCTTGTGTCTTTATGCTTTACTTTATTGCATACTTGGTTAGATGGGCTATGTGGGAACATAGAAATATTAATTAAGATAATTCGGTAAAACCAAATTTCATTTGGTATCAGAGCTTGATCACTTTTTTCCCTTGGTTGTTTCAAAGAAAGTGTGATCCGGTTTTACCATAGTGATCAAAGAAGGAGCTTCGGTGTCTCGGCCACCTCTGCTGGAAGGCAACAACTATAATTATTGGAAGACACACATAAGAGTCTTCATCAACTCACTGGATGAACTTGCAATGCACTTTGTTGAAAATGAGTGGATTCACCCTACTGAAGATGTTGAAACAAGCTCTAAAGCAAAAGAAGGAGAGCTAAGTCAGAGGGAGTAGAAACTCAAAGATAAATCTGCTTGGTCTCTTGATGAACTCAATGCCTCATTGGAAAATTCAAAAGCTTTCAATGCTATCTTTATGACAGTTGATGAAAATCAGTTCAAACTCACCTCAACATGCCATCAGGCCAAGAAAGCGTGGGATATTCTGCAAATTATTTTTGAAGGAACTAGTTGAGTTCGAGAATCCAAATTACAGATGTTGGCTACAAAGTTTGAGGAAATAAAGATGGAGGAGGATGGCCCTATTGCTGAATTCAACTAGAAACTTAGAGACATCTCTAATATGGCGTATCAACTTGGAAAAGTTTACAAAGAGGCAAAATTGGTGAAGAAGACCTTGAGATCACTTCCTAAAAGGTTTGCAATGAAGGTTGCAGCAATAGAAGAAGCAAGAGATGAAGCCACCATGAGCTTAGATGAATCAACAGGATCGTTACAGACTTATGAGATGACATTCCAACAGACTAAAAAAATGGTTCAAAAGGAGTTGGCGTTAAGAACATCGTCATCAAAGGACAATCACGAATCTGACAGTGATGATGAATTTGAAAAACTTGCACTTATCACAAAAAAATCTCAAGAATGCTGAAGAAAGTAGTAAATAAAAAATTGCAGGAAATGTTTGGTGGAAATAGACCAATGTCTCAAGAATTTAGAAATAACCGTGGGACACTGTTTGAACAAAGAAATCAACAGTTCCCCAGAAATAAAAGTGGTGAATCAAAACAGCCTGGATGAATTCAATGCAGAGAATGTGAAGGATAGGTCAAATTCAGGCTGAATGCGCAAATACCCGGAAGAAACAGGGAAAATCATATGTCACCTCATGGAGTGAAGATGAAGAAGACAAGAAAGATGAAGAGGAACTTACGAGCAACTGTGTGGCATTTGGAGCAAAAATTCATGGTGAATCAGATGATGACTGTTCCAACATATCAGAAAAAATTGAAGCCGTATGTTCCAATATAGATTCAGATGATGTGTGTGATGATACTTGTTGTGAGTGATGATGAAATCTACAGTACATACAAGAAGATGTACGCCATGTGGCTTCAAGTTGTTGATACAAACAAAGTACTGAAGGAAGAGAAAAACCATCTGGTCGAGATACTAAATGAGTTGCGAGTGTTAGTTGCTGAACTCAGAAAAGAGAATGATGAGTTAAATTTGAAGCTAATTTCAGCAACCAAGAGAGCTGAGATGTCTGAAGCAATTATTACCAAGTTAAACACTGGAAATGTGAAACTTGATGATATTATGATCATGTGAAAGAGCTTTGGAGATCGACATGAAATTGGGTATGACAAGCCACCTAGGAACACATTCACGCTCAAGTCAAAGATCCAAGAGGTAAAAAGAAAGTTCGGCAAACCTCATCAAAGGAAACCCCTCAAAAAATGGCCAGAGATGTATTGGTTGTCAAAAACTCTAGTACTTGCCTTGTTGCACATACTTCTCTTATAGCACATTCCAGGGATTCGTGGTACTTTGATAGTGGTTGTTCTCACCACATGATTGGCACTCAGGAATTTCTCACAAATATCACATCATATGATGGTGGTTTTGTTACCTTTGGAGATGGAAAGAAGAGTTGAGTGATTGGAAAAGGAGAACTGCAAATTGAAAGATTTTCAGTATCTACTAGTGTTTTGTTTGTTGAAGACTTAAAGGCAAATTTTCTGAGCATCAGCCAACTGTGTGACGACAATATGGCCGTGAAATTTCAAAAGGATAAATGTATAGTGAAACACGGTGAATCCAAATTCCTTTCAGGCATTCGATCATTAGATAATTTCTATTTGCTGGAGCATGAAGTGAAGTGTATGAGCTCAAAAAAAGATGATGGATTTCTATGGCACAAAAAACTTTGTCACAAAACTACAAAACCTTGGTGAAAATTGCAAATGCAAAGGCAGTACGAGGTATGCCTACATTGACGAGCAAAAATGGAATTGTACGTGGACCATTTCAACAAGGTAAACAAATTTGATCTCCTCACTCTTCAGTTCAGTATATAACTACCTCAAGAAATCTGGAATTACTGCATATGGATTTGATAGATCCAGTCAATACACCTAGTATAGGCGGCAAGGAATATATCTTTGTATGTGTTGATGATTTCTCTAGATTTACCTGGGTAGTTTTTCTAAAAGAAAAATATGATACTGTGGAAGTGTTTTGAAGTCTTGTGATAAAATTACAGACAGAAAAGGGAATTCCAGTTGGGAAGATTGTTAGAATTTGCAGTGATTATGGCAGGACATTTGAAAACTCTCAATTCAGCGACTTCTGTGATGAACTTGGAATTCAACACAAGTTCTCTACACCAATCACTCCTCAACAGAATGGCATTGTGGAAAGAAAGAACAGGACTCTTCAGGAGATGGCTCGAGTCATGTTAGCCGAAAAAGAAATTCACAAAAAATGGTAGGTTGAAACCATTAATAAAACTTGTTATACAATAAATCGAGTGTATCTACGTCTATTCACAAGAAAAAAATCCTACGACATTTGGAAGGGCAGGAAGTCAAATGTCTCATACTTTCATTTGTTTGGAACCAAGTGCTACATTCTTAGTGATAGAGAGCAATTGGCAAAATTTGATAATCATAGTGATATTGGGATTTTTTTTGGTTATTCTGTGAACAATTGGGCTTATCGTGTTTACAATCTTCGGAAAAATGCCCTCATGGAATCTATAAATTTCATTGTGGATGATTCTGATGAAGAACAAGTATCAGGTGATGGAGAAGATGAACAAAAAAACCATGTTCCAACACAGCACAGTCAACTTGACGAGCTAGCCAATGTTGGAACATCTAAGTAGACTAACTATCCTGCTGAACCTGAAGATATTGAGTATGTTTGAACATCATCCATCATTACTCATCGCATGTTCCAAAACAGGTGCAATGAGAACCTATGCCAAGAACTACTTGTTCAATTCTTCGCGTTGATTACAGGAAATTAGCAGGATTACAATGTTTCATCTCTCTCATTGAACCCAAGAACTATAAGGAGGCTTTACTTGACGAATACTAGATTACGGCAATGCAAGAACAACTTGGTAAGTTCGCACGATATGATGTATGGTATCTCACTCCTCGTTCTAAAGGTGTAAGTTTCATTGGCACAAAGTGGATCTTCAAGAATAAATTAGATGTTGATGAACAAATCACTCGAAACAAGGCCATATTGGTAGCTCAAGGATATACTCAGATTGAAGGAGTAGATTTTGATGAGACATTCGCACCAGTTGCCAGGTTAGAGTCGATTCGTATTCTACTTTCTATTGTTTGCTCTATGAACTTTACTCTATATCAAATAGATGTCAAAAGTGATTTTCCAAATGGTGTGGTAAATGAAGAAGTGTATGGTGAACAACCTAAAGGATTTGAGGATCCTCATTACCCTCACCATGTGTTTTGACTCAAGAAGACGTTGTATAAACTGAAACAAGCACCGAGGGCATGGTATGAATGACTTACTAACTTTCTAATTCAGAAAGGTTATCACAGAGGGGGAGTAGATCGCACATTATTTTTGCTAAAAAAGGCCTCAAAGATTTTGATTGCCCAAATCTATGTTGATGATATTGTGTTTGGTTCTACTTTATCATCTATGGTACAAGATTTCGTTACTATGATGCAAGTTGAATTTGAATTGAGTATGATTGAAGAACTCACGTACTTTCTAGGGCTGCAAGTCAAGAAAGAAAAGAATGGTCTATTTATAAAAGCAGAGTAAGCATGCCCTGAATTTAGTGAAGAGATTCAGACTAAGCAATTCTTGTGCAGTTCGAACACCTATGGGGGTTTCTAATAAACTGGTGAAGGATGAGAAAGGATTTGGAGTTGGAGTTGATCAGAAATTATACATGGGCATGATTGGGAGTCAATTGTACTTGGCAACAAGTAGACTAGATATATGTTTCACCGTAGGAATATGTGCAAGATTTCAGGTTGACCCAAAGGAATCTCATTTAACTGCAATCAAAAGAATTATTCAATATGTGAGTGGGACTTCTGAGTATGGTGTCTGGTATTCTAAGAATCAAGATTATAGTTTGACTGGGTATAGTGACTTTGATTGGGCTGGTAATGTAGATAATCGTAAAAGCACCACATGTGGGTGTTTCTTTATTGACACAAATCTAGTTTCTTGGTATAGTAAGAAACAAAATTCAATATCTCTTTCTCCTGCGGAAGCTGAATATCTTGCTGCTAGAAGTTGTTGTGCACAACTATTATGGATGAAGCAAATGTTGAACGACTATGGAATTCATCAAGGGCCTTTGAAGATCTTATATGACAATACAAGTGCTATTGATATTTCTAAAAATCCAGTTGAACACTCTCGAACCAAGCATATTGACATCAAAGATCATTTTATTCGAGATCTTGTTGAAAGGAATGAAGTAGTGGTGGCATATGTTCCAAAATCTGAGCAATTTGCAGATATCTTCACAAAACTGTTAGATACTGCCACGTTTGAGCTTCTCAGACAACACTTATGTGTTTGTCAGATTTGAGATATTTATTTATATATCTTTTATTTAGCTGTAAATTTTATTTTGCTTTAGTTTTATGTACAGGAAAACACAAAAAATTGAAAGAAGAAAAATGCCACAAAAATAGAAGTCGTGAAGATATGGTATGGTCGATGTGCAAGGAAGTGTGACATGAGTTGAAAAGTGAGAAAAGTAAAATCATTACTTTTCTTGAAAAGGGAAAAAGGCATTATGCGGTAAAAGAGCTAAAAAGGAGGAGAGTTTAATTTTGGTTCAAACTTTGTCTCCATCTCTCCATCTCTCTCTATTTTTGGCCTACACTCCCTTGGCATTTTTGAATTCCTGGCTGCCAAAATTTTTGGGATTTCATCTTGGAAAATTTGAGGTGAGTTCAAACACCTTCTCTTCACAAGAAAATCTTTTGCCGAAAAAAGCCTCTTCAAACCCAAAAATTGCCATGGCTGAAAATAAGACCCAAGAAAATTCTCACCCTCCAGAGAACAACAATGGTGAGGATGAACAGAGGGAAGAAGCCATGGACAGGAATCCTATTGACGGCGGTGAACCGAAGGATGAATCTAAGGACAATGACAAATCTCCCTACCAAAAGGTAATTGGTCCTGATCCCTCAACCTTTATGTTGCATGGCATGGGTTTTAAATTAGTGGATGTTTTTTTTGAGTTGGTTGAAGTAAAAAGGATCACCGTAGACCTGTCTAAGTTTAAAATTTTGGAAGGAGAAGTCCTTAATGTGAAGGTCAAAGAGTTGTTTACTGGGGATATATGAGATCTTGACTATATTCAGAATTGTAATCATAGATTGTTGAGAGGCACATTTGGTGTATATAATAGGAAGGATAGGTTCCATGTGTATTCATCTAATCCTGGCCATAGTAATGTTAGGATTAAGAAGATCAATGATGATGAGGCTGAGGGATTAGAAGTGATTAAATCTACTAATAGGATGCCCTTAGGGTTTCATGATACTGATGCTGCCAGGAGAATTGAAGAACTTAGAAGGCCTTTGATCATTGAGGTTACAGACAGTGAAGGAGAAGAAAGTGTTGGGTATGTTCCAACATAGAGGGCAGAGTCAGAGACTGCTGAAGACATTGAGGTTGATGATGCTGATGTGAGAGGTCAAGACCATTTTGATTTTATGAGAATACGTATGATGATCTAGAATATTTAGAAGGAGGAAAGACATGGGGGTTTGACTTGATGCAGGAGGATTCGAGCGATGACCAGCATGTTGGAACACATGGTGAAACAGATACTGAGCAGGATGAAGAGGTTGAACAGGCTGGGTATGTTCCAATACAGGAGTCAAATCTGAACTACTTCAGTGATGAGGTTTTGGATGAGTTCTTTCAGACTGCAAGGGCCAAGAAGAAGATGTCTGCTGCTGAGAATTCTCCACCAGCCAAGAGATTAAAAAAAGCCCAAGATGCTTTAAAGAAGAAGAAGAATTTGTTGCCACCTTCTCTTGTAAGTGATGCTTTATCTGATACTTACTTTGATAATAATTATGAAGAGAGAGGAGAATTTTTTTTATAGAGAGAAAGGTAATTTCTGAAAGGCCAGTGGACCTAGAGGCTTACAGACCTAGTGGATTTACAGATTTCTTTGGAGTTGATTGGGATGAAGAGGGATGCCACTGTGCAACTTCAGTACAACAAGTAGGTTGTTACTGAGGTTTACTCAAATTTTATGGCTGGAAACTTGGAAGATAACTCCCCGTGGTGTGATAGAGTCTATGCAAGGGGAAATGTGATTGATTTCTGTGTTGCTAGGATGAACAAGATATTAGGGTTGAAAACTCCAGATTTTGAAGGTGTCTTTTTTTAGGAGTTGGATGTGACAGATGACAGAATCCTGGAAGTAATTTCTGGTGGGTACAAGACTGAGTGGCAACACACAGGGTATTCACCTGCATTCTGCCTATCATCTAGATTTTTTGGTCTTTATCAGGTAGCAGTGAATTGCTGGATGCCATCTTGACAAAACTGTTGTACTGTGTTGGAACACAAAAACTTGTCAACCAGGGGTTCTTCATTCACTAGAATATTGTTCGGCGGGCTATTGCTCCCAAGGCTAAGCATGCATTGGTTTATCCTTGTTTGATTTCTGAATTAGCTAGGAGTGTAAAGATGAATGGTAAAGAAAATGATGTAATTATTGATTCTGAGCTCCTTCGGCCAAATAATAAGACCTTTGGATGAGACAAGTGCATGATCTTCCTTGGAATCCAGAGGCTTCCACTTCTGTAGGTGCTGAGACAAGGCCAAGTTGGTGGCTCTGAATGTGTGGTTGGGGCCATAACCATCCAAATAGCGGCTCTTGAAGCAGAAAAGACAATGATTGAGGGGGAGAAATATCTTTTGGAAGCACAAGATACTGCTCATGAACAGGATTGATGGGGCTGAACTGACTATGTTCCAACAAAGGTTAGGTGCTGAATTCAAGGGGGAGTTGATTTTATTGATATTTTTGTTTCTTTATGTGTTTTTGTGTGCCTTTGGCAATTCATGGCCCCAGGAGGAGATATTTTAGAGTATTTTGGATATTATTTTGATTTAATTTAATGATGTAATCTGAATTGTTTTGTTCTGGATTTCCGATGTTCTTGGTATTCTTATATAATCAGATGCAGTACTTATATGTATGTTTCAACATGAGTGGATTTCTGGGAGAATTATGTTGTGAGTGGAAGTTTTTCGTTGAGTTCTTATTTCCAAAATGATTGGGTCCACAAATGCCAAAGGGGGAGATTGTAAAGTCAAGTGGTTTTCATTGATTATTTAATTGGAAATTTGTGAAATAATTTGGAACGAAAAATGTTCCATGTTGGAATATATGGACAACAACCACATCCGCCTAAAAGGATTTTACGGAAGAATGGAACATTGCGATTATATTGATTTATAGAAGTCTGAATATTGTACAATATATTAGGCGGTGCTAAAAGCATATTAGGTTTATGAAAAAATCCCTATAAATATGGAAATGGATTTATGAAATGTATGGGATATGTGGTGATAAAGAAAATCCTTTTTATGGGATTTGGATATGGTTCAAATGCAGATAAGGAATAGGAATATTATAGAGATAATCATGGAGAGTTCCGATCTTCTCATGGACTTTAAAAAGGGATAACACGGCTGCATTAGACTCACAAACTTATGTGCAAAAATCTGCACAAGGAAATCTATCTTTCTGAGAGTCTTGCGAGAGCCAGCATTTACTTGTTCCAACATACATGACTTGCCGTTCAAAGTTCATAATCGTATACCTTAATTCCTTGGGAGGAGGAGATCCATCATCGACGAGTTTTGAGGTCAGGGGGATTTTAATCAAGGCGGATCGGTAGCTAGGGGAGCTAGCAGAATTCACATGATTAATTAGTAAAAATATGTATTTTGTATGGTGTACTCTATACTGTATCTTTCTAATTAGTGAATTCATTCTGAACTGGGCTAGGCTCTGTAGATGTAGGTGGATTTCATCGAACTGCGTAACCAAGTCTTGTGTCTTTATGCTTTACTTTATTGCATACTTGGTTAGATAAGTTATGTTGGAACATACCACTATTAATTAAGATAATTTGGTAAAACCAAATTTCACCCTGTTATACCAAGCCGCGCTGCTTCATTCCATCACTAGTGGAGGAGGCCTCATTAAAGACAACGTTAGAAGGAGATTCCGCATATTTTGTGAAACTGCCTTTGATTGAGGTTCCAAAGAGGTTCTGACGTTGGAACTACTTTCGGATCCAATAGAAGATGGTTAAAAAATTATCAAAAATGGTTCATGACGAACCGCCTTTGATGGAAATCAATAGATGGCGGTTATATTGAAGAACCTCATTTAATTGAGTGTCTTTGTTGGGCCATATATAAAGAGAAACCCTAATAAGCCCACACTTAAAATATTTTTTGACACCCTCACCAAAGTCACGCCTCTCTCCCCCCCTCTCTCATTAGCCTCTATTTATTTCCTTTCCGATCCAAAAACACGCCTCTCTCCGATCGATTGATCTCTCCCTCTCCACCGCTGCCCTCACCACTACGACCTCCTCTCCACCAGAGCCATTACTGGAGCTAGTACTGCCACTTCCACCATTTCCCTCACCTCCCTGACCACCAAAGTCATTACCGCCATCGCGTCCCCTCACCAACAGAGCTCGCACTACCGTCGCTCCTGGCTTCCATTGCAAAACCCTCCCCTACGCAAAGCCCTCTCCGTCGAAAATCCATAACTACGCATGGTATTTCCAGATCTAGGCCAAGACTTTGGTCTGATTTGTTACTTTTTTCTTTTTAGGGTTTTTTTTTCTTATTGTTTTTTTGTTTCTGGTTAGATCTTTGAAATGGTTTTGTTTGTTATTACTGTGTTACAAATTTATGTTCATTTTTTGTCTTTGATTGTAGTAGTTTCCAGATCTGTGTTCATTTTCTTTTACCCTAGAAACAACTTCCTAATTTGGAACTTATTAGGATCCAATATAAGGCAATTTTCGGAACCGTCTTTGATCAAAGACACTACCAGAGAAGACACTTCAAAAATATCTTCTCTGGCCCAATATAACCGCCTTTATTAGGCATTCCTCCACTAGTGCATCCACCTTCACAAACACAAGATTTCTTCCTTCCCCCATCCCAAGTCGCCACTCCGACGACTGCTTATTCCGATCCACCCCAATTTATCTTCCTTGGTTCATCCTTCCCGATTCATCTTCCCCGGTTCATTTTCCCGGATTCATCTTCTTCATTACCTTAGGTGATGTTGTATTAGATCTAACGTAACGCTTTTTAAATTTTAGGTAACACTTTTCAAATGTTTAATTAAGATTTTATAAGCTATTGTAACATTTTAAATAAGTGTTGCAAGGAAAGTGTTACGTTAACTCTAATTTGTTGTAGTGCCATTAACTACATTTATAGGCGGTGTTTTCTATAAACTGACATGGAACCACCATCCATTATATATTCCGATCTGATAACAAAGTTTCATATTGAAGAAAGATAGAAAGATGGTTGCGTGCAACGATTCAACGATGATTCTAATTAAACCATTGCCTTGAATATGCTAGCAACACGATTTCAATTTAACTGTTGTTATCAGATGATAATGACGACGACCGTGAGCAATCACAGAAATATGACTCATTGTTCCGACATTGGAACATCAACGAATATTGAGTCAATATTGAATCAACGAATTAAAGTTTCCCTAAAAATAATATAATAATTAAATAGAGAACTTCAAATAATTAAAAGGAATAAAATCTTCAACACCCAACACAAAAGCAACAAAAAGTTAACGTTTTTCTACTCACATGTACAAGCCTACTCCCCGTTGTTTTTTTTTGGCTGTAAAAACGAAAGCTGCCTTTGGCCCTGTCCAGTTCAGGTGAAACAGAGCTAAGTTTTGTTGAGTTGAATTTATTGGAGTTGAGAAGAGTTGAGAAGCGCTGGGTTGAGTTAATTGAAGCTGAGCTGAGTTGAAAGAAGATGAGATGAATTGAGAAGAGCTAAGTTGAGGTGATTAGAGTGGAGCTGAACTGATTGTAGCTGAAGTAAACCGAAGTAATTGTCGATGAACTCAAATGAACCAAAACGAACTAAACTAAATCAAAATGAAATGGACTGAATCTAATTGAACTCAACTGAGTCAAAATGAAATGAAGTGAATTGAATTGACTTAATCAAACTAAACTAAGCTGAAACAACTGAACCAAACTAAATCAAACTAAATTGAACTGAATCAAATTGAACAAAATTGAATAAAAAATGAATCAAACTGCATTAAAATGAACCCAACTGGATAAAGCTGAAGTGAAATGTAAACTAAACTGAATCTAACTGAAGTGGAATGAGGCTAACAAAACGGAACTAAATAAAACTGAATCAAATTGAACCAAACTAAATAAACCTGAATCGAACTGAATAAAATTTAATTGAACAAAAAAATATTAAAAGAAGAAAATGGATCAATTATATTACATATTAATAATTATTAATAAATCATGATATAAATAATAGTGCATGTGAATTAAATAATATATTAAAAAACTTAATATGTGATGTAAATTTTATGACGTAATTATAGAATTCGAACCCAAACGTTGTCGATTTTGAAATAAAATGAAATATAAATTTTATAATTGGAAATATTTTACAAATATAATAAATAAAATTATTAATAATATGAAGTTTACGTGAAATATATTAAAATTATTAATTAAAATTTTGTAGGAAATAAGGAACGCGACACTACAAATTTAGGGTCGGAGAATTAAAACCAAACAACTTCAAATACATCATATATTATAGAAACATTTCGAATGATTATATGCACATTAGAGTTTGTAGTATGAATGTAAAGGAAGGTACACACAACATTTATACTTCCATAATTTACGACACTAGTTAATAATTTAGATAGAATTTATCCAATGATAATTATCTATTTTTTTCATTATTTACATTGTAGTTTTTGTAGTATTCAATCCTAGTAAAATTCATATTTAGAATTTAAAACCCAAGTGAAAATTAATTAAATAAAATTAAAATCAATAATTAATAATATAATATTTTAATGGAGTTCAATGTAAATGATCTGAAACTATTAAAGTTGAGATGAGTTGATTGGAGTTGAGAAGAGCTGAAAATGGTTGAGAAAGGATGAGTTGAGTTGTTTGGACCTGAGTTAAATTGAGAAGAATTAAGAAAGATTGAGAAGAGTTGAATTGAATTAATTGGAGATAAAATAATCTGAAATGTACAGCTCCTTAGGTTATATATAAACTTATAGAATTCCTATTTTAATCAAGAGTTGTAGCATAGGAAGTGGCATCGCTTTGTCCATTAGTTGTTTGAGGGGATTCAACCTTGATTGGTCGGAATATTTGGGGCCCTAGCTACTGAATATTACAAGTGCGTGTATCTTTCCAAAAAAACTTAAAATTGAGGGCAGGGTGCTAAATTTGTCTCTTTTTTTTTTTTTTTTTAAATAAAACCATCGTAGATGGGGGAAATTATATTGGCCTTCCCGAGCCGTAATAAAACAAAAATAAAGAAGCCAGAAGGCTAAGTTAATGTACAGACTGAGCGGATTGCTCCTGAAGCAACCATAAGTTGCTTCCAAAAGAATGAACTAGAGTATTTGGATGCTATAGGATGTACTCTCGAACTTGTTAGTGAATCGACGTCGAGACACAGGTCAGTCAGAGAGAAACAACCATAAGCATAGTCTCTTAGTTTGCAAAAACAAGTGAAAACTAGCAAATTGTAGTGGAAAGAAGAAAAAACTGAGAGCTTTCTCGTTTCCCTACTCAAAACTGATGAACAACCTACTCCAAATTGGATGATCAGTGCTGACCATAGTATGCTCATTTAGGAGCTTGTAACTTGAGAATCTTGAGAGCCGTGTATAGCAACATAGACTTGAAACGTAATGTTGCTCGCAGCAACCTGGTATTATGGCCTCAGGTGTGTCATCGGATCCTATTCGGGTGAACTTGAGATGAGCTTGAGTGATCTAATGATTCCTGTGAGCTTGTTATGAGCTGGAGCTTGAATTGATCCATCCATAGTGCCATCCTGAAAGCCTGCATCCAAAAAATTGGAAGTTAGTAGCATCCGAGCTTGTTTAGGATACCCTTAGGGAGGGTATCCTAAAAACCTGCATCCTGAAAACCTGCATCCAAAAGATTGGAAGTTAGTAGCATCCGAGCTTGTTCAGTTTCAGAGTCCAGCAGTGAAAACCAGATCTAATCTTTGTCCTGCCATGGAAAAATGAAAGAAAAACAGTAGCTTCCAAACTAATGATCAATTCTCACAGAGGGAGTGTTCATTTGGTCCAGTCTAATTAGTCCTTGTACTTGGTTAGGCAGCAATGAGAATTGAGAAAAAACTAAGTTACATTTTTGTGAGAAGCATGTCTTTGCTAGAGAATGTGCTACCTGGTTTGCTTCCCTGAAAATATGCATAATGTGAATATCCCTTAAAGAGAGATGGATCTCATCTACTAAGCTAAACAGCTGCCAAGGTGATTTTGATGGATCATTTGCATATAGCACCGCATTAAGACAATCTGATTCCATACATACACTAGACAAAGAGTCACAGAATTGAATAGCAAACAGAATAGCTTTTAGTTCAGATTCAAGAGCAGACTTTGCATCAGTAAAAGAGGTATATGCTTCATGAAAACACCCTCTACAATCTCTTATGATCATGCTGAGGCCACATTTATTTGTCTTAGAACACCAAGCTGCATCTACATTAACTTTAAAACCAGTTGATGGCCTGATCCATGCAATTTTCCAGATTTTTGGCTTTGGAGGAGTCCTAATGAGAGGAAGAAAAGAGTGGTTTGCAATGCTGAGATCAGATGGAGAAGATATGTATACTGGTTTAGCAGAGAAAGAAAAGAAGATTTGATCTCTGATCTGGTCAAGAACAATAGAAGCAGAGGGCTTGACTGAATCGAAGATGAAACTATTTCTCATCTTCCATAAGTTCCAGAAAGTGTAGATTGCTGCTGTTCTAACAATGGTGGTATGTAATTTAGAAAGGGTGGGGAGGGATAAATAAACAGATAATCTGTGCCACACAGAATGAAAAATTTGTCTCTTTACGTAGTGCACATTTCGATACACTCATTTCATAAACATTAACATTTGTGTGATTAATAGAATCAAGTTTTATACGAGAGAGTCACATATACAAGGTTATGATGCGATATGAGAATAAATTACGCTTTAAATAAAATGGTATAAAATTCATAAAATTAATAAATGGTGTAATTTGATTTTATCAAATTCTCTTAATTATTACTATTATGTTCCAACATGACCTATCTAACCAAATATGCAATGAAGTAAAATATTAATGACACAATAATTGATTACGCAGTTCGATGATATCCACCTACATCTGCGGGGCCTGACCCAGTTCAGAATGAATACATTACAAAGTACATCATATAAAATACTTATCTTTACTAATCAAACGTGTGAATTCTGCTAGCTCCCATAGCTACCGATCCGCCTTGATCAGACCCCCTCTGACCTCGAAACTCATCGACGCTGGATCTCCTCCTCTCGAGAAATTAAGGCATATGATTCTGAACTTTGAACAGCAGGTCACGTATGTTGGAACATAGAATTCTGGCTCTTTGCAGTTCTCTCGGAAGAATGAAAATCTGTGTGCAGATTTTCTCTGTTAAATTTGTGTATTGAATGCAGCCGTGGTGTCCCCTTTTAAAGTCATGAGTAGATTGGAACTCTCCATGATTATCTCCATAATATTCATATTTCTTATCTGCTTTTGAAGCATATCCAAATCACATAAATAAAGAGATTTTCTTTATCACAATATCTCTCATATATTCGATTATCTCAATACCATATTTGTAGGGATTTTCCATAAACCAACTATGCTTCTTCCAATACCTATCATATAGCAGAATATTCATATTTCCATAAATCACAAATACCATAATATTCTGTCTTTTTTCTCGTTCAACTATGTAGGTTTAGATATGATGTCCACATGTTCCAACATGGAAAATTTGTTTGTTTTCAACTATGTTCACAAATTACCAATTAAAATATTCAATGAACACCACTTGACTTTACAATTTTCCCCTTTGCCATTTTGTGGACCCAACCATTTTGGACATTAAGATCACATTTGAAAAACTTTTAATCAAACACATAAGGCTTCCAGATATGTTGGAACATACGCATACTACCGAATCTGACCGTAAAAGAATACCAGAACTCCAAAATACCAACAAAATAATAATCTGAATACAGTCATCCAAATCACCAAAAATATTCTCCCCTTGGGACCATGAATATGCCAACGAAAAATAAACCATAAAATTTGAA
This sequence comes from Rubia yunnanensis, assembly GCA_037428765.1. Taxonomy (NCBI): domain Eukaryota; kingdom Viridiplantae; phylum Streptophyta; class Magnoliopsida; order Gentianales; family Rubiaceae; genus Rubia; species Rubia yunnanensis. The sequence continues at coordinate 60,406,768 of CM075071.1, read as the reverse complement.
AGAAACAGAAAATAGGCTCCCCCTGAATATGACACTGGGTTTATGTTGGAACATAGATACATCAGAAAATAAACCCTGTCCAGGAGCAGCACTCTAACCCTCCAACTGAGCTTTCCCCCCCTCAAGTTTGGCCTTCTCTACTTCTAGTGCCACCATTTGGATGGCTATCGCCCTAACCTCGCATTCAGTACCACTAATTTGGTCTTCTTTTCAGCAACTGCAGAAGTAGAGCCTTCAGGGTTCCAAGGAAGATCATGTACGTGCCTCATGCCAAAGTCTTCTTGTTAGGTTGTAGGAAATCTGTATCAATGATCACAACTTTCGCCTTCCCCTTAACCTTGGCACTCTTAGCCAACACATAAATTAAGCAGGGATATACGAGAGCATGTTTAGCCTTTGGGGCAGTAGCTTGCCTAACTAGATCTGTTGTATGAACAACCCTAGGTTAACTGATTTCTGTGTTCCAACACACTACAATAGCTTAGCCATTTCTCTTGTCAAGGCAGTAGTGTTGGAGGATGGCATCCAGCAGTTCACCGCTACCTAATATAGATTAAAACATTTAGAAGATATGCAGGAAACTTGTGAATATCCTGTCTTAAGCCATTTGGTCTTGTACCCTCCCGAGATTGCCTCCAGAATCTGATCATCAGACACTTCTAGATCATCTAGAAACACTCCCTCAAATTCTAGAGTTTGCAGCCCCAAAATCCTGATTATCATGGCAACAAAGAAGTCAATAATTTTCCCCCTTACATAAACCCTCTCAAACCAAGGGGAATTGGCCTCCAAATTTCTAGCCATCAAATTGGAATACACTTCAATGACCACCTGTTTATTGTACTGAGGTTGTACTGTGGCAGCCCCATTTAATTTCAAAAAATCAGAAAACCCACTAGCCCTATATGCATCTAGGTCTACGGGTCTCTCAGAGATTACTTTCTTCTATGCAAACACTTCTCTCATCTCTTCAAAGTTTATATCGAAGTAAGAAAATGACAGTGCTTCACTTAAAAAGGAGGTGGCAGCAGTTTCTTCTTGGAAGCAACTTGAGCTTTCTTGGCCTTTTTGGTTGGTGGGGAGTCCTCAGTAGCATCCATCTTTCTCTTACCCCTGGAAGTTTGTAAGAACTCATCTAATACCTCATCACTGGAGTAGTTCAACTCAGGCTCCTGTGTTGGGACATACTCAGTATCTCCAACCCCTTCTTCTTCAACAGTCTCTGTCCTACTCTGTGTTCCAACATACTAATCCTTATCTGATTCACCTTGCCTCAGGTTTTATCCTCTAGTCTGATCTCCGCCAGGACACTCCACATCAATATCAGCCTTACCAATGGCATCAAACTGGTCTTGATCTCCCATATCTTCATTATTAATCTCCATCTCTTCAGCATTTTCTGATTCTGCCCTCTGTGTTGGAACATAGCCAACACTGTCTCCTTTTTCATTGTATGTGATCTCTATTATCACATGTTTCCTCAATTCCTCTATTCTTTGTGCATCCTTAACATCATAGTATCTTGCAGGTATTCTATCAGTAGATTTAACCACTTCCAGTCCTGCTGCCTCATCATCATATATCTCCTTAATATTTACACAGCTAGGGCTAGGAATAGATTAGTAGACATGAAATCTATCCTTCCCTCTGTACAATCCATATTTTCCCCTTAGAAATTTAACTTCATAATTCTCAATATCCCGTAGATTACCAATATCACCGGACACAAGTTCTTTGATATTAGTATTCAAAAATTTCCCTTCTACAACAGTTTTGTTTGCTTCAAGCCACTCAAACACATCATCTACCTTGTTTAATTCCATTCCATATACCTTTAAGAGAGGATGATCAGGGCCAGTTACATTCTAATAGGGACCTTTCCCTTTATCTTCGCGGTCTTTTCCTTGTCTGTCACCACTGGTCAAGTGTGCCTCCACATTGTCTTCCATCAGTTAGATATTCTCATCTGCTGGAGGTTGAGAAGTTCCTTGAGTTTCATTCTGGACCATGGGAGATTTTGAGCTCGAAGACATTTTTTTCTTGGTAGGAATTTTTTGCAAAGAAGAAAATCTTGAATGAATTTGGCAACAAGAATTCGAAAGAAACCAAGAGGAGTGGGAGAGTGGCCGAAAAGAGAGGGATATGGAGAGATTGAGACAACTTTGAAACCAACACAAACTTTTCACGTCTTCCCTTGTTTTCCGCGAAAACATTTCCCTTTCCAAGATGTGCAATGATTCTTCTTTTATCTCTTGTCAAGTCCAGACATCAACTCGAGACATACCAACTTCCAACATACCATAACTATGCATCTTCTATTTTTGTAGAAATTTTTCTTCTTTCTATTTTTTTTCTTGATATTCAGAACAAAAATAAAATAAAATATTTACAGCAAAATAAAGGCAAGAATTACCTCAAAATAGGTGTTGTTTGAGACTTTCAAAAGTGGCGGTGTCCAATAGCTTTGTAAAAATATAAGCAAATTGCTTAGATGTTGGAACATATACTACCACAGCTTCCTTCCTTTCAACAAGATCTCTAATAAAATGATGTCTTATGTCAATATGCTTAGTTCAAGAGTGTTGGATTGGATTTTTTAAAATATCAATAGCACTTGTGTTGTCACATAAAATCTTCAAAGAGCCTTGATGAATTTCATAATCGTTCATCATTTGCTTCATCCATAACAATTGTGCACAAAAAATTCCAGCAACAAGATATTCAGGTTCCGCAATAGACAAGGAGATTTGGTTTCCTACCCTTTCAAATCTTGTAGGATGTTTTGCTGGTGAATGGACGCAAATATACTAGATTAATTGTATACCAAGCTGTGTTAATAGCCTCTGCCCACAATTTTTTGTGAATTTCTTTCTCGGCCAACATGACTCGAGCCATCTCTTGCAAGGTTTTGTTTTTACATTCTACAATACCATTATGCTGAGGAGTGATTGGTGTAGAAAACTCGTGTTAAATCTCGAGCTCATCACAAAAGTAACTGAATTGAGAATTTTTGAACTCTCTACCATGATCAATACAAATTCGAACAATCTTCCCAACTGGACTTCCTTTTTCAGTCTGTAACTTTATCACCAGACTTCTAAATACTTCCACCGTATCTAATTTTTCTTTTAGAAAAGCTACCCATGTAAATCTGGAAAAATCATCAACACACAAAGATATACATCTTTCCACCTATACTAGGTGTATTGACCAGACTCATTAAATCCATATGCAATAATTTCAGATTTCTTGAGGTGGTTATATATTGAACTGAAGAATAGGGAGATCGAATTTGTTTACCTTATTGACATGGTCTGCACACAATTCTGCCTTTTCTTGTTAAGGTAGGCATACCTCGTACATCCTTTGCATTTGCAATTTTCACCAGGGTTTTGTAATTGATGTGACCGAGCTTCCTGTGCCACAGAAATCCTTCATCCTATTTTGAGATCATACACCATACTTCCTGTTCCAGCAAATAGCAATTATCTGAAGATCGTATGCCTGAACGAACCTTGGCTTCTTTACGTTTCACTATCCATTTGTCCTTTTGAAATTCCACAGTCATATTGTCATCACACAATTGACTTATGCTCAGCAGATTGACCTCTAAGTCTTCAACAAACAGCACACTAGTGAATACTAGAAATCCTTCAACCCGTAGTTCACCTTTTCCAACCACTCTACTCTCCTTTCCATCATCAAATGTAACATAACTGCCATCGTATAGTGTGATATTTGTGAGGAATTCTTGAGTGCCATTCATGTGGCGAAAGCGGACGCTATCAAAGTACCATGAACCTTTGGAATATGACATAAGTGAAGTATGTGCAACAAATCATGTACCAGAACGTTTGACACCATACCTTTCTGGCCATTTTTGTTTTCTGGACTTCGCCTATGTTGGAACATACCAAGAGTTGACGTCCTGCTATTAGGTCTCTGGGCAGTTTCTGGGATTGTTCCTCTGAGTGACCTTGATATGAACAGTAGCTGTAGATGAGAGGTTTCCTTTGATGAGGCTTGCTGAACTTTCTCTTTACCTCTCGAATCTTTGTCTTAAGAGTTACTGGAGTCTTAAGTATCTCTTGTGTCTCAGGCTTGAGTGTGACTGTGTTTTTAAGTTGGTTGTAATACACAATTCCGTGTCGATCTCCATAGTTCTTTCCCATGTCCAGAATATCGTCAAGTTTTTCTTTTCCAGAGTTCAGCTTAGAAATTACTGCTTCAGAAGTCTCAGCTCTCTTGGTTGCTAACATTAACTTTTCATTCAAATTTTCATTCTTTTTTTTAAGTCCAGCAACTTCCACACACAATTCTTTTTCTATTTTCGTCAACTGCATTTTTTTCTTCCTTCAGCTCTTTGTTTGTGTCAACTACTTGTAGCCACATAACATACATCTTTTCATAAGTGCTGTAGATTTCTTCACCACTTACAACAAGTCCATCATCTTCATCACTGGATACTTCATACAAGTCTATGTTGGAAGATAAGGCTTCGTTTTTGTCTGATGTGTTGGAACATCCATCATCTGATGCATCATGAATTTTTGCTCCAAATGCCACATAGTTACTTGTGAGTTCCTCTTCTTCTTTGTCATCCTCTTCATCTTTACTCCATGAGGTGACATATGATTTTCCTTGCTTTTTCCGGGTATTTGCACATTCAGCCTGAATATGACCACATCCTTCACATTCTCTGCATTGTATTCGTCTAGGCTGTTTTGGTTCACCGCTTTGATTTCTAGAGAACTACTGATTTCCTTGTTCAAATTTTGTCCCACGATTGCCTCCAAATTTTTTTGGCCTTGGTCTATTTCCACCAAACCTTTCCTGAGATTTCTTGTTTAGTACTTTCTTCAATATTCTTGAGAAGTTTTTCGTAATAAGTGCAAGTTTGTCAAGCTCATCATCACTGTCGGATTCATGATTATCCTTTGATGAGGATGTTTTGAATGCCAACTCCTTTTGAACCCTTTTTGTTGTCTGCTGGAATGTCATTTTATACGTCTGTAATTATCCCATTAATTCATCCAGGCTCATGGTGGCTACATCTCTTGCTTCTTCTATTGATGCGACCTTCATTGCAAACCTTTTGGGGAGTGATCTCAAGGTCCTTTTCACCAATTTAGCCTCTTTGTAGACTTTTCCAAGTTGATATGACATATTGGAGATGTCCCTGAGTTTTTCGTTGAATATAGGAATAGTGTCACCTTCTTCCATCTTGAGTTCCTCAAACTTAGTAGCTAACATCTGTAGTTTAGATTCTCAAACTCGACTAGTTCCTTCATGAATAATTTGCAGAATATCCCATGCTTTCTTGGTTTGATGACATGTAGAGATGAGTTTGAACTAGTTTTTATCAACAGTAGCGAAGATATCGTTTAGTTTCTGCTTCCTTTGACTTTACTCTCCTTCTTTCGCCTTAGAGCTTGTATCAACGTCTTCAGTAGGGTGATTCCACTCATTTTCAACATAGTACCACGCAAGTTCATCCAGTGAGTTGATGAAAATTCTCATGTATGCCTTCCAATAATTGTAGTTGCCTTCCAGCAGAGGTGGCCGAGACACCGAAGCTCCTTCTTCGGTTGCCATGGTAAAATCGGATCACATTTTCCTTGCCACAACCAAGGGAAAAATAAGTGACCAAGCTCTGATACCAATTGTAATTTGGTTTACCGAATTCTCTTAATTATTACTAGTATGTTCCAACATAACCTATCTAATCAAGTATGCAATAAAGTAAAGCATTAAAGACACAACACTTGGTTACGCAGTTCGGTGAAATCCACTTATATCTGCGGGGCCTAGCCCAGTTCAGAATGAATCCACTAATCAGAAAGATACAGTACAAAGTACACCATACAAAATACTTATCTTTACTAATTAAACGTGTGAATTCTGCTAGCTCGCCTAGCTACCGATCCACCTTGGTCAGACTCCCTCTGACCTCGAAACTCGTCGACGTTGGATCTTCTCCTCCCGAGGAATTAAGGCATATGATTATGAACTTTGAACAGCAGGTCACGTATGTTGGAACATAGAATTCTGGCTCTTTGCAATTATTTCGGAAGAATGAAAATCTATGTGCAGATTTATAGTGTTAAATTTGTGTATTGAATGCAGCCGTGGTGTCTCCTTTTAAAGCCATAACCGGATTGGAACTCTCCATGATTATCTCCATAATATTCCTATTACTTATATGCTTTTGAAACATATCCAAATCCTATAAATAAAGGAATTTTCTTTATCACAATATCTCTCATATATTCGATAATCTCAATACCATATTTGTAGGAATTTTTCATAAACCAACTATGCTTCTTCCAACGCCTATCATATATCTGAATATTCAGATTTCCATAAATCACAAATACCATAATATTTTGTCTTTTTTCCGTTCAACTCTGTAGGCGTAGATATGATGTCCGCATGTTCCGACGTGGAAATTTTTTTGTTTCCAACTATGTTCATAAATTGCCAATTAAAATATTCAATGAACACTACTTAACTTTACAAATGGGTAAAAGCTGAGTTATAGCAAAAATACGGGTCAACCGAATGAGCTTATTCGTGCATTGTGACTGATCTTTATTACAAAAGTTCATATACTTTCATACTCCCTCCATTTTTTTTTCGCTGGCACACTTACTAAAAGTGGTGTTTTTTTTAATTGGCACTTGCTATTTTGGACAAGTTTAAGGTTTTTACATCCACTCATTTTACTTTCTCTTCTTTCAATTCAATTTCATCCACTCATTTAGCATCTCCTTAATTCTAACACCAAAAGAGAGGTGCCAATGGAAAAAAAATGGAGGGAGTACATCATATTAAAATATTAGTCATTTGCCTTAATACTTAGTTTTCAGAGTATAATTTCATAGATATACAATGAAAATCGGGTTTAAATTGGACTATGACTATTAAATAACGTGTACATAGTAATACCATAACTCATCATCTCTCTCCCCTTCCCCTCTTTCGGCTATGGCCGGTCTCCTTTCCCTCCATATTTTTGCCGAATATTTGGAATGCACCCAACAAACACCACACATTCAAAAATTTCATTTTCTTGCCCTACGTCACTAGAACCACCTCAAATCATTGTGATTTTGGGATCCCTACCCACCAATTTTAGCTACCTCTATCATTACAAACACGATACTTCGCTTGTTTTCCATGCCACAAGAGGAATCCGAAACTCTTCTTGTCCAGAAAGTCCTAGAGATCGCTAAATTAGGTTAATTACGTCGTTGATTCCTTCAACTTTAAATTTGATCCTGCTGGATAACTCCCCTAAAGACGACAATCGACAGTGTAACAATGTTGAATCCTAGAAAGAAGATGACATGGATAACAAATATTTCGATGCCTCATAGTTAGTGTGATTATTTGTGTTCAACCTGTTGAGTCTGAGCCTACTCATCTCGTGTTTTAAATAATTCATACCCCATGGTTTGCTGAGTGAGCTATCTCTCTTAAAAATAATTTATATAAATTGATGGACAACCTGAGCTCATTGTATAAAAATGGCGATAGGTGATTTCTCTAAGAACATATACATAAGAGAAATGGGGATATTGTTTATCCAAAATTTTGAATAGATTAAATTTGAAGGCATTTAGGTCATTTTAACATTGGGTGACTTTATTTGGCATTGACTGTGCTCTTATGCCAATTTGGGGGTATTTCTGTACTTTAAAAAAACAGCGCCACATTATCACTGTAAGAGTAAATCAAATCTGATCAGAAACTTGATTTACAGTCACGTATAATGGAACTGAGTGTTACCTGAGTTCTTTTAATCTTTTTTTACCAGATTGAATTTGAGGGTGATTTCACTATTGATCGGCGTTGAGTGCAAGTTGAGGATAGTTTAAGGTTATTTCGGAGCACTTTTGAGAATTCCAAAGTCTTGTTGTCACTTTATAAGGAATTGGAGGTTAAGTGAGCAAATATTTTTTATTTTTTGGTAAAACAATACGAGCACTATGTGTTGTACTATACTGTCGTACTATAAGAGAGCTACAGAAACACAATGTGTTGTGCCTTTACTCCTGGCCTCTCAGCAGCAGCCAGGATGAGATCCCGAGAGAGGCTTACTGTAAGTAATAAAATTGGTTCAAAATAAGGCATTCCCTCCGTTTCATTAATAATAACACCATAGGTTTAGATGATTGGATTTAGGTAGAAAAAATAATAGAATGAAATTGGATGTAGAAAGTAAAAAGTAAAATGAGTGAATAAAATTGAAAGAAACTTGCCAAAAATGGAAAGTGTGTCAATATAAAAGAAACATTCAGTTAAGGTAAGTGTGTCACTAATAGAGAAACGGAGGGAGTACCAGTACAACAAAGGTCATGTGTTCCGAATTATTTGTAAAAAAATCATGTGTTGATCGATTAATAATGGTCTTCCAGTGTTGAGAACTTGAGATTCTGAATGAAACACACCGTAATACACAGTGGTAATCGAGGACTGAAATATGTTGGAGCGGTAAATTACATGGTATTCTTAGAGATATTTTGTGAATTTTATATCATATAAATGTGTATTTTTTTATGTGAATTCGTGCATTATAATAATTCAACTGTAGTTACTGCATAAATACTGTAATGCACAAGTAGTAATATTAAAATACACATTAAATATGGGCATTACTATATCTCGCCCTGTATTTTACTATTCTCGCCCTAATACGTATAAATACACGTATTAATATTTTTAAAAAAATAAAAATTAAAAACCCTAAAATCCTCTCCCCCTTCCCTCTCTCCATTCCATCCGGCCAGGTGCCGCCGCCCGCCGCCCGCCGCCCGCCGCCCGCCGCCCGCCGCCCGCCGCCCGCCGCCCGCCGCCCGCCGCCCGCCGCCGCCGGAAATCCGCCGGAAAATCGCCGGAAAACGTAAGTTTTGGAGGATTTTTTTTAGTTTTCGTGCGAATTTTTTTTGTTTTCGTGCGAATGAGGGGTTTAGTTGTAAATATAAGAAAATAGGAGGCTTCACTCTTAAATTAATTTATTTCATAAGATCATAGGAGATTAAGATGTAGAATAATTCGGAGAAATCTAATATTAGGAATTTAATGAATTTTGGAATTAAAACGAAGAAATTGTGTTTTTTAGAAATTATTTAGTTCAAATTTGGAAATGATTACTATTTCCGTAATTTGGAAAGTATATGTGACATAATAGAATATAGTTCTATTTAAATAAAATTTATTAATCCGATGTAAACAATTGTGTAGTAAAATTATTATGATATGTTTTAACAATTGTTTCCTTGAATGTTAATAATAGTGTGATGTGGTAAAAAAATAAGATTATTCAGTAATGTAATTTCCAATTTGTAACTTAAAAAAATGTCAAGTCTGAATCATTTGCTTCGCGTCCGCATGGAGCTTGCTGCTCTGTCTATGACCCTCGGGGTACACTGAGAAAGAGTGGTTGTGCATCCCTCGCCTAGGATCCTTGCACGGCACTACATTCCAACCATCCCCCGTGATGCTCTGTTTCAAGACAATCGCGAATGGGCAGTCACAACTTCTGGTCGAGCTGCTACTCCGTCGGACTCTACATCCTTATCCTTTCGGCCCCGATTGCAAATGCAATATAACCTCAGCGGACCATTCCTATTCTGTTTGTAGGACTTCGTGACAAGTTCAAATCCCACCTGCAGAGCAATCCGTTGCAGCATCAACATTAACGTTACAATAATTAAAATTAACGTTACAATAATTAAAATTAACGTTACAATAATTAAAATTAACGTTACAATAATTTTTACGTTACAATTAATAAATTAAAATACTCAGATGAGCATAAATTAAAAAATTAAGATGAGCATAAATTTCTTTCTCCCTAACAGCTAAAACATACACGTAATGGAAAAAAAATGAAATAACATTGTGGCTAGAATTAATATTACATTCTTACAGTACAACAAATTAAAATATCAAAATAACGTAAAAATACGTAACTTAACGTTACAATAATTAATAGGACATAAATTAGAAACAGCATTACGTAACAAATATTAATAGGAGATAAATTCATAGGAGATAAATGTACAATAGTTTCTACGTAACAGTTAATAAATTAAAACACAAAGACGAGCATAAATTTCTACGGCAAAAATTATTCAATTTAACAACTACGTAACTAATTAGTAAAATTACCTCCGAAGACATGGAATTTCTAACATCCTTTCCGGAGTAATTTTTGCTCGGTTTGGATAGCAAAAAATTTCGAGTGCCCTCAAAATGAGTAGAATTCGTGCTAAAAAAAAAAAAAAAAAAAAAAAAAAAAAAAAAAAAAGGCACGGCTCGCGCCCAGGCCACGGCGAGCCGTGGCTCGCGCCCGGACCCCGGCGAGCGGACCGACGGTGGCTCGCGCCCACCGCACGGCGAGCCGTGGCTCGCGCCCGGACCCCGGCGAGCGGACCGGCGGTGGCTCGCGCCCACCGCACGGCGAGCCGTGGCTCGCGCCCGGATCCCGGCGAGCGGAGCCGGCGGCGGCGGACGGTGGTCCGGCGGCGGCGGACGGTGGTCCGGCGGCGGTGGACGGTGGTTCGGCGGCGGCGCTCGGTGGTCCGGCGGCGGCGCCCGGTGGTCCGGCGGCGGCGGGCGGTGGTCCGGCGGCGGCGCTCCGGCGGCGGTGCCGGAATTTTTTAGTTTCAGATTTTGGATTTTTTTTTTGTTGAATTTTTTAAATTTGAATTTAGTTTAATTTAGTTATTGAAATTAAATTAAAAATATATACTGTATACGTATTAGGGCGAGGATAGTAAAATACAGGGCGAGATATAGTGATCCACTTAAATATATACAGGCAGATGTGCGGTACAAGAATCGTATTGGAGGTTGTAATCTGTTGACTATAAATTTTACTTTTACACATGTGCTTCTTTCTCTTACTTTAATTTCGCTTTTCAGATTATTGTACCTTGATTTCATCCTACTCCGTTGCTGTTTTTGGAGTATAAGTAAATTTTAAAACAACACCAATATGTACAGTGCAGGTCAGGAACTACGTACGACCCCAATTTAAAAGTTGGATTCGAATGTCTTAATTAAAATGAATTAAAATAGCAAAAGAAAAAGTCATCAGAGCGGACGGCTGGGCAGCTAGCAGTGTAGAGTGTGCTTAGAAAAACATCTGAATTCTGAAAGGCAGTACAAGGTAGTATAGCATTAGAGTATGTTTAAAGCTGCCGCATGCATGGGGCAATGTCGATCTTGATCCCCTAATTCTTTTGCTTTAGCTTACCATTTGATCTCCCGATTCCGGCCTCTTTTTCGCTGACATTTTTGCCATCTTTAGGCTTGTAATTAGACAGCCTTAATACTGCATTCACACATTTTTCGGGGTATATTTATAAATTCGTGAAAGGGGGCATGCCAGGACTTGTTTGTATCCATCGGGTATATCACAACCCTACACTGTTTGAACGATTCCCCAACTACTCGATCAAGGTGTACGTGATTTATTTTTATCAAGAATTTGCTGTGTGCAATATAGGGCTGGTAAAATAGATCCAACGCACGGGGTTAATCGGGTTGTTTATTTTTCAATGCGGACGGATATGGTGAAGTGAGTAATGAGTTAAGTGAGTGATAAGTTAAATGAGCATTTAAAAATATGGGTCGGGCGAGTTGAGCTTGCGGCTTGACCGTGGGTTCACCCATATGGGTTGAAACCTGCGAATTTACCCATATGAGTTTGTACACACACTGCAACAAAATGGCTCTATCCCAACATATATTTTATAACTTTTTTTTTACCAATGTTGTTATGGAATCCTATTATGACACCAGGTTAAATACTATCAATAAAATTTGTGTTAGTATAGTTCTGTATACCAATACTTTAAACATAGTGTTGTGATGTCATTCTATCTCAACATTACATAAATTATGTCCAAATTAATATAGGGATAGATGAGTTAGTAATTTCATTAATAAATATAGGTGAAATATACAAATATAACCCTATATACTTGAGAAAGTGTAGATATAACCCTTAGATAATTTTTAGTGCAAAAATAACCCTAGCTATTTTACATAAGAGAAAATATAACCCTAAAGACTATATTCCGGCATTGACTGGCCATTTTCGGCCATTGATTGACCGGAAATGACCAAAATGTCCTTTCAACCTAAAGCAAAAAATTGAATGACAAAAATGCCCCCCGCCCACCACTCCCAGCCGCTGAACACCACCACTAGACCACCCCTCCGCTACTCCGCCGCCACCAGTTCACCACCACCTTCTAGCTCGACCCTCACCACCTCGTTCTTCCTCCTCACGAGCTTAATCCTCGCTGGGTCACCAATATTTCACCATAATTCTAGACCTGGAAAATGGGCCTTTTCGGTCGGGTCCCGGTGAGACCCAATCGGTTCGATTATAATTCGGTAAATTGTTTTGTGTTCAGGTATCGGGTCGTGATCGGGTGTGTTCGGGTTCGGGTGTCATTCGATAGTTTTGAAAATTATTAGACCGAAACAGGTTTGGTTCAGGTTGTTTTGATTTTTGGTAAATTTGGGTAAATTTTTTTTGAATCGGGTTTGGGTTGGATTTGGTTCGGTTGTTTCAGTTTCAAGTACAATTTGGGTATACGTTTTTTGAATCGGGTTCGGCTCGGGTTCGGTTTGAGTTAGTTTGATTTTGGTACTTTTCGAGTACATCCTCTTTCGGGTCGAGTATGGTCGGATTCTCATATAGTATTCAATTCGGATCCTGATCAGATCAATACAGCAAAGATGTCATTATAACGAAAATGAATATTTTTTTAATATATTGCTTTTCTGAAAAACTTTCTCGATGAACCAACCTCTTATATATGTACATATTATATTTTAGAGAAAAGTGCATATATAACCCTATATAATTGATGAAAGCGCAGATATAACCCTACGATAATTGAAAGTGCAAATATAACCCTGGTCAGTCAATGCCGGAATAATGGCTTTAGGGTTATATTTGCACATATGTATAATAGTTAGGGTTATATTTGCATATATGTATAATGGTTAGGGTTATATTTGCACTAAAAAATAACTCAGGGTTATATTTGCACTTTTTCCAACATATAGGGTTATATTTGCATATTACCCTATATTTTATGTAGTTAATTTTTTATCTTTTAAAATGAAAAAAAAATTGGTTCTCTTTTAAAAAATATGGTATATATTATGTATAATGCATAGGCATTATCGCTTAAAGATTATATTATGTACTAACGAAATAGAATAGTTTGTACTTAGATATTTTTTCTATATTTATTGTTGATCATAACTAATAAAACTCCTAACTTTCTAGTTGTACTTATATTTGATTTAATTATATTAGTTATTATTTAAAAAATATTAAGTCTATGTTTTTAATTTGTAAATATATGAATATATATATGCAAAATCTTGGGAAAAATGGTCTTTCCATAGGCTTATGGAAAGACGGTATTTAATTAGAATAATAAAAGGTAAAAGGTCTGAGTTGCAATATTAAAATTTATTATGCAACTTGTAGTAGTAATAAAATTAATGACCCGATTTATTCAACCCAAAAATTTAAAATTTTATTATGCAACTTGTAGTACTAATAAAGTTTATAACCTGATTTATTCAACCCAAAAATTTTATCTTCATTTCTTCTAATTTTCACTTTGAACGTTAACCTTGGTTTTTCCATAGCTTATGGAAAGACCGTCTTTTGAGAGACGGACTTATATATGTGAGTCCGTCTCTTCAATGACGGTCTTTCCATAAGCTATGGAAAGACCAAGGTTCTTGTTGGTTGAGAATGGTATCTGTGGCTACTTCAAAGTGCAAATTAGAAGAAATGAAGATAAAATTTTTGGGATGAATAAATCGGGTTATAAACAATATAACTACTACACATTTTATAATAAAATTTTAATATTGCAACTAAGATATTTTACCTTTTATTATTTTAGTTATACCCGTAGTTTTTCTTAAGACTTTGTCTATATATATACATATGTATACATATATATATACATATATATGTATATATATATATATATTCACTTTAGGCCATTCGCAATAAATTTTTAAAAAATCCTATATTAAACTTAGATAACTAATATTAATAAAATTCTAAAATATGTTAATAATATTATTAAATAAATAATTATTATGATATACTAGTATGTTTATTGTTATCTTTCCTTAACAATAATAATGTATGTGCGTATATTTATTTAATAAATTTTTAACTGATATAAATTTTTGAAAAAGTTGATTTTATCTAATTTACTCATTGTAAATGTTTTATAAAAAGATATAGTCTCCTACAAGATAATATTTTGGGAAAGACCATCTTTACTCAGCCTTATGGAAAGATGAGGTTTAATTAGAATAATAAAAAATAAAATATTTTAGTTGCAATATTAAAGTTTATTATGCGACGTGTAGTAATTATAAAGTTCATGACCGAATTAGTGCAACTCAAAAATTTTATCTCCACACTCCTCCTACGAACCCAAGGTTTAATTTGTATTTTTTAAAGGGGAGTTGAACACCATAGACCTCTTTCATTTAAGGAAAACATTTAACCAAAAAATCCACTAACTTTTGATTAATTTTTTCACAAACAATAAATTGTAATACTTGAAATGTAAAAATTAAATTAGTTCATATGTTTTAAAATTTTAAAATGTGTTAATAATATTATTATATAAATAATTATTATCAGATATGTTTATTGTTATCTTTCATTAGTAATAATTATAATTATGTGTTTTTTGTTTTATCAAATTTTAATTGATAATGTTTTGACACAGTTTATTTTATCTAATTCGCTCATTGTAAACGTTTTATACAAATACATGCTCATTTTTTTTAATTAAGTGCAATATTAGTAATTTACCAACAAATCTCTTAAGAACTAAATACTTTATATAAACAATTTTGATCGATTTTCTATAGAAATGAAATATTTTACTAATCTTAAATTATAAGTCTTATAACTTAATACTAATTAGCTATAACTTTTTAAAACTACACTGACTTTATATAATCAACCCTAGGTGAATTTTTAATAAATATTAATTCTCTTTTTTTTTTCAATTGTGTTTTACTACTTTATTTAGTTATATTCCTCCATAACTAATTTGATAAACATGTATTTTTAGTTCCATAAGCACTTATTATTCTTTATGTAGTATCCCCGACTATATACGGTACACCGAACATAACAAAATTGAAATTGTATAATTAACTATTAGTAGACTTTAATACTAATGAGCAATGTTCATTTTTAAGTTGTATGAGTCTTTTTATTTCTAGTTCTAGTTACTTGCTTTAGATTATATCCTCTTATAATCTAGTTTACTTTAAATGCCCACAGTGATTTTATTTTATTTGAACTTAATTATCTTTTTAGTTCATGAATAGGTTAAAAAAAATTGACTATTGTGTACAATCTCACATTCCTATCAAACAAAGTTGAGTTTAAGCATACTAATAATGTAATATATTATTGGTTTATTACTTAGTTATATTACTCACAAATTAACTTTACTTTATGTTATTAACTCTTACGGGACCTTAAATAAAATGAAGCCAATTTTATTTTATGGTTTGGGAAGCCTAATACAACTTTCCTCCATCTTCGGATGGTTTAATTTAAAAAACAAAAGGGACCTTAAATAAAATGATAATCATTTCTTTTGCCAGTGAAGTATAATATTTATTTTTACATATAACTGGACTTTACTTAATCATCCCTTACATGATGTTATTTTGTTTAGTATTTATAATTACTTAATTAGGCCCAGATATGTGCTAGTTGGTAAAGTATTGAGAAAGATCGCATTTTCACAGACTTATGAAAAGACGAGGTTGAATAAGAATTATAGAAATGTAAAAAGTTTTAGTTGCAATATTAAAAAATCATTATGCAGTATGTCGTAGTTATAAGTTAATGACCCGATTGATGCAGCCCCGGAAAATTATCTTTATTTCTTTTAACTTGCAGTTTAAACCTTGGTGTTTTCATAATTTATGGAAATACCGTATTTCAGGATACAAACTCTAGTTAGTTAGCTATATCTTAACATAACCAAGTTAACTTTAATAATTCATGAATTCATCATGTAATTAACTTTAATAATTTAGGAATTCATCATGTAACACTAACCCGTCATCCAAAATAAAAATTTAATATAATACATGTTAATGTTTGAGTCCGTCTCTTGAAAGACGGTTTTTCCATAAGCTATGGAAAGACCAAGGACTACATTGCAATTTTAGGAAATTGCAATGAAATTTGTGGGTCGGGTTCACGCGCCTTTATTCCCAAACGGGTTCACGCTAAAACCCATCCTTTATTACCCAAATCCTTCTGCTCTGTTTTTTTCCCAAACCCATCTGCTCTGCTCGCCTGAATTCATCGCCGCCGGAAATGGAAACGTTGCTGATATCACCCTAAAACCTAAACGTTGCTGATATCACCCTAAAACCTAAACGTTGCAGACATCTCGCCGACTTGCCTCATGAATTCAGGCGATTTGCCGATTCCAAAAATGTTGCCGATCTGCCTCATGAATTCTGGCGAGGTAATTGTACAAATATTTATGACCAGAATTGTGTGATTTTTATTTGCGATTTAAGTTTTTAAGAGCAATATAATCGTAATGTTTTATTAATTTGATTTAATCCTGTTCTTCAGATGATCGAAACTGAAGAAGAAATTGAAGAACATCTTGTTGCTGCTGCTGTTATGCCTACTGAGTGTATGTCTCCCTTGTAATCTATACAGAATTAGATTCATTAAAAACTGAATGTTGCACATACACAGTGATGCCTTTTAAGTCATAAGTAGCATGTTTTTGTTGAACAAATCTGAATCTCTTCTGTTCATGAAATCGAACAATATCTTGTTGTTGCTGCTGTTATGCCTACTGAGTGTATGTCTCCCTTGTAATCTATTGACTTCCCTTGAGGAGGTGGCTGATTTTGAGGGTAAGCTTGAGGCATTCTTTGATTCGGTAGAACATAGGCTTGTTGAGGTGGATTTCCTTGATCTCTCCATCTTAGATTTGGATGATCTCTCCAACCCGGATTGTAAGTAGCTGAATAAGGATCTCTCCTTGGCTGCCTCTCATTCCAATTCCCCATAGCATTCGCTTGAACAAGTGGCTCGTCCAAAGCAAAATTACATTGCAAAGTGGTATGGCTATATGTTCCACATGTATCACATGGACGATCATGAGGGCTAGAAGAAGAGCTTGTATTTGTGGTAGCAACTTTGTCAACCACTTTTGAAAGAATTTTCTCCAATTTATCCATCCTTTAATTGAATTTATCCTCACCCGAAGAGCTTGTATCCACCACTTTCTTTAAAATCCTCACATCACCTTTGTCATATTCCTTCTTGGAATCAATCATTTTCTTGACAATTTCCCTAGCTTCATTTACTCGAAGATGGGAAAATCCACCATTGCTTGCTGAATTCATAAGGTCTTTGTTCACCGAAGTCAGCCCTTGGTAGAAATATTGCAACAATTGTCCCTCCGAAAAGCGATGATTAGGGCAACTATCCACCAACCTTCGAAACCTAAGCCAAAATGCACTCAATGGCTCATCAAACTCTTGATGGATGCTGGAAATCTCTCTCTTCAACGTTTCAGTCCTTGTGGAGGGAAAATAATACTCCAGAAATTGCTTCTTGAGACCATTCCATGTAGTAATAGAATTTGGTGGTAAGCTAGAAAGCCATTGGTTTGCTGCCCCTGTCAAACTGAATGGAAATGCAACTAGCTTGAACTGCTCCTCCGTGACATTCTCAGGCCTCTTTTGCACCTTGCAAATTTTGATGAACTAATTCAGAAAATTGTATGGATCTTCGGTGCTCCTTCCATGGAATTTCGGAAGAACATTCAAAAGGCCTAGCTTAATCTCAATGGGACTCCCTGTTGGTGCCAGTTGGATGGGAGTAGGGGGGTCTTCTTCACTGTGACCAGTAAGTTCCCACATATAGGGATTGTCAGCATTAAGATCAGGATTTGCCATTCGAGAAGTATCGGTTTTAACTTCAGTCTCTGCCTCAAGAGTCTCGGTTTGGGCAAACTGAGGTTCCCCTGCAGCCTTCAACTTTTTCAACTTAGCTTTCTTCCGATTCTTCTTGGCTGTCTTTTCTATTTCAGAATCAAACTCCAATACCTGCTTATCAGACCTGGTCATATACTGAAAAACTAACAAACATATCAGTAGGACAAACAACAGAAATCAACAACCGTTCCCCGGCAGCGGCGCCAATTTGGTGAACGTCGTTTTATTCACACAAATAAAACCTGCAATACTCCAATAATAATGAATCTAGTACAAGGTAAGCAGGGTCGATCTACAGGGAACAATTTGATTCTATTGATTGACCTAAAGATTTAATTGGTTTAGCAACCACGCCTAAACTTGAGATTTGTTTAACTAAAAACTACTAAACAAAAGATACTAAAAACACAAAGACATAAACACACATAAACTCATAAATACTAAAAGCAGTAAAATAAATTGGAAGGAATCTAGATAATGAAGAAGGAAGTTGGCTTGGATTAACTCGTTGATTCGTCCGTTTATCCTCGGCTAATAATTAGTTATTCCCGCAAATCAATTAGTTATATAAGAGAAAGTATTTGCTGAACTCCTAAAATCCTCTCTTATTACCCACTAGCAAGCAAGTATTTGCTGAACTTGCTAGATTATTAAATTAATACAAAGAGGACCTAATTTAGATAGACATCCAAGTATTTGCTAAAGACAGCTACCTACCCGGTTGATTATTTCCCTGCTATTACAGTCTGTATCAGTTATCTGTTTTTTACAAGAAAGTGCTACTTAATTAGCCCTAGCTTAGCATGTATTAAGGTGATCAAACTCAATACACAAAGCCTAAGTTCATACCATAATCAACCAAGAACTTGCAAGAACACTTTTAAACATATCAATCCTCACAACTTTATGAATCAACCTTTAATCAATCCAAGCCAACTAAGAAATTTAGCCACTCATATTATGAACAAAGAAAGTAGAATGAAGAAAGGATTTCATTAACTAAAGATAAGTATATGAAATTACAAGGACGAAAAGACAAAGAAATCAAACCTAAATTATGAGTTCAAGAACTCAAGCTCTCGGCCCAGCTTCCAAAAGAAGAAAACGGAACCAGCCTCCCAAAAGAAGAAAAGGAATGAGCTCTCCCATTATCACCTTGGCTCTTTGTTTATATATAAGGCCAAGGTGATTAAAATACTATTAATTCACACCTAACAAATCCTACCAATCCATCTTGGATTAGGAAAAGTATTTATTACAAAATTGTGGGCTTAAGTGTATGAATTTAGCCCAACTTCTTGCTTCCATTTGACTTTGCTAAAATCTTCCCTTCAATCTCTTGCACTTTGTCCTGTTAGCTCAGTTTTTTATGCTCAATTTCTGCTTCTTTCTTCCTCTGGTTCTTCTCCAAATTACTGGCATAAATCTGGCCATAAAACATCCATTATAAACTTCAAACAGCACCAAATCAACCAATTTTCCCAATGAAAGAACAACCTATAATTATCCTATCAAACATCCTCACACTTGAGTCATACTTGCCCTCAAGTATGATAATAAAGCATGCTGTTCATTCATAATTCCCAATCCCCTAAACACATTCTAATTTAACCACAAAGAACCTAAACTGAAACTAAAAAGAAAACAGAAAAATTCAGAAAACAGAAAAGGTTATATACAAAATCTTGGTCAAAAAATTTCAGCACTTCAATTTTCTTTTCATTGGCTAATCAACAAAGTTCACTATGCATGATATCAAGTCTCCTTTCATAAACAGAATTGGTATCATCCCCCCTTAAACTATCAAATCAATCCCCCCTACATCAGCTACACTTGTTTTCAACTCGATCAAAATAGACAAGAAAGAACTTCCTCACAGTTTTCACTCCAAGCACTAAAAAGCAAGGTTAAATTCACTCCATAACATACTGTGGCAGCATCAATTAAAGCATGAAGATAAAAAAAGGTCTTTTATTTAGGTTGTAATGGGGTTATGGGTTTATAATTTTGGTGAGATCCTAATGGCTCTAAAGTTTATTCACAACATATTATGCATGCTCAATCACAATTTATCATCCATCTCAAGAAGGCAATTTTCACATATCTAATATAGGTGCTCTGTTCTCTTTCTCTTTTTTTTTTCTCTCTTTTTTTTTTCAGTACCACTATCACGATTAACTCTAGTGAACATACATTTAGCAGGGGCAATCACAACATAATTTCAGAACAAGAATTCAGTTCCAGTAACCCCTACGTTGGCCAAACAGAACCTACATTTTTATTTGTCACTTTTCAAACAGAATTCTGTTGGACAGTTTTCACATCTCATCAATGCTTTATATCCAATATCAAACCATGGATGAATTCACTACTTGTACCTTCAAGAGCATGCACAATAGGGTCAAGAAAAGGATATCAACAAGGCTTTGGCTATACATTTTATTTTTCTGGGTTAAATCAAAGAAAAAGTTAGGCTCAAAGGGGCTCACTAAGGGATATAAAGGGTAGGCTATATATACGATGTGTGGTTAATCCTAATTTGCCTTTCATCACCTCATCATGCATTAACCTAGCTGCCACAACTCTCAAAAAGAAGATTGATGTAGAGAGTGCTCTACTCTAGGCTCAAACCTTACTTTATACTAGGCTTTGTTCAAACTCGTCTTATTTATCCCAAGTTTTATTCAAGTTAAACTGATTTCAGGGGTTAATCATCTCAAATTCTCAAGGGGATATCAAGCAATAATATTTACTAATCAAATTCTCTCAACATGCACAGTTATTCCATTTCAAAGCCAATTCCATTACTTCTATCATGCTGAATTTTTTTTGACCAAAAAGGAAACAAAAGAAATACACAAAACACAAACACTACAAGTAACACACAAAACACACAAATAATAAAAGACACCTAAACATTCAAATAATAACAGACACCTAGACCACTAACCCACTCTCCTCACACTTAAATCTTGCTTGCCCTCAAGCAAGTTTAGTTTAACAGAGAAGAGCCAACTGACAACTATCAATAATAAAAAAAACGAAAATAACAGAGAAGGGAATTAGGGAACTCAGGATTGGGGTTGATG
Organism: Rubia yunnanensis; assembly: GCA_037428765.1. Classification (NCBI taxonomy): domain Eukaryota; kingdom Viridiplantae; phylum Streptophyta; class Magnoliopsida; order Gentianales; family Rubiaceae; genus Rubia; species Rubia yunnanensis. The sequence goes on along the minus strand of CM075071.1, from coordinate 60,385,604 downwards.
CGGCTGTGAATTTCTAGCAAACCAAGTGCTGCACAAGTCACTTAAGGTAGCTTGAAGATGCCCATTTTGAGCAGCTAAAGCGTCCAGTGTCATGTGCAAAGATTGTACATCTGCCCGAAGGGAATGCACTTCATGAAGAAAAGTTCTATTGCCTGCAATGGAAGAAGATAAGCTCGGGTTTGGAGGACCCGGCTGAGGAAACTTAACAACATTGTCAGCATCATAAATCAAATTGCTCTTTCTCATGTATTCTAAATCAAACACCTGGGAATGAGTTAATTTTCCAAACGAAGCAGGAACAGTCAACTGCACATTCTTATCAAGCAAAACACCAACAAGCACACATAAAGTCATGTGGCGACCAGAATCATGTGCTATACTGTTCAGTGTATCAGCTAACAAATACCCAGGGTTTAACTTATGCTTACAATGCATGCACCAGAGAATAAACAAGGTAGGTTGGCTTACTTTAGTAAAAGTGGTGGAACGACCAAACACATTGCGAAGAATAAACATACAGCATAATCGCAAAACATGGTCAGCCAACCAATGCATATTTGACTTAGCAGAATCATAGAGATCAGGACAATTAGGGGCTAACAGTTTCCAAGCAGTCACAGGATTAAAACCAGGAAATTCCATATAATTGCCAATAAAGCCAGATTGATATGAATCAGAATTTAAATCAGCATAAGAAATCAAGCCTAGGGCTAAATTCCATTCATTAAGGCTCAGAGACACATTCTGCAATCCCAATCGAAACGAAATGCAAGGCTCAGACACATTCAAAGCAGCCTGTTTATTCAACCGGAAACTAACCACAAATTCCTCACACAATTTCACATACAAGTTCACAGAATGTAAAGACAACAATGCTTTCCAACCTATGGCATCAAAATACTCTATGAACCTGTCATAAACCCCTAAAGAAGTAAGGGAAGATACCTGCAATTGTAAACCCGAAGAACAGCGTTTCTTGGTTCGTTTAAGAGCTCGAGCTTGCAAATCAGGGTCTTCGAATTGAAGCAGTGCCTCCCCTGATTCAACAATAATCTCAGGTGGAATTGGGAGATCGCCGGTGGTCTGAACAGGGGTTGCCTCTGTTGAAGGTTGTGGCGCGTCCTTCTTTGAGGTCTTTGCACGTTTCGGCGGAGGCGGCGGCGCGGCGGAAGAGCTACCAGCAACATCCCCTTCTTCTCTCCTGCTGCGTTTCGCACTAGCTCGACTCTTGGACTTCTGCGATGCCTTCTCCGTAGCGTCGGGCTTGCTGCCCTTCTGAGAAGGTTTCTTCCCCGCCAGAACTAGGGTTTTCTTCGATGAAGGTTTCACGACCACTTTCTTCTGGTGTAGTCGAGAAGGTTCTGCTGCAATGTGCTTCAATGGTGGCGGTGGAGGTAATTCGGGTGGTATAGATTCTGGTGGAGTTGATGGTTGAATCGGCGGTGATGAACTAGGAGGTGGAGAATGTCGTGGTGGAGATGGAGAAGGGGGATGTGGAGGTGGTAGTGCCGCGGCGATGATTACAGGAGGTTGTGGTAGTTTTTGCTTGGATCTTCTTCCTGCAACCTTCTTGGGCATTCTTGGTGTCATCCCGATGGGCTTTTCTGGACAATCAGGCTTCGCCGGTAAATTCCCCAGCGTGGCGGTGGAATTGCGGTGGTTGATTGAAGGTTTTCGGTACGGTGAAAAGGATTTTGGGAAAGTTAGGAAATTGGTTTTGCGAGTTGAAGGGGAAGAAGAAGGGTTTTACCCTATCAAATCTGAAAATTGCAATTTAGCCCTTCAGCCTCTTCTCTTTTTCAATTAAACCCCAGAAATCTAATCCCCAAGCACATCCCTGCACAATAAAATGGAAGGCATCAAAATTATAATGTCATTAATATTTCTCATAAAATAAAACCAAACAGAAAAATAAAATTGGGTTGCCTCCCAATGAGCGCCTTCGTTTACAGTCCGTGGCTAGACTTTGTCAATCGGTCAAGTATCGAAGGTATGGCATAGTGAAATTTCTTCCACTACTGCCACTTGAGATGCATCGTAAAATGGCTTGAGACGATGACCGTTAACCAGAAAAGACTTCTCTGTATTCATGCTTTTGATTTCAACAGCTCCATTTGCCCAAACAGAGACCACCTCAAAGGGGCCAGCCCATTTTGATTTGAGTTTCCCAGGCATCAACCGAAGCCTTGACTGAAAGAGTAGTACTTTCTGGCCAACCTTGAATTCCTTGGACCTCAGATTCTTATCATGCCACATTTTGGTTCGCTCCTTGTACCACATAGCTTGATCAAAAGCTTCCAAACGGAGTTCCTCCAACTCTTGAAGTTGGAACTTCCGTTCCTCCTCACACTGGAGAGGATGCATATTCATCTCCTTCACAGCCCAATAAGCCTTATGCTCTATCTCAACCGGTAAATGGCACATCTTCCCAAAAACAAGCCTATACGGGGACATTCCAATCGGAGTCTTGAAAGCGGTTCGATAAGCCCAAAGAGCATCATCTAATCTTTTGCTCCAATCCTTCCGAGATGGATTCACCGTCCTTTCTAGCACTTGCTTAATTTCTCTATTTGATATCTCCGCTTGGCCATTGGACTGAGGATGATAAGTAGTAGCCAATCTATGATGTACTCCATACTTCTTCAGAAGGGCTTCAATGGTGCGGTTTTTGAAATGAGTTCCTTGGTCACTAATGATTGCTCGCGGCACTCCAAACCTGCTGAAAATATGTGATTTCAAGAATCCTGAAACAACTTGAGAATCATCAGTGTGGGTGGATTTCGCTTCCACCCATTTTGAGACATAATCAACCGCAAGTAATATGTAAAGATTACCATAGGAACTAGGGAAAGGTCCCATGAAATCCATACCCCACACATCAAATATCTCACACACAATAATGGGAGTTTGAGGCATTTCATCACGTTTAGAAATATTTCCTGTCATTTGGCACCTAGCACAACTCTTACAAAACATGTAAGCATCTCTATGAATAGTTAGCCAATAAAATCCACTATCAAGAACCTTTCGAGCTGTACGTTTAGGGCCAAAATGACCTCCACAAGCAAAAGAGTGACAATGCAAAAGAATTGTACCTTGTTCTTCTTCAGGAACGCATCGCCTAATGATTTGGTCCGAACCGATTTTCCAAAGATATGGCTCATCCCAAATATAATGCTTACACTCACTCTTGAGCTTCACTCTCTGGGCAGTGCTGATTGTTTCTGGAATTTCCCCAGTGGTGATGAAATTAACAATATCTGCAAACCATGGATCATGAGCAAAATTCTCATGCAATGCTATTGTAAGAGGGCTCTGTTTGGCCAATTCGAGGCCTGTGGCAGCATATAAGTATTCTTCGGGAAAAGATTCTTGAATGGGAATTGCATCCTCAGGTTTCACCAACCTACTCAGGTGGTCAGCAACATGATTTTCAGCACCCTTCTTGTCCCTTATCTCCCAATCAAATTCTTGTAACAACAAAATCCACCTAATCAACCTCGGCTTGGATTCCTTCTTTGTAAACAAATACTTCAAGGCCGAATGATCGGTGTAGACAATGATCTTTGATCCCAGTAAATAAGACCTGAATTTATCAAGAGCAAACACCACTGCCAACAACTCCTTTTCAGTGGTGGTGTAATTGCATTGAGCCTGATTCAAAGTCTTTGAAGCATAATAGATCACATGGCTTTCCTTCCCTAGCTTTTGTCCCAAAACGGCCCCTACCGCATAATCGCTTGCATCACACATCAACTCAAAGGGTATGTCCCAATTTGGTGGTTGCATTATCGGGGCAGAGATGAGTTTCTCCTTAAGCACATCAAAGGCAAGCTTGCGCTCTTCAGTCATTTCAAAAGGAACATCATCTTGAAGAAGTTTGGTTAATGGTTGTGCTATCTTGGCAAAGTCCTTGATGAACCTTCTATAGAATCCAGCATGCCCCAAGAATCCACGAATCTCCCGTACATTGGTAGGGTAAGGTAGTTGCTCTATGGTCTCCACCTTAGCCTTGTCAACTTGAAGTCCTTTTTCGGAAACTACATGCCCCAAAACTATGCCTTCATTCACCATGAAATGGCATTTTTCATAGTTCAAGACTAAATTTCTTTTCACACATCGAACCAATACTTGCTCCAAGTTACTCAAGCACATCTCAAAAGAATTCCCATACACTGAAAAATCATCCATGAATACCTCAATGCTTGATTCAATCAAATCCGAGAAAATACTCATCATGCATCTTTGAAAAGTGCCCGGAGCATTACACAATCCAAATGGCATTCTCCTATAAGCATAGGTGCCAAAAGGACATGTAAAAGTAGTTTTCTCCTGGTCCTCGGTGTTCACACAAATCTGGAAAGATCCACTATAGCCATCCAAGAAACAAAAGAATTTATTCCCCGCTAATCTTTCCAACATTTGATCGATGAAAGGAAGTGGAAAATGATCTTTCAGAGTTGCCGCATTAAGCTTCCTATAATCGATACACATTCTCCATCCGGTGACTAGCCGAGTAGGAACCAACTCATTCTTATCATTCTTCACCACTTGAAAACCGGACTTCTTGGGTACCACATGGACCGGACTAACCCAATTGCTATCCGAAATAGAATTCCCAAGGATAAAAGTTTGAGGACTTCCTTGAGAACTACCTCCCTCATGTTAGGATTGAGCTTCCTTTGAGGATCTCGAACAGGTTTTGCATCCCGCTCCATCAAAATATGATGTGTGCAAATGTCGGGGCTAATTCCGGTGATATCCGCCAAATTCCAACCAATTGCTTTCTTGTACTTCTTCAACAAGGCAACCAATATTTCTTCTTGAGACTTCTCCAACTTGGTACTCACAATAACTGGCAAAGTTTCAGATTCCCCAAGGTACACATATTTCAGGTTTGGTGGTAGAACCTTAAGCTCCAAAACTGGTGGTGAAATTTCAGATGGCAGTGGTCTGTCTGCAAGGCTCTGTTTGGGCAACTCGAGAGTGGTTCCAGTGCTCAAAACTTCTTCTTGAGAATATAAAGAACACAGCAGCTCACAGATCTCCATATCACTCTTTCCTTGCACCATCAGATCTGTAGCACCTGTAGATGCTGGAATCTCCATTCTTTCCTGCAAGAACTCGGTCTCAAGAAAATCTTGGACTAAAGGGTCAATTACATCGATGGCATATATATTTTCAGCATCAAGTGGTTTTTTCATTGCATCTTCAATGCTGAAAATATATTTGTCACCATAGTAATCAAGACAAATTGTTCCATCTCCCACATTAATAACAGTATTTGCCGTCCTTAAGAAAGGCCGACCTAACAAAACTCCAGAATTATTCTCACCATCATCATGATCCATTTTCACCACATAAAAATCAGCGGGATACACAAATTCATTGACCTTGACAAGAACATTTTCTAAAAGACCTTCAGGGTATACACAAGATCGGTCCGCTAATTGAATCACAACCCTTGTATCTACCAAATCAGCTCCAATTAATTTCTTATAAATAGATAATGGCATAACATTAATTGAAGCTCCCAAATCACACATAGCGGACTCAATTTTTACCTCTCCAATGTGACATGGTAAAGAAAACATACCGGGATCCTTGCATTTGTGAGGTAATTCTCTTTTTATCACTGCCGAAACCGACTCACTCATTATCACCTTGCTTGAGTTCTGCGGTTTCCTTGCCACAAAATCCTTCAAAAACTTGCTCACTGGTGGAAGTCTCATTGCCTGCAAAAGAGGAATGTTAATATCCATCTTCCCAAAAATAGACAAGAAATCAATTGGTTCTTCTTTTTTCTTTGCTAATCTACGAGGAAAGGGAGGAAGAATTTTCACTGGAGGATCATTCAGAACCTTCCTTGGAGTTTCCTCCTTGGTTAATTCAAATTTACCCCCTACCAGATTTTCAGCTTCTGTTACCAGCCTCTGTTTTGGCAAATCAGGGTTTGCTCCAGATTGCTGAGGATGATCCTTATTGGTCTTGCTTGCAATCTTTTCAGGTGGTGACTCAACTTCTTTTCCACTTCTGAGAGTGATCTGATTTGCTGTCTCCCTTGGATTCACTTGCACTTGAGAAGGAAGTCCAGGTTGTTGCATTCGAAGCTCATTCAAAGAGTTTGTCAATTGAGAAATTTGTCGGGTATGCTCATCCAATGTAGCCTCGGCTTTCTTAGAACTCTCTTTTTGATCTTGAAGCATGTTCATCATCAAATCCAGCTTCTCATCTATTGACTTCCCTTGAGGAGGTGGCTGATTTTGAGGGTAAGCTTGAGGCATTCTTTGATTCGGTAGAGCATAGGCTTGTTGAGGTGGATTTCCTTGATCTCTCCATCTTAGATTTGGATGATCTCTCCAACCCGGATTGTAAGTAGCTAAATAAGGATCTCTCCTTGGCTGCCTCTCATTCCAATTCCCCATAGCATTCGCTTGAACAAGTGGCTCGTCCAAAGCAAAATTACATTGCAAAGTGGTATGGCTATATGTTCCACATGTATCACATGGACGATCATGAGGGCTAGAAGAAGAGCTTGTATTTGTGGTAGCAACTTTGTCAACCACTTTTGAAAGAATTTTCTCCAATTTATCCATCCTTTAATTGAATTTATCCTCACCCGAAGAGCTTGTATCCACCACTTTCTTTAAAATCCTCACATCACCTTTGTCATATTCCTTCTTGGAATCAATCATTTTCTTGACAATTTCCCTAGCTTCATTTACTCGAAGATGGGAAAATCCACCATTGCTTGCTGAATTCATAAGGTCTTTGTTCACCGAAGTCAGCCCTTGGTAGAAATATTGCAACAATTGTCCCTCCGAAAAGCGATGATTAGGGCAACTATCCACCAACCTTCGAAACCTAAGCCAAAATGCACTCAATGGCTCATCAAACTCTTGATGGATGCTGGAAATCTCTCTCTTCAACGTTTCAGTCCTTGTGGAGGGAAAATAATACTCCAGAAATTGCTTCTTGAGACCATTCCATGTAGTAATGGAATTTGGTGGTAAGCTAGAAAGCCATTGGTTTGCTGCCCCTGTCAAACTGAATGGAAATGCAACTAGCTTGAACTGCTCCTCCGTGACATTCTCAGGCCTCTTTTGCACCTTGCAAATTTTGATGAACTCATTCAGAAAATTGTATGGATCTTCGGTGCTCCTTCCATGGAATTTCGGAAGAACATTCAAAAGGCCTAGCTTAATCTCAATGGGACTCCCTGTTGGTGCCAGTTGGATGGGAGTAGGGGGGTCTTCTTCACTGTGACCAGTAAGTTCCCACATATAGGGATTGTCAGCATTAAGATCAGGATTTGCCATTCGAGAAGTATCGATTTTAACTTCAGTCTCTGCCTCAAGAGTCTCGGTTTGGGCAAACTGAGGTTCCCCTGCAGCCTTCAACTTTTTCAACTTAGCTTTCTTCCGATTCTTCTTGGCTGTCTTTTCTATTTCAGAATCAAACTCCAATACCTGCTTATCAGACCTGGTCATATACTGAAAAACTAACAAACATATCAGTAGGACAAACAACAAAAATCAACAACCGTTCCCCGGCAGCGGCGCCAATTTGGTGAACGTCGTTTTATTCACACAAATAAAACCTGCAATACTCCAATAATAATGAATCTAGTACAAGGTAAGCAGGGTCGATCCACAGGGAACAATTTGATTCTATTGATTGACCTAAAGATTTAATTGGTTTAGCAACCACGCCTAAACTTGAGATTTGTTTAACTAAAAACTATTAAACAAAAGATACTAAAAACACAAAGACATAAACACACATAAACTCATAAATACTAAAAGCACTAAAATAAATTGGAAGGAATCTAGATAATGAAGAAGGAAGTTGGCTTGGATTAACTCGTTGATTCGTCCGTTTATCCTCGGCTAATAATTAGTTATTCCCGCAAATCAATTAGTTATATAAGAGAAAGTATTTGCTGAACTCCTAAAATCCTCTCTTATTACCCACTAGCAAGCAAGTATTTGCTGAACTTGCTAGATTATTAAATTAATACAAAGAGGACCTAATTTAGATAGACATCCAAGTATTTGCTAAAGACAGCTACCTACCCGGTTGATTATTTCCCTGCTATTACAGTCTGTATCAGTTATCTGTTTTTTACAAGAAAGTGCTACTTAATTAGCCCTAGCTTAGCATGTATTAAGGTGATCAAACTCAATACACAAAGCCTAAGTTCATACCATAATCAACCAAGAACTTGCAAGAACACTTTTAAACATATCAATCCTCACAACTTTATGAATCAACCTTTAATCAATCCAAGCCAACTAAGAAATTTAGCCACTCATATTATGAACAAAGAAAGTAGAATGAAGAAAGGATTTCATTAACTAAAGAGAAGTATATGAAATTACAAGGACGAAAAGACAAAGAAATCAAACCTAAATTATGAGTTCAAGAACTCAAGCTCTCGGCCCAGCTCCCAAAAGAAGAAAACGGAACCAGCCTCCCAAAAGAAGAAAAGGAATGAGCTCTCCCATTATCACCTTGGCTCTTTGTTTATATATAAGGCCAAGGTGATTAAAATACTATTAATTCACACCTAACAAATCCTACCAATCCATCTTGGATTAGGAAAAGTATTTATTACAAAATTGTGGGCTTAAGTGTATGAATTTAGCCCAACTTCTTGCTTCCATTTGACTTTGCTAAAATCTTCCCTTCAATCTCTTGCACTTTGTCCTGTTAGCTCAGTTTTTTATGCTCAATTTCTGCTTCTTTCTTCCTCTGGTTCTTCTCCAAATTACTGGCATAAATCTGGCCATAAAACATCCATTATAAACTTCAAACAGCACCAAATCAACCAATTTTCCCAATGAAAGAACAACCTATAATTATCCTATCACTGCTAACATTGTTGCTGCAAACATATTGTTGTTAGTTGTGCCCTAATTTCATTATTGTTTTAACACTTAAATTTCAAGTTTCAATATAAAGATTTAGTGTTTATACTGAACATATTTAAGAGTCTTGGATCAGAGAAGAACAACCAAAAAGAAAAGTTAACTGAAATTACGAATGAGTAATTTATCAAGTGTTTCAGTTTTTCAGTGTTTCAGTGTTTTAGTGTTTCAGTAATATATAAAACCTATATGATTTAAATTATATATGAAGTGTTTCAGTCTAAAACTCTAATGTTTTATATGAAATTACTGCAGTGTATGGCCATCTACCAAGCTTAGCTGAAATTGACGTGACTGAATGCTTTGATGGGATTCAAGCAAGAACGCCGCAAGAATTAGAGGACCTCTACAAACGGCATGCTAACAAATTAGGATCCAGCTACAAAAAAACCACACAAAGGAAGAACAATGAAGGAGTCATTACTGAAAAGTACTTTTCATGCTCATGTCAAGGGATAACTCGAGAGAAAAAAGCAACATCAACCCCACCAATGCCAATCTGTGATGGATCAAACGAATCAAACGAATCAACCTCGAAAAGGAGAAAGACAAAGGAATTTTCTGTAACTAGAACAGGTTGTAAGGCTGAAATACGAATCAAGTTGGTGGACAACCTTTATAAAGTGATGCACCATATCTTGCTGCACAACCATGACTTTACAAGACCAGCTTGGCAATATCTACAACGTAGTGAGAGAAAAATCACAGCAGAGAAGGCCAAGATCATAGAGGGGATGGAAGCCGCTGGATTAAAGCCATCAATTGGCTTCAATTACTTGGTCCATGAAACTGGAGGTGAAGAGAATTTAGGGCATACCGTGAGGGACTATATAAACTACATTGGAAGGCTGAGAATGAAGGTGATTGAAGGTGGGGATGCACAAACTGTTATAGAGCAGCTTCAACAAAAGAATGAAGAAGATGCAGATTTTTTCTTTCGAGTGAAGATGGATGATGAAAGCAGGTTATCAGCCTTATTTTGGAGAGACTCAATGATGAAGGAGGATTACACATTGTTTGGAGATATGTTGGTGTTCGACACAACCTTTAGAACAAATAAATACAACCTAATATGTGCTCCATTTGTGGGCATCAACAACCATTGGAAGAACGTCATGTTTGCTTGTGCTTTCGTATCTGATGAAAAGGCACCAACGTTTGAATGGTTGCTTGAGACCTTCATGAAATGCATGGGAGGGAAAAAACCCATAACCATATTCACTGATCAAGACCAAGCAATGGCGACTGCAATAGAAAAGGTACTGTTTACCTTACAAATCCTGTTTACCTTACCAATCATAAACAATTGAGGTTTCTTCATAAACAATTGAGGTTTCTATATAAACAATTGCTGTTTTAGTATATGACTCATGTGTTTCAACATTAAACACTGGAACAGGTTTTACCAACAACAAGACACCGACTATGCATATGGCACCTTCAGCAAAATGCTTGTACGCACTATGGAGAATTGAAGAAAGACGGTCCATTCAAAAAGGCATTTGATCGTTGCTTAATAGGGTGTGTTAATCATGAAGAATTTGAAGACAGTTGGCAGACCATGATCAAGACATATGGCTTGGAAGACCACACTTGATTTCAACGTCTATATAATATCCGCACTAAATGGTGCCCAGCTTTGAACAAGGATTTTTTCTCAGCCGGAATTCTAGCATCACAAAGGAGTGAGAGTACCAACAGTGCCATCATGTTCAATGCTAGTAAAACAACATCTCTCACTCAATTCTTGAAGATATTTGAGAAAACTGTCAAGAAATGGAGAAGCATAGAAAGCACAGCCGAACACAACTGTGCTCGATCCATACCAAAATCAGCACATGATAGTCATGCTGGGCTTTTAAAACATGCAGGCGAGGTCTACACTCTGAAGCTATATAATGACTTCAAGAAGGAATTCGACATCGCAATGGCAACAACAATAGCGGAAAGCTACAACGGTGGCAATTTCAAACTATTTGAAGTAAGTTGGGAGAAGCACCCAACAGTAATAGAATCAGTAATGTTCAATAAAACACAAGCATCAATTGAGCTCAACTGTTCTTGCAAGGCCTTTGAAGAAACAGGTATGTAGTTGATAAAAAATTCTGCTTATAAACAATTACGGTTTTAGTACAAACAATTACTGTTTTAACATAATTTGTACACCCTTCACTGCTTGAAACAGGTATGTTGTGCTTTCATTGCATTCGAGTTTTGCACCTCCATTCCATCTCCAGAATACCCCCACAGTACATTGCTACAAGATGGACAAAGAATGTGAAGAAACAGGTCTGGGATAAATACCTCAAGCAAGACATAGACCCGACAACAAAGAAATTGAAGGACACCATTCCAAGGCGTCATGAAATGGCAAGGAAATTCTACAACCTGATCTTGAAGAGTGAAGACAGTGTAAATGCTAGAGGAGTTCTCGAAGATGCACTAGGTAAACAAACAATCGAAATTCAGCAAATCTTGTCTACAAAATCAAGTGCCACAGAACAAAAATGAGGCTATCAGCGCATCAAATTCAGTCACAACAAACATACTCGATCCAAAGTATGCAAAGACAAAAGGAAGGCGTGCAAGAATTAAGTCGGCATTAGAGAAAGGCAAACGATCTACAAATGAGTTTGGTACCAAAACACCAAAACAGCGTATCATTTGAGTGTAATTCAGAACCCGAAGGTTCTTTTTAAGTCACATTATAGACCATTCATTACAAAGTTTATTCTAAAGTATTAATGTTTTTTTATAAAACCTTCATTACAACCGTAGAATCGACATTATACTGTATTAAAAAATCATATCAATTATACATTTCGTAATGAACATCTATCACTATAAAGTCTCAATGTTTTAACCCAAATATCAAGTCTGACACTAACATTTTAAAGTGAGCATGTATCACAGTAAACAGGCACTGTTTTAACATAAAACATCCACTCTGTCATGCTTAAAGTCAGAGAACCTATAAACTTCTGACACTAACATTTTAAAGTGAGCATGTATCACTGTACACCGTCACTGTTTTAACATAAAACATCCACCCTGTCATGCTTAAAGTCAGAGAACCTATAAACTTCTGAAAATAAACTTCTGACACTAACATTTTAAAGTGAGCATGTATCACAGTAAACAGTCACTGTTTTAACATAAAACATCCACCCTGTTATGCTTAAAGTCAGAGAACCTATAAACTTCTGAAAATAAACTTCTAACATTAACATTTTAAAGTGAGCATGTATCACAGTAAAACGTCACTGTTTTAACATAAACATCCACCCTGTCATGCTTAAAGTCAGAGAACCTGTCATCCATGCTTAAAGTTTAAATTTTGTTTTCATCCAAAATATTCAATTTCTGGCCCCAACAACTAAATCCACCCCAGCCTATTACAAAATTTTTTCAAACAATGTAAATGTCAATCATCAATATGAAGGTCAAAACTAGGCATCGAATCAGCAACTTTCTTCTTGAAACCACCACACAACTCATCAATTTGTTTCAATATGGCAGGATCTTCAAAAAATTCTTGAGAGCTAAGCTGATGGTCAGAATCCGTGTCAGGATCATCCCGAGGGGCTGGTTGTGCTTGCTTTCAACAAACGTTCAGATAGTTTAGCACTAACTACCTCCATATCCCTCCGAAATAAGGCAAATGCCTCACTAGCAGCCTGTAAAACAACAAATAATTTAACTAAAATACAATTAAACCAACATAAAACAAAACACAAATGAAACACCTTACTCACATTCATTTTTAGGGCTGCAATATCTAAATCTGTTGGAACCCCAAGAGGAATATCGAAATGCAGAACTCGACTATCAGAAGCAGCAACATTGTGAACGCGACTCATACTACCTTTTGACCCACTAGCTCTCAATCTACCACACTCGGTCAAAGGATATACTTCCTTCAGTAGTACAGCTCGCTCATAACCACATTTTTTAGCCACTCACACCTTTTTTTCATCTTTTCATCCGTCCAATGCTTAAGAAGGGGAAGATCCAAAGAATCCTTCATACCATGATAAGGCACACGCTGCAAAAATTGAATTAAGAGAAAATACACGCAGCCACTCACTGCCTTATATGAAGGAACCTTCTTAAATCTCTGCACACCCTCACACAATTTCTGAAGAACGTACCCACACCAATTCAGCTTTTTAATCCTACTCTTCAACAGCTCTTAAGAGCTTCATATCAATACCCTTGCTCCTTGTAGGAGCAAGGAAGTGCCCAACACAGTACAGGATAAAGCAACGCTGAAAATCCTCACCTCCATCCCTCAACCCCATCATATAATCAAAAACCAGATCTAATGGAATCTCATCTTTCTCTCCAAGTTTAAACATGTCCTTCCATCGCCCCCTCAATTCTAAATCTAGCTTTTGACCCTTGCCCGCATGACTGATTTCCACCACTTTCTCATCAGATATAGGCAATCCAAGAACATCAAATACATCATCTGGGGAAAGGGTATACTTGTCAGCACCAATATATTGGACACAAAAGCCCGGATCAAAATTTTGCACTAGAAAGGGAACGATTTTTAGGGGTAACTTACGGATATTAATCTCCAATAAGCTACCAAAACCTAAAGAGAGGACATCAGTCATTTGACACTTGGACAATAAGCCATTCAACTCTTTAATCAAGTTCGGTCTACAAGAGGACTTGTAGACCTTCTCAACCCTACAATTGCAAATAACAACACATCAATAACATGATATATTATAATTTTGTTTTCATCCATTAAACTAAACTATGACACGTATTCATAAAACTACATCAGGAACTGTTCCGAGGCAAAAATCACATGTTTCACCATAAAAGCATCATGTTGAAAATTACGTATAGGTTAGGTTCTTCAATAATATGACACGCATTCATAAAACTAAAACAGGAACTGTTCCAAGGCAAAAAATACATGTTTCACCATAAAAACATCATGTTGAAAAATACTTATAGGTTAGGTTCTTCAATAATATGACACATATTTATAAAACTAAAACAGGAACTATTCAAGGCAAAAAATACATGTTTCACCATAAAAGCATCATGTTGAAAATTACCTATAGGTTAGGTTCTTCGATAATATGACACGCATTCATAGAACTAAAATAGGAATTATTCAAGGAAAAAAAATACATGTTTCACCATAAAAGCATCATGTTGAAAATTACGTATATGTTAGGTTCTTCAATAATATGACACGCATTCATAGAACTAAAACAGAAACTATTCAAGGCAAAAATCACATGTTTCACCATAAAAACATCATGTTGAAAAATACCTATAGGTTAGGTTCTTCAATAATATAACAAATATTTATAAAACTAAAACAGAAACTATTCAAGGCAAAAAATACATGTTTCACCATAAAAGCATCATGTTGAAAATTACGTATAGGTTAGGTTCTTCAATAATATGACACGCATTCATAGAACTAAAACAGAAACTATTCAAGGCAAAAATTACATGTTTCACCATAAAAACATCATGTTTAAAAATACCTATAGGTTAGGTTCTTCAATAATATAACACATATTTATAAAACTAAAACAGAAACTATTCAAGGCAAAAAATACATGTTTCACCATAAAAACATCATGTTGAAAATTACGTATAGGTTAGGTTCTTCAATAATATGACACACATTCATAGAACTAAAACAGGAACTATTCAAGGCAAAAATCACATGTTTTACCATAAAAACATCATTTTGAAAAATACCTATAGGTTAGGTTCTTCAATAATATAACACATATTTATAAAATTAAAACAGAAACTATTCAATGCAAAAAATACATGTTTCACCATAAAAGCATCATGTTGAAAATTACATATAGGTTAGGTTCTTCAATAATATGACACGCATTCATAGAACTAAAACAGGAACTGTTCCAAGACAAAAATCACATGTTTCACCATAAAAACATCATGTTGAAAAATACGTATAGGTTAGGTTCTTCAATAATATGACACACATTCATAGAACTAAAACAGAAACTATTCAAGGCAAAAATCATATGTTTCACCATAAAAACATCATGTTGAAAAATACGTATAGGTTAGGTTCTTCAATAATATAACACGAATTTATAAAACTAAAACCGAAACTGTTTCAAGGCAAAAATCACATGTTTCACCATAAAGCATCATGTTAAAAAATGAAAAACTTACTTTGCTCCATCACTGCCCACTAGCGTCACAACTTGTTGAACCTCCGGATCTCTCTTCTTGACTCCTGCATCACCATCAGTCTTCTTTTTCGTTGCCTTCTCAACAACCTTCTTCTTCTTCTCAGCTTCAACTCCCGCCTTCTTCTTCTCAGCTTCAAATGCTGCCTTCTTCTTCTCAGCTTCAATAGCTGCCTTCTTCTTCTCAGCTTTAATTGCCGCCTTTTTCTTCTCAGCTTCAATTGCAGCCTTTTTCTTCTCAGCTTCAATTGTCGCCTTTTTCTTCTCAGCTTCAATTGCAACCTTTTTCTTCTCAGCTTCAATTGCAACCTTTTTCTTCTCAGCTTCAATTGCAACCTTTTTCTTCTCAGCTTCAATTGTTTCCTTCTTCTTCTCAGCTGCAATTGCCGCATGGTCTTTCTCAGCTTGAAGTGCCTTCTCAGATTGAAGAGCCTTCTCAGATTGAAGAGCCTTCTCAGCTTCAATTAATTTCTTCTTCTCAGTTATTTGTGCTAGCTTTCCACTACCCACTCTTTTCCTGACACCCAAGTTGACTTTCTTAGGTCTCTCACTAAGCACAATAGCCTCGACAAAATCAGAATCATCAGCATTCTTCCCCTTATTGGGAATATCCAATGGCATAGTGGATGAATTCCTGATGCGCGATGATTTGCGCAATCCTATTTGTACAAAACCAAACTAGTCAGTAATAATAATAAAACAGCAACATCACAGATATAATAATGAACCTTATAATATTAACTGATAATGTAACATACTAATATAGCAACATTTTAAAATACAAAAACCCAAGCCTCATATGAATCTAAACACTAAAAAGAAAACAGAAACCTAAGTCAGTTCTTAGTCTTGAAATCAAACAAATGCAAATCTTGAATCAACTTCAGAAGATTCCAATGAAAACCAGGGACTACATTGCATCAGCAACCTTTACAAAAATAATGTAAACACCAAAACAAGCATCCAACATTAAGGGAAGACAGTAACATTCATGAAAAGAGAAACAACAGAGAAGCCATGAGTACATTATACAAGCCAAATGATTTGAAAAGGCACGCAATGCAGTCAACCAACATGGACTTTAAATATAAAACTCTGTTCAATAAGAGCAAATAGTTTTAATACAATAAAGCTTCACAGCTGAAAGTTGAAACATTCATTATGCATTTTTTATACTTTCAGACTTTCAGTCCTTATGTACATTGTGCACTATCAGTGAGGAAGGAATTCATTTAGTAGCAGAAAATCCATATTCTTAGAATTTACTTATCACTCCTAAAGGGGAAATACAGAGAATGCTCTAGAAAAGTTACCCAAAACCAAGAAGTATGCACAAAGCAAGAAGACAAGCTCAAATGTACACATTGCAACTCAACCAACTATACAGTGCAAATGTATACTTTGAGTACATACATTGATCGATCTAGTGACCATTAGCTAGGTAACAAAACAAGTTTCCATGTTTCACAAGATTTAGTAAAAAATGCATGATGCTATTTCTGTTTAAATAAGAATTTATTTCAATCACTCCTTTGAAAAAGCCAAAATGCCAAGGAAGACAACAATACGAGTAGCTAAGCCAGTGAATGAGAATAGTTATGCAAAGTATAGCATCATGCACACTATGAAGGGATACTTTTCAACAAAATTGCAGTAACCTTTACAAATTCATGTAAACACCAAAGCTATTAACAGATCTTATAATAGTAAAAACCAAAACTATTAACAAATTTTGTAAACCCTAAACCTAGTAAATTGGGGAAAACATGTAAAAAATACAAAAACCATCTCACAAATAAAATCAAAAAACCGGTTAAAAGGCAACATAAAGCAAAGCATTCAACATTTGACAACAAAAACATACAATAAGAGCAAAAATAGAAAAATAAACATCACCTTCATCAATATGAACACTGTCGATCGAAACTTCCTTCCTCTTAACCATTACGCTGCAATAACACACAAAATATATCAGATCCAAAATAAAAACCCTAAACTATGAACTTAAAAACCTAAAACGAAGCCAAAAATTAGCTCAAAAGTAGAATATAACCTGTGGCGAACTAAAAGAAACACTGATTCAGAAAAAACTACGGTGAATTCCGATGAAAAACGCGATCGGAAACCTAAAACGAAGCAAAAATCAGCTAAGAACATAAAAACCTAAAACGAAGCAAAAAAATCAGCTCAAAAGTATCATATAACCTGTGGCGAACAAAATGAAACACCGATTCGGCAAACGCTACGGTGAATTCCAATGGAAATCGCGATGGGAAACCCTGACAGAGAAGAAGGATATGGACGAAGGAGAAGAGAGAGAATTTTGGGAATTAAAATGAAAATGGACAAAGTAAAAAAACGTCCGTATATATATATATACGGCGCGTGAGGTTCAATTTCCAAATATTTGGTACTTAATCCCTGACTTTCTATATTTATAATTAAACCCCGTCTTTCCATAAGTCTATGGAAAGATGGTCTTTCCCAAGACTTTGTCTTTGATTTAATACATACATTTAAAGTATGAAAAAAACTTGGAAAAACCCATATTTTTATATGCATATGTAAAGATGGGGTTGAATTATAATTATAGAACGATAAAAGGTTTTAGTTGCAATATTAAAAATTAATTATGCAACGTGTAGTAGTTATAAGTTTATGACCCGATTAATGCAACCTAAAAATTTTATCTTAATTTATTCTTGATAAAGTAATTTCCTATAATGATTCTGATTAATGATGAAGAATATATATATAGTACAAAGAAGATTAGTCTAAATATAACTTTAGTACTAGTCATTAACATGGAATAAAATACTATCTAATCATCTACTTTCTTTATTCTAGCACCCCCCTCAAGCGAAGCGTCGGATGCTCGCCGACGCAAAGCTTGGATCTGAAGAATTCGAACAATGGATGAGGAAGACCCTTGGTGAAGATGTCAGCAATCTGAAGAGAAGTTGGAACATAAGCAATACGCAGCTTGCCGGAAGTCACCAGCTCACGAACAAAATGATAATCAATGTCAATATGCTTGGCCCGCTTATGCGCCACCGGATTCTGAGCCAAGAAGATAGCACTACTGTTGTCACATAACAACAATGGTGACCCAGATGAGTGAGCCAGACAACCTCAGAAGCAGTGTTGGCAAGAGCACGATACTCAGACTCCGTACTGGAACGAGAAACAGTGGGTTGTTTCTTGGCACTCCAAGAAACAAGATTCTCACCCAGGTAAACTGCATATCCATAAGTGGAACGTCGAGTCTCTAGACAGCGGGCCCAGTCAACATCAGAATAGCCTAACACATCTGGAGTGCTAGCAGAACTGAAAACCAAACCATAATGAAGTGTACCACGAACATAACGTAAAATCTGTGTAACTGCAGCAAAATGATCATCTCTAGGATCCTAAAGGTACTGACTAACAGTGTTCACCGAGAAGGCCAAATTTGGACTAGTAATGGTGAGCTACTGAAGGGCCCCAACAAGAGAGCGATAAAGAGTAGGATCCCGAAACGCCGGACTAGTGGAACTGTGCAGCTGAGAGCCAGCAAGAAACGGCGTGGAAACAGGCACGCAGGCAGACATACCAGTCCTAGTCAGGATATTCCGAGCATACTTTGCTTGGCCGAGAAGCAACCCGGAGGGAGTAGGAGAAACTTTAAGACCAAGAAAGTAATTAAGAGCACCAAGATCCTTGATCGCAAACTCCTTGTGCGTCCGAGAAATGAACTGACGAAGAAGAGTCGAATCATTCCCTGTAAGAATAATGTCGTCAACATACACAAGGAGGTACAACAATAAGGACCCCTTCGCCAGAACAAATAAAGAAGTATCAGCAGAGCTGCACCGAAAACCAAGCTGGGTAAGATAGCTGCTAAACCGCTGAAACCAAGCTCTAGGGGCTTGCTTAAGGCCATGAATAACTTGCGCAAACGACAGACATAGTCTGGATGAGAAGAATCCTGATAAACAACTGGTTGCTTCATGTAGACCGGACTATCCAGAACACCATTAAGAAAAGCATTCTTGACATCCAGCTGATGAAGTGGCTAAGAACACATGGTGGCAATTGCAAGAACAGTCCGAACAGTGGAGGCCTTGACCACAGGACTAAAAGTATGGTCAAAATTAAAACCTGGAATCTGCGAAAAACCTTGCGCCACAAGTCTGGCTTTGTGACGGTCAATGGTACCATCCAGACGATACTTGAGACGATAGACCCATTTGGAGCCAACGATGTTGGCATCCGAAGGTCGAGGCACCAAATCCCAAGTATGCTGACTACGAAGAGCAGCCATCTCATTGTCCATAGCTGAAACCCAGGCTGGATCCTGAAGAGTCAAGCGATAATCTGTGGGTTCTGTCTGAGAAAGAAGAGCAGCAGTAAGGCCATGTGCAATAATATCCAAATAATCCCGTCGCTGAATGGCACCAATAGATGACCGAGTGGACATTCGATGTGTACGAGGCGGAGGCGGTGAAGCGGAAGAAGTGAAGCTGGCGGATGACGCCGGAGAAGACTCGGAAGAGGCAATCGAGTCGCGGCCGACGGATGCAGCCGGAGAGGAGGTGGCTGCAGCTGGAGGAGGCACCATGACCAGTGGTAAGGATGGTGGAACTGTCGACGAAAAAGCTGGTTTTGGTTCCATCATGCAAATGATGCAAGGCGGCAAAGGAGATGAAGCTGAAACCGGCGCAGAGGTATCAATATCACCATCAGGATCAATAAAAGCCGAGACATCAAAGACAGGTGCTGGAGAGCCCAAAGTCAAAGAAGTGGCAAAAGGAAAATATGTCTCATCAAATCGAGCATGGCGAGTGATGTAGACTCTGCCTGTGGAAGAATCTAGACAACGAAAACCTTTGTACTGGGAACTGTAGCCAAGGAAGATGCATGGAGTGCTACGAGGAGATAATTTGTGATCCGCATATGGTCGAACAAATGGAAAACCCCGACAACCGAAAGGATGAAAATTTGAGTAGCAAGGATCCCGACCATATAGAAGCCCATAAGGAGAAGAACCATGCAGTACAGGAGTAGGCAATCGATTGATCGTGTATGCAGCTGCAGCAAAAGCATCATCCCAGTAAGAGATAGGCATATGTGAATGAAACAGCATAGTAAGACCCATCTCGGCAACATGCCTATGTTTGTGCTCCTCCCTACCATTCTGTTCTGGAGTGTAAGGACACGATATCTGATGGTGAATGCCCTTAGTAGCAAAATGACTCCGTAGACGAGTGTTTAGAAACTCAGTACCGCCATCACTCTAAAACACTTTAATTTTGGATGAAAATTGATTCTCCACAAATACTTCAAATTGTAAATAAGCATTAAAGAAATCCGACTTACGACGAAGTGGATAAAGCCAGGTGAAACGAGAATAATCATCCAAAAATAAAGCATAGTAAGAAAAACCAGTTGATGATAAAACAGGGGAAGGTCCCCATAAGTCACAATGAATCAAATCAAGTACATGCGTAGCACATTTATGGTTCTTAACAAATGCCAACCGTTGACCTTTCGCTATAGCACAGGGGGTGCAGGCAACAGGTTTGGCCAACAAAGAAGATAAAGAAACTAGATCAGATTTCTGCAAACTAGAAATAATTGTCGATGATGCATGACCCAAGCGAGCATGCCAAAGCTCATAAGATGCCCGTCCTTTATTCTGCTGTAAATGTGAGAAAAATGCTGAATCACCTCTATCCAAAACATAGAGACCACCATCACTGTGGCCCCTGCCCACGACCGCCTTGGAAACTTTGTTCTGAATGACAAAGTTTCGATCATCAAAAGTGACAAAAGCATTTAAATCTCTGGTCAGTTTACTAATAGACAGCAGATTCTTAGTAATATTAGGAACAACCAGAACATCATAAAGGCATAAATCATCAGAGAGTTTAGTGTCACCAATATGAGAGATTCGAATAGAAGCACCATTGCCAACAGAAACATTAGAATTACCGGAATATGGAGCGACCGACTCTAAACTAGAGGCGGAGGATGCCATATAACTGGTATCACCAGAGTCAATGAACCAGTCAGAAGATCGGGCAGTAGGCTCTAGCTGCAAGGATGACTGAAAAACGTTCCGCCAGATGAGTGAAGTCTGTACGACGAGTCGGACCCTGAGAACCAGTCTGATCAAGCATCCTGTAGCAAGTCGCAGCATAGTGACTGGGACGACCACACCAAGTGCAGTGCGGCCGACCACGACCAGCCCCAGCTGAGGACTGAAAACCGGCTCTGCCGCCGCGTCGACCGCTAAAACGGCCACCCCTGGCGGTGCGTGAGCCGTACGCGCTACCTCCCCCGCCGGCGCGTGATCCCACGCACGACCGGTCGAGAGAAATTCTGCTGATGTGAATGCGGCAGGCCCAGTGGCCGTGGCTGAAAGGTCCTGTAAGTTTTTCAGAAAAGCCTCGTGGCTTTTGGCATGAGATAAGACATCGGCATACAATGGAGTAGGAGATGAATTAATTAATGGTGTAGAAAAATCCTAAACTCAGTTCCAAGAGCAGTCAAAAACCAAATAAGTTGATCATCATTGGATACAGGAGAACCTATCATAGAGAACTGCTCAAAAATATCTTTAAATTGGAGATGGAGTTCATGAACTGTACCAGTCTTACGTATACCATGGGCAGCAGCAAGAAGACGAAGGACGGATGAAGCACTGCTATCGTGATAAATCGACTGAAGATTGTCCCAAATTTCCTTTGAAGTGGCACAGTCAGGCAAAACTGCCAAAGCCTCCGGGGCAAGGGAAGAAAAGAGAAGACTGCAAACACGTTGATCTTCATTAACCCAATTCTCATAATCAGATTGAGCCTTCAAGTAAGCCTCCATGGGATCAGGCTTGGAGGAGGAACCTCGAACTGGAGTGGAAGTAACAGCCCCTGCATAGGAGACGGAAGCGGAGGCCAGGGGGCGAGGAGGAACAGTCGGACAGGGCCTGGAACCATCAAGAAAACCATACAGCTTCTGAGGTCGGAGAACATAACCAGCTTGACGCTTCCACAACAAATAATTGGATGATGACAATTTGATAGTCATCATGTGGAGCAAGGTATTATAAGATAATTTATCGTCAGACATGATGAGAGGAGGAAGAAAAAAAATCAGAAGGTAAAGGTTTAGTGGCTTCAGATGCAAACAAAGCAGACATAGTTTTGGCAACACTGCTTGAGGTCCGTACGGCTGCTTTTGCTTTTGCTTTTGACAAGATGAATTATGCTTTGTTGAAAGTTGAAATTTTCCGGCGGCGGAAGCAAGGGTTTAGAAGCTGCGGCCGAAAAAAAGAGAGAAGGGTTTTAGAACTAGGTTTGCTCTGATACCATGATAAAGTAATTTCCCATAATGATTCTGATTAATGATGAAGAATATATATATAGTACAAAGAAGACTAGTCTAAATATAACTCTAGTACTAGTCATTAACATGGAATAAAATACTATCTAATTATCTACTTTCTTTATTCTAACAATTCTAATTTGCAGTTTAAACCTTGATCTTTCCATAACTTATGAAAAGACCGTCTTTCAAGAGACATACTCTTAAAATATACTCTTAAACAAATTTCATCTTATTATATTATTTATTACACATTTTAAATTTATGTGTTATTGTAATCTTAAATAATATATTAAAAAATAATAATCAATTTTATTGTTTATACTTGTTATGTTATTGTCAACTTAATATGATCAAGTTAAAATTTAAGACAATAAAATTAAATACACACAATTCAATCATATTTGGGTCTTGTTCGGTCTTGGTTAACATTAATTTAAATCTCTTCAAATTTGGGTTAACATCGATTCAGTTCCTTTCGAATCGGGTAGTAGTCGGGTATGATCAGGTATCTTTCAGGTACGAGTCCTTTTCAACTTTGGATTCAGGTTCGGTTCGGGTGCGAGTCCTTTTCAGGTTTGGGTTCAGGTTTGATTCGGGTTTGGGTTCCATTAGGTCTGACAATTTTAGTTCGGGCTCGGTTCGATCGGGTGATTTTGGTTTTGGGTCATTCGTAAGGTCCCGCTATTCGGGTGTCTGTTCAATTTTGGTTCGATTATTATTATTATTATTTTGGAATAAACCGACTTTCATTTCATCTTGAGTAAACCAACTTTACATCTTTCTTCAAACCTACAAATCTACTACCATAAGTTGTGCACAGTGCTTCCTAACTTTAGGATTCATCCATGTTCTATGCACCACACTATCCAAAATTGTTTTTGTCACCTCTATTACATTTACAATCTCACTATGCCGGAAACATACCTCATTTCTTACCCTACACACTTCATACACCGTCTCAGCAATCAGTGTCTTCATAAGAGTAGCTCGCTATCCTTTTCCCTTGCACATGCAAATAAGCCACTTCAGCTCCTCATCCTATTGCTGCGGCCTCCCCTAGGTTTGCGCCCATTGCAACACACCAGCCCAAATTTGCCTTGTTTTTACACAATCAAATAGAAGGTGCTGAATGGTTTCTATTTCACCACACATGCCACACCTATCATCAACCAGCAATCCAAACTTTTTTAGCCTTTGTTTCGTTGGTAGTCTTCCATGACATGCCAACCACAGAGTAAATTGTGCCCTTGGTTTAGCTAAGTTACCACAGATGATTTTACTCCATTATACTCTCCTTTGTTCCCCTTTTAGCTATGCGTACACCTCCCTGGTACTGAATATGTCCTTGTCCAGTTGCTTCTTCCAGGAATCCATCATTTTTTCTTGGCTTCTGCACTTGGTTAGGCTCTTCAGCATCCAGGAAGCTGAAGCTGGGAACTCCACCTCTATCACCTCTCTTCCTTTTATGTATATAGCATGAACCTATCTTATCCATTGCCTATCTGTTTTTCTACTCTGAGTTGTAGTGCTCCATTCCTGCAAAGCTGTGACATTTTGTCCTCCAGCCTTTTTCGAGTCACATACCTTCCCCAGGCCACAGGTGCTTTCTTGGTAATGTTGTCACCTCCACTCCACAAGAATGATCTACAAATTGCTTCCACATGCTTGATCACAGTAGTTAACCACGGAAAATAGAATGCTTTTCACTAACTGCAATCTACGTGCATAGCTAAGCAATCTAGAACTCCAGTGCCTCAGTTTTTCAATCATCCTATCTACCAATGGCTGACATACCACCACTGTAATTTTTTTACTAGACAGTGGAACACCTAAATACTTGAAAGGAAGCATACCTTTTTCAAAGCCATTTATGGCTAATATCTTCTGTTTTTGTGCCTCCTCCACTGATCCGAAGTATACTTTACATTTTGCAGCGTTCACTCTCAAGCCAGTGGACTTCTCAAACTTCTTGTAAGCCTGCATCAGGGTTGTCACTAATTCAGGGTCCCCTATTAATAGTAAGAGCACATCATCAGCAAAAATAAGGTTAATCAAACTAATTTCCTGACAGTGCGGGTGGTATTTGAACTCCTTCTTTCCTTCCACTACTTGGAGGCACCTGCACATCCATTACCAGTAAAAACAACTGTGGGGAGATTGGATCTCCATGCCTCAAACCTCTTTCAGCAGTAATAAAATTGGCCAGCTTGCCATTTATGCTGTATCTGTAGCTGACTGTGGATACACATAACACAACCCACTCCACAAATTTCTGAGGTATTCCCATTTCACTCATTATCACCTGCAAAGCCTTCCACTCTATAGTATCATAGGCCTTCTTTATGCCTATTTGTATTAAGCATATGGGGCTTCCACTTTTCCTGCTGTATCCCCTGACCAGTTCATATGCAAGCATAATGTGGTCATGTATGTTCCTTCCTGGCACAAAGGCTGCCGCTTCTCCTGAACCACCTCTGATAAGACCCTACTCAGTCTACCTGTTAAGACCTTTGAAATGATCTTATACAGTGTGAGGCAGCATGAGATTGGCCTTAGGTCCTTTACCTTCCTGGCAGAAGCATGTTTTGGGATCAGGGTAACAAGGGTGCTGTTCACTGCTCTATACATTTGGCTTGTTTAAAAAACTCCCGCACTGCCTCCATTACAACAACCCTAATCAACTGCCAATTTGTTTTGAAAATTTTTGCTCCATATTCATCTGTGCCTGGAGCTTTCAGATCACCAATGCTCTTTAGAGCCTCCCATACCTCCTTCTCCTGATCTTCCTAAACCAGCATTTTCCTGGCCTCCACTCCCAGCCTTTTCCCATTTCTTATGACTTCAATATTTACTCCCTCTAGGCTTTCAGCTTTTCCACCCACCAGCTTCTTGTAGAAGTTTAGTATCTCATCTTCCATGTCCACCTGCTTACTGATCAGTCCCCCTGAATCTATTTCCAGCCTCTCCAATTCCACCATTTTGTTTTTTCCTTTTACTGTGGCATGGAAATAGGCATTATTGCCATCTCCCAGCCTTAGCCAACTATCTTTGCCTTCTGCCTGGCTATGGATTCATCAATATCACTCCATTTCTGGACCAGTTCAATTCCTTTTATCACTGCCTCTATTTTCTTCTTGTTTAGTTTATCCTGCCCCAAAGCATTCTGAGCCATTTCCAGATTTCTCTTCTCCTCTTCCTGTTTCTTTTTTGCTCCACTGACTTGTTTAGAATGCTCCTTAATGTCTCCTCGAAGCCTTTTCAGCTTTTTCCAGACCACAAACATTGGCCTCCCTTTTAACTCCTTCTTCCAACTCTTCTTTATATCCTCCAGTACCTCCTTCTTTTCCAATAAACAATTCAGGAATTTGAACTGTTTATGCATTGGTTTCTGCTCCTTTTGTAGAGTGATCATGATCAGGGCATGGTTTGAAACCCCAGGTTCTAGGTTATCCACCACCATCTTAGGATATTTTGTAAACCACTCCAGGTTTCTTACTACTCTATCTATTCTAGAGTAAATCACTCCATTCACTTGCCTGTTAAACCATGTGTAATAATCTCCATTGCTTTCACATTCAAATAGCCCAGCTCTTTGCATCATCTGCTCCAAGTCCCAATATTCCTGCACCACTACTTCACTTCCTCCAATTCTATCTTTTAGTGTAAGCACATTATTAAAATTTCCAACAACCAGTACCGGCCCTTTCAACTTTGAGTTAGCCCCCTCTATCTCCTTCCACAACTTCTTCCTCATCTTCAATTTGTTCCTAGCATACACAACAATCATCTAGTACATCACGTCTCTATGTTTGTCCTTCACCTCCACTAACATCATCTGATCAGACATTTCATGGGTCAGAATCTCCACCCTCCTAGAATCCCACATTACCCAAATCCTTCCATTGTAGTGACTGCCATAGTTATCAGTAAACTTCCATTTATCCCCAAACTTGTTCCTTATACCCTCAGCTTTATCTTGTTTTACCCTTGTTTCTAAAAGCACAACAACATCTAGTTTTGGGCCAATGAGACGGGAGCTAATCTCATTCCCTTTTGCTGCCTTGTTTAGCCCCCTAACATTCCAGGCACCTATCATGGTCCAATGCCCTGAACCTTCTCAGGATTATTCCAAATCCTGAGAGGGTGTTCAAAATTACCTCCTATTCTGCTTCCTGCTTCATTGTGGAATTCAATAATCCCCAATTTCTCAAGCTCCATTACCTTCTTTCCCTTATTTTTTGACTACACCAGGGTCTATTGAGCAGATTATATTTCCTCTTCTACTTTTGCTTCCCCTGTTTCCAGTTTTCCATCCTTCCTCTTCAATTCACTGTTTTCCTTGGCCTCTCCTGTGTCTTCACTTTCCATTGCAGAGTTACCTTTTTTATATCTTTTCCACATCTGTGTCTCCCAACCTGGCATTTCTCACAGAATAGTGGCTTACCCTCCACTTCAATTCTCTGACGAAGTATACTTCCATCAACATCTCTGATTTTCACACTTTCTGGCACTTTCTGGGATATATCTATCTCCACCATCATCCTTGCATAAGATATCCTTAGCTTGCTAGTTGTACACTCATCTGTGAATAAAGGCTTCCCAATCATACTTCCTATCTTACCCAAACTTTTAACCCCCCACAGGTGCAGTGGTAGCCTAGGTAGCTTCACCCATACCAGGACTGTTCTCAGCATATCCTTCTCCATGGAGAAACTAACCTTCCAAAAATGAAGAAACATGGCCATTCAATAGATTGTATATGGACCCTTCTTCATAACCTCCTCACAGTCCCTCTTACTTTTGAATTTAATCATAAAGTAACCTTCACCATTATACATCAATTCAGGAGTCTCAACAAACGCCGAATGATTTAGCACGAATCTTTTAACTGCATTCATCGTTAGCTCCCCTCCTATAACATACATAATCATAGTAGTCTCCCAGTACTTAAGTTCAGACTCAACATCATCAGGTTCAATTTCCACCTCAATTTCCCCATTCACAACTTCAGGAGAAGAAAATTCCATATTCAGACCATTCACTGGTACCCTATTTTCCCTAATCACATTAACCCATAGATTACCCTTATCCAATCGGTTCACAGTATTAACAGGACCAGGGATTTCAGGTCTTATTGTTTCCTCCCTTGCTTCTGAATTCCCCCTTCAAGCTACTGATTCCCGGTTTGTTTCTGCAACTCCTTCGTCTTTCATCTTTCTCTCCTCCTTCCGATCTAACTCCAAATCGAGATTGGTAGCTTCCACGCCATCCTCCCTCGCAAAGCCACCCCATTCCACCTTGGAAAGAGTCACCTTCTTCCTCGGCCTTCCCCTTCCACGCTTCATGGCTGATGCAATCGCACATTATGTGTGTGAAATTGCACCTACAGTCTGCTTGCAGTTCGTCATCTTGGTTCAATTATTTAATATTGGGTTTTGGGTTCGGTAATTTTGGTAGGTCTAATAAATCACAAAATCATACTTCAAAATTTGCAGAAATGCTTAACTCCAATCAACAAGAAGACATCCAAATATCCAATTCAAGAAAAACAAGAACAAATTATCAATCTAAAGCAGTGATAATGACCCCAGCTTAAAGGGGCAACAAACTGTTGCTCAAAATCTTAATCGCAATAGAACTTCCAATAACCTCCTGAATATCTGCCCCAATTAGCACAAACTTTGCCATAACAACAGAGTAGCGGGGACGAGGTTTGGGCTCGCAAGGAGGAAGAGCAGAGTGGTGAGGGCCAACCCAATCAGGGTTCTGGCCAGAGTGAGGCCGGAGACGGCGAGCAGGCTTCCGCCGACGGTGAGGACTTGAACCACAGCTCCTCTGCAGGGCCCTCTGGACATTGTCGGTATAGCTGTCGTGCTGCGGGTTGACCTGGACCTGGTGGTTTCCAACGGCAGTGCGATCACGATCGGTCATTTATCGGTGGCAAAGAAAAGAAATGAAGAAGCCGCGGGAGAAGAAAAGAAGAGAAAAGAGGAAGAAAAGAAGAGAAAAGAGGAAGAAAAGAAAAAAAAATGAAGGAAGAAGATTAGAGTTTCAGGGGTATGAAGGTAATTTCAATATTTTTTGTATTTCTTATTTTTTACAGAGGGATAAATTTGTCTTTTTAACATAATCCATCCTCAAACTGCAGGAAAAGCTTATATTTACACATACACTTACTATCTAGGGTTATATTTGCACTTTCAATTATCACAGGGTTATATGTTCACTTTCGTGAATTATGAAGGGTTATATATGCACTTCGCTCTAAATATAATTAAAATTATAGTTCTAAATTTATATTTAAATTATTAATGACAATGATGTTGTTATAATGAGTCATAATTAACATTGTTAAGATGGTGTTCTAAAAGAATTTCATTTTAACGTTTTGCATCTCTAAGCGTGTAATTTACGTGCAAAATTTAAAATTTGCATATAAAATTTGCACGCAAAACCACACACTTTGCATATAAGTTTGCGTCAAAGGGCAATCGATTATCATTAGTTGGATATCATAGCACACCCTTATCTCCATGAGATTGCAATTATTGTTGCATACCAAACTCGGCACCTTTCCTCAAAGCAGAGAAGCCACAACGGCGTTAAGTGTGATGAAAGTAATCAAGCTCCCTGGATATATTTGAACGAAACTGAGTTTTACCAAGGGCCCACGATTTTATCTAGCCCATTGTGATATTGAAGTATTCCAGCTGGCTGTAACGGTTATTGAGCATTTCCCGTGCCTATTCCATTCATCCTGCCAAAATTGAGTCTGGTTTCCCTTGTTTAGATCCGGCCAATATGTCTTCAAGTCGTTGAATAAAGTAGGATGTAAGTAATAAAAACATAGTTGTTAGCAATCAATACAACAAAATGGCTCCATCCCAACATATATTTTATAACATTTTTTTTACTAATGTTGTTATGGAATACTATTATCACACCAGGTAAAATACTATCAATAAAATTTGTGTTAGTATAGTTATGTATACCAACACTTTACATATAGTGTTGTGAATTCATTCTGTCTCAACATTACATAATATATGTCCAAATTAATATAGGAATAGATGAGTTAGTAATTTCATTAATAAACATAATGTAACGCATGTTATAGTTCTAAATTTATATTAAAATTATTAATGAAAATGATGTAGTTATAGTGACTCATAATTAACATTGTTAAGATGGTGTTCTAAAATCATTCTATTTTAACGTTACAATAGTTGCATCCCTAAGCGTGTAATATACGTGCAAAATTTATAATTTTGTAATTTTGCATGCAAACCACACACTTGGGTGATGTACTATATAGTATATTCATACACATCCATGTGTAAGTAATGAATATGAATGCATAATCAGACATTATATTCAATTATTTTCATTTTTCATTTTTCATTTTTAACGAGTAATTATCTATAACTACACTTTATACCTATACCAACACCTCCACTAACCACATTTAGATTCAACGTGGGGATAAATCAGATGATGTTGTGAATATTTTTTTCTAACAATTATTAATATCTGTAAAGTTAGGTTTTGTTGTAGCGTATAAACCTACATAAGTCAATATATATGTTAAAACCTGTAGATTTACTCATATGCGTTGGTATATAAACCCACATGGGTTAATGTATATGTTAAAATTTGTGGATTTACTCATATGAATTGGTATATAAACCCACATGGGTCAACATATATGTTAAAATTCGTGGATTTACCCATATGAGTTGGTATATAAATCCACATGGGTCAATATATGTGTTAAAACCCACGGGTTTACCCATATGGATTGGTACATAAATCCATATGAGTCAATATATGGGTTGATACCCACGGATTTCACCCATATGGGTACATATATGGGTTGAAACCTGCGGGTTTACCAATTTTTGATATGTGAGTTGAATAATTTTTTACCCACACGTTAAGTGGATTTCAACCCGACCCATGTTGACCTATCATAAAACGGGTCGAAATAAGTCATACCTATGTTTTTTAACAGCCCATATAACTCGGCTTGTGGTCTACTTGTCTACCCATTTGCCACCCGTAATGCAATGGATCATCACATAAATGTATCTTTCCCTCAAACTTTTAATAATAGTCCCTCCAATTTAGAAACTTTTTTTTTATATAAAAAATGACATGATTTCTAATTATATCCTATTAGGAGATATTAAAATATTTTGTAGTTTTATGCTAATCTTCTTCTTCTTTTTTGAAATACTAATCTTTCGTTTCTTGCAGAATAAGAATTAGATTAGAATTCTTTTCCTTTATGTTTTCTGTACAATACTATATATAGGAGGGGTCTTTGGTGATGATTACGACTAACCGTTCATATTTAATATGGTATTAGAGTTAGAATTTTGCAACCACTTAAATACTAAAACCTAATGCACCTTACCTTCATTCGCAAATTAGCCCAGCCATGACCAATTAAGATTTTCCGTCTTCCCTTAATTCTGATGCCAAATACGCCGCTGAAAAAAGGCCACAGTCACCTCTGTTTCTACACTGCCATTATCGCCTTATCATCTTCACCACCTGGATCATCATGGTCTCACTATTTTCTCAGTGATTCTAAAAGGTGATAATTACCATGAATGGGTCTCAGTTGTTAGTAAGGTGAAAGTTGGGTTTCTTGCATGGATCTATTACTTGTCTGGAAGGTGATTCTCCGGACCTTGAAAACTGGTTCATGGTTAACTCTATACTTGTTGAATGGATTTAAGATCATTGAGCTATCTCTTCAGTCATACATCACTTATTACAACACTGCTAAAGAGCTTTGGGATGATCTCTCTTAGCGGTTCTCTATTGGGAATGGTCAAAGACCTTTTATAGATCTGTTTTGACATTGTGAATCGTCGCCAATATAGTCAGGCTATTTCTGCCTACTATGGAAGATCCAAGAGATTATGGGATGAACTGAACATCCATCTTCCCCATAGGGTTTGTACTGCAAAGGGTCTTCTGAATCAATGATCGTGAGAATGAGATTGTTCATCAATTTCTCATTGGTTTGGATCGATGGTTACAACACTCTTCGTTCGAATATTATGACTCAAGAATCATTGTCATCTCTTAGCCACATCTACTCCCTTGCAGTTCAGGAGGAGCGTCATAGGGCCTTCATTCGGTCACATGATTATCATTTGAACTCATACGTATTTGCTGCACCAACACAACTTAGTTCTCTAGGTGTCAATGCTTTTCCAACTTAAGTCGATTGTAAGAATCTGATGTGTACTCACTATGGTTGTAAATGACATAATGTCAACACTTATTTCAAAATTCATGGTTATCCATAGTGGTTCCTCGAAGGAAGGGGATCTGCGATAGGCCCGAAATAGCAAAAATCAAATTTGACCGCCATTGCAGCCTGCCTCACCTCTAGTGTGTCATTCGCCGACTCTACTCAAACGGTTGCGTTGGCCAATGCCACTGCAAATCCGAACGATCTCAATTGTGCGTCTGTTGGTCAAGCACTATCTGATGCTTAGTGGAGTACGATTTTGAATTTATCCTCTAAATTATAGAAACTTTCTAAAAATTTGTCGGGTAAGCTTACTCTACATTTGATTTTTTACTGTGGAACTTCGTATCATATGACTGGCGCTAGGGTTGTTCAAATGTGGGTACCCATAAATGCATGTACCCAGACTTGCCAGTTGCCGCACATCCGGGTACCCACTTATACGGGTAGTTAAAATGCGGCCCATGCCGACCCAAAAAACCAGGTACCCAGAGTGCAGGTACCTGGATTATTCAGGCCGGATAACATAGTACACGGAAAAGAGCATCAATAGTACCTGAGCTAAATAACGAGCGACAAAAACTTGACAATTTCCTTTTGTATAAATTATGATTTGTTTGCATGAATGATCTTGGGTCTCTATCCATAAACTATTGAAGGAACAAATAATTGTAACATTTTTATCAAAATAAAAATCAATTCAAACAATTCCATCAACAAAACTAATGGTCTAATATGGTGTACTGGACACCAAATAATTCCAATGTTCAAATGCAATACTCTATCAAAGATAGTGATCAGTGGATGGAATACTCAATTCAAAAGCTGCAGTAATATACTTTAATTTATTTGAAAGCGAAACCGTGATTACAGAAGCTCAAACATTTTAAGTTAAGGAATGTGAAAGCTAAAAGACTTTTTTAGTGTTTAAAAGTCTGAGTGTGATCGTTTATTTGTCTTATTTAATATTAAATATATTTCAATAAACTTAAATAAATCGGGTACCCGAAAATTAAATTTTTACGGTCCATACCTGGACCCGGTAAAATGTATAGTTTAATAACAATAGGACATTAAAGCGATTACTATTTACCGATCCAAATGTTTTCTTCTTTGCTGATCGGTGTGTAAAATGTGATCAACAATAAAGAATTGAATATAGAAGAACCAGATCATAGTAAGATCTAGAGTTTGACCAATGGGAAAACACAAACGTCGGTATTAGGAAAGCGTAATTGAAGACGAAAATGACTGTTTAGTTCAATAATATCACTGTAGTTTCAAAGTAGATCTCTTTCAGCACGGGTTATTGGAGTCCCACACACACATCCATGTTATCAATCATCATCATCATCCCTATTCATTCATTTAATTTTTTGTTCATTTCTGCATGCGGCAGGCCCCCTTATTATAACCCACCTAAATCTTTCTCCCGCCACAAAAGTCTCTAGTTACATCTTTTTCACTTCCCAGTACCCACTTATCTGTGTGTGTTTATCTTCGAGTTTCGCTCACAATCTAGAGTACATTCAACTTTTGAGTTTGGTTATCAATAATTCTGGAATTTTAATATTATCTCATAGATTAGTGAGTCCGTCTCCGAGTCTTATGGTGAGACCAAGGGTTGAATTGATAATATGGAAACATGAAACAAAAGTAAGCTAAATTTTGGGGGACAAAGTATAATATCTTTATTCTTGGAGTATATTTTAAAAAATACAATGAAACATATGGACTGAATTGTAAAATAAAAGAAACTCTTTCTTCTCCAAGAAACCCTAGTCATGATCGTCGTCATTGTTGCTCGCATCGCATCGCCACTGCTGTCGCCTCGTCATCGCATCACCCTCACAATCTAGAGGACATTCAATGTTTGAGTTTGGTTATCAATAACTCTGGAATAATACTATCTCATGGATTAGTGAGTCCGTCTCCTCGTCTTATGGTGAGCCCAAGAGTTGAATACCTTGCTGTCGCATTGCTTCATTGTCGCATTGAGTTTGAATACGTTGAGAATCGGATATAGGGCGGTTGGAAACGTTTTTTCATTTATGCAGATTTCTATCCTACTAAATAAGTGGTGTTACAGTTGTAGAAGACCCTTGTTTGTTGTATTGATATTGATGTGTGAATGGTTCTCTCTACCAAGTGGTCATGATTTTTGCGGGAAGCCAATTAATATCCCTGAGTGCGATGTTACAATTTTTTTATTGAATTTCTGATCTGTAATAGTACAGACGATCAGTCTGGTTGACATGTAATTGCTAGAAGCTAGTTAGGTTCAATGTGAATTCCACTTATTGTAATCGTCGTTGGGTGTTTTCCCAACATATTGAAATGAATGTTTTTTCAATTTTTTTTATTTCACAATATTTAAGTACAATTGCATACATAACCATGAATGATAATTTTAGTAACTGTTTACAGTATAATGTCTGGTGATATTAATAAAGCGTACAGTAAAATATTTGAATAAAATAAATTAAAAGAAATGTACCAGGAATGATTACTGTACTAGCAAAGCAGTACAGGACATCCTGCACTCAACAAAGAGCACTGTATGGATCATCTGGAACTCAACAAAAAGCCCCGGATTCATGATTCATCCGTTTCTAATTTTTATCATTTAAAAAAAACATTTAAATATAAACATTTTTATGCGAAAAGGGCATCGGCAATAAAACATTATTAGTTTTTAGTTTGAATGTGGATACGGTGAGATTTTTTTTTATAGTGCGTTCATTTGTAAACATGAACTCATAGTCTTGTTTTACTAAAATTAAACTTTATGCAATGACCTTTTTACAATTCTTCCTCGTTCTTCTTCACATTTCATGTTGGGACATTCTTAATGGAAAAAAAACGTGGAGAAAGAATTGCAGAAAAGCATGGGCATAAAGTTTAGATTATCCCACAAAAATCATCTCAAACATGAATGCACGAGAAAACAAGTGGATCGCTATACCTCGCCCTGTATTTTACTATCCTCGCCCTAATACGTATACAGTATTTTTTTTATTTTTAGTAACTGAATTAAAATTAATTTAGATAATTGTAGTTAGTTAATTTTAACTGAATGAATGAGAAAGAAATTCCGCCGCCGCCGGACCCCCGCCGCGGCCCGCCGCGCCGCCGCCCCGCCGCGCCGCCGCCCCGCCGCCCGCCGCCGCCGGGCCGCCGGCCGGCTCCGGTTCGCCACGGCCTGGGCACGAGGCGCCGCCGGTCGGCTCGCCATGGCCTGGGCGCGAGCCGTGGCGGGCTCCGCTCGCCACGGTCTGGGCCGTGGTCCGCTCGCCACCGCCCGGCCGCGAGCCGGCGCCGATCCGGTCGCCGCGGCCTGGCCGCGAGCCGCCGCGGGTTCGGTCGCCACCGGCGGACCGCGAGCCGCCGCCGGTCCGGTCGCCGCGGCCTGGCCGCGAGCCGCCGCCGGTTCGGTCGCCACCGACAGGCCGCGAGCCGCCGCCGGACCGCTCGCCACGGTCTGGGCGCGAGCCGGACCGGCGCCGCTTGCCGTGGCCTGGGCGCGAGCCACGGCTCGCCGTGCGTTCGGCGCGAGGAGGACGCGGTCCGGTCGCCAGGCCACGGGCGCGAGCCAGACGCACCTCGGCTCGCCGTGGCCTGGGCGCGAGCCGTGCCAGGCTGCATCCCAAAATTGAACTGCTATAAATGAGCTCGAATTCTACTGATTCTGAGGGTAACCCAAATTTTTGCCAACCAAGACGAGCAAAAATTACTCCAAAAAGGGTGTTAGAAATTCCATGTCTTCGGAGGTAATTTTACTAATTAGTTTTCTGTCCATAAGTAGCTGTTAAATTTAATAATTTTTGCCGTAGAAATTTATGCTCGTCTTTGTGTTTTAATTTATTAACTGTTACGATGAAATTATTGCACATTTATCTTAGTATTTATGCTCATCTTAGTATTTTAATTTATTAAATGTAACGTAAAAATTATTATAATGTTAATTTTAATTATTGTAACGTTAATTTTGTTGTTTTGTTAATTTAGTTATTTTGTTACTTACCGTAACGTTAATGTTGTTGTTTTGTTAATTTTGTTATTTTGTTAGTTATTGTAACGTTAATTTTGTTGATTTGTTAATGTTGTTATTTTGTTCATTACTGTAACGTTAATTTTGTTGTTCTGTTAATTTTGTTGTTTTGTTAATTATTGTAACGTTAATTTTGTTGTTTTGTTAGTTTTGTTATTTTGTTAATTATTGTAACGTTAATTTACTTTTTTTTACGCTATTTTGTTAGTTTAATTTGTTGAAATGTAATTACTTTGTTTCATTTTACATTATTCAAATGCAAGTATTAAAAGTTACTCTGAAACGACCCGGTTGCATTTTGGATTCCAAAAGTTCACTAGTAAACATTAAATTCGTTACGTTAATTAATTTTCAACCTTAATGTGGAATGTAAGAATGTAATATTAATTCTAGCCACAATGTTATTTCATTTTTTTTCCATTACATGTATGTTTTAGCTGTTAATGAGAAATGGCGGAGTGCACCCTTAAGTCCATTAGGAGGACAGTTTGAAATGGATGAATGTAATTTTAGTTTAGGGAGTTAATTTGTGTACGTTAATTTTATAACTGTAATGGCATTTCATGTACTATAATTTTATCTTTATGTTCTCTTCTTTAAGTATATGTTTTAACGTTTTGGCTGTAATTTTATCTTTATTCGTTCATATGTAAACATTAATTGACGACATCATTGTCGTTGGTATAGCAGTTGAGTGTAACTAATTGCTTGATATTTATTGCTGTTTAAGGATGACAATCAGTCATGTGAAGCTGCTGCATGGCGGAATGGATACTCTCCATTTGCCACCTCAGCTGTGTTCCCAGATGTTGCCGAGGCTTATTCCTACCTGCAACGGATTGCTCTGCAGGTGGGATTTGAACTTGTCACGGGGTCCTACAAACAGAATAGGAATGGTCCCCTGAGGTTATATT
The DNA here is from genome assembly GCA_037428765.1 of Rubia yunnanensis. Classification (NCBI taxonomy): domain Eukaryota; kingdom Viridiplantae; phylum Streptophyta; class Magnoliopsida; order Gentianales; family Rubiaceae; genus Rubia; species Rubia yunnanensis. Next base: position 60,348,870 of record CM075071.1, on the reverse strand, counting down.
GCATTTGCAATCGGGGCCGAAAGGATAAGGATGTAGATACGAGCGAATCTGATGTAGTCCGACGGAGTAGCAGCTCGACCAGAAGTTGTGACTGCCCATTCGCGATTGTCTTGAAACAGAGCATCACGGGGGATGGTTGGAATGTAGTGCCGTGCAAGGATCCTAGGCGAGGGATGCACAACCACTCTTTCTCAGTGTACCCCGAGGGTTATAGACAGAGCAGCAAGCTCAATGCGGACGCGAAGCAAATGATCAGAGATTTGACAGATTCAGAAACAGCCCCAAGGAACTGATGATGTGTCCTGTCCGGTCCACTCGCGGCAGCATGTTCAGGATTTGCGATCAATGGGTGCGAATGAGTCGCGTACCAGTCCTCGTAATCCATGGTACACTCTGATTGGCTCGTGGCTATCGGGAACGCCGCAAGCTGACCGTCGTGCCAAGTGTGTGCCATCTCCCATAGGGTCAACTGCAGCCTCCCTGGGTAGGTCACTGAATAGCCGGCTGGATCAGCCGGGCGGGAACAAGGCTCGGGCGCAATTGCAAGACCCCGCGGTATACCCTGTACGAGATCGAACTGGCGCACAACGCGATCTGGCATGTACGCCTCCATTGCGTCGAGGTATCGAATCACGCCGCGGTAGTGAGTCCTCCCCCTCGCAGCCCTAACCACGTCCACTCCATATGGCAACCAATCCACCTGCAAAAAGTTTCACAGACATGTTACGTTTCTATGGAATCCGATCTATCTACTACTGTCAGAATAAGAGTAAAAGCATGGAATTCATACCTGGTCGGGCTGTAAGGCATCCAACTGTCGCCTGATGGCACCGAGCCTCCCCGTACCCCTCCCCGTTTTATCCCCTGTGTGCCACCGACTGGCGCGGCCCGGAAGAGCAGGCAATGTACTCGGTCTCGGCCGAAACATCGGAAAATACTCGTATATCCATGCTTGAAGCAGCGTGCAACATCCGCATAGGCCGCGCGCCTTGGACCGGGACGCAATTCCCAACTGCAGATACAAACTGGCCAACGTCGCCGAGCCCCACGACAACTGCGAATCAAGCAAGGGTAGAAGGTTGGCTCTAACCTTATTCCCAGTTTTATCCACAAAAAGCGTGGATGAAAACAGGGTCAGCATGTAGCACATAAATTGGAAGTTCTCGCTCTGCCCCGCCGCTACACACCTCGCCATCAACGATTGGGCATCTATGTTACCCCCGTTCCAGTCTTCCGCGACAAAGGACTCCACGTCTTTCCCAAACAGTTCAGCGCACGCTTCCTCAATAGTCTCCGCTGAAATGGTACTCGCAACAGCGCCACCATCGATGGGAATGCCAAGAATCATCTCAACGTCATGCATCAAGATGGTCATCTCCCCAAAAGGCATGTGAAACGTGTTCGTGTCCGGCTGCCACCTCTCCACAAAAGCGGATATCAGTGCCATGTCAAGGAACTGGAACATAATCGCAGGCAGGTGGGCCAACCCGGTCGCATGTATCCGGGCCTGTGCAACATCGCTCAGTTCGGGGAGCGTGGCGACTAGCTGCTTGCATAGCGGCGACCGAGCATGGCATCTCAGCACACCTCGCTCTATACCATTCCAAACGTCAACAGCGACGTGTCCTCCGAAGCTTGGTATGACGAGGTCATCCTGCGGGCCACCAGCCACCGGTCCCCGCACTAGCCACGTCTCATCGGTGGGTCGCTTCCTCCTATTCCTCGGTGCCCTTCCGGTGCTAGTCTCACTGGCATTGCACGATCCACCAGAAGACTGTGCGAATTGACCAGCTCTATTCCTCCCGGTGTGCCTGGCTCCAACTGCAGCATAACGTTCGATCCCGGCATCCAATGGCACACTCGCGCCAGGTTGGCCCATCGGGGGGACATCTGCCGGCAGGTCATAATTCATCTGCCAATCACTATCATGACGGATTCCACCAGACGCGAGAATGTTAATCCGGACCGTCCCATGTTGGCATGGGCTCGAATGCACGAACGCTCGGTGGAGAAGGTTGCTCCGCTCCTACATCACACTCCCGCGGGCGAGGCGACGGTTCATCCTCGACCACGCGGCCTCTAGCCCGTCTCGCCGCGGCACTAACACCTCTTCGTCGTATGGAACGACCATGACCGTCAGGTTGACCAGCAGTGCTCATCTACGACACAAGATATGTAATTAGTATAACAACAAGTGAATCAAACTGATATGATAAGATAAATTAACATACATTTCAACAACGTGTGAACTAATATTTTCGAACAGTGCATCATTTCAATTTACTAATGGAGACTACATATTCTATAATACATAGGAAAAAGTGGATATAACATAAAAAAACCCCTCCACAAACAGCAAATTTAATTATCGTACAATCATACAACGAACTGGAACATTTTTTTTAGTTACAAATTGGAGATTACATTACTAAATAATCTTATTTTTTTACCACATCACACTATTATTAACATTCAAGGAAACAATAGTTAAAACATATCGTAACAGTTTACTACACAATTGTTTACATCGGATTACTAAAGTTTATTTAAATAGAACTATATTCTATTATGTCACATAACTAAATAATTTCCAAAAAACACAATTCCTAAAGAATAATTTCTGAATAATTTCTATTATGTCACATAACTAAATAATTTCTAAATAACCCAATTTCTAAAAAATACAATTTCTAAAATATTATGTCCAAATTTAAACTAAGTAATTTCTACAAAACACAATTTCTTCGTTTTAATTCCAATTATGTCACATAACTAAATAATTTCCAAAAAACACAATTCCTAAAGAATAATTTCTGAATAATTTCTATTATGTCACATAACTAAATAATTTCTAAATAACCCAATTTCTAAAAAATACAATTTCTAAAATATTATGTCCAAATTTAAACTAAGTAATTTCTACAAAACACAATTTCTTCGTTTTAATTCCAATTATGTCACATAACTAAATAATTTCTAAATAACCCAATTTCTAAAAAATACAATTTCTAAAATATTATGTCCAAATTTAAACTAAGTAATTTCTACAAAACACAATTTCTTCGTTTTAATTCCAATTATGTCACATAACTAAATAATTTCCATAACAACACAAATTCTAAAAAATAATTTCTAAATAATTTCTATTATGTCACATAACTAAATAATTTCTAAATAACCCAATTTCTAAAAAATACAATTTCTAAAATATTATGTCCAAATTTAAACTAAGTAATTTCTACAAAACACAATTTCTTCTTTTTAATTCCAATTATGTCACATAACTAAATAATTTCCAGAACAACACAAATTCTAAAAAATAATTCCTAAATAATTTCTATTATGTCACATAACTAAATAATTTCTAAAAAACACAATTTCTAAAATATTATGTCCAAATTTAAACTAAATAATTACTAAAAAACACAATTTCTTCCAATTATGTCATTATGTCCAAATTTAAACTAAATAATTTCTACAAAACACAATTTCTTCGTTTTAATTCCAAATATGTCACATAGCTAAATAATTTCCAAAAAAGCACAATTTCTAAAAAATATTTTCTAAATAATTTCTATTATGTCACATAACTAAATAATTTCTAAAAAACACAATTTCTAAAAAATACAATTTCTAAAATATTATGTCCAAATTTAAACTAAGTAATTTCTAAAAAACACAATTTCTTCGTTTTAATTCCAATTATGTCACATAACTAAATAATTTCCAAACAACACAATTTCTAAAAAATAATTTCTAAATAATTTCTATTATGTCGCATAACTATATAATTTCTAAAATACACAATTTCTAAAAAATACTATTTCTAAAATATTATGTCCAAAGTTAAACTAAATAATTTCTAAAAAACACAATTTCTTCGTTCTAATTCCAAAATTCATTAAATTCCTAATATTAGATTTCTCCAAATTATTATTCTACATCTTAATCTCCTATACTAACCACCAACCCAACATCTAACCACCAACCCAACATCCATTCTACATTTAACAAAATTGTAACAAACCCCAATTCTAACAATTCCGACAAGTTCAACAAAATTCGAATAGATCGGGCAACGATTCGCACGAAAAGTAAAAAAAATTCCTCAAAAACTTACGTTTTCCGGCGGGTTTCCGGCGGGCGGCGGTCCGGCGGAAATGGAGAGAGGGAAGGGGGAGAGAAATGGAGAGAAAGAAGAAGAGGAGGGAGAGAAAGAAGAAGAAGGAGAGAAAAAATAAGAGGGGGAGGGGGTATTTATAGGGTTTCTTCCATTCTTTTTCTTTTTTTTTTAAATTCAAAATACGTGTATTTATACGTATTAGGGCGAGGATAGTAAAATACAGGGCGGAATATAGCAACACCCGAAAACAATGGTCTAAACCCGGAAAAATATAGAGACACAAATTGCGGTAGACAAGCATAACTGTGGCAGAGCTGAATAGGAGTGCCAATTGCATACAAATAAAATTAAACTCCAAAATTTTGCGCACATATAGCCTAGAGCAACGAAAGGCACGGTCGTATTCAATACATTCAACATTGATTGGGATTGGGCGTACAAATGTGTGTTTAAGTGATGCGATTGCAGGACGATAAGAAAATACTGGGCCGTTCCATCACTTTTAATGTGTAGCATCATTCGTCTAGCTACCATCAAATTTGTCATCTTATATGTTATTGCAAATATGTATGCGTGTCACCCTCTGTATTTATGTGTTGCTCTCTCTTGGAGAAATTTAATGATGATCAAGTATAGGACAAATTCTCCTACCTTGCCTCTTCGGATGCATAGAAGTCCGTTCCAAGTTGGAATTAGTGGTGTTTAAATTGTCCGACTTTATCCTATGCAATCCATTTTGATCCAATGCATTTGGGTTGGGTTGGGTTGGGTTGTGTTGAGTCAATGTCCCATCTGAATTATGTGGATCAATTCGATTTGGGTCGAGCTGGGTATGAATCAGGTCGGATTTTCACCCAAATCGATCCATTTTGACCAATTTATGTTTTTGCCCCATTTTCTTTAAAAAAACTCATTCTTTAAGAAAATCATAAAAATGAATTCGTTTAATACAACATTTTCAGCATTAATTTACTTCATAAACAAGTTTAACATATTTGGAAAAAAAATTCATAGAGACAAAAATAATTTTGTAAAACTACTATTAATTATAAATATTATATTGATTAATATATTGAATATATTCATTATTAGTAAAATTATATTTTTAATCAAAATATAAAAAGTATTCTAACTAAGTATAATGAAAACAATAGTATTTTTCTTTATTAAGGATATAGTTTATAATTAAAAAATATAATATTTTTGTTTTAATTATATGAAAATAAAATAAAATATTATTTATTAGTTAAGTAGTAATTCATTAAAAATTTATTCATTTTATTTGAATAAATTATAATAAAAATTACTATTTTCTTATAGAAAAATGTACATATATGCCCCTTAGTTTTTTGTTTTGTGTGCATATACCCCCAGTTTTTTAAAGGTGCATTTGTACTCCTGGTGTCATCTGAAAATTAGTCAGTTTTGGTCACTGCCGGACTCAAAAGAAATAACGGTGTTGCCCCTATAGAATGAAACCAAAAATTAGAAATTGATTTCAAATTTTACCCATACCTTGAATCTGTTCAAGTAATCCGACACGGATGAGGGAGATCCACCGGAATTTGGATTGGTAACAGGAAATAAATCTCGTCCAACCAAGTCGTGGATGAAGAGTTTCGAATCCCAATCAAATCGCTTTGTTTTTGGACTAAAAATTTTGACACATAATTTTTAATTGATGTTGATGAAGGGTGGGCCCCACTTGAGTGGAGGGTGAAATGGTCCTCAATTTTTTTTAAATGAAGTGAAGGTTATTTTGGTAATTTCAATATTGTCAATGCAGGAAAACAAAAGGTCAACGTCGGATTCAGGCAGGAGGGGTATGAGTTTTTAAGTCACAGCTAATCTAGGAGTACATGTGCACTTTTAAAAAATCGAGGTGTATATATGCACTAACCAAGGAATTGATGGCATGAATGCATTTTTTTTCCTTTCTTATATGGGTCGATTTAGATCAATTCATGACCCAGCCCAGCCTGACCCGACTTGACTCAAAACTTTGAAAATTTTGACCCGACCCAACCCATTTAACCCAAAATTTTGGGCCGATGACTGACCCACCCCGACTTACAGGTCAACATGACCACCCTAGTTGGAACACCACCAATCCAATCCAAAACCCGATTCAATAAGAAACTTAAAATCTGATTGATCCAAATTTGAAATTCGATTAATTGAGGCTCAAATTTTATCAACTCAACACGAACCAACTTGACAACTCGAGGTTGAAACCTGATCTGATCCAAGTACGAAATCCAAAATCTTACTAACCCTAAAGTTGACTCGATAACGTGTTCAAAACTCAATTCGCTTAAAACCCAACTGGCCCAGGTTGAAATTTGGTCGAACTGACCCAAACTTAAAACTCCATTTGGGCCCTACCTGGACCCGAACCCTAACTTGGGCCTAAATTCGACCTGAATATGAATTTTTCCATGATCGAAATTCACCTAACCCGGCCCAACTCATTGCGACCCTGACTCGATCACTGACATGTACCCAACCCAATCCCGACTGGGTGCAACTTGACCCAAATACCACCCTTCTAGAACTTTTTTTTTTAAAAAAAAACAAAAAAAGTCATCCCTCTGATATCGCCTCCACCCCGCTAAATTCACACACCTAACAAACTCCAAATCTCGATGGCAAATCAAATGGAAAAGGTAAGAAGGGTGTTTGCAGGAAAATGTGATATGGGTGATGACCAACGAGATGTTTTCCAATGAAAAAAAATTAGCAGAGAGGATTGCAGCAGAGAGGGAGGATTTGTGTAAAATATGAACACGTGATTTTATTGATCATACAAGAGATCTATATATAAGCATCTACATAATCACAAATTGAAAAGGATTCTATCTAAGGCTACAAGATATACAAGAATATTCATAAAATATCTCCTACACTCCTCCTCAAATTGGAGCATGTGGATCCCGAATGCCCAACTTGCCAAGAAAAGTCTGAAGTGTCTATCGTCCAAGCGCCTTCTTTAATAAATCTGCTGGCTGACTAGCAATACAAATATGATGTAACCACATCACTAGTTTGAATCAAATCACGAACAAAATGACAGTCAATCTCAATGTGCTTCGTCCTTTCATGAAACACTGGATTGGTTACAATATGAAGAGTCGCATGACTATCACAATACAAACGCATCGGAGTAGGATGTCCGACTCCCAAGGAACAAGGAAAGGACTTGAGTCACAACAACTCACAATATGCAACTACCATAGCCTGGTATTCCGCTTTAGCTGAAGAACAAGAAACAATCGGTTGTTTCTTAGTCTTTCATGAAATCGGAGATTCACCAATCATCACAAAATATCCAGTCAAAGATCTCTTAGTAATTGAGCAAGCTGCCCAATCTGAATCACAGGAAGCCGTAAGCTGAAGCAAACTCTTAGCTGACAGAAACAAACCTTGACCAGGATGACTCTTGAGGTAGTGTAAAACGCGCAGAGATGCTTGCCAATGTGCATGCCCCGGTTTCTCCATGAATTGAGCCAAGGTATGAACTGAATCACTAAGCTCATGATGATTGATGGTAAGATAAATGAGCTTCCTAACAAGACGTCTATAGTATGCTGAATTGTCAAACATGGGATCATCATCTCGCGCTAAATTGTGCTACAGTTCCATGGGAAAATCAGTGGGTTTCACCGCCAATAACCCATTTTTCGATAAAATATCCAAGACATATTTCCGTTGCCACAAAAACATATCATCAGGGTGACGAGCTATCTTAATGCCCAAGAAATATTTCAGGGCACCAAGATCCTTCAAATGAAAATAGGAGCACAGATGCTTCTTAAATTTAATCATCATCTCTGGAGATGAACCAACAATAATTAGATCATCAACATAAACCAGAACATGAAGAGACACACCATCTTGGAGATAAGAAAATAAAGAGTAATATGCCTTACTCTGAACAGAACCAAAGAGTTAAAGAGTAGCGGCAAGCTTAGCAAACCAATTTCACAGAGCCTGTCAAAAGACCATAAAGAGATTTGTGTAGCTTGCAAATCGAACTAGGCACCGGAAGTGTAACTTGGAGGTGGGCGCATGTACACCTCCTCCTCAAGATCACCATGGAGAAATGCATTGTGGACATCCATCTAATGCAAATCCCACCCAAGAATAGTAGCAACAGCCAAGAAAAGACTAACCGAACTCATCTTTGCAACAGGAGCAAATGTCTCAGTAAAGTCAGTTCCCTCAATGTGACGATTACCAAGAACAACTAGATGCTCCTTGTGGCACTCAATAGAACCACCAGACTTAAACTTGGTCTGATACACCCACTTCTAGCCAATGGCCTTTTTACCATGTGGAAGAGGAGCAAGAACCCACGTACTATTCCGCCCGAGTGCATCAATCTCATTGGACATAGAGAAGTATCAACATAAGTAACTGGATCACCAACATCTGGAACTGCAGCTAAAAATCTAGAAAGCGAAACCAAAAAGTTATCACAGGAAACATAATCAGCAATAGGGTAATGAGTACCTGAGGACAATGCATTAGGCGATGAGAGATTAGCAACAGGGTGGATTATCAAGCGAGTAGCTGTGTATATATAATCCTTCAGTTTAGGCTGAAAAAAATGAGTACTCAGAGGACGAACAGGTTGAGCATGCTCAATTGATAGCTCCAGAATAGACCGCGGCTAGGAGGCAGGCGACAGATTGGCAGATGGCAGCAGAGACATATCCGACTGCAGCAGCGTTAACCCGGCGATAGACAACTGCGACTCTGCTGAGCAGGTCGTTGACTGATCAACAGTGGCGGTGGCTCCGGAATCTGAGCTGGCAGCGGAGATACTAGCTACGGTAGCTAGGGATCTATCTAAACAGACGACTCTAGGATGGAGTCTTCGTAAGTAACAGGTGACTATAAGGGCAATGGATCAGCAGGCACTGCTTTTTACAGAAATCGGCACATATGGAAAAAAGTCTTCACAAAATATCACATCCTAACTATCAAACATTGTACGAGACTCCAAGTCATAAACACGCCATGCTTTCTTTTCAACTGGATAGCCAAGAAAGACACACTTCTAACTTCTAGATGCAAACTTATCACGCGTATGTGGAAGCTGAGAAGCGAAACACGAACAACCGAACACACAGAGATGGATGTAAGCTGGTGCGTGTCCGTACAAGAGCTAGTGGGGCGATTGACCATCTAACACAAGTGTTGGTGTGCTATTGATGAGGTAGGGAGCTGTAAGAATGCATTCTCCTCAGAAGTCGATGGGCAAATGCTTGGAAACGAAGAGTACAAACAACATATAAAATATGTCAGTGCTTTCGTTCCACGCGCCCATTTTGCTGAGGTGTTTAGACTGTAGAAGTCTCAAAACGAACTTCTTTCTCTCGAAAGTATGATCTGAGAGGCAAGAATTTGGTTCCGCTGTCATCTCGAACCCATTGAATGAGACAGCGAAGTTGTGTCTGAACAAATGCAAAGAACTCCTTCATCTTCAATGGTAGTTGAGACTTAGAAACTAAAAAATAAACCCAAACAGCTCGGGAATAATCATCACCTATGGTTAAAAATTAAAATGCTACACTAGAAGAAGGTGAACTATAAGGCCACCAAACATCACAATGTATAAGTTTGAGTAAATGACTAGCTTGAACAGAACTAACTGGAAATCTAAGTCTAGAATGTTTGCTCGATGACAGAGTGAGCACGGAACAATTTTATTAAAATCACTAGTAGGTAAAGAAATAGATAGGATAGAAGACAACACCAAAGAAGACGTATGTCCAAAACATTGATGCCATAAAGCAGACGAAGACATTGATGCAACAACAGACAAGGACTGCTGTGTAGACTTTGGAGCTCCCAAGCTTATGTCTAGAATTAAATCCATGACGAATAGCAGTACTCCAATCATTATAATTATCAACACCCTTCAAAATCATAGAGAAAATAAGCAAACATGTATAATCTGAAGGATGAACGTAGAACGGAAGTGATGCAGGCAGAATGGCAGAATGGCAGAATCGCCGGGCAGACACCATGGGAAAGCCCGGGGCAGTGCCGTTAAGCAGGAGCTGGCAGAGCACGGTAGAGCAGTGTGGTGTTGTCAAGCGGTGGGTCCTCCAAAAAAGGCGACAGTTTGGCAGCATCGTGGACGAGCAACGGCGGATCAACGATCGAAACAGGGACTTCATCAAGAATTTCAATCAAAACCTGATCAATGGAATCCATATGGCGGCGGCAGTGGAGCGTGAGAAATGGTAGCGGTGTCGCATGGATACGGCAAAGGACAGACCCGACGGTGCGTGTCAAACGGAAGAGGCGGCGGTGGTGACTGCCTTTAGTGTTTTAGGTTTTTCAGGGTTCTCGGAATTTTAGGTTTCGATACCATGTAAAATTTGAACGCGTGATTTTATTGATCATACTAGAGGCCTATATATAGGCAGCATATACAAAATGACAAATGGAAAATGATTCTATCTAAGGCTACGAGATATACAAGAATATTTATAAAAATATCTCAAACAATTTGATATTCATATATAATCCTACATAATTGACGAAAATGCAGATATAACCCTACGATAATTGAAAGTGAAAATATAACCCTAAATATTTAGGTTATGTGCAAATATAACCTTTTCCGGTGGATTTAGATCGGAATTGGGTGAAAAGTCAATTCTACCCCCTGAAAAAAACAAATAAATTTACTATTTTGACCCCAAAACTTCTAACCTGATTGCTTCTTCTTCTCTAGACTATCTCCGACAAAACTTATGTCCCTCGATGCAACTTAAATCCCTCTTTTCCATCTCCGAGCATCTCCGGAGAAAAGATGATGACCGTCGAGAGGGACGTCAGCCGCAAGTTTTCCGAATGGAAACCTTGGTGTCATTCCTTTCCGTTTCTCGTTCGCCACTTGTCCCCCAGTCCTTCTCCTACATTCCTCCACTGCCGTTCAGTTTATCCTTCCTGCGGCACACCAATTCCTTGCTTACCTTATCTTCGAGAGGAACACCGGTATTCACCTACCTCGCCTCCTGCAACGGAAAATCTAGCTCCAAGGTTGGTTAATGACTTATATATCGTTCTTTCAATTTGATTATTTATGCTGAAGGCCTTTGTTACTTTTATTTGTGTAGAAATTGGTGCTTGCAAATTTGATACAAGAGATTGAGCCTCTGGACGTGAGCTTAATTCATAAGGATGTAGCGGCGACTGTGGATGCCATGGAAAGGACTATATCAGAGGCTCTCGTCGATGAGTTTCGGGAGAAGATTAAAGGGAGGTCATCGAAGAAGGAGCTCTAGCTAGTGGGTTTTGGGAAAAGATTAAAGGGATGGAACTGGGAGATGAATTGAGCCCGATTCAAGCTCTATAAATTAGTACTTTTGGGAAAATTGATTCCTAGTTTTGCCATTTGGGTTTTGGGAGAAGATTAAAGGGATGGAACTGGTAGATGAATTGAGCTAGATTAAAGCTATGTAAATTAGTACTTTTGGGGTAGATGAATGGGTCTTGATTTTCCAACGCTTGGCTAAACGGTGTCTGAAATGGTGACCGATGGTGGTAGAGGTGGCGAGTGTGGATAGGGGCTGGTGGTGGTGGTTGGCGGAGCTGAGGAGGAGACGGGGTTAGGGTTGGTTAATGGTGGAGCCGGAGCAGTGGTGGTGGTGGAGTGGCGGCGGCGGTGCAGAGAAGATGGAGCCGGAGCAGTGGTGGTGGTGGAGTTGCGGCGGCGGTGCAGAGAAGATGGAGCCGAAGCAGTGGTGGTGGTGGTAGTATATTGGTGGGTCAAGGAGCATTTTTGTCTTTTAGATTTTGTATTTGGCTGAAAGGGCATTTTGGTCATTTTCGGCCAGTCAATAACCGAAAATGGTCAGTCAATGCTGAAATAATGGCTTTAGGGTTATATTTGCACTTATGCTTAATAGTTATGGTTATATTTGCATTAAAAATTATCTCAGTGTTATATCTGCACTTTCTCAATTATATATATTATGTATTAAAGGAGGTCATTCTTGCCACATGGCCCTCTCACATCATTCTTGCCATGTGTCACTCACACAAATTTCCACCTCAGCTTCTAAAATTTAATTGAAAATGCAATACCTTATAAAGTCAAACCCCAATTTACAATGCAAATCTCTATCTCATTTTCAATGTTCTTCCCATACTTCAATATTTTTCAATTAATGAGTAACTAATCATACTCCATTTATGAGGATGCACATTTCTTTTGTATTCTCAATCTCCATTTGTTAGGGAAATTCTTTCATGATACTTATTTTTTACAATATATATATATATATATATATATATATCCATTTTGGTTTATCTTTTTAATATTATTAAACTTCATTTCATGATAATAAGTGAATCATTTTCATCTACTTATTCTTTTTTTACTCATTGCAATAAATTCTGTCCACATAATTTAATTTGCCTACAAAAATATCTAAAACTACTATGTTAAACATATAGAATAATAGATGGAGTAACTTATATATATATATATATATATATATATATATATATAAGTGTTTCTAATAAATTTTAATTTTGAGACAAAAAATACTTAATAAAAATATTAAATATAGTACTAAAAGATTTTATTTGTAAATACTTTCAGTGATTAATTTAACAAATTTTAAATTTTATTTGCATTTTTTCTTAGAATCCGTCTGTTGAAGATTGTTTTTCCATAGGTTATGTAAAGACCAAGGTTTAAATTGTAAATTAGATTAAATCAAGATAAAAATTTTGTATTGCATTAATCGAGTCATAAACTTATAACTACTACACGTTACATAATAAATTTTTAATATTGCAATTAAAATTTTTACTTTTCTATAATTTTAATTCAACCCAGTCTTTCCATATGCTTATGGAAAGACGGTCGTTTATGGAAAGACGGTCGTTCCCAAAACTTTTTCTATTTATACGACTTTATTTTATTTTTATTAACTAATATTTAGACTTTATGACCCGATTAATGCAACCCAAAAATTTTGTCTTAATTTTTTTTTCTAATTTGGAATTTAAACCTTGGTCTTTCCATAACTTATGGAAATACCGTCTTTCAAGAAACGAACTCGTATTTAAATTAGATGATAGTTTTTACTTATTAAACTTTGTGCAATTGAGTTATAGATGTCCATTTTCTTCTTCTTCCAATAATTGTTTACTATATTGTGATTAATTGATAACATTGTGCTATTTTTCGACCAAAAGATACATTCTAGAGAAGTTCATTTTTTAATTAAACATTTTTGGGAAGACCGGAAAAAAAAACTTCTATGGTCAACAAATATTGTACTCTGTAAAAGGTTGGTCATTTCCGGCAGCACGAGTGGCTGAACCATGCACAATCAAATATAATGAGGAGCTCATTTATAATCATAAACAATTGTGTATGTCAGATCTAAATTTTTTAAATTAGGGATACTTTCAGCAATTTATGATTAATTGATTGAATTAGAAATATATAATATTTAAGTTTATATTTTGATCCAAAAAAATTATAAATTCATTATCTTAGATAAAAATATATATAGTTTTAAATTTTCAATATTTCATAATTATTAATTATACAGATTAAAGAAAGTTAAAATTTATGATAATTTAAATTTAATATTAAAATTAATATATAATATACCTTAATACATTAAAATTTTAAGAAAAATACCTTGGAAAATCCGCCTTTGCATAGGCATATGGAAAGACGAAGTTGAAATAGAATTATAAAACGGTAAAAGATTTTATTTGCAATATTAAATATTGACTAAATTATTTTTTTAGTCCCCTAAATATAATGCAATACCATTATTTGGTCCCCAAGGTCAATACCACATTTGTTCAACAACTAACAAATATAAAATTATTTGTTTGGTCCCAAAGACGGGTTTCAGGTAAACCAAAGTTGTTTGTTTTCTGATATAACAAGGGTTTTTTTGTAATTTTACTAATTAAAAACATTTTAATTTTCCTTTCCTTTTAATGTAATTTATTATTTTCTTTTAAACCATTTTCCTTTGAAACCCTATTCCGCCATAAGCCGCCGCCGACCACCGCTGCCAACCACTGCCACCTCATCTCTGGATCTCCTGCGAAAACGACGAGCTCGAATAGAGGGCCTCATCTTTGGATCTCCGGCGAAAACGATGAGCTCGAACAGTGGCAGAGTTAGGGATTGAAACCCATCTCCCGTGATGCCTCTTCTCCAGAAACCTATCTCCGCCGAGTTGGGCTTCTGCAGACGGCGGCACAACAATTGTGGTGGCTACGACCTCGAAAATTAGCAAAGAGGGGAAGAAAATTTTGTGGTTAGGGATCTGTATTTTTTCTACGAAGATGACCACCGAAAAGAGGCTACAACAGAGGAGTTAGGGATTGCGATTGAAGGTGAGGAAGATGACCACCGCTGCCGCCGGCCACCGCCGCCGAATAGGGGAGGAAGATGAGCGTGTGAAACTTGTGGTCATATTCTTGTACGCGTAACTCCACACAGAGGGTTATTTTCTTCTTTTTTAAAAATTTTTAAATCAGAGGTATAATGGTCATTTTACATATTTTGACCAATATTACCATTGACTTTACCTGAAAATCGCCTTTGGGGACCAATAAAATCATTTTGTATTTGTTGATTGCTGAACAAATGAGGTATTGGTCTTGGGGACCAAACAAATTATAAGATGCTATTTAGGAGACCAAAAAAATAATTTAGTCTCTTATTTTTATTACTATAATTTTTACAATGTATATGTTTATATAAAATAGTATAATTTTCTAAGTAAAAAATGCATGTGTCAATAAGGATCGAGTTGATTTTCTTTCATTCGGTGCATTATACTACTATTAGTTAATGTATTAATTTATTATAAATTCTGCACCATGTGTAACTCTCATATACATATAACCATAAATTAATACTTATTTAAACTGTAAATTATATTATATTTTAATTTTTTGTTCAGAATCTGTGCATCGTCACGGAGTGTTATCTAGTATATAGGGTTATATCTGCATATTTCCCTTACTTTTTTTTTTACAAAGCTAAATGAATTTCATACATACGCATAGGTATTAAGCGTTACATAGTAAAATAGAGAGTTTGATTTAATAATGCCCATATTTTAATCCTCAAAATTGATGGCCTCCAACATTTTTATGATCACGTGTAGTACTCCTACAATTCGGCCCCAACTCAATGGTTAATAATTAGCGGGAGGACAAAGAATTTCTGCTTCATCATAGATAGAAATGAAATTGAAGTTGCAGGAGGCTTTAAAAGGAAAGGAAAGATGACATTTCCGACTCACTTCAGCTGGTAGTAAATTGTCTCTTCTTGTCTGAGTTGTCCAACATGCAACTCCTCTGACCTACACCACTGCCATCTTTTACAGCCTCTTCCCACCAAATCTGTTTTTCACTACTTCTCCAAACACATAAATTTCCTGATGTCTATGGCTTGTTACTGTGACTGTTTTGATTTGAAATGCTAGCTCAAAACGGTATTCTGTTAGGTAAATTTATTCTGAGTTTGCTTAGCAGTATCATAGTAAAAGAAAATCAATTTATCATTCAGTCCACTTTTTGTTTTACAACTTTACGTTCACTATATTGTAATTGATAGTATCACATATCAAATTGTGTAAGGCTTTCGAATCAATCATATTAATATATAGGGTTGGATTCTCAAACATCCCACTACCAACAGTTTCGATTGAAAAATAAGTCTATGGGCGTCTCCGCGATATCCAAAAGTTGACATAAAGCATGAATAAATCTTAATCAAATGAACATGAGATGCGTCTTCTCTCACATAACCACGACTTTTGGACCAGAATACTAGAACCTAGGAGGTTTTTGCTACCCGGACAAACTTCAAAACAAATGTTTCATATTTTGCCGCCATAACCCAACTCAATAACTCAAGGGGATTGAAACTGTAAGCGAGCCAAGAATAATCAAGTGCTAACTGGTAGTTTAATCGGCCAGTGCTAACTGGTAGTTTAATCGGCCCTATTAAAATGAGAAATGAAATAAAATTGTGATCGCAATTTATATACAAGTATCAAGTGTACATCATGGTGGATCGAAGGCGTATGCTTAACAAATGTCGGCTCAAAAAATTATGCAAATCATCAGTTTCTGCAACTTTTATCTTTACTCATCTTCACTTTTTCGGTTCTTCGTTGCAGCTTCGTTGTAATCTTTAACTATATACAAAGGCACTCAGGTTCCAAAATCCCCGTGGCAGTTATGCAGTTGCATTAACTCTTCGGCTCCAGCTTCATACTGCTGAACTTGCCATTTACCAACTCAGCAGCAGCACGAGCAGCAGCCGATGCCCGTTCTGCAGCAGCAATTGCAGCTCGAGCTTTATCCAACGCATCTGATGGCTGCCTTCCAACGTCTTTGATTTCCATATTCGGTACATTGCTGTGATCCTTTTTAGGAGATGGTATTGACTTGTCGACGGCCACTCGGGGTGAGTTTCCAGCTGAATGGGGAGATTGGTTGGAGTGGCCTTGCTGGACGTTTGGAGATGGCGTAGAGTGCTTCAAAACAGGTGTTTGTTTCTTTGTTTCTGTCTCAGAAGCTGCAAATGTGGGTGCAGCTATCTGCTTTGGTCCGTTCTACAACACAGAGCATAAGATGCATTACAACAAATAGTTTATGATTCATGAGAAAAACATGGTATAAGCTCAGAAAATCCTCCGACCCAAACACTATAACACCAACATAATGATTGGTCATCTGCTTCAACTACAGATTATTAGACTTCATACTCTAGACTACTTCTCTATTTTACAACCTTTATTTCTATCTAATTGGTTATAAGACTCATATTATAGGTTTCTTCTGTGTTTTACATACACTTATTGCAACATCTAAGTCATTTTCTAGTATTGCCAATAATACATACTTCAGACACTAGACAAAATTCCAGATATTAAGAGGGGGAAAAAATAGTTTTCTGTACAAAAGTTATTCATTCTTCAGATTACTACACAAAATTCCAGAAATTAAGAGGAAAAAAAAAAGTTCTGTATAAAAATTATTCGAATGCAACAAAATATACAAATGAAACTACAATTTTCCTTGTAACTATGTCTTTCATGCTAACATCATTTCATCCTTGAACCTCATATCAATCCACATTCTGGTAAAATATGTACCATTATCTAATATCATTACACATTCTGAATCCTACGTTTAAGATGCTTAACAATTTCCACATTTGCTTCAAATGATACATCTGAAATGTTTAAATTAAAAGGATGTTTATAAATCATACCCGCCAAATTTTATCTTTATCCTAGTACGACATGTATATTGAGTCAGGAATGACAATCTACCTATGCTTAGTAAGTGAGGAAAGGAAATTAATAAGACAGAAACAGATAGCCCTAATCATACTTTTATGTTGACATAAAGCATCCAAAAGTTCACCATACATTCCCATCAGCTACCTCATATATGTCGCACTCACAGAAATAGCACATGCACAAACATAGATAATTAAAAAGGAACGAGCCATGCTACCCAAAGAAATAGAGAAAAACAGGGAGAAATACCAGCAAATCCTCAGGTTTTTTGAGAAATTCAGCTTCAGTTTTTGAAGAATCCCAGTTTATGTTGTATTCTCGAGCAATTTCCTTCAGAATGTTTAGCTTTACTTCGGCAGGTGGTGCAAGAGCTGAAAGTTTCTCAATAACCTGACAGTCAGGAAAGTAAAAACGCAGAATATGCCACAGTAAGGAAAACTGAAACGAAAAAAATACATAAATGTATAATACAAGTACAAGAAAGAGAGAGAGGGGCCACTAACTGTACGGTTGACACTTGTATCCGGTCGAAGCTCACAAGCAGCAGAAATAAATTCCTTCCCATACTTTGCAGCAAATAAATTCTTCACTTGCAATAAATCTGGTAGATCTGAACACCTAGGAGCTGCAAAGATTATGCTGGCCACAGCTTCCCGCAATTCAAGTGGGCATTCCCTGTCATTGAAGAGAACAACACAAGCACAGCACACATTATTCTTAGCCCCTCGTGCAATCTAAACAAACTATGCACCAGAAATTACTTCAGCAAGAAGCAAAGTAAATCTTAGCCCCCCGCATTGGGACATAGTTAATGAGAACGATGATCAAGTAATTCCATGCAGTGCCTAACTCTCATCACAGGTAACACGGAATGCCGTTGTTCCTTTTGCACGGGATTAAAATGATTTACAATGCCATATTATCAAAGTTCTATATCAACAGAGGCAGCCACCAGTACATTCTTAAATGTCAAGGGGTCCTCTATCCAATTGTTTATTCCCGTGGACTATGATTGGGCGGCTCTGCAATTTTCCTTCTCCATAAGTTTATTGAGATATAAGAACCAGCGAGTGAGAGCAAGCTAAGTCCCAATGCGGGGGTGTAGATTCACAGGCATGAAAGCATAACAATGAAACTATGTGCGGCAAAGTTTTTTTTTCTTGAATTACATTGCTTGTACATAACAGATGTCATATGACATTTTTATCAATAACCAGAATTATGCATCAGTAGGCCAAGAGAAACAACCTACGATGGATTAGTGACATTAGTCTATCTACAACCTATAACAGCAACACGTAAGATTTAATAAGGCAGCTTTCCAATAAAGTTACCTTTGGCTTTCAAGAATTGGAACACGGGCGAGAACAAATTCACAAAACAATTCCAAAATCTCATATGCAGCCCAGATATTTTGTTCTCTTATAACATGCTCCACCTGACCAATGAGCACAGCCATAATAAGTTACAGAGATGAATCACAATGACATTTTCAAATGACAATTGATCAACCGGTAGTGGTTCACACCCTTATCCGAGCAATCGCTTCTTGGCCAGTCTGTAGAAATTGAGCAATCTCCTTCCTCATAGCCTTGAGCTGCACGTCCCTCTTATTTTGCAGCAACTTGATGCGCGATATCCCCAGTGTCAAACACGTTTTACTACATGCAATACATAAAAAACAGATCTTTACAGCAATTCACAAAAAAATCACTACACCAGAGACGTTTATAAAGTTCATAAATGTCAATGCACAAAAGAAATATATTACACTGCATCATATCCACATTGATCCCATACATGGTACTCATATCAAATGACCTCTTCCTAGAAGTCAGAACTACTGAATCAAAGCGGAAAGGGGACAAGTTTAGGCCTCACAAGCAAAATTAAAGTTGATCAATCTTTGCATTTAAATAAGAGAATAAACAAAGAGAAACCCACATCTTGAAACAAACAAGCCTAACAAATATATAATTCAAAGGAAAATTTAGATGTCACCATTTTTGGCCAAGAAGTCCCCTGTTGAAGAGCTGGTTCAATAGCGACATGGTTGCGGGATTACAAGCAGATCCTTAATGCGGGTTTTGCTATTAATAAACGCGAAACAATTTTGAAGGTTCGTCCTTGTAGTTGTGTGATCACCGATGGAGCTGGGAGAATAAAGTGGTTCGGATTTTAGAGAGGTTTCTGTGCTGTTTCACTGTTTTGTCCGCAACGGAAAATCCATTATTGGATCCTTCAAGTTTACTCTTATTGTGGTTTTAACTTGAGGTTTTGGAAATTACAATAGAGTCCCGTAAACTTTTATATTTCCTCCATCCCAAAAATAACTTCCTACCTTCCTTTATATTTCGCCTCACAAATAAATTTTTATACAGTATGTAAATTGTTCAAATATAGTCGTTCTAACTGCCAAATTTACCCCCATTAAACCTCCAAATTTTCCACTGTTGGTTACTTTTTAACATTATTAATGAGTGAATTGGCCCTGGTTTAGTGGTAAGTCACACTCTCTATAATTGAGAGGTCCAGGGTTCAAAGCACACTCCTAGTAAGAATTGTGAATATTAGAGCAATTTCTTGATGGAAAATACTCAGTATCATGGGACCGTATTGGTGGTCCATGCAGTGGTTTCCCAATCTGCAGGGGGCCGATGATGGTGAGATCGTGGTGATTCCGATTTCGGTGGAGGTGGATCGTTGGTGGTATAGCGTTTGAGTGTTCCCAGGAGAGCATCCCTAGCTATTCAAATGGATGAAGTTTCAGACTTCACCAAGTTTCAACAAATTCAATGGTGATATCTCCTAGTTAGGTCCTGGATTAGGATGTTAATATGTTAATATTAGGATGTTAGTATGAGGATGTTAATATGTCAATCTTTAAAAAAAAGATTATTAATGACATCACTCACGCAAAACTTTCTAAAACTATTTTTTGACATTGAAAAATGATGCCATGTCAACTTGCAAAATAAAAACAAGAAAAAAGTGCTTTTATAACCCTATATAGTTGACATAAGTGCCAATATAACCTTTCAATATTTGAAAGTGTCAATATAACCCTATATAGCTAGTGAAAGTGTCAATATAACCCTATAAATTTTAAGAATGTGCTGATATAACCTAACAAACATTAGAAATGTGCTGATATAACCCTAAAAACATTAGGAATGTGCTGATATAACCCTAAAAACATTAGGAATGTGCTGATATAACCCAATAAGATTGCATAATGTGCTGATGTAACCTTACATAATTTTAACGAACTATGGCGTTCCGGCTAACTATGAAGGTAAAATTGTCCGCCAATTTCAGAGTTAGCCCAAAGGGTATTTTGGTCAATTGACATAGAGTTAACGCTGAAAAATTGAGGTCAATGCCGGAAATGGGGTCTGAGGGTTATATTGGCACTTTCATTAACTAGTTAGGGTTATATTTACACTAAAAATTATCATAGGGTTATATTGGCATTTACTCAAGTAGATAGGATAATATTATCACTTATCCCTAAAAACAAAGCCAAAAGTTGAAAGGAAGTTAATTGTGGAACTAGGGTGCAGTTATTAGCTCCTGACCCGATCCGAACAAACATGATCGAACTGCACCATTACTCGATTATAATTCTAATCTAAACCCAAAGTCGATTTAAATCAAATCCATAATCACTCCAAATCTTATTCAGCGCATCACTAATTTGAAGCCAATTTAACTCGATAATAAGATGTATAACCTGGCATGCAATCAACCTGACTTATAGTTAATCCAAAATTGATTCAACGCGAGAAACAACCTGCATAACTCGATCTAAGATTTACCGTGAAGATAACCAACATGATCCAACTTATTTCGATATCTACCCTAGTCTAATTTGTAACTGACACAATTCATAACTGTCCAAACTCCATTCAACTCAAGATATAACCTATACAATTGAAAAAAATGTTTTTATAATTCTAATAATCAAGAATAATTAGAGTAAACCTTGTGCCTAAATCCAGGAATATTTTGTATTTAATGATTCTTCTCCAATATTAAACTTTTGAGAAAAGTGCATTTTTAATCCTATATTTTAGTTGAAAATTAGAATATAACCATATAAAATCTAAAATTGCAAATCTAATCCTGGACTTTGTTGACCGACCAATTTGGCAGGAAAACTGGTAAAATGACAATTATACACCTACTTTAAAATTTGTGAAAAGCAAAATAATGAATAAGACAAGATTACCCTTCTTCTCTTTCTCCTTCCCTTTTTCACTCTCTCTCTCACCTAATCTTGTTGCTGAATCTCGTTGCAACTGTAAAACTTCTTCCCCGGAACGTACAGAAAATCTCCCCGTTCCTTGTCCTTGTCTTCAGCGTGTCTTTTAGTTTTCAGGAGTCGGAGCACGAGTGGGCGACGAGTATAGATGTTGGAACCCCTAGGTGGTGGTGGGCGGGCTCGGTGGAGAGGGAGATGGTGGTGGGCGGGTTTGACAGAGGGGGGTGGGGATGGGGGGCTGGGTAAGGAGAAGGGGGGAGGAGGTGGAGATGTGGTGGTGGGCTAGGGTTTTAGGGGTGGTGGCCGGCGGTGCAGGGCTAGGGTATTAGCAATGGAGGAAAGAGGTGGTGCAGGGAGCGACGATGGTGGGTGCAGGTAGCGGGTTGTGGTAGGTGAAGGGAGCGGGTGCAGGGCTGTGTTGGAAGTGGACCGGTGGTGGGTGCAGGAAGCAGCGACGGGTCCTTGTTTCTGTTCTGGGCCGTTCTTTTTTCTGAACTTTATTGTCGTTTGCTCTACTTTGCTTGTTTTTGTGTCATAATCAGTAACTTGAAGTCGTTCGTTTGTCGGTACTATGGTGCTATATGGATCTAATCTCGTGTAATTTGAAAAGGTTTCATGTTCATGGTCTGGACCTGAAGGTTTACATCAATTTGTATGCTCTTGGTTTCATGTTTATGCCTTTTTCATTTGAAGGTTTTCGTCGATTTGAATGATAAGTTTCATGTTCCGGGGGGGTGGTGGTGTGGCGTGCAAAGTGAGGAGAAGGGTTCAGGTGGATGTTGGGCGGAATGGTGGCGAGCTAGGGTTTTAGGGGTGCTAGTGGTGGTGTTGTAGAGGCGGCGTGTTTGAAGTTTTGAGTGCAGATATACCTAAAAGCCTGAGGATAGAATGGTCGTGAAATTTTAAATTTTAATTATTGGGGTATTTTGATCTATTCATATCAGGTCAATGGCTAAATTTCTTTGGTCCACGCCAAAGTAGTGCAATTTAGGCATATCTGCACAATTGCTTAAAATTTTAGTGTTAGTTTATTAGAACTTTTAAATTTTACAAGATCATATTGCCATCTTTGCAATTTAATAGGGTTGGTTTTGTAATTTTCTCCAAACTTTTATATTAATTGTAGACTAAAGAGTAGACGATATTTTACATGATAAAAGTATTAAATGTTAGGCTCATAAAAGGGCTAAACTGGAAATTTTTTCAGCTGTATACAAAGGCTGGCATGGAAACTAGAAGATCCAAGACATGGAAAACAACAACTAGGATAGTTATCAATGCCAATAACAATCGTGCTTCTTTTCTGTTTTTTGGAAGCCCCTCAATGTCAGTAAATACTGATCAGGAACAATTCTCAAACACTAACCTGGCACAGATATTTGGTCTTCAAGCCTTATTTCCTCCTTATTAAGAAAATGGACGAATACTATACAACTGCTGATTCATGCATAGCTAGGAAACAGATGGTGATGTAGCAAAATCAAATACAGCATGCACTAATGGTGCCGTAAAGAATCAGTACTGGAAGAATCTAATGCTGGCATCGACAATCAAGCCATGATATTATGTCACCGAGTACCTCTAGAATTCTATCGTCGGGTTCCCCTTCCAAAATGCAGTGATAGCTGCCGTCATAGAGCTTCAGAGTTTTGTCCTTGCTCGAAGCGTGGTCATAAAGATACTGGCTGACTCGAGGATCAGTAACTTTATCAGCAGCTCCATGAAGTATAAGCATTGGAGATGCGACCTTTTATGTTGAGTTTAAACGTTGATCAGAAATTAAGATTGGAAACTTCAACAGCCATAGTGCTTGCTACCATACATTATCACTACCAAGAATAGCAAAATTACCTTATCCACTTGTGACTCTATATACTTCGTAGCATTTAGGAGTTCCAAGGCTGTTTTTAACCTTGTTTGGTCCGAGTAGCTGATTACATTGTAGTCGGCCTGAAAAAAATGGAAAGGAAAGGTTTCGGTAAGAATTTCCATCAGACAATATCAGCCGACTAGAAGAAGCACAATGAACTAGCTCTACTAAATTGCTTTAGCTCTACTAAATTGCTTTAGCTCTACTAAAGCAAGTCTTTTATTCATTAATGAAAACTAATAAAATTAATGGCTGAGTTAGAAGACAAACCAATTTCCTTTTGTTCGAATCTCTGAATGCTAGCGCTCCTAAATCTTTCTGAGGAACAAGCTTTGCTTTCGGCATAACACTGGTCAGAAGAATCAATACCTTCTGAAGGGGAACTGGTGGGGCCATCTCCTCTGAAATCTAAGAAACAACTCAAATTCAGCAAATAGTTCTGAAGAAAAGAAACTTTGCATTGGACACCATGTTGCAAAATAAGTCTTTAAGAAAACCAACAATTATCTAATTGCCAGTGGTTCCGAAAGACAATACATTTCAAGCTAATATACTTCGCGATAGTGATACTATCGAACACAGATGAACAATAGGCATGTAAGTGTGTGGGGTTGATTGAAATCAAAGAACAAGACCGGGGTTTTACATAACATTTCTCAACTTGTTACTATGAAATAGTTCTCCGAGTACTAAAGAATGAACAAAACTCTGGAGACATGTATAACGATAGATTTTAAATAACAGCAAGAAGCAGAAATACTGCATGCCAAGTGAATAATTTCTATCATTGCACAAAAGATCCGACTAGGCCAGGGGTAAGGTGCAAGGTTCAGCTAACTGGTTAAACTAAGGATTGGTTCAAACTGTGAAAAAAATCTTCAAAGCAAAAGTAAATTACTTTACACATAGGGGCAACAAGAACTATGCCATCCCATTCAGATGGATCCTTTAGTAAAGCTTTGAGGGCAATTGCTCCTCCCATTGATTGACCAAATATAAAGCGGGGAAGCCCCGCTATCTCTGGCCTTCCTGCAACAGAAAGAACGATAGTTTTGTCAGCACAAATATTTATCTGCAAAGAAGAAAAACCAGGCTTAGAAAATCCCCTAGTTTTTATTCCATAAAGCAGATTGTTAGAGCGATCAGCGTATACATTTTGAGAAGTGTCTATCCACCCAGGTGAAATGAAAAGCCAGGCATTTACCTTTCATAATTTTGAATTGTTCAATCACATTATCCACTACTCCGTCGAAGCTAGGAACGTAGCCATGCAATCCTCCAGACAGACCAAAACCAGGGTGGTCGATAGCGTAAACACCATAGCCCGCAGCAGCAATATGCCTTGCTATACCTGAGACATTACACGCCAAGAATCAGATGCCATCGAACCTTATACCTTGATGAACGAAAGTCCGAATCAAAGTAAATTTCAAAGTACATACAAGACTGCAGCAATAGAGTTTTATACCTTCAAAGAAAAAGGTGCAGGTATCACCATATCCATGACAAAAAAACACAGCCCCTTTAATTTGTACCTCAGGGTTCGGCAACCAACTTTTACAGAAAATGTCTTCACCGTTTGAATTTATTTCGTACCACTGCCAAATTAGTAACACAGGTTTCCATGTTGTTAAAGAACAACTTGAAAAAGGAAAAAGAAAATTATGTTCAAGTATAAATCAAGACTCTTGAAGCGGTCCTAAGGGAGTATGAATCAAGTAGTCCAGAATGAATTCAATAAAAGGAAGAAACGATGAATGAGAACCCACCAAACCAATTTAATCTTCTCTTATTTCATTATGCTGATCAAGCTCTTTGCACACTAAAAAGCTTAACTTCGTTCATCGTTTCCATTAATGTACACAAAACAAGTAAAATAACAGCCTTAAGCATTTGCATATTCACCTGAATTTCTATACAAATCAAACATTAAAATAAGGAAATTTGATATAGTTCTTGCACATGCATTTACATTTCCAGTACTAACCTCATCAGTTCGAATCCAACTTGGAGCCATCTACAAAGCAATTCAGCCTTAAACTGTGAGTAAAAGACAGAAACATAAGACGACAAAAACTACGAGTAACAGTCCAAGAAAACAAACCTTAAACAGGACATGATCAAGTTCCCTGTGGACATTGCTAAACGCATATCGGAGCCTTCTGCGGGCAGGAGCGAAATCCAAACTCTCTGAAGAGATTGAATTCAACTCGCCATTAATACCTTTAATATCCGGGTTCTGTTTGTGGGCCATGGCGATCACGGCCTGCCCTGTTCTTGGAGTTGAAATACGTGGCCGGAAAATGGTCGGAGAAGCAAGGCTCCGGTCACTTCCGAGGAGCCTCGGGATGATCAGTAGCCGGAAAGGCGAAGATAGAGCAACATCCATGGCTGCTGACCCAAGTGGGAACTCAAGGATCTGGGCAGGCAAACAAATACTAGTGCGCTGCCCATTATTAAATGACGAGGAATACCGGTCAACAGGAAATTTTACAGGTTAGAAAATGTATTATACACAAAGTGTGGGCGAATCACGTGTTACTGTTTATTTTTTTTCCTTACGAATATCTCCTACTACATAAATAAATACCAGTAAATACTATGTTCTAGTTTAAATTGCAAAGAATTTTTTTCAGTCAAAATTTAATAACGGATTAAATATGTAAACAACAATATTATTATATGTGATATTGTTAGTTAACTTTTTATATGTCATAATTAAAGATATTAACACTCAAAACCAAACCTGAAAGATGTCAGTTTTATGGTTCAAGCTACCTTTAAAACCTGAAAGCTGTAAAAAAAATATATATATAGTCCCTCAATTTTTTTTATTAAGGGCACTATATATTTAGGTGAAATAAGTGGATGAAATTTAATGTTGAAAGTAAAAAGTAGAATGTGTGGATGAAATTGGAGAAATCTTGCCAAAAATAAAAAGAATATCAAATAAAAGAAAACATCCACTTATAGTAAGTCTGTCATAAATAATAAAAAAGATAGAGTATATAAAAATGGGTGTATCAAAATAAAATGAATGGAGCTAGTAATAAACTCATTTTTCACCACTTCTCTGTCCCATATTAAATTACACAATTTTTTTTCCACAGTCTCCAATACACATTTTTAACTATTAATATATTTAACTACATATAATATCGATAAAATAAAATTATTTTTATGACAAATTTAATGATATCACATAATAATAATATTATTATATATATATATATTTATTTAAATATGAAATTAAATTTTTTTTAATTTAACGGAATGTTTGATCTTGTGTATTTAATCTGGGGACGGAGGTAGTAAGTGATTCGTTCCATAGCTTTCCATTCAATAATTCTAACACAGTACTGTATGTAATTTTTCTACGCTCAATGCATCTTTATTTCTATTTGAGTTTGTTTTAAATTGCTACTTTTTGACCTTTTAATTTCCACATGTGGATTAAAAGAAGCCAGAAGGAGAACGTGCGGATAAATTAAGGAGCATTCAAGTTGGTTTTTATGGAAGTCCTTCCCTTTTCCATATGATAGTTTGCACCACCGTCCTAAATTTATTGTCTTTATTTCACTTCGCGTTAGGTTCAAGGAGTAGCGTGATATTATTTGCACCCTCTATTGCTATTTAGTACTCCCCTCCGTCCCAACTCTTTCTGTGGAGAGAGAAATTGGAAGTATTTTTAAAGATATATTATTTTATGTGTTTGAAGTGGAGTATCTTGAAATTTAAGTGGGGGTATCCTAATATTATTGAGTTAAAAAATTAGAAATTGGGCCCAAATTGAGTAAACAAATAATAAAAGCAATCCATTTATGGCAAAAAATGAGGTAGTGCAAAAACAGTTGGGACGTTCAAAAAGGGAAAGAGTGCAAAAATAGCTGGGACGGAGGGAGTATATTTTTTTGGTAAAACTTGGGAAACAATATCTTTCCATAACCTTATATAAAAATGGAGTTTAACTAAAATAATAAAATTTAGAAGGTTTTTGTTGCAATATTAATTTTTTTTTTATAAAACATGTAATAGTTATAAAGTTTGTAACCTGATTTATGCAATCCAAAAATTTTATCCTCATTTCTTCTAATTTGCACTTTAAACCTTCGTCTTTCCATGACTTATGGAAAGACCGTTTTCAAGAGATAGACTCTATTTTTTATTTAAAAAATCAATCATTCCAAGATGTTGGAAAAAACGTCCAACGGCAATTACAATATATGAAATCTATTGCTATTTATATTAATTTTATGGATAATGTAAATAAAATAAGTTGTTGTTTGTTAGGCAAAAGGCGATACCCTCGCCCTCAGGGCTCATACCAGCCCACACCCAGGCCATCGTATGAGAGGTAAATCACGGTAGCCCAGCGCCAGGACCCATGGGCTCGACCTTGCCTCGGTGCGCACAAGGGGGCCTTGCAAAGCAAGAACTCCCCACACTGCTGCTGCCGAGGATCGAACCTGGGGTAATGGCAATCTCACCCATGTCCCAACCGCTGGGGTACACCCGTGGGTGTAGTTGTTGTTGTTTGTTAGGGGTATCACAAATGTTGGTATCTGAATCAGGTACTTGCACGTTCAAGTATCTGCTACGTAGAATTGTTGAAAATATCGTTTGATGATACTCTTATGAAGTAAGAGTTGGGAACTCATTAAATAATATATTTGGGTTGACTTTAACCCGGTAGGGTTTAATCATGAATTGGTCAAGATTACCATTTAATACATACTCCTTATGTCCCACTCTAAATTGCGTATTTACTTTTTTTATGGTCTTCAATGATCATGTTTGACCGTAAATATATCTAGATACTTATAATAATCCTTCATAAAAAATGATATTTAGAAAATAGATGTTAAAGATAAATCTAACAAGATCCTACATGATATTTTTATTATTTATATATTAATTTATATTTATGGTCAAAGTTTACAAAGTTTGACTCTCAAAAAGTAAATAAGCAATTTAGAGTGGGCGAAGAGAGTATTTAATAAGAATTGCGGTTGCAGACAATAATTGTTAGGGTTAATTAGTATAAATATGAATGTATGTCATTCATTTTGATTCATTCACTATTACTTCTTCGTTCATGCATCAATTACTGACTTTATCATCAGAGAGTTTTCCCCCCGGAACATCCGGGGGGATTTGTCTTGCAGATCACACACTAAGGATCTGATGAAGCTGTTTCTCGAGAGTTCCAACATGCATCAGTTGGTGCCGACTGTGGGGATATCGCTGTCTACCTTCGAAGCTGCTGAGCTCCTCGAAGTTGGGTCCAGTTGATACTTAGAGTTTTACATGTAGCTTCCTAGATGGTACTTATGCATTGATCAATGGTTGTTTCCATGTCCTTTTTGAACTCATAAGTGCTTTACAATGTCAGGTGTTGTAGCCTGTTGACTGGAAATTTGTTTGTGTTGTAGCCTTAGCCATACTAAGGCCAAACTCCTCTTGACATTGGACACACATCTAATGAACAAAGAACTTTTGGGTTAGTCGAGAGTTTGCCGAAATGAAATCGAGGACTCACTACGACCTTTGTTTGTGGGGAGTATTGGCACTTCTGGGTCCTGTCTGTAGCACCGGAGCCCTGAAAAATTACCAGATAAGTATATTTATCATGAGTTGTGTGATATTGCTTTGAATTTAAAAATCCAAATAAAAGAAGATACCACGCCTATCATTAAGGAAGAGAAGTAAGAATAAATTTATGCTAACTCTCTAATATCATGTCTATCAATGTCTCATTTTATATACTACCAGTTGTAACTTCTGGCTTTGACTAAATACTTAGAATCTTCCAAATTTATTCGTTTTGATTACCTCTCTGCTGGTGCACTTTTAGCTCAAATATGCTACTACGACATTCTTGAATTGTCCCTATTAGTTCCCTTAATGTAAATGATGTGACAAAGATTGGCTTTAACCTACTAAAGTTAACTTTAATTACCAAGTTAGACTATAATCCTTGGAATTGGTAACCGAATGGACTTTGAGTGCCTTTTGTCCTTTGTTTACTTAAAGAAATTCTTACAAATTCATTTTTGTTATATCTAGTGAAATATTGGAGTTTGATTCTTGAAAATAAGCTTCACCCATTTATTTCTTGTTCATTGTCAAGGTAGTCACTTTATGAGAAATTCTCTTCACCAGATAGAGAAAAGGACTTGATGAATCAATGTGCCAGTCGTGAGAGGTAAGTCTGTGCACAGAGCGCTGTCTATGCACGACGACTTGCTGGTTACCCTACAACCCTCACTGAAGATGAGGTTATAGTATTCTACTATTACGTTTTTCATGTTTTGCTCATGAATGTGGGAATTCTAACTTCCACTTATATGTGACCATAGTTGGCAAATTTTAGACGTTTGACTAATAAACTGAGTAGAAATAAATACGTCGTCCAGATAAATATTAAAATTAATTTTGCTGAAGTTTAGGGGTTGCACCTATGAAATAATTTAGACATCAACCTAGCGGCATCACAATATAATTTTTGGGGTTGGATTAAAATTATTTTTAAATCCTTCTTCAGATTTTAAAATAATTTTGGGGGCAGTAACTATCCATCAATTACTAGTTAGTATGATATCTCTTTCTTGAGTTGTATTGCTATTTGAACAAAGCCATACAGAAAATGGTTTTACTTTTAAACATGCGAATATTGTGCTTGATAAAATGAATAGCCTGGGATATGAGTCTCATTCTATGCTTATACTCCTTTTCTTATTGAACATTGCAAGTGAGGGCATATGAGAAAAGCAAGTAAAACTGAAACATGAATTAGCAGGGAAAATAATCGTAGGAAAATATCACCATATGAAAGCATATATTTCTTTCGCTCGAGTTTCATGAAAAAAAGGTTTGAGCTTAAGTGTTGGATAGATAATTTAACTTCTCTTTTTATATTTGAGTATATGTTGCTAGAATTTTTAGTTAAATGCAATTTTAGCTCTTCTGCTGGCTAAGAGACAAGCTACCTCGTATGAAAAAGGTTCACCTTGCGTATGATCACTATCTTTTTATTTCATGGATTCATTTAATTCTTATGTATATTCTTATATCGTTAAGATTATATGCTTGCATGACATTATTTCTATTACTCTATATCATTTGTGTTGACTCTTGATATGATGGGGCCTGACTTTGTACTCAAAAACCATGATTTGTTTATATGACATTAAATATGGTGTAAAGGCCTGGGTATGGTTCTGTGATTAAGATATTGACGTTATTGACATTAATGTTGCTCTTATTGTTCTTAGAGGGTTATTATTTGTGAGCTACGCGCTGGGACTAAAGATAGGAGTGATATGTTTATAAGCGGCACTCTTGAAGATATGATTGATATGCTGATAAGCGGCACTCTTGAAAATATGAGTGATATGCTGATAAGTGGCACTCTTGAAGATATGAGTGATATGCTGATAAGCGACACTTATGAAAATATAAGTGATATGATGATAAGCGGCACTCTTGAAGATATGAGTGATATGTCGATAAGCGGCACTCTTGAAGATATGAGTGATATGCTGATAAGATACACTCTCTGTGATGGTTACTCTCTTTGTGATGGTTCAAGTACGCTGATAAGCTACTCTCCCTGTGACGGTTCGAGTAGCTGATAAGCTACTCTCTGTGTGATGGTTTGAGTATGCTGATAAGCTACTCTCTCTGTGATAGTTCGAGTACACTGATAAGATACTCTCTCTTTGTGAAGGTTTGTGTATGCTGATAAGCTACTCTCTCTGTGACGGTATAAGTACGCTGATAAGCTACTCTCTTTGTGATGGTTCGAGTATGCTGATAAGCTACTCTCTCTGTGATGGTTCGAGTACGCTGATAAGCTACTCTCTCTATGACGGTTTGAGTACGCTGATAAGCTACTCTCTCTATGACGGTTCGAGTACGTTGATAAGCTACTCTCTCTGTGATGGTTCAAGTACGTTGATAAGTTACTCTCTCTGTGATGGTTCAAGTATACTGATAAGCTACACTCTCTATGATGATTCAACAAGCTACAATCTCTGTGACTTATGAATCGAGCTGTATGCTGCACTTATTAAAATAATTCCCTTCTCGTATGTTAAGCGATGAGATTGAAGCTTCGAGTTATGCGCTATGCACTGCGTTCTTTATACTAAATCCAGTTTTGTATGTTATACGCTAAATTTGAGTGACCTTCATTTCAACATTGCTTATTAGTACATCGCCCAAAAAATAAAAGAAATGCAATATTCAAGGACAAAGACAAATAGAAACATAATATCAAACTTTGTACATTAGTGCATGGAAACTACAAGGAGCTAAAAAATTTATGAAACAAATTCTCTTAACTTTTCTTCTAGCTGCTCAATTTCCTCCATTTTAATACTAACCACACATTAAAAGTCGCGCTCTTGTTCATCTTTGGGTTTTATATTGCAGGTGAAACACTAAAACCAGCATTTAAATCGCATGCAAAACTCTACGATAGGACTTTATTTTGCAGGTGAAATGCTGCAACTAGCATTTAAAACACATCCATTTATCTACTTTATGATTTGTGCGCTCAGCATATTATCGTAATTAATCACGTCCGATGGCTCAATTATAAATACTCCCAAAGGAAAGGAAAGTTTCAACTACCCTCTAAAGGGGTGATATAAAAAATTCATATCATTAGGATGATATCACAATTTCCATCCAAAGGGATAAACCATATCCTCGGTTACTCGATTGCTTCCATTTACGCCGAGTTCGATAGTCGAATTACAATGGGCTCTGTAGTTGCGATTGAGAAGATTAGGGTCCTAACTCGTGCTTATGTCAAGCATAGTAGCTGGAAAATTGTAAGTTAATCCCTCAAATGCAGTTGACAGAATCAAATGTTCAACAATATTTTGGCAGCCATGAGGGGACATTGTAAAACACGTGATCTCTATGTGATCACAATAACTTCGGTAACAATATCTCAAAATGAAAATTGCATGGATGAATAAACTAGGAATATATGACGATGAAGTTTTCCATGGTCGAGGC
This sequence comes from Rubia yunnanensis, assembly GCA_037428765.1. Classification (NCBI taxonomy): domain Eukaryota; kingdom Viridiplantae; phylum Streptophyta; class Magnoliopsida; order Gentianales; family Rubiaceae; genus Rubia; species Rubia yunnanensis. Next base: position 60,316,255 of record CM075071.1, on the reverse strand, counting down.
ACTACTAGCGATAACTGGTGTCCTTCGGCTGAGGAGGGTAATGTACCCAAGGGAATTGACCCCTGCTAAAAGTTAAAGGACACCCTCTTTGACTCTAGACTCATTATTAAGGAATCCTATGCCCAATGCTACATCTAATTATGATGTTTATGATTATCTGTATGCTCAGAGCTACATTTTAACCAACGACCTGCTTAGCATTCATACGCCTTGAGCGACATTATCCCAATCTACTCGAGCAAAATTACTTCAAGCATATTGATGCGCCCCAATTTACAGCTGCCGCTGTGCCACTGATCGTGGCCTGAATCTGCAAGACAAAACCCCCGGAGGTGTCCGGGGGAAAGAGGCTCCGATGGCCAAGTAAGCAAACAGAATTACCAGAGTGTAATTAGGAATGAATAGTTGAGTTTGTATGGTTACCTTTAGCCTTTATGTAGGTAGGAAAGTAGGGAAACTATCTTGTTTGCTTGGGGATCAAGTACTTCTCCTTTGGGCCTGCCAAAAGGATATTATCCAAGGCATATATTGGGAGCCGGGGTCAGCTGTACTTAGGCACTTAGGCCTAGTACAAATTTACACATTATCAATTAGCCCCTGGAAAGTTGAGGGTTCGACCTTCGAAAATATCCCAAGAACCTGGGTTCGAATTTACATTCTTTCCCACAAATTCATTGATTTTTCCTCTGACAAGGTTGCTTCAAATTTATTGTTGAGTGGGGGCACAGTCTCCAAAATCTCACACTACTCGTGCCCCTGCAATGTGGTGAAGGCTCGTTCTTGGGATGTATTCGGAATCCTCCACTTCGGCTTTGCGTCTGTCTCTCGAGCGAGTTTGTGTGTTGGGGGTCCGACCCTCAACTTTCTAATCTATGTTAGAGCTCAAGGGTCTAACATTCCACCCTATTTATTTTACAGGGGAGCTCCAAACCCATAGGATTCAGCCTTCAGCTTTCTAATCTGTGCAAGAATCTGAAGGCATGATTTCGACCCTTTTTTATTTCACAAGGGCCTTCGTGCCCTGGTATCAGGAATATGGGATTCCGCCTTCAGCTTTCTAATGTGTGCTAGAATCGCGAGGGCCTTTGAGAATGAGTGGTTAGGAATATGGGTTCGGCCCTCAGTTTTCTAAACTGTGCTAGACTCTGAGGGCATGATTTCGACCCTTTTTCTTTATGAGAAGCCTTCGGGCTCTAGTAATTATACGTGAGAGGTTCAACTCTCAACTTTCTAATCTGTGTTATAATTTGAGGGCTTTGGCATGGGAAGTGGAAAGTTCACGTGGGCGTGATGCCCACTCGTACTTTTGAGCGCGTGTGATCTGGTTATAGATTTCATGCGCACCACTTTCTCCATTAATGCCTAGGGTTTCTTGCCTATGCAGCCCACTGACCCACGTATTCAATTACTATTTGGCAGCCCCAGGTAACCATTACCTTTTATTCCCTCTACATAAGGCACTTTTCTGTGCCTCTCTTTACTCTTTACTCACTTTAAAATTTCAAACTTTTCTTCTCTCAGAGCAGTTCAGGTCATTTTTCTCCTGTTAACACTTCTAGAGAGCTCCGGTCAAACTACGGCTGTTAATCAGTAAGTTTTCCCTCTTTTGACCTTTCTTTTCCTCTTATTGAAATGTCACAAACACCATTGAGGGGACAAAGCTCGATTTTGGCCTACTTTTTAGCTATTTCCCGCACCGACAGGGTTGAAAGTTCTCGTCTGCAAGATTTTGTTACCGTTCCATCGTCGATTGCTAGTCTCAATTTAGCCAGCAATGAAAGCGAGAAGAGCTTTTCTGAATGCACGCTACCCCCAAAGGGGGTACCATTGTAAGTGGGTCACTTCGAGGTCACGGGTTCCAAGGGAGGCCAGGGTTTACAAGGATAAGGAAGGCCGACCTTTTGTTCTTGAAAATAGTTTAACCCCAGTTCCCGAGAGCCCCCAACCAATCCTTAAGGAGATCTCTGATTTACGATCCTCCCTACCCCTTGCAGTCACACTTCCAGAGGACCTGCGGTTGGAGGTCCTTTAAGAAGATGAAAACCCTAGGGATACGAGACCTGGGAGCTGTACAGTTTACGAGCGCCACTTCAAGTTTGGGCTCTGTTCTCCCTTACCCCCTATCCTCTCTTGGCTTCTTGAGGATCATCTGGTTAGCTTATCCCAATTTCATTCCAAAGTTATACTTATTACTATGGCATTCATGACCCGGTGCATTAGCTTAGGTATAACCCCCAGCTACGAACTGTTTAGGTCTCTCTACTTCCATTCGACTAGTAGGCCCGTGATGCATATGGATACAAAGATTAGTGGGACCTTAACCCTTAGCAATAGGTTCGATGATCATCCCATCAAGATTTCTTTGAACTGCAGGGGGGCACAAAACCCCTATATATATTTTCGACAGTGAAGCTGAGAACTACTATGTTCCAGCATGGAATTCGAACCCCAAGTTCAAGAATGCTTCTAATTACTCTACTTCGGACAGTGTGGTAAAAGATAGGGATAGGCTGCTAGGTGAGCCTTTTGATGTTTCAAAAAATTGCGACTATGTCTAGCAGGGTTAGGTTTATGATTGGATCTATAAACATGAGCTTTTTTTATTAAATCCCCCTCTGGTAGATCTGTCAAAGAACCCTTCTACGGGAAAAAAGAAAAGGGAAAAAGAAAGCATCTGAGGGTGATAAGCCTAAAAAGGCGAGGAAAGTTCCTACGGTTACTGATGAGGGGGACCCAAAAAAGTTGAAAAAGATGAAGGTCTTTTCTTCGAAGCCTGTCGAGACTGTTTCGAGGCCTATCCACACCATTTCAAAGCCCCTAGAGGCTGAAAATGCCACAGAAGGCCCTTCTAAGAGTTATTCTCCCCCCAGAAGGTGTTTGCGGCATCTTAGCTTTTTTTTCTTAATCGTGTTTCTACCTTATCTTTTAAAACTAATTTACCTTTCTTTTGTGTTGTTCAGTGGGATTTTCCAACTTCCTCGATGATGAAGAAGGTGAGATGATTTTTGAATAGCCTTACCCGGAGGTCCATCCCCAACCTTAAGCTCATGTGTCATTCCAGCTGAAGGTCCAAGTAGAAGTCCTGCTGGAGGCCCCCAGCCTCTCGGTGACCAACAAGTGACATCGAGAGGGCACTTGTTCCCACAACCCTTCTCCCCTAAGGCAGCAGACTGACAACATTTTTTTCGTTGAGTTCTTGGCCAGTGGTTTCAAGGCCGTTGAGCCCCGAGTTGAACACGTTTTGGGGGAAGGTAACCCCACCCCTTCGGGCATGGCTAATATTTCCTTTAACTTACTCCTAGGGGTGGCTTTCGCCGCGACCGCTTGGAACTCCATTTTCCATACCCTCGTGGCTAGGGCCAAGAAAGCTGCGGCTGAGTCGAAGGTCTATGAGACTAAGGTGAACGAGCTTAAGGAAGAGCTCAAGAGGATGGCCTTTGATCACGAGGAAAAGTTGACGAGGGTGGCTTCCCAACATGAGGAAGCAATGAAGAAATTGGGCTTCGAGAAGGATGACCGCTTGAAGGAGCTCGAACATAAGCTATTAGGGCCCATGCATCTATCGAGGCCCTGACCAAAGAAAATGCTGAACTGGCTAGCCTTTATTCCACCGAGAAACATGCCTCCATGTTTGAGGCTTGTACCAACAAGCTGGTGAAGACTAAGGGGTTCTGGGAGTTCTTCTCATTCCTTTCCAAAGTCTTGGTGGGAGTCGCTTGGAATACTCTCACTCATTCTATCGGTAAAGACCTTCCTATCGAATATGCGACCTTGGTGGACGTCCACAAAAATAACTCTAACAAGGCGCAACTGGACCATCTCTGGTGGAAGTCTATTCAGGATGGGGCCATCAAAATCCCCTTCTCGAACACTTGAAAGCCTCCGACAAATTCTTCTACACGGAGGAGATCTGCAACCTTGAGGTGGACAAGGATAAGGAATAGAGCAAACCAGATCCCCTTACTCGGCCAAGACCTCGATGCAAGATCGACTCTTTGACCTCTACCTAAGCGAATTGTAGAATAGGGGACAATGTATGAACTATCTCTTTAATATTTTGAATGTATCCCCTCTGTTTCTATTATTAATGAAAATGTTTGTTTCTTTACTTATGAGTTTCTTATGTTTGTCGCTTGTATATTTTAGACTTGGTGCCATACCGTTCCCCCAACTACAAAGGGATACCATTTTTTACTTCTTTTTCAAGTCATAATAGGATGGTATCACTGAAATGAAGAGTGGGTATGGGAACACCAAATTGAGCCCTCTCGATTTTGGTATAAATCCGCCCGGCTTGAAGATGAGCTTTGAGCTGCTAATAAGGAACTTAGCCTTTGGCTTAATGGTCTTTATGAGAGGCAAAGAGAACTTCTCAAAGAACTTAGGCATTTGAGGGAGGAAAGGGACCTTCTGACCATAGCTAAGGACAGGCTCTCGGAGGATTATCGCCTCCTCGAATCACAGCACAATGAGGTCCTTGAAGAGATCACTACTAAAGCTGGGTTCAACTTGATGCATGAGTGTATCACTGCTACCAAGTCTCACAAGGCTTCCGGGGGAGCGTCATCCTCTCAGCTAAATGAGGTCATCGAGTGCTATCATCGCGAGATCCAAAGGTATCAAGAGAATCTAGAAGTGGCTTGTGTGGCTCTTACCACTGCCAAGGACAAAGTAGAAGAGTGGAAGAAAAGGAATAGGGAGTACCAGCAGTGTCTAATTCCAACCTTAAAACTGGCCATCAGGGAGAATCAAGAAATTATTGCGACTGCTTTTAAATATAAGGAAAAGGTCGAGAAAGACAATTTTGAGTTGTATCAGACCTATATAGCAACTGCTAATAGTCTTCGAGCGTATGGACTCCAACTTAGGACCGCTGAAGTGCCTTTAGTTGAAGACTTTGAAGTATTTCTTCAAGAGACTATCAACATTATGGAGATAAATCATATCACGGGGGATCCCAAGTACCGAGATGCCTACGAGGATACAAAAAGGTGGCTAAAAGATGTGCAGAAAAACAAGAAGAATAAGATTGGGGCTTCAAGCTCCCATACTATCCCGAGAAGAAGTGGGGTCCTTGACCCTGCAGGAGTAGCCCCTTCGGGGTTTCTCGTTGAAGGGGAGGCTCCATCCTTTCTCTCTTAGGCCCTTCACCTAGGGTCTCCACCTCCCAGTCTGATCCCTGTCAGGTAGAATTTTCCTGCTCTTGATATGTACCTCACAGGGCTCCGATTTTAAGGGTTAATCTAGCAATGAACCAAGTCAGTGCCTCTGGCCAAGGGAGGGTGGCCTCACTTCCACCGGACACCCTTTGTCTAGCAGAGGGAGCAGCGTTACAAGCTGAGGCAGGGCATTCCCTCTTAATACTGAGGATGCTGAGAATGTACCTCTGATTAGAAGACCTTGAGGGTTATCCCGCAGACCCTCGAACCCCGCTCTAGGACCAGAGGCTTGGGATTTGGGTGAATAAGGGTTTCACACCCATTTGTAATAATTTTCCCTTAGTTGTATGTAGATAGTTGTTGTAATTCTATCAATTTTCTTTTAAGCCATTATGGCCTTTTGTATAATCGGAATAAAATTTTCTACCCCTTATTATTTTTTGAGCATTCAAAAAAAAAATTCCTTGCAAGAGGGATTAACCCTTCTAACAGAGTTGAGTGTTTCAACCTTTTCTTTTCCTTGCAAGGATTTGCTATGCCTGTAAAACATTCAAAAGGCTATGTTGGCCCTTCGAACGTCTACAAGGTCTGCGCCTTGGGAGCTTAATGTGCGTTAAGGGGATTTTACCCCAAAAATGTTCGATTGGTTGTGTTGGCCCTTTGAGCATTTACAAAGTTTACGCCTTGGACGATTGATGTGTGTTAAGGAGATCTTAACCCAAAAATGTTCGATGGGCTATGTTGGCCTTTCGAACATTTACAAAGTCTGTGCCTTGGGTGCTTGATGTGCGTTAGAGAGATCTTAACCCTAAAATGTTTGATGGGCTGTGTTGTCCCTTCAAACGTTTACAAGGTTTGCGCCCTGGGCGCTTGATGCACGTTAAGGGAATCATAACTCTAGAATGTTCGATGGGCAGTGTTGGCCTTTTGAATGTTTACAAATTCTATGCCTTGGGCGTTTGATGTGCATTAAAGTGATCTTAACCTAAAAATGTTTGATGGGCTGTGTTGGCCCTTCGAACGTTTACAAGGTCTATGCCTTCGGTGCTTGATGCGCGTTAAGGGGATCTTAACCCCAGAATGCTCGATGGGCTATGTTGGCCCTTCAAATATTTACAAGTTCTATGCCTTTGGCACTTGATCCGCATTAAGGGGATCTTAACCCCAAAAATGTTTGATGGGTTGTGTTGGCCCTTCAAACGTTTACAAGGTTTGTGCCTTGGGCGCTTTATGCACATTAAGGGGATCTTAACCCCAAAATGTTTGATGGACTGTATTGGCCCTTCGAACATTTCCAAGGTTTTTGTCTTGGGCGCTTGATGCGTGTTAAGGGGATCTTAACCCCAGAATGTTCGATGGGCTATGTTGGTCTTTCGAATACTTAGTGCTCCAATTTGAGGAGAGTGGGGAATTTTCCCTCATGGAAATGTGTGTTTTAACTCTTAAGAATAAGAAATGATCATAAAAAAACACACTTCAATAGAAAATAAATAAAAACAAAGAAACCCTATTGACTTACAACACTATTCCTCCAACCCATAGCTACTTTGGGATGGGCTATTTTCTGGCCTCACCAATTTTGCTGGGATTTTGGGGAATAATACCTCCTAAGGTTCAAAACATTCCATCTATGCAGAATTGGTTCACCTTGGGGGGTTTCTAACACGTAACTTCCTTCAAGGCCAGCTTCAATGACTCGGTAGGGCCCTTCCCAGTTTTCTAATAACTTCCCCTCTAGCTATTTTTGACTTTTCTCATTCCTCCTTATTACAAAGTCTCCCGGGGAAAATTGGACCTTTCGAACTCTCTGGTCATGATACCGCTTGATCATTTCTTTGACCTTGGCTTCTTGGAGAGAAGTCTTCTCTCCTTTTTCTTCAAGAAGGTCAAAATCCAAAAGTCACTGCTCATCATTGACCTCCTGGAGTTCGTTGCTTATAGCAAACCTTCAGAAGGTGGGCAGTTTTATCTCCGCATGGATAACCGCCTCCGAACCATAAACTAGGTCATAAGGGGTTTCACATGTAGCAGATGATTATGTTGTTTGAAGTGACCAAAACACGCTGGGCAGTTCGATGATCCAATTTCCGCCTGCCCCTTTAAGCCTTGACCGGATGCCATTGACAATGGTTCGATTCGTGACCTTCACCTACCCATTGGCATGAGGGTGGTAAATGATGGTGACTCTCTGACGAATCTTGTATTCCTTACACTAACTTTTGCATGGGTCATTGACGAACTGGGCACCATTGTCAGTTATGATGGTTTGAGGGATCCTAAAATGTCATATGATATTCTTCCAACAAAAACCAATCACCGCTTTCCCTTTTATGGTGGTTAGGGCTTCGGCCTTGACCCACTTTGTGAATTAGTCCACGGCCACAATCAAGTATCGAAAGTAGCCTGAGGCCTCTGGTAAAGAACCCACTAGATGGATCCCCCATTTGTCAAACAGTTAATAGCTGTTTATGTTTATCATTTCTTCTTTGGAGACATGGGTGATTGGCGCATGCCTTTGGAACTGATGGTAGGCTTGGATGTGCTTGTTAACCTCATCGAAAATCTTGGGCAAGTAGTATCAAGCCAGAAGAAGTTTCTTACCTATCAAGCGAGCCCCTTGGTGGCTTCCACATGCTTCTTTGAGTTTTGCACATTAGATAATCAGCTTCGTGGGGGGCTACACATCGAAGAAGTGGTCATAGATGGCCTCGATGATAAAGCACATCCTCATGGATCACATATTTAGGTGCTTTTAGCATAACTTTCCTTACTTCAATGTCATTTTCTGGAAGGGTACTGTCTTTAAAATAGCTAATGATAGGTATTATCCACGACTTCTATTCTTCCACCATCATCACCGTTGCTTCTTCTTCGAAGCTAAGTTTACTTAGCGTTTCCACCATTAAGTGCCCTTGGGATTGCAAGTCCAGGTTGGTCAAAGCCAATTTGCTCAGGGCATCGACCATGTGGTTTTTCTCCCGAGGGACTTGAGTGAGGGTGTAATGGTAGAAATGTTCAAGAAGGGGTTTCACCATTTCCAAGTAACGATGTAAGCTCTTTTCCCTAGCCTCATATTCCTTCATCAACTCGAAGAACCACTATTTGGGAATCACTGTATATTTCCAGCCTTTGAACTCCCAAATCTTTGGCTATTCGAAGGCCTGTGATTAGTGCTTCGTATTCCGGTTCATTGTTCATGGCCTTGAAGTCAAAGTGTAGAGCATAAGGATAGTTCTTCTTTTTGGGGCCCGTGAGTTGACTCCGGCCTCACTGCCTCCAGAGTGAGATGATCCATCGATGTACAACTGCCATGTTTCTTTGGATTCTTTTCCATCGACTACTATTAGTTCTATAGTTTTCACAATGAAATATGCTAAGGCTTAGCCCTTGATGGCTATTCTTGGGCAGAATTAGATGTCGTGCTCACCCAGTTCGATTGTTCATTTCATCATACATTCTGAGGCCTCCGGTTTGAGAAACATCTGCCTAATTGGATGGCTAGTGAGCAAGATGATCTTGTGACTCTGGAAGTATAGCTGGGGGTGTCTCACAGCATGGACTAGGGCCAATATTAACTTTTTGAGAGCAGTGTATCGAGTCTCCGGACCATGCAATGACCTGCTTACAAAGTCGATTTGGTGTTGGAATTTTTCTTTTTCCTTTACTAGAACCACGCTTATCGCTAAGGGAAATGTTGAGATGTACAAGTACAGATCTTCCCCCATGTCTAGTTTCATCAGGGTGGGCAGACTTTTGTAAGTGTTTCTTTACCTCTCGGAAGGCTTTGTCACATTCTTGTGTCCATTCAAATTTTTTTGGCTTTTCGAAGCACATCAAAGAATGACAAATATTTTTCGGCCCCATTCAAAAGGAATCGACTGAGTGCCACCGGCGATCCTGTTAGTCTTTGGACATCTTTGACCATTTGGGGAGGGGCTTCATGTTTATCAAGGCTTCAACTTTCTTGGGGTTCACATCGATCCCTCTCTCCAAAACCATGAATCCCAAGAATTTTCCGGCTCTGAGTTCAATCACACATTTGGCTGGGTTCAGCTTTAGATTGGCCTCTCGGAGCCTTTGGAAGGTTTCTTTGAGGTCCAACAAGAACTGGTCGAAGCCTCTGCTTTTGACTACCATTTTATCCACATATATTTCAATGATTCTACAGATCTATTTTTTGAAAAGCTTGTCAACCAGACTTTGATAGTGTTGGTATGCCTTGAATACTGTAATAGTCGCTTCTGCGACCCTGGCCTGGGGGTCCGGGGGCGGAGACGCCCCCGGTCCGACGGTATAGCTTGTTTCTTCATTGGACTGCTATTGATTTGGGCCGAATTGCATTTTGGCCCAGGTGGAGACAACATATAAAGTGTCTCTCTCCTCTCTGTAAACACTAATTCTGTTCTGCACTTAGATAGGTAGAAATCTGGCCAATTTCTTGGTGTCTGTAACTTGCTACCTACTATAGTGAATCCGTCTCCCGTGGATGTAGCCAAAATTGGTGAACCACATAAATCTTGTGTCTTTTTATTTTCGTTCATATTTTCTATTCTTTCTCCATTCCGCACAACAAACTGGTATCAGAGCCATAGACATAATCTGAGATACCGGAATCTCCACCACTAGAATCTGAGATACCGAAAACATAAGAGTGAAGCTTTCTCGAAGTTCAAGGAGTGGAAAGCTTTGGTGGAGAATCAGACCGGGAAGAAGATCAAGAGGCTTCGAACTGATAATAGGCTGGAATTCTGCTCGTCTGAGTTTGATCAGTTTTGTAGAGATGAAGGGATTGCCCGTCATCATACAGTCAGGAATACGCCACAGCAGAATGGCATAGATGAACAGATGAATCAGACATTGCTGGCGAGAGCGAGGTGCAAGCTCTCTAATGCTGGTTTGGAAAAGAGATTCTGGACAGAGACGGTGAGTACAGCTTTTTACTTGTTATTTTCATTCATATTTTCTATTTTTTCTCCATTCCGCACAACAAACTGGTAACAGAGCAGTTTCTTTTTCCGGTGAGATCCGTAGAGGGTGTATTAGATTCTGGGCTCATCAGATCGGGGCTGATCGGGGAGAAAGATGTCTGGGTTGAACGTGAAGATCGACAAGTTTACTGGGAGAAACAGTTTCAGTTTATGGCAGATCAAGATGTGAGCTTTTCTGAAACAGCAAAGTTTGTGGGCTCCGCTGACGAAGGATTTCACGAGCAGTTCTGGCGATGTGGTGGGTCTGGAAGAAAAGGCACACTCGACGATTATTTCTCAACTTATGAGCAAGCGGAGGGCATCATTACTACGACAAATGGTGTTGCATGCAAGGTAGTTGGGATTGGTTCAATCAAGATCAGGACGCATGATGGTAGTTTCTGTACTTTGAACGATATCAGGCATGTTCCATCGATGACAAAGAATCTGATTTCTCTTCCTACGTTGGATAGAAAGGGTTTCGTCTACTCAGGGAGTGGTGGAGTTCTGTGTGTCTGTAAAGGTCCTAGGCTGGCTCTGAAAGGTGTTCTGCATGGTACTTTGTATTTTCTACAAGGTTCCACGATTATGGATTCTGTTAATGTTGCATCTTCGGAGGTTCACCAGGATGATATGACTAAGTTATGGCATATGAGGCTTGGTCACATGGGTGAAAGAGGGATGCAGATTCTGTCGAAGAATGATCTTCTTGGTGGCCACAAGGTCAAGAGCTTGAACTTCTGTGAGCATTGTGTTTTTGGGAAGCATCACCGCAACAAGTTTCCTAAGGCGATTCATAGAACAAAGGGCACATTGGATTACATCCATTCTGATTGTTGGGGACCTTCCCGAGTTGAGTCACTGGGAGGTCACATGTACTTTGTTTCTCTGATTGATGATTACTCAAGGATGACTTGGGTCATCATGATGAAACATAAGAGTGAAGCTTTCTCGAAGTTCAAGGAGTGGAAAGCTTTGGTGGAGAATCAGACCGGGAAGAAGATCAAGAGGTTTCAAACTGATAATGGGCTGGAATTCTGCTCGTCTGAGTTTGATCAGTTTTGTAGAGATGAAGGGATTGCCCGTCATCATACAGTCAGGAATACACCACAGCAGAATGGTGTAGCTGAGCGGATGAATCAGACATTACTGGCGAGAGCGAGGTGCATGCTCTCTAATGCTGGTTTGGAAAGGAGATTCTGGGCAGAGGCGGTGGGTACAACTTGTTACTTGATCAACCGTGGGCCTCACACGGGTATAGAGTGCAAAATACCTATGGAGTTGTGGTTAGGTAAAGTTGCTGATTACTCCAAGTTAAAAGTTTTTGGTTGTACATCTTATTATCATGTTAGTGATGGTAAGTTAGAGCCCCGAGCCAAGAAGGGTGTCTTTGTGGGTTATGGAGATGGAGTTAAAGGCTCAATGATATGGTCTCCATCTGAGAAGTGGGTTATTCTGAGCAGGGACGTTGTCTTTGATGAAAATTCTTTGCTTAGATCTATGGTGAAGCCCACAGTTGTGCCAGAAACTAGTGGAGTTAATAAACAGGTGGAGCTTGAAGTCACTCAAGGTGAAAATAGATTGGAACAATTTGAGGTGGATCAAGAGCCACAGCCAGAACTGAGATATCGGAATCTCCACCACCAGATCCTCAATCATCAGGAGCTACAATCCGGTGTTTAGCTCGGGACCGACCCAGGAGGGTTGAAGTTGGGGCGCCCAAGAGATATGGGTTTGATGATATGGTAGGTTATGCACTGTCAGTTACCGAGGAAGTGGATACACAAGAGCCATCAACCTTCAGAGAGGCTACTTCATGTACTGATGCTGATAAATTGCTTGCTGCAATGAGAGACGAGATGGAGCCTCTTTAGAAGAATCAGACATGGGAATTGGTCAAACAGCCTCAAGGGATAAAGGTAATCAGTTGCAAATGGGTTTTCAAGAAGAAGGAAGGAATATCTCCTGCAGAGGGAGTCAAGTACAAGGCAAGAGTTGTTGCAAGAGGTTTCAGTCAAAGGGAGGGGGTAGACTATAATGAGATCTTCTCACCAGTGGTCAGACACACTTCCATCAGAGTGTTGCTAGCCTTGGTGACACATCAGGATTTGGAGCTCGAGCAACTTGATGTGAAGACCGCTTTTCTACATGGAGAGTTGGAGGAAGAGTTGTACATGACTCAGCCAGATGGTTTCCAGGTTCCTGGCAAGGAAAAGTATGTTTGCAAGTTGAAGAAGTCTTTGTATGGACTTAAGCAGTCTCCGAGGCAGTGGTACAATAAGTTTGATAGTTACATGCTTTAGTTGGGATACACGAGGTGTGCTTATAATTGTTGTGTCTACTATAACAGGTTGAGAGATGGGTCATTCATCTATCTAGTGCTTTATGTAGATGACATGCTGATAGCCGCAAAGAGTAAGCATGAGGTTCAGAAGTTGAAAGGACTTCTTAGTGTTGAGTTTGAGATGAAGGATCTGGGTGCAGCTTGGAAGATACTAGGAATGGAGATTCTTAGGGATCGAAGTCAGCAGAAGCTTTTCTTGTCACAGAAAGGCTACATTCAGAAAGTGTTGGCTAGGTTTGGCATGTCTACAGCCAAGCCTATAGACACTCCTAGTGCTGCAAATATTCATCTCACCACCATGTTTGCTCCTCAGTCAGACGAGGAGAAGGAGTATATGTCTCGGGTTCCTTATGCCAGTGCGGTGGGGAGCTTGATGTATGCTATGGTTTGCACGAGGCCAGATTTAGCACAGGCAGTCAGTGTTGTGAGCAGGTTCATGGGGCAACCGGGAAAGGAACATTGGAAAGCTGTGAAGAGGATCTTCAGGTATCTTAGAGGTACGTCTGATGTGGGTCTCATTTATGGAGGTGATACCGAGTGCTTAGTTACAGGCTACTCTGATTCTGATTATGCTGGTGATGTTGACACGAGGAGATCGATGACCGGTTATGTATTCACTTTGGGAGGTTCTGTGGTTAGCTGGAAGGCGACTTTGCACCCTACAGTGACGTTGTCTACTACGGAAGCAGAGTACATGACTCTGACAGAGGCTTCAAAGGAGGGAATATGGCTGAAAGGGCTAGTTAGTGATCTTGGTCTACATCATGATCAGGCTACTGTGTACTGTGATAGCTTGAGTGCAATCTGCCTAGCCAAGGACCAGGTCCATCATGAGAGGACCAAGCATATTGATGTCAGATATCATTTCCTAAGGAGTGAGAGGAGAATCAGGGTGAAGAAAGTGGGAACTGCTGATAACCCCGCTGATATGTTCACCAAACCTGTTCCACATAGCAAGTTTCAACATTGTTTGGACTTGCTGAACATCAGTGCTGATTAGGTGCTCTATGGGCAGTCCCAGGAGTGGAGGGCGAAGTCTACTCATCTAGCACTGTAATGGTGCATCTGGAGTTTTCTACTTTGAGGATTCAAGTCAAGGTGGAGATTTGTTGGTATGCCTTGAATACTGTAATAGCCGCTTCTGCGACCCTGGCCTGGGGGTCCGGGGGGGGGGGGGGGGGGGGGCGGAGACACCCCCGGTCCGACGGTATAGCTTGTCTCTTCATTGGACTGTTGTTGATTTGGGCCGAATTGCATTTTGGCCCAGTTTGTTAGGGTTTAGTCGAGACAGCATATAAAGTGTCTCTCTCCTCTCTGTAAACACTAATTCTAGTCTGCACTTAGATAGGTAGAAATCTGGCCAATTTCTTGGCGTCTGTAACTTGCTACCTACTATAGTGAATCCATCTCCCATGGATGTAGCCAAAATTGGTGAACCACGTAAATCTTGTGTCTTGTTATTTTCGTTCATATTTTCTGTTCTTTCTCCATTCCGCACAACAGATAGGTGGCTTCTACATTCTTTAGACTGAATGGCATTTTCTTGTAGCAAAATGTCCCCACATCCATTATGAATGGCATCTTCTTCTTATCCTCCTCTGCCATGAGTATCTGGTGGTAGCCTTTATGAGCATCGAAAAAGCTAGCACCTCATATCCTACTATTGTTTTGACCAATACATCAATGGAGGGTAGAGGATAGTTATCCTTAAGGAAACATTTGTTAAGACTGTGAAGTCTATGCACATTATCCAAGCCTCATCATGCTTGGGAACCATCACCGAATTCGCTATCCATTTAGGGTAAAATGCTTCTTCAATAACTTTTGCTTGAAGAATTTTCTGAACTTCCTCTTTTATGGCTTCCGCTCTTGGGGGGGGGGGAAACAACCTTCTTTTCTGCTTAATTGGATTTGGGAGGGGTCCACGTTTAGCCTGTGGACTATCAACTATTTCGTTACCCATGTTAGGTTGAAGGTGTTCCATGAAAACACATCGACGTAGTTGTCCAACATGGCCTTAATCTTATCTTTTGTTGTGAGTGGTATCATTTTTCCCACGGGCACTGTTTCTTTTTATCGGACGGACATTGGCTCCGTGTCCATGGGTTTGATTTCTCCACTGACCGAAGCCACCCCGTCCTCCTTCTTAGCTTTTTTTAATGCTATGACCAAGAAAATCTTGGCCTCATGCTGGTCCCCTCTTATGACTTTTATCCCCATCCTCGTGGGGAATTTCATCGTCAAGTCATAGGGGGGCCATACAGCTCTAGCCTAGCACATCTAGGGTCTTCCCAATATGACATTGTATGGGGATACATTATTAATCACCGCAAAGCTACAATCAATTGTGATGTCCTTATCTCCATCAGCTACTTTAACTGAGAGCGTTACGACCTCGAAGGGCAACACCATTTTCCCAGTGAAACTGGGTAGGGGGGAAGTTGTTCTCCTTAAACTTTTTCTCCCAAGCCCAAGTTGATTGAAACAGTTGGAAAACATCACTTCCACTCCATTTCCATCATCCATGAACACCCTTTTGACATAGAAATCTCCAATAGTTGTGTGGATTACCATTGGGTCCGTATTGGGGTTCGGCTGGAAACTGGGTCTGCTTCTGAGAAAGTGATTATTTCTTCTGCTCAAAGTCACTTCTGGTAGGGTTCTCAAGGGGGCACGTATCAGGATTGTGCCTTTATGATGGTGTTTGATGATTGGTCACCCACCACTTTATTGATGAAATTGATCACCCGATTAGCCGTGTCCCTCCGATTCCGATTCGGCCAAGCTTTAACCTCGGGTCCAACATTCTCCCTTTTTGGGTTTCTAGCTTGCTCCCTATTATTTCCCCGCTATTCTCTGCCAGCTCAATTGGCTCCTTTCTTGCCTTTCTAGTGACACTTTCCTTTTTGCTTCGAAGAGACTTCTCCTCTTGGTCTTTCGACACAGTCCAGGAGAAAACCTTTTTTCTTACACCTTTCAATTTCCTGCTTCAGGTGAGTGCATTTGTTTGTATTGTGGCTATGTTTTTTTATTATGATCACAAAATTTGGGCGAATCTCTTTTTCCGGGGTAGTCTCTCCTTGGAAGGGGCCTTCGAAACAACCCCTTGTGAATGGAGTGTATTTCAATTAGGGATTTGGTTAGGTTAACATAGCCCTCAAAGCTTTTCTTCGTAGCTTCCTGCCTCCTTTTTCACCACATCTGTCCCCCTCTTGCTTTCTCTTTGTGGCTTCCTCAATTTTCGAATATTGTTCCACGATTTCTTGCAACTGTTGCAGGGTTTCTGGCTTCTTCGATACCAGCTTCTTGTACAAGTTAAGGCCCGACATTTCATTCATGTAGCTAAGGATTACTCCATCCTCAGTATGATTGATCACATTGAAGCTCTCATCTACATATCGATGATAAAATGCCTACATCAATTCGCCAGGCCTCTGCTTGTTCTGATAAAGTTTAATCAGGGTTTTTGTAAATCTTTTCTTTTGGAAGAATTGGCCTAATAGGGCCCTTCCAAAATGTATTTATGAGTGCAACGATCGCTTACCCATCTTATTAAACCACTCTTGAGCTTTTCTCCATAGGTAGCTCCCTACCAGCTTACATGTCAATAGCTCATTGGAGTCCCTCGAATTCATCAGACTGAGGAAGGTTTGGATGAATTCCCGGGGGTTCAAATCTCCACTGTACATGGGGAGTTCTTCTAGTGGTTTCATATCGCTAGGCTATCGAGTGGCCATTATTGCACGACTGAAGAGGGAGGTTGCGACCTGACCAAAAGGGCCGATCAACCTGTCAAGCTCCCTTGTGAGAGAATCGCTCGACTCACCCCCATTCATTGATCACCATATTAATCTAGCCAGAACAAAATATCAATACTTGGTATCTGGTTCGAGGATATGTATCTAGGTTGCGGTTCTCCCACAACGGAGTTAGAATAAAGGTGTTGTTGCCCCTGATGGTAGGGGCCATACAAAGGGATCTCCAGTCGGGGCTATGAATGCATCTGGTTCTCATAACCTGGGCAATGCCCGATTGGCTAGGCCATCGAGTAAGGGTTTGTCTGATTCGAAACGTGGGAACCGAGACTGGTACGAAATATGCCAATGTTTGGGACATGCTAGGGAATATTGGTTGGGGCCGATCTTGGGCCCCAATGTCCGTTTGATAAGATGCTCCCACGGGAGGGGGGGCCTGCAACCAAAACCTTAGCTGCAACGCCAGGGGCATCAAAGGTGGGAGCACCACTTGTTGCTGGACCATTCTCTGATAAAGTATTGGGGGCTTCACCTGATTGCCAGCGGATATGAGAATTTGAGCTAGTTGCTTTAGGTCCTGCTGCGATGGGGGGACTATGCTATTCGTACCCCTCGTCACTCGAGCAGCTCCCACTGTGGCTTCTATTTGTGAGTATGTGTTGCTTCTGTAAATTGCTGCTCACTCTCCCTTGGTCGGCACGCTTGACTTTGCGAAGTAGGGGATACAACACTATCTACCCATGACTTATCGCTGACTTTCATCATTCTTGGAGGTATGAATGCTTCCATCTGAGAACCCTCAGGTTCTATTGTTGTCGGGATCTGGACTCGGCCGTTCTCTGGGAGTTGGTTACTAGCGTTTGAGGGGGTAGGGTCCAATTGCATCTTGGTCCTATGCCCTGTTCTTCTTTGGAAGGGGGATTTTACTTCCTCGTTGGTGCCTAAGGTCTTGCCTTTTAGCCGTTCACTTCTACACAAGGTGCTTTCTGTAGAGGTAGACATAAACAGCAAGAATACACAGATCTGACTAACAGCCCCACTGGGCGTGCTAACTTAATGCACCCTAATTTACCACCGCCGCTGCATCGTAGTCAGTGGCCTGAATCTGCACGACAAAGCCCCCGAAGGTGTCTGGGGAGAAGAGGCTCTAACAACCAAGTAAGAAAATAGAATTACCAAAGTGTAATTAGGAATGAATAGTTGAGTTTGTAAGGTTATTTTTAGCCTTTATACAGGTAGGCAAATAGGACAACTACCTTGTTTGCTTGTTAATCAAGTAATTCTCCCTTGGGTTAGCCCAAAGGATATTATCCAAGGGATAATATTGGGAGTCTGGGCCGGCCGTACTTAGGCCCTTGAGCCTAGTACGAATTTACACATTATCACATACCTCTATAAATATATAAATGCTACAAGGTATCGAATAATATATTGCATGATATGCTACAATGATAAACTCTCTCTTTTTTTTTAATTTTAAAACCATCCTGAGATGGGGGGTATATATTTGGCTCCCCAAACCAATAGAATGAGCCAAAATAGGCGCTAACTGTCTGAATACATCACAGTTTACAAAAAAGGTCTGATCCCAGAGCTAAGTAAAGCTCCTGAAGCTAAAAACTTGCTTCCAAAAGCGGTATTTCCACCATTGCAGTTAATAACCACAGATTATAGCTAAAAGGGCCTAGCTAAAACCAACCATCTAGTTGGAACATCGTGAACAGGTCGAAGAAACGTGTAGACGAGACTCCTATTTGTCAACGATGTACCCACCAAGATGATAGATTGTGTCCTATGTGGGGTATTTATCCAAGTAGCAGCTCCGCTCAAAACCCGTGATCAGTCCTTGTGTAAACATTGCAATCCCTGTGTTTAGTCCAAAAGAAGAGCCTCAGCTCAATCCTTTGCTTCAGGTAAAGGCCTCTATTGCAGCATTGGTAAAGAAATCCTCAGCTGCACATCAAGAAGTCCTGTCCTACTATGCTGTAGGTGTGGATCCCAGTGCCTTCTGACCTGCAATTTAAGACAAGAAAGGAGAGCAGTTTCCTTTCAAGAAGAAGAGTAAAAACTAAAAGGAGCATCTGTTACTTACATAGTCAAAGAGAAGAAAAGATAGACTCTAAGTGTTTCCCTGGGAGGTACCAAATTCGGACTCCATGTAGACCTATTTTATCTAGTAGTAACAGACCTCTAAAAAAATTGGAACATTTCCTATGCTTAAATCTCCAGTTAAAACCTTTTCCTTTGCATATTTAGCCAAGAAATCTGCAGCTGTGTTGGCTTCCCTTGGTATATGTTGGATTGAAATCCCATTATTCCTTATGTTCAAAGTACTACATATAGAGAAAACTCCCCATGGGCAGCCCATTGGATCTTGTATTCCTTTAATAGCTGATAAACAGTCTGACTCAATAATACTAGAATAAAGATCAAGTTCTGAGCATAATTGGTAAGCAGTGTGAATACCAAATAATTCAGCATGTAATGGGGAGTCAGATTGAAAATTATGAACTCTCAACTTGATCACCTCTCCCCTCCAGTCCCTCACTATTACTGCAATTGAAGACTCTCCTCCAGTTTTCCATGTTGCATCTGTGTTTAATTTGAAACCAGATTTTGGTTTTTCCCACCTTACAACTGATAAAACTTTTTTATTTTTTTGTAGAATTTTTGGTATGATTCCAGCTTGAATTAAGTCCTTGTGCTTTTCTATGTTACCTTTTTGTGGATTAGCAGTGAATATTAGGTAAATCAGTTCTTTGACATTCTGAAAGCATGCATCAACTGAGAAAGATTGATTGTCAAAAAGGATTTTATTTCTGTGTATCCAGAGGGACCATGTTGTGACTATTTTGGCTGCTGTAAACAAGTTAGACAAGAGCTTAGAGTCTGCTCTTATGGAGAGGTAGAATTCTACTCTATTCTTAAAACTCCCTAAAGCATTGATCTCTTCCTCGAAATATTTTTTCGCTCCACCATCTCATTAACGCGATCTTGAAACCTCCTTGCCTCGTATGGTTGGGTGAATATCATTACAACAAAAAATTACTCCTTATTTTACCGTGGTTAAGTCCCGCTTAACCTTCATCAACCTGAGACTTCTCTAATCAAATGATGAAGAGATTTCTCTAATGCCTTTTTAAATTCATACATACGAGTGCTACGAAAGGAAATTAAGAAGATAAGGGGAAAATGAGATAAGAAGCACTCTTGATGATAATAAGCGGCACTCTTTGTAATAGTTCCAGCTTAGTATGTTATATGTTGCGATTGGTGAAATGTGTTGATAAGCCACTTGATCCTAGTTATGGCTGGTAAGCTACCCGATCAACATTTTTTTCGATAAGCTACTTAATTTACGTTAATGCTCATAAGCTACTCGAATCTTACTGCTTCAAATACAAGATATTATATGTTAAATTGATGATCCGATACATGTTAAGTTTGTATTGTTAGTGCTTACATAATATCACACACATAAAAAAAAAGATATACCCTATATGCTATACTCGGTACATTGATATGTGATCCATGAAGAATAAATTGCAAGTCACAAATGCATTGTTATATACTTTACAGTTGACAATCCAATTGTTAGCCGCCTTAAGCAAAAAACTCGGGAAGAAGCTGATTATCCACGAGAGTCGGATAAATAACACCATCATACATGCTATGGACTCAAAGGATCATATTGTAATGAAAAGAGATGATTTCTTCGAATTCATACACTACAAAGGAGATGAAAAGAAATTCCTTAGTCTTGGCCAACGAGAATCAGGTGCTGAAACTCTTTACTCCGGGCCATCTTACTGGTGCAGGCTTTGAGTAAAGAATGCTGGCACTGGTGTTATATGCTTACTCTGAGCCTCGCTTATGAATCTCAAAAATTTTTACCCAGCCGATCATCGATGCGGGGGGCTCGATATTAAACTCCCCCCTTTAAAGAAAATACGTAGCTCGAAAGCGCAAGATTTTGAGAGACCCTTCGAGCGGGGGAGGAAAACTCCATATATTCGAGGATATGATATTAAGAGAACTAAGGCATTCCTACTACATTAACGTATTTGAAGTTAAGTTGATTCAAATACTCAACACAGTTCTCATGCCTGGAGTTCTCTGTGGGTTTTTGACGATACTATTATGAAGTAAGAGTTGGGCCGCTGCCCAACTCATTAAATAATATCTTTGGGTTGGCTTAGCCCAGTAGGGTTTAATCATGAATTGGTCAAGATTGCCAATAAATACTGTTGTGCAAACAACAAATATATAACGCACTGAAGCAATTAACTATGAGTTTACTAGCAACTGACAAGATGAAAGAAAAGACAAAAGTGCAAGAATAAGAGAGATTTTACGCAGGTTTGGTGTTTCCACCTACGTCCTGTAAGAATGGTTCCACTAGATTGACAAACGAGATTACAAGGATTACAATCCACCAAGAATTTCTCCTTTCTTTCAAGTTTTCTCTCAAAGTGTTTGGTGTGTTTTTCGCCTCCTGGCCACTGCTTCAAGCTACGGCCCGTAGCTCACCCAATTAAATCCAAAGGCTAATCATTTGTTACTATACTCCCAGTCCCCTTTTACTTTTATTTTAGCACACAAGTGCCTTACAAAACTAAAAGAAATGACACAAAAAGGAATTTGGACTCACGACCCAAATCATTAAAGCCACAAACTCACAAATCTCCACTTCGGCTTTAAGAAGAACTGGAATCGAACAACAACCAACAACCCTGAGAACCTCCGTGGAACCATTATTCACACCCTCCTATAGTAGCTCAATTTTGAAACATTGATCAATTTGCAACAATGTCAAAACTTGATCCCCGTCACAGCCTTTGTAGCCATATCCACCGGATTCTCATCCGTGTGCACCTTCTCAACAACAACGGACCCCTCAGCGATCACATCTCGGATGAAGTGTAGCTTTATGTCAATGTGCTTCGTTCTCTCATGATACATTTGGCCAAGTGTATTTCGCTTTGATTATCACAAAACAACCCCACCTCATTATGCGTGATCCCAAACTTATTGGTCAACCCCTTTAACCAAAGAGATTCCTTCACACCCTCCGTGAGGGTGATATACTCGCCCTCCATCGTAGAGAGTGCAACCAACGGTTGTAATTACACCTTCTAACTCACCGCACAACCAAATAAGGTGAAAACATACCCGGTCAATGACCGCCTTTTGTTAAAGTCACCCGCAAGGTCTGCATCAACACATCCTCTCAACTTAGCCTCACCTTCATTCACCCATTTGTAGTGGAAGCCAACATTTGAAGATCCCTTCACAAACCAAAGAACCCACTTTGTTGCCTCCCAATGTTCTCTACATATGCTAAATCCAATCGTGTGCACACTATGGAATACATGAGACTTCCAACGGCACTTGCATAAGGAGTCCGCTCCATGCTCGCTTGACCCTTCTTCGTCTTTGGCGACATTTTTACGAAGAATTTGAAATGAGCCACCAAAGGTGTTTGAACCGCCTTTGCCTCCGACATCCCGAACCTAGCCACCACTTTCCAAAGATAATCACATTGAGACACAAACAATTCACCGCGTCCCCTATCCCGTGGGATTTCCACCCCCAAAATCTTCTTGGCCAGTTCCATGTTTTTCATTTCAAACTCACTGCTCAATAGCCTTTTCAAGTCATGAACCTCATTTTTGTTTTTCGACTCTATCAACATGTCATCCACATATAGCAATAAGAATACTCCACAACCATTCACCCACGTAATATAAACACAACTATCATACTTGCTCCAAACAAAACCATTTTGAACCATGAACTTAACAAACCTCAAGTACCATTGTCTAGGGAATTGCTTCAAACCATAGAGAGATTTTCTAAGAAGACATACCTTTTCCTCATCTCCAACCTTGATGAACCCTTCCGGTCGAGCCATGTAGATCCGCTCCTCAAGATTCCCATGAAGAAACGTCATCTTCAAATCCATTTTCTTAAGCTCTAAATCATATTGAATTACCAAAGAAAGCAAATCGGAATGGATGTGTGCTTCACCACGGGGGAGTAGATCTCATTGTAGTCGACCCCTTCCCTTTGTGTGAAGCCCTTAGCCACCAACTTCGCTTTACACCCTGGCTTCTCAAACCCAACAATGCCTTCCTTTCGTTTGATCACCCATTTACAACCAATCACCCATTGGTTTCTAGGCTTGTCCACTAGTTCCCAAGTTTCATTCTTCTCAAGTGATGCCATCTCATCCTCCATTGCACACTTCTAAGATTCATGATCTTTGTTTCTCATCACCTCTAGATAAGATCTAGGTTCCGAGGTATCCAATTCCTCAGTTGAAACTAAAGCAAAAGCCACTAGATTGGAATAACCATACCCCTTTGGTGCTCGGGTCTCTCTCCTATTTTGGTCCCTGGCCAAGTTGAATGATCCAAGCCCTTGATCATCTTCATGACCCCTTTTTCCTTGATCATTAACATCTACCTCCCTTTCATCAACGCCATCGTCTTCATCCTCCCGATCTTCACTACTCTTCCCCAATAGCTCCACCTCACTTTCGACCCTTTCTCTAGCAACCTCCTTACTATCCTTGGCTCCTTGATTTGCCACGGTCATGTAGATTCAGACTCTCAAAAGGAGACATCCTGACTATTGATGAACTTTGAAGCTCCACCTGCATTGTACCATAATTTCCAACCCTTCACACCTTCCGGGTATCTAAGAAACATACACCTCTTCGCCCTAGGATTAAGATTGACATCACGTTGGTGCATATAAGCCACACAACTAAACACACGTAAGTTGTCAAGTTTTGGAGGTGAACCACTGCACACTTCTTCTGGTGTCTTACAATCCAAAGCCACCAAAGGACACCTATTGATAAAGTAAGTCGTTGTGTTAACAGCTTCTCCCCAAAAACTCTTCGGCATACCACCTTCGAACAACATGCAACTCACTCTCTTAAGAAGCATTTGATTCATCCTCTTCGCAAGGCCATTTTGTTGTGGGATTCCTCAGACGGTTCTATGCCTAACCATCCCCTCATCCTTAGCAAATCGGTTGAACTCATCACTCAAGAACTCTAAACCATTGTCCGTCTGAAGTTTCTTGATCTTCCTCTCCGTTTGGACCTCAACCATCTTCTTCCAATCCTTGAACTTGCCAAAAGCCTCATCCTTGGATTTCAAGATGTACTCCCAAACCTTACGAGAATAATCACTAATGAAACTGATGAAGTACCTACCTCCACCTTGAGTTGGCGTCCTTGATGGGCCCCACAAATCCAAATGCACATAACTCAATGTATCCCGAGTCACCTCTACAGAGCGTGAAAACTTCACCTGTATGGCCTTTCTATAAATGCAATTCTCGCAAACTCAAGGTTTCCAAGTTTATCTTCCCCAAACAACCCTTGCTTACCTAACTTTTTAAACCTTCTTTCACTTACATGACCAATCTGTTTCTGCCAAAGAAGTCTCCCGTGGCTTCGCAATAACCGCTACATCACCAACCACCGTGCTCCCTTGAAGAACATATAGACCACACTCTCTTACGCCCCTTGGTGTGTTTTTCACCCCTTAACCACTGCTTCAAGCTACTGCATGTAGCTCACCTAATTAAATCCCAAGGCTAATTATTTCCTGACTATTCTTTTAGCACACAAGTGCCCTACAAAACAAAAAGAAATGACATAAAAAGGAATTTGGGCTCACGACCCAAATCATTAAAGCCATGAACTCACAAATACGTATTTAATAAGAATTGCGGTTATTGAAAATAACTGTTAGGGTTTAATTAGTATATATATGAAGATATATCATTCATTTTGATTCATTCACTATTACTCCTTCTTTCATGCATCAATTACTGACTTTATCATCGGAGGGTCTGGGGCTTTGTCTTGCAGGTCACATACTAAGGATCCAATGGAGCTGCTTCTCGAGGGTTTTGTGATGCATCATCGTTCTTTATCCAACCGAGAAGAGAATGATATATGTAAGTGCGGGTAACTGTATCGGTTATCTGCACATTCGGGTACCTGCCACTAGTGGAGAAAGCTCTATTAAATGCGCTGTTAGAATGCAATTTCATCATAACCACCTTTAATTAAGGTGCGAAAGCACTTCCTAGTTCGGAACTCCCTCCTAGGACACCTTTTTCATTTTAAAGGCAGTTCAAAATCAATTAAAGGCGGTTTCGACTACAATGACAACCGATTAAAGGCGGTTCCAACTACAATGACAATCAATTAAAGGCGGTTCCGACTACAATGACAATAGATTAAAGGCGATTCTAATGGTAGAACCGCCTTTAATTAGGGTCCGAAACCACTTTAGAGTTTGGAAGTGCTATCCCATGTCACTCTTTTATTTTAAAGGTAGTTCTAATGGTAGAATCACCTATAAATGGGATCTTTTTGGCCCGATCTCTTTTTGGCCCATGCCTTGGGGTTTTCTTCCCTTCGTTTTTACTCTCCTGGATGTAAATTAATTCACACTCACAAAGTATCTTTAATGGTCCGATATAACAACCTTTAATGGTTCCTTCCTCCAAAAGTGTGCATGTGCAGATATTTATAAATTTGGTATATAGTCTGATCTGAAAGAACATGGTATCGAGTCAGGTATCGGGGTACCATGTGACCAATTCAAGGTTACACCTCTTTAGATAATTATAATTTCACTTTGTTGTGTTAAATGGTTTAGTGTAAGGAAAATGTCTTTAGCACTTTAGTTAAACATTTCAATTGACATTTTTTGTACAAGTAATTCTCATCCTGTCACTCTTATATTCAACATATAACGATAATTTATAATAACAAATCTGTAATCATTATCATTAGTATTCCTAACTTTGATGAACTTAAAAAAATGTGTAAATAATAATTTTTAGACTTATTTGTTGAAGCAAACATAAGAATATGGATCCATCAAAATAAAAAGGGATAAGTGCCAATATAACCCTATCTATTTGAATAAGTGCAAATATAACCCTGAGATAATTTTTAGGTAAAAAATAACCCTAACTAGTTAAGGAAAGTGCCATTTCTAGCATTGACTTTGATTTTTCGGCATTGACTCTATGTAAATTGACCAAAATACCCTCTGGACAAAATATGAAATTAGGTGGACAATTTTACCCTCATAGTTTGCCAAACCACCGCCGGAACAAGTGGGGTTATATCAGCACATTGTGAAACTGATAGGGTTATATCAACACAATCCTAAAACTTGTAGGGTTATATCAGCACATTCCTAAAACTTATAGGGTTATATTAGCACATATTATAAAAGTTAAGCGTGTGGTACTCGACCGGCCTTAATGGGCGACCACATCATCATATACACCATTATCACATCATAACAATATCTTATACACCATAAAATTCAACATCATGACACCATCATTCATATTAAACACCATTATCACATATCATAGCCTCATTTCAAAACTTATCAACATTAAAAACCCTAGGAAAAGAACACGGTAAAATAATAACCACACACAACACCAAAGGTCATCCAATGATCAATCTGGACTACACACAACAAAATACATAAAATATCATCAAAACGTCTATATTCTATAGTGTGTGCTGATATAGCCCTACACTTTTTACGAATGTGCTGGTATAACTCTTATGAGTTTTACGAATGTGCTAATATAACCCAATAAGTTTTAGGAATGTGCTGATTTAACCCTACCAATTTTCATAATATGCTGATATAACCCTACCTATTTTGGCGGCGGTGTAGCACCTGACGGCGGTCCGACTAAATTGAAGTATTAATGACTCTAAGGAAATAACATAATTTTCTATTTTTTAGTATTTAAATTTCTTTTTACAAGGGCAAAAATGTATTTTTATAAAATTCTTGCTAAAAGTTTCCGGAGAGGGTTATATTAGCACTTACATTAACTATTTAGGGTTATATTGACACTTTTGAACACTGAAAGGTTATATTGACACTTATATCACCTATGCAGGGTTATAGAAATACTTTTCTCAAATAAAAATTAAAAAAGACTTTGAATCCGAAAAAGTTGAAGATTAAGATCCCTTTCCCTTACCGGGGTACTCACTTTTAATTGCTCTTGATGCCAATATTCATTGCTCGATGGTGCTCCCCAACACCCACGGGTGTACCCCAGTGGTTGGGACATGGGTGGGTAAGCCAATAATCCCAGGTTCGATCCTCGGCAGCGGCAGTGTGGGGAGTTCTTGCTTTGCAAGGTTCCCTTGTGCGCACCGAGGCAATGCCAAGCCCATGGGTCCTGGTGCTGGGCTACCGTGATTTACCTCCCATACGATGGCCTGGGTGTGGGCTGGTATGGGCCGCTGAGGGCGAGCGGATTGATCGCCTTTTGATGGTGCTCCCCACTTGATGAAGGTGACGTGGTGCAACTTGATTGGCAAGAGAGTGCTGAAGTGGTTGGAAAAAAAGGATCATGTTAGCATTTTCTAATTCAATGAAAATAGGATGAAAAATTTTAAAGTATACAAAAATAGTTGGGACTGATAGTATGCATACTTTTTTAATGTAGTAATTTATGCTATAAAATGATTTAGAGTTGAACGTTCGTTCCATTTTATTATACACTTGATAATACCTGTGCGGCCGCCGATGCACGGATTTATGAATAAAATTTTAAAATATAATATAATTTATAATTTAAATAAGTAATTTGTATATAGAAATACACATGCTGAAGAATTTATAATAAACTAATAAATTTATTAATATTATAATGTATTGAATGAAACCAAATCGATTTGATTCTTGTCGACATGTACCTTTTTACGTAGAAAATTATAAAATTGTTGTATAAAAATATTTTGGATTATGATAAATATAGTGATAAAAAAATGTCAAATGATAATGAATGAATAATTATTTAACTAAAATTATAAATTTATATCTCTTTGTAAAGGAAATACAAAAGGCGTGTAGGACTTGTTCTCAAAAAAGAATAAATTATTATTATATAAACTATTTAAATTATACTAAATATTCATACTATTCTAATAAAAAATATTTTCCAATAAAATAATTTGAGTCATTTATTAAAAGAGTAATGTTTATCATATTACTAATCAACGTAATAATTTTATTATTCAGTTTTATATACAGAAAGTAGAAACAAAACTAAAATTAGAAGATAGAAGTTGGTTATTAAAAAAAATATTATAAAGAATGCATCAAATATTAGAAAGGATTTTTTTTAAAAAAAGATATGGATTAAGAGATTAGATGAATATATGGATTAAGAGATGAGAGCGAAATGCTTAAAAAAAAAGAAGGAAGACCCGAGATTGGATGTTAAACATTCTTGATGAAGAACAACTCCTCTTTTATCAGTAAGAGACAGTCTCTTGTAAGACAATCTAAAGTTTAGACGGAGATCTTTCTGCAAAAATCAACACACATTCATATTTATTTGCATTTAAAAAAAAAGAATCTCATCACAATCAAAATGTTTAATAGTTGCATAATGATCCCTGTTAAAAATTTAGATCGCCTAAAACCAGACTTGGTGTATCGGCAAAAGCTCTTTGGAAATAATATATTTTTGAAGTAATTATCTTTCAATTGTAGTTAAACTTAACTTATTGTTGATACTATATCAAACTTACTGCAACTAGTTAAACAAAAATATATTCTTATCCCATTTCTATTTTTTTATTTTTATATGGCAGATATATAGTTTAGCTATTTTATAAATCACTCAACGAATTTTTTATCAAATTTTAAAGTCTTCCAATAAAAATATCATTTTTTCTTCAAAAATACAGGAAGCATAAATCTCTCACAAAAAATCGGACATAATTGAACAATTGCCAATGAAAGGGATGTACATGAAATACACTCATTGAAGAAGAGAGAAATATTAAATGAGGTAGGTTTAATTAAATTGTCTAGGAAGAAATGATGCATTTAATAATTACATAATGAAAATTTTCATTTATTTTTGACTGAATTATTTTTTGGGTCCCCAACATATGTCGCAATACCATCTTTTGGTTCCCAAAGCCAATACCGCGTATGTTCAGCAACCAATAAATACAAAATGATTTGTTAGGTCCCCAAAGGTGGTGTTCAGGGATATTTTTGTAAGTTTACTAGTTAAAAACATACTTTAGATTTTTTTTGAGGTTTTTTTATTGGTGAAATTATGAAAATACCCCCGAAAACCACCTTTGAGAACCAAACAAATCATTTTGTATTTGTTGGTTGTTGAATACACGCGGTATTGGCCCTGGTGACCAAAAGATGGTATTGCGACATATGTTGGGGACCAAAAATATTATTTAATCTTTATTTAAAAAAAAAGTGACATGGCAAGATGATGTGGCATGTATAGGGAATGCCACTTGTGAAAATGATTGCTCTTTTAATTATTAGTTGGCGGCAAAAGGCGATCATCCGCTCGCCCTCAGCGGCCCATACCAGCCGACACCCCGGCCATCGTATGAGAGGTAAATCACAGTAGCCCAGCACCAGGACCAATGGACTTGGTATGGACTCGGTGCGCACAAGGGAGCTTTGCAAAGCAAGAGCTCCCCACACTGCCGCTGCCAAGTATCGAACCTGGGATCATTGGCTTACCCACCCATCTTCCAACCAATGGGGTACACCCGTGGGTGTCTCTTTTAGTTATTAGTATTAGTATAGAAGATTGTATGGGGATGGCTCCACACTCTGCTTCCACGTATGTCGTGAAATATTTGTGTCTCAACGCACCTAAAAACAACAGCGGGGATAGCTCAGTTAGGAGAGCGTCAGACTGAAGATCTAAAGGTCACGTGTTCGATCCACGTTCACCGCATTTTTTGGATCATTTTTGTTCTTAGTTCTTGAATATCGATGAAAGCCGTGCACTTTTGTTCTTAGTTCTTGAATATCTACTTCAATTAGCTCTTTCGAAATCACTTTTGATCCAAGTTAACTGATTGCCTTTTGGTCCAAAAAACAAATAAATCGGAATTCTCTATTACAATGTCCAGTTTTTGGACAGGAACTAAGATCAACACGAAAATCAGTCAAAATTTCTTAACAACTATTCAACCAAAAACTAGAAAACTCTAGTAAAACTGAGGGGCTCCGGAGAAAGGGTCATATGCCGAGGAGGAAGCACCAGATCCACCAGCTGAGAAGTCAGGATGCCCGAATCGCTGTCCTGCAAGCTGTGTCTGAGCATGATAAAAAGCGATCTCCGCTCGGATCATGGCTAATTCGCATTGCGCCTCGTGGATTTGCTGTTGCAAGCGCGATATCGCTCCCACGCATCCATAAACCGGTTCTCTGATCCGATAGTATGCTTGTTCGCACATCGCGTTTGCAGCTGCAGCTCTTTGATTCACCGGAACTTGCTGTTTCATTTCCCCAAAATTTCAGAAAACACAGTTAACTCACATGCAATATTTTGTCATTTTACTCATATAAACGGATGAAATGTTAAGTAACGTCTTGTACAGCACATTTCTTAAGAAAATCTCATCAGAAACAAAGAAAAACGCTGACGAACAATGTATAACAAACTGATGTTTCGATTCATCGATACACCATTGCATTATCGACTTGTTAATACTCAACAATGTGAATCGCTGTTTGGAAACTGTTCTAAGAAATGGAGAGTGTATATTTGCTGATGTTGCTGAAAATCTTTGCAATGTGAAGTGGAAAACCAAATGTAATAATGCAAATAACGACAATATTATTACCTGAAGCATCTTTCCGACATTACTGGCGCCATAGATCCTGTGAACATAGATGAATCTTTGAGGATTATTTGGAGGAAAATAGGGTGAAAGAATGCAATCTGAAGGGCATCTCCTCCTTAAATACTTGCAACCAGCACATCTTTTTGAGCTCATTGTTGGATATGATGAACACATCTTCAGACAAACATAAAGATTGCCACAATCTAGAAGACGATGTCTTAAATCTTTTCAACATTTGGTTTAGATCATGGAGTATATGATGGTATTTATGTGAGAACATAACGGCTCATTTCTTAATGTTTTTGAAAATTTGAATAATGGAGTTATCAAAGGAAGGTTAATGGTAGAGAGATAATTGCTATCATATCAAGAGATTAATGACAGATGACAAAAATAGAAACTGCTAATATATCAAGAGATTAATGACAGATGGTAAAAAATAGAAATTACATAAGCATTCCACCATTAAGTCATGCATGTCCGATTATAAAAATTACACCAGCATTCCACAATCCGCATATAGAGCAGAAGAGTGTTGGTCCTGAAACAAAAGCGATCGACCCTAAATTTTCTACTTCTATACAAGGCCAATTCTCATCTCTCGACCCTAAATTTTCTACTTCCATACAAGGCCAATTCTTACCAAATGAAGCATTTCCTAAACTTATGAAACAATCTTTAAATACCGTAAATTGTAAGTTTAATATGTATTAAAATGTGTTTTAGAGTGAAATTATAAGGAATGTTGTCTATACAATTCTAATACTCTCTATGTTTTGTTATTTATGTCATGCTCACTATAAATGAATGTTTTCTTTTATTTGACACCCTTTCCATTTTTGTCAAGATTCCACTCATTTTAC
Organism: Rubia yunnanensis; assembly: GCA_037428765.1. NCBI lineage: Eukaryota > Viridiplantae > Streptophyta > Magnoliopsida > Gentianales > Rubiaceae > Rubia > Rubia yunnanensis. Next base: position 60,285,459 of record CM075071.1, on the reverse strand, counting down.
TTTTTTTACATTCTACCTTCAATTTCATCCACTCATTTTCTTCGCCTGAATCCCAAGCACCTAAATCTATGGTGCCATAAATAGGAAAACAGAGGGAGTATCTTGAATATGCAATGTTTAAATTTAAAACTACAACGTTTAGTTACGCTATAATTTTTTTAAAAAAATTCTGCTCAGGAGACCTATTTGTATAGATGGGTGAAAGTAAAGTTTTAATTCCCCTACCCCCTTCTTCATGTTCTTATTTTTGTTTTGCATAATCTTAACCAGACTACTGATATCTTTATTTGTAAAAAAGTAGAGCCGTAAAAGTTTAATACTATTTTGAAAATCATATTATTACTTGAGTTATGGTTAGAATTAAATTAATCTGACTAAGTTAATCAGTAAATAATTAAATTAAAAGGAGCATACGGAATGTAAGAATATCCTCCCAAAAACTTTCCATGTTTAAAACTATTAGTGATTTTAAATTCAACATAGTTAAGAGAAAATATTTGTGAGTATTAAAAAACATATGGAGTACTACCACCGTTTTGTTGGATCTGACACCGTAGTTTTAAGTGGTTGGATTTAGATGAATGGAATGAATGGATGAAATTGAATTTAGAAAGAAAAAAAAAGTAGAATGAGTGGATGGAATTGAAGAACTCTTGTCATAAAAGGAAGTGTGTCAAATCCACAAAAACAACCAAAAAAGGAAAGTGTGCCACATCATAATTTTAAAATTTTCATTTAGTTTTATTATAATATGTTGAGAAAAGTGCTAAAATAACCCTATCTTTAGGTTGAAAGTGCAAATATAACCCCGCAAAATGAGAATGTGCCAAAATAACCCTAACTTATTGATGTATGTGTCAATCTAACTTTGGGTTCCATTGACTTCAATTCTCAATGGGAAGTTTGGATGGAATCTAATGAAATAACCATTTTGCCCATGGAATAAAAAAAGAGAGAAAAAACATAACTGCCCTCTTATTCTTCCCCTTTTCTTCTTCTTCTTTTTGTTCCCCCTTTTCTTCTTCTTCTTTCTTCATCCCACATCGTCCGATGCCTCCCTTGTCCCCCTCGAACTCCTCCTTTATGCCATGAGCTGCCTTTGAGACCCACCATCGAAACCACTGTCGTGAGCTGCCTAGGACCCATAACCAAAACCATTACGAGAGCCACATGCTGCTCGAGCCTCCACTGAGACCCATTATCGCTGCTCGAGCTCCATCGAAAAAATTCCTAGTCAGTCACCACTGCTCGAGCTCTACATGGAAACACCAGATTTGTAGTCAATCATGCCTGGTTTGCAGAAACATCCGCCATTCTTCCAATCACGAGAGCCACCACTACTCGAGCTCTATACACACTAGCTGGATTTGTAGAAACACCACCGCTCAACACACACCTGCCGCTCCACACACGATGCGTCATATCCACTACCATTGATTTGTAGTCATTCATCGCCTCTCCAGTCCACTGGCGAAGTGAATGATGGCTAAAAGCTTGATATAGGGCATGCTGGTGAAGTGAATGATGGTGGTGGGATGGTGGTAGACAGTGGCGCGGTAATGATGAATGGTGGTGAGTAGTTGTGAGATGGATGGTAGCGGGTGATGGCGAGATGGATGGTAGCGGGTGGTGGTGCGCGATGGCGAGATGGATGGTAGCAGGTGGTGGTGCGCGGTGGCGGGTGGTGGTGGACGTTGGTTTGGGTAACATGAATAAACGCTGAAGAAGGGTAAAATAACTAGTGGAAAGCCTTTGATTAAAGGCAGCATTCAAAGGCGGTTCTAAATTTTTTTCCAGGAACCGCCTTAGTTGGAGACTTCCTACATTGGAAGTAGGGAATTTTGGCTCCCTCAACGGATTAAAGGCTATTATTTATATTTCAAAAGCGGTCCTCTTTTATCCATCTTAGAGTGAACTCAAACAAAGGTGGTTTATGTTATAACCGCCTTTAAATGGTTCAATTCAAAGGTGGTTCTGCCAAACCACCTATAATTTGTGTTGTTTTCGATATCGGAACATGTCCCTAAATTACTTCTATTTGAGGAACGCACTGATTATCTCATGGCTGAAGAGTTGACAACCTTTATGAGATTGGAAAAGAAATCGTGTCCTGGTTTTGAATTCGGAAGTTAGTCTGGGGGTTATCTTGGGTTTTGGTAAACAAATTCCGGACTAAGAAGTTTAGCTTGTTAAAAAAAAATGTTTTCCTTCAATGAGGATAGGAAAACCCTTTTTGAGTGATAACAAAGGGGGTTTGAACTTGAAGAAGAAGTAATATTGCTGCCCATGAGCATTGGATAAGGTATGTAAATGTGTACAATTGAATCCATGTGTATTGGGTTTAATTCAAGTCTTGTATGATTTTGGTTTTTGCATTGAATTAGCTTTGGTGCTCTAGTGCTATTGACAATTGTGTTTTTGGAATTTATGTGTTGAGTGGATGTTAATTGCATTTCATTTTAGATGATTGACTATGAATAGAATTGAATTAATTGGTAGAGATTTGAGAAAATCACCCGATTACATCCCTTTGGTGAAATATTTTATTGTGGTTGCCTTTTAACATGCTTTTAAGTATGGTTTTGTGAGGACATGTTGTCCATGTAAGGATTGTAAGAACGATGTATATTTGGGAAGGAAGAAGATATATGAACATTTCATCACCCAGGGTTAAAACTAGTTATACCTCTTGGGTGTGGCACAGAGACGTTGTTACACCTAGTGTTGAAGATGTTAGCCGTAAAGAGGTTGATAATTTAGATGGGAACAATGGATTCGACAAGGTGGTAGAGGATGTTGCTAGAGAATTCCATGGTAAACCCAAAGTTCTTGAAGCTTTGTAAAATGACAAGAATATGCCCTTGTACACTGGTTCTAAGTATTCAATGTTGAGTGCTACCTTGCTAATGATTAATTTGAAAGAGAAATTTGAATGGACTGATAAAGGCATGACAGAGATGCTTGAACTAGATAGGGAATTTCTTCCTGAAGGCAATCTTCTGCCGGACAAATTGTACGCTACAAAAAGAGTTTTTTGTCATCTAGGAATGAAATTGAAAAAAATTCACGCTTTCCCGAATGATTGTATGCTGTATAGAAGATCAGACGATGAGGTCCTAGATAGATGTTGGGTATGTGGTGAGTCTCGTTACAAGTTAAAGAGAAGAGACATTGCTATTGGGGCAGATGCTGATTTGGTTTCGAAGAAGAAAACACTAAAGTTTTATGGTATCTACCTATCATTCATCGGCCGAAGAAGTTGTTTTCTTGCAAAGAATATGCGAAGTTGTTGCGTTGGCATTCTGAGAGAGACACCTACAGATGATGTGATTAGACATACGTCTTCCGGTGAGCAGTGGAAAAATATTAATGCGTTATACCGTGATTTTGGTTCCGAGCCTCGTCATTTAAGGCTTGGTTTTTCCACAGATGGTATGAGTCCATTCGGTAATTTGAGCAGCACGTACATCTTGTGGCCCGTTATGTTAGTCATATACAATCTCCCATCATGGCTGACAATGAAACGGAAGTACGTCTTGTTATCGATGATGATATCAGGCCGTAAGCAACCTGTTAATGATATAGATGTGTACCTCGCTCCTTTGGTGGATGATTTGATGAATTATTTTAAGGATGGGGTCCGTACTTACGATGGTTTTGAAGGAGAAGATTTCACATTAAAGACGGTGTTGTTTTGTACGATAAATGACTTCCCCGCATATGGAAATTTGTCAGGGTATTCAGTGAAAGGGAACTACACTTGTCCAGTGTGTGAGAAACTAACCTCATTTGGTCAATTGCAGCATGAATGTAAAACCATATATCAAGGCCATCAGAGGTTTCTTTCGGATGGTCACCCATGGAGATTGGCAAAAAAATGGTTTGATGGAGAAGTAGAGGAGATACTGGCCCCGGTACCGCTAACGGGTGTTGAGGTTTTTGGGAAAGTTAAGGATTTTCCTAATGATTTCCGAAAGAAGAAGCGTAAAGTTGCAAGTGAAGGGAGTTGGAAGAAATACTCCATTTTTTGACTCCCTTATTGGAAGGATTTGGATGTATGCCTTTGTCTCAATGTAATGCACATTGAGAAGAATGTGTGTGATTCATTGATTGGAACACTGTTGAATACCCCTGGTAAAATAAAGGATGGTTTGAAAACTTGGCTTTACTTGGTTGAAATGGGAATCAGGAGCAGTTTGTCACCGGTCACGAGCGGCGATGATTGTTATCTTCCACCTGCTTGCTATTCAATCTCTCTTTCAGAGAAGAAATCACACTGTGAGACGCTGAGTAGTGTGAAGGTGCCTAGGACTTACTCTTCTAACATAAGTTCGTGTGTGTCTGCGGATGCGTGTAAGTTGGTTGGACTGAAATCAAATGATTTCCACAACTTGATGCAAGAACTGAATGTTATAGCTATTAGGGCAACCTTGCCCGTTCACATGCGATTGTGCATTACAAAAAATTGTTTGTTCTTCAAGTCTATATGTTCAAAAAGCATTAGTGGTGTATACACAGCTAGTGTATACCTAGCCCATAAACTCTGTAACACTAAACGACTGGCCCAAACCATAAATGGCTCTACGCTAACCAGCAATGCGAACCGAGAAAGGTGAACTCAGGACAAGGCAAGTCAATTCACAAACCGAGAAAAGAGACCACGATTAGGCATCATCCACGAACCGCTTTTCTTGGAACCATAATCAAGTGCACAATAGAGAATCCTGATAAATCAGATCCACGTTTGTAATACATATAAAAGGAAGAAAGAGGACACTAATCCAGGTAAGTGCAACTGGACTCAGAATACTGAATTGATAAAGGAGAAGTAACTGACTTGGGCGTTGGAGTATTTTCCCCGAAACCACTTCTAGGATCTCTTTTACAGGAACATCATGGTAAACAATGGTCACTTGGACAGATCGAGGATACCTCAACATTTGGCGTCATCTGTGGGGATGAAATTTGTTTTTCCAGTCGTTCATTCCCAGCAAAGTCGACAATGAGCAAACAGCTGTAAGAAATAGGAGCAAGCATCCTAGTCAAGATCATGATTATATTCCTAGCAAAGAACAAGAACGAATTAAGGATGACACATAAGATGAGAAAGAGGCAGAGTTTCCTAACATGAACAAAGAAAAGGAAAGGAGAGCATTCACATCATTTTTAGAAGTGAACGTGAATAGAGAACAACTGTATAATCAGTTTCTAGCCACTCTCAAGCCAAAGTCCTTAGGAGTAAGTAAAAAATTGGGTTCAAAGAATGACGATCTTAAATATGGAGACAAATTAAGAGACATAGTAGCATACGATGACGAAGACAAGTCACCCCTAGCACCACATCTTCACAACTTCATGATGCCAAAAGAATTCAAGTTGCCATTTGATGTGGTGGTCCTTTCATGCAAACCGCTTGTTGTTCACTCCTTGAACTTCTGCACCTGTAAAATAGTACCAGAATTGATTCTAGGAGAAACTCTCCGACGATCAAGTCAGCTTTCTCATCTCAAAATTGGAATTTCTTGAGTTAGTTACGCTTACCTTAGTTCCTCTTGAACTTGTTGTATTTATAGGCTGAAATAGTTATGGTTCCTTAGTTTTAGGAACAGAGATTATGGGTCACACCATAACACCACATTTTATGTTCATGGACTTCGTGTTTGCCGTTCGTTCTTCATTTATCAGCCCACGTTCTCTATGATGACTGGAGGCTTCGACGTAGCTAATTAACGTTTTGGGTTAAAAAGGCTTTGCCATATACACGATGGAATTGGGCTGGGCCTAGCAACCCTCAGCTTCTTGATCGTTGGGCTACATATACACCATAAGCCCCCCTCAACCACGGAGTCAATACTACAAAAAGTTATAGCCATGTTCATGAGCTGCTTTTCAAATTTATTATTTCGCTCCGAAGTCATGTGTAATAATACGTTTGTCCCTGTTGCGATGTGAACTGCCTTTGCGAAGTGTTGTATGCTTCTTGTTTGTGTATTCTAATTTCAATAAATTATGCATTCATTTGAAATTCAAACTTTTGAATGATTTCGTATCACATGGGTAATTAGCTGTTATGATCATGCGATTGAGATTCGCTCCTTTGTATTTTCTATTCACTCCGCAATTCACTCCTTGGTTGGTATAGTGTCTTTTCTTATAATTACCTTGAATCTTATGCATTGAAAGCTATCCCTATTCAGTGTAATACTGCTGCCGTCTTCTCGAATCCCAAAAAAGGTAACTTACTTTTTGTCAGGCTGTCATGATTGCATTTTATTCCCCTTTTAATCTCTTAGCTCTTCATTTTTCTTCGTTAAAACCTCACTTAGATTCAGACTTCTTCATATTCAATCATTTTCTTAATTGCTCCTGATTTCTCTTCCTCGTTAAACCAATAAGTATTCCCGTGTTTATCTTTTTTCACTCTTAGGAGATTTATTTTTGTAGTTTAATTAGTTTCTCTTCTAATTGGAGTGATCTTATTATTTTCCTCTTTCGAAAGTCTGTTTATGCTCTGGATTCTGGCCAGAACTGTCCATTCTGGCCTATGTTGTTTTAATTGATGTCAAATTTATCTGGATTTTAGTGATCTTGAACACTTCAATATTTGTCTCTAACAATATTGGAGCCTCTGCACCAAACGTCTATGAAACTGGTGTTGATTTCGGGGAGGATTCCGAACACCTCGCCAATTCTTCTATTATCAGAAGCCTCCTCAGTGATTCTTATGTTGAGGATTTGAAAAACAGCTTCCCTTTTTACGTTAGCATGATCTTAAGGCATCTACGGCTTATGAGAGTGTTCACACTCCTCCTTCTGGTTACATTTCCTGTTATTTAGATTACCTTAAGTTTGGGCTTTCCTTTTATTTTGCCTTAATATGTGCTGGATCTTCTTTCTCACTCTAAGGTTGATTTATGTCAGCTGCAGTCTAAAGCTGTGTCAATATTTGTCTTCTTCTATCATGTATGCAAAGCGGCAGGCATTCCTTTTTCCATTGATTTATTCTGCAACCTTTACCATCTTTGCAAAGTAAAAAATTGTTCAGATGAGCTCACCCTATATCCTATGATTCCCAATGTTGAGTTCGTTGGCGGATTCCTAAATAATTGTGGAGTATGGCATGAAAAGTTTTTCTATATAAAACTTGGCAATGATAGTAGGCCAACTTTCACGATTTGGAACTGTGGTGTTCCTAAATCAAAACTTCCCAAGGCTGGGGTTCACTTGAATGACAAGTCTGAGATTAAAGCTTCTCTTAGCTATCACTTTATCTCACTTCACCCTGCTAGTTCTTTAATCAAAGGTGCTTTACTTGTTGTTTATTTGGTTATTTCTACCATTCTCAGCTTGGCTCTGTTTTCTTTTATTTCTATTCCTCTTATATGTTTGCGTGTTTGCCTAACTGTCTTTGTTTGTCAAGTCATAGATATGGATCTAACTCGATGCTCCGTTGATAGGAACTTCCTCTTTGAGAATGAGAACGACGATGTGGAGACCCTGGCCACTGAGATTACTAACAATGCTGAGGTTGTATTCCCTTAAGAAATAGTTACTAGAGCCATCATTAAGCCTATAGCCTCTGAGTCGATCAACAAAGAAACTAAAGGAGGTGGTGATTGTACTTCCACTGAAATAGCTCACCAGAGGAGACGTATGGAGGGAACTGACGATACCTCCATGACATTGGAGCTTGTTAAGAAGAAATGGAATGCTCATCATCCTCCTCTGCATCCTCATATACTAAGCCACGATTTTATTGTTGAAGGGACCATTCATGCCACGCTTGCTAAATTGTCCATTTCTAAAGCAATGACTGTGGTATGTTCTCATTCCCTTGAAAGGTATCGTGCTTTAAATGTGTTTCCTTATAACTACTCTTCTTTTTGGGTTGTTTTGAAACCAAGGCCGGTGAGAGCCTGCAACTTGTCAGTGAGTGGGGTCATAATTTTGCTAAAGGGAATGGCGCGGTGCTGGAAGAGCTGCAGACGAGTGGGCAGAGTGTGCCAAAATGAAAACTGTTGCTAAAGATGCCAAGGAGTTAGCTCGCATTGCTGAAGGCCAAGCCTTACCCACTGAGAAAGAGATAGAGAAAATGCGCTTCCAATTGGAGGATGTACAGACGAACGTCCCTGCTTCACCCGAATACCCTTAGGTTATAGTTGACCACCTTGTGAAGACTAAATATTTTTATGCTTTCTTTGAGGAAGCCTCAACTAATGCTCGCAACGTTGGTTATTGAAAGGCCTTGGTCGAGTTGTGGAAGCTGAATCCAACTGCTAAGGTTGATAAGCTGCCTAGGTTGGCCAAGTTTGAAAAGGCTTTGGCACAGCAGACGAAAGCTCTTAATGATGGTTTCCTTAAGAGCATTTATGATGGCGGTCATCCGTTTGTGTTGCTATCATATCTTGTCGGTCTTCCTACTCTTCCTTCTACAGCCGAGTTGAAGAAATGTGCGGTTGACTACTTTGAAGACCTTCTCTTCAATTCCTCCAGTTCCAAGGATCGTATTCCCGAGCATACATCTGATCTTAAAAATGATGCAAACCCTCGGGGTAATTTGAATGGCAAAGCTCGCGTTCATCCTGTAAGAAAGGAGGGTGATAGTGATGTTGTCCACACTTCATCCTCTTCTCTTTCTAAAGTCAGTCAATCCTAGTGCTATACACCTAAGAATCTTTATTTTCTATTGTGTAATTGAAGAATATATTCCTGGGTATGTTTGTACTATTGTGTACTAACGGAGACTAATGCGATCATTATATTCGCTTTTTATAACTTGACCAATCCTTTAACATTCATTTACCTGCAGAGCTTTGATATTATGGTTGACCAATTCTTTTTGAAAAGTGTTGAATACCTGGGATGTTATGCTCGTTTTCCTTGTCATAATGGGTTTACCTCGTCTCCCAAGTGCTTTCCTACTAACTTGATTAATACTTCCAAGCGCATATCCAAAGAATATTTTCAGCTTATTTCCTCCAATCGCCTATCCTGCGTGGAGTCTATTCCATTGCGTATTGGGTGGGAAGCTTCTACATATTCATCGACTTCATCTTCTTCCCTATTTTTTATTTGTAGTAAGCTCATTCCCGATGGCTATAATGTTGAGTCGCTTGAAAAAGATATCATTCGTGGTTTGGTTGACCTTGAATCTGCGGCTGTGTATATTTGTTCGCTTAAAATTCCTACCCATGTTCAAGAATGGGCGTTATCATTGGGCATTCGTTTGAAGTACATGCTCCTGGGTATAAATAGCCTTGAAGCAAAGTGGGGAAAAACAATGAAAGAGACTCAGGAAGCTATGTGTGATCTGCAGAGGATTTGCAACGAGCAGAATGGTCTTATTGATCGACAACAGTTGAATATGGTGGAAATACTTCGCCAGAAGGAGGAGGCCGAAACTATGCATTAAGTAAGACGCACGAAGCCCACTAGAAAATAGTGATCATTGATAAGCAGTGTGCTTACCTTGACAACCTGGTCGATTGGTTTAAGAAAAAGTAGGATGAATGTGACCATTTTTCAACATCTGCTCTTGGATGTCAAAGCAAGTTCGACAAACAGTTTGCTATAAATACCCAGCTACGAAGTGAAAATGAGCAGCTCCACGCTAAGTGTGAGTGGTTTGATACATCTGTGTACCAACTTGAGCAATTTTTTGCTGAGTATAAAGATAGACTTCATGTTTTCCCTTTGTAATCTCGCCGAGCTACTGGTCATAGAGATCTTACTATGGATCTTGGTGGGCAAAGAATTAACTTGTCTGACACTATCCTGTTGCATATTCGGTGCCTGGAAGAGGTGGTACAAAATCTGGCTACCGAGAAAAATAAATATGAAGAGACTATGAACGTTATGGGTATATAGTTGGACCATGAGAAGTTTGGCCCTATAAATGAATTCAAGGCCTACTTCACTAAACATCTTGGCCATATGGAGCAAAGGGGTTAAATGCATCATCCCACTTATTTATACATGAAGAGGCGATACGACCACATAGTTAGCGAGGATCGTGCAGTTGAAGAGGACCGGCGTAGGAAAGAACGTTCGCATTGCAAGGTCGAGCATGGTCATCATTTCAATGGTTCGTCCTCTTATGGATCGTCGTGAGTTTCTAGTGTAGATAGATCTCTTGTTTTAAGATATTTTCTTGTAATTTTTTGAACTTGCGTCTTTGCTATCTGTCAATAAATCATCTTTCTCCTGTTTTTGTTGATTGGTTGAGTCTCTTTGGTCGAGTTGAGCTGCAAGATTGATGGCTTGTGTAATTATCATAGAAAAGATGCTAGATACATTACTTGGACTATGCTAAAGTTTTGGGTTTCGTGACGTGCAAGGTCTAATTCTTGCTCGTGTCGGTTTTTATGAGAAAATCTAGTCTTGTGCAAGATCTATAAATTACAATCTTATTGTTCACTGAGTTGCATGATCCAAAGCTTGCAAGTATCAGTAATTATGCAAGATCTATAGCTTGCAAGTGCATGATTTGCAAAGTTACAAGATCTAAAACTTGCAAGCATCGAGAGTTGTGCAAGATTTACAGCTTGCGATTGTATGGTTCATCGAGTTGCTAGATCTAAAACTTGCAAGTATCTGTAGTTGTTCAAGATCTATAGCTTACGAATGTTTGATTTGTGAAGTTATAAGATCTAAAGCTTGCAAGCATCGATAGTTGTGCGAGATCTATAGCTTGTAGTTCGTGCCCTTATGCTTGGCTTTTGGCATTGGTCACGATATACTACTATTGTACTATCATCTAAGAATTGTAAATCGAAGAGTAAAAATGTAATTGCGGTCCAGAAAGATGGTTTCTTAATATTCACTAAAATATCGCGCTGGGAACGAATACAACCAATGATAATCTTACTGTTTTTGTATAGGTATATGATTTCTATCCGCTTCATCAAATCTAGACATAAAACTTTCTCAGATTGGTTACATGCCATGTGTTGGGAACACTGGTGTCATCCAACCTCTGAAGCTTGTAGCTATTTGTTTTTTGAGCTTTCATGACCTTGTATGGTCCCTCCCACTTTGGGCATAGCTTTCCTCGTTCTTCCGCTAGGCTAGCTTTATTCTTTATTAACACTAGGTTGCCAATCTGAAATCGTGTACCCTTCATCTTCTGATTATAAGCTCTAGCCATTCTTTCTTTACACTTAGCTTTTGTGATCATTGCCAATTCTATTTTCTTTTCTAGCTCATCCAAGTCTAACTTTATCATTTCCGGATTGTCTTTCTCCTTGTAACCGCATACTCAAAGGCTTGAATTGTCAATATCTACCGGTATCACCACCTCATGACCGTCGACCAAACTGTATAGTGTCTTACCCGTTAGTTCTCGAACGGTTGTTCTATAGGACCATAAGGTGTTGGGTATTTCTTCCACCCATCCACCTTGCTTTTCTTCAAGTCGCCTCTAAATTCCTTGGACAATGGTCATGTTCATTACTTCCACTTGCCCGTTAGCTTGAGGGTGCGCCACAAAGGTAAACTTTTTAAGAATCCCAAGCTTTGAACATTAATCAGTGAACGTGTTGCTTGTGAACTGTGTACCATTGTCTGTGACGACAGTACGTGGCATCCCGAAGCAACATAGTATGTTTTTCAAAAAAAATTTTCTGGTTATTTTAGCTGTTACTCATCCTAATGGTTTCACCTCCACCCACTTTGTGAAATAATTGATTGCCAAGATTAGAAATTTGGCATTGCCTTCGCCTATTAGGAATGGCCCCACTAGGTCAATCCCCCCATTTATCAATAGGCCAAGCTCCATATATCCCTTGCAAAGTGGCTTGTGGCTTATGTGACAACGAAGTGTTAATCTAGCAGCTTCTACATTTAAGGATGAAGTTGAGAGTATCATTAAATATAGTCGGCCAATAGAAACCTACTTTGATGATCTTTCTTGCTACTGTTCTAGCTCCCTGATACATTTTGCACAGTCATTCATGCACTTCTCTGAGGATTTATTCTACATGTACTGGTCCTACACACTTTATCTATGGGGACTGAAAGCTCTTTTTGTACAAGGTCCCATCATCTTAAGTGTAGTTCTTAGAACGTAGCTCCAACTTTCTGGTACGCACCTTATCTTCTGGAAATGTTACCTTCATGAAGTACTCTATTAGTGGTGTCATCCAATTTACACCCACCCTCCATTTGGACTGTTGTCATAGTAGTTGATATTGCGCTTCTGATTAGAACTTCTACTATCACGTCTCCATGTTCACTCAAAGATTCAAATCCAGCTATTGATAGCTTACTATCTGCTTTCGTATTTTGGCTCTTGGTACATGCTGAATATCAAAGTACTCGAGCCGGGCTATGAGTTGCTGAACCTTCTTTATATACTTCACCAGCTGTTCTTCTCGTACTTCGTAGTCTCCTCACACCTGCTGGACTACAATTAGCGAATCACTAGGTACCTGAACACTCTTTACTTTCATCCTGATGGTAAGGTCCAATCCACATATCAAAGCTTCATATTCCGCTTCATTGTTGGAAAATGGAAACTCGAAACAGAGTGAGTATCTGTGTTCACCTTTTTTGGATTTACCAGCAGCAATCCTACCCAGTAACCTTCTCTGCTAGATGCACCATCAACAAAAAATGTCCGTGCCATTTCTTCCCACTTTGATTTCCCTTTTTCAATTCTCAGATTATGGTGAATCTTTGCTGTCCGTGCATCTTTGCTTGTCATTTCTGCAATGAAATTTGCTAATGCTTGGGCTTTGATCGCTGTTCTTGGTTGAAATTGGATTTCAAACTGGCCTAGTTTCAGAGCTCACTTCAATAATCTGTCAGAAGATTCTAGCTTGTTAAGAATGTTATTGATTGGAAAGCCCGTGTAGACCACTATACAGTGGCCGTGGAAATACATTTTGCAATATTCCCGCCAAGAATATTAACCAAGATCAACTTCTCAACTGGCATGTATGTCTTCTCTGCATTTTGCAATATTCTATTGATATAATAGACTGAAACCTATTTTGTCCCTCCAGGAAAACTAAAACTGAGCTGACGGCATTCTGTGAGATTGCCAAGTATAAGTATAATATTTCTCCAGGAGTAGGTGATTTTAATGTTGGCAACGCTTGAAGTTGTTCCTTTAAACCATTTTATGCTCTCTGACAATCTTCACCTCAACTAAATTTTTTGGCTTTTCTTAAGACTTCAAAGAGTGGGAAATGTTTCTCTGCCACTTTCGAGACGAAGCGGCTAAGTGCTACTAGCGATCCCATTAAGATTTGCACTTCTTTGATTGTTCTCGGTTGGGGAAGAGTTACTATCGCTTAGATTTTTTCTAGGTTGGCTTCAATACCTTTTGAGGATACCCTGTATCCTAAAATTTTTCCTGCACCTACTCCAAATTTACATTTCTTAGGGTTGAGCTTTATCCCTATGGCCCCTTAATGTGTCCAAAGTTTCTTTTAAATCTGCAGCAAAGCTACCCACTTTCTTTCTCTAGATAACCATGTCATCAATATATGCCTCGACATTTCGGCCTATCAGGTCATGAAATGCGTGATCGACCACCCTCTGGTACATTGCTCCAAATTGTTTTAGCCCAAACAAGACATCTTTACATAACAAAATGCTCAAAGCGTGTTATAAAGGCTATTTTCTTTGCATATTTCGGATTCATAAATATTTGTTGGCATCCCTTGTACACATCTAAGAACATTAAGGCTTCATATCCTAAAATCGCTTCCACTAGTTGATCAATCTTTGGCAGAGGGTAGCAGTCAATTGGGCATGTGTTATTCAAATCTGTGAAGTCAATGCACATTCTCCACCATGCATCTGATTTCTTCACCATGACTGGGTTTGCTAGAGACTTTTGATATATGACCTCTTTTAATACACCAGCCTAAAGGAGTGCTGTAACTTCCTCTTCGATTGCATTTGTCTATCACTAGCAAAGCAACGCTGCTTTTGTTTAACCATTTTGACTGAGTTGCTGATATTTGAGGAGTGAGTAGCTTACCCCTCCCATGTTTTGGATGCCCCACGCGAATGTGTCTTTGTGGCTTCGTAGAATTTGGACTACTTTCATCTTCTCTATGTCTGGAAAATGTTTTCCTATCTTTATGCACTTCAAATCATCTTCGCTATCCAGACTTACTAGCTTTGTTTCTTCTCCCAAGTCTACCGCTGATCCTAGCTGCTCTCGTAAACCACCGCCTGAGATTGTGTTAACCATTTTTGCCTTTTCTCTAACCTTTTCTGCCTTCATTGTTGTAACCATGCATCGCCTGGCCATTTACTGGTTTCCTCTAATTGTCATGATACCAATTGGAGTTAGGAATTCATTATCAGGTTGTAAGGAAACCATATTGCTTTATCTTTGTTCATCTTTGACCTTCCAATGATGGTATTAAAGTACTTGGGGCATCCATGGTGACGAAGTCACACATGATGGTGCAATTCCTCCCACTCTCTAATAGTGACAGGAAACTATATATTTCCCAGAGGTATTTCGGCTCGTACAGTGAAACCTACCAGTGAGAATGTGGACTGTTTTAGGCTGGCTCTCTTGAAACCCAGCCTGTCGAAGCAGTCTACAAATCGTATCTTGATTGCACTTTCATCATCTATGAACATTCTGTGTACGGTTGCATTCCCAATTATGGCTATGAAAACCATGGGGTCATTGTGAGCTGAAGCGCCAGGTACTGCATCCTCCTCGTTAAAGGTGACTGTCTCACTCGAATGAATGTTTTTTTATCCATCGGCTCCTGTGAGGGAGAGTACCTTGCTTTGGACTTCCAAGCATCGTTGGACAATGACATTTTGTATCCGTGTATGGATAAGATGTCTGTTTCTAGTATTTCATTGCTATCCTCATCATTGCAATCCACCGTTGCAGTCATCTTTTGGTTTTTTGACATTATAATCGATGTACCTTGATTCTTGGAGATGGGTTCACTGTTTTACTAGTGTCCCACACTGGTTTGCTCATTCCTTTCTATATTGGCTTAAGTAGCCGTTCCTCAGGTTTTCTTCAATTTGTCGTCTCAGGTCTCTATAATGCTCTATTTCATAACCATGGACCTTGTGGAAGGCACAATAATACCCCTTAGATCTCTTTTTTGGTGGAACTACCATAGGCCTTGGTTCTCAAAATAGATCCTTGTTTGCTTTCCATATCTCCTTCTTTGATATTGTCAGTGGTGTATCTTAGAATGTCGTGCCATGCGATCCTAATTCTCCCTGCTTGAAAGTCATATTTATTTTTCCTTTCTTCGCAAAATCCATCTGTGTATCTTCCATCATTCGTTTCTTGCTTCATTCCCTTTATATCTTGCGGTTGTTCACCTCTTGTGTTCCCACATGCTATTCAATCATCTTTTGTAGCTCTCTTAGATTTTCGGGCATGTTCTTTGTTAGTTCCTTGTAGAACTCTCCTGACCACATGCCTCCTGTAAATGCTCCCAATGATGATTGGAATGACAGGTCACGAACCTGCAAACTTTTCATCATGAACCTACTATAATACTCTGCTAGACTTTCTTCACTTCATTGAGCTATGTTATTAAGGTCCGCAATCATTTTTGAAAATCTTTGCTTCTGATAGAAGCGACCCAGGAATAAATCCAATAACTGTACCCATGATTTAATGCTTCCACTTGGAAGATCCTCGTGCCCGGTGATCGGTGTTCCTGACAAGAAGGTGGGGAACGCCCTGCACACTAATTTGATGTTTGCATCATGAAATCTTATACTATTTCTATATGAATTTAGGAACTCCTTTTATATTTGAGGTCACATCATAGATTTTAACATTTATAGGAAGTTTGAAGTCCTTTGGCATCTTAAAATCCAGGAGATGTGGAGCTAGGGGTGATTTGTATGTATCGTTATCTGCGATGATGTCCCGAAGCTCCTCTTTGTACTTGATATTTTTGCGTTCTAACATACCCATTTTTCTACTCTTGGATTGTTCGGTTTGAGTGTTGTCAAGAACTGGTTGTACAAATTTTCCTTGTTTGCTTCTAAAAATGATGTGAACGCCCTTCTTTCTTTTTCTTGGTTTGTGATGGGAGATTCAGCTTCTTCCTCCTCTATTTCCTCTTTACTATGCTCTCTTTCCTTACTGGGGATATAGTCCTAATCCAGGGGAGGACGCGCACCACATCATTTGGCTCTTCTCACTTCTAGTGAACACCATTGTCCATCTGAATGACTTTAAAATGAAATTTCATCCCAATTGTCTACCTGAATGAATTTATTTTTTTTGTCCCCACAGACAACACCAAATGATGTGGTGGTCCTTTTAGGAAAACCGCTTGTTGTTCACTCCTCTAACTTTTGCACCAGCAAAACAGCCCCAGAAGTGATTCTGGGAGAAACTCTCTGACGATCAATTCAGCTTTCTCTTCTCATAATTGGAATGTCTTGAGTTAGTTCTGCTTACCTTAGCTTCTCCTGAGCTTATTGTATTCATTGGCTGAAATAGTTATGGTTCCTTATTTTTAGGAACAGAGATCGTGGGTCACACCACAATCTCCACATTCTGTGTTGATGGCCTTCGTGTTCGTCATTCATTCCTCATTTCTCAGCCCATATTCTCTGTGATAACTAGAGGTTTTCGACGTAGCTACTTAATGTTTTGGGCTGAGGAGGCTTTGCCTTGTTATAGGATAGAATTGGGCTGGGCTAGCAGCCCTCAACCTCTTGATCGCTGGGCTACATATACACTACCATTACACATCAAAATTATGATGGAATGCTTGGCCCAAAGAAATTTCTACGTTCAATCGTAATAGCATGAGGTTCTGTGATTCTGAAATAGAATTGGTGTGTAAGTCTTTTTCTATATTTCTATCGGGAACAATGATTACTTGGTATGAAGATTTACCAAACAGAAGTATCACATCTTGGGCACAACTCTCGGATCTCTTCTTGGGATGCTTATACCAAAAATAGAAGTTCACCAAGACAATAGCGGACCTAAACAATATACCTCAACAAAGTGATGAAAGTTTGGAAGAATATCATAGTAGGTTTGTCACAGAGAGTTTGCAAGTTTGTCACCTATCTTTTCAATCAACCTTGGGTGCGTTCACGGGGGGCATGCGATCGGGAGAGATTTATAAGGAACTAACGAAGAAAATGCCAGAGAACCCAAGATATTTACACAAAATGATAGAGTAATATGTGTGAACCGATGAACCGAACAATGGCAAAATAGAATGGTATCAAGGAGAAAAGAGAGTGATAGAGGACTTGAAAAGAATTTTGGCGAAAAAGGGGAAAGAATGTCTCCCTTTCAAAGGAAGACAAGTGGGAACATAAAGCATCTTGTCTCAAGAGACACCACTAACAAAATTATGAAAGTAGATATGGCAAGTGAACCGAGACCTATTCTGTGTACCATCACCGATGATAGCACCACCAGAGAAAAGATCAAGAGAATACTATTGTGCCTTCCATAAAGATCACGATTACAATATTGAATAATGCAGAGATTTGAGGAGGCAAATAGAAGAAAACTTGAGAAATTTCTATCTTGGATAGTAAATAAGGAAGATGGCAGAAACAAATACAACAAATCAAGCAAGGCAGGAAGCTTCATGGCAAAAACCCAAGGCGTAACAAACACTTAGAACAAGAATCAAAAGATTACAACAGTGGTGGATTATGAAGAGGACGTGTCTAATGAGGCTCCAGAGAGGGCAGTTTTCTTGATACATAGGTCAATAGAGTCCCTATCAAATAATGCTTGGAAAGCTAAGGCTAGGTATTCACCACCATAGGAGCCCGTAAACAAAAGATTCCGCGTGGATGAAACAATCACATTTAGAGAAGAAGATGTAGCCCCTAATGCTTCACCTCATAATGATTCAATGGTCATTATTGCTAAAATAAAAAATGCAACAGTTCATAGAGTATTTGTAGATGATGGGAGCACAGTAGAAATCCTTTTCGTAGACTACTTCGACAGATATGGGTTCAAGAGGACTGATTTGAAGAAATCCACATCCTCGCTCGTCGGGTTTATAGGACGAGCAGAGACACCGTTAGGCAACATACATATGCCTATAACAATTGGCACAAATGATAGGATCTGAACTATAATTTGTGACTTCGTCGTCATGGACACTCCAAGTGTGTATAACACTATCATTGGCAGACCATGGATGAATAGATTGAAAGCAATATAGTCTCCGTACCATTTAGTCATGGAGTTCCCAACCCCAACAGGGAACACAAAAGTGAGGAAATAAAAAAATTGCCAGACATTGTATGGTTATTGCAATGAGAGCCAAAAGAATGTGGAGAAAATGAAGATTGTCAGTACTATCACGAACCGTGATTTACTCAACCAAATGGAACCCTCCAGTTGATCTAGAAGAAGAAACAAAAGATGTCATTTTGGATGACAATGATACTTCTAAGTGTGTCAAAATAGGGAAGTTTCTTCCAGATCAGTTGAAAAAGAAGGTGATACGAATTCTATGAGATCACAAGAACACATTCGCATAGAGTGTACAAAACATGGCAGGAATTGACCTGAGTATTAAGACTCATTCTTTGAATATCGCGGATTTGATCAAACTGGTCAAGTAGACACAAAGAAGCTTCGCCAGTGATAGATAAAAGGCAATCAAGGAAGAGGTAAAGGTGTTATTGCAAGCTGGTATCTTAAAGGAGGTAATATACCCAAAATGGCTAGCAAACCCAATGATGGTGAAAAAGGGAAGATTCCGGGTAGGGAATGTGCATAGATTCATCGATTTAAACAAAGCATGCCTAAAGGATTGTTATCCCCTTTCAAAGATCGATCAATTAGTTGAAGCAATCTCTGGATACAAGGTCCTAGCCTTCTTGGATGACTATAAAGGATATCATTATATACGGATAAACTCGGAGGATGTAGAAAAAATGGCCTTCATAACGAGCTTCAGGATATTTTTCTACGTGAAGATGCTATTTGGGTTGAAAAATGCAGCATATCCGAGAGTGGTTGATAATGCATTTTCTAGTCAAGTTGGGAAAAACATAGGAACATATGTGGATGATATGGTCATAAAAAGCAGGCGATTATGTGACTTCACAAACGACTTAAGGGAAGCCCTGGATAAATTAAGTGCAATTGGAATGAAGCTAAATCCAAAAAAAGGCACAATCGGGGTAGGCACCGAAAAATTCCTGGGATACAAGATATCCTCAAAAGAAGTTGAAGCTAATCTGGAAAAGATACAAGTGATTGTTAACCTTCTCTCAGCCACAAACAGTTTAGGAAGTCTAAATCTTAATGAGATTGTTACCATCGCTTAGTAGGTTTATGTCAAAGGCAACTGAAAGACAATTCCCACTCTTTGAAGTCCTTAAAAAGTCAAAGAAGTTCAGCTGGAGCAAAGAGTGCCAAATAGCATTTGAGTCATTGAAGGAGCAACTTCAGACACTGCAACATTGAAATCACTAATTCCTGGAGAAACCTTATACTTATACTTGGTGGTTTCAATAAATGCAGTGAGCTTAGTTTTGGTGAGGTAAGAAGAGCAAAAACAGATACCAGTGGTCTACACCACCAGAATACTACAACAGGTTGAAATAGCGTATATGCCAATTGAGAAGTTGACTCTAGTGTTAATATATTCAGCAAGAAGACTGCGAACCTATTTCCACAGTCATAGGATTGTATTCTATACTGACTACCCAGTCAAGAACATCCTGAGCTAGCTTGAGTCATCCGAGAGAATGACCAAATGGGCTCTTGAATTGGGGTAGTTTGAGATTCAGTTTCAACCACAAACATCAATCAAAGAACAGGCTTTGGTGGACTTCATCGGGGAAATGAAAAGTGAAGGAGCGCAGCAGATGAAAACACAACAGTATCTTGATATGGACAAAGGAAAATCCAAATGTGAAGACATCCCCTGGAAACTATTCTTGGATGGAGCATCTAGCAAGGAAGTATGCTAAGCAGGACTGCTGTTGATCAACCCAGATGGAGGAGAACACAGATACGTGCTTCATTTTGATTTTTTACTTACCAACAATGAAGCTGAGTACGAGGCGTTAATATGTGGTTTACATCTCACAGTAAGATGAAGGTCAAGAGCATTTGGGCATTTAGCGATTCATAGATAGTCGTCCAACAAGTGTGAGAGGAGAAATTGGTGAAATACTTAACCATGCTTCGTCAACTCATTGCTCACCTCGAATACTTCACATCCAATATGTTCTAAGAAGCGAAAATATGAAAGCGAATGCCCTTAGCAAGCTAGCAATAGTGGGGTTTAAGTCATTAAGCAAACACAAGGATGTGAAGGTGGAGGTCATTCTAGTTAGGAGCACATCGAGGACAACTATGTCAATAGTTTAGATAGAGGCGGTAAACTCGATGACACCATTAATTGATTACTTTGAAAATGAGAGGTTGCCGACGGACAAGGTACAAGCCAGGAAGTTAGAAATGCAATCTCACAACTATGTTTACGAAGATGGGACCTTATACAAGAAAGGACTCTTGTCTTCATGGATAAAGTGTGTGGGGCCATTGCAAGCGAAGGAGTTCTTGAAGGAAGTGCATGAAGGATTATGTGGGATGCATCAAGGGTCTCGAACAATCGTGAAGAAGATCATTCGGGCCGGATATTACTGGCCAACCATGTTTAATGATGCATAAAACTTCTTCCTCAAGTGTAAAAGTTGCCAGATTAATGCTCCACTATCACACAAGTTGCAGTCCACCTTAACAGGAATATATGGAGCTTGGCCTTTCGATAAATGAGGAATCGATCTGGTTGGACTATTTCTAAAAGGTACTGGTAGTGCTAAGTTTCCAATTGTGGCAATCGATTATTTTATAAAGTGGGTGGAAACAAAGCCATTAGGAAAAGTTATAGCAAAATTAACGAGATAGTTTGTCTTTCTGAATATATTTTGTTGCTTCGGAGTGCCGCAAACCATATTCATCGACAATGGAACACAATTCACAAGTGGAGTCTTTACAAGATAGTGTTCGAAGCTGGGAATTGCACAAAAATTTACTTATGTAGGTCACCCTCAGGTAAACAGTCAAGTGGAGGTAACAAACAGAACAATCTTTCAGGGTATCTAGAAAAGACAGGAAGGAAAGCGAGCATGCTAGGTTGATTAGGTACCCAACACCTTGTGGTCATACAGAACAACAGTGTGACGACCAAAAGGAGAAATGCCACACGGTCTTGTATATGGACACGAAGTGGTAATACCAATAGAAATTGGGAACTCAAGCCTTCGAGTCAAAGTATATAAAGAAGACGTTAATCCAGAGATGATGAGGTTTGATTTAGATGAACTCGAAGAAAAAAGACAAAAGGCGGCGATCACAGAAGCAAAGTACTAAGAAAGAATGGCTAGAGCATACAACCAGAAAGTTAAGGAAACATAATTTCAAGTTGGTGATCTGGTGCTAAGGAAGAATAAAGCTAGCCTGGCTGAGGAGAAAGAAAAGTTGTGCCCAAAACGGGAAGGACTATACAAGATAATGAAGAAACACCAATCCAACTACTTCGAATTAGAGAGAATGCATGGTAGCAACGTTCCCAAGACTTGGCACATAGTCAACTTGAGAAAGTTTTATGTGTAGGATCACCAAAGAGGGCAGGAAAATCTAGTTTCATTGTATAGAAACCATGACCTGATCATTGGTGGTGTTCGTTCCTTTGTTCTATTTTGAAGGCGATATTATCGAAGTATAAATATTAACCTTTTGGAGCAAGATTTATTACTTACCTACATAGCTGTGCCTCACAATCGCAAAACAAAGTTAGAAAATCTTAAAAGAAAAGTGCATGATTATAGCGGTACAAGTTTTTAATTATGAAAGCTACACATCTTGCAACTTTGCCCAATAAAAACCTTAAGTCTGCAAGCTATGAGTCTTGTAATAAGGAAGATATGCCTACAACAAAGCGAAAAAAGCAAGATATAGATCTTGTGACTTCGCACAGTACAAACTTTTAAGTAAGCAAGCTATAGACCTTGCTACTAGGAAAACATGCCTTCAATACATCGACAAAAACAAGTGATAGATCTTACAGCTTTGCACTGCACAAACTTTTAATTAAGCAAATGATAGATATTTCTATAAGGCAAATATGCCAACAAAACAACAACTAAAGCAAGCGATAGATCTTGCAGCTTTGAACAAAGCAGAGTTTCAATGTCCACAACAAAGTTGGTATGCCCAAAATAACTACATCTTGCAAAGAAAAAAGAATTACACAAGCAAAAACATGAAAAGTTTGATGTATGGTTTTATTGAAAACTAACTACCGCATCGTCCAAAAGCTAGAGAAAAAAGAAAATCATGCTAGAGAAGTTTAAAGGAAAAATCATCACAAATTATTTGTTCCGTGAGGCGCGAGAAGATCCCGAAGAGGAAGAACCGCCACAACTACGAGATTGCGATGCCAGGTGTTCTTCAGCGACAATATGATCATAACATCATTTGATGTGCAAGTAAGGAGGGTGTTGAATTCCACCACTTTGCTCCATGCGATCAAAATATTTAGCATAATAAGAATTAAAGTCAGTGATAGGACTGAACTCCTCCCGATTGAGTTGTATACTCATAAGGTCGATACTTTCTTGATAGCTATTATTGGTTTCCTCCAAATTATTGATTGTCTACTGCAATTGGTGAATATGCAAGTGAAAAGCCCCAGATAAATTAACTCTATGGCCGGTAATACTCATAGTCAGATCACCCTGACCAGTAGACCCACGATGCCCAACAGACATAGCTTTTAGTTCATCCTTATAATTGAAGCACACTTGCTCAAGTTGATGAACGCTTGAATCCAAATGGGTACACTTCTCGCGAAGGCGATCATTGTTAGTGCGTAAATGGATATTTAATGCAACTTCCTCTTCATACGTGCTTTTCCACTCTACGAAACAGTGGGAAAGATCATCACATTTGCTTGCTTCTTTTTCAAACGATCGAATAAATCGTTGATAAGGGAGAACTGTTTATCGATGATACCAATCTTTTGATAAGCTTTGGGTGTTTGCTTGCAGCAAAATTCTTTGCCTCCTCTTGCCGACAAATATCCTAATCAATTTAAGCTACTGGTGATGGATAAGATCATTCTACTCCGAACATAACCGTTTCATTCCACGAAATTCTCTTGGGTCTCATTAAGGGTCTTCTTCCATGAAATTTCCAAATCGTTAACACCAAGTAGCATGTACTTTAGGCAAAGAACCAATAACATTGCCCACTCTTCAACACATTCAGGGAGCTTAAGCGAATGAACATAAGCCTCAACAGATTCAAGGTCAACTAAAGTACGAACAATATTTTTACCAAGAGACTCTAAGTTATAACCATAAAAAATAAAGTTGCTACATGGACAGTTCCCAGAAGATGACGCAGCCACTGAGGGAGTAGAAGTGTCCCATCCAAGACATAAAGGTATAAAGTTTGGATCCAAATTTCCAATATTAAACAAACAATTACTAGAAAATAGCTCAAGATAATCTAAGGAGATAGAGCTAGAAGCTTCAATTAGCATGCTAGAATACCAAGTATCAGAAGACATGGACCCAAGAGGAGGCCCAAAATGATCACTAGACCTAAACAAGCCACAAAGACTCAAAAACTTGTGGTCGATGAAAATATCAATACCCTGCATACCAGCAAATTTGAAGCAAATGTATAAAATCAAAAGAGGAAAATTAAGCGAAGTCAAACAAATCACAAAATTTATAGATACATAATAATGTCATATGATATCACAGACAAAAGTTAATAATTTTCCAAATCATATCATAGCTCTAAAGTTCAACTAACTTTTGTGTGAGAAGGTGGAGTGCTCTGAATAGCAAGGGTAGTTTCACTTTGGATCACATCCTGGATAGTTTTATTTGTTTGTACTTTGAACTCTAGGAGAGGGGTAGACGTAGCATCAAGAGAAGCAAAAGGATGGCCTTCAAAATAGTCGACCCGAAAACTTTTAAGCTCATAGATAGAGGGAAATGAAGGAAGACCCGCGGGATGCGACGACAAGATATAGGGGTACCCACCATCATAAATCTTTCCAATAAAACCATCATTGAGCATGACCTTCCACTTTGCCAACGTTGGAGTACACTTTGCCAAAGAGGGCAAGCTCTTTACCATCGTAGTCGGGTTTAACTCACGCAAGTCTTTTAAAGCCTTACAATAACCAATGGTGCGAGCAGAGCTGGAAACATCCTCAAATAACTTGAAGAAGGAGTTCGTTTTGCAGAGCCGATCCACCAGAACTTGAGGATACTTTGGGTAAGCAGGTACATTTGTGCGCATTTCATTAAGCTCAGAGCAAAGCGTGGTGATTTCTTCCTCGCTGATCTTTGCACGCTCTTTAGCAATGTTCGCAAGTTCCTCTGTGGCTTTCAGGGAATTTTCTAGGGTTGCACATTTCTGCTCCATAGTCTTATACTTCTCCAAGAGAAGCTTATCTATATGGGGAGAACTTTAAAAGTTTCTCACTCACGAGCTGAAAACTCTTGCCAACCTTACGGAGCAAAACGCATATGAATTCAATCAACTAAATACAGGGTATTAAAGCATAGTGAAAGTTACTCAAACTAGCTAGCAAACTTACCATAGCCAAAGTATTATGAGGAGAGAATTTAGAGAGAGTATCAGGTATTGTTCCC
Organism: Rubia yunnanensis; assembly: GCA_037428765.1. Taxonomy (NCBI): domain Eukaryota; kingdom Viridiplantae; phylum Streptophyta; class Magnoliopsida; order Gentianales; family Rubiaceae; genus Rubia; species Rubia yunnanensis. The sequence continues at coordinate 60,260,811 of CM075071.1, read as the reverse complement.
TCCACAAGTAGATTATCGGTTCACGCTAGAGCCTTAGAGCGAGGCTCGTTGCCACGACCTTTTTTTTCGGAGGTGTTAAATACCTTGAGGATTCATCAGTTCTCTCTCTTTTCTTATTCTTCTCCTTTAACTCACCAATTGTGCGATTACCACCCATTTCTCCGCCCACAGTTAACTAGCCCTTAGCAAGTATGGTTCCAGTGCTAGTTTTGTTAACACCCTTTTGGAGGATGTCACTCGAAGTAGTATTATCAGGCTGGACAAGAGTTTCAGCCACCTCCTCATCATCGCCATCAAAAAGAAATATGTCAATAACACCTCTAGCTAGGTCCATGTCTACAAAAGAGTAAACATCATAGATCAGACAAACGCACAAAAGACGTACACATTCGTAAAAATATAAGGCAAAATACAGATCCAACAAAGCAAAAACAATAACGAACAAAACACCTTCAACATAAGAATCATCATGGCAGAGATGTTGTGTATGAGCACGAAGTGTTACCACGATCTCAGTATTAGCTATAAAACAAATACATAGACCAGGAAGCTTAGATTTGGGAACTTTGTAGTTCCAAGATGGAAGGGCCGCTTTGGAATTTTAGTTTAGTTTTACAAAAAAATATTTGGTACGCTAAAGACCAACATTGCTAGGGAAACCACTTACAAGTTCAACCCCAGAAACCACAGGGTAAAAGGTAAATTCATTGATGGTATTTTTTACTTTTCGAAGATGGTAAAAGTTACGAAACAAATCAAGGGTGAAAGGAACGTCTGCTTTCTCACACACTTGAAGACCCCATTATGATAGCGATGCCCTTGGGATGAAACAGGGACAACGCAATTTTGTACAAACGGAGAAGGTTAACAACTTATTGAGGAAGAGGAAAATAAAGACCAAAGTTCAAATAGGACATGATATATAGCCGGGAGGAAGATTGCAGACACATTCAGAGTTTTCAGGAGCATGGAGTTCAAATGAAGATAAAAATGGGGAATAGTTCTTTAAGTCTTCTAAGTATGGACCAGACAGCATACTGCTTATGGCAGAGGATCCGGTAACATGACCGGAATCCCCATCTTAGTAAACATCTTCTACAGTAGACTCGATGGGGTTAGAGGAAGACATTCGAATAGACAGTGATCCTAGAGTTGGAAATAATAACCTTAATCAGGGTTATAAACCGTAGAGGTAACCTTTTCAGAGCAAAGGTCAAGTAAATCAAGAGAAGGTACTTCAGAGAAGACGACTAACAATTTATAAAATGAGACCACTAGTGGTAAATTTCTAGAAATTTGAAAAGGAGAGACACCCTATTAAATTTAGAACATGCAGCAAAGAAACCATAGATAGAGCTAAAAACAAAAATTACTCTTATAAAGGACGAAATATGGTGATTCGCATAAGACCTAGAGAGAACCGGAGAAGATGAATATTTTGACGACTGGAGAGATGAACTGAAAGAAAAATGAGTTTGGATTTAAACATCAAAGAAAAAATGGTAAGATCAAGAAGATTAATCAGTTTAGAAACATAATGATGATTGTCTAAAACAAAACTAAGTTACCTTTTACAAATATCAAAACGCCGGCAAAATATGAGTGGAAAATGCACTGAATAATGATGGAATTAGTTTAATCATTTAAAAATTTTCATTTAAGAGATAGGGAGATAACAATCATCACAAAAAATTCGCATGGTGCAGGGAAGAATGAGGATTTAATCTCGGTCCTTGGAAACAAAATATACACAGATATCCTTATCACAAAGATAATATGGATGGGGGAGATTAAAAATTCAAAATTTGAAATCTGAAGAGTTTGCAAGGTCAAAGGTATAGCCAAAAAGCCTACGTCACTTCGTACTAACAAAAAGTGTAACATTAAATGACAAATAAGTTTTTAGTGTACAACACCAGTTCGCATTTAGTTCACAAGTAATGCATTGCTTCATGCCTTTTAGTCTTCATCATTAGGGGGGGTATGGTGTATACCCAGCCCATAAACTCTATAACACTAGACGGCTAACCTAAACCATAAATGGGCTCTACGCTAACCAGCATCGTGAACCGAGATAGAAGAACTCATGATAAGGCAAGTCAACCCACAAATCGAGAAAAGTGGAGACCATGATCAGGCATCATCCACGAACTACCTTTCTTGGAACCATGATCGAGCACACTAGGATGAATCCTGATAAAGCGAAGCCATGTTCGTAACACACTATAAAAGGAAGAAGGAGACACTAATCTAGGTAAGTGCAACTGGACTCAGAATACTGGATTGAGAAAAGAGAAGTAATTGACTTGGGTGTCAGAGTCTTTTCCCCAGAACCACTTCTAGGATCTCTTTTGCAGGAACATCATGGTGAACAATAGTCGCTTGGACAGACCGTGGATACCACAATAATTAGTCATTGAAAGCTTGACAGTCTGGAATCGATGATAATAGAAGTTTTGTATCGAATGGAGGTGTACTTTCCCCCATAATTCTTTGACATAATGTACGCTCTTCAGAATAAATGTGATCAGATTACCATATGGTAGACTCCTGATATTGTTTTCTAAGGTCGCAACCCAAAACATGTGATTGAAGATCGCAAAACCTGGATTGATCTTCCTACCCTCAATGATGTAATAGAACATCGTTAGAGTTGCATGACTAGGTTTGGTTTGGTGGCCACTTATGGGCACAGTACATTTTGCTATCATTTCGTACACAATAAAAATTGATCAATGGTCAGGAAACTAGTGGAATAACTCTAAGGCTTCCCTACATTGGCCGGGCTGCGATCGAAATACCTTTCACTGCAGGCAATTGGGTCTATATACGGGTAGTCAGACAATAGTTGAAAAGCCTCTCTATTATGTATATCATTCAGAGGTCCCATGTCATCATCGAGACCTTTGTATGGACACTCTAAGAATTCATTAATTATCCACGTTCTAAGGTCAATAGTGTACCAGTTCACCTTAGTTGCATACTCACCCCCCTCTTTCTAATGAAAAATACTATAAAACTGACACACTTCATCAAAGTGAGACGGTTCATTGGTAGTCATCAATTTCAAGACATGTTGGTCCTTAAAAAATTACACAGGATCATCTATGCATATACTATGATACATATTAAGGTCTAGGACATAGCAATCTAGAAATTTACCATGTGTGCGCAAATCATTGTACCTCGACTGAGCCTCGGGTGATACAAACCTAGCCCTTTAAGCATCATTTGCGCTAGCCTTCTTGGAAGCACCTCCCTTTGATCGGCCATTTCCTCCCTTTCCAGCTTGTTACGATAATGCCATATGTATGCTAAAAAATTGGAATTTATGGAATTTGGATGGATTCCGATGCCAGGAGGTCTCGCAGATGCGCAACTAGGGTTTTCAATTGTATGATTTAGGGCTTTTGCCCATTTTTTTAAATATACTCGGCAAGCTTGCGAGCTCGGAAGCTTGTCAGCTATATATTACCAATTAGCTGAAATGAAGCTTCTGAGTGTGGAACTAATTATTGGAAAATGTAAAATTTATTTCCATATTACAGGTTAGCATCGGAAATGACAGCTGACCTTCTAAGCTCGAAAATAGTGTCAGGTGCACGGATTAAAAAATAGAGTTTTTACTTCAATTTTTGTAAGATGGTGTCTTGAACACCAGGTTTGGACCATAAATGTCAGGTGATCTCGGAACCTTGCTTCCGAGCTCGGAAGCACTGCCAGTTACCTGCCGAAATTAAAAGCCTATTTTGTAAAACTTTGTAATTTTGAAGCCAAATTACTAGGTTAGGACCGGAAATGTTAGCTGAACTCAGAAATGAAGTTTCCAAGTTTGAAAGATGGTTGACTATACTATTTCCATGTAACCATATGCTATTCCATAGGGGCCCAGACTCTTCCGGTTTAGTAATCAATCAGGCGCATAATTTAAATTGAAATGATTAACTTCCGGACTCGGAATTCCTTCGTGTCCTATTGTCATGGTGGTTATTTTTGCAATTTTGTAGTTAATTCTAGGATGTTTCACACCAACCTAAAATTTCCCAAGTACATATATAAAAGCAAACAATGTAGGGTAAAATTGGTTTAAATATAATGTCTTGATAAACCAATACTAATTAGACATCCTTAACAACAAAAAGCACTTCGAATGTAATACAAATATCCAGGTTTGTTGAAATCTCAAAGGAAATCAAGAATTTTCATCTAATCATCACAAAACATTGCTAAAAAATTGGCATTAATCTATTCATCGTTGGGGAATTCTTCACTGGGGTCACTCTCGAAAAATTCTGGGGCAAAGTTCTGCATGGTCTCATTGTCAGAAAGCTCCAACTGCACCCCACCAGCCTGGATGAACTTGGCATGACGGTTTTCAACGCATCCTAATTCTTCATTTTCCTTGCTAAAACCACCTCGAATGCACGCTAGGTACCTCGAAATACGACTCTTCCAGTCACAGTGGCCACCTACAATGAGAACATTTTAGGAAAAAAAATTCAAAAAGTGCATTTGAACCAAATGTTGCACATAAAATTAAATGCACTCACGTGATGACTTTGATCTATCCAACGTTGCATCCCTAGATCTATTTGCGGCTTTAGCGGCTGCCATGGGGATCACTGCGAGGTCATCTTTGTACCACTCAAAGTTAAATTTATGAGCCCTAAATGTTTCATATCTACAACTAAGTAGATAATGACAAGTCGAGGTCGTCCACGAATAAGAGGGATTTTCTTATGCATTTAAACATACAAGGCTGATATTATGCTAGAAGTAAATATATATATATATAAGCAAGTAAAAAGGGGGGTTTTGGTTGGTTGGTTTTTCTAAGTTATGAAAGTAAAAGACAAACCAACTAGAAAAGCTAAGTAACTATGCAAATCATCAAACAAACCAAGAAAAAAGGGTAAAAACTACAAAACACAAAGCCTTGGGGGAAATTGACATCCACTTCCAAACCAAATGTAGATCATTGAACCATTCTCTCATTCGATAACATTTTTTACCTATCGGGAATGTTATCACTTCCCATTCGAAAATCAACATTCATTCCTTCTTAATAGTAATTTGCAAAGACAAACAATGACCATTTGCAAACCTCGTTGACATTCACTCTAGGAAAACCACACCATAGAGGTATTTCATCAACGACATTTCACACAAAGGACCATAGATTTGATAACAACACGCCTTCTACCAAAGACATAGCCATTTAACAAAACATAGCATTCATTGAGCTAAACCTAGAACAAACCACATTCAAGATTCAACCTTTCATTGCATCTATAGGATAAATATGAGAACAATCCACATTAATATGCTGATCTAGCAAGGATCACAACACATTATGCATGAGGAATTCTAAGTTCATGTTCTTGGATTTTCATGCCAAAGAGTTAAGGAATTCGTCACTTTCCTAACACCCCAACACTTAAATCATACAAACACTTCCTATTCTCAAAAAACCCATGGAATAAATGAAGTAAAACATAGCATTAAGAACACAAGAATACTAAATAACAAAGGCTTCAAGAATGAGTGAAACAATTTATTCACTACTTGTTGTGAAGATAAATCTTCTATCCTTCTTAGATAGTAGTTTTCAAGAGTGAATTCGACATCTCTTGTCAAACCTCACCAATGACTTCCTTAGTAGAAACATGAATAAAAGTATCCCATTGATGGCATTGAGCCCGAAGAATCAACAAGATTGACAACACTTATATACACTACATCGTGTCTAAGAATTTAACCAATTCATGCATTTACATAAGATTAGTCAAGAACGTTCAACGCTCATAGACCTTCCTATTTGCTACAATAAACAAAAATGATACAAGCAATTCATATACTCAAACTTCCAAAAATATTAATTCCACTAACAATTCACATTCAAAGCTCAATAAATGCACAGTAGCAAAAGAAATATATAGATAGTTATGATTCTCAAGACATTAGCAAGGAAGTCTCAATCAATTGCTCCTAAGATTAAACTAACCTAGATAAGTAACATAATCAACCCGCTAAGTTACCCAGTCCCAAGAGGTCTCGAGAAGTTGAGCTACCCGATCCATCCGTATGACAACCGCAACCTTATAACTCCAACGCCGGCAAATGAGTGAAATTATAGCATTTTCCATTTTTTTTTCTTTCTCTCATTTTGCCTAGGAGCCTTTTCAGGTTTTCATCCAAGCCACACATCATGTTTCTTTGGCTCACATCTCACCTTTTTTCCGCACATTTAGCCTCTCATTTTTGCCTAGGTTTCCCTTTCAGGTTTTTGACCTATCCGGGCCCCCAATGTTACCTAAGTTACCCTCTCGGGTTTTCAACTTAGCGGATTTTCTTTTTAATTAATTTTTTTCTTTTTCATTTTCTTTTTTTTTCAAAAGTTTCAATTTTTCAAAATTTTTCTTCCTTTTTATAATGTTTTTCCAATCAAAAGAAGCAAAAAACATTCCAAATCAAGCTAGCATGCATGTGAGTCCTCTAACCCCTCCCCACACTTAAACCATTACATTGTCCTCAATGTAAAGATGTAAGGCAAGAACAATAAAACTCAAGGTAGGAGGTAGAGTGACTCCCGTTTCTCCACACATGCGTTGGTGATACGGTGCAATCCCATGAATTTGTATAGAATTGGCCCAAAATTGGTTTCGAAGCCGGAGGGGGGGGGGAGAAAACGTTCCATAGAAAAACTCATCCCTCGAGCAAAACGTTGTCTCCTTAGCGCCGTTAGATCAAGACTAACACCACAGAGAACAACATCAAAGTCACAAGTACATAAGGATTTGTAATACTAGGTTTACCATAAAAGTTAATAACCATAGTATTCTAAAAAAACAACCAATCCATCTTGTAACCACCACTATAAAATTGTCCACTAAAAATATCCAACGTATATCAACACATATCTAAGCATCATTATTGAATATAACAATTATAGTCACAATGATGTAGTCGGCATACTACAATCAACAAAGGTACTATAAAGATGCAAGAATCTTCATATGTTAATGTATGTAAGATGGTGGAGGAATGGGTGGAGGTGTGGTAGTTCTTGGGAGTATTTGGCACAAAAGAAGAAACTATTTTAAAGTGTTTAAGTACAGTTGAAAAACTAGTTTCTCCATCGCGACTCGCGATAGTACTGTTCGCGACTTGCGATGCCTTGTCGGGACTCGCGACAAAGCCATTGCGACTCGCGATATCTTTGGTCTGTGAGCTCAATTCTTCTAGAAATTGTTCTGATTCCATCGTGACTCGTGATGCCCATGTCGCAACTCACAAAAAGCTAGTGCAGGGAGTTCATTTTTTCTCCCCAGTTCGTCGCGACTCGTGATAGACAGGGTTTCATAGCACTTAGAAAGAAATTTTTTTTCTTACCAACTTTCCAAACTTTCTTCCCTTTCTCATGGATCTCATTCCTTCATCTCCTCTAATGGAATGCGCCTCACTTTTCTACAAAATCACAGAAAAACACACTGTAATAAGAACAAGACAAAATAACAAAAACTAAGGTCGTCAGCACGACCCTGATGTTATCCATATGGTGAGGGCTTGAACCCCTTCACCATGAGTATCCAAAAGTAGAGATGTGGGGGTACAATACTTTCAAGAGGAAAGTCGTGTTGAGGTGGAGATGGTTTAAAGGGAGTTGTGTGGTTAGGAGGCTTGGGATAGTCTTTTGGCTCTATTCTTGTCTCCCTAAAAACTTCCAAAAAATGGTGGAGTTGGTTCACTAGGTGGGGGTAGGGGTGATGTTGCTAATGAATGTAGCACAATCACCTCTTCCTTCATTTTTTCATCCTAAAAAACCAACTCCTCATCCCCTTCAAACTCAAGCTCATTTCCCATGGTGACCTCACTCACCGAATCCTTGAGTTCGATTTGGGATGGTGCATTTTTGAAATCACGAGCTTCCATTCATGCCAACGCTTCTAATATACTTCTCGCATGCCCCCTCAATAGCCTCAACACTAGAGGAGAGCCGAGTGTCTGATTCCTCACTAGTCAAGTTGTTCAAGTTTGCTATTGCATTCATGACTTCCTCACTTGTCAAACTTGAACTTCCTTGTTGGGCTTGGTTTTGGGGTATGGCATAAGATGGTGATGACCAACTATTTTGCTCGTATTGTTGGTTTTCTGACTCAATCTCATACCACCAATCTGGATTACCACTCCATTCTGGATTGTAAGAATTGTGGTATGGATACCATTCTTAGGTTTCTTTCCCTTGACAACCAACATTTCCTACTTCTTGGTAGCACTCTTCATAGTACCATTGGTTTTGGAAACCAAGGGTTCTTTCCCCCTCATAGTGCTCCCCCTCAACAAATAGCAAGACTTGGTAGGATGGTCGGCATGACACATCCTACAAAACCTTTCTTGTTGAGCCTCTCTTCTCATCATGAGTTCCCTCAAAGTGAGATGCTCCATTTTAAAAATATTTTTCTTTTTCAAATGTCCAAAATCATATTGCAAGGATTCTCGAAAAAAATTCACTAAGAGCTCAAGCAATACCTACTCCAAACAAAAACAACCACCAAGGAGTGGAAAATAAAAACAACTAGCTAATATACAACCAAATATACCCAAACATTTAAAAATAAATGCCTCTTCCCCGGTAGCGGCGCCAAAATTTGGGAGGTCGTCGCCGTACAACTCAAAGTTATATTTATAAGCCCTAAATGCTTCCTATCTACAACTAAGTAGATAATGACAAGTCGGGGTCATCCACAAAGAAGAGGGAATTTCTTAATTGTTTAAACATATAAGGCCAATATTATGCTAGAAGTAAATATATATAGATATATAAAAGAAAGTAAAAAGGGGGATTTTGGTTGGTTGGTTTTCCTAAGTTATAAAAGTAAAAGACAAGATAACTAGCAAAGTTAAGTAACTATGCTAATCATCAAGGAAACTAAGAAAAAGGGGTAAAAACAACAAAATACAAAGCCTTGGGGGCAATTGACTTCCACTTACAAACCAAATGTAGATCATTGAACCATTCTCTCATTCGACAACATTTTTTACCTATGGAGAATGTTATCACTTCCCATTCCAAGATCAACATTCATTCCTTCTTAATAGTAATTTGTAAAGATAAACAACGAAAATTTTCAAACCTCGTTGACAGTCACTATAGGCAAACCACACCATAGAGGTATTTCATCAACCACATTTCACGCGAAGGACCATATATTTGATAACTACACGCCTTCTACCAAAGCCGTAGCCATTTAACCAAACATAACATTCATTAGTCTAAACCTAGGGCAAAACACATTCAAGATTCAATCTTTCATTGCATATATAGGATAAATATGAGAACAATCCACATTAGCATACTTATCTAGCAAGGATCACAACACATTATGCACAAGGAGTTCTAAGTTCATGTTCTTGAATTTTCATGCCAAAGAGTTAAGGAATTTGTCACTTTCCTAATACTCTAACACTTCAATCATACAAACACTGCCTATTTTCAAACAACCCATGGCATAAATGAAGTAAAACATAGCATTAAGAACACAAGAATGCTAAATAACAAAGGCTTCAAGAATGAGTGAAACAATCAATTCACTACTTCCACTACTTGTTGTGAAGATAAATCTTGTATCATTCTTAGATAGTAGTTTGCAAGAGTGAATTCGACATCTCTTGTCAAACCTCACCAATGACTCCCTTAGTTCAAACATGACTAAAAGTATCCCATTGATGGCATTGAGCACAAAGAATCAATAAACTTAGCAACACTTACAAACACTACACCATGTCTAAACATTTAACCAATACATGCATTTACATAAGATTAGTAAAAAACGTTCAACACTCATAGACCTCTCCTATTTGCTAAAATAAACAAACATGACAAAGAGTTCAACACTATTACATTCATCTAGCAATTATCAACACATCAACATCATTTTGAAGCTCTAACTCATGCTCTTGGATTCCATATTAAAAGAGGGGAGAATTAGCTACTTTCTCCCAACCCTAACAAGTCATCATACAAGCAATTCATATACTCAAACTTCCAACTACATTAATGTCATTAACAATTCACATTCAAAGCTCAATAAATGCACAATAGCAAAAGATATATATATATATATATATATATATATATATGATTCTCAAGACATTAGTAAGGAAGTCGTAATCAATTGCTCCCAAGATTAAACTAGCCTAGATAATTAAAAGACATGATTAACCTACAAAAACTAAGAAAAGAAAGAAAGAAAAACTAGGGTTTTGAACCCAGAAAATTGCAGGAAGAAGAAGAGAGGAAGGGGAGAGGATAAGATTTAGTATTTATAGTACCAAAAAAAGTAAGAAAGGTTCTCGCCACCCACCCATCGCGACTTGTAACCATCCATCACGAGTCGCTACCGAGCCAAGTTTCAGCATCTTGATTTCTTTCTTCTTTTTGTTTCAAGTCCTCCTCTTCACTTCACTTATCTTCAATTCTTCAAGTATTCAAAAGCTCAAATGCAAGTTTTCAAATCTTCAAAGGTATTCCTCAAAGTCTTCAAACAAATTTCCTTGTCACACAAAGTCCTCTAGAAAAGTAATAAAATCGTAAAAGTCGCTTTTTAACTCTCCTTAGAGAATTTCAAGGAAAAATACCACATCTTGAGTACAAAAGTGTACAAAAGTGAATCCTAAAAGTCCTAATATAACCATATAAAATGGGCACATCAATCACCTTGTGACGACACTTGCCATCTTCGCTAATTTCTATTTGCTTGTGTGCGAACCAGCTCTCATAATAAAATTCTAACCTAAGTGGCCTATCTACAGGTATGACCCCAAACTACTTCAGCAATGTAGTGATCAATCCCCATTAGGGGAGATCTTTATTTTTAGTGGCCACATCCTTCAACATATAGTTAATGATCACAAAGCCAGGGTTAATTAGAATTCCCTCCATTACGTAATAGAACAACATTAGATTACCTAGTGTTAGCTAGCAAGCATCCCCCTCCCCCGATGGCAAAAGATTCATGCAAGTCCACTCATAGATTATCCTCTCCTCGACTGTTAGTTTACCAACATCATAAGTATTAGCCCTACCCGGCGTATCCTCTACCATGTGAAAGTATTTATTCCCCAGTGCAACCGAGCATAACAGTGTCGAGTCTGTAACACCAGGCCACTGCTGTGCATGGTAGATTTTGAAGGGACCATTGGGATTGTTGGGCCTTAATAAAGAGGGGTTGGTATACTCATTACCTAAGACAACGTTGATGGTGTACTTGGTGACTGTATCATTAATCTTATTCACCATTGTTAAGTCACCATTCCCAAAATTTTGTCCTAAATTAGTGTAAAATTGGACAACCTCGTTCGAATGCACATTCTCCTCTAAAATCATCAATTTCTCAATCCCCTGATTTTTAAAATACCTTTAAATATAGCCTAGCGACAATTTTTCCTTTGTCCAACTACGCATTACCTTAGGATTACTACATTTCGTTAACCTCAAAAAATGACTAAATTATTTTTTTGGTCCCCAACATATGTTGCAATACCATCTTTTGGTCTCCAAGGCCTATACCGTGCATGTTCAACAACCAACAAATACAAATTGATTTTTTTGGTCCCCAAAGGTGGTTTTCAGGGGTATTTTCATAATTTCACTAATTAAAAAACCGTAAAAAATCTAAAGTCTATTTTTTAAATTAGTGAAATTACAAAAACACCCCTGAAAACCACCTTTGAGGATCAAACAAATCATTTTGTATTTGTTCGTTGCTGAACATATGTGGTATTTGCCTTGGGGACCAAAATATGGTATTGCGACATATGTTGGGGACAAAAAAAAATTTAGTCCTACAAAAATCAACGTACCTCCTTTCGGCATCGGTGTTGAAAAAATTGTCACTAAAGATAATCTCATCAAACAGATAGTGACTCTGGCTCAAAGCATTGGCGTGGTTACTTTTCCTTCCCGTTCCCCTCATCCTCGACATTTTCCCCTTAGAATTGGCTGTTTTCTTCTGTCCGATATCGGAATGGGATGCTTGGGTTTTCAATTGGGTTTTTCTTGTTAGTTACAGATTGAAACTAGTTTCTTCTTTTTTTTTCAATTACCAATTATAACTTCCGAGTGTGGAACAACTTCAGCTCTTCTCAAAATGCATGGCGATGTACTTCCGATGAGGAAGTTCATCGTGTACACAAAAATAATCCCATGACAAGCTTCCAAACTCGGAAGTTGTACTTATGGGTAAGCCCTAAAAGGCATTAAAACAAATTCAAAGGGATGTTATAATCACTATTCATGCACGTTTTCCCCTTAATTTTCCCTCAAAAACCCACCTAAACCCAATTCTCCCATCTTCTTCCATCAATTCTTCTACTCCTTCTTTGATGTTGAGAAACCAAAACCCTATAGTAGGTGCTCAATTTTTCAAAGATTTGGAGTTGTTAGAGGCAAGGAATGGAAATCTACAAGGGTTTTGAAGGTTATTCAATGAGGTAAACAAAAATCATCTACCATATCAACTCTAGGTGGGTTTTTCATTCTCAAATACAAATGAGTAATGTTATTCACCATTTTTAATTGTGTGCCCATGTTCATATCTTATCTATATTGAGATATTGTGTAGGAAAAAACAGTGTGTTTTGATGTTGCTTAATTTTAAATGGTGCACAAATGATTAATCATTTATTAATTGTGTGTTAAATTGTTAGGGTTTGTCATGCTCGATGAAACAATCAAATAGTTGACTTTAGATTTTGTAAATGCGATAATGTGTAAGAAACAGATTCATGAAGAATGCGTAAGCTCCGAAGATGGGAACACCAAAACAACGGTGGATGGTGATGATGAAGACGAGGGTCCCGTAGTGATAGGAATTGTAAAAACACACTGTAGAATGCTAGAGTGAAGTATTGCAAGAAAGGAATTGAGCCCCTTGGTTTTCAACTCAAATGGTATTTTCTAGTCAGAGGAGTGTGCAAAGTGCTCTAGTTGGGTTAGGAGGTGGGTCGAACTAGGGTTGACATATGTTACGATAGTTGGCACGATGTGGCAAAGGATTACAAAGCCACCCTATGGATGGAATGCAAGGTACATGTATGTACATGATTGCTTTTCCTTTCTAATCCCTTGTTTTAAACATACAAAATTTTATAAATCCATAGTGACTAAGAAATTTTATGACACCATAGAGACCATTTGAAATCGAAGCGCTGGAAATGGATGACTTAAGGAAAAGGACGATGAATATGCTATAAAAAAGCTGGCGAGAACACAAGTACACATTGTCAAGAGATTATGTCTACTCAACGGAAAATGATGACCGTCTATGGCTTACATATATGCATATTCAACAGGAGAGTTGGGAAATCCACAAAAGAAGAGCATTAGTAAATGAAAAAATGTTAGTACACTAAAAATTACGTGATCGTATTAATATTTTGTAGTGTAAATGTCACATGGCTTCCCACGTTTCTCGTAGGGTACGAGAGATGAGAAAAAAATATTTGCAAAGATGATCATAACTTCCCATTGGAAGAGCTGAAGAGGTTGTGCCTTGGTGGCACTAGAGATGATAAAGATAAAAAATATGAACAAGATGTTTTATTGGCGATGGACGGGGAGGAGGCTTGGTAATCGGTTGTACCGTTGGAAGTCAAACAAATTAATCGGTGTGATCTATTCCTAAGAGCTCAATGAAACAACAAGGGTGAATATGTGAAAGAAGAGTCGATTCAAATTGCTGAAAAAGTGGTAAGACTACTTTAACTTGTTCTATTTTAAGCTTACTATTTATTATGTATGGATAACAACGTCGCATTATTTACTGTAGCATATTTTTTTTATAGATTACACTAGGTTAAATTGAAAGAAGATGAAATAGATGGTACATTCATTCAAATTGGAAAGCACGATATTTTCACTACCACGTGAAGACACCTCTAGGACCGGTTGTTTTGGTTCCTAGCACCGGTTTTTCGGTGGCTAAAAAACCGGTGCCTAAGTAAGCGATGCTACGTTATCACCGGTTGAAACAAAACTGGTGCTAAATTTATTTTATTAGCACCAGTTATATATTGCACCGGTTTAAGTTACCGGTTCTAAAATGTACCATATTACCATCGGTTTTTTGTAACCGGTGCTAGAAAAACCGGTGTAAATTTTGTATTTATAGCACCGGTTATACTACCGGTGATATATAAAATTTTGTCGCACCGGATTTGTTAGCACCGGTAATGGAACCGGTGTTAAATCTTTATATCTCATACCTGTTTGTGGGTAGGTAGCACCGGTTTAAATAAATTGCACCGGTTAAAGTTTAGCAACGGTTTTGGAACCGGTGTTAAATCTGTATTTACAACACCGGTTTGTAGGTAGCACCAATTTTTAAACCGGTGACAGGAAAATTAATTGCAGCAGTTATAGTTTAGCAACGGTTTGGGAACCGGTGATAAAAAAAATAGTTTTATTGCACTGGTTATATGGTAGCACCGGTAAAAAAACTGTGGCTAGATTTGTTTTATGTAGCACCGATTATGATCGCACCTTTTATGTAGTAGCGGTTTTGAAAGCGGTGCTACCAGCGTTAATTTTGCACCGTTTACTTAGCACCGGTTCTCTAATCGACAAAACCTGGTGTTAAAAGCGTGAGTAATTATGTGGTCACTGTAAGCTGCGACGTGCTGCAGCGTTCATCTTCTCACAGCCAGTTCCTTTTTTTCAAGGCATGGTACCCAATATTTGTTGTGCGTAGTAACAGAATGGTGCACGAAGACAAATTGAACAAATTCGGAGCCACAGTGATGCATAGACAAGAAAGTGGGTTGAAGGACGGATTGAATCCGATGAAGTATAATATATGACTAGTAAGAGAAGAGCAGGAAGTGTTTCGTAGTAAGATACTGAAACCCCCTGCAGCGTCGAATTTGACGAGTATCAGATGAGATGGCCAATTACCTTTCTTGTAACAGATTATACTAATCACTATCCGACGATTTGTGCAAGTCCTTGTATGATATTTAATTGAGCTATGCATTTTGGCAGAGTATTTTTTGCAAAAATACAAACCCATTTCACAGCAATACTCTGCAGTTCATCCCTCCCCAGTGGAGTGTAATCTTCCGGGAATTGCTGAAACAATGCATTAAATGACATGTTAAGAGAAGGATGTAAAATGTCAGGATGACAAATAAATAGAAGAAATATAGGAAAACGTACGGGAATAATGTCAATGTCCTGTACGTGCCTGACAATTTTTTCCATGTAATACATGCAATGGTACCCGCACTCCCAAGTACTACTTTGTATCTTGTGCCGATGATGCAGAAGACAATTTGTTGAACCGATTACGAAGATGAAAATGACACGTGAAATATGAAGGTATGAGATGATACGTACACTGATGTTTATGACATCCCAAGTGTAGTTGGAAGGGTAGGACCTATTTTGTTTGGAATTGGACCGTCGATATTTTTTTGCAATCCTATAATATAGATGGTAACCTATTTTTGTCAACATGAGGAATATTATTTTCAGGATTTGGGGTTCACACAATATATGATAATATACCGGGTAACAGTAATTGTAAATAATTGAGCCAAGAGAGTGCGAAACGTACAAGAACGCAATTACGGGAACAACCATTTTTGGAAAACATCGAAGCTGAAGGAAGAAAACGAATGTGTTCCACTTACAAATGAATAATTTTAAGGCATGATCTATTTCGTTTGGAAATTCCCCCAGTCATTGAGTCGATGCAATAGACTCGATCGATTTCTGGTACGAAGACAAGCAAAAACCAATGGTCCCTATGGGAAAAAGGGTAAAACAAAAGTACTTAAGATTCAAACAAACAAAATCACAGCACACGGTTGCTTTCGCTTCCATGTGGCCGGGCATAGCAACTCGGAAAACGAATGGAACTTACTCTCGATTGTATGGGAAAATGTACATCCTCGCTTCATTGCGGCACATGACAGCCGAAACCTCGTATGCAGTTAATTCCACCCTTTGATTTGCCTTCTGAGCAATGGAGTTCGAAGAGGCAGGAATAAACTGGACGTGGCCTCCAAGTACCATCCCATCGCAGAGGTATCTTGCAAATTAATATGGTTAGTGAAGCAAATATAATGATACTTGTATCTATGAATAATGAAAGCATGCACTTCTTACGATGCCCATATATCAAGTTGGCACCCACTGATCCACTCTATTTCATCATCTGCGTCCAAGCTGTTCATGAACAGTCGTATCTTGTCAGTGAATATGGCTGCGTAGACTTCTTCTAATCTGAACACCTTTGCGCTGAAATTGATGCGGAATATTTTATCTGGTCCACATATTTGTGCAGATAGCCGTAAAGCCTCATTAATCTGGTGAACAGCAGCGATGCTTTCTTGATTTTTCATGGCTCCCTAATCATTACATTCAGAATGTAATGATATTAGTTGTAGAGTATTTTTATGTAATTCAGTAGTGGACGGTAATGTTAAGGCTGAATTGAGTTCTCACAAATATGTGTTCGGGAGAAATCGAGGAGGGAGGATTTCGTTGCCCATTCTCCGGTGATGTAGTTTTTTCTTTTGGTAGTTGCTAATGGGTAAAATGTTAGTGATGCGTAGATAGAAAATCATTCGGAATGAAATAGTATGGGGGTATGTACCTCTCCTTTTACCGATCGAGCGGCCACCTCTCCCAAAGGAGTATGTTCCTTAGGCACTGGTGTGAGGTTTGTTTGAGGACTTCCATTTTCGTCGGCCACCATTTCCTGCGGAGGCGGTTGCTGCTCGTTCTCCTACATAAGAATATGAATAACATATCATGTAACTGTATTAGCAAGAAAGATATGTATGAGCACCGATGAGAATAAGAATACAATTATCACACCTCATCATCCTGTTGCTCTATGACACTTATCAGCTTCCCCGACCATAGAATGTTATACCCGATGGCCTGAATGACGAACTCAAATTCTTCGTGTTCAATCGGCAAAGGTGCCTTTGGTATGATCATAGGTCCTTTTAGATTTACCCGCTCCCACTTGATGGGCAAGTCAGTTTCTGCTTCCTTCGGAAAGAATATACCGAATGCAGCTACCTCCCTCTCTCCATGATGGTTCAAAACATATAGGCAATATTTTTTTCCTCTCTGAGAGATGAACTTAGAGATTGGGTAAATACATGGGTTGGGCAATAACTAATAAGAAGTAATGAACTTTACATGTAGCTGCTGAAGGCTGCCGCGCGTTGCAGCTGTCAGTCCCCAGCTGAGACTGAGAGCTACAGCGCGCTGCAGCTTCCAGCGTTCATCAGCAACGAACTGTATCCCCACAACATCAATCCAAAACAGGAAATGGAAATCCATATACTACAAATCACATAGCCAGAACAGAACGAATACGATTGCAGTTCACGGTTTGGACTACCTTGTCATCCGCTGCAGTTCCTTGTGGGTCACTACATCCTGATGCTGAAGTAATGAATACCCGGTTGTCCTTGGTCGTGGGGGTGGAAGATGCAGCGAGGAAATTACGGGCATCCAAGTGGGGGGGAATAGCTTTACCCAATTGCCTAGCTAGCCAATTTGTTTGGGCCTCAAGTAAAGCAACAAATGTTTCCCTGAGCTCGATGACATCTGTTGGTTGTTTGTTTGAATTTGAAATTTCCTCAGATGGTTTCTTGTTTGTGCTCCCACATCGACTAGATGCGTAATGGGTGACAGTCATATGTGGCAGGGCCTCGTTCACCTTGGAGGTTGCGGAGCAACCCCTCCAACGACCCCCGTGATCCTTCCTACTCGTTGCTTGAACTAGAATATCTTCTTTTCCATGTATAACCAAATCTCCTTTTTCCTTCTTATCCAAAAGGTTTTGCTAAGAAACGAAGCAAATATTAGCCATTTGATCGGGATAACATGAAAGAATATCAATGGAGATAGATTCATTTATGAATTATGCTCACAATAGTGGGGGTTGCTCTTCGCACGGAGTCGTTGGTGTAGGTTGATAATTTCTTATCCCAGTTTTCTGCAAGGAACACTTCCGAGCAGTCCGGTTTGAAATCCATGCTTTGAACTAAAGTCTCTGCTTCTTCCACACTCTGACCTTCACCCAGAAGCGCCTCAATTGTAGCCTTTTTTTCCTCTTTTCGAGTTCTACTGCAACCCTACGGTTCCCTCCACTCCCCATGTGATGGATGTAGTCCTTCTGTGAGGCGCTTAATTTTGCTGCGTCACTCACCGCCTGTGTGGACATCAGTATGTAAACTGCCAGCATGGTAGTGGCTAGGGGAAAAAAAGACTGGAGGAATTACCTTGAATTCAGGGGTTGACCTGTGTTTCACAAACAGCTCCCACTCATTTTTGTCCATCCACCTATAGTCTCTCCATGCGCAAGAGCCCGATTTTTTCTGCACAATGTACTTGTTCGCCACCTTAGTCTTCCAATTCCTCCACTTTTCTCCTGCATAAATTGTCCATTTATTGCGGAACTTATTCATCTCATTGAAAGTCATTTTCGTTTGTATATCCCAGCTGATCTAGAGGATAAGGAGACATGTTGTTAGTGCGACATGTAACGAACTTGACATGAACAATGGAGGATTAGAACACACTTACAAGAATGTCTTCCCATGCCTCGTTCTTCACATGGTCTGGAACTGCTCTCCAATTATGCCACGTCCCGAAGCGGATTCTTCGGCGGAAGGCATAGCCCACATACATCGACGACCGACTACGCATAACTAGGGGTTCGAAGTCATCATCGAAGAATATTTTAAGAGGCTTCTTCTGTTTCGCAAGCAACATGGACTTGCACGTGGCTGTACCTCTGCGCTTGCATTACTCTCCAATCTCAAACTTGCCGAAGCTCCCACTCATGTCTTCTTTTACCCTAGTTTCTTCTGCGTCTCCGGACTTGTCTGATCCCGAGCAATATTTATGTGCATCAGCCCCTTCATGGATGTCGTCGTCACAGTTGGCATCCTGTGGAGGGGTAAAACATTCATGGGCAATAGTTTGTCTACCACCGGAGACAAACAATTTCTTCCTGGGCAGCGCCATTGAAGCTCTTCTATCAGTAAATGAAACACAAGCAAAACATTAATCCAACACTGCCCTTTGCGGATTTTCACGAAAATCTAACCCACTCCAACAAATTCGTGTAGGGGCACGTGGGTAGGCAAAAATTATGACATCACAAGCAAGCATATCATGGATGAGCATGCAAGAACACCCACAGTAGTTTAACCAGGATAGTGAACACAAACTCACACCCAAGGAGACCAACCAAAATATAGCTACTCATTAAACCCGGGAAATCATTGGAAACTACAAATAGGTGTTACCTTTTTCCATCAACAGCCGGCCATCTTGGTTACCCCCTCCCCTGTGAGCATTGCGAGCCGGGTACGAGTTGAGTACGAAATTTGTGGAGTAGAGTGTAAATAAAATTGGGGTATCTGGTTGGCGACCAGGATTGGGAGGTCGAAGCCCGACATAAATGGTGAAGGGAGGGACATTGTTTGTGGGGGAAATCTGCACGGGGTCATGGGGGGAAGACGGGGAACTTGGGATCAGAGATGTGGTGGGTGGAAAGAACTCGGTTCGATGTGGTGGGGAGGGAAGGGTACGGAAACAGAGGGTAAGGATGTGGAGGGAAAAGGGCAACTTTTGGAGGGAATGAAAATGCAAATTTGTTACCACATTTTGGTGTCTTATACTTTTTGTTACATTTATTTAAAAACAATAAGCTCATTTATAGTTTGGCCTCTAAATGTCCTCTGTGCAATCGATCTGACTTCATGGAACATGTCTTTACTAATTGTCAACTGTGTAAAGCCATTTGGTTTCAGATTGCTGCTTTCAATATGCGAAATGTGCATAATATAGTGGATACAACACCCACAAATGCACGTGGATGTAGTGACCTAACTGGAATAGCAGAGCCTGCTATACCACATGATTCATGCTGTGACCTGCTACAATATAGTGGAAGGCTAGGAATGCCTTTTTTTTTTATGGCACCCCTTTTTCCATCTCCCATAGTAGCAAGGAACTCACAGATACACTCTACCTTTCAATGTTCCCTTCTTTGTTGTTACCCCCAGTCCCAACAGAAGCCAACCATTTCCACAGTATACTAGGAATATCCAGGTCACAGTTTCATCGGGGATACAGTGGATGCATCTTGGTGTAATTCCTCTGTTTCAATAGGCTTAGTTGCTCGAAATCGCCAAGGTTTACCAATCCTTAATAGATCCTATACCATAATAGCCATATATCCACTAGAAGCTGAAGTTAAGGCAATTCTTATGGCCTGGCAGATCTGTCTGGATGGATATCCCCGCCTCAACATTGAATCTGACTCGCTACAGGCAGTTTATATGATTAATGAGCATTCACTTTCCAAATGGACCCTATACCCTCCAGTTTTCCGAGTTCACACTCTGTTGTCCCATGCTACCCTGAAGCACACATATAGAGATTGTAACTCAGTTGCCTATGCCATGGTGAAATATGAAGCATCCTCTGCGGTGGTTTCTACTTTGCATACGACCCGCATTCCGGAACATTGTAACGGCTTAATCTATATGGATGTTTATTCATACACCTTAATTATATTAGCATCCACAGGCAAGCTTTCAAATAAGATTGATACTGCTGATCTTTCCTCTATTTTTGCTGCTCTTCCGCGATGGCTACCATTTTTCCCAGTCTCAAGAGTGCTTTCACATGGCGGATTCCCAGTTTCTAGCATCGAGCACTCAAGCCTGGAGCCCTCGAGCCCTGGAGTCCTCGACCACTCTAGCCTTGGAGCCCTCGAGCCCTGGATACCCTCGAGCACTGGATGCCCTCGACCCTGGATGCCCTCGAGCCGAGAATGCCCTCGAGCCCAGACTGCCCTCGAGCAATGGATGGCCCCGAGCACTCGATGCCCTCGAGCCTGGATGCCCTCGAGGGTGGATGCCCTCGAGCACTCGATCCCCTGGATCTTGGATGCCCTCGAGCCAAGAATGCCCCCGAGCACTGGATGCCCTCGAGCGTGGACTGCCCTCTAGCAATGGATGGCCCCGAGCACTCGATGCCCTCGAGCGTGGATGCCCTCGAGTGTGGATGCCCTCGACCCTCGATGCCCTCGCACACTGGATGCCCTCGAGCCTGGATGCCCTCGACCCGAGAATTCCCTCGAGCCCAGAATACCCTCGAGCCCAGAATACCCTCGAGCCCAGACTGCCCTCGAGCAATGGATGGCCCCGAGCACTGGATGCCCTTGAGCACTGGATGCCCTCGAGCGTGGATGCCCTCGACCCAAAATGCCCTCGAGCGTGGATGCCCTCGAGGCTGGATGCAAGAGAGCACTGGATGCCCTCGAGCACTGGATGCCCTCGAGCCGCCAAGCACTTGACCGTCAACCCCTCGAGTCGAAAACAAAAAATTCTACTGGGCTAACATTCAGCCCAAAACAAATGTGAACTACCGGTGAACGTCGTTTCACTCACCAAAATAATCTACAAACTCTAATGATGAAATTAGTACAGTAGTAAGCAGAGTCAATCCCACGAGGAACAGAGCAAAAACTATAATAAAATTCCTACTAATATAGAGCACTTTTGGTGTAGCCACCACGCCTTAATTTTCAGATTTATCTAACAACTAATAATGCAACTAACTAATATAAAATAATAATGAAACTAACAGATATAAATGTGTATAAAATATATGAATAAGGTAATCGGCTCGGAATAACTCACATTAGTTAAACATCGATCATAGGCGCAAAGATAAATCAATTCATATGCATCTATCAGTTATAGGAAAGTAGGTACGCTTAACCTCCCGAATTCTTTTGTACTTTATCGACAATTAACCAATTATAATTCATTAATTATTTCTCTTACCAAGATGCCCCCGAAAAGTATTCGCTGAACCAGATACACACCTCGATAGCATTAAGAATGAAAAGAACCTGATATAGCAATTGCCAAAGTAAAAGCAAATAGTAATGCACACTTAATTGTTCCCCATCTTGCTATTACAGTCTTAGCTAGTTAGTTGTTTTTCACAAGAAGTCGCTACTTACTAACCCTTTCCAACGATTACGTATTGGTGGAATTAGATAGCATTATCCCAATAATATTCAAGTTGATCAGGCTCAAATATATCAAGAATAAAATAACCCAAGAACAATCAAGAACACATAAGAATCAATTATAAAACAATTAGGCCTCATGATTCATAAACTAATGCTTGTTATTCCATGCCGATATATAAATTAGCTACTTATAATAATTAAACTAAACAAATATATAATATAATATTTAAACATGATAATAAATTAATTAAACCAAACCGTAATTCTACTGGATCATTGATCAATGAGGCTCACGGAAATCTGTGTGACCATATGCAGAAATTGCTTAAGCCCATCAAAATTCCAACGTGAAAAGCTTCCAGTAGCATTAGATTCAGAAACCAAACCTAACTAAACATTAAACAAAACCAAAACAACTCTAGATTATTAATGCGTAATACGTATAATCACTATCTCCAAGTCTGCGTAATGAATATATACGCATCAATTACAATCCAAAGCTGATTTGGATTCTTCTTCCGAAAATCAATCAAAATCTATTCTAATTCTAATTAACTAATTTCTAAAATTAAGAAATTTCAAATGGAAGGAGATAATACAATCCTTATCAATATTAGAAGTGAATATATTTATTTTCTTCAAATCCACATCTCTTCACTAATTCACTTTTCACCCCATAACTTGTGCAATTCTTCTTTTGCCTCTCTTCCTTCATCCCTAGAAAATGTCTTATAAAATAAGAACATTTTTCATTGGAGCACATCGCCTCATTAAAAACCTTAACCTGGAAAACTCAGTGGGAAAAAACCGTTGGTTAAGGGAAAAAGAGTACAATGTATAGCTCCCTCTCAATTCTCCGCAATCAATGAATTCTTGCACCAAAAACACCTTAAAGTGCAAATTATATCTCAATAAAATCATAATAATCCCACAAAATATGAACACAATATAACACACATCAAATATCCTCACACTTGAATCATGCTTGTTCTCAAGTATGAAGTGAAGAATATAAGAGTAATCAACAATCCACAACGTTCATAAATTCTCATTCCCTCATATGACTCTATCTAAAATGACCCTAAAAAGAAAAGGTAAGATAGAAACACAAATCACACAACTAAACAGATAAAAATTCAACATTCAAAAACTCTAGCTTCTACTCTTATAACGATAAATTTTCCCCTGCCAAGGAGTAAAATATCACGTTAACGCACCTGGAAATCATCAACCCTTAAAGTAATTTAAATGAAAATGTTCAAGATCAGAAAATCTAATCATCAATTCAGTCAAAATCGGACAAGCAATGAATATTTCTCACGGTTTCACTCAATCACTCTCAATATATGAAGGACATTCACTCAGTTAATTCACAAGTTATAATATAGAGAAGTTAATATGCAAATTAGGAAGGTCTTTCTCAAGGGTTCTAACGGGGCTAGGGACCATTCAGATTGGTGAGATCCTAAGGGTTCTAAGCTCAAACAATATCGATCAAAATATTATGCATGTTTTTTTTCCTTCAACCATCATCCATGTATAGTAGACATTCACCAACAATCTTCATCTCATGGCTATTATGAGAAAGCCAAGTAAGATCACATCAAAGTAGGTGCTATTTATTTTTTTCTTTCCTTTTTTTTCTTTTTTTTCCCTTTTTTTCCTTATTTTTTTTCCAGCACCATTCTTCTTCAATACAGTCCAAAACTGGTATTTTTTTTAGAGGAAAATCGTAACATAAAAATATGATTTTTTTCTCTTTTTTTTTCACAGTTACGCCCCTCCAGTTTGGTCATACGGAACCCCAGTGTCACTGTTCATCATAAAATTCAGCCTTCATTTTTCTGAAACCGTTCAGTCTGGGCAAACTGGACATATACTCAGTAATGTCATCAACTCAAGAGAACACAATGGATGAATTCATCAACATTAACTCCAAGAACATGCATAATAGGGCCAAGAGAAAGGATAAAACAAGGCTTTGGCTAAATATATAGTAACTCATATCAAAGAACATAGTCAAAGCTTCAAAGTGTTTCATTAGGGGTTAATGTAATTGGTAGGCAATTTAAGCTGTGTGGTTCATCCTAGTGCCTTCCATAACTTTCACACATAACAACTCCAATTATAACAATGTGATCTCTCAGAACAAAGATTGATGTAGAGAGTGCTCTACTCTAGCTCAAACCTCACTTTAGTAGGCTAAAATATTCAATTAAACTTGTCCTTTTTCGTCATCCCAAAGATCATATCAATCAAATTTCACAAATCATAGAAAATCTCATTCAATAACTTCAAGGCATATTAGATTTACCAAGTTTGTTACAATGAAGTTTACAACCGGCAGGGTACTTTTATCAAGAGCCACTAGAATTTTCTCATGTCAAATTATCGACTCAAACAACACAAAAACACATGTTTGACTGTAAAAAAACCTGAAATAAATAAAAATATATTTTTAATTTTTTTTCAAAAATACAAAACAAAACACACAAGAAACCTCCTCACACTTAAACTTTGCTTGCCCTCAAGTAAATAATGCAAAGCTCTTATGAGAAAAGGTTTAACACAGAGTCAACATCATAAAAAAATGACAAAAGAAGAGGGAACTTATAGTGGTGGGTCTCAGAAAAATTCCCAATCAAGAGGAAAGCGTTTGATCATAGTCAGAGTTTGCCACAGGCCCCCCGTTTGGCCAAATGGAACCTTGCGAGTCCAGCCTTCCAAATGTGTGAATTCTCCATGGTACAAATTCAAGTGCTTCAAATCTGTAGATCAAGAATTGAGATCAGATGAGAAATTGAAATTCCTAAAAATAAATAAAAACTTAAAAGAAGAAAGAAAGAAAAAAAACTAAGAAAATTGGGTTGTCTCCCAACTAGCGCTTTTGTTTATAGTCTTTGGCTAGACTTTTGGATGCCTTTAATGAATATTTGTTGGGCACAATGGAATTTCTTCCATTAATGCCACCTGAGAAGTATCATAGTATGGCATAAGGTGATAACTATCGACGAGGAATGCCCTTTTTGCGTCCATGCTTATAATCTCTACCATCCCATCAGGCCAAACATAAGCCACTTCGAATGGTCTAGTCCATTTAGACTTGAATTTCCATGACATATGTTGAAAGTTTGACTCAGATATAAGAACTATCTGCCCAACCACAAATTCCTTAGGCTTCAAATCTCTGTCATACCACAACTTATTGCGCTCCTTGTACCGCATAGCTTGATCAAACCCATTCAATCTTAGATCTCTCAATTCTTGGAGTTTGAACTTTGTTTCTTTCTCACACTTGAGCGA
The DNA here is from genome assembly GCA_037428765.1 of Rubia yunnanensis. Taxonomy (NCBI): domain Eukaryota; kingdom Viridiplantae; phylum Streptophyta; class Magnoliopsida; order Gentianales; family Rubiaceae; genus Rubia; species Rubia yunnanensis. The sequence continues at coordinate 60,235,423 of CM075071.1, read as the reverse complement.
CTCCATACTCACTGGAAGAGTATCATCATCTCCTTGATAATCACTTGAAATTTGAACATTTTCCTGCAAAACATGGCAGCATTGATGGAAGCTAGCAACTTTAGTCTCAAGAGAATCTTGGACAAATGGGTCAGTATGATAAATTGCATTTACATTCTCAGCATCTATAGATTTTTGCATGGGTTTATCAATGTTGAGTGTGCACTTATCACCAAAATAATCAAGTGAAATAGTTCCATTCCCAACATTAATAATGGTGTTTGCAGTTTTCAAGAATGGACGACCCAACAATACCCCTTGTGTTCCCTTATCATTGGTATGATTCATTTTTACTACATAAAAATCTGCTGGGTACACAAAGTTATTGACTCGCACAAGCACATTTTCCAACAACCCTTCAGGACATACACAAGATTTATCTGCCAATTGAATTACCACTCTAGTGTCTACCATTTCAACTCCATTCAAAGTTTGATACATAGATAATGGCATGACATTTATTGAAGCTCCTAAATCACACATGGCAGCATTGATCTTCTTATCTCCTATATAACAAGGTAAGGAAAACATACCTGGGTCCTTGCACTTTTGAGGCATTTTCTTTTGGATCACAGCTGACACAGATTCACTCATTATGACCTTGCTTGAATCCTTTGGCTTTCCTGCAATAAAATCTTTCAAAAACTTGCTCACAGACAGGAGCCTTATAGCCTGCAAGAAAGGTAGGTTAATCTCCATTTTTCCAAAGATAGATAGGAAATCAACAGAATCCTCTTTCTTTCTAGCTAAACTACGTGAAAAAGGAGGAAGAATTTTAATTGGAGGATCATTCTGACCCAACCTTGGATTTGACTCCTTGGTTTGATCAAAATGCCCTTGTACCTCACTTTCTGTTTCTGTCGTCAGCCCCTGTTTGGCCAAATTGGGGTCTGCGACAGACTGCTCCGGTCGCTTCTTAGCTCCTTTTGCTGCGGTCTTAGGAGGTAATGGCTCAAGCTCCTTTCCACTTCTTAACGTGATCTGATTGGCCGTCTCTCTGGGGTTGAGTTGCACTTGACATGGTAATCCAGGTTACTTCATTCGGAGCTCATTCATCGAGTTTGACAGCTGTGAAATCTGTCGTGTGTGCTCCTCCAAGGTGGCCTCAGTCTTTTTCAAATTTTGGATCTGGTTTTGAAGCATACCCATCACCATGTATAGCTTTTCATCCATAGACTTCCCTTGAGGAGGTGGTGGATTCTGAGCATATGGAGGGGGAGGAGCTCGATGGAGTGGAACATATGGTTGTTGTATTGGATTTCCCGGATCTCGCCATCGAAAGTTGGGATGATCTCTCCATCCTGGATTATAGGTAGCTGAGTACGGGTCTCTCCTTGGCTGCCTTTCATTCCAATTCCCCATGGCATTAGCTTGTTCATCCATTGCAAGAGGGCATTGTAAAGTGACGTGGTTTGGACTGCAGCAGATGTCACAAGGTTTTTCTTGAGGACTAATTGAGGTGCTAGCAACGGTGACCTTATCCACCAACTTGGATAGTACCCTCTCCATCCTGTCCATCCTCTCCTTAAAATCATCTTGGCTTGAGGGCTCTGTTTGTGCCACTCTTTTCAAGATTCGGATCTCATTAGTGTCATACTCCTTCTTGGAATTAATCAACTTCTTCACTATCTCCTTTGCTTCATTGACTCTGATTTCCGAAAATCCACCATTGCTTGCAGTATTCAGCAAATCCTTGTTCGCAGCTGTGGATCCTTGGTAGAAATACTGTAGCAGTTGCCCCTCCATGTATCGATGGTTAGGGCAACGATCTACCAATCGTCTGAACCTCAGCCAAAATGTACTGAGCGGCTCATCATACTCCTGCTTGATGCTCGAAATTTCTTTCCTCAGTGCATCCGTTTTAGTGGATGGAAAGAAATAGTCCAAAAACAGCTTCTTGAGCGCATTCCAGGAAGTGACGGAGTTAGGAGCCAAGCTTGAAAACCACTGGTTCGCTGCTCCTGTCACGCTGAACGGAAAAGCCACCAACTTGAACTGATCTTCTGTGACACCAACTGGTCTTTTCTGAACCTTACAAATCTTGATGAACTCGTTCAAGAAATTGTAAGGGTCTTCATTACTCTTCCCATAGAACTTCGGAAGCACGTTCAGCAATGCCAACTTAATCTCCACAGGGGTCGCAGCATCTGGCAAGGAAATTGGTGTGGGAGGGTCTTCTTCACTATGCCCCGTTAATTCCCACATGTACGGATTGTCAGCATTGGGATCCGCCTCTCCTCTGTCCCCCATTACAGTATCGGGAACGGATTCAATCTCTGATTCGGATTCTGTCTCGGAAACAACCTCTGTTTGACCAAACAGGGGCTCTACGACAGCCTTCAGCTTTCTCTCCTTGGCGAGTTTGTAATTCTTCCTAGCTGTCTTTTCAACTTCAGAATCAAAAATCAATTCCTGCTCCTGGGACCTGGTCATATACCAATAACTAAAGAACAAAAAATTAGTAGCAAAATAAATAGAAATTAACTACCGTTCCCCGGCAACGGCGCCAATTTGGTGAGCGTCGTTCCTTTCACCAAGAAAACTGCAAACTAGCACATAGATTAGTATAGTAGAAGTAGGTCGTATCCACAGAGAACGGTGTAATTTCTATCAAATTTAAACTACCAACAGGGTTTGGTTTAGCAACCACGCCTATGATTTGAGATTTGTTTAATAAACTAATGAATTACTAAGCTAAAAATAGGGCCAAAAAATGCAGAAAAATGCAGAGATAAATTACGCACAAATATATGGATAACAAAGGATCGGCATAAGTTAATCTTTGGTTCATTCCTTGATCATCGACTACTTCACAATTCATGAAACCCCCATGAATTAACTGGTTATAAGCAGGAACAGTATTTGCTATTTCCCCTAAATTCCCCTTAAATTTCCAATCGCGAGCAAGTATTTGCTAAACCCGCGATCTTCCTAATTAAGATATTCCTAGCAAGTATTTGCTAAACTAGTTATATCTTAACGATCTTAAGACCTAGGGAACCCAATTTAGACAATAAGCACGTATTTACATGCAGTTTATCCAATTAATTGTTTATCATCCTGTTATTACAGTCATAATTGTTATCTGTTTTTCACGGGAGTTGCTACTTAATTAACCCTAGCCTAACAAGATTGAGGCGATCAAACTCAAACAATCAAGCATAGATTATAGGCATAAACAATTAAAAACTCATGGGATTAAATTTCTGAAAACCCGAAGCCTCACAATCCATGAACCATCGAATTAACCTAGCCGATTAAAAATCTAGCTACTCATAATTTAATTAAATAGAACACGCAATTTGAAATTAAACATGTTGACAATCGAAAAATAATCAGAAGAAAAAAATTACCAATGACTAATTCCTGATGATCTTGTTATTTTTCCCCCAGAAAACAATGAAAAACTTGTTTGCTACTTTCGTCTTTCTCCCCAGGAAAAGTGAATAATTATTCCCTGCTTTCCATTTTTTTCTCACAAAAATCAACAATCCATTCTAATCCTCTCCCGTAATCGTGAATAACACACGATTACTTATACTAAAAATAAAACCCAAATCCTAACTGATTTTGGAAAATTAGAATCCTTATCCAAAAAGAATTATTCTTCCATTTAATTTCAGCCTAATTACAATTAAATTCTAACTTGGAATAAATAATTAATCCAAGTCTTGGGCTTCATGGCTTCTCTTCGGCCCAATCACAGTGCTGAATTTTTGGCCTTCTTTTCTTCTGGACTGCAACTCCGTAAACTCCCTAACGAGGGATCGGGATCGTTACCTCATTAAAAACCCTTTCGGGAAAAAAAGTATAACAATCCCCCTTTCATCAGCTTCACCTTAACCGGGTCGACTTCACGGAGCAACTTAATGATCGTTAAACGAAACACAATTCTGCCACATGAAGGATTCCGGCTAAGGATCAGCTGGAACAACATCATAGCGCTCCAAAACACGGCTACTCTGCTCCGCTACAGCTTTGCTAAAAAAATAGTGATCTATCAACAAAATAAATCAATTAAGTACCAAAAATCACATAAAAGAGCACTAAATTCCTTCAAGAATGAACAACTAAATATCACACATCAACTGCAGCCCAATCAGTATAAGGTGTGTGTGTTTTAGTATTTTGCCCACAACCTCTCCTCTTCCATCACCTCCATTGGCAGTTCCCGAGGCCATTCCTCCGCCGTTCCCAAGGTCATTCCTCCGCTGTTCCCAAGGCCATTCCTCCGCCCCTTCCTCCGCCGACCCCTGCTCCCTCCACCTTCCACTAAAAAATCTCCGCCGTGCCCTGCTCCCTCCGCCGTCCACTTCTCCAGCCGCTCCCCTTGATCGGCCAAGCTGTGTCCAACCATCTTCGAATGTACACCAAACACCAGTCGTCAACAACCCGTACTCCCAATTAGGTAAGGAGATTATTTTGCTGAGGTTTATTCAGTGGAAATTTTTTGTTCCTCATAGGTTGATTTCATGATAATGCCTCATTGTGTCAATGCCCTCAATGTGCTCATGTTTTTGGCACAGGTGAACAATTTTGTGCGTAACCTCATTGTTCATGATATGTAATTCTGGACAAGACAACCCGTGCTCGGATATAATATGATAATTTTATGCATGACCTGATTGTTCATGATATTTTTTCTTGCTCACGGGTCGATTTCATCATAATGCCTCATACCATCAATGCCCTCGTTCTGCTCTTGTTTTCATCATTGGTGAGTACTTTTGAGCATACCCTGATTGTTGTTCCTGACATGTGATTCTGGATGCATGGCCCATCGATTCACCTGATTGTTGTTCAATTCTTTTGCTTCTGTTAATATTATAAAAAATTGGGATTAAGTATGAGTAAACATTATTCCACATTCAGCCTATGAGAAGGAATGCTTAATTTAGAAGTAGTTGCGTCTGTATTATTTACCTTTGTGACTGTGTCTTATTCACGGTGTTCCGTTCTGGCTGCCGTTAACACATTTAGTTTAACAGACATGGCCCCCAGAAAAGGTTCAATCAAGCAAAAGAACAACACCCAACAGCCCAGGTAAAAGCCAAGAGTGGTGAAGGGGGAGGACGTCGAGCACGGGACTCAGATTGTTCTGTCGACTGAGCCCATACCAGCTGCAGAGGCGGACTGCACTGAGCATACAATTGACTACAAGGACTTCATCTCGAGGGGCCTCATCCTTGAGAGAGGGATGAGGCTGGAAAGCCCTTCAGGAACTATGTGAAGGAGCACGGCTGGGAAGGCCTCATCGCACAACCGTCGTGGGCAAACCAGACCATGGCGTGTGAATTCTTGTTGATGATGAAGTACAAGAATTCAGCAACTGTTTTCCTCCGTGGTCAGTTGGTCGAGTTGTCTTCGGATTTGATCAACACGTTCTACAGGATCCCGCCGAAGCCCGCCAGCTTGTACGAAGCCGCTGACAGCGCAGTTGAACAAGCTTCATGGGAAGACATCATCACAACAATCTGTGATGACAGCGCCGCAGTAATTCAGAATCTACCCCAAGAATGGTCCAGCATAGAGAAAAAGTACTTGACTGAGGACATGAACGTGTGGTACAGTTTCATAGCTGCCCGACTACTCCCCGTGAAATTGAATAGCGAGGTTCATCAGTCCCGTATGCTGCTGCTGTACAAGATAAAGAAGAACATGAGCCTGGATGTTGGGAGTACAATAATGGAATACATCTGGGATTGTGTCAATGCCCATAACTGCATAGGCTTGTCCTCACTCATCACTGCAATATGCGTGGAAGCAGGTTGCAGATTCAAAGATGATGACGTCACAGTGATGCCAAAGCTCCCCATAAACCCTCTCATATTCTCCAAGAAGAAGAACGTTGCTGAGTCATCGAGGGCGGAAACAAGTAAATCACCGAATGAGAACTCGGATGGGGACTTGGCAGCATTGCAAATGAAGGTGGATCATTTGGTGCGCTGGGCATCGCAGGTTAGGAAGATCCTCACATCCATGTGTGGCGAGAGAATCAATGAATTGGGTCCAATCCCGACCTTTGATTCTCCAAGGCCCAACACGGTGGAGAAGAGGGCGCACAGGAAATGACTGCCCACAGTGACCACATCTGCGTATTATCACAGTTTTTCAGTTGCTAGTTTATTTTGCTTTTGAAATATACATTGCTACTTTGTTGCTACTGGTTTTGCTTTGGATTTTGGAATGTTAGCTTTCAGGACACATAACGTATTTGAGCTGTTGTCTAAAATGACCTGCATGACTTATTCGTATCAGGTTCCTACCTGAGTAAATTGCTGCTACGCGCTGAACCAGCAGAGCTGCAGCGCGCTGCAGCTGGCAGAACCTATCATAGGAATAATTGTCCACTTTTTTTACCAGCCTTTACCAAAACCGCTGCAGTACGCTGCAGCGGACTGCAGCGGACATAACTGCACCACTTGGCAACAAATTGGAAGATAGTTGTACAACAGTTGCCAGAGGCAACAAAACCCAACAAAGTACACGAAGTAAATTACATTTTAACTTCGACATCGATGCTCGACCCCCCTAGTCTACAACCAACTTCATCTTCTTCGATTGACTGTCTCTAAGTTCTCGGCCATCGTCATCTATCCAAATGCCATCTTTGTGTTTCCTCCGTAGGGCTCCCACCTCAATTCCATTGTCACTAGGTAGAGAGGAAATAGAGGGGAACTCTAACCTTTCACTTGTAACCTCAAAATCAATTTCATCGCGGAAAGAGAATTTTCTACCTTGCATCACAACAGACCAACCTACATTGGAAGGGTCATCTACGTAGAAAACTTGTCTCACTTGTTCGGCCAAAATAAACTGATCATTTTCATATGCCACACGAGTCGGGTTAACAAGGGTAAATCCCATTGGATCATCAGTTTGAACCCCAGCTGTGTTATCAAACCATTGGCACTTGAATACCGGAATCTTGAATTCTCCATAGTCAACCTCCTAAACTCATCAATAACACCGTAGAATGACATCACAGCTACGACTGGTTTTTTGTCTTTCTTACTTTCTTGCCACATAGTCTCCGACTCAATGTATACCCCACTATTTTGTGTCGTGCTCTTCAAATCTTGGTCCCTAGTAGCGAAAGAAAAACCGTTGATGTCATATCCGGAATACCTCAAAATCGTGCAGTTAGGCTTCCTCACAAATGCCCTAATTTTTGCGTTGTAATCAGCAACATTGCATCGGTCATATAACCAATTCACAAACTTGTCATTGTGCTCCAACTGGACTTTATTAGGGGGCCACGTGGGATGACACTCTTTTATCGAATGAAGGTGCTCAGTCACATAAGAAGTAGTCTCCAAACAATTCCTCAACACATACAAATGAACTGACATCAGATCACTATTCAATGGAGTAAATAATGTTCCCCTCGACCTCGGCTTGCCCCCCTTCCTCCCAACATGTCGATTCAGGGGTACCCCAAACTTTCGGTGTCCTTCCAAATAGGAAGTGAAAAATTCAATCACTTCTTCGGTAACATACCTCTCAACAATACTAGCTTCCGGCCGACTCATACATTTCACGTACCCCTTAAAGACTTTCATGTGACGCTCGAATGGATACATCCAACGCATGCCAACTGGACCGCATATATGCATCTCCCGCACTAGATGAACGACCAAGTGAACCATTATATCAAAAAAGGATGGAGGGAAATACATTTCCAACTTGCAGAGCACAACAACAACATCTTTTTGTAGAACATCCAGATGGTCCCGGTCAATAGACTTCCGGCATGTGGAGGAAAAAAATATACAAAGTCTAGTGATTGAGTGCCTTACGTCGGTCTCCATTACCCCACGAATAGCAATAGGTAGAAGTTGTTGCATCAAAACATGACAATCATGAGATTTCAACCCCACCATCCGACAATCCTTCGTAACTACCCGACTCACGTTCGATGAATAACCAATGGGGACCTTCATTGATTTCAAACTATCACAAATTGAGATTCTCTCCTCCTTAGACAAGGTACAAAGTGCAGGGGGCAAGTACATCCTCTTACCCTTCACTTCCGGGGCGAGGTCATTTCTGATGCCCATATCAACCAAGTCCAACTGGGCATTCAAACAATCTTTCGTCTTCCAAGGAATATTCAAGAGGGTGCCTATCAAACTTTCACAAACATTTTTCTCAATCTGCATCACGTCTACGCAATGCCTAACCTCAAGATGCTCCCAGTATGGTAGATAAAAAAAATATTGACCTTTTCTTCCATGGCCCACCACAATTTCTTTTGTCCTTGCCTTTGCACTTTCCCAACACCACTCGTAATTTCTTAACCTTGCTGTGAATCTGCAAACCAGTTAGTGGTGTGGGGGATTTCCTTCGTTCATTCCCGCCAACAAAATTGACCACATCACCCCGGTATTTATGGTTTCCGTTGAGCCATTTCTATAGCCAAGATACACTGTCTTCCTTCCATGTCTAAGCTGTTTGAATTCAGTCTTCTCCTCACAAATGGGACATGCATTGTGCCCCTTCACAGCGTACCCAGACAAATTTCCGTAGGCCGGAAAATCATTGATCGTGCAAAAAAGCATGGCCCGCAGTTGAAACTCCTCATTCATATGGCCATCAAATACGAACACCCCTTCATCTGCCCACAATATCTTCAAATCTTCTATCAATGGTCTCAAATACACATCAACCTCATTCCCAGGTTGTCTAGGACCTGAGATTAACATAGGCATCATAACATATTTACGTTTCATGCACAAATATGGGGGCAAATTATATATAACCAACATCACGGGCCATGAACTATGCTTCGATGACATATTACCAAATGGATTCATCCCATCAGTACACAATGCAAGGCGAAGATTTCTAACCTTCGAAGCAAAGGAAGGATATCGCTTGTCAAAATTTCTCCACTGTTCACCGTCCGCCGGATGTCTTATCTTGTCGTCATGTAGTCTTTCCCGCTCTCCATGCCATCGCAAGTTCTTCGCATCTTCTGAATTCGCGAATAACCTCTTCAACCTAGGAATTATAGGAAGATACCACATACACTTCAATGGGACCTTCTTCTTCTTCTTAGCTAAACACCCATCAACATCATTCGTCGCACCCTTATATCTTGCATTTTTTCACACGGGACATTCAACCGCATCTATCAAATCACCGTCATACAGAACACAATCATTTGGACATGAGTGTATTTTCTTGTATTCCAAACCAAGTGGACACAATATTTTCTTGGCCTCGTAATAGTTTTTCGGAATTCCATTCCCTTCCGGGAACTTATCCTTCAGAATCTTCAGTAGTGAATTCACACTTGCATCACTCCAAGAACTTGTAGCTTTCAAATTGAAAACCTCCATAAAAAAAGATATTACGGTATCCTTACTTTTACATCCCGGATACAATGGCTTCTCTTTCTCGTCCAGCAAAGCACTCAACATTGTAGGCTTCCCCTCAAAATCTCTCACAATGTCATCGAACATACCATCAACTGTACATTTGTCTCCATCTACCTTGTCAAACCCACCGTCATGTCCTTGCTCAACCTCTCCATGAAATGTCCATACAATGTAACCTCCGTCAAATCCGTTCTTCAACAAGTGAAATCTGACAACCCCACGATCGTCAAACCGTTCACGACACAAGCATCTTTTGCATGGACAAAGTATCCTCTCCTCCCGACCAAAGGCATAATCTAGAAACAAATCAATAAATGCAATATGTTCACCACCCCCTCTAGCTACACTTGGACAGTTAACCATTTTTCCCCTCCACGCAAACACGGATTCTCGGTCCGTTGTATCCAAACAAGATAGAACACACCATTACACATATTTTCATTGGTAAAAAATATGAAAAAATGAACACGATATTTTTGCTACACAATACTAAACGTGTCATGCATGTCCGTGTATAAGTATGCGAATCAATCAACTGCATGTTCTCGGGAAACATATAAATATATATACCATGCATCTACCTATCAAACCAAAAATGTTCACATCAACACTCATTAATTTACACATCTCACAACATGATCGATACTAAACCAACATAAGCTAGGCATAGAGAAACCAATAATAAATACAAAAAAACTACCCCCTAATTAATCATGCATTTATGGTTCTAGTTGATTGAAATTCCAAAAAATTAATGAATACTTACATCCATGAGTCTTCATTTGTTTGAGTTATTGCACACCTTCCCAAGAAATCTACCATCTAATAATGGATGTTCAAGTTCGGAACTAATTGAAGAGGGTAAGTTTGGAGCATTAAATGCTCGCATTAGGCACCGGTTTTTGTCAATCGTACACCAAACCGGTGCCGGTTTTCCCGCATTTTTCCACGAATGCATTCAGCACCGGTTTCTACATCCCATAACAGCGGTTTCTATAACCGGTGCCAAAAACGTATATCACGCCGGTTTTCTAGGCATCTTTGCACCGATCTTCAAACCGGTGCGAATATATCATCGGTTTTCGTTGTTTTTAGCACCGGTTTTTTGACCAGTGCTAAACCCTCAACGGTTTCCACAAAATCTAACACCGGTTTCCCGATCGGTGTAAAAATAACACCGGTTTTTATTTGACACAGGTCGATTTCCAAGATTAGCTTCGAGCCCTGTAATCTCATCAAATGGATGCTTTAGCCACAAGGCACCCGAAAGAGTCTTTCATCCACTGTCCGCTAATAAGGTACTTGCTTTCTTCTACTACCATTAGCCAAAATGAGCTCTCGGGGGAACCCAGTTCTTCTTCCTTACTCCATTTCCGTATTTGGCGTAAGCGCTTGCCTGAGCTGTATGAGGCAAAAACTCGTCTCACGTACGGTTCGGAGGCCGAGCCCCACCCCAGCAGTCAGGGTAGATCCTTCCTTATTGGTTGTGACCCATTGGTAAAGTGATAGGGCGAAGAAGATGAAGCTATCTATGGTCTTAGGACTGGCAGCAGGAAGAGATTATGCTTTATCCAATCCAGTTTTTGTCCCTTTATTTTGTAATCTAATATACTATACTAAGCTCTTCAAACCTTTCTTTTCGGAGCTACGATCTTTCTTCTTACACAAATCTTAGTTTCGATAGAATAAGAAGGGGGGACTCGGCAGAAGATCGGTCTGAAAAACTACTTCTTTATGTCCGGCCTCATTTCCGAGGAAGGATGCTGCAATAGAGGAGAAATCTCCTACCCCTTCTGCCCTTGGGGAAAGAAAGACTGTATGACCGCACTTTTAAAGCACTCGTTCTAGCAGATATGTTTTCGAGGAGGTCATAGAGATTGCAGGGAACTAGCTTACTATAGCGATTCATATTACCGTGATCTCGAGTATAGGTGTCTTGGGACCGCAGGTGATCCCGGACATAGGCAACCCATTCCGGGTCCTGGTCCGATTGATCCAGCCAAAGGAAACTATAAAAGTACTTATCCTATCTTCCTATTAGGATCTTCCTTGAAGTCGTGAAAAGAGAAAAAAATAAGCTCCTAAGCCCCCTTCTTTCAATGCCATGCCTGCCGAGCCAGTAGATGTCTTAAGGTAAGCTCTTCCTGTTGCAGTGTCTTTTGTAGTAGAAAAGGGATATATGAAGTTTATTTTGTTCCTCTGTGCATCTCTGTGATGGGTAAATCTCCATGAAAAAGGGTATAGGTGCAAAAATATTTTAAACCAGTGCCAGAATAACACCGGTTTTACACCCGGTGCTAACACTAAATAAACCGTTGCTAAAATAAGATTTGCACCGGTTTCCATAACCGGTGTTAAAAAACCGGTGCTAGAGTGGGGTCTCTATGGTAGTGTTTGTACGAGGTCACCGAAAAATCTGACCACCCGGGACTTTCACGAGGGGTTAGCGCTTTCGTGACTCAAAGAGAGGCTTTTTGCATTGTACGTTCATATCATAAGGCAAAGCCATTGAGACTCTACACTTTTCAGAAAGAGGGAATTCTGAGGGGCAAGAGGTTAGAAGAACAAGAAATCTTAATTCACAAATTAGCAAAGCACACTGGACTACAATTTCCCGACAACCCGAATGATTTGAATAGAAAAAGGGAGCCACCTTCTAGAGGACCTCACCACTCTCTTGGTGAAACTAAAGTGTACCACAACGTAGTGCAACCAATTCCAAGGATTTAAGATTCTCCAAATCAACACATTCTTTCTCCCCCCAAAAAGGTAAAATTGATTATTTTTAGTATATTACTGCTTTTTATGACGATGTTAATGTTTTCATTAACTAAATGATGTAGGGTTCCCAATTATGTGAGCTTTTCATAAAGGTGGGTGAGAGTGCAAACCCCCTCCATGTTGCGGAAGGTATTTTGTACGAGTCAATGTAAACTCATCATTCAATTCAATTCCCCAATGGAATCGCAAGGGTAACGGTGGAGAAAGCCTATGTGCAAAATGCAAGCTTACCAATGCCGGAAGGAGATTATAGGAAGGTAGGAACTGCTCAAGGGATTTTCATTCTATGGCCTCCGCGTTTAGTATATGTCGATCCTACGAAAGATGGTCATTTGAAGGTTAGTCGGCCACAGACAAACAAAATAATTGCAAAGACTACGAATTTCTAAAAGACCGCTATAGCAAAGCCACAAGTCCTGAAGGGTTCCCCTTCGTTCATCCACGTTTTGTGCAATTTGCTCTACGCACACCATTATAACTCCACGTACACATTTTTTAGGGAATGAATGTGTTTTTGGAAGAAATCTAGACATAATTGCATTGAGGAGTGATCTGGAGGAGTTATGCAAGTGTGACCAAGTGAACCAAACAATCATGTCCCTATTACAATTGTAAATGCGTTGATTAATTTCCAAAAATTTTCTAATTGTGTACTATTTGCGTCCCATATTTATTCTTGTCTAATCTTTAAATTCTATGGCTAAGGTACATGTATTACTTTTCTAATCAAAGACGAAAGGGTTTGGTAGGGTACTTTTGTCCATTGATGACCCAGGGGATTGGGTGTTTGAAGCAATACCAGATTGGTTACGTTAAAAAATGCAATTGCCCGCAAGGATAAAAAATTATTCGTTGCACCTTACATTGAGAGTGATGTTTTCACATGCCCTTCGATAATAGGGTTTGAGTAAATATTTTATTAAAGTACATGTTTGATTGTAGTGATAATTGGAGATTAATTTTGACTGTTCCACTGAAGAAGGTTGTGTACTACATGGATCTGTTGCACTTTGAACCTTCAAAATCTTTGTGGATATCTTAGAGAGTGCATTCGATGGGTTGAATGTGACAACGGCCTTAAGTGTAGTTCAAATCAAGGTATGAAATTCAATAAACATTTACACTTAAATTAAAGTCACTAGTTATTATTTAGTAATAATATTCTCTAAATATCAATACAAAAAACAAGCACAGACCTGGGAGTGTAGGTACTACGTAATGTTATATGCAACAGAGTGTGATAAAGATATACTATTGGATTTCCTTGAAATTGATAAAGTGGGTTTTTTTTTCAATACTTATGCTTACTTTTCTTCATCTAAAAAGTACCACATAACAACTTATATTGTTTACCATTTGCACAGATGTTCCCAAAGGATTCTAAGCCGTATTCACAAGATGACATCAATAATGCAAGAAATGTTTTGGCAAGACATCTAGTTCATGTACGATCCGCAACTCTTGGAGCTCCGAATGTGGTACCTTAGCAAATTTGGCAACTCTCATGTTTTCTGAACCTATCTATATAGTTGCATGATTAGCCTTATCTATAAATTTTTGTTGAAACTACGATCATGCTGTTGAGTGTTGAGTAGCCTTAAGCATTGACATGTCATTTGTGGAATAGAAATCTAAGTGAAATCTAATCCTACGTATAGATACTTGCTTGTTTAGCGTTATTCCATACGTTTTTGTAAGCTCATAATCAAATTGTATTGTGTTGTATTCAAATTTATGGGCGGGGTTATAGCAATGAATGAAATTTTGCCCCATTGTAGCTGATTGTACTTCCAGATTCGGAAGTTGTTCATGTGCTTCCATTCATAATTTCCAAAGACATGATTTTGGGTTCCGGTCTCGGAACCGTTAAGCATGATGCAAATTACGAACTCATAAGCTGTTTATTAGAAAAACATCAAATTGTTCAAAATGCAGGTCAAGATTGGAAATGACACTTGACGTAGGAAATAATTAACACTTCAGGTACCGGAAGCAGTAGACCGTCCGAAAATATTATGTCGGTTATAAGTTTGTAAATATGGTCAGATTTGACACCCGATTCAGGAACCCCAAAAGAGTTCCCGATTCTTCTTCAGGTACTAGAACCAACATACACTTCAGGCACCGGAAATGTATTTACCACCCGAGGAAGTCACAGTCCTTCCGAACTCGGAAGTAGTTTAACGGCGGTTCCATCTGCTTGTTAAAGGTGAAAATTAATCGCCTTCTACAGTTACCAAACAAGGTGGTTCTCGGAGTCGCCTTTGATCAGGGGATCAAAGGCAGAACTAGAGAAGGGAACAAAATAGTGCCTTCTCTGGTCCAATAATACCTTCTTTAATCCCCCTTCCTACACTAGTGAATGGGGAGATAATTCAGCTCAAGGGTCAAGGGTATATTCAAAATTTCAGATTTGGTCACCAATTCCTTCAGTCAAAGCCGGAATTAGATCAAAAGGTTATAACTGCACAATTCGACACAAAGTTATGATTATTTTGACACTTCTCATTTTACAAGATTATATAAGCACTTTCGCCCAAAAGTTAGGATTATAAGTGTAAAAATCTCTATTAAAATAATATTTTAAAATGTTACTTTATCCAATATAAATGGTTAGTTGGTAAACAATTTTCTTAGAAGAGTTCACTCTTTATTTTATTATTTTTATACAATGCTGATATATTACATGTAAATATATATATATTTTTGTCATTTTAAAACACAAATAGACAACTATATGGCTTTTAATTTCGTATCTCACCTAAAATGAAATATTATATGTTAAACAAGTTGACTCCTTCACCAAAGTAGAAGACACAATCTTACATTTTGAAATGTTTAATGAGTCATTGGTTCTCTTATTAATGAGAACCAACATGGATTTGTACCAGGAAGACAAATTGGGGAGAGCGTCTTATTAGCCCATGAGCTGGCAGTTCATATTAGGAAAAGGAAGAAGGGTTATAAGTCATTCTCAGTCATCAAGCTCAATATGAATAAGGCGTATAAACTTCTATCGTGGGATTTTCTTGATGCAGTCTTACAACAAATGGAATTTTTGGATTCTTGGAGTCATATGATTCACCAATGCGTTAGTTCAGTATCATACTCAATTATGGTGGATGGGTCAATGTCTCAACATTTCTCCCCTAATAAAGGGATTAGGCATGGATGTCCCCTTTCTCCATATCTTTTTATTCTCTGACAACAGGTTTTCTTAGCTGCTCTTGATTCCCATTTTCAAGAGAACAAAGGTCTGGGTATAAGCATAAGTTTTCCCATCTTATCTTATGTATGCGGATGACGGTTTGATTTTCTTGGGGAATAATGCGGGAAATGTTAGGTTCTTGGCTAAATGTGAGGACTCATATGCCAAATACGCAGGTCAATGACTGGGCTTTGAGAAGTCATCAATATACTGCAGCCCAAATACTCCTACTTGGAGGCAGCAATGGGTAAGATATAGCCTTAATTTTCACAGGCAGGGTCTTCCAAATTCTCACCTTGCGATGAATATCCTATCAACACCAAGTAAGAGTCATCTGTTCGCTAACCTCATTTCCTCAATCAAAAGAAAGCTGGATAAATGGAAATCTAGTGGGCTGCAGTTAATGGCAGGATAACAGTTGCAAAATCTGATCTTCATACTAACGCTAATTACCTAAGAGATCACTGACAATATGGATGCAATATTTAGAAGGTTTATATGGTCGGGGAAGCTGGAAAAAAATGATGCATTGGAAGGATTGGAAAACGTTATGCAAGTCTAAACATGAGGGTGGCACGGGGTTGAAAATTTTGAGCATTATGAACCAAGCGTTGCTAGCTAAATCTTATTGTTTTCGCCTACTATGAATTCAAAACATGGCTTATCAAACTTGCTCAAACAAAAACCAAACTCAGGATCATCTTAGGGCTGGAGATCTATACACTGGGGAGCTCAACTTCTGAAGAACAGGCTCAAGTGGATCATCATGTCCGGAAGTCAAGTTCAGGTGCACGAGGAATGTATTCTGGGTTGCCAGAACCCTATTGGAAACAATCCATTATGGTCTCAACTCACTTCTCTCAAAGTTGCAGACTTAATTGGACAAAATCGGGAATGGAGAAAGAACCTTGTCAGAACCATTTTTCCCAATCAAGTTGCAGAATCCATTCTCGAAATTAGGTTACCAAAATATATTACACAAGGAAGTAGAGACAGACAAATTTGGGCAGCCTCACCGGATGGTCAGTGTTCTGTTAAAAGGGAATACAGAGAAGGATTGAAATTGAAACAGGCAGATCCTCAACCCTCAAATCAAAATAACCAACATAGCATATCTCTTTGGAAAAATATTTGGAAGGGCCCTTTACCTTCCAGATTTAAGTTCCTGACATGGAGAATTCTTTCGAATCCTCTTCCGGTATGCCATAAACTCTTTAAAAGAGGCTGTTCCCCTCCACCTTTGTGTAGAATCTTCTTTCAACATGAAAAAAACATGGGCCATGTTTTTGCAAAGTGTGAAACAGCCTCAGGGGCATGGAGAATCAGTTCCTTAGGATTTGACTTTCATAGTGGTCATGGCTCCTTTGTAAAATGGTTACATGATTGGATACAACAAGCGTCTAATGCCGAGCAGATTATTCTATCATTATGTGTGATTTGGTCCATCTGGATCTCCGGGAACAATGTGGTTTTTAACCATTATACTCTAAACCCGCCCGCAGATCCTGTACACATATGGAGTCGGAGTTTGGAATTGTTCAGACTCTATAATCCTACCCAGAGGAGCTGTACAAAATATGAGCCTAGCAAGCAAACACAGGAGAAGGATCAGGTTTTGACATCTAAAGAGGGCCTCGTAATCTTCTTCATAGATGCAACATTTGATGAAGGCAGAAACATTTCAGTAAGAGCATGGGCAATGGAGGATAGGGACCACGCAAACCAGATGGAGTTCAGCGAGGGTTGTTCATTTCATATCAATTCAGCAGCGTGCCCTCTTCAGGCCGAAATTCTGGCAATAATCCACTGTCTGGAGGATATCAAGAGAATGAATCTGCAAAGAGCACATATATGTTTAGATCCTCAACTGGAAGTCCACTTGGCTCAAGGTAAAACAACTCCATCACTAGAGGTTTTTGATGAGACTGATGATCTAAAGAGTCTAGTGAGGTGTTTTAGAGAGATTATATTTTTTAAAAAGTCTCTAAACACAATGTAAGAAAGGCACATGATCTAGCCCGTTTTGTAATCAAGTTTGTTTAATAATAGTAAATCTTGATAAAAAAATGTATAAAGAATAACAAAGTATTAATTGAGTCCATAATTAAGAATGAAACTCCTAAAAATGGTTGGGCCTGCACTTGCCCCCAGCTCGTGTGATAAATTTACAAGCAATAGATGGTTGTCGTGACAATTCATGGCTAGGAATAAAAGATAGCAAGAAAAGAAAAAGAATCTATAGTTGTATAGAAAAATTGCACGACAGTTAAACTGGTCATTATGTGGTGTGTTTGAGGTATTTTCAACCTTCGTATGTGGTCTAGCTGACAATACTTGAGTCAAAACTACTTAGTGCTATCGACTTGGAGCTTGGGCATATGATCAGAACGGTCGGACATGAAGATTCTTCACCATTCTGTTAGGATAGATAAGATCACTGATTAGTTGTGATTGAGATGTGATTATGATTTGATTAGATATGATTGGGAATTTGGGATACGTCTAGGTACGATGTATTCTAAGGGCTTGTACTCTCAATATGTATTTCTTGCAATACACATCTCTACTCAATCCGAGTTTTCCCTTTGCATGGTATCAAAGCGGTAAAGTTTCTGTGACTTTTATTTCTTTTTTGCAGCACAAAAGTTGCTCTCTTCTCCCCCCAGTTTGGTTTCTTTCCTGTTTCCTTATTTCGTTACTGCTTATTTATTTTCAACTCCCGCTGCTGCAATTTTTTCGGTTTGCATCTTTGCTTGGTTTAGTGCATATTTCTCTTGAAAATTGTTGCATCTCTCTCCCTCCAGTTTGGCATCTCTTCTTCAGTGGCATCCACAGACAAAAAACTTCCGTACAACATGTTGATTCATATGCTCAACGTTAAACTTTCCTCGGACAACTTTATGCTTTGGCAAACCCAGGTTGAGCATGTTCTTGGTTCGCAAGATTTGCTAGGTTTATTGGATGGTTCTCACCCCTGTCCTTTGCCCATAAAGGTGACTTCTTCTACCTTTGCCGCTGCTGTCACCGCCTCTCCATCCATACAAAAGGAAGATGACGATGCGATTGCTGCTCACGCTGAATGGGTCACCGAAGACAATGCCCTCAGCAGCCTTCTTTTTTCTTCTCTCTTGCCGGAAGCCATAACTGAGGTTTTTGGTTGCAAAACGTCGCGCCAAATATGGGACTCTTCACACGGTGTACCCTAAGTTGCACTAAAAACGGGTACGGGTACGTATACGGGTACGGGGACGGGTACGGGGACGGGTACGGGAAACGGCAAAATCCAAAAAATAGAGGTACGGGTACGGCGAGGGTACGGATACAATATATTAATAATAAATATTATTAATAATATATAGAATTATGAAAATATTAATAATAAAATAAATATATCAATCCAAACCATTTCATAAGTTTCAATAAAACAAAAGTAGCAATCCAAAGTCATAATATTCAAATAAAAGCCAAGTAAAATGCA
The DNA here is from genome assembly GCA_037428765.1 of Rubia yunnanensis. Lineage (NCBI taxonomy): Eukaryota > Viridiplantae > Streptophyta > Magnoliopsida > Gentianales > Rubiaceae > Rubia > Rubia yunnanensis. The sequence continues at coordinate 60,216,534 of CM075071.1, read as the reverse complement.
CTATTGGATCTTTTCTAATATCAAGTCATTCTCCAATTCTAGCTCATCAAGAGAGAGATTTGCGAACTCCAAATATCCTACAGATAATGACATGTCACATGTGCATAAAATAAAAGAAAAATCAATAGTTTGCATTTTTCTGGCACATTCATGTTCTGCGTCTGCGACTCTCGTGTTGAGTCAATGACTGTAAAATGTAAATTAATACTTGTTTGGTGGAGATCAACACAGATCGGAGTTCGACAAAATCACAACAACAACAATGGCACAACAGCTACGGATCGGAGTTCAGCGGAAAATCCAAACTTCAAAAAGAGAAAAAGTTGCAGACTTGCTGCGATGGAGTTCGGCGGAAAATGTTGCAGCGATGGAGTATGCCGTAAGGAGAAAGAAAAGGGTTTAGTATAAGAGAAGACTAGTTTCAGTAGGACTGTGGGAGATTAGGAGTTTATATGGTAAGGGGATCCGTTTATTTTTGGAGAATAAATCACCGAAACGGCAAAAATGGTTAAGCTTCCGTCCCGAGTACGTCCCCAATGCATCGGTCAACTTTCCGACGGTACGGCTGACCGTCCCAGGCAATTAGGGGACGGCAAAGGGACGTCCCCCGACCGTACCAGTCGGCGTACCCGTCCCCGGAACAGTACGGGTACCAGGTCTTCCCCCTAAATGCCGTACCCGTGCAACATAGGGTGTACCAAAATCGGAGCCAGTCCAGCATCATGAATCTCCGCGTTTAGGTTCTGACGAATGGTCAGAACCTTTTTAAGTCCTTTGGTTTCCACTCCTCAAACGCAGATCATGTCTTTTGGTTTCTTCATGGTTTCGGGGAAATTTCTATTAGTACGGCTACAGTGGCTGTGCATGGCAACATTTGTGGGGAACGCATTCGCCGAATGCGCTCTCTATTTTCACAGATTTTTTTAAAAATATTACTTGAGGACGCATTCAGTGAATGCGTCCTCTCCTTTTTTATTTTTTTTGTTTTCCGTTAATTTTTCTTGAATTTTCCTATAGGTATTTACACGTGGATGAGGACGCATTCAGTGATTGCGTCCTCCAATCCCTGTTAAAAATCAGAATTTTCCTCCAGACCCCTGAGCCACCAACATACCCCTCGAGCCACCAGCATACCCCTCGAACCATCCTTTGATGCTCGAACCGCCAGACCCCTCGAAGCTCCTACCCCTCGAACCGCCATTCCCCTCGAACAACCCTTTGATGCTCGAACAACCATGCCCCTCGAGCCACCCCCCCTCGAACCACTACCGTGCCCCTCGAACCCATTTTCAAGAAATTATAGAATTCAAACAGTATTTAAAAAAATATATCAATATAAATTAAGAAAAATTTAAAATAATAAAAAATCTAAGGACGCATTCTAAACGATCTGGTTTTAAAAAAATAAAAAATCATGAGGATGCATTCATAAAAAAATTATGAGGATGCATTAAAAAATAGTTCAAAAAATAAAAAAAATTCAGTGAGGACGCATTCACTGAATGCGTCCTCCACATTTTTGTCCATTACCCAGCACATGCATATATTGCATCCGAAAATTTACTATTCAGCACCGAAGAATCAAGAACTCCATGGTTTAGGGACTGAATACAAAGAATTTAGCGCCCCGATATTGAATCGACTTCTTTGGCTGGAGTACGTTGATATTGTGGCTCAGGCGGAAAATTATGAGACTTTTTTGAGAAATCTGGATTCCATCACCATCCCAGCTTTTTCCTGCAGCGATTGCTGCCTCGGCGCACAATGAAGGTGGTCGCATGTGGGACCACTCGCGGGCGATTGACAGCCATGTGTGATACCACACACCGACAGGTGTCGACCGCGCATCTGCTTCACTTGCCTCCCATGGCGGTTTCCGTGGTGGACACCATTTTTGGCTTGATTCCGGTGGTTTTCGTGATCGTGGTGATGCTATTCAATGCCAGTTGTGTGGAAGAAAGGGACATGTGGTTTCTTCTTGTTATCGTTGGGTTTCCTCTCCTCGGCGTACTAATTTTTTTAACATTATGGAGTCTTTCTAATCCATGCAGTTGGAGCCCACCTCTCGTACATCTGATTGGTACATCAACTTTGGTGCAACTAACCATATGAGTTCTACCGCGTCAACATTGGAGAGTGCACTCCTTACAACGGTAACACTTTTGTTTCTATTTGGTAATGGTGATCATATTTCTATTTCTCATGTTGGTGATTCTTATATTACACCTACTTTACGCCTGTTGGCTGTTCCTAGTATTACTAAAAACTTTCTTTCTATCAGTAAGTTAACTCGTGATTTGGGTGTTCTAATCTCTTTTAATGATCAGTCATTTATCATTCAGAACAAAGTCACCAAGGAAATCGTGGGCAGGGGTCACAGTGAGGATGAACGGTATGTGCTGGATCGAGGTGAAACAGCATTAGTTTTTTCATTCACAGTAAGAAGGGAAGAGCATCATTTGAGCTTTGGCATGCTCAGATGGGTTATGTACCCATCATATTATTTCCATTTTGAGTGGTTCTGCACATTTATATGTTTTGTCTTTATTGCACCCCTTGTGTTATAACAAAAGATCACAAAGTAGCCTTTTGATGAAAACCCAAAGTGTGCATTAAGTGTATTTGATTTGATTCATTGTGATTTGTAGGGACCTGCCCCCATTTTATCTGGAAATGGTTTTTCATATGATGCCAATTTTGTTGATGATTTTTGGAGATTTTAGTGGCTTTTACCCTTTTTGACATAAGTATGAATTTGTTGATGTGTACATGCAGTTTGAGGCTTTTGCTGAGAATCAATTCTTTGCTCGCATTAAGATATTTCAGAGTGACCGAGGTACTGAGTTCGTTAATACTCGTCTTCGAACGTATTTTACCGCTAGAGGCATTCACTATCAAATATCCTTCCCCTAAACGCCTAAACAAAATGGGCGCGGTGAGCGTTAACACCGTTATCTTGCAGAAATGGCATTGGCAATGCTCTTACATTCTCGACTACCTCTTTCTCACTAGAATGATGTTTTTGACACTCTAGTTTATACCATTAACCGCCTTTTGACACTGGCGCTCCATGGCAAGACTCCTTATAAACTTCTCTTTGGTTTCCCTCCTGTTTACTCTAACTTCCATTCTTTTGGTTGTCGGGTATACCCTTTCCCCAGGCCTTATGCAGTGCACAAACTATCACCTCAAAGTCTCCCACACTTGTTTCCTATCTATAACTCACAATATAAGGGTTTCCGCTGTCTCGATCCATCTAGTGGTCATGTCTACAGCACCCGTCATGCACAGTTTGATGAACTTCACTATCTTTTTGCTTCTGATGGGGTCTCTAGTGTGGATTTCACGTCCTTAGACTTCTCTACACTCCCAGACCCCGATTCTTCTAATCCTCTGCATGATGCACTATCGTTTTCTGAGTCACCCTTCCAACTTTTCTCCAATGCACCTACTTCGAGCTTGCCCTCAGTTCTTCCTGTTATTCCGGCTTCTTTGATTGATGATCCAGATTCATCAGCTCCTACTGCCTTAGCCCCTGGATCGGCCCCTGCTTCTCCTTTAGTGCACTCTGGGCCCTTCTTGCTAGTTTCCTCTCCGGATGCCTCTCCCAGTCTGCCACTTTCTCGGACTCATCACATGACTACTTGGCCTCATACTAGTTTACGCCATCCTCGTCACCTTGCTGATTAGGTTGTTACTGGTCTTACTGATGCGGTTCTTACTCACTCTGAGCCTCAAGATTATCTTATTGCACTTCGTTATCCTTAGTTGGTGGCTGTGATGGATGATGAGATGGGTGGCTGTGATGGATGATGAGATGTTTGCTCTCTGGAAGCAGCATACTTAGGATTTAGTTTCCCTACTTTCTGGTGTGAATGTTGTTAGCTATAAGCGGGTCTTTCAAATTAAGTATTGTCTCGATGGTACTGTTGAAACAAAAGGCTTGACTTGTTGCTCAGGGATTCTTGCAGCTACCGAGTTTTGACTTTGATCACACCTTCTGTCTTGTGGTCAAAGCCTCCACTGTCCGGATGATTCTAGCTATTACTACTATACAGAAAAGGCTCCTGCACCAGTTGGATGTTAAGAATGCCTTCCTTAATGGTGTTCTTGATGATCCGGTCTACATGGCGTAATCCGTTGGTTACATGGCGTAATCCGTTGGTTCATTTTGGATTTTCCTTTCATTCTACTACTTCCACAGACGTGTTAGGATACTTTAATACTGATTGGGATCGCTGTCTTAAGACTCGGTGCTCAACCTATGTTTATGCTATTTTTCACGGGGGCAATCTCATTTCTTGGAGTGCCAAGAAGTAGCCTACTGTTTCTCGCTCTAGTTCAGAATCTGAGTATCGTGCTTTGGTAAACACTACGGTGGAGGTTGTTTGTCTCTCTCATTTTCTTTAGGATCTGCATTTTCCGCTCTATGAGTTCCCTGTTTTGCAGTGTGACAACAACAATGCTATTTTTATTGCTTAGAATCCAGTGTCTCACAAGCGCGCGAAGCATATTGATATTGACTATCACTTTTTTCAGAAGTTGGTGGCTTCTAGGAAGCTGCATGTTAGTCATGTACCTACGTCTCTCCAGGTTGCCGACATTTTCACTAAGGCCTTTCTCGTCCTTTGTTTGAATTTTATAGGTCCAAGCTTTGCATTTCGGCTCATCCGACACTTCGCTTGAAAGGGAGTGTTAGGATAGATGGATCACTGATTAGTTGTGATTGATATATGATTATGATTTGGTCAGATATGATTGAGATATGTCTAGGTACAATACATTTCTAAGGCTTGTACTTTCTATATGTATTTCTCGTAATGCACATATTTACTCAATATGAGTTTTCCCTTTGCACATTCAAAGTATGCAATTTTATATCACCAACACCATGCAATTTTACACAGAAATTACCTAACAACATTATTGTCTACTATGGAGACACAAATCCAGGGTGATTCCAAATGACTGATCACCAAGTCAGGGAATCGCGAAGCATCCATCCCAATATAAAATGCAAGTTGGTGGGATCTTACCTCAAGGGAAAGGTGCTCCAGTGGTTCTTGTCACTGAAATATTTACCACCGATTTCTTATCACAAAGTGGCCACTAAACGTCTTTTGACTGCTAAGTGTAAGCTTTTACCGTTATTCATATAATGATGACTTTATCTTTACAGTAAGTCGTCAGTCATGATCCTTGAGAAGTTCTCCAATAGTGACGAGCCACCTTATCACGGTTCTTGTCGTCACTGAAAAGCTGACTTAATAAGTATTAAACAAATATAGAGACTTAATAAGATCAAGCCTCTGAAAAGCTTTCGTTCCATTCCATCACTTGTTTTTTCATTTATCTCAGTGCATAATACTACTTTATTCCAGATTAAATTGAAGAAATTAATTTTACAATCTCAAAAAATATATATTTAACTGTTAGTATCCTCAACTATGTATAACACCAATGTTTAAAAAATTAAAATTTAAAGACTATTTATTAAGATGAATCCAATAATATGTTATATGATAGTATTATTACTTTTATATTTATTGAAATGTGTAGTAATTGAAGATTTACAACATTAAATGAATAGTAAACGTGTAATTTATTTTTGGTCCAAGAGATTGTGAGTATAAATCCGTCTTAATTATTTTCTTTATTCTTCTACAACAATTGTTCTCTGCTTTGCTAGGAAATTAATAGAAGTGAAAACAGAGAGAAACAAATGTAAATGTGTAAATCGTGATTTTTTTTCTCAAATCAATCATATAATGATGCTAGAAAAAATGTCCGGCGGCGATTACAATGAGTGGAATTAATATCCAATATAACTAGCCTCTAGCAATAACTGATTTATTGCAAAGAAATATTTAAATTACATGTCAACCAGACTAACTGTCTGTAATATTACAGAGTAGCAATCCAATAAATTTGTATCATCGCCCTTAGGGATGTTAACTCGCTTCCCGCAAAAATCATGACCACTTGGTAGTGAGGAACATACCACACATCAATATCATTAAGCCACGCATGGATTTTCAACAAATGTAACACCACTTGATCCAAAATATGATCTATATTGTCCAAACTGGTACCACATTGAAAAACACATATCGAGAACAAGGCTCCTCCAAGAGAATCACGCAATCTGTAAAATCAGATCGAACAAAATACATCGGCATGAACAATGAAATTGAGTGATCATCACGAACACAACAATCTAATCTATCAAGTTGAAGAACAATAACGATGCACGGAGACAAATCCATATTAATTCAATAAAATAAATACTAAAAGAATATCAATGATAAAAATACTGTTTCTCCATCTCCGTGTGATCATGGGATCATGGAGAAATGGGGAAAAGAAAATCACTTGAGAAGAGAATGGGGAGAGGGGTGGCGATCGCCTTAGGGTTTGGTAAAGTGTAAATCATGATTAATTTGAAGAGAGAAAGAAAAGATTATGCTAAGTGGAAACATTTATGGAAAATGCCTATTTCAAGGAAGATATTGCTTTTCATGTGGAGAGTTTTACACAATGCGCTCCCAACACGAGCAAACCTGCAAATTCGAGGCAGTCACACAGATTCAGAGTGCACAAGGTGTCACATAAAAGTTCCCGAGGATACAACACACTTACTGCTGGAATGTGAGCAATCAAAGCGTATATGGAGGGTTTCAATTTTAGCCAAGGGATACCGGTGGATTTCAGTTCTGGGCTACGGTAATGGTTTGCAGCAGCTCCTGATATTGGGGCAGTCAGAATCTCATTACATGTGATGTTGAAAATCTGGAATCAACGGAATTTGAAGGTTTTCCAAGATCAGGACAAGGACACGAATCACAAGCTTCAATTGGCGTACTCTAGCGCAGAAGTAGACAATGGAAGAAATAGCATCTTGACATAGAAGACGTGGACATACCGGAAAGTGTCCAGTAATCCTCGAACTCAGATTTGGAGGATGCTTAGATATGGCCGACCCTAAAATTTGATGAGGCTTTTTGGAAAGACGGGTGGCATGGCTCAGCAGCGCAGACAATGCTACCAAGCTTGCAGATGTACAACAACCATTTCCCAATTTCTTCACCCCTGCTTGCAGAGGCTAGAGCTCGTCTCTGGGGTCTAGATTACGCACTCAAAGAAGGTTAGCAACAATTGCAGGTAATTTTGTCGGATTCGGAAACCTTAGTCCGGCGGCTTAACTATGCCACAGACACTATGCCGGAAACCTTAGTCCGGCGGCTTAAACTTAGTCCAGTGATATTATGTACAGTAACATTGTGAAATCGAATCATACAAAAAATTGATTTCCTATAATGAATCATGTATTAATGCTCAAAATAGATAGAGTATAAAAGGATGGCTAGCACTTGTATAACTCTAATCTAGTCAACAACTCTATCAATAACAAATAAAATCTAATCAGATATCTGCAACCTAAAGAGCACTAGGAACATGAGCAACATGTAGCATGCCAGAAGCAACCAACTTTCGAACAAAGTGATAGTTAATGTCGTTGTGCTTTGCCCGGTTGTGAGCAACTGCATTCTAAGCCAAGAAGATGGTGCTACTGATGTCACAACAGTGGAGAACCAGAAAGCAGAACTCAAAGATCTCAAAGCACGTGAGTAAGCCAAACAACCTCAGAAGCAGTGTTGGCTAGAGCTTAGTACTCAGACTCCGTGCTGGAATGAGAACAGTGGGTTGTTTCTTGGCAATCAAGAAAGTAAGGTTTCCACCAAGAAAAATAGCATATTCATAAGTGGATAGATGAGTCTCCAGACAGCAAGCCCAATTAGCATCAGAGTAACCTAATACCTCGGGAGAACTGGCAGATCGAAAGGTAAGACCAAAATGTAGTGTTCCTCGAACATATAGGAGAATCTCAGTAACGTTGAGAAAATGATCGTCACGAGAATCCTGAAGATACACAATGACAGTGTTGACCAAAAAAGCCAAGTCAGGATGGGTAATGTCCAGGCACTGGAGGGTCCCAACTAGCGAATGATACAACGTCGGATTCCAAAATATAGAACTGGTGGTGCTATGCAACTGCAAGCCCGACACAATGGGGTAGAGACTGGAGCAGCATCAGACATCCCAGTAGGAGTAAGAGTGTCACGGCATACTTAGCTTGACCAAGAAGTAAACCCGATAAAATAGGGGATACTTCTAAGAAAAGAAAGTAATGAAGGGTGCCTAAGTCCTTGATGTCAAACTCCTGATGTGTCCGATCAATAAATTTCCAAAGAAGAGTCTAATCATTACCTGTAAGAATGATTACGTCGACATAAACTAGAAGATACAGTAACAATGATCCCCAAGAAAGAACAAACAAGGAAGTGTCGGTGGAGCTACACTAGAAATCAAGCTGGGTAAAATAAGTGCTGAATTGCCAAAACCATGATCAAGGTGTTTGCTTCAGACCATAAATGGCCTTTTGCAAGCAACAAACAGAATTCAGATGAAGTGGATCCTTGTAGCCAACGGGTTGAGCCATACACACTGGAGCATCGAGAATGTTGTTTCGGATGGCATTCTTAACATCCACCTGATGAAGCGGCCTGGAACACATCGTGGGAATGGCGAGAACTGTCCGAAAAGTAGAGGCTTTGATGAAAAGACTGAAAGTGTGATCGAAGTCGAACCCTAGATTCTGAGAAAAAACCTTGCGCTACAAGGTGAGCCTTATGACGATCAATCGTGCCATCAGGACTATACTTCAGCCGATAGCCCCATTTGGAGCCAACAATGTTGACGTCTGATGGGTGAGGAACCAAATCCTAAGTACGCTGTCCACGAAGAGCTGCTATCCCCTCATCCATAGCAAAAGAATCCTAAAGAGCTTAACAGTAATCTGTGGTTTCTGACTAAGCAAGTAAACCAACAAGAAGATCGTGAGTGGCAATGTCCTAGTAGCCTATGCACTGAATAGCTTAAGTCACTGATCGATTGGCCATCCAATGAGTAGGAGTCCGAGGAGAAGAAGCTGTAAGAGTGGAGTCAGCTGAGGCAACTAGTGATGGGGTGGCCGAACAAGGCGAAGACTAAGTGGCAGAGATGGAAGCAGCGCTAGCTGATGAACTAGAGAAGGATTTGTAGCACAAATGGAGTTAAGGGTCGAAGGAGGTGTAGTCAACACAGGAGAAAGTGTAGGCAAATGAGGTGCCAAAAAAGAATCAGGATCATGAAAGTCAGAAACATCTAACACTAAAGGTGGAGAACCAATCGCCGAAGAAATGGATGAGGCGAATGGAAAACACGTTTCGTCAAAATGAGCATGTCGAGTGACATAGATTCTGTCAGTAGAACGATCAAGGCACCAAAAACCTTTATACTACGAACTGTAGCCAGTAAAAATACATGGGATACTGAGTGAAGACAGCTCATGGTCGACAAAAGGGAAAATAAAAGAGATAAACCGACAACCAAAATCATGAAAATTTGTGTATATGGGAACCCAACCATTAATATCTTCAGATAGTGATCAACCACCATGAACAGGAGTGGGTAACTGCTTTATAGTATAAATGGCTGCAACAAAGGCGTCAGGCTAGTGGGAGAGAGGAACGTGAGAGTGGTATAACATAAATAAGACCATCTTAACAATGTGAGCGTGATTGCGCTCAGCCTGACTGTTCTGCTCATGAGTATATGAGCAATAAATATGATGATGAATGCCCTTTTTCTGAAAGTGAGAGCGTAAGCGACCATTTACAAACTTAGTCCCTCTATCACTTTGAAAGACCTTAATGGTAGAGGAGAACTGGTTCTCCATAAAAGCCTCAAACTGAAGATAAACATCTCAAAAATCATATTTACGATGCAATGGGTAAAACCATGAGAGTTGCGATGGTCATCAAGAAAAATAGATGATGCATCCCAATTTACCGCCGTCGTCCGTGGCCTAAATCTGCAAGAAAAAACCCCAGAGTGTCCGGGGGGGAGAGGCTCTAACGATCAAGTAAGTAAACCAAATTACCATAGTGTACTTCTTTTAAAAAATGAATGAATAGTTGAGTTTGTAGGGTTACCTTTAGCCTTTATATAGGTAGAAAAGTAGGACAATTATCTTGTTTGCTTGTGGAGCAAGTACTTATCCCTTGGGCCGGCCCAAAGGATAGCATTGAGAGCCTGGGCCGGCCGTACTTAGGCACTTGGGCCCAGTACAAATTTACACATTATTAATAAGCCCCTAGAAAGTTGAGGGTTCGGCCTTAAAATTTATCCCAAGAGCCTAGGTTCAAATTTACGTTCTTCCCCACGAATTCTATGATTTACCCTCTGACAAGGTTGCTTTGAATTTATCGTTAAGTGGGGACCAGTCTCCAAAATCCCACATTGCTTCAGGGGTACGGTTTGGTATCCATACAATGTGGTGAAGGCTCATTCCAGGGATGGATTCGGAATCCTCCACTTCAGTTTCGAGTTTGTCTCTCGAGCGAGGTTTATATGCTGGGGATCCAACCCTCAGCTGTCTTATCTGTGTTAGAGCTTAAGGGTCTAGCTTCCACCTTATTTATTTTTCAGGGGAGCTCCAAACTCATTGGGTTTGGCCCTCAGCTTTCTAATCTTTGCTAAAATTGGAGAGCACGACTTCCACCCTTTTTTATTTCATGAGGGCTTTTAAGCCTCGATATTAGGAATATGGGGTCTGGCCCTCACCTTTCTAATATGTACTGGAATCTGAGGGCATGACTTTGTCCCCGCTTATTTTACGGTGGCCTTTAAGAAAGAGTAGTTAGGAATATGGGTTTGGCCCTCGGCTTTCTAATCTGTGCTAGAATCTGAGGGTATGATTTCAACCCTTTCTACTTCATGAGGAGCCTTCAGGCTCTACTAATTATACGTGGGGGGTTTGACTCTCGGTTTTCTAATATGTGTTAGAATCCAAGGACCTGTCTTTGGCATGGGAAGTGAAAAGGTTATGGGGTCGTGATACCCACTTGTACTTTTGAGCGTGTGTAATCCAGATCCGCATTTCACGCTTGCCACTTTCTCTATTAATTCCTAGGGTTTCTCACCCATGCGACCCATTTACCTATGTACTCAATTAATGTTTGGTGGTTCGAAGTAATTATTACCTTTTATTCTCTCTATATAAGGTGATTCTCAGCGCCTCCCTCACTCTTTACTCACTTTCAAACTTCAAAGATTTTATTTCTCTCTTTGAAAGCAACTCAATGGCTTAATTCTCCATTAACACTTCCAGAGAGCTCCGGTCAAACTCCGAATGTTAATCATTAAGTTTCCCCTCATTTGACCTTTCTTTTCCTCTTATTGAAATGTCGTAAACACCGTTGGGGGGACAAAGCTCAATTCTGGACTATTTTCCAGTTGTATCCCCCACCAGATAGGTTGAGAGTTCTCATTAGCAAGATTCTGGCATCATTCTATCATTGGCAGTTGGTTTCCATTCAGCCAGTAGGGACGGTGGAGGGAGCTCCATTATTTTCCTGGTGCCGCCTGAGAGCTATTATCGTAAATTGGTTACTTCGAGGTCCTGGATTCCGAGAGAAGCTAGTGTTCAAGAAGATAAGGAGGGATATCCTTTATTTTTTGAGAAAATACTGACCTCAATTCCCGAGAGCCCCTAACCAATCATTACAGAGGTCTCTAATTTGTTATGTCCCTATCCCTTGTAGTCATTCTTCCAGAGGACCTGGAGTTAGAGGTCCTTCGAGAAGATGAAAAATCTAAGGATACGAGACCTGGGAGATGCACACTTATGAATGCCACTTCAAGTTTGGGATCTATTTTCCCTTACCCCATATCCTCTCTTGAATTCTTGAGGAGCACCAGGTTATTATAGACCAACTCCATTCGAACATCATACTCATTACTATGACGTTCATGAATCAGGCATTAGCTTAGGTATAACCCCCAACTACAAACTGTTTAGGTCCTTGTACTACCTTTCAGGTAGTAGAGCCTTGATGCATGGGGATTCGAAGATCATTGGGATCTTGAACCTTAGCAATATGTTTTCCAATCATCCCATCAAGATCTCTTCAAACTGCAAGAGGTTGCACCAACCCCCATCTATACTTTCGACAGTAAGCTGAGAACTACTATGTTCCAACGCGGAATTCGAATCCCAAGTTCAAGAATGTTGCCAATTATTCTGCTCTGGGAAGTGTGGTAGCAGATAGGGATAGGCTGCTAGGAGAGCCTCTCGATATTTCAAAAATTGTGATTATGTCTGGCTGGAGGAGGTCTATGAGTGGATCTACAAACAGGAGCTAGTTTTGATCAAACCCCCTTCTCTGGTAGAATTTTTGAAGGCCCCTTCGGGTAAAGGGAGAGGAAAAAAGAAGGTGGTTGAGAGTGATAAGCCTAATCAGGCTAAGAGGAAGGCCCCTTCGGTTGCCGATGATGGAGCCTCAAAGAAACGAAAGAAAAAGAAGTAAAAAGTTGACCCTTTGCATCCCGTTATACCTATTCCCTAGAGCAAGATAATGCCATAGAAGACCCCTCCAAGTGTTCCCCCTACCCCCTCACATGAAGGTGTTTGCAGTATCATAGCTTTTTTCTTAGCTAAGATTCCCTTCACTCACTCTCTCTCTCTTTAAAACCTAATTTTCTTTTCTTTTGTGTTGTTTATTGGACTTTGCTAGCTTGCTCGGTCTTGGAAACAAGAAATATGAGGTGATAGTTTTTGAGGAAACTTATCTGAGGGTTCACTCCGAGCCCCTGGTCCAGGCGCCGATCCAAACAAAGGCCTATTCAGAGGTCTAGCTGGAGACCCCTGGTAATTCAACAAATAACAAAAGGCATTAGAAGGGTGCTTCCTCGCAAAACCTTCCCCCCCAGAGGCAGTAGACTAATGAGGATATCATTATCTAATTCCAAGCTAGCGGCTCCAAGAATCTTGAGTCCCAGGGTAGGCATATTTAGAGGAAGCGTAACCATACCCCTCCAGGTGCGATTGATCCTTCTCCAGGCAGCCATCGTCTTGACTTCCCTAGACTCTGTTTTGTAGACCTTTGCGACGAAGGCCAGGGAAGCCTAAGTGGCTACTGCCATGTCCAAGGTTATGAGGCTAGAGGGAGTGAGGTCAAGAAAAAGCTGAAGAAGGTTGTGTCCGACCATAAGGGAAAGTTGGAGAAAGTGGCCTCCGATCATGAGGAAAAACTGAATAGAGTAGCCTCTAATCAAGAGGCGGAACTAACGAGGATGGCCTCTCAACACAAAGAGGCATTGAAAAAGCTGGGCCTAAAAAATGATGGTTATCTAAAGGAGCTTGAAACTAATCTATCGAAGGCCCAGGCTTCCATTGAAACCCTGGCCAGCAAAAATGCCAAGCTGGCCAGCCTTTGTTTTCCTAAGCAGCAGGCCTCCATCGTCGAGGCTTACACCAACACACTTTTGAAGACCCAGGGGTTTTAGGACTTCTTCTCACCCTGTCTAAAGTCTTGGTGGGGATCACTCAAAATAATCTGGCCCACTCCATTTTCAAGGATCTTCTCGCCAAATATGCAACAGTGCTGGATGTCCATAAAAACAACAGCAGGCCAGAGCAACTGAACCATCTCTAGTGGAAATTCGTCCAGGATGGGGGAATCAAACTCCCACTGCTCAATTATTTGAAGGCATCCGATAAATTCTTTTTGGCGGAGGATATCTACCATCTAGAGGTGGATGAAGATAAGAAATGGAGCGAGTCGGACCCCTTGACCCTTCTGAAGTTCCGATGCATGCCTACCCCTTTGAGCTCGACCCAGGCATATCGTAGCTTAGGGGAAAATGTATGAATTATTTTTTTAGGGAATTGAATTTATTTCCTATCTTTTCAATATTAATGAAAGTCTTTGTTTCTTTACTTACATGTTTTTACTTTTTTGTCACTTGTAGATTCTAGACTTCGTACCTTATCGCCCTCCCCAACTACAAAGGGTTACCGTCTTTGACTTCTTTTTCCAGATCATGAAGGAATGGTATCACTTGATTGAAGAGTTGGTGTGGGAGCACCGAATCAAGGCTTCTTGATTCTGGTACAAATCCGTCCGGCTTGAAGAAGAGCTTTGAGCTACCCACAAGGAACTTAACCTTTGGCGTAATGTTCTTCACGAGAGGCAAAAAGAACTTCTCAAAGAACTTAGCCATTTGTGGGAGGAAAGGGACCTTTTTGTTCTGGCTAAGGATGGGCTCTTGTAGGATTATCGTCTCCTTGAATCTCGACACAACGAGGTCCTCTAAGAGATCACTACCAAAGCTGGATTTAGCTCAATGTATGAGTGCATCGCTGCTGCCAAGTCTTTCAAGGCTTTGGGGGCATCATCCTCTCGAACAAACAAGGCCATCGGGCACTATCTCCACAAGGTCCAAAGGTATCGAGAGAACCTAGAAGTGGCTCATGCGGCCCTTACTACCGTCAAAGACAAAGTAGAAGACCGGAAGAAACAGAATAGGGAATACAAACAGTGTCTAATTCCCACCTTAGAGCGGACCATCATAGAGAATCAAGAAATCATTGTGATTGCTTTTAAATATAAGGAAAAGGTCGAGAAGGGCCACGCTGAGTTGTATCAGACCTAAATAGTGACTACTAATAATCTTCGAGTGTATGGATTCCGACTTGGGACCATTCAAGCTCCTTTAGTTTAAGACTTTGAAGCATTTATTCAAGAGACTATCAACATTATTGAGAGAAAAAACATCACAGGGGACTTCAAGTATCTATATGCCTATGAGGATGCAAAGCGGTAGCTAAAAGACGTACAAAAAACAACAAGGATAAAAGTGGGGCTTCGAGCTCCCAAGTTGCCCCAAGAAAGAGCGAGGTTCCTAACCCCGCGGAGAGTAGCCCCTTCAGGATTTCTTGTGGAAGGGGGGATCCATCATTTCTCGCTTAGGCCCTTCACGTAGGGTCTCCAAGGTAGAAGCTTAGGCCCTTCATAGTCGGATCCCTCCCAGGTAGAAGCTTCTCGCTCTCGATATGTACCTCCTGGGACTTTGATTTCAAGGGTTAACTAATGCGATATCAAAAATGTAAATTATTATAGTTTTATTAGTTTAGTATTTTTGTAAGGATAACACTATACTCTTTTTTCCACTGTGATTTTTAGTGAGGTAGTGTAATCATTTTATTATATTAATTTTAGAATAAGGTCCATTAACTCAGCCATGTTAGCATTGGAAGTGTTAATTTTGGTCATGCATTTATTTTAGGGTTTAGAATATTCAGTTCTGATTTGATTGTAATTGGATTTGGTAGGATTAGATAAGGCAATATTCATTCAAGATTTACCTTGAAGAATATAGTAATTTATTTTAGGTATTCTAGTTAGATATGGTTTAGCTTCTTAAAGTTGTCGTAAGTCATTCCGTTTTCTATTTATATTGGCCAAATTATACCCTTTGAATAGGGGAGGCCATTTACGAATTGTACACCTTTTTATCAATCAAATATACAACCTTTCGAGTTCATACTCTTTGCTTGTGAGCTAATTCCATTGTTGCTTAATCTCGGGGGTTAATTAAGTACCAATAAACCTTGTGATCTTTTTCCGCGGGTTAGTTAGAGAGCAAGTCAAGATTGAGAGCATTCTGAGAGCTAGTGATCTTGAATTTCGTGTGATCCAGTGAGGGTTTGTAGATCCCTTCATTTGATCAAAGATATTAATTCCGCAATCCAGAGTCTTTGCAAGGAGATTCATATAAGTTGGTATCAGAGCAAAGCGAAAGAATTCCTGGTGGCCAAAAATTCAACATGAGTTTCGAGTTTTGTTTGAATTTATTTTCGAAAAAGAAAAAGCAAAACAAAAATCTGGAAACCCCGCCCACTGAAACCTATTGCCGATGCCACTCAATTATCTTCTCTGATTAGCATCTCCACCGATCGGTGCCAACCATAGCTGTCCATACCCGATCTCCGACATTGCTTCGATCATCTCTGCCCGACTGCAGCTCTCTCCACCTCTACGAATCCATCCCTTAAGCAACTATTTTCTTTCCCAAATTGGCTATTTACTTCTTTGGTCAAGTTCGCCGCCTCGAACTCGTCCACCTCCATCGCCATTATTTTTATTCAGAGCCTTTTGCGCACACAACCAACCGAACCTGCTCTATCGATCTCCAGCATGCATCTGCAGATTGGTTTCGGTGTGTGCTCCTCATGAACGATCCCTAAGCAAGGCATGTGAGATTCATGTGAGAGGCATGTCAGTTGCACGTGCGAAATAGCCAGGCAATCCCTTCATATCATGATATGCTCTATAGCTCATGAGTTATTGAATTTATCGTGAGTTCTTCATTGTCTCTTTAGTTGTATGATTTTCTCACCAGTGCTTTTTGTATCGCGAGTTCAAGTAGTTTTTGCGACATCAACATTCCAGTCACTGCCTTCAGGGATGGCGTGGGACATTTATCTCCATTTATTCTTGAGGATCATTCACGTTTTCAGGAAGAAACTTTTCGACCTCGGAAGGAATGATACAATATCAGAAATGTCATTTATTATAGTATTATTAGTTTAGTTTTTTTTAGGATAACACTATATATTTTTTCCACTGGGTTTTTTAGTGAAGTGGTGTAATTATTTTATTTTATTCATTTTAGAATAAAGCTCATTAACTCATCCATATTGGTTTAGAGTTCACAATATTCAGTTTTGATTTGATTATAATTATATTTGGTAGGATTAGATAAGGCAATATTCATTCAAGATTTATCTTGAAGAATATAGTAATTTATTTTGAGGAGGCCATTTACGAATTGTACACCTTTTTATCAATCAAATATAAAACATTTCAAGTTCATACTCTTTGCTTGCGAGCTAATTCCATTGTTGCTTAATCCCGGGGGGGGGGTTAATTAAGTACCAATGAACCTTGTGATATGATCCTGCAGGTTAGTTAGTGAGCAAGTCGAGATTGAGAGCATCCCTAGGGCTAGTGATCTTGAATATTGTGCGATCCAGTGAGGGTATGCAGATCTCTTCATTTGATTAAAGATCTCAATTCCACAATCTAGATTCTTTGCAATGAGATTCATATCGTTAACCCAGCAAGTAACCAAGCCAGTACCTCTGGACGAGGGTGTGGTGGCCTCACTTCCACCAAAGGCCCCTTTCATCTAGCCGATGGGGAGAAGTTACTGGGCAAGATCAAGCAGCCCCTCTTAATACTGAGGACGTCGAGAATATTCCTCTGATTCGAAGGCCTCAAGGCCTATCCCGCAGACCCTCGAACCTTGCTCGAGGACCATAGGCTGGGAATTTGGGTGAATAAAAGTGTCACTTCCCCTTGAAATACTTTTCCCTCAGTTATATGTAGATAGTTATTGTAACTTTATCATTTTACTTGTAAGCCATTATGGCATTTTGTATAATCAGAATAAAATTTTATGCCCCTTATTCTTATTTGAGCATTTGAAAATTTTCTTGTGAGAGGGATCAACCCTTCTAACAGAGTTGAGTGTTTGGACTCTTTCTTTTTCTTGCAAGGCTTTTCTATGCCTCTAAAGCATTCGAGGGGCTATGTCGGCCCTTCAAATGCATACACGGTTAGTGCCCTGGGTGCTTGACGCGTGTTAAGGGGATTTTAGCCCTGAAATGTTTGATGGTCAGTGTTGGCCCTTCGAATGCATACAAGGTTAGTGTCTTGGCCATTTGATGCACGTTAAGGAATTTTAGCCCTGAAATGTTTGACGGACTGTGTTGTCCCTTCGGATGCATACAATGTCAGTGCCTTGGGTGCTTGATGCACGTTAAGGAAATTTTATTCCCGAAATGTTCAATGAGTTGTGTTGTCCCTTTGGATGCATACAAGGTTAGTGCCTTGGGTACTTGACCCGTGTTAAGGGGAATTTAGCCCTGAAATTTCTGATGGGTTTTGTTGGGCCTTTGAACATTTACAAGGTTTGTGCCTTGAGCACTTGATGCACGTAAAGGGGTTTTCAAACCCAAAATGTTCAATGGGATGTGTTAGATCTTCAGATGTTTACAAGGTCTAACCCTTTGAGCGCTTGATGCACGTAAATGAGGTTTTAACCCCCAAAATATTTGATGTGTTGTGTTTTCTCTTCGAATGTTTACAAGGTATGTGCTTTGAGCGCTTGATGTGTGTAGAGGGGGTTTTAACCCTAAAATGTTTGATTGGTTGTGTTGGCTCTTCGAACATTTACAAGATTTTTACCTTAAGCGTTTGATGTGCGTAAATGGGGTTTTAACCCCAAAATGTTCGATGGGCTGTGTTGGCCCTTCTAATGTTTACAAGGTCTGTACCTTGGGCACTTGATGTGCATTAAGGGGATCTTAACCCAAAAATGTTTAATGGGCAGTGTTGGCCCTTCGAACATTTACAAGGTTTGTGTCTTGGGTGCTTGATGCACGTTAAAAGGATCTTAACCATAAAATGTTTGAAGGCCTGTGTTGGCTCTTCAAACGTTTACAAGGTCTGTGCCTTGGGCGCTTAATGCACATTAAGGGGATCTTAACCCCAAAATATTCGATTGACTGTATTAGCCCTTCGAACGTTTACAAGGTTAGTGCTTTGGTCGCTTAATGCTCGTTAAGGAGATCTTAACCCTAAAATGTTTGATGGGATATGTTGGTCTTTTGAACATTTACAAGGTTTGTGCCCTATACACTTCACGTGCATTAAGGGGATCTTAACCCCAAAATGTTCGATGGGATATGTTGGCTCTTCGAACATTTAGTACTCCGATTTGAGGAGAGTGGGAAATTTTCCCTGTGGAAATGTTTGTTTTAATTCTTAGGAATAAGAAATGATCATAAAAAACAACTTAAATGGAAAATCAACAGAAATAAAGGAACCCTATCGACTTACAGCATTATCTAGTCGAAGGTATCCTCCAACCCATAGCTACTTTGGGGCGGGCTATTTTCTGGCCTCACCAAGCGTACTGGGATTTCGGGGAATAATACATCATAAGGTTTAGACCGTTCCATCCATGCAGAATCGTGTCACCTTGGGGGGTTTCTAACACGTAACAGCCTCTAGAGTCAGCTTCTATGACTCGGTAGGGTCCTTCCATGTTTGCTGACAACTTTCCCTCTGGCTTTTTAGGCTTTTCTTATTCCTCCTCATTATGAGGTCTCTAGTGGAAAAATGGACCTTCCGAACCCTCCTGTCGTGATACCGCTTGATCCTTCCTTTGACTGTGCCTTCGTGGAGAGATGCATTCTCTCTTTCCTCTTCGAGAAAGTCCAAATCTAATCGGCGCTGCTCATCATTGACCTCTTGGCATTCGTTGCTGATAGAAAACCTTCGGAAGGTGGGCAGCTTTATCGCCGAAGGAATAACTGCCGCTGAACTATAAACTAGACTTTAAGGGGTTTCACCTGTAGCAGATGATTCCATTGTTTGAAATAACCAAAGTACAATGGGAAGTTCATTGATCCAACTTCCGGCCGCCTTTTAAGCCTCGACCGGGTGCTATTGATAATGGTTTGATTTGTGACCTCCACATGTTCATTGGTCTGGAGGTGGTAAACGCTGGTGACTCTCTGACGAATCTTGTATTCCTTACACCAACTTTTGAATGGGTCGTTAACAGACAGGGTGTCACTATCAGTTATGATGGTTTGAGGGGTCCCAAAAGGGCATATGAAATTCTTCCAACAAAAACCATTCACCACTATCCCTTTTATGCCGGTTAGGGCTTCGGGCTCAACCCACTTTGTGAAGTAGTCTATGACCACAATCAAGTATTGAAAGTGGCCTAAGGCCTCTAGGGAAGGGCCCAATAGATTGATTCCTCATTTTTCAAGTGGTTAACAACTGTTTATGTTCATCATTTCTTCTTGCGGGACATGGGTGATTAGCGCATGCCTTTGGCATTGATGGCAAGCTTGGATGTGCTTGTTAACCTCATCGAACATCTTGGGCCAGTAGTATCCATCCAGAAGGAGCTTCTTATCTATTGAGTGAGCTCCTTGGTAACTTCCACAGGCTCCTTCTTGAGTTTTGAGGATCAGATAATCAGCTTCATGGGGGGCTACATATTGGAGAAGTGGTTGTAGATAGCCTCGATGATAAAGCACATCCTCGTGGATTACATATTTTAGTGCTTTTAGCCTAACTTTCCTTGCTTCGACTGCATCTTCCAGAGGGGTACCGTCTCGAAGATAGCTAATGATAGGCTTTATCCACAACTTTTTTTCTTTCACCATCATTACCATTGATTCTTCTTCAAAGTTAAGTTTACTCAGTTTTTCCACCATTTAGTTCCCTTGGGAGTGCAAGTCCAGGTTAGACAAAGCCAACTTCCTCAGGGTGTTGGCCTCGTGGTTTTTCTCCCGAGGGACTTGAGTGAGGGTGTAATGGTGGAAATGTTCGAGGAGGGGTTTCACCACTTCTAAGTAGCACTGTAAGATTCTTTCCCTAGCCTCATATTCCCTCTTAACTTGAAGGACCACAATTTGGGAAATGTTGAATGTATCCAGCCTTTAAACTCCCAAGTCTTTGGCTATTCGAAGGCTTGTGATCAGTGCTTCGTATTACGCTTCGTTGTTTGTGGCCTTGAAGTCAAAGTGTAGGGCATAAGGATAATCTTTCTTTTCGAGGCTTGTGAGTAGAACTCCAGCCCCACTGCCTTCGGAGTGTGATGTTCCATCAATGTACAACTGCCATATTTCTTCGGGTTCTTCTTTGTCATCAACTATGATTGGTTATGTAGTTTCCATAATCAAATCTGCTAAGGCTTGGCCCTTGATGGTTGTTCTTAGGCAGAACTGGATATTGTGCTCACCCAGTTCAATTGCCCATTTCATCATTCGTCCTGAGGCCTTCGGCTTAACAAACACCTGCCTAATTGGATACCTAGTGAGCAAGATGATCTTGTGACTCTTAAAGTATGGCCAAAGGCATCTCGCACTATGGACTAGGGCCAATATTAAATTTTCGAGGGAAATGTATCGAGTCTCCGGACCATACAATGCCATGCTTACCAAGTAGATTGAGTGTTGGGTTATTTATTTTTCCTTTAACAAAACTGCGCTTATCGCTAAGGGATATGCTGAGATGTACAAGTACATATCTTCCCCTTTGTCTGGTTTCATCAGGGTGGACAGACTTCATAAGTGTTCCTTTAAGTCTCAAAAGGCTTTGTCACATTCGAATTTTTGGGGTTTTCGAAGCACATCAAAGAATGGAAAAAAACATTCGGTCCCTTCCGAAAAGAAACGACTGAGTGCCGCCAGTGATCCAGTTAGTCTTTAGACATATTTGACCATTTCGGGGGCTTCATGTTTATCAATGCTTCAATTTTCTCGGGGTTCACATCGATCCCTCTCTCTAAAACCATGAATCCTTGGCTCCGACTCCAATCACACATTTGGCTGGGTTTAGCTTTAGATTGGCCTCTCGGATCCTCTTAAAGGTTTCTTCGAGGTCCACTAAGAATTGGTCGAAGCCTCTACTTTTGACTACCATGTCATACACATATATTTCAATGTTTTTGCCAATATGTTTTTCGAAGAGCTTGTCAACTAGCATTTAGTAGGTGGCTCCTGGAGTCTTTAGATCGAATGGCATTTTCTTGTAGAAATATGTCCCCACGTCCGTTATGAATGACATCTTCTGCTTATCCTCATCTTCAATGAGCATTTGGTATGAGCATTGAAAAACACTGGCACCGCATATCCTGCTATTGCTTCAACCGGCACATCAATGGAGGGTAGATGATAGTTATCCTTGGGGAAACATTTGTTAAGATCTGTGAAGTCTATGCACATTCTCCATGCCCCATCATGTTTGGGAACCAACACCGGATTCGTTATCCATTCAGGGTAGAATACCTCTTTGATAACTTTTGTTCGAAGCAATTTATGAACTTCCTCTATTATGGCCTCCGCCATTTTGGAGGAAACTGACCTTATTTTCTGCTTCATTGAATTTTGGGAAGGGTTCACATTTAGCCTGCTGACCATCAGTTGTTTGGGTACTCCTGTTAGGTCGAAGGTGTTCCATGAAAACACATCACGTAGTCGTCTGATAGGTCCTTCAGCTTCTCTTTTTAGTGGGTGGTATCATTTTTCCCACGGGCACCGTTCCTTTTTCTCAGATTGTCATTGGCTTCATGTCTGTGGGTTTGATTTATTCATTGACCAAAGCCATCCTTTCTTCCTT
Organism: Rubia yunnanensis; assembly: GCA_037428765.1. Classification (NCBI taxonomy): domain Eukaryota; kingdom Viridiplantae; phylum Streptophyta; class Magnoliopsida; order Gentianales; family Rubiaceae; genus Rubia; species Rubia yunnanensis. The sequence continues at coordinate 60,194,440 of CM075071.1, read as the reverse complement.
CCTAGCTTATTTTAATGCTATGGCCAAAACATTCCTGGTCGTAGGCTGGTCCTCTCTTATGACTTCAATCCCCATGCTAGTGGGGAATTTCATCATCAAGTGATAGGGAGACCATATGGTTCTAGTCTGGAACATCCAGGGTCTTTCAAATATGACATTGTAGGGGGATACGACATCAATCACCACAAAGCTACAGTCGATTGTGACTTCCTCGTCTCTATTAGCTACCTTAACTGGTAGTGTTATGACCCCTAAGGGCAGCACTATTTTCCTAGTGAACCCGGATAGGGAGAAGGTTGTTCTCCTCAAAATTTCACGCCCAAGTCCAAGCTGATTGAAGCAATTGGCAAACATCACTTCCACTCACTACCATTATCCATGAACACCCTTTTGGCATTGAAGTCTCCAATGGTTGTGTGGATTATCATCGAGTCTGTATGGGAGGTTTGGCTGGGCACCAGTTCTGCTTCTGAGAAAGTGATTGTTTCTTCTGCTCGAAACTATTTCTGGCAAGGTTCTCCAGGCGACACATATCGAGATTGTGATGAAATTGATCACCCGGTTATCCCCGTCCCTCCAATTTTGATCCAGCCAAAGCTTCGACCTTGAGCCCGACATTCTCCCTTACCTGGTTTCTAGCATGCTCCCTATGATTTCCATGTTGTTCTCTGCCACCTCAATTGGCTCCTTTCTTTGTTTCTAATGGCATTTTCTTTTTCACTTCGAGGAGGCTTCTCCTCTTGGTCTTTCGACGCAGTTCGGGAACAAACCTTCTTTCGCACACCTTTCGATTTCTTACTTTAGGTGAGTACATTCATTTGTATCGTGACCACATTCTTTATGATTATTACCAAATTTGGGTGAATCTCTTTTTCCGGGGTAGTCTCTCATTCGATGGGGCCTTTGAAATAGCCCCTTATGGATGAAGTGCATTTCCAAGGGATTTGGTAAGGGGAAGGTAACCCTCAAAGATTTTCTTTGAAGTTTTCAGCCTCCTTGACCTTTTGGAGGGATTAGAGCCCTTTTCACCCCATATGTCTCCCTCTCGCTTTCTCTTCGTGCCTTCAACAATCTTCGAATATGTTTTCATGATTTCTTACAATTGTTGCAGGTTTTCTCGCTTCTTCGAGACCAGCTTCTTGTACAAGTTAAGGTTGAACATTCCATTCCTGTAACCAAGGATTACTCCATTCTCGCTATGAATGATCACACTGAGGCTTTCGTCTACATATCGATGGTAGAATGCTTGCGTTGATTCACCAGGCCTTTGCTTATTCTGATAAAGTTCAATCAGGGTTTTTGTAAATCTTTGCTTTTGAAAGAATTGGCCCAACAAGGACCTTCAAAAATCTTTGTATGAGTGCAATGAGCCTTTGCTTAGCTTGTTAAACACTCTTGAGCTTTTCCCCGGAGGTAAATCCCTAACAGCTTACATGTCAGCTGCTCATTAAAGTTCCTTGAATTTGAAGGTCTGGATGAATTCCCTGGGGTTCAAATCCCCACTGTACATGGGGAGTCTTTGGGGTGGTTTCACATTGCTAGACTATCGAGTGGCCATGTTCGCAAGACTAAAGGGGGAGGCTCCGACCTGTCGCGAAGGACTGATCAACCTGTCAAGCTCCCTTGTGAAGGCATCACTCGGCTCACACCTCATATGTGGATCGCCATAATGATTTTCCCAGAATGAAACATCGATAATTAGTATCTAGTTTGAGGCCATATATCCAGGCCGCGGTCCTCCCACAACATTGTTATGGTACAGCTACTGTTGACCCTAGTGGTAGGGATCACACGAAGGGATCTCCGATCGAGGCAATGAACGCATCTAGTTCTCATAACTTGGGTAGTGTCTCATTGTCCAGGCCATCGAGTAAGGGATCATCTAACTTGAAATGTGGGAATCTAAGACTATTACCAAATATGCCAATGTTTGGGCTATGCTAGGGAATGTTGGTTGGGGCCGACCTTAGGCCCCAATGCCCGCTTGATAAGATGCTCCTAGAGGGGCTACAACCAGAACCTTAGCTGCAACTCCAGGGACATCAAAGGTGGGGGCAGCACCTGTTGCTAGACCTTCCTCTGATATAGCATTGGGGGCTCCACCTAATAGCCAGCAGAATTGAGAGTTTGCGCTAGTTGAGCTAGGTCCTACTGTGTTGGGGGGCTTGTGCTATTCGTGCCCATAGTAACTCGAGCAGCTCTCATTGTAGCTTCTATTTGTGAATCTGTCGTAGCTTCTATAAACTGTGTCTCATTCCCCCTTGGTCAGCACGCATACCTTTGCGATGTAAGGGCTACAACGCCACCTACCCAAGGCTCAATGATGACTTCCATCCTCCCTGGAGGTATTATAGCTTTCTTCTGAGAACTCTCTGGTCCCCTTGTTTTCGGGATCTTGCCTTAGCTGGCTTCTGGGAGTTGGTTACCTGTGCTCGAGGGGATAGGGTCCAATTGCATCTTGTTCCTATGCCCTCTTCTTCTACGGTAGGAGGATTGTACTTCCACGCCAGTGCCTAAGGTCTTTCCTTTTAGTCGTTCACTTCTACCCAAGGCGCTTGCCGTAGAGGTGCCACTATCTCTGGCCTGAATCTGCAAGACAAAGCCCCTGGAGGTGTCCGGGAGGAAGAGGCTCTGACAGCCAAGTAAGCAAACATAATTACTAGAGTGTAATTAGGAATGAATAATTGAGTTTGTATGGTTACCTTTAGCCTTTATATAGGTAGGCAAGTAGGGCAACTATTATGTTTGCTTGTGGAGCAATTACTTCTCCCTTGGGCCGACCCAAAGGATATTATCCAAGGGATAACATTGAGAGACTGGGTCGGTTGTACTTAGGCCCAGTACAAATTTACACATTATCAATAGCATAGTAGGAGAAACCATAAGTAGATAAAATAGGAAAGGGCCCCCATAAATCACAATGGACTAAATCAAGTACCATAGTGGCATGTTTATCATTTGTATGAAAAGATAAATGTTTCCCTTTATATTTTTCACACGCTTCACAAAGGGTGAGTTTAGGCAAATCTGATGAGACAACTAAGGATCCACAAGCACGCAAATCAGAAATAATAGAATGTGGAACTTGACCAAGTCCAGCATGCTAAGTTTCAAAAGACGCATGCGATTTATTTGACTCCACAGTAGACAGTAAAACATATGCACCATAGTATAAACCATAAAGCCTATCTTCAATATGACCATGACCCAAGGTCTCCCTAGTGATTTTATGCCAAATGATAAATGAACGATCATCAAAGCAGACAACAACATTTAAATCATGATAAATGGCCTGGCGCTCTTGGATCTCACGCACCGAAGGTACTTGCTAGACGGAGACGAAGGTACTCGCTGTAAAAAGGCTCTGAAGCGGTTCACTGTACAGGAACGCTTCAAAAAACAAGTTGGTAGTTGACACCAAATTGCTGACCCAAAAATGTTGAGGAAGAGGCCGAGTAATACATTGGAGAGAATCAAATCGTACGTGACACCACCATTGCTGGAGGAGATGACTCGGATGTTAGAGATAATGAATCGGCTACCGGATAAAGCCGCTGGGAATGGAGAAGACAGCCGACCGGTCGGAGAAGAGTGCGCGTGACGCCAGAGAATGAAAGACGCTATCGGAGATTTAAAGAAATGCTACTGGTATTTGGAGGAAGAGAACAGTTGTCGGATACTGCCGAAAATTTGCTGGTAATTGACCAAAAAATTGTCGAAAGAAGACTCGGTGGGAAGGATGTGTCAACAATGCAAAAAAGAAGAAAGATAGGGGATTTAGGATTTGGGATTTGGAATTAGAACTTGCTCTGATACCATAATTTTCCATAATGAATCATGTATTACCGGTAAGAACAAATAGAGCACAAAAGGATGACTAGTACTAGTTTAACTCTAGTCTAGTCAATAACTCTATCCATAACAAATCAAATTTAATTAGATACTTGACTTATTCTTACAAAAATAAGAATAGGATAAATTTTATTGAGTACCCATTTAAAATAATTATTCAATTTGAAAAAACAGATAAATAAGGCCATTTTAAAGAATAAACTCTTCACGTACCTTATCATAGGGAAACATGCATTGTAAAAAGTCCACAAAACAATATTCTGTTGATAAAGTTTTGTATAAGGTCGGCAAAATTATAGTCAAAATAAAACTTTTACTCCATCTGTCTCATCTAAAGTTGCACTCTTGCTTTCTACACTATTTTCTATCAAAATTTAATAACAAATTTGAATAGCTATATGAACAATAATATTATCATATATGATATTGTTCAATTCGTCATAACAAGAAGTTTCTAAATAAATTTTTATTTACCTTTATTATACGTAGATAAACATATTAACGGTCAAACATGTCTCTTGAACGGTGTGCAAAGAGCAAGAGTGCAACTCTAGAAGAGACAGATGGAGTAGTACTTTTGTAGCATGAGGTAGGATTTAAGTGTAAATATTATTTTTCTTTTGGAATATTAAATGTATGATAATGAGTCATAAGAATTTCATGGGTCGAGAATTTAGGTTAGTAAATCTCGTGGGTTATATTTCCTTCTTCTTCGCATGCATCTCACATATTTTTAGAGTCAAATGTGATGTTTCAACCACAATTTGTAACGTTTCAATTAATATGCAAATTTGACCCTATATAATTGAGAAAATGCAGAAAAAACTCAGAGATAATTTTTAGTGTAGATGTAACACTAACTATTTTATATAAGTGCAAATATATCTCTTAGGATAAATCAGATTACTGATTAGATTACGATTACTCATAATCTAATCAGTAATCTGATTTATCCTAACAATAACCCTAAAGACTATATTCCGGCATTGATTTACTATTTCCGGCCATTGGCTGATTGGAAATGACCTAAATACCCTTTCTGCCTAAACTAAAATTTTGAAAGGCAAATATGCCCTTTTACCGACTAGTATATTGCCACCACCACCACTGCTCAACCACCTTCACCGCGCTACCGCCACTCCACCTCTGCCACCTTCACCGTACCGCTGTCACTCCTGCTCCCGCCGCCTCCTCCACCTCTGCCAAGTACCGAGAAAAATGGTTACACCTCATCCGCCTCCCTCCTTTAGCACCAGAGAATCGCATGCGGCGGTGTTCAAGCTGGTGGGCTTCGAGAACTTTGTCTGTACCAACCCCAAGTCTGATGCGTTCTCCTGCCGCCGCACCCCAAGCTTTTCCGCCTCACCAAAATGAACAGGAATTTCCACACCATCTCTCAAACCAACCTCGAGAGCATTCACAATCATCTTCTCGTTACAGAATTGCTCTACAGAAACCGACCAAGTTATTAATGGCACTCCAGCGGAAATCCCTTCTATCGTCATATTCCATCCACAATGAGTCAAGAATGCGTCAATTGCTCGATGAGATAGTATCAGTACCTAAAGCGCCCAGCCATGGATCAGAATTCCCCTTTTTTATCCTTTGTTCTAACTTCTTTTCATGAATCCATTTATCAAAATCCTCTGTTTTCTGTCTCATAGCCCAGATGAAAGGCTTTCTGGATGCCTCCAACCCCAGTGCGATCTCAACCATTTGTGTAATAGACAGATGAGATAAGCTTCCTAGGCAGATGTGAACAACATAGTTTGTTTCCTAGGATTCGAGCCATTTTAAGCACTCATGTTGATTGATTGAAACATGTTTGTGCCCTCTTTCAGCCTTGTCCGAATTTTCTGTATTGCAGGATGAAGCATGGGCCTCTTTCACCAGCACCTGCCGCCGCTTCTCCCAGGGCCTTGGAATGCTGATCGTCGCTAAGTCCGATCTCTACTCTCTTTCCCAATTTCCCAAGAAATCTCCACCTCTTCCGACTGCCCTCTATTAGGGTTCTTCGAATAATCATATTTTCATGGTGTACCAACATCGAGCTCGAAATTTTGAGGACCACAAAATAGCCCCACGCTACCTCCGTCATCATTCCCGGCCCAGTTCAACCAAATGCCAGAAAATCAAGCTGGAGTAGTGGTGGAGATTAAAACCAGTTACTATCTAACCAACCAAATACTAAGCAACTTGCAAATGGCTACATTCCCTTTCCTCATTTCAACAATAGACCCACCTCCGCCAAATACTAAGTAATAGACCCGTCTCCTTTCAGCAATAGACCCACCTCCACCGGAAACCCGCATCCGTCACACCTCCGCCGCCATCTCTAGCTTCAACTCCTGAAAGAAGAGAAAAACTTTTGAAAATATGGTGGAAGAAGAGAAATAACTTTTGAGGAAGAGAAAAGAAGAAGAGAAATATTCTGGTGGAAGAAGAGAAAAGAAGAAGAAGAGAAGAATGTGGTGGGAAAAAACCTTTCGAAGAACAGAAATAATGTTCTCTTAGTGGAAGAAGAGAATTAGGGGGTATGAATGTAATTTTCATGTTTTTTGTATTTTTTTATTTTTTACAAAGGAGGTAAACAACTCACTAAATTCCGGCCTTAAATTGTCGAAAAATATTATATTTGCACATACATTAACTATATAGGGTTATATTTGCACTTCCAATTATCAAAGGGTTATATGTGCACTTTCGTGAATTATGTAGGATTATATATGCACTTCGCTCTAAATCTTATGATGTTTTTTTCAAAAACCGTTATTCCACTAAAATCAAGTACTTTAAAATTGGACATTTTATGTAAAATCTATTATTTATATGTCAAAATTTTTGCACTTTATACACTCTCAAACTACTTTAGGATATTTTATTGTCTTATACTTTTATTTTTATTGATGTGTTAGTTTTTCACCAAGATAATCAGAGATGGAACTAGAGTGCAAGCGAAGAGAAAGTAAATGCTGGATTTTTTTCTAATAATAAATGAGTCAATCTCTTAAAATACAGTTTTTTCATAAGTTATGAAAAGACCAAGGTTTAAAGTGCACATTAAAATTAATGAAGATAAAATTTTTGGGTTGTATGAATCGGGTCATAAACTTTATATCTACTACACTTTGCATTGTAAATTTTTAATATTGCAACTAAAACTTTTTATATTCTATTATTCTAATAATTAAACTATATCTTCCCATAAGCCCATAAAAATGGTATTTCTTAAGACTTTACCATAATAAATATACTATTTATACCCAAATCATAATTCACAGTAATTACAAAAGACCACATACAATATTGCACATTGACTCATGATTGTTTCGAGACGTTTTGATAACCTATAAGCTGCACTAACCGCAAATTTAATACTCCCTCTGTTCCACTAATACTAGTAGCATAGGTTTAGGTGCATTGATTTAGGTAAAGTAAATAAGTGAATGAAATTGAATGTAGAAAGTAAAAAGTAGGATGAGTGGATGAAATTGAAGGAATCTTGCCAAAAATAGAAAGTGTGCCAATATAAAATAAATAATCCAAAAAGGAAAATGTGTCAATATAAAATAAACAACTCAAAAAGGAAAGTGTGTCACTAACAAAGACACGGTGGGAGCAGGAGCTTAAGGGAATCCTACCCATTTTCTTGTTCAGCAGAAAGAAGCTGCATTGATTAAGGGCGCCTCAGTCCAGCAGAGAAAACGAAAAACAAAACACGTCTCCAACACTTAAACTTCCTAGTAGTACACAACGAGACGCCCGCATTATACGATGAAAGTTGGGTCCGTCGGAACATCTTCGTATGTTAGGAATACGAATTTCACGAGATATCTATTAGCCCAAAAAGATAGATAATAAAGACAATGTAAAGAAAATAAAGGAAATAATGGACACAAGGATGTTCGTGGTTAAGTCAAGTTGACCTACATCCACGGCCGGAGGAGACCGGAAGCTTCACTATATGTGGAGAAAGTATTACATGACTTTGTCTACCACCTATGAAGGAATTATGTGGCAAAATATAAAGATGAGAGCTTTGACTTCTACAACTACAAAGGAGAGCTAAAGGGAGAAGAAAGCAAGTAGCAAACGAATGCTATGCTTGAAGTGTGTTTGAACTACTAAGTTCATCCCCTATTTATATTACTCAAAGTTCACCAATGGCCAAGAGCTCTCAAACAAAACTTATCCCAATATCCCAAGAAATCCTCCTTCTTACTTCAAGCATGGGTTGTGAACATTGCTTCCAAATGGTTCTTGCCAAAAAACCATGATAGTTGAACCCCAATACTCAAAGAAATAATGCTTCAACTTGCTAAGCATGGGATGAGAATAGCTTTGAATGATTGTCTTTGCTATCCTCCAAAGAAGTGAATGTTCATGGACAATTGGGTGAAGACCAAATTTCTTCACAAATCTCCACCTTGGTCTGAACCCCAAAAGTAATAGCTTACTAACCCTCCTCCGGCATGACCCTAATGGGCCGAATCACCAACAATGAACACCAATCAAGTCCAAGCACTGCTTGAACTTGAAATAGGGAAGAGCCTTCGTGAACATATCAGCAGGATTATCCTTTGTATTGATTTTCTGAACAAAGACATTCTTCTGTGCAATGATATCACGAATGAAGTGGTACTTAATATCAATATGTTTCATCCGCTCATGATACATCTGATCTTTAGTCAAGTAAATTGCACGTTGACTATCACAGTGAATGGTAGTAACCCTTTGTTGCAGAGTAAATTTGCCGAAGAGACCTCTCAACCACAAAGCTTCTTTGATTGCCTCTGTGACTGCCATATATTCTGCCTCAGTAGTAGATAAAGCAACTACATGTTGTAAAGTAGCTTTCCAACTAATTGCACAACCTTCAATGCAAAATACATAACCTGTAAGAGACCTGCACTTATTAAGATCACCGGCAAAGTCTGAATCTACAAAACCAACGAGAGTGTTATTGGTTCTACCAAACTCCAAACACATGTTCTAAGTACCCTTTAAGTATCTAAGAATCCACTTCACACCTTGCCAATGTGATTTTCCTGGATTGGCCATATACCTGCTAACAACACTAACAACATGTGAGATATCAGGGCGAGTACAAACCATTGCATACATTATACTCCCAACTGCATTTGAATATGGAACTCTAGCCATATAATCTTCTTCTTCCTCCATTTTTGGTGATTGGGCAGCAGATAGTCGGAAATGGCTACCAAGAGAAGTGCTAACTGGCTTGGAATCATGCATGCCAAATCGCTCCAAAACTTTCTTAAGATAACTCTCCCGAGTGAAGTACAACTTTCCAACTCCTCGATCTCTTCTTATCTCAATACCAAGAATCTTCTTAGCTGCACCCAAATCTTTCATCTCAAATTCACTATTCAAGAAGGCCTTCAACTCATGAATTTCTGCAAGATTCTCAGCCGCAATGAGCATGTCATCAACATATAATAGCAAATAAATTAATGAGTTATCTTGTAACTTCCAGAAGTAAACACAAGTATCATACATGCTCCTGGAGAAACCACGGCCCAACATAAATGAATCAAACCTCTTATACCACTGTCTTGGAGACTGCTTTAATCCATACAAGGATTTCTTCAACAAGCAAACCCGCTCTTCCTTACCTTGAACTTCAAAACCTTCAGGTTGACTCATATAGATATGTTCATCTAATTCACCTTGCAAGAAAGCTGTCTTGACAACCAGTTGTTCTGACTGTAGCCCTTTGCAACCAATCTTGCTTTGTACCTTGCATCATCAACACCTGAAGTATCTTCCTTTCTCTTGAAAACCCATTTGCAACCAACAATTTTCTTTCCTTTTGGTGGCACCACAAGATCCCATATTCTATTCTTGCGTAGAGATTCCATCTCTTCATTCATAGCCACCAACCATTTGTCTAAATTAGCACCTAAAACTGCCTCTAAATATGTGGAAGGTTCCTCGTCTCCACCTGTTTCCTGTGCCACTGATAAAGCATATGCAACCAAATTTGCATACCTCAATGGTGATTGAATGTCACGTCTCGGTCTATCTCTGGCAAAGAAATAATCTCCATCTCCCAGTTGATCTTCAACATGTTCATGATCAGATTCTTCAACCACTTCTTGGGTTAGGTTTCTCCCGGAAGAACCACTAATCTCTAACTCCACCTGCTTTTGTGCACTATCCTCTGTTTTTCAATCAAATTCTTCTATTGCTTAAATGTTAGGAAAACATCACTTTTAAGCTTCAAAAAATATACCCAAACTTTTCTTGAATAGTTATCAATAAAAGTAAGCATATATCTTGCACCACCCTTAGAAGGAACACGAGAGGGCCCCCAAAGATCAGAATGAATGTAATCCAAAGTACCTTTTATTTTATGAACTGCAGGTGAACGAAAGCTAACTCTTTTATGCTTTCAAAAAATACAGTGTTCACAAAAGTCCAACTTACCAGTACTTTGACCACAAAGTAGACCTCTCTTGCTTAACAATGTTAAGCCTTTCTCGCCCATATGTCTCAATCTCATATACCACAATTTGGTGATGTCTTCATCTGAGGAAGTTGAGACAACCACTGTCCCAGTTACTGTAGATCCCTGCAAAACATACAAAGTACCAACTCTGCAAGCCTTCATTAGCACAAGAGCACCTTTACAGATTTTCAGTATTCCACCATCACCTAAATATCTGTACCCGAGAGCATCAAGAGTTCCAAGAGAGATGAGATTTTTCTTTTAAGTCAGGAACATGCCTAACATTAGTGAGTGTCCTAATAATGCCATCGTACATTTTGATTTGAATTGTTCCTCTACCAAAAACTTTACAAGGAGCATTATTACCCATCAAAACAATTCCACCATCACATTCTTCATAAGTGGAAAAACACCCCCTATCATAACTCATGTGGTAAGAACAACCCAAATCTAAGAGTCACTCACTAGAAGACCTTGATTTATTATCCATGGCCACAAATATGATTCCATCACTCTCATCTTCTGCTACACTAGCTTCACCAGCATTGCTGCTATTCTGCTCATTTTTATATTTTTCTTTATTTTTCAATTTAAAACAGTCAGCCTTGATGTACCCCTTTTTCTTGCAGTAGTTGCAAATTTTATTTCTGTATCTAGACTTCGACCTCCCTTTGGATCTACCACCTTCAGACTCTCTATTTTCACCTCTACCCCTCACAAACAAACCCTCAGCATGAGTTCCACTCGATTCCTCTGTAATGTCCCTATCAATCTGCTCTTTAGATTTTAATGCAGATTTTATACTATTGTATGAGACCGACTCTTTCTCATAAATCATAGTATCTCGAAAATACTTAAAGGACATGGGAAGGGAACATAACAATAAAATGGCTTGATCTTCTTCATCAACTTTAGCATCTACATTCTCCAAATCCAAAATGATGGAATCAAATTTATCAAGATGTGAGAGTATAGATGTATCTTCCGCCATTTTCAACATGTACAACTTTTGTTTCAAATAGAGGTAATTCTCCATTGTCTTCTTCATATATGTAGATTTCAACTGATCTCACATACCTTTGGCAGTTCTCTCACTAACAACTTCCTGCAAAACCTCGTTAGAGAGATTTAAAATAATGGCCGATCTAGCCTTCTTGTCTAGATCACCAAAATCTTCCGGCGACATGTCTGCTGGCCTTTCCTCCAATCCTTCAAGGGCTAGCTCACATCCATTGTGGATTAGGATGGCTTCCATCTTGAGTTGCCACATACCGAAGTTTACACTCCGGTCAAACTTTTCAATAGAAGTCCTTGTTACCGTCATGACGGCTAATAGATCAAAAAATGAGATATAACTCTGATACCAATTTGTTAGGAATACGAATCCCACGAGATATCTATTAGCCCAAAAAGATGGCTAACAAAGACAACGTAAATAAAATAAAGGAAATAATGGACACAAGGATTTACGTGGTTCGGTCAAGTTGACCTACATCCACGGCTGGAGGAGACCGGAAGCTTCACTATATGTGGAGAAAGTATTACAAGACTTTGTCCACCACCTATGAAGGAATTATGTGGCAAAATATAAAGATGAGGGCTTTGACTTCTACAACTACAAAGGAGAGCTAAAGGGAGAAGAAAGCAAGTAGCAAAGGAATGCTATGCTTGAAGTGTGTTTGAACTACTAAGTTCATCCCCTATTTATATTACTCCAAGTTCACCAATGGCCAGGAGCTCTCAAACAAAACTTATCCCAATATCCCAAGAAATCCTCCTTCTTGCTTCAAGCATGGGTTGTGAACATTACATCCAAATGGTTCTTGCCAAAAAACCATGATAGTTGAACCCCAATAGTCAAAGAAATAATGCTTCAACTTGCTAAGCATGGGATGGGAATAGTGTTGCAATTTAATGTTTTGAATGATTGTCTTTGCTATCCTCCAGAGAAGTGAATGTTCATGGACAATTGGGTGAAGACCAAATTTCTTCACATCGTACCTGCCCAATTCCGCATTATATGAAAACCATTGTCCTGAAGCTGCATAAGAGTAAAGTCCGGAAGCAGGATCGTAATAGTATCCCAGCCTACTACTGTAGTAGTATCCGGATGAGTCATCATATACGTAATCATCCTGCTGATCTCCACTCGATTGAGTGTCATCATCTTCCCCAAACATATCGAAGGCTTCTGTCCTTGCCTTAGCTAACCTTTCATACCCCTCTGCTTCCCGCAGAAAAGTTTATCACATTTCATCATACACATTGTATTCTCCATTCTCCATGAGGCACATTGCATCTTCAGTCAGCTGATCAGAAATCCGTTTGGTTTCTGCTGACATCTTTCTATCGCTACAGTGTCCCTTCAACCCTTGGGACACAAGAGTGTCTGCAATGCGCCTCTTCATCTTCCCAATCTCATCCAATGAAAGTTTTCATTAATTGGTGCAGGAACCTCTCTAACTGCGTAACTTTTATTGGCTTCAACCCCATCAATCCATGCATCCGTGATCTCATTTTCTTTTATGCACTCCACATAGTCCCCGGTGCATCAAAATACCCTTCTTCTCTTTCTTTTGTCAGATTAAAAGGTTCTATCTGGATTCCATCATCTTCATATGTCCCTGCATCCTCACATTCAGCTTCAGCTTTAGTTATATGAGGAAGCAATCCATTCCTTTCATCTTCAATAAGATCTTCTTCAAGCTGACTACGGACCTTTCTCCGCCCTTCAATGTACGAAAAGATCTCCTAGCCTCACTTTCTTCCCTTTCGGAAACCTCACCTTCATCTGCGGCTGTTGTTTGCCGGAGTCAAAATTGTCACCGGGAAATCCGCTCTTTCCCGACGCCATGAGTAGGGTTTGCTGACTTCGCCGATTGAATAAATATTCAAATGACAATCACAATTTGCATGCAGCCGTGTTCTCAATTTCTCTCCTGGTACTAGAACGACTAAAACTAATAAAATATGAAAACTAAACTAATAAACCCTAAGTCTGCGTGTTTTGTTTTCTAGAAAACCAAAGGTATATATAATTGGAGTCGGTCTATTGATAGACGATCTTTCCATAAATTATGTATTGACCAAAATCTAAAGTGTAAATTAGAATAAAAGAACATAAAATTTTTGGGTTGCATAAATTGGGTTATAAACTTTATAACTTCTACACGTTGAATAATAAATTAGACATTTTACGTTTTTTTTTTTTAATAAATTGAGGGTGTTTATAGGGTGTCCCTCCCTTTTATATTAAGATCAATTTGCACAATGTGCCTTTACAAACATATAATTTGGGATAAACCCATTAATACTGAAACGCTAGCTAAATGTTACAAATCTAATCCAAGGTCTCAATGTCATAAAAAGAGATATACACATAGGCCCAAATCGATATTACAATATAAAGCAAAAGCCTATGTGGCAATAAGTGAAGGGCTCGTGGAGTATAAGTGGTTTCCATCGTATCGTCATAGTGTAGCCACAATAAATCGACCCAAGACTACCAGCAGAACAGACACGATGAAGTGTCAAAAGATACGCACGCAAAATGACTCATGAACACCTCTGGTCAAACATCTAAGGCAATCAAAATAAAAATTTAAGAGGCTCCCCAACTAAAGATCAAGTCTGTCTCCATGTAACTTAAGACCATGTTCCTAATGTAGGAGACTAAGACCCGTCATTTTAATTGCCAAAAATATTTTTCATCAGTATCCTGATATCACTTATAATGCGTAGAATTATACGTAACTTGACTCCAAAAGAATTTAAGGACCAACATAATTGGTTTATCAATAACATTGGCCTCAACATCCTTATGGACCAAGTCAACAAATCTGATTTATATCTATAGAGAAAAAACAGTTTCGCCATAAGTTCGTATAATACAACTTTGACTTTGATTTCTCCTTGTCGTCTCTTTAGATATCAGATCTGAAATCAATCCAATTTTAACGGCTCGGGCTACCGGAAAAATATACAATGACACAGATAATTCCTTCTAACACTTGAGAAAAAGAACCATTTTAAAACTGCCCATTTAAAGCTGAAAATAGCAACAAAGAAAATCGAAATAAAAGGGAAAATAGCATAATTAAAAACATCCCACCCATGAATCTATAAAAATAAAAAAGAAGAGAAATACCCATCATGAAAATCACTGAAGAAAAGCACCCAGGATTGAAAAATACGTAACCTCATCTTGCCACTGATGTCGCGACTGAACAACAGCAAAACTTTGAATGTCTGGGTTGATCGAGTTACTGGAAACTCCAACTCGGTTCTTTGACCAAGTTTGACCGAGTCAAAACTGAGTTGAGCCAAGTTTGACCGAGTCGGGTTGAGCCAAGCCTGATGAACCGAGCCTAAAACCGATTTGACTGAGTTAGTCCTTGTAAATCCGAGTTTGGATCTTGAGTTGGGCAGAGGGTCGTCGCTCGCCGCCTTGCCAACATCCGAGTGACCGAGTTGGCCGATTCGGCCACTGTAGCTGAACACGGGCAAGGGTCTAGACCGACGTTGAGCCACCGGAACCACCGCCTTGGACAGGAAATTGAGCCACCAAACCATCAGATCTAGCACTGGGTCGGACTTAAAAAACCATACCTAGAGTTTGCCACCGTGACACCTCCGTTTGTAACCGGAGTGACGCTGCTAAACACCGCTGTAGATGCCGCCCATCGAGTCGGAAAAGAGCTTCTCAGAAAAAAATCTCTCGTTTTCTTGTCGTGATTTTCCTAGAGATGATGGGTATGGAGGTTTAAGAGATTAGGACTGGTGGGAAAGTGGTGGGGGGGCCGCCGGAGGTGGTGGTGGTTGACGGCGGCGGCCCCCCGGGCGTTGGTGTTTGGAGATGTACTGGAGAAGGAGCCAAATGGGGAGAAAAGCGTTGGGGGAAAACAAGAGCCGAGAATCTCTACATTTTACGTTTTATTATTCTAATTAAACTCCATCTTTTCATAAGCCTATAGAATGACGGTCTTTCCCAACATTTTGCCATATACTTGTGCGGCCGCTCTGAAAAACCTAAACTAAATCAAATGCGGATTCTTCTTACCAAAGAAGAAGAGAATACCTTTTGATTCTTCAATATAACTCCAGCTACAATATCTCCAACAAAATATTCCCAAATCTGATTTGGAATTGTCTTCGCCGCAACTCTTCGTGGCGGAAGTTGTATTTTTTTATTCTCAAATTCTTCTCATTTTTCACAAAATTTCACTCTAACCGATATTTTCAGCAATTCACTACCACAGAGACCCACCTCTAGCACCGGTTTTTTTTTGTTCTAGCACCAATTTTTTCTTAAAAAAAACCGGTGCCTAAGTAACCGGTGCCTAACCCGATTATTTGTTAGAGCACCAATTTTTTTTGTTAGCACCGATTTTCAACCGGTGCTAATTTAGCCCCAGTTTTTTTGTTAGCACCGGTTTTTTTGTTAGCACCGGTTTTTCAACCGGTGCTAATTTATTTACGACGACAAAAAAAATCCCTTCCTTCTCTGAAAGCTGCAGCGCGCTGCCGCTTTCAAAGAAAGGGAAAAAGACTCAAAATTAACAATTTTATTCCACATTAATTTCATAATAAAATCAACTTCACAAAATTAATAATTTATTTCCACATTAATGTATACAAACACCTTGTCTCGCACGACTATGACAAGAATAATAGTCCTAATTATACAATAATAAAACTACTGCAGCACAATTTATGGTGCACTGTCTTCACTTATAGCTCTAGAATCTCTGTTTCTTCTCTACTCTTGCAAAAACAAAGATGAAATGAGTACATAGTTGGGAGAACCGAACCTATCAGCAGTAATTATAATTCCAGATTCCGAATTGGAGGTAAAGAAAGGTACAAGTGGTTAGTGAAGCAATCTAATGATTCTGGAAAAATGATCGACAAGTACAAGATGGACAATAAGAATGATTACTAATTGTGGTTAAAGAGATATTCGTTTGAAGCAGAACTGTTGCCAGGAAGTGGCTAAAATCCTTGGAATGAGAATGAAAGAATCTTGAACAATCCATCGGGGTTGCATGTACCTGCACGTTGCAAAAATATCAGTGTATTCAACGTCTCCACTGTGGATAACCTACCATATTCATGGTTTAATTCACCCTTAACTATATAAAATATAACTTCATCCATCCTTATAAAAAGGGTGTATTGTTTCTACAATAGTACGAGAAATGTGATTCATTTTGTTTTAGGCTAAGGTGACACTACTAGTACCTCCAAGAACGTGTTGGAACCCAATACAAGATTCTCATAGAAGAAGCTCTCTTTGGCTTACCCAATGACCAGCATCTTCCAGCACATGCATTTCAACTCCACCTCCCTCTTCAACTGCTTGCTCCTCAGAAACATGAAGTCTCTGAAGATCTTCAAGTGCCCACCTGTGCAAACTCCGTCAAAATTACATAAATTAAACATGCAAACCTGTCAAACATCAGGATTCTCATCATTATAGGCCTCCAACAGGAAAAGAAGATATACATTAAGCTAATTTGAACACTAAATTGAACTAATAAGAACACATAAATTTTCAATAAAAAATGCAGGCAATGGGGTAAAATTGATGCAAGATGTTTCGTCAATTGATGCAAGTGTTACTCCCTCGATCCGAACTTAAATTACAGAATTTAACTTTTCACGATTGATTTAAAATGCAAACACTGCAAAAACAGCAAACACAGCAAAATAAAACAGAGATAAGAGAACTTTTTATTATGTGCAGCAACGTCCCCACCTTGATTATGGTTAATGCAATCAAATCTCCACCATCCTATCCCAAAATCAAGGCTATCTATAACCATATGAACAAGAAAACACCAGATGTTTAAAACCAAACTAAAAATGGCAAACTTGCAACATAATAATTTCCATCTTTAGTTGCCAAACTCCATTCTTTAAAGCAGTGACAACAAAGCACGGGTAAAACAAAGAATCAAACATTAATATGGAGAAATCACAAAGTTTAGCTTTGTTTTTATTTGTCCACATTCAAAACTTTATAAGTTTAAAACCATCCTCAAATTTAGACCAAATAAAAGTTCCACTTAAATATTACACATATAATGAACTGAAAAGAGATCTTCAAGACAAAAGCTAACACAAAATGTATAAATAAACTCTTCAACTTCCAAACAACACAAGACGAGCACATTATTTGAAAGCATAGCTGGAAAAAAACATTGCCCATGTTTTTTGTAATACTGAAATTCATGCAAGGATTTGATTTTACGAGACTACATGGATATTTTTGGCACGCATATCAGACAACATCACTTTAGAGTCTATGAAGGATAGGAGTATATGACTAATAGTACTACACTAATTTACAAGTCTGCTGCTAAAGATAGAATATACCCATATCTTGGTTGAAAAATTCAAAAGATAGGCATGAAAAAAGCTTCACCACATTAATAGTTTACCAAAAAAAAATTGATTGATTCTTTGATGTAAAGGACTTGAGCTCAAAAGACAAAAAGAACAGTAGACAAGGAGAACCAGCCCGAAATAATGAAACCACACAATCCCAGTTTGCAAAACAATTTAAAGATACAAACTTTTAGCAACTAGAAGGAAGAAAAACAGAAAACAGATCCAAAACCAAGCATAATCAATAACTAACCTAACAACATGTGCTTCAAAAAATTATCATAGCAATATGTATATTGACATCGGCTCAAACGAACTAGAATGGAACTTCATCAAAGATTCACCTGTGCATTGGTAAGCGCAGTCGGCGATGGGAGCTCTGGCAAAGGGGAGTGGTGCGTAGGTGGTGGAGAGCACCATCATCGGTGGTGAGAAATGAAGAGGTGGCGGAACCCTCCAGCGGTGGTGGGGCTCCTTCTCCGACGGAAGAACCCTCCAGCGACGGTGGCAGAACCCTCTAGCAAAAATACGGAATAAGAACCCTCTACTAGCGGGGCTCCTTCAGCGGTGGCGGAACCCTCCAATGATGGCTTAACCCTCCGGCGGTGGCAGAACCTTAGGTTCTTTGCGTCGAAGGAAAATGGACAAGGCTTTGAGCGGGAAGACAAGCGGGATGATCCTCTCCCTTACCGGCGCCGGTGCTATCTCCCCTTCCTTCAACTTCTTCAGCTGATGCGTGACCGGTGGCTGATCGACGAAGAAAGCCAGAGGAGGCGGAGGGACGGTGGGGTGTGGGTTCGATCGAATCAAATTGGGGCAAGGGAGAAGGAAGGCTAAGTATATGAAAATTTGAGACATGAGGGTTGGGCCAACATTATGGGTTTGAGCCCATTAAAGTTTTCATTAGTTAAAATCAAATAAAGTTTGACCATTAATTAGTTAAAGTCAACTTAGTTATTAGTATTTATATATTGAAAGTAAAGTAAGAGTTAACCATTGATTAGTCAAAGTTAAACATTTTTCTTTGTATTTATTATATACTAATTCAAATAAAGTTTGATCATTAATTAGTTAAATTCAACTTTGTTATTAGTGTTTATATATTGAAAGTCAAGTAAGGGTTGATTGTCGATTAGTTAAAGTCAACTTAGTTATTAGTGTTTATATATTGAAAGTCTAGTAAAGTTTGATCGCTGACTAGACAAAGTCAACCCAGTTATTAGTGTTTATATATTGAAAGTCTAGTAAAGTTTGACCTTTGATTAGAGAAAGTTAACCTAGTTATTAGTGTTTATATATTGAAAATCAAGTAAAGTTTGACCGTTGATTAGACAAAGTCAACCTAGTTATTAGTGTTTATATATTGAAAGTCAAGTATAGTTTGACCGTTCATTTGTCAAAGTTAGCCTAGTTATTAGTGCTTATACATTGAAAGTAAAGTAAAGTTTGACCTTTAACTTGTTAAAGTCAGCTTAGTCTCCACTGTTTCTGTATAGAGAGTCAAGTAAAGTTTGACCATTGATTAGTTAAAGTCAACTTAGTCACTAGTATTTATATATAGAAAGTCAAGTAAGGTTTGACCGTTGATTAGACAAACTCAAACATGTTTATTAGTATTCATTATATACTAATTCAAATAAAGTTTGACCGTTAATTAGTTAAAGTCAACTTTGTTATTAGTGTGTATATATTGAAAGTCAAGTATAGTTTGACCGTTGATTAGTCAAAGACAACCTAGTTATTAGTGTTTATATATTGAAAGTAAAGTAAAGTTTGACATGTTAACTTGTTAAAGTTGTATTTATGTATACTAAATCAATTAAGGGTCGAACGTTAATTAGTTAATGTTAACTAAATTTAATTCTTATTTGTATATATTAGGTCAGTAAAGGTTGATCGTTGATTAATTTAACTTAACTTAGTTATTAGTTAAAGTCAACAAAAGAAGTGAACGATTTTGAAATTTTTTAAAAAAATAGCTTAGAGCGGCTGTGCAGCTGCTCTCAGCTCATGAAATTTCTGGGAAGATTATTTGATATTTGTGGTGAATATTTTGAATTCTTTGGCGGAAAATTTGAACTTTGAAAAATTTCGACGAACATTTAGAAGTGTTTGGCGGGAAGATAGAATTTTAAAATATTTAGGCGATTTCTTTGGCGGGAAAATGTTTTTGGCGATTTCTTTGGCGGAAAAATGTTTTTGGCGATTTCTTCGGCGGGAAAATTTTTTTGGCGCTTTCTTTGGCGGAAAACTTTTTAGCACCAATTTAAACCGGTGCTATTTTTTAATTTTTAGCACCGGTTTTAAAAACCGGTGCTAATTTTTCCAAAACCGGCACTATTTAAAATTTTTGGCTATTTCTTTGGCGGGAAAATTAATTTCAAAAATTTTTAGTACCGGTTTTACAGGTGCTATTGTTTACAAAAACCAGTGCTAAATTTTAAATTTTTTGGCGATTCCTTTGGCGGGAAATTTTTTTTGGCAATTTCTTTGGCGGGAATAACTTAAAATTTTTAAAATATTTAGCACCGGTTTAAACCGATGCTATTTTCTTCCAAAATCGGTGCTATTTTTAAATTTTTAGCACCGGTTGGAAAATACCGGTGCTAATTTTCCCAAAACCGGTGCTATTTAAAATTTTTTGACTATTTCTTTGGCGAGAAAATGAATTTTGAAAATTTTTAGCAGCTATTGTTTACAAAAAGTGGTGTTAAATTTTAAATTTTTTGGCAATTTCCTTGCCAGGAGTAATTTTAAAATTTTTAGCACCGGTTTAAACCGGTGCTATTTTCTTCCAAAACGGGTTCTATTATTTAATTTTTAGCACCGGTTGAAAAAAACCGGTGCTATTTAAAATTATTTGGCTATTTCTTTGGCGGGAAAATGAATTTTGAAAACTTTTAGCACCGGTTTTACAAAATCGGTGCTAAAACCGGTGCTATTGTTTACAAAAACCGATGCTAAGTTTTAATTTTTAGCACCGGTTTTTAAAACCGGTGCTATTTTTTTTACAAAAACCGGTGCTATTTTCTTATTTTTAGCATCGGTTTTGAAAATCAGTGCTAATATTTTAAAAACCGGTGCTATTTTAAAATTTTTGGCTATTTCTTTGGCCGGAAAATGAAGTTTTCTAAGTTTTAGCACCGGTTTTTAAAAACCGGTGCTAATTTTTTCCAAAACCGGTGCTATTGTAAAATTTAGCACCAGTTTTTTTAAAATCGGTGTTAAAATTAAAATAACCGGTGTTAAAATTTAAAAGCTATGAGATTTTTAGCACCAATTTTAAAAACCGGTGCTAGAGGGGGGTCTCTGTGGTGGTGATTCTGCCTTCGCTTTCTTTAATTTTGCTCTATAACTTGAAAGAAAATTATTGTTCTTGAAAGTTATATCCCACATCGGTTTTTTACAAAGATAATGACTTGTATATAAGGTCTGGGTCACCTCCACTTAGTACCAATTGGTTTTAAGATGGAAACCCAAGATACATTGAAATTTAACATGGTATCAGAGCCCATGTTGAGTTTATTTGGTCGATGTGTGAACCCCCTTTAATTTGGCGTGATGTGGTTCAAGAAATGTTTCCACGTCCCCATCCCTTTTTTATGTTTCGATATTTGTTTTGCAAAATCTTGAAGAGGCTACTGATATCTTTACTCGTAACTATTTTAAAAATCATATTATTATTTGAAAAAGTTAAAGAAAATCTTTACATAGGCATATGAAAAGACAAGATTTAATTAGAATAACATAAGATTAGTGGTTTATACTCTACGCGCTCTAAATACAATTGAAACATTTGAGTTCAGATTAGAAACTTGAGTATAACATATAAATTATATGGTTTACTCTGAATATGTAATATTTCTATGTGTGCGAGTGTACCCAAATAGCTTATAATATGAATTTGACCCAGATTTTAATTGCTTTAACCCGCAATTTTTTTTATCATTTTGTGGTAAAATTGAACTTAAGACCCTAATCTTTCTGTAGCTTGTGGAAAAATCATGCATCAACATTCTGATACATATGTATAATGTTTAGATTTAAATTAATTTTCACTAAATTAGTCTATAAATAATAACATTAAAAGGAGCATATGGAATGATAAATATCCTTGTAAAACATGAATGTATCTTCATTGATGGTACAAAGGTACAATATATAGACAACATTTACATAGTTATTAAAGGAAAAAGATTCTATCTAAGGTACAATAATATTGCAGAAGATATTCACAAAATATCTCCTACACTCCTCCTCAAGTTGGAGCATATGGATCTCGAATGCCCAACTTGCCAAGAAAAGTTTGAAATGTTTGTCGTCCAAGTGCCTTTGTACATAAATCTGCTGGCTGACTAGTAGTACGAATATGATAAGTAACCACATCACTAGACTGAATCAAAACACGAACAAAATGATAATTAATCTCAATATGCTTTGTCCTCTCATGAAAAACTGGATTGGCAGCAATATGAAGAGCAGCCTGACTAACACGGTACAAATGCATCAGAGTAGGATGCATCACTGCCAATGAATGAAGAAATGACTTGAGCCACAACAATTCACAACATGCGACTGCCATATCCTGGTATTCTGCTTCAGCCAAAGAATGAGAAATAGTGGGTTGTTTCTTCGTATTCCAAGAAACTAGAGATTCGCCAATCATCATAAAATATCGAGTCAAAGATCTCCTAGTAATTAGACAAGCTGTCCAATCCGAATCACAAAATGATGTAAGCTAAAGAGAACTCTTAGCCAATAGAAATAAACCTTGACCAGGATGACTCTTTAAATAATGCAGAACTCGCAAAGTTGCATGCCAATGCTCCAAATGCGGTTTCTCTACGAACTGGGCTAAGGTATGGACTGAATAGCTAAGCTCGGGATGAGTGATGGTGAGATAAATGAGCTTCCCAACTAGTTTGCGATGCTGCACAGAATCTTCAAACAAATGACCATCATTACGCACCAAATTGTGCGACTGTTCCGTGGGAAAATTTGTGGGTTTAGCTGCCAGTAACCTAGTATTAGAGAAAATATCCAAGGCATATTTTCCCTGAGACAAAAATTCCTATTAGGCCGACGAGCTATCTCAATGCCTAAGAAATACTTCAGGGCACCAAGATCCTTCATATGAAAATAAGAGCACAAATACTTCTTGAACTTGGTCACCATCTCAGGAGAGGAACCAGCAATGATAAGATCATCAACATAAACTAATACATGAAGAGAAAAACCATCCTTTAAATAAAAAAATAAAGAGTAATTTGTCTTACTCTGAACAGCCCCAAAGAGGAGAAGAGCAGGAGCAAGTTTAGCAAACCAATTCCGCGGAGCCTGTCGCAGACGATAAAGAGATTTGCGAAGCTTGCAAACCAACCCAGGAGCCGAAAGTGTATAACTAGGAGGCGGACACATGTACACCTCCTCCTCAAGATCACTATGAAAAAATGCATTGTGAACATCCATCTGATGAAAATCCTAACCACGAATAGCAGCAATAACGAAGAAAAGATTAACCGAACTCATCTTGGCAACATGGGCAAATGTTTCAGTAAAGTCAGTCCCTTCAACTTGACGATTACCAAGCACAACCAAACGAGCCTTGTATTGCTCAATAGAACCATCAGACTTAAACTTAGTTGATAAACCCACTTACAACTCAATAGAACCATCTGACTTGAACAACGAGGATGGGTTTATTGGTTTCATAGATTGGGAGTTTCTAGGTCTACACAGCCGTCATTGTCCGTTGCTGCTTCAATGTCTTCATTCATGGTACAACGGTACAATATATAGACATCATTTACAGAATCATTAAAGGAAAAAATTCTATCTAAGGTACAATAATATTGTAGAAGATATTCACAAAATATCTCCTACAATCCTCTCTAAATCTTTTCATGTTTAAAACTATTTGTGATTTTAAATTCAACATAATTAAGAGAAAATATTTGTGTGGAGAAAGTCTCCTGTTAGACTGACTAACGGTTAGTTCAACTGCTAAAATCTATATAACACGAGGTGGTGAATAGACATGAGGCACTTTTTGTAATTATTTTATTTTTGAGTTTTTTAAAAAAAGGTTCACAAAATTATAGGGATCTCTCCGCATAAAAAAGTTTATAAATATAATGAACTCCCTCTCCTTCCTTCTTTAATTTCTCTCTAGTCAAAGAAAGACCCTTAATAAATAATATATAAACATTAACTCGAAACATCAATAGGAAAACAGAAGCACGCATCACTTTTATTTTGAAAAATATTTTTTAACATAGTTTATTTTACAAATGGATCGGACAGGCATAACATAAAAAATTCCATAGAATATATGTAATTCTCAACTCAAAAAAAATTAACATCAACATAGCATCATTTAATACAAAAGTATAACAAACACTACATAGATCTTTCTACATACATGAGATGGGAGATGACACTATGATTTTTATGCAAGCCTCAAGGTCGAACCTTATCAAAATCAAAGCTTTCCTTGAGATATTTGAGAATACATCTGGCCAGAAATTCAATTTTGAGAAATCTGAGTTTTACCTCAGTAAAACAGCAACTTTAGCCAAGCAAAATCAAGTCAGAACTATGCTAAGAATGAAAAAGGGAACTTTTCCTTTTAAGTACTTAGGATGTCCAGTTTTTAGAGGGAGAACTTTAATGAGATATTATCATCCTCTATTAGCTAATATTGACCAAAAGCTGCAAAATTGGAAAAACAAATGGCTTAGTAGTGGAGGTAAACTGGTCTTGATAAAGTCTTGTCTCTACTCAATTCCACAACACATTTGGTCAGTTACTAATCCCCCTAAAGGTATAATTAAAGCTATTGAAAAAAGACTAGCACAATTTTTTTGGGGAAAAACACAGGACAAAAACAGGAAAGTGTGGAAAAAATGGGTTGATATTGCCAAGCCAACCAAATTCAATGGATTAGGATTTAGATCTATCAAGGCTATAGTTAAGGCCAGTTCTGTTAAACTCTGGTGGAAATGTCAAAATGGCTCCTCTCTATGGTCTAAATTTATCTGGGCATTGCCACCCTCATACAGAAGATCTGGTACATGGAGAAGGATTTGTTTGGTAAACTCCTTTGCAGAAGTTAACTCACTGATCATACATGGCAAAGGGAACTGCAGCTTTTTAGAGGCTAACTGGTGTCCCAGTGGCCCCCTAATAAACTGCATTCCTGATAATATCACATCAAATATGATGGATATCTCAGTGGCTGAGTTTGTTAATAACAAGTCCCAAATTTTAGCCCAGATTTCCCCCTTCTTGGAGCATGATACCTTCATTTTTTTACAGGGGGCTCAAATCCTGGAGGATAGACAAGATAGAATGATTTGGAAACCTGAGAGTTCAGGTAATTTCAATTTTAAATCTTGTTATAAAGCCTTGACAGCTGAATCAGGTACTTCTTTAGCTAGTTCTGTTCTCTGGAAAATCCCCCACCAAAAAAAGGTAACTATTTTTATTTGGAAATTATTGCATGCCTTTCTACCTTTTGATGAGGTGCTTATTACCTGTGGTTTTAGTTTGGCATCAAAATGCCCTGTATGTGAACACTCAGATTCGATACAGCACTTCTTTATTAACTGCCATTTAGCACATGCAGTATGGACAAACTTTGCATCCATGATTCATTTTAACCTGGATTTTTGCCATACCATTCCTCAAAGATTTGCCCTTTTCTGGGATACTGATGATTTGCCTAAGTTTGACAGCATGTATTGTAAATTATTGCCTTCACTCATCTGCTGGGGACTTTGGAAAGCCAGGAATGGTTTCCTCATGGACAATAAGCCCTTCTCTTTACCTTCCATCTGTAGAGAGATTCAAGATCAGATCCTACTATCACTTCAACTGTGTCCCCCACAACTAATCAATTCCAGTCCTATTCCTCCTGGACTCACACATCTATCTCCTAAATTCAGACCTCCCCCTAAGCCTAATTTAGCAAAGATCTCTTGGACTAGACCTAACTTAGGATTTTCCAAAATCAATGTTGATGCCTCTTGGACCCCAAACTTAGCCTCGATAGGTCTGATTGCTAGAGATTCTCTAGGCAACCCTACATACATCTGCACCTCTTCCTCCACAGCTAGGACTCCTCTCTTAGCTGAAATTGATGCCATTATGCTTGTTTGTCAGATTTTCTCTCATATGGACCACACATTTATAATAGAATCTGATTCTAAACTTGCTGTCTCTATGTTAAATGACCCCTACTCTGCTAAGTGGGAACTCTTTGATAAAGTTTATAAGGGGAAAGCTGCTCTTGGAGGGGCTAAACTGACCCATGTCCTCAGGGAGGCTAACCTAGTGGCTGATGCCCTGGCTAAATGTCATTTTAACTCTGATCCCATAATCTCAATGACTAACATTCCGAGACACATCAAAGGTCTTATTACACTGGATCAACAATCTGTCCCATCTGTTCGTATTCATTGAACCCAGTTCTCAAGTTTAGAACTCAGTTCTGGAATGGATACTGCTGAGTTTTTGTTTGTTATTTTTGCCAGGTTTTCTTCATGAATCTGTACTTCTGCTGCTGATGAACAAGGTGATATGCCACCTCTGGCTGTGCTGCTGTACTTCTGGCTGCGCTGCTGTTCTTCTGATCTACTGAACAAGAAGATATGCCTCCTTTGGAGGTTTTGCTGCACTGCTCTACTCTGCTGATGCCTCATCACCTTTGGAGTTTTATTTTTGTTTACTCCTCCCCTAACATGGGGATTTTGATTGTTACTAAAACAGATGTTAGTAACCTGGCCGTGGGAGTGAATTAACACTTGGGGTGGAGATTCGCTCCTACGGATCGTTACTTCATCTTTACATATACACTTTTTTAGTCTTTACTAGGTTAACGGGGGCTACGCTCTTCTATTAAGTCTAACTATCTAGACAACTCATGTATATTTTGGTTTTTGCTATAGGGCATGGGGAACCCAATACATAACTCCCTCACCTCACGGGTGTTTTCAATTAAAAAAAAAAAAACATAGATCTTTCTAATACACTAATATCAAACAATCCAATCCTTCCATGCTTGACCTTTCTCATCCCTTGAACTTCAATCCAACATCAGTTTGACTCTGCCTTAAAAGATCTAACTAATGATGAAAATGTGAAACCTTATAATTATCAACTAATTGTCAGTGGAACTGAAACATCAACAAAATAAATCTCAACAAAAAACATGTAAACATTAACTGAAATTTCTTAAACATCAACAAAATCGACCTATGTATAAACATCAACTAGAGTGTACTAAATATTATCACTGCGATAAAATGCCATACACTGAAATTAAAACTGAAGAAAGTCTTCAGAAAACATTAAAAGACTCTATTTTTCATCTTCAACAACAACAAAAACACGCTTTACATCAATAATTCCAATCAAAACAACCAAAACCTAACCAAATCGCAATAAACAATTCGAATCCATAAAAAATCATCTCCTTTGAAATTCTGTTAGTACGGTTATAGTAGCCGACGGTCGATGCGAAGGTGGAGAACGCATTCAGTGAATGCATTCTCTTGATATTAGGTTTTTTTGCATGAAAATAAGAGGACGCATGTACGAAATGCATCCTCATGGTTTTATATTTTTTAACAAAAAATGGAGGACACATTCTATGAATGCGTCCTCTAGGTGCTGGATTGTTTTTTAATTAAGATTTTAGAGAACACATTCGGTGAATGCATTTTCTTGTTTTTATCGCCCATCTTCCTCACTTCCTCCTCCATTTTCCTTCCTTTTCCAACCATTTTCCTCGCTTCCTCCACCATTTATCTTTTGGTCACTGTCGTCTCCTCCATTGCTCGAGCCACCACCGTAGCTCAGCTCACCGCCATCCTCCTCCCTTGGTTGGTTTCTCGGTCAAGCTCTTGCTATTGTTTTTGTTTTGTCTGGATCTGCTATGTTTGTTCTTGTTTTGGGCTTAATTGTTCTCCCTTTTGTAGTTCCAACATCCGGCTGCATGTTTGGACGTTAAAGAGGCCAACATTTGACCACCATTGACCGACGTTGACCGCACGCACCACCACCTCCTCCGTGAGTTTGAGGGAATTTTAGAATTTACTAAAGGTATTTGAACACTTCATGATTATACGAATGTGTCAAATGATTATAATGATTATGTGTGATTTGTCCTATAATATTTTTTATTGAATTTGGTGTAACACTGTAATGTGTGAAGTACCTGAAAAATTCTTGTTGATATGATTGTGTGTAGTTTGAATGATTATGTTTAGTCTGATTCTATGAAATTGTTGAATGAGGATGCGTGGCTATGTGTGAATTGATTATGTGTGATTTGTTAAGTAATTGTTGTATTGAAGTTGTAGTAGTGGTTTAATTAGTGTGCCGTAAGTGACACACATTTTTAGACAGTGTAATAGTTTGAAAATCGATAATAGTGTATGATGTGGTTGATCGGCGATAAAGGAACCCTGTATGGTTTAGGGTTTGAGGAGTTGATTATAAGTTGCTGAATAATACCGTATTTTTGAATATCGAATTATATGTTATGTATTTGTATAATGCAGTTGTACAATTGTTTTGACAGTGTACCTGTACAAAAGGGGTCAGATTAAGTTTGATTTGACTGTGGGTGTGTATTATGATCCTCCCATACCAGAGAGGAACGTGACTATCAAACGGAGGTTAAGCCACTCTGAGTTAGTTGATTTAATTTTCAGAAGGCTTGGTATTGCAAGTGAGGGGTTTCTATTAAAAATATATTATCGTTGTCCTAAGCTAATTGGTTCGGCCGTATACTATCGGTGTTATAATGTGAAAGATGATGAGTCTGCCGCGACCTTCTTTGACATTGTTGATCGAATGTCATTGTCGTCAGCAGATTTGTATATTATTATGGAGAAGATGTCAAGCACCATTGACCGTGCGGGGGATCTTAGTCCGGGCACGTTCATGTCGTTGTTGAGCAATATCCAGAACTGTACACCTTTGCCAACCTTACCACCCCCTGTTCATTGCCAAGGTTTTGTCATTGGTGAGTCCAGCCAACCAAGTGTGTATGTTCACGTTGATTGCGT
Source organism: Rubia yunnanensis (assembly GCA_037428765.1). NCBI lineage: Eukaryota > Viridiplantae > Streptophyta > Magnoliopsida > Gentianales > Rubiaceae > Rubia > Rubia yunnanensis. The sequence continues at coordinate 60,165,652 of CM075071.1, read as the reverse complement.
TTAGCCATCCATAAGTGGTGGTATATATGGTCCATATCATGAGGAGCTGAACGTCTTTGATGATGATTATGTGGGTGAAATTGGCGAGAATGTTGTTGGTCATGTTGGTAGCGATGATGATGGTGAGGAAGGGGAACTTGATGAATAAAGTGAAGATAATCGTTCTTGATCAACTGATTTGAATCCATGGGATGATGATGAACAAGTGTTGTGCACGAACATTGTAGCCACGTCGTTCCATCTTTTGGCGAATCCTGATACAGAGGCCTACTTTAGGGATTATGGGGGGCCCTGATGAGGATGCCTATGACCCAACTAATTGTTGTGATGGACTTCCTATTTATGTTCAAGCCACTTGTGTAGTGACAATGGGTATGCAATTCCGCACGAAGCCAGAATTGGTAGAAGCTATTTCCAGGTGGAGTTCTATGATGAACAGGGAACACATGGTCGTGGAGAGCAGGTCACGCACATGGTATGCGAAATACGACGACGTTGTTGAAGGAACTGGTAATTGTCATTGGGTTCCTAGAGCCAGCAAAAAGGCTTCGCATGGCATGTGGGAGATCACCAAATGGGAAAGTAGTCATGCTTGTGTTGGTACTGGTCGATCGACTGGTAACACTAACTTGATGTCGTTGATGAACACCCATTCTATTCGCCACCACATTGGCGTAAAACCTTCTTACACGGTGGAAGATGTATAAGCGCATGTGAAGATGGAGTTAAATGTAACCCTTTCCTACAAGAAGGTGTGGTTGGGAAACTTGTTGCATAGTTCATTCCCTGTTGATGCTACTGAGGTACAACGAGCTAGGGTTTTCATTCTACTGCTAGTCAGTGGACTGCTAATGTCTGACATATCTGGGCACCTTATCCCTTTGCTCTATTTGTCGGTACTGATGGACCTAGATGCAACACATCGGTACAGTTGGGGGAATGCCATTCTGGCACACTTGTATAGGTGCTTATGTGAAGCTGCAATCCCACAAGTTAAATCCATATCTGGGCCACTTGTTTTACTACAGGTAACATTGGTGGTTAATCTTGTCTGTTGTACATACTGTCGATAATGACCTCTTATATTATATTAAAATTTATTTTATTTATTTTCAGCTGTGGGCATGGGAGCGAATACCTTCCATTCGTCCGGCTGAACGACTACCAGTGAACATCACGATGAGTGCTCTTGGGTCCAGATACGTTTTGAATTAGTCAGGAGATAATTTTTAAACTGCTTGGAAATTACTAGGAATGACTAGTATTACTCATTTTGTTCCTCACATGTGGAGAGTCTGGTATGATTTATCACAATCACCCATGCATGTATCGAAAGTGTACCGCGATCAGCTGACATGTCTCAATGACAGACAGGTATATTGCAATTCGGATTTCCTTTCGTTGAACTAATGGATAAAAAGGTTTTACTCTCCTAATTACAACACCTACCTGTTGTGTCAATTTATTTGGAAACCGTACACCGAGGATGTCGTGCAACAACTCCCACAGTACTGTACAACCGGTAGCTCGCTACTGTGTGTTGACCTCATTTGTTGGCATGTCATGGAGTACCATCACGTTCATCATTTTCTCAGGTAGTTTGGCCTTATCCAGCCAATACCCACCCAGTTGGTCACTAGGGATGAACATAAAATCCTTCATACTAGAGACCGTCGAGGGAGGTCAGGAATGGATTGGCATGTTGAACTGAGAAGATATCTCGATGATTGGGAATATCGAGCAGAGCAACAAGTTAATGTGCTTGGGTCAGCGGATCATTACACACCCAGTCGAGAATATATGGAGTGGTATTTTTGTAGAACAGTGACCCTTATTGATCAGCCAGGATGGGCTGAAACACTTACGGAGGGTTTTCATGGAGACGGAGCTACTATGAAGTATATGGTATTTCCTAAATCTCTAATAGTGTTAACAAATAATACTTGAGATTTCCTCAATATTAAATATCTAACATATTTACCTCATTAGTGTAGTTGCAGGCAATGTCCGAGATGCGCATCATGTCAGATATTAATTTGGACGAATGTCTCCCACGTTTCGTGGACGTTATCATAGGGGTATAGGATGTTGCCACACGTACTCTATAGTATGCGCACGAGCCCTTAAAACTAACGTTTCATTAGCCATATGTGCACTATGAGAAACCTCCCCCTAGTGTGAGATATAATGATATCAGAAGCCACCGTCCAGCTCCGCCTAGTCGACAGAGTGGTCGATGACCGCGTGCTCGGGGCCATAGAGACAACATTGGTTCATCATAAGCTGGACCCTCATATGCGAGTCCAACGAACCCCGGACCATCACATGGTGAACCCTCACACTATGTCACTACTACAGCTGATTTCACTGCATGTCACACTCCCACTGCTAGTCATGTTGGACCGTCACATAGTGGACCCACACAGTATGACACTACCAAGGATTTCACTGCATATGTTACTCCCACTGCTAGTCATGCATACATGTCGCCTATTGCTCGATTATAAACATGTAGTGTTCCACATATCGAGTATGGTTGATGCCAAGACACATGAGACGATATGGAGGAGGATCTTATAGAGGAAGCTCTGCATGATGAAGTACATGTTTCTACTGAGATGGCCATTCCACGACGCACATCCTGCACCATACGTCCCTCCTCATGTGGAATAGATGGAAAGCTTTGCACAGGCCGTCATTAGTACATTACAAGACATTGAGCACTCATTTCATTACGTTTCACACGTCTTCTTCGGATATTGTACATTTATGTTTATTTATATTCATTCCAACTCTATAAAATAATTCATTCCTACTCTATATTCAAAACTAGATAAAAAATTGCAAATCCCACGATCAAAATTTATCATTACTGTAATTTTTAAAATACCATAAAACAAACACAAGTCTACTTATGGGCTATCTTCACCCAAAACAAAAATATGAAAAACAATAATTTATAAATTATATAATATGCTGATTAAAATATTGATTTCATATTGAGGACACATTCATAAAATGCTAGATTAAAAAATCATTTGTTAAATTCAAGACGCATTTTTAATAACATGCAAGTCAAAATTTATAAAATAAATTCAAGAAAAAAAATTTTAAGCCAATATTGAAGACGCATTCTTCACAAAATTTTAAAATAAAATTTCAGAAATAATCCAAAAACAAATTTTTGGACAGTGAGGACGCATTCCTCTACACAATAATTTAAAAAAAAATCAGAAACTGAGGACGCATTCACAAAATGCGTCCTCTACACAATAATTAAAAAAACATTGAGGATGCATTCAACGAATGCGTCCTCTGCAAAGAAAAATTTAATCACCTTGAGGATGCATTCAGAGAATGCGTCCCCACCATGGTATCCAAATTTCAAGATATGCACAATTGCATCCAAAATTTTGAGATCATGCACCCAAAAATAAAGCGCCCTCCATCAATTTCATATCAATAATTGTGAACATTCTGAAAAATTAGGGTTACAAGAGCGGAAAAAAACAAGTTAACATACCTAGAGGATAAATCACGCGACCGAATATCACGAAATAGAGCTAATCCTACTAATAAGGGAGAAGAAACTGGAGAAAAATGGAGTGAAACGACATAGAAGAAGAAGAAGAAAAAGAGAGAAAAAATGGGGGAGAGAGAGGGGGGGGGGGGGGGGGGTTAAAAAGGGTTTTAACTCAATACATTTTGATAATTGCATTAACAGTCCTTCAAATTATTTTCATCTTTTAAAAATATCTCAACCCATTTACAAATTTTGTTATTTAAATAAAACTTTGTGATTTGTGGGTAGTAAAAACACAGTTGCCACAAATAAAAAGATTTCATTTAGTTTTACCATGATATGTTTAAACAGTTAAATTTAAATTTTAAAATGTTACTTTATCGATTATAAATGGTTAGTTTGAAATATTTTTTATCTTAGAAGAGTTCACTCTTTATTATATTATTTTTATGTAATGCTGATATATTACATGTAAATCCATTTTTGCAATTTTAAAACATAAATCGACAACTATATGACTTTTTTTAAATTTCGTATCTCTCCTAAAATGAAATCTTATCCCAAACATCCTATCCGATGTTCAGATTTTTTATACAATGATAGAGTACTTTGGATAGAAATATGTATACATATTTATTTATATACGACAAAGTCTTATTTTAGACTGACTAACTGTTAAATGAGAACATTTTATAGTTAGTGAAACTAATAAGGTCATTTCATATTTATTTTTATTCATTGCAATGAGATATATACATAACATTGTGATAGCCTTTTAAAATGAATGTCGACATATAAATAATTGTTACTTTTAAATAATTTGAATGAAATATTATAAATTAATCAATTTTTATTGTATTCCATATTTAACGTGTTCCAACTAAATTAATTATTTCACTTCCTAACTCATCTAAACTATAAACTTTTAAATAAAACTTAATTTTAATATTTTAATTAATGATATCGTGTAACGCGCGATGATACTCCGCTGGTGTAATAGAATTGTTTGCTTTTGATGGTTCTGTCAACCAGGGATGATTCTGTCATTTTGACTTCCTAACTTCCTAAAATGGTACCGTTTTGCTACAAGCCATCTCCTCAGCACGTCGTCTCTTCTCTGCCACCGTTTTCTCCTCACCCAAACTCTCGCCGTTTTGCTAGAGAGCTAATGGTCCTGTCAACGTTTTGCCTCTCGTCGCTCTCTATTTTCTCCCGAAGTCAGCGCTCTGCCTCTTCACAGTAAATATAAATATTTCTTTTCTCTCTATTGCTATTGGATATTGTTAATATTATTGATATTAGATCTTATTTAACAATATAATTCTCAGAGTTTTGAACTATCTGAATTTGTGTTAAACTTGTATACGTGCTTTTAATGGGCATCCCTTCTTCAGTAATTTTCCTTTCTTCACTCCCAATATGTTTTTTTCGTCATCACCTCAGCATATGGTTAGATATATTACTCCTTCTAATGTCTGTCTATCAGTATCACCTTCATATAACGTTACAAAATTAATGTTCTTTTGGATCGAAAATACATTTAATCATTGAATTTATATACTTCCTCGAACTTGAGGTCTCACTGAAGGATGCTTAAAGAACTATATGCATTGATGAATCTTTCGACCTGCATCATTCAACATCAACTTTTAGCAAATAAAAATTAATAAATTGACTTCTTGTTTATTTTTCAGACCATAAATAAAATTGATATTTAGTGTTCACAATGAAACTCATAGAGTCATCTTTAGGCCGCTCTCCTTTATGTAAGAGCTAATTTGTTTGATGCATCATCCGTTACTGCAAAGTTCATATTTAGTTAATTGATAATTTGTGAAAAATATAAAAATATAAAAATATGGAAAGTATATGTTGAAACATCAATATGGAAAGATATGCGGCAAAAGAAAACTCGAGGTGGTAGATATATTCCGTTCATGTTTGAAATTGAAGAATATATCAATTCTTATATTTATGCGATTGGATTAAATTGGAAGAAATTGGAATTGGTATTGGGAGGTCGTCGCCGTACCTCTCAAAGTTAATACTTCTAAGCCCTAAATGCTTCCTATCTACAATTAAGTAGATAAAGGCAAGTCGGGGTCGTCCACGAGAAGAGTGATCTTTTTAAGGGTTTTAAACATATAAAGGAGAAAACATACTAAGCACATACATACATAGATATATAAAAGCATGTAAACAAGGGGGGATTTTGGTTGGTTCGATCCTAAGTTAACAAATTAAAGTACAACAACTAGCAAAACAATAGAACAATGCTAATCATGCAATACAAGTAAAGGTAAGATAAAAATAACAATTTACGAAACCTTGGGCACAATTGACTTCCACTTCCAAACCTCTTGTCCATCATTGAACATGCAACTTATTTACTACTTTCACTACTTGTTGTGAAGGCTAAACTTCTATCCTTCTTAGATAGTAGTTTGCAAGAGTGAATTCGACATCTCTTGTCAACCTCACCAATGACTCCCGTAGTCGAAACACGACCCAAGGTATCCCATTGATGGCATTTAGCATGAAGAATCAACAAGCTCGGCAACACTTATAAACACTACACCGTGTCTAAGCATTTAACCGATTTATGCATTTACACAAGATTGGTCAAGAACGATCGACATTCATAGACTTCTCTCGTTTGCTACAAACGACAAATATGACAAAGAGTTCAACATTATCATATCCACCTAGAAATCATCAATCCATCAACACAATCAAAAGCTCTAAATCATACTCATACATTCCTAACAAGAAAAGGGGGGAAATCAACCCACTTCCCCCAAACCCTAGCAAGCAATTCATACAAGTATTTCATATACTCAAGCTTTCAACAACATTAATGATATCAACAAACACATCCAATGCTCCATAAATGCATAATAGTAAGAGCAATAAATAAGCTACAAATAGTTCTTAGGACATGGGTTTGGAAGCCTTAGTCAATTGCTCCCAAGAGATAGATTAGCTACAAGAGTTCATGCTTATAAATGCTAAACAACTAATCATAAAAACAAGAGAATTCAAGGATGAAAAATGGAAGAAAAGGGTTTGAAACAGTACTAAAATCGCAGGTGGAAGAAAGTATGAATGAGAGGAAAGAGAATGGTATTTCAAAGAAGATAAGGTGAAATTCTGGCCACCCGTCGGTCGCGACTCGCGACGGCTCATCGCGACGAGGCCATCGCGACTCGCGACAGGTGCCAGAATTTTGCATTGTGTCTTTTTCTTCTTCTTGTGGCATGTAGGCATCTTCATAGTCATCCCTCTCAATCTTCAAGTCTTCAACGGCTCCAAAAATGGTCTTCAATGGCCTCCGGTCTTCATGTCTTCGAAGCGAGTCTTCAAAAGTCTTCGAAAGTGTAGTCTTCAATGGCCTCCGGTCTTCATTGCCTCCGTGTTCTTCCCTTGTCACACAAAATCCACTTAGAAGAGGTAAAAGAGCATAAAGTTGCCCTTACCCCTCCTAAGAGAATTTCAAGGTAAAACACAAGCTCTCGATAATAAAAGAGCACAAAAGCGCCCCTAAATAGTACTAAATTATGCATATAAAATGGACACATCAGGTATGATAATATCCCTTTCCGTATGTGATTTGGTTTGATTGGATGTATATATTTTAATTCCTATTTTCATGGGATTTGATTGCAATCAAGATTAGAGATGGAATAAGGATTTTTTTGCACAAGACTTTCCATGTTGGAACATACGGAAAGCAGAAGCCTAAATGGATTTAATTGATAGAAGAATATTGCGAGAATATTGGCTTATGGAAGATTTAAGATTTTGCAATATATTATTTTAGGCGTGTGTTTGAAACATATTGGATTTGTGGAAAATTTCTACTCTTAAGGATTTGGATTTATGGAATATTATGGGATATATTGAGATAAGGAAAATATCTTTATTTATGGGGATTTGGATATGCTTAACAGGCGTATATGAAATTGGAATATTGTGGAGATGATCATGGGGAGTTCCTATCTGCTCATAGACTATATAGAGGGCATCAATGCTGCACAACTCACAGACTTAATAGAAAAAAAATCTGCATTCAGATTTTATATCTTACGATAGTACTACGAGAGCCAGAATACATATGTTCCAACATATGGTGACCTGTTGATCAAGTTCATAATTGTATATCTTAACTCATCGGGAAGAGAAGATCTATTGTCGACGAGTTTCGAGGTCAGGGAGAGTCTGATTAAGGTGGAGCGGTAGCAAGGGGAACTTACATAATTCACACGTTATAGTTAGATAAGATAAGTACAATTGTATGGCATACTTTGCACTGTATATTTGTGATTAGTAGATTCATTCTTAACTGGGCCAGATCCCGCATGTGGGTGGAATTCACCAAACTGCGTAACCAAATCTTGTGTCTTTATGCTTTACTTTATTGCATACTTGGTTAGATATGTTATATATGCACCGTAGTAATAATTGAACTAATTAGGTAAAACCAAATCTAATACGGAAAGGGATATTATCATACCTATTCCAATTCAATCCAATCACATAAATATAGGAATTGATATATTCTTCAATCTCAAACATGGACGGAATATTTCTACCACCTCAGATTTCCTTTTGCCACATATCTTTCCATATAGATGTTTCAACATATACTTTCCATATTTTCATAATTTTCACAAATTATCAATTAACTAAATATGGACTTTACAATCTCCGCCTTTGGCATTTTGTGGACTAATTACCTTTTGGCATTTCTTCACAAGAGCTTATGCAAATACAAACATCAATCTTTGAAAACCACTCTGGATGTTGGAACAATGAAACATAATATCTCCCGCTGAATTCCAAAACTTCCTCAACATCCAGGAACAATAACCATGTTGGAACACCAATAAAAAATAAATCCAAGAAATCCCATATATCAAGTACTTGATGTTAAAAGACTAAATTATTTTTTTAGTACCCTACAAAGTATCTTATACCATGTTTTGGTCCCAGATTGCAGATTAACCCTTAGACAGTACCCCACAAATTCAGAACGATTTGTTTGGTTCCCAAAAGGTAGTTTTCAGAGAAAGTCAACAGTAAAATTGGTTAAAATATGTAAAATGACCATTATAACCCTGAGTTTAAAAATAAAATATAAAAAGCAAAGTTTTGTCTTCTTCGATCGGTAGTCTTCGTTCATGTCGAAGGAGAAGATGTTGGATCAGTGCCTGAGCCTGCGGCGAGCTCGGCAAGTGCAGAGGCCGTGTAAGAACGGGAAGATCAATGTCATGTGTTTGCTGCTCACGGTCATTTTCTTGAGGGGGAATCTCGGCACCGGGAAATTTGGCACGCTGGAGAAGGATTTGGATGAGATCCGGGAGATGTTTTCTTTCATCCACCTGCGTTCTGAGCCGCAGAGAGTGCTAGAGGAGACTAAGCCGACTTTGTTCGAAGAAGGGTTTGGTCGGAAATAGTCCGAGAGCATAAGCTTTGCGATATCGAAGGTGGCGGCGATGGCAGAAGGCGGTTGCGGAAAGTGGTGGCAAAAAATTAAAGAAAAAAGAAATTTTAATTGAAAATGTTTTTAATTAGTAAAATTACCATTATACCCCTAGCTATACCGGAAAAATATTTAGTCTTACCTAAAAACCACCATTGGGGACCAAACAATTCATTCTGAATTTGTGGGGTACTGTCTGAGGGTTAATTTGCAAATGGGGACCAAAACATGGTGATACGAATATCAAATACTTTGATGTGCTTTAAATGCTTTGATGGATCAACTTTATGATGAAAAATTGAATAAGGACATCATCGACATCTTGGATTTATCTTTCAAGACTGTCGATGAATTGGAAATATCATGAAGAACACTATACTCTTTTTTCCCACTGGGTTTTTAATGAGGTAGTGTGATTATTGTAAAATATTGTAATATTATTTCATTTTGGCTTTATTGGACTGATAGCTCGGCCATGTGGGCTTTGAAGAATTGAATTTCAAAAATACAGTCCATTAGAGTTTAGTATATTCAGTTTTATTCTGATTAGAATTAGATTTTGTAAGATTAGATAATGTAATATTCTTCAAGGTTACTTCTTGAAGAATTCAACTAGATTACCTTACATTACCATTTATTTTAGGTATTTTAGTTAGATTTGGTTTTAGCTTCTTAAAGCTACCATAAGTCAATTCAGTTTCCAGTTGTGATTCGGGTTTGGGGCAAGATTGTAAGCATATAAATAGGGGAGGCCTTTGGACAAATTTCAAATCATTTTTTTCAATCAAAATACAACCTTTTGAGTTCATACTCTTTGCTTGCAAGCTATTGCACAGTTGCTTAACCATGAGAGCTAGTTAAGTGTCAATAAATCTTGTAATCTGATCTTGGGGGCTAGTTAGAGAGCGAGTCAAAATTGAGTGTACCCCGAGGGCTAGACCTTAAATTTCGTGCGGCATTGAAGGGTTTGTGAGTTCCCTTGTTTTGTCAAAGATGTTAATTCCGCAATACAGATTTTTCGCAAAGGAATTTATATCATATGGTATAACATACTTTGTAGGAGACTAAAAAAAAATAATTGAGTGATTACTGGTTCTAAGAAATGGATGTTTGCTCGCCATTACTTTTCACGCACCTAATCTCGCAAGCATGTACGGTTGTGTGTTAAGTGCTATGCATCTTTCAGATGAATTTGTTGGAATAAGATTATGATTATGCCTCATTCAGTTTTCGTTCTAACAAACTTGCTTTTGCATGTTACATGACTTTTATTATAATTTAATCTTTTATTTTCAATTAATTTTGCACATTGATTCCGTATTTTTTTGTTCATAACATGTATATTAATCCATGCATTGACTGTCATAACAAGTTAACTTTTCTTATTAATCTAGATGTCGATTTCAACCTCACATAACAGATGAGAGTGAAAAGGTAACAGTTTTCTTTTTTGGTGAAAATGCAGAAAAATTATTGGGTCTCACAGCTGAACAAGTAATGAACAAAATTACTAAGGTTTGTTAAAATCATCATAATTTGGTACATTACATATGTTATATTTTTAGATCTACTTACCAACTGTATCTACACTTCATAATTTTATAATGGATTATATTGAGAAACGCAATAAAGAAATTGCAAGTACTGTATATATAGTTCAAGTAAACGTTGTTATGAGAGAAGGTGAAATTGAACTGAAATACTCCATCATATCTTTCGGAGACAAGGTTGAAACTGAAGAATAAGACGACATGCCGGAATTAGAAGATGAAGTTCCAATACATGAAGTTTACGATACACGGGAAAATTCTAAAGGGAAATTCTTAAACCAATATATTAATACAAATATCTTTTTCATAAACTAATAGTTTGTGTCTTTATTGTTATATAGTCAAAAAGTCAAGAGGAAGAAACAAAGACGTGCAACTTAATTTGATGACAAGCCTTGAAAATGAAGATTAAGAGCAATCAAAATCAAAGACAAGGAGGACAACATAGACTTCAAAATTTATCTATTGTCGAGGATGATCCATATTCCATTATTTCTCTATTTTTTATCTTAAACAATTTAGGGGAGAAAAATTATGATTTAGTTATTTATTTTCATATCTATTCATTTTTTGGGTAATTATGGGATTATACTTTCTATAATAGTGAACCTATTATTTAAATATTTTACATTATTTACTTATATTATTATAGAGTTTTTTTTGTTGTACAATTATATTTTCGTATATGATTTTTGTATATGCCCAATCTTTTCTCTTCTCATAACAAACATAAGCGACCATTCATTTCTAACATTCTAGCGACCATTCATTACTAACAAACTGGGGATGTCATTCATTTGATATAAAACTTGTCGCATTATGTTTTTTTACGTTAGGTTTCACATTTTCAAAAACATATTTGTTAATTTCTTGCACACCAAATGTAAAAATGACTATGAGTGGAATTATTCTTATTACACTTTTAATCTCACCTTTCGTAGGTGACAAATTCAAACAATGGATCTTTTATTGATATATTTATATTATTCTTGTTTTATTATTAACGTGACGGCAAACCTATTCTCTTTTCAAAATAAAGTGAAAGTAGCAATTATAAACAATTATCAAATAAATGATTAAATTAAACCATAAAAAATGAAAAGGAATAAAGGAATGCATAAAATTCACACGCAGGAAGTTAGCAAGAATTTAACTTGCCTTACATTTTTTTAAAATTAACAACTTACTTATATTTCTCCAACTTGATTATTTCTTTTCTATTTTACTTCATATTCTTACTATAAACTAATTCTAAAAAGGTTTTAATAATTATCATTTTATTTTTATTCATTTTAATAAATTTCAACTCAAATGATTACTTTAACTTATAATTTTTATAGTTAATATTACAATAATTATATTTATAGTTTAATTTTATTTTATTTTTTTACTTTATCTCTGAAATATAAATATAACATTTTTACTTAAACAACTATTTTTAATCAAAAATATCGTGCATCGCATAGTGGGACTCCAGCTAGAAGGTTGAAAAAGTTGACTCATTTACCAAACTATAAGACATAATCTCACAATTTTAAATGTTAAAAACAATAAATTAATCAAATGTAACAAAATATTAATAGAGTCCCCAAGAATGAGTCTCCTAAAAATGGTTGGGCCTGGACTTGTGATAAATTCACAAGCAATAGATGGTAGTCGTGGCCCATTTATAGGAATAAAAGACAGCAAGAAAAAAAGAGAGGAATATATATGAACATAGATTGTTTTGAGAGAAGGTATATATAAACACAGAATCTAAATACATGTTGGGAATTTCAAAATGCAGTTACACTAAATGGTGGCGCTTCGCCTCACTCTTCCATTAGTATCCTCTCCGAAAAAGTCAATCAATTTGTAAGTTTAAGTCTATTGACATCTTTCTCGACATTGGAAGCTTAGTTTTGATCAGGAGTTTATTATTCGATTCTTCACTGCCCTTTTTTTGGGGGTACAGAGGGTAGTTATAAACATATAGCTTCTCCATTATCTCATTTGTTTGTTTATGATTTTCTCAACATCTGTATGTAAAAGTTTTTTTAGGTGTCTGTTTGAAGGTTTGACATGGATTCCAAGTCATGTTTCATCAATCAACAAGTTGTCAGTATTACGCACCACCTCTCTCGTGATTTTTTGAATGATAGTAATTGTAATATGGACAATGGTTTCTAAAGCTATTCAAATTTGTTCACCTTAGTTCTCTTAGGTTCGAGGAGATGTAGTTTTGGATCTTTCAGTGATGACTAATCAAACAATTAAGCTCGGAAGCGGCCTTCCTTGGGATGGTGATTCTGTATCAGTGATGAAAGGTGGAGTCTTAAGGTTGTCTAAACCGAACAAGTATGGAATTGAAAGTTTATAGAAAATATATGGGCCTTGAGTTGGGGATACAAATTTTAGAATCGTTGTGGATTGTAGCGATGATAATTTTTTTGTGGATATTAAAATTGTGAGATAGTTGGTAGAGTTTATTGCCATTATAGGGGAATATTTTGTGAATTAGAATTTGTTTTGGACTAAAATTAAATAGTTAAAAACATTTCCTAAATGCAGGTCCAAAACTCCTAAATGCAGGTAATAGGGATAACATAGTAATCATTCATTAAATTTACCTGCATTTAGAAATTCTCAAACCTGTATTTTGATTTGCCCGAGATAAATTCTACGAGGGTTAAACTAGTCATTATATGACGGTTTTGAGGATTTTTTAACCATTGTATGTGGCCTTGCAGAAGATACTTGAGTCTGAACTCATAATTTGATACCTTGATGCTTATATTGGGCTGAAACCCATCAACAAAGACTCTTCAGCAAACTCTAGAGGTATCAGATTAAAAGGATTGGTCTCTGTATGCCATTAGATGTAACGTGATAGCTGATCAGTTTTCAATCACAGCTAATTACATACCAATTGTATCCATCACAACACATCTTTCACAAATAGGTTGTGGCCAATTAATGGATCATCTCTCAGTCTTACCTTATATGTCCAACACCCCTACCACAATATCTGGTGTCGTAAATCCCTATGCAACAGTGATGTCGCAACCTTCAACATGGGCTATGACACTTCCACATATTGTATCTATCGAAACTCAAGTGTTGGTAAGTGCAATTCTTACCTACTTAAATTATCCTCAGATATCTATCCAGGGATCAGAAAAATAGGTTGAAGAAATGAAACTTAGTGCTATCGACTTTGAGCTCGAACATATGATCGGGAAGGCCGGACAAGAAGATTCTCCACCATTCATACCCTCTATATCACCAATGCTTAGTGAGATTTTATGCAGAAATTACCCAACAATGTTATTGTTTACGATGGAATCACAAATCTAGGATAATTCCTAATGACTTATCACCAGGTCATAATTGCAAAACATCCATCCCAATATGAACTTATAATGTATGTTGGAGGGATCTTACCTAAGAGGAAACGCATTGCAGTGGTTCTCATCACTTAAATATTAATCACCAATTTTTGTCACAAAGTCGTCATTAAACGTCTTTTGAACGCTAAATATAAACTTGAGAAAAGTGTTCTATAACCCTACTTAGTTGACATAAGTGCTAATATAACCTTCCAGTGTTCGAAAGGGCCAATATAGCCATAGATAGTTAGTGTAAGTGTCAATATAACCCTCTCTAGAAACTTTTAGCTAGAATTTTATAAAAATATATTTTTTCCCTTCTGAAAAGAAATTAAAATACTAAAAAAATAGGAAATGATGCTATTTCCCTTAAAGACATTGATACTTAAATATAGTCGGACCACCACCGAATCGCCACTGAACCGCCATCAAACCGCCGCTGGGCCGCTGCTACACCATTGTCGAAATAGGTAGGGTTGTATTAACACATTATGAAAACTGGTAGGGTTAAATCAGCACATTCCTAAAACTTATAAGGTTATATCAGCACATTCATAAAACTTATAGGGTTATATCAGTACACTCATAAAAAGTATAGGGTTGTATCAATACACACTATAGAATATAGATGTTTTAATGATATTTTGTGCATTTTGTTGTGTTTAGTCCGGATTGATTATTTGATGACCTTTGGTGTTGTGTGTGGTTATTTTACCGTGTTTTTCAACCTAGAGTTTTTAATGTTGGTAAGTTTTGAAATGAGGCTTATATATATGTGAATGGTGTTTAATATGAATGATGGTGTCATGATGTCAAATTTTATGGTGTATAAGATATTTTTGTGATGTAATAATGATGTATATGATGACGTGGTCGTCCGTTAAGGCCAGTCAAATACCACACACTTAACTTTTATAATATGTGCTAATATAACCCTATAAGTTTTAGGAATGTGCTGATATAACCCTACAAGTTTTAGGATTGTGTTGATATAAACCTATCAGTTTTCATAATGTGTTGATATAACCCTACCTGTTCCAGTGCCGGTCCGGCGGTGGTCCGGCAAACTGTGAGGGTTAAATTATCCAACTTATTTCAGATTTTGTCCAGATTGTATTTCAGTCAATTTACATAGAGTCAAAGCTAGAAAATCAAAGTCAATGCCACAAATGTGACCTGAGAGTTATATTGGCACTTTCATTTACTAGTTAGGATTATTTTTGCACTAAAAATTATCTCAGGGTTATATTGACACTTATCCCTATAAACTTTCACAGTTGTTCATATAATGATGACTTTTCATCACCGTAAGTCATGAATAATGATCCTTTGACCGGTTCACCAATAGTGACGAACTACCTTGTCATTGTTCTTGTAACATGCAGTTCAAGCCCATGTAAAATGTCATACACATCGATGAAAAGTGGTTCTACTTGACAGAGGCAACAACAAGGTATATTCTAGGTCCCAATGAACCTAAACCCTATAGAATCACTCAAAGCAAGCATTACATTCCAAAAATCATGTTTTTATGTGTTGTGTGTAGACCATTACTTGACTTAGAGGGTAATGTAATGTTTGATGGGAAATTAGGGGTGTTTCTATACGTGGATTATGTAGCTGCCAAGTACACGATTGTAAATAAACCTAGGGGAACCATGATGCTCACACCCATATCATCCATAACTAGAGACATCATAAGACACAAGCTGATTCATAAGCTCATACCAGCAATCAAGGCAAAATGGCCAGTTCGGGCAAGCAAAAATATTTTCATATAGCAAGATAATACCCCTTGCCACATATTTGCAAATGGCCCTGAATTTCTAGTTGCAGCCACCTCATATGGGTTTAATATATTGTTAGTGTGCCAACCATCAAAATCAACCGATCTAAACATTCTAGATTTGGGGGTTTTTTGCCTCAATTCAAAGTTTACAACAATAAAACCCTAGTCAAAACCTGGATGAGTTACTGGAGGCTGTGTATAATGTATTTGAGAGATATAATCCTAAACTTATCTACAAATTTTCCTAAGTCTACAATGTGTCATGGTTGAAATCATGAGATACAGAGGTGGGAATGAGTTTAAACTGCCACATATGGGAAACGACAGGCTAAGAAGGCTTGGTATGTTGCCCTACAATTTAATTGTTGACCCTGAGCTAGTAAGGGGTTGTTTGGAACACATGGTGGCTGTTGGGAGAACAAGGCACATTTAAGACCTGCTGATCAGTATGGAGCTGGTTTAGATATGTAAGGGATATGAACTTTTTTAGGGTTGTGCTTCTAGATTCAGGTCTAGGGTAAACATACCAGTTAGTTTTGGTAAATGTATGTTTACGGGGCAACCCTGTAAAAGCTAGGAGGGCTACACTCCCTTCTGTATGTATGAAATTTGAAAATCCATGTTTTTAAAATTCAGGTTTCAGAACTGAGGCAAGAAAACATTAACCAGAATATAATGGATTGCTTGACACACACAATCATTTTGAGGAAAAAAACACTACAAGGCTGTCATCCATGTGTTTTTAACAAACACGGTTACTGCCTAAGTGTGAACAAACAAAATAGTCATAGGTGACCATCAACTAATACAAGGTCAAGTGGGAAAATAATTTCAGAGTTGGGTTTAATCACATCATGCCCCGCTAAGATCAAATCAGTTTCGAGGTTGATAGGCATGGCTGCATGTTTTAATCATTCATCACAGCTACATCATTAATCATGGGTTCAACTAGCACATAAACATTCCATCAGAAACAATTTCAGAAGCTATGATATCTCATATAAAATGCAGTTAATATATGCCCAGCCAATGTCAGGTAGTTTGGGAAACAACACTGCATGACTGCATATAAGAACCACAAGCACATACACATGCATAACTTTTACTGCTCCATTATTTCCCCTGATATGAAACATGCCTTGCTTAACTCAGGTTCAACATCAGTGTCATATGAAAAATGGGGAACAACCACCCGAGTTTCAACTGAATCTGAGTCAAAATCTGAGTGGTTGCATATTTGATCCTAAAAAACACACAGATTTAATTACCCATCATAAAAAAGTAGCACACAGGCTATCACAGACAAGTACACACAAGATATGACAGAAAAACACAGCACCAAGTAGTTGCTGTAAAAAGAATGCCTACAGTAGCTACACTGTTAGTAATTACTCAATAACATTAAATTACAAAGCTATAACATAATTGAAAGGGATAATTTATTACAAACAAGTGAGTAATAAAACTATTTTCTAGCATCAGAATCACTATGACGAACATATCTAGTCTAGTTATCAGGATATAGACAAGCCCCAGTTTCCCAGAAATTGGGCTCACCATATTTAGGGAATTCATTACCCTTGAAGTACACTGAAGGATGTGGATCAAACCAGGATTCAGAATCAGATTCATCTGAATCAGGGGGTTGGGTTTCATTAGAATCAGGGGGCTGTGTTTTATCAGAATCAGGGGGATGTGATTCATGTGGACCGGGGGGCTGTGTTTTATCTGAATCAAATTTGAATATGAGTGGTAGAGGACAACTTTAGGTACAGGGCTAAAATGTGTGGCCACAGGGATATCACAAGATTCAAATGAATTAGTATCAAGGCCAGGGTACTAGGGTAGTATAACTTTACTGCCCTTCGCCTGTGACTCAATATCATCAAGCCCAGTAAATAATGTGGGATCAATACTCACCTCAAACTGAGAGTTACACTTGGATTAACTCAAGGATTGGCAAGGGGCAGACTTGCCCTGCCCAGCCGTGACCCTATCACTATAATTGATCAAGAAAGGGTGTACACAATGGGTGAGGATTGGGTTTCAGATGCAAAGAATGTCAAGGGAAAAAAAATAGTTCTCTATGTCAAGGGGTGGGACTAGGGTTTCAGATGCAAACATGCACAAGGGAGAAACAATACAAGATTAGTAAGGGGAAAGTTAGACACAACTAAACTTTTAGAAAATAAAGAACAACAATATACGATGGCGTAAGACATCACAGATGAACATGAATGAGCGTAGACCGTTTTGAAAAATTGAACACCACATCAGAATTAAAAAGCTCAGAATAGGAAGAACAGGAAGAAGCATGCATTTCACAAATATATCATGATTTAGCATATGAATGAATCAAACAACCAAATATACATCGCATGCAAACAAATTTCATATCATATGTGTTTCAAAAAGAGGTCCAAAATATCATTGGAAACCCTAATCGAGTCAAATCTAGGCTTTCAGAAATTTAATAAAGCAGGAACACCACGAACAAGGGTATTTCAGTCATAGATCCGACAACAAGGTTCAACAAATCTGCTAATAGTCACAAAATAGACATCATCTTCTTGTAAAAAAACACAAAAACACAAGAAAGCATGGACTCAAAAAAACCAGATCAGTAAGAATATCACTGATAGGGGTATTTCAGTCACAGATCAGCCCCAAAGCATCATCAAATCCAACAAAAATCACAAAATAAACAAGCAATTCATGTCAAAAAGGCCTAAAACTCTTCAAATCTACGCATGCAACCTGTTTTCTTCAACAAAACTAGAGACCATGTATATTTCATCATATTCAATATATGAAACACAAAGAATTCGGAACCCAGAACTCAAAAACCAACAGAATGGGCTCAAAACCAACAAATGAGCGAGCATAACACAGATCGACACTCAAAATGCTGTGACCATCTTTAACAGATCACAGATCGTGTTAATTTTGAAAACCCACAAACAAACGAAGAAAACCATAGCTTGGAAGCCCGTAAGGCTGTGATAACAACAACCCGAGATTCTAATCACACGGAATCATTGAAAGCGTCATAAAATCAAGAGAGATGGAACAAGGAATAGACAGAAATCAGAGGAGGAGTAGCTAGGGTTTTCTGTCTTGAGAGAGAGGAGCTGTGAGTTTGAAGAGTGAAAAAAGAGAAATGGGAGAGTAAAGGAGAGCGTTCAAGAGTAAATGAGAGCATTGGGAAAAAATAATGGAGCTTAGGAAGATCAAAAGTTACGCATATGAAACAATCTTACCGCTTTTCAAAACACAAAGCCATGCCTCGACAAGCATTCCAATAACTATTTAGTCAGCCAATAATCCATGTAATTTTGCCAACTTCCAGGGGTATTTTAGTCTTTTCACATTTGGTCAACTTGGTTGAAAATGGAATTTTTTGAGCCATTGCAATTCAATTGGGAACAACCAAAAATGGAAAGTATGCAGTTTATTCTGGGATGGAGGGAGTATATCATTTAGTGACATTCTGAGTCTCACTAATAACTTTTTTCGTCGTACCAATGGCAAATTTATCATTAGTTAATGTTAGTTTTAGCGAGGATTGAATAGGGAATCCATCACAAGGCCATTTAACTACGATTTTTTACCAATACATTTTGACGAACTATTTTTATCACTAAAAATTTTTAGTGACAAATATTTGTATTAAGTAATGTAGATATTACTTATAATTGTAATTAGATTTATTTCTTTTTCCTAGGTTGTACCGGTATTATGTACCACTATATAATGTACCCTGAAATCATGAATACAAACACACATTAATACCCTTATTTTGTACATGGTATCTGAGACTAAAATCTTGAAACCATAAGAAAATAATATTCCGCTGCCTTCCTGAGCCGCTGCCTTCCTGAGCCGCCGCCTCTGGCACTACTGCTCGTCGATCTCCGTCTGCTGATCTCCGCACCACTCATCCAGGTTTCCGTGATCATCCTACCATCTATTGTTGTCCATTCCATCTTTGTGTTAACCTCCATGCGCCGACAGTGAAGCTCAAGCGTCACAGCCATCCCATTCATGTGCGGCTGATTCTTCCATCTCTGATTGTCCACCGTGGATTCCCTAGTTGCCGCTGATCCTAGTCTTAAACCATGTCAACTCCCGAACCTACTCCCAATGCTACTCAACAGGCTCACATCGATGTTGAATCTGAGGCCACCAAGCTGTAGAATATGAACGATTATGAGGTAATTACGACTTTACTGAAACAGTTGCAGTTGTAATCTAGCACTAAGTCACTTGTCCCTGTAGGTTACCCACAGAAAGATCAGTACTTTATTGGCTCTTCTAATGGTCCTAGTATGGTTGTGGCACCCACCATCCTGATTGATCAAGAGAATTACCTTGAACGGTGTGATGGAATTTTTCGTGCTATGCTTGTAAAGCATAAGATTGGGTTCATTGATGGATCCATTACCAAACCCTGGATGATCATGCTGATGTTGCTGATTGGCCTGGAGTTAATGCTACCCTTGTTTGCTAGATCTTACAGACCTTGGATCCAGCATTGAGATCTTCTACAAGCACATTTGCCACAGTTAAGGAACTGTGGGATGACCTGAAGACACATTTTACCTTTGGTGATGGTGTGAAAATTTTGCAGATGCGTGAAGATATTCAGAACTGTTGGCAGAATGGTCAGACCATCGCCATTTATTTTGTCAATTTTAAGAAGTTGTTTGGGGACTACAATTCTATGTGGCTTCCTTTAGTTTGCCTCTATGAAGCTTGCAAATAGTTGTGCACCTGTAACCTTGCCAGTTGTGTCCTCCAAGAGAGAGAAAAAGAT
Organism: Rubia yunnanensis; assembly: GCA_037428765.1. NCBI lineage: Eukaryota > Viridiplantae > Streptophyta > Magnoliopsida > Gentianales > Rubiaceae > Rubia > Rubia yunnanensis. The sequence continues at coordinate 60,145,124 of CM075071.1, read as the reverse complement.
TTGATCTATCAGTTTATCTCTGGTCTTGATGAAGGCTATCACACCCTGTGATACTATTTCATGAGTCTTGATCCACTGCCACCATTTATGCGCGTACATGTGCTTATTGCCTAGGAGGAGAATCACTGAGCTGTCATCAAGTCTCACGAGCCTTATTCTGACTCCATAGCATATGCCAAACGATGCCCACCACCTACGGGTTCTTCGATAATTGTCCTCACTTTAGCTGATTGCAAAAATCTCATATGTACGCATTGTCATCGCAAGGGCCATGCCAGCTCACATGCTATCTAGAATGGTACACAGAGATGAGAGAAAGCCAACGCCACCAAGAATACGGTGGTAGCTGCTAGGCCGATCGCCACCGCCGTGGCCCATCCACCTCCACTGCCGTTCGCCGGCGCTACCATGTCACCCCCAGGGTTTGCAGCAGCGGCCTTCCATGGAAGTGCCCCTACTCGATCTGATTTTTACCCTACTCTGTCTGATGACCAATGGAGCACGACCATGAATTTATTTAATTAGTTTAATTATCTTTCTGACCATGGGTCAGGTAACTCTACTTACATTGGATTCTTGATTCAGGAGCCTCATATCACATGACCGGTGACAAGGGTTCTCTTACTGATATTACTATTGCTATCGATACTATGAATGCTATACTGCATGATGGATTTGTGTCATCTACTACACAATATGGTTCTATCTGCTTTGGTGATGTCACCCTTAATCTAGTGCTATACATACCTACTTTGCGATGCAACTTATTCTCATGCTCTAGATGGTTTTCTGCCTTAAATTGTCTAGCTTTGTTTACTGAAAATTATTGCATTCTATAGAAAATCAGTACGAGTACTATGATTGGCGTGGGCGAACAGCAAGTAGGGGTTATTTGTTTTGTCTGTTGAGTACTCATGTTCGCCCTCCTATCCTGCAGTCTTTTTTGACAGTTGCTTCTATTTCTACTTCTGATTTATGGCATCCACGTCTTGGGTATCCTTCCTCTACGATGCTGTCTTCTATTTTTTCTATTGATTTTAGCACAAATAATACTTATGCTCCTTGCTCTGTGTGTTATTGAGCAAAACAGACTAGAAATAGTTTTTTTTTAGTTCTTCAAGTGCTAGTTCACTGTTTGAATTGATACATTGTGATATTTGTGGTCCTTATAGAACACCATCTTCTAGTGGTGCATTTTATTTTTTAACAATAGTTGATGATTATTCCCAAGCTTTTTGGGTGTATTTATTAGTTGCTAAGTTAGATATAGTTTCTAGATTTATGGAATTTTGTGCTTTGGTCAAGAACTAGTTTGGGTGCCTAGTGCTGCACATCCGGGCTGATAACGGTACTAAATATCTGCCTTTGAGATCATACTTTATTGAATCTGGGATTATTTTTTAGACATCTATGGTTGATACACAACATCAGAATGGCCGTATTGAAAGCGAACATCACCATTTATTAAATGTGGCACGTGCCAAGCATTTTCAAGCTAATTTGCCAGTTGATTTTTGGGGAGAATGTGTTCCTACTGCTGCTTATTTGATTAATCAGACACTGGAAAAACATCTCAATGGTCAAACTCCATTTGAGATGCTTTATGGACAAGCTCCAAACTACCAACCTTTGAGGGTGCTTGGATACTTGTGTTTTACTGCTTATGTTCCCGGATTCCATGAAAAGTTTGTGCCAAGAAGTCATTAATGTTTACTTCTTGGTTTTCCTAACGGAAAGAAAGGTTATTGTCTTTATGACTTGGAATCCTGCACTTTCTTCAACAGTTGGGATACCAATTTTTTTTAAGACCAGTTCCCGTATGCAGTCATTGTTACATCAACCTCATCTGTGCATCCCGACAAAGGTGCCACCACCTCACCACCAGTATCACCTCCGCTGCCGCCGAAGCCGTTCCCACCGATTGCCTCCCTGATATTTCCACTGGTCGCCACTCAGCCTTTCCAGCCAGATGCGATGATTGGCCCTGACCACCAGCCACCAACTTCGCTGGTTTGGTCCGACGATGGGTAGCCCGAGTCGATGCCGTCGCACGCACTGCCAGCGATTGCAGAAATGCACCTCATGCACCACCGTCTCCGGACCTGACACCAGCACCGCCGTCTTACACGGAGTCTCCAGCTCCGGACTTTGCCACTAGCTGTTGCCTGCTCTGCCGCCTACTTCGTCGGTCACTCCGATATCACCTCCTATCTCCGAGCTACCTCTTCCCCGATAGAGTATCCAAATTTTGACCTTTTTCTTACTTTGGATGATTATGTCTGTGTTGTCACCACTGAAGACCCCCCCCCTCACTGCTGTGATCACTCATGTGCCATCACTATCCTCATGTGTTCTCTATCCGCTTACTAATTATGTAAATTGTGATAAATTTTCTACTACGCATTCTAGATTTTTGGGTGTAGTAACTTCTAGTGCAGATCCCACCACTTATTCTAAGATGTCAAAGCATGCTCATTGGAGGAATGCTATGGCTGATGAGATTATTGCTCTTGAGCAAAATCAGACATGGACAATGGTTCATCTACCTCTAGATAAGACTGCAATTTGTTGCAAATGGGTTTACCGTACCAATTTTAAGTCTGATAGTACTATCGAGCATCATAAAGCTCGCCTGGTGGTTCTTGGAAATCGTCAGATGGAAGAGATTGACTATACTGAGACATTTGCTCATGTTGAAAAGATGAGTTTGGTTTGCCTGTTCCTGCATGTTGTAGTTATTCGTGGTTGGGAACTGCATCAAATGGATGAGCATAATGCTTTTCTACACGGTGATCTGCATGAAGAGGTCTTTTTTTGGCCTCCCCTGGCTATCCTTTACCCCCTAGACATGTGTGTCACCTTCAGAAATCTTTTTATGGTCTTCGCTAGGCTCATTGCAATTGGTTTGCCGAATTGGCTTAGGCTTTGCGTTCATTTGTATTTGTTCATAATAAAGCTGATTACTCTCTATTTACATTCTCATGTGGTTTGGTATATTTGCATGTACTTGTTTATGTGGATGATTTGGTTATTACTGGTAGCTCTTCGTTGCTTATCTCTGAATTCAATAAATACTTGAGCTCTTATTTTCACATGAAAGATCTTGGTCTGCTTAAGTATTTCTTGGGTATAGAGATTTATTTAAGATCAGATGAGATGTTTCTTTCACAAGGAAATATGCCCTGGACATTTTATCTGACATATTTATCTGCTTCTAAATCGACTGACTTTCAAATAGAGCAACAACACAATTTGATGCGTGTTGAAGGTCTTCTTTACCATGATCCTTAGCAATACTAGCATCTGGTTGGGCGCATGATCTACCTCACCATCACTCGTCCTAAGCTCAGTTATTCAGTTCATACACTTCTCCAGTTTATGAAGTCTCCTTGTGTTCCTCATTGGCAAGTTGCAGCTCTCGTGTTGCACTATTTGAATAGTCATCCCGGTTAAGGTTTATTTCTCTCTTCACGTAGTGCATTACAGTTGACTACTTACTGTGATTCTGATTGGGCTGCATGCCCTATTACCTGGCCTTCTTTTTCTGGATATTTTGTGATGATTGGCAATTCTTTGGTTTCTTGGATGACTAAGAAGCAACCTATGATTTCTTGGTCATCTACTGAAGTGGAGTATCTTGCTATGCTTGTTACTTATTATGAATTGTTATAGCTTCTGTCTTTGCTTATAGACTTGGGATTGCACATACTACTCTTATGAATTTAATTTGTGACAGTCAATATGTTCTTAAAATTGTAGTAAATCCGGTGTTCCATGAACGTACGAAGCATATTGAAGTTGATTGTCATTTTTCCGGGATCTTGTGCAGTCTGGTACTATCGTTACTCATCAAATCCGCACTTCAAATCAACATGCGGATATGTTTACCAAAGCTCCCGGATGTAACCGGTTTCATTCATTACTTGGCAAGTTGGGCATTTCTGATCCCCATGCTCCAACTTGAGGAGGAGTATTAAGGAATGTAAATATTACTTGTAACTGTAATTATATTCTATTTCCTTATCCTAGCTTGTACAGGTATTCTGTACCACTATATAATGTACCATGAGATCATGAATGCAAACACACATTATTACCCTTATTTTCTACAATCCGACTTTGACAAAGTCTTGGGAAATACCGTCTTTCTATAGGCTTATGGTAAGACAGGGTTTAATTAAAATAATAGAATGGTAAAAAGTTTTAGTTGCAATATTAAAATTTTATTATGCAACATGCATTAGTTATAAGTTTATGACCCAATTAATTCAACCAGGAAATTTTATCTTAATTTCTTTTAATTTGCAGTTTAAAACATGGTCTTTCCCTAATTTATGGAAAGACCGTCTTTCAAGAGACGTACACTCTAACTTTGGGAGGCCGTCACCTTCCTCTCAAAGATACTATTTATAATCCCAAATTATGGCTAACTACTAAATAGTAGCTAGTGGTAAGACATGGTCGTCCACGAGGAAAATATGATTTTATCGAGTATTAAAGCGTAGTTAAAAAGCACACAAATGAGTCACCCTTTGTGTGTGGTAGCAAGTGGGGAGGGGTTTCTTTTGGAAAAAACTACAACTAATTTGAACAACTAAATTAACAAACCATGAAAATGAACGGTGCAAACACGATCACAATTAGTACAAATAACTTAAATAAGATTGTAACGAGTCTTGGGCGTAATTTGTTTACATTTCTAGTCATTCTTTGATCATAGATAACTATCCTATTTTTATGCATTAATCAAATATTGTGGAGAACTTATCCACACCTTTCGATTGTTGATATTTCCCACCTCTCATCGGTTATAATTAGAGTGAGCAATTGATGCCACACAATAACCCTTATCATCGGGTCACCCTAGACGATTCGCATCATAGACTTCTCCGAGGATAGCAATACCCACGGAGACACAAATGACTACCACAATGTCCTACAAGCGATAAACACATAGATAGCACAAGTATATCTACTAATAACGACTATGAGGATCAGCCATCAGGCTAGTCGTTATTAGTGGGATACATTGATAATTAGTCAAACTCATTCAAATTCATCCTAAGTCTAAGCAAGTAGTTGTCAATCATAATTAGTTGTCAATCCTAATTATAACCTAGCATTGACCAACAACAATCACATTGACAAAAAAAGTCTTCTGGGTTTGAACAAAAACCTAGCAAAGAATCAACCCATAATAATCAACTAGTTGATCATCCTAGCACAAATCATGCATTAAGCACACAAGAAAGCACCAAACATACTTGATAATCAAAGCAAAAAAAGGGATAAATCAAATCTCAAAAATTTATACCAGAGATGCTTACGAATTGCTCCCAAGAGTATATTTAGTCTAGATTATGAAAACCCACAACAGATCTACATGAATTCATGAAAGAGATGCAGTAACTAAGAAAAGATGAAGAAAAACTACGGTTTTTAAGGGGGAAATTCCGGTAGGATGAATGAGGAAGAGAGAGGGTTTTGAGGCTGAAAAATGAAGATAATAGCAGCCCAAACCCATCATTTCGGGCCGCAATGAGGGGCTGCGGCCCAGAAGGGAGACACTACCATCAACTTAATTCCATCGCTACGGGTCAACTGCTGATCCGTTTTGGGAGTTCTTGTAGCCAATTTTATAGTCCTCGAGAAGAAAAATCCAATGGAATTATCCTTGTAGGTTGATTCTTCTCGGATCATTTTAAAAACTTGGTCCAAACTTCTAGGTCACAATTCATATGCTTCTTTGTCTTCCTTCTTTGACCCTCTATCTTCTACTACGTTTTGGCCCGTGGTCTTCACTAAACCAATCTGTAGTGCTCACAAGCAATCTACAAATTAAGCTCACAAAATAGAATCTAGATGCTCGTAAGGACCAAAAATCCATTAGACTAAACATATGTTACAAAATGAAGGATTTAGATATGAAAACCAAAGACGGTCATTTAAACCCCTTATTATGTAAACCTATCTAAATCTAGTCATTTTTTAACAAAAAGATGCAAAAGAGATGTTAAATGCTTTGGAAAATACATGCATTTGACGTCTTATCAAACTTCCCTGCTCTTAAACCTTTACTCGTCCTCGAGTAGACAAGAAAAAACAAAGATTTTAGTGCAAACTAGCATGCAAAAGTTTTCCCAAAACATCCAACATCATATTCCTAGACTACCCTAACCCCAAAGACATAAGAATCTCTGACACTCTCACATCCCAAAGTCTAAGATAATCTAAACAACCATCATACTATTCAAAGGTGAGGTATAACATACAAGTGTAAGATTAGCTTATTCTACCAAAGAAGCCACCAAATAGGCAAATCAAGATAAGCATAATTTTGTTTTTCGATTTCTCTCATTTTCTCATTTTACCTAGGAACCCTCTCAGGTTTTCATCCTGGCTTCACACAAAATTTTTTCAAGGCCCAATCTCACCTTTTTCCACACCATTTGACCTCTCATTTTTGCATAGGTTGCCCTTTTGGGGTTTCAACCTATCCAGGCCTCCCACTTTTGCCTAAGTTGCCCTCTCGAGTTCTCAACTTAGTGTAAAAAAGTTTTTAGAACAAAACAAATCAAAGTAGAGTATATGCACACTACAATACAATACAATGCGGTATATTTCTCTTAACCTCCCAACAGCTTTAAACACACATTGTCCTCAATGTGAATCAAAGGACAAGATAAAGAAATAAAGGATAAAGAAAAAAATACTCACAACTAGGACCTTGAAGGTCTTTCCCGGTGATGAAAATGCTCACTTCTCAAAGAATGTTCTTTCCTCCATGTTCTCGAACTCTGCCCAATATGCAACTTTGACCTCTCCACTGTGATTCGACAACTTTGCAAATTTCGATCAACACTCACAAAAGAAAAAAAAAACTAGTAGTACTCCTAGATGGTGTTTTTGGTGGAGGTTTTAGGAGGTGGATTGTGGTGGTTTTCTTGAAATTTTGGGTAAGAGTTTGAGGACATGGTTGAGGATTTGTTTTTCAAGAAAAGAAAAAAAAACTAGCCTAACAGAAAAGCTCGGGTTGCCTCCTGAGAAGCTCTATATTTTTTAGGACATTGACACAACCCTAATGTTATCCATATGGTGAAGGTTTGGACCCCTTCACCATGCATCTAAAACTAGAGAGGTGGGGATACACAAATTTCAAGGGGAAAGTTTTGTGGAGATGGTTTCAAAGGATATTGGTGGTTTGGAAGCTTGGCATAATCATTTGGCTCCCCTATTGTCTCCTTCAAGAATTACAAAAATGGTGGAGTTGTTTCAATAGGTGGAGGAAGGGGTGATGATGGCAAGAATGATGAATATCAGATAATCACCCCTTGCACAACTTCTTTGTCTTCAATAACCAACTCCTCATCCAATTGGACTTCATCTTCAACTTCCTTCACCACTCCGGCCATCAAGGTAGAAGGATTTGTACTTGGCCATGGGCTCACCTTCGGTTGTGATGGAAGCTTTCCGAAATCTCTAGCTTCCAAACGGCTCACAAAATGAGCAAGTTGACTAATTTGGGTCTCCAAGTTTTCAAATCTTGAGGAAGTGCAAGCCTCTAAATCTTGGACCATATCTGATATCCCTTGTATGAGTTCCTCATTCGACCTTGAACATCCTCCTTGATCATAGTTTTGGGACACGGCATAAGGTGATAAACGCCAATCATAGTGTTGGTTTTTCAGTGCATTCCCATACCACGAATTTGGATTATCACTCCACTCTGGATTTTAAGAATCATAGTATGGATATCATTCTTGTGCTTCTTGACCTTGGAAACCAAAAACTCCAGCCTCTTCATAGCACTCCTTATGATACCCTTGGTTTTAAAAACAAATGGTTCTATTCTCCTTGTAGTTCTCCTCTCTCAACCAATAACAAGCCTCGGTTGGATGATCGGAACAACAAATCCTATAAAAACTTGCTTGTTGAGCCTCTCTTCTCATTATAAGTTCCCTCAATGTGAGATCTTCCATTTTTTCTCTTTTTTTTTCAAAACTTTGGAATTGTGGTGCAAGGATTCTCGGTAGAACTACACCAAGAACTCAAGCAATATACATTCCAAACAAAAAAAAAAAAAAAGAGGCACAAAAAAATTGGGGTCGTAGTGCAAAGGTTCTCGGTTCTTGGAACGAGCACGTACCATAAACCAAGAACAGAAGCAATACATCCTTCCAAAAAAAACTAAACAAAGCAAGCACAAACTATGAGCAAACAAGAGCACACAACGAGAAATAAAAAATGCAAAGAACTACACTAACACTTTAATAAAATACGCCTTTTCTCCTGTAACGGCGCCAAAATTTGGGAGGTCATCGCCATGCCTCTCAAAGATAATATTTATAAGCCCAAATTAAGGATAACTACTAAATAGTAGCTAGTGGTAAGACGGGGTCGTCCATGAGGAAAATGGAGTTTTATAAAGTGTTAAAGCGTAGTTAAAAGGCACATGAAGGAGTCACTCTTCGTGTATGGTAACAAGTGTGAGGGGGGTTGCTTTTGGAAAACACTACGACTACTTTGAACAACTAAATTAACAAACTACAAAAACAACGATGCAAACACTATCACAATTAGTACAAATAACTTAAATAAGATTGTAACGAGTCTTGAGCGCAATTGGTTTACATTTCTAGTCATCCTTTGATCATAGATTAACTATCCTATTTTTATGCATTAACCACATATTGTGGAGAACTTATCCACACCTTTCGAGTGTTGATATTTCCCAGATCTCCTCGGTTATAGTTAGAATGAGTGATCGACGTCACACAATAACCCTTACCCTAAACGATTGGCGTCATAGACTTCTCCGAGGATAGAAATGCACTCGAAGATCCAACATGAATACCACAATGTCCTACAAGTGAGAAACACATAGATAGCACAAATATATCTACTAATAACGACTACGAGGATCAGTTTTCATGCTAATCGTTATTAGTGGGCTACATTGATAATTAGTCGAACTCATTCAAATTCATCCTAAGTGTAAGCAATTTCATCAATCAACAATCATTATTAGTTTTCACTCCTAATTATAACCTAGCACTGACCAACAACAATCTGTTGACAAAAAGTCAAAGTCTTCCGGGTTTGACCAAAAACCTAGTAAAGAATCAACCCATAATCATCAACTAGTTGTTCATCCTAGCATAAATCATGCATTAATCACACAAGAAAGCACAAAACATACTTGATAATCAAAGAACAAAATATGATAGATCAAAATCTCACAAATTCATACTGGAAATGCTTACCAATTGCTCCAAGAGTATATTTAGTCTAGATTATGAAAACTCACTACAAATCTACAAGGATTCATGAAAGAGATGCAAAAACTAAGAAAATATGAAGAAAAACTAGGGTTTTTGAAGGGGAAATTCGGGTAGGATGAATGCGGAAGAGAGAGGGTTTTGAGGCAGAAAAATGAAGATAATAGCAGCCCAAACCTATCATTGCGGGTACTTGTTATAGTGTCAATATCACTAAAGCATATTTTTATCACTAAAGCACATTTTTATTATTGTGGCAATATCACTAAAGCATATTTTTATCACTAAAGCACATTTTTATTAGGGAAAGTCTCAGGAAAGACGGCATTTCCATAAGCTTATGGACAGTACTCAGGGGCATTTGCCTTAAATGTTGTAATTTTTTTATAAAATTTAAATATTGCATTTTATAAGTTAAAACAAGTAATAATATGTATTTGAAGGTAAAAATATAAAAATATATGATATAAAAAATATTTTTAAAATTTTTAAATTTTGTATGTAATTTAACAAATGTAGTGTATAAGTTAAGAAAAAAGTGGCATGTCCATAAGGTTATGGACAGGCCGCCTGTTAGGAGACTGACTATTTTTATTATAGTGTCCTGTTATTTTAAAATTTCCAACATCGAAGAAATAGACTTTTTATGGGTACTTGTTTATTGAATTGAAAAATGTAACATTTAAAGTATATACTCCTATTTTACAGGTACTATGTGTCCTATTTTCGTGAGATGGTTATCTTACTCATTATAAGCACGAGCGGAAGGAATAAAATCTTGAACACCTTTCAGGATACGATAGAAGATAACATTCAAGTTATAATTTAGTGTAACTCTTGATCAACAACGAAGAAAAATCAAACTTTACATTTTGTACACGACTCAGTTCACATTTGAAACTCTTTATCAATTGATTGATGAAAAAACAGGCTTGCGTATGTATTAAACAAATGTAGAGACTTAATAAGATCAAGTCTCCGGAAATCTTTCGTTCCATCACTCATATTGTCATTCATCTCAGTGCGTAATGCTACCCTATTCCAGATCAAATTACAAGAAATTAATTTTACAATCTCAAAAAAAAAAAAAAGACTTTTAGCATCTTCAACTATGTATAACAACAATGTGTATAACAACAATTTGAAGATGTCACAGGTCAAAAGATAAATTACAGTAAAAGTGACATTTTCATTGGAAAACATGCCTCTGCTCACAAAGTTAACACTATAAAGAGGACTCCAGGCATGAAAATTGGAAGCTTCCCTTTCACCTATCTGGGAGTCCCCATTTTTACTGGAATTGCAAAAAAAATTTATTTCCAGCCACTACTTGAACAGATTGATAGTAGGATAGGTAGCTGGAAAAATAAATGGCTTTCTACTGGGGAAAACATTACACTGATACAATCATGTATTTATTCTATACCTCAACATATATGGTCAGTCCTAAAACCTAGCAAGGAGATTATTTCTACCATAGAAAAAAAACTTACCAGATTTTTTTGGGGGTCTACTAATCTTAAACCTAAAAGAGCATGGAGGAAATGGGATGCTCTTTGCCTTCCTACTAACCAAAATGGTCTAGGTTTCAGATCAATTACCACCATAATAGATACTTGCTCAGTTAAGTTATGGTGGAAATATCAAATGGCTGAGGCTCTTTGGACTCACCTGGTAGCATCCCTGCCACCCTCATCTAGGTCTTCTCCTAACTGGAAGAGAATCTGCAATTTTAATGCTTGGGCAGAATCAAACTCTAGAGTAATAGTAGGTAGAGGTGATTGTAATTTCTAGACATCAAACTGGTTAGATATAGGTCTCATTATGGATCTTTGTGATCAAAATCTTGTGGATATCTCGGATGCCTGTACTGTATCTGAGTTCATCACAAATAAACCAATTATGTTACAAAAAAATATCTCCCCTACTTCCATCTCATGCTATCTCCCTTTTACAGGAATCAAAACTCTCAACACATGTATAGGCTCATATGGAAGCCTGGAATTAAAGGTGATTTCACATTCAAATCAACCTATCTCTTGCTCAGCACCCAGTCAGGTACTACTGCTTCTACTGCTTCTACTCAACATTTTTGGAACTCGAGAACTAAAAAAAAAGTCTCTATTTTCATGTGGAAACTGATCAACTCATTTCTACCATTTGATAATATTCTGCAAAAACTGAGATTCTGCTTGCCTTCTAAGTGTTGTATGTGTAATAACCATGAAGACTCCTTAGAGCACTTTTTCAACTCCTGCTCTTTTGTTGTACAAGTTTGGAGGATTATACATCAGTTCATGGGAATTAGGGACATATCTTTCTCATCTGTGTGGGAAAGATTATCATGTTATCTTACCTATCCTGGCTTGAGTTCTTTACATTCTGTCATCATTCGAACTGCCTCCCTAATTACATGCTGGAATCTGTGGAAGATGAGAAATAAATGCCTATTTGACTCTGCCTTGCCAACTACAGTCTTAGTGCTTAATCGTATAAAGGAACAAATTTTCTATACCTTCTGTTCCAAACCTGTTTTCTTAACCTCTGCTATTGATTTAAGCATAACTGATCACTCATTTTTACCTTTGATCAAATCTATTCCAAAGCCAAAAATTTTTAAAATTGCCTGGACGAGGCCATGCAAAGGTTATAAAATTAATGCCGATGCTGCATGGTGTCGTTTCTCTAATATGTGTGGTCTTGGAATGATTATCAGAGATACTAGGGGTTGCTTTATTGCTGCACATACTAAGTATACATAGGCCATTTCCCCTTTGGAAGCTGAATTGAAAGCAGTTCAGTTTGCTTTAGAAAATTGTGTAGGATACTCTTCCCCTATTTATGTGGAATCAGATTGTCTAAATGCAGTTACATATGTTGCTGATCCCCTGCATGCACACTGGAAATTGTTCCAATTAGCTGATGATATTCACCAACTTTTGGGGGATATCAATTTAGTGCATATTCAGAGACAAGCTAACTTGGTTGTGGAATCTCTAGCCAAAGTTTGTCTCCAAGCACAGTCCAGTTCCTCCCATACTATATTTCATAGTTTATCTAATACCAATCAAGGTTTAATTAGGTTAGATCAGATAGGTACACCTTCTTTAAGGATGGTACACTGAATGGATGCTACTGATTTAAGCTGTTATTTGCAGGTTTGTGGTATCATCAAACTGATTGATCTTTGTGCGTTGGATGACACACTATCTCTTTGGACTTCACTGTTTGGACTGCTTCTCTAGCAGGATCATTTTTTGTACATTGGTTGACATTTAGATTAGTAGAGGACAATCTCTTTCAGCCTATTTAAGGTGATTCTGACTGACTTGTGTTTCGTTATTACGATTCACTAACAAGTTCGATGAACCCTTCTATAGTCTAAAAGTTTTTGTAAACCTCTAATGACTTTTTACACTATCTTCATTCTTTTGGAAGCAACAATGGTTGAGCATATGGCTCACTTCTGTATATTCCAACTAGGCTATGGCCTCATAGTTCCTATGTTTTATGTTTTTTGCATTTCACGCCTTGGGAAGGCCTAATATATTCCCTCATCTATGGATGGTTTAACTTTAAAAAAAAACAATGTGTAAACATATTTTGATATTTAAATTTACTTATTACGATAAATCCAATAATATCTTATACCATAATATTATTGCTTATATATTTATTGAAATGTGTAGTAATTAAAGATTGGCAGCATTAAATCGATAGTAAACGTGTAATTTAGTTTTGGACTAAGAAAGTGTGAGTATAAATTCTATTTAATTATTTTATCTATTCTTCTACAATAATTGTTCTTTGCTCTATAGGGTATTAACAGCTCCGAAACGATGGCGTCTTGCCCAGAATTGTCGCCCACCACCAGTTCTGAAATCAGAACGGTTCTCGCAAGCTATCGTTGGTGGTTTTTGTTTCAACCGTCGTGCAACCGCCACCATCAACAATGGTTTTAGTTTCAACCACCGTGCATCCTCTCTTCTGATGGAATGATCAGATTGATCAGTTGATAAGCTTCATCATCAGTAGCTCAGTTCTAAGCTTTGCCATCAGAAGCTCAGCTCCATCAACTTGGCTATCTTCTAGATGCTTCCAAGAGCTTCCAGAATCATCCAGGTCAATCAGCAAGGGGAGCAGATTGAATGCTCTCAGAAACGGTTGTAACAGATAGTTAGTTAGTGATTTGTTAGTTGGTTTTTAGAGAGTTAGTTAGATCATTAGAATGGTATGTGCTGTGGGCTATATATAGAAGGCTTGCATATAGATTCGGTAACTTAATCAATATAGATCAGAAAATTCCCAAACTTCTCCTTTGCTTTCAGATTTTACTTCTCCGTTTCTTGTTTTTCTGCTCAAATTCTGAGCAAGTTTCCGAAATCCTTCCGGATTACTTCATGGTATCAGAGCTTTTCTGATCTTGATCAATTTTTTTCCACTTTGAATCTATTTTCTGAAACTTGTAGAATCAATTGCGATGGCGGAAGCAGGCCAAGAAAATCGCAGAAATCAGTATGTTGATGATGGGGATGGATTTGTGAGAAGCAGGTCTAATGATCCTTTGTTCTTTCCAACCACTGTCAACCACAGATCATGTTTGCTTGACAGTGGTTGAGGAGAAGCTAACTAAAAGAAATTACATCATCTGGAGCCAAGCAGTGATCACTGTGTTTTCAGCTAGAGGAAAACTGCAGCTCATCAAAACTGGAGTACCAAAACCAGATCCTAGTTCACCTGTCTTTAATCAATGGATGAAGGTGAATTCGATACTTATTTCATGGATGCAAAGCTCGACTAGCAAGGAGTTGGGCAAGGAGATTTGGGTTCCATAAAGATGTGAAAAAGCTATGGGATGAGATAAAGGAAAGGTTCTCTGTTAGTCAAGGACCTTTATTTTACCAACATAACTCAACTATTCATTCCTAATTACACTTGGGTAGCCTATTTTCTTACTTGGTCATCGGAGCCTCTCCCCCCCCCTCCCCCCGAAAACCTCCGAGGGCTTTGTCTTTGCAGATTCTGATCACCCAGCGGCGACGGTAAATTGGGGCGCATCAAAAAAATGGCAAGTTCATAACCTGCTTAAATCCTTCTTTATCATGATTTAAACTCAATATCATAAGCAGGTTAAAATGGTTATAAGTGACAATGGAACTAAAATTTTCAATCAAGATTATCAATCATTAATCTCATCTTTGGAAATAATACATCAGAAGTCTTGTTCTTATACTCCAAAAAAATTGGATTTGTAGAAAGAAAGCATGATCATCTAATAGAAATGGCAAGATTTTTCATGTTTCAGTCCAAATTACCACTTTATTTATGGGGTGATACAGTGTTAACAAGTGCATTTACCATGAATAGATTACCATCAACTGTTCTTGGTTGGAAATCTCCATATCAAGTTTTGCATAATAAGCTTCCCGATCTTACCGTTCTCAAGATCTCTTTGCTATGCTTATAACTTCATTCCTCAAAAAACAAGTTCAGTCTTAGATCATATCCTTGTGTTTTCCTGGGATATCCCTATTATAAAAAAAGGATACTGATGCGTCTCAAACGACCGACCAGTTCTTGGACTTGAGCTCATCTATAATCAAACTGCAACAAAACTGTCCCAGTGGATTCCAGGGGTAAGTCCTCTAATGCCTAAGTTAGTCCAAGAGTCCAATGCGATTAAGACAGAATGAATAATGAATAAATACGTACCTTGTATTTATACTATGTGTCTTAAGTAACAGTTTCCTTAATTATCACCCTTAATTTGAAAATATGGTAATTATTCCAGAGTATGAAATAATACCCTAATTGGACCACCACATCTACAGCCCAATGCCCTTCTCGGGCTCAACTTCTATCAAGAACCCCTAGAAAAATAAGTTCTCGGCCTCAAGGGACTGGAACAGTACAAGGGATCTTCGAGACCTCGAATTCATAGGACAGTTCGAGGACTCTGAAGTGTCGAAGTGGACCTTGTACTTCATTGCTCCTGCCTTTGAGGGAGGGAATCTGGTTTTCTAACCAACCCTCAGCATTAGGACTTCGAAAGGCATGCACGTACTATACATCTGCGCATGTCGTTTGTCCCCCAAACGACGTGTTATCAGAAAGAAAAAATGGTTGAGTAATCCAGTAACTTTTTATGGTTCCAATGTGGTTACTAAGCATTCCAACGTTTCAGCCCCCATTATTACTCCCTACTTTCTCTTTCCTATTTCACTTTTACTCACTTGCAGGGACTACTCACAAGCACTACTTTTCCCTTCCTCTCTCCAACATTCTTATTTTCGTCTCCCTTCTTCGAAAATCAGTGAGCACCTTTTTTCTCTCATTATTCTACTCTGTTTCTTTCCTCACTTTACAATCATGGCCCATTCTGACGAGAGTTCCACTATGAAGGGGTTTCTCGATGAGATTAAGGTAGATAAGGCGGAGGTTAGTACGTCAGAAAGGGTTGTTACTAACTCGGAATGCCCTCATTCTGAAGAATCCCAATGTGATTCTAACGCCGGAGAAGGTGCATCTGACCATAATTCTAACAGTCTTGGGGAAATGAGGGTTTTCCAGGTTATCGATATGCCTCCTCAAGGGCCTGCTGAGAATTGACCACCGGGTATAGGCAAGCCTTACATAAGAAGATCCCCTACCATTAGAAAAATTGGCTTCTACCTTCCCCCAAATCCAGCTCTCAAGGCCCTGGCAGGGGTGAATGCATCTCCGGAGAGCGAGGAAGCCTCCCTCGAAGTCATGGAGGAGGGGGAGAATGCATCTACCTCGAGGGAAAGAACATTCCTCGAGGAGGAGGAATCGCCCCAAAAGGTATTAAAGGTATTCTCTGGAGCCAAGCCTTTTTAGAAGAAAAAGGAGAAGGTATCTCGATGGCAAAGTTGAGAGTTTCTGGAACGAAACCCCTATTCTCAGCAATAGGGAAGGTTATCTCGAAGATTCTGGACTCGATCCCTCCTGGCCAACGAATAGCTCCATACTTACATTTTCAACCCTTTTGAGAAGAGGATACCCCCCTTAACCTCCTTGAGGGAAGATTGGCCATTTCCCTTAGACATCTTTGTTGCGGGCTCACCTTTTCCTTTCCACCTCTCTTTTCCAAACTTCTCAAGCAATTTCAAGTGAGCCTTGAAGAAGTTCATCCCAGCATCTTGGTAATCATTATGATGCTATTGGTGAAATGTGATGAGTTTAGTATCAAGCCAAGGTACAAGCTGCTCTACTTGTGGTATTACGTGTCTTATAGTGGCCGGTCAACCGAAATGATTATCACATTTACTAGCCGGGAGGTACATCACAAGGTTTTTGCTGTTCCTGGCAATTTTGGTGACTGGAGAAGTTGAAAAAGGGGATTTCATTTGATAGGAGAAGGTATCAAATCCCCCAGTGGAACTGGGATGTGCTAGTTGAGTCTCCCAAACTAGGGGAGTATATTTGTCCAGATGCCTTTGAGAGGGATAGACAAAAATTGTTGTTCAGCTCCCTCGACTATAGCCATTTCAACAATCCTATCTCAAGGATTGGCGGCTTTATATTTTCCCCTGAAATCTACGAGGAGTATGTGCATGAAAAACTTAAAAAAATAATAAGAAGAGGAGAAGAGAACCTGAGGGTCCATAGAAAGCCCTCCCCTCGAGACCCTCGTTAGTGGTTTTGGGCAATTGGAAGCCTCCAACGGTGCCTTAATAGAATTATATTTCTCCAGTCATTTGCGCTGCTTCATTTACCTTTACTGACGTTGTTCTTCCATTTTTTTACAATGGGTCTCGCTAATAGCTTGAGGAACAAGAAGACCCACTCAAAGAAGGATCAGGGTCACCCTAAAGAGACCACTATCCCCTCAAACCAGGCTTTCACACCTCCCGTAGGTGATAGAAGGGCTTCCTCAGCCATGGATGATGGCCAGCCTTCCCACACCAGGAATGTTTGCCAAAGAACGGGGGTAGATGGTGGCAGTGTTGGGAATATCCCCCCAACAGCCGTTAATAGGAGCGAACGGTGGTGACAATCTCAACGTCCACCAACAATCAGCATCCTAAACACCCCCTTCAAGTGATGCGGTGTCTATATCCAACATTATGACTTTGGATGAGCATCATCTTGCGACCATGGTCGCTAATCCTCAGGTTTTCATCTATTGCATTGTGAAGTCCATTTTAGCAAGCTTTTTTCGAGCATTTTGTCTATGTGTAGTTATTTTTCTATTTCTCCCAACTCTTTTACGAGGCCACTCAAAAGATGGATGCCCTTGCCCAGGCTATTACTTCTGGCCATGGTTCCTTTCAAGAAAAGTTAGGCAAGAAAAATGTTGAAATTTTGGAGTTGAAAAGGCTACTCGGAGAGGAGAAGATGGCACATGAGAAGGACCAGAAAGCCTTGGAAGAGGAGAAGCGGAAGACGGCCAATTTTGATACCAAGAAGCATCAGTGGATGCTGGAGAAAGATACCCTCGAAAAGAGGGTCTAAGTTGCTGAGGACCCAGCCGAGAAGGTTCAGCTGCTCGAAGCATTTAAATTAAACTATTGAACAATTCCAACCTGCCTCAATGTTTGTAGACCTCCTCAAGGTGGCAATGCACCTTGGTTGCAGCGATCTGGCTAAGGAGTTCCTAAAACCTCAATTGTCCGCCTCCCTATCATTCCTTGGATGCAATATGAGACGAGGAAATCGAGAACAACAGCCTTCTCTTTGCCATGATAGATTTCATTAAGTCCAAAAGGTAGTTCTTCACTGCTGAGGGGATTTCAGCGATCCCCCTACCCAAGGCCACAGATGCATCCCCCGAGCAAAACTTAACTAATGTTAGCATGGAAGGAATGATCGCATCCACCTCGAAGGGGGATGACTCTAGGGTTCGTTTTTGATTGTAACTCTTCCAATTTGGGCTTCCTGAAGTAAATTTTGACGCATTTATATAAGAATGTTTTTTAGAATTTTTATGACATTTTTATGACATTTTAATTAATTTTACCTTTGTTCTTTTTTCGTAGTTTAAGTCATTAAAAAGATTGTTCAAAGGCGCTTGTAAGGAGCTTTCAAGTGCTCAAAAAGAGTTGAGTGAGACACATAGACAATTATTGAAGGAAAATGGGACTTATCCATCTGTAACCAAGAGAAGGAATCTTTAAAAGACAAACTTAATCAACTCAAAGCTGAAATGAAGCTGTGGCAGTCTAAAGACCATCCAAATTTTAAGGGCTTTGTCATGGATTTCTCAACCAAAGAATTTAACGGGACATATCCTTTAGAGGTGGTCGAGGATCGTGATCCTACAGATAAAAGTTTTGAAGAGCTAGTGTGCCAAATACATCTAAAGTTTGGATCTCTGAAGCCGTGTGTTGTTAATGCAACTAGGCTTCCAGTAGTGGAACGGAGCCTAATTGGTTGTATGGGCGAAAATCACAAGTTAGTGGCCCAAAGGGAGTTAATCGCCAAATAGTACCTGGTGGCGCAGAGCAAAAATTCCAGTCTTGAAGAGAAACTGCTCACCTGGAAGATAGCTAGCAAAGACCCCCTCTGTTCGAGCCAGCCCCCAGGAAGGAACATCCCTGCCGGAGATAGTTCTCTAATAGAATCTCTTTTATCTAAGAATACAAGACTCGCGGGGGAGATCGAGGCATGGAAGATGTAGGCCAAAGACATCAATGAGCGCATTGCTGATTTTGAGGAAAAGATTGTTGCCCACGGAGTGAGCCTCCATGCCCACATGATTTCTCATGGCATTCCTACTTCATATTTAATTGGAAGTGATCAGCTTCCAAAACTTCTACTCAAGGGTGCTTGGATTGAGGAAGTCAACGTCAATGAGAATGGAACCACTCACTAGAAAAAGGCCTTTGACCTTATTCTTGATTGGTTGGCAGAATTGAAGGTAAAGGCTTCACCCCCTCGAGTTATCATTTTTCTCATCGATCACAGAAATTTGCTTTTAAGGAAGCTGAGAAACATCTTGCACCCTCAGGTAAAGCTGCCAAGGGATCTTCCAATAAATGTAGCAGGAGTGTCGGATCTTTCTCGAAGGGCTCATTTAACCCCTCTACAAAAAAGCAGGGTAAGACCATTGCTCCCCTGGATCCTTGTGAGTATCCCGAGGAAGAACAAATGAAGGATATTTAGAGAGCCACTGTCATCAAGATGGAAGAACTCAAACTCCTGGAGGCAAAGGTGAAGGTGCTAGCTCCTTCAACCAAAGATCTATTTCAAGAGGGGTTTCCCCCATTTAAATGAATGAACGTTGTATAATATTTAGTTCAAAAAATGTACTTTTATTAATTAATGATAATGTCGAGGCCTGTTTGATTCTTGCCCCAAGAAAATTCAAGTTGAGTTCCTTGACGCACTGTAGCGTCAGTGTGCTTTTAAAAATTGTAACGGGATTTGAGTTGCATGTGCGTATACTTCTTTGTAACTTTTAAGTTCCAAGTATTAATGCCATGGGAAAATTTCTTATGTATAAATGTTATGATCATCTTCGATAGGTAGGAATCGAAAATTAAAAAACACAAGCATTTTACCTATATTCGGTGTTTCCACCTATATCTTGCCAATTTTCCACTAGCTCATGATTTTGGGATTACAAGAGTAGCCCATGAGTGCCGCTTAAAAGCATACCAGTCGAACTCAGCCTTGGCTGGAAACATTTCCTAGAGTGCCGCTTAAGAGCAACCCACTCGAACATCGTCTAGAGTGCTGCTTATTAGCAAAGCACTCGAACATCCTCTAGAGTGCCGCTTAAGAGAAAACCACTTGAATATCCTCTAGAGTGTTGCTTAAGAGAAAACTACTCAAATCATCATCTAGAGTGCCGCTTAAGAGAAAACCACTTGAATCATCATCTAGAGTGCTTCTTAAGAGCAAACAACTCGAATATCAGCCATAGCTAGAAATATTGTCTAGAGTACCACTTAAGAGCAAACCATTTGAACATCAGCCGTAGCTGGAAATATTGTCTAGAGTTCTGCATAAGAGCAAACCACTAAAATATCAGCCGTAGCTGGAAATATTGTCTAGACTGTTGCTTAAGAGCAACCCACTCATCATAACTGGTAGTACTTTCTCAGGTTGGTGATGTTCCACCTTCTTGTTACTCGAAATTCATCTCTTCGAGGATATAGCTTTCTCCCAGATGCACTTCGATCAGCCTGTATGGTCCTAAGTTCCATTTAAGTTCTTATCTGCTTTTCTCATTTTTCCTCATTACCAAGTCTCCCGAGTTGAAAAACACCTTATTTACCCTCTTATCATGGTACCTTCTGACCCATTCTTTCTAACCCATTCTTTAAATTTAGCCTCGTGTAAAGAAGCTAATTATCTCTTTTCTTCCACCATATCGAAATCCAGACATCGATTTTGCTGATTACTTATCTCATCTACACCAGCCATCATCCTTGGGCTATGAACACCTATCTCCACAGGGATTACTGCCTCTGAGCCATATACTAGGCCATAAGGCATTTCACCAGTAGTAGAAGAATCAGTTGGCCAATATACCCACAACACAATAGGTAATTCCCATATCCAATTACCTTCTGCCCCCTCGAACCATGCTAGTATGCCATTTACTAACGTCATTTTGGTCACCTCCACATGTCTATTAGCTTGGGGGTGGTAAACTGATGTCAGCTTTGCTTAATTTGGTACTCCTCGCACCACTTCTTAAAGGGATCGTGGGCAAACTGTGTTTCGTTATCCGTGATAATCGTCCTTGGAATTCTGAAACGATATACAATATTCTTCCAGCAAAATGAAATAACCGTTTTTCCTTTTATGTGCGTCAAGGGATCGACCCCTACCCATTTTGTGAAGTAGTTAATGCCCACTATTAGGTACCTGAATTTTCCTGGCACTTTTGGAAAAGGCCCCACCAGGTCGATCCCCCATTTATCAAAGGGCCACAAACTATAGATGCTTCTCATTTCCTCTTGGGGGGGACATGTGTTATGGGTGCATGTCTTTGACACTTGTGGCAAGCCTGAATGTATCGATTTGCATCATCAAACATTGTCGGCCAGTAAAATCCTGTTCAAATGAGCCTCCTCGCCACTGATATGGCTCCCTGGTGGCTGCCGCATACTCTCTCATGAACCTCCCTTATGAGATAATCAGCTTCTTGAGGGTTAACGCACCGAAGCAACGGCTGCAAATGACCCCTTCTTTATAACACTTCTTCCTGTAACACATACATTAGAGCTTTCAACCTTACCTTTCTAGCATCAACTTCATTTTCTGGAAGGACACCCTCTCAAAGGTATGCCACAAACAGTGTTATCCAGGTGTCTTCCACTTCCACTTCCACAGTGTTATCCAAAGTTTCCACGAGTAATTGCTTCTGGGATTAGGTTCCCAAATCTGAAGAAGTGAGCTTGCTAAGAGCATCAGCTTCGTGATTTCTTTTCCTCGGAACCTGCGTTAAAGTGTAAGATTTAAAAGTTTTCAATAGATTTTGCTCTACATCGAGGTATCTTTGCAGGTTACATTTCTGGCTTCATATTCCTCATTCACCTGTTGAACCACGATTTGAGAGTTACTGAAAACCTCCAATTCCTTCACCCTACAACTCCCTTGCTAGGCGCAGTCCAGTTAGCAGTGCTTCGTACTCAGCCTCATTGTTAGTTGCTTTCAATGTGAAGTTCAACGTGTAAGGGTGATCCTTGCCATTGGGGCTGGTTAATAGAACCCCAGTTCCACTTCCTCCTAAGTGTGACAATCCGTCCACATATAACTTCCATACCTCCCTTTTTCTTGCATCCACCTCTCGAATGGAGTCATGATGCTCGAGGGGCTCAGTACTTTCCACTATGAAGTCTATCAGCGCCTGACCCTTAATTGTGACTCGAGGTTGATACTGGATGTCGTGTTCTCTCAATTTCACTGCCCACTTAATCATTCTTCCTGAGATCACAGGTTTCAATAGAATAAGCTGAATTAGATGGTTTATGAGCACTACTATCTTGTACCCCTAGAAGTAGGGTCTCCTTCTTCTAGCTGCGTGTACAAGGGCTAGAATAAATCTCTCGGGGATAGTGTACCTCATCTTTGGCCCTAGCAAGGCATGACTGACAAAGTGAATTGGGCGTTGCACATTTTCTTTCTCTTTTACCAGGGTCGCACTAATTGCCAAAAGCGAACAGAAGTATACAGATACAGTGTCTCATCCTTATCCGGCCTCATCAGGGTATGCAGTTTTCCCAAGTACTCCTTCAACTGCTTGAAAGCCTCATCACATTTTTTTGATCCACTCAAATTTCTTTGCCCTTCGAAGGACATCGAAGAAAGGTAGGTGTTTCTCCACCCCCTTCGATAGGAACCTACTCAACGTTGCCAGAGACCGTGTGAGCTTTTGCACATCTTTTATCGATTGCGGAGTTCTCATTCTCATCAAATCTTTGACCTTCTCCGGGTTTGCATTAATACCCCTCTCTAAGACCATGAATCTGAGGAATTTCCCTACTCCTACACCGATAACACATTTTGACAGGTTCAACTTCAAGTTAGCCCCTCGAGGCCCCCCAAATATTTCTTCTAGGTCTTTTAAGCATTCCCCATGACTTCTACTTTTGAAAACCATATCATCCACATAAATCTCCATATTCCCCCTGAAAAGCTTATAAGCCAACCTCTGATAAGTAGCCCCGACATTTTAAAACCCAAACGAAATCTTCTTATAACAGTATGTGCCCACGTCTGTAATAAACGATGGTTTCTCCTTGTTATCTTCGGCCATGAGTATATGGTGATACCATTTATTCACGTCAAAGAAGGCTAGATCTGATATCCTGTGATGGCTTCCACCAACTCCTCGATTGGTGGTAATGGGTAACTGTCCTTAGGGCAGCATTTATTCAAATCACTGAAATCTATACACATTCGCCAGGCCTCATCATGCTTTGGAGCCATAACTGGGTTAATTATCCACTCGGGGTAGAACACCTCCTCGATGACATCTGCCTTCAACAATTTCTCCACTTCTTCTTTAATTGCTTCATCCCTTTCGGGAGCAAACACCATTCTCTTCTGCTTCACTGACTTTATCGAGGGGTCAATATTCAACCTATGTAGTGCAAGACTTGATGGTTTTCCTGTTAGGTTAGAGGTATCCCACGAGAACACATCCCCATATTTTCCCAATAGGTCTTTTAATCTTTCGTTAATGTCTTCGGGAATTAGCTTTCCCATGGCTATTGATCCCATGTCTCGAACATGCATCTGTATTGTATCGACTAATCCCACATCTATATGCAATGTTGCTACATCTCTTTGCTTTCTCACTGCTCATACTGTAGTAAGGTTACACTTTTGAGCCACAGTCTGATCTCCTCGAATGGATGCCACCACATTCTCGGTCCGGAGCTTCATCATAAGGCGATAAGGTGATCAGAGTCTGGCACATCCATGGTCTTCCTAAAATTACATTGTAGGGGGAGAGAGCATCTATGATATCGAAGTTACACCTTATATTCACCCCTTTGTCACCATCCGCTACGTGACGGACGGGGTTATCTCTCCTAGGGGGAATATAGGGTTTCCCATGAATCCAGATAAAGGTGAGGTTGACTTTTTCAAGTTTTCGCGCCCTATATCTAGCTGATCAAAGCAATTAGCAAGCATCACTTCTACTCCACTTCCATCATCAATGAATACTCTTCTTATCAAAGATGTTCCAACAATCGCCGAAATTACCAAAGGATCCGCATGAGGTGTTTGAACTAGCACTGCATCCACTTCCGAGAAAATGACTATCTCGTCTGGTCAAAACATTTTGTAGCGGCGTTCTTCCGCAGGGACCATTAAAGCCTCTGCTTTTATCACAACATTTGAATACTCTCTCCCACCATGCCATTGATGGCATTAATCACTTTTCGAACGGGTGGGTTTTCCCCATTTTGGTTATCCTGATTGCCTTATGTTGCTCCTGGGGTCTTTCCTTCCTTCCCTCTTGCCCCTTATCTCAAACCGCATGCTTTCAAGGCCTTCTATCTCCTCTACCCCCGTTGTTTTTATTGTTCCTTCTATAAGGTTGCCATTGGTTCATTCAAGGCCTCATTGGTTTATTCAATGCTTTGAAGTGAAACCTGATTTCGGAGTCCTTGCCTTCGAAACCATCCTTCCTGCTCACACCATCATTCTCCATCGTCAACTACATGCAGTCATTTGTGTCATGGTCGTAATCCCTATGATGATCACAATACCAGTTTTTTGCTCTCCAGGCCACCACCGAGTTATGCAAATTCTGAACATGTGAGGGTGATCAGAACAATCCTCAATGTATACTTAAGATCTGTGTGGGGGTTCTCCCTCCGAGTGTTGGTGGCAAAGAAGCGTACACTTGAATAGTGTTATTATGGGCTCGATTGGCCTTTTCCCTCTTGGATCTATATTTCTTCCCATTTTCTCTATAAGGCTATCTCTTTTCTTTCTCTATAAGGAACAACTCGAATTTGTTTCAATGCCACTGGAGGCACGACTGAAGCAAGAACGAATCGGAGCAGCTATGTGATGAGGACGCCGGGCAGAACTTCAAACTGCCGGAGATGGAAAGGAGAACTCGCCGGGAAAAGATGCCGGAGAACCGCTGAAATTTGACCGATAATTGTGCCGGGGAAGAGGACCAGTGGCCGGAATTGTTTTGAGAATTGAAATTTTAAGGAACTAGGTAATTTGGCCGGAAAAAATAAAATATTCGATTAGGATCAGAACTTACTCTGATACCATGATATAATGATATTTGCCGTAAGAAATTGTATTATTGATAACTGAATATATAGATAGTACAATAGAAATGTAATAAGAAAAGAACTATAATCATAATAAATCATAATCTAATCAGGAATCTGATATATTCCAACAGTTCATACGATTATGAAAATTTCGCATTTCCTAATACTCTCTCTTTCACTTATTATCGTATTACATGATCTCTGAAACACTTTTCATAAAATTGTTTCTAGGACTCTCATTTTAGATCAGCGGTGGTTATATGTTTTGCATTACTTTTCTTCGGCAACCAAAATAATTGAGAAATTCAAGGCCAGCCCCCACCAAATCTGGAGCAACTCACTGTGCAATAATTTCCGGTGCATCATTTGGAAATGGAGTATAAGTCATAAAGTGTCATCATTTTCTTTTCCGAAGATAAACATCAAGAAAAAGAATTCAACAACTGTATTTCTTTTCGTTTCAATTTTATTGATACACTTAAAAAAAAAAATTCAGCACATTTGAATTATAACAACTCGACCAAATTATTTTTAACTATTCACTTTCCTCTTTCTTCAATTAATCTAATTTTATACACTTACTTTCTATTTCGTTTATTGTTATGTTTGAATTAAGTAAGTCATATACTACCTTCATCCCACAACTAATATCCACTCTCTTTTTGGCTCAATATTTAAAAAAGTTGATGTGGCCACTAACTTTTTAGCTCAGTACTTGAGAAAGTTGATGTGACACAATTAATGATTACTCAATCTACTAAAATAGACAAGTTTTAAAAGGGATAAAATTTTGGGAGATGGCCTAAAATAAAAAGTGGCCAATAGTTATGAGATGGGAGGGAGTATAAAGGAAGAGACGATCCTATAACTTCCCCCCCAGATGCATACGTGTGGAAATATTCTAATAGTTCATTTACCGTCATGAACTCACCAACCACCATCACTATCTTTCAAAAGATTTTCCATACTTGTACGATAAATCTTTGAATATAAAATGGAAAAAAGCTTTTACGGAGAGAAGAAAAGTGAAGAAAAGCAAACGATCGTCATGATTAATCTTTGTTGAAAATCCATGACTGATCTAGTTGGTTTTGTTCATAAATCGCATGGTCACTTTCGATTCTTCTTTTCAAACTCGACCCTTTCAATTTTCCTCTTCATGATTATTTAGAGAATTTGGGGGTTTCATATTTTTCAGTACAAATGATGAACCTGCGTTGCTAAATGTGGAGTTATTGACTCGAATATAAACGCTCAATTCCGAACACTTTGACTGAAGATGAAAAGGAATATGGATGGAAGAATGAGCGGAAAGCATTACTTTTCATGATTCACGCAAGGGGGATAGAAGCTCAAATGAATTTGCACACAGTTTACTTTTTTTTGTCCATCATAGGTATTGCACATTTTCTTATTAAAGAAAAATTTTACATGCCATAGGACATTCTTGTCCTGAAATATTAAAACACTTATTTTAACCTCGCCTACTTCTCTCATGCTAAATCTCAACTTTCTTCATTTGCTACACCGTATTCTCCGATTTCCAAACTCACGCGCCGATCCTTTTCGTCCCTCACGACCCTCCATTTCCTCCCTCTCACCAACCTCCGCTTCCCAAATCTCAACTTCGCTTCAAAAATTCGCGTCGATCTATCGCCACCGCCTGCTTCCTCCATGTTGCCCTATTACCACCGTCATCTTCCTCCTTCTTGCTCTGGTTGCCACCGTCCGGTTCCTCATTGTTTCCCTGTTGCCACCGTCCAATTTGGGAGGTTTTTAATTTTATTTGATTTGGGTTTTTGATTTGATTTACGGCGGTGACATTGGATTAAGAAGTCTGGTGGTGAGCGAAGTTGAACTCGCTGAGAAGATAAGGTTGAAGAAGACGCATAGAAGAAGGCATAGAAAAGGTTGAAGAAGATTGGGGGCATTTTCATGATTTTACCTCACTAAATTTTAAACCACTTTTTTCTCTCTCTATAGGTATGCTGGGATAGAGGGAGTAGTATATATTCACTAAAACAACAAGTTACATGTTGACAAAACACTATAAAAATTAGAGCTATCATAATGTTTTTCTAGCAACCAATACTTATTAAAATATTACAATATCTTATAAAGTGTTACTTAAACCTTTGAAAATTGTTACCTAAATCTTAAAAAGTGTTGCATTATATTTAATGCAACATCACGTAAGAAAATACATGCAAAAATATCGCAATAGGTCCAACTAAGCATTTTTAGGGTTGGAAAAACAATCCCCTCGTGCAAAATCAAGATGACATTAAGAAAGGAAAAAATACATAACACAAAATTTAAAGTGGTTCACCATACCTCCACGAACAAAAACATATTAATCTTATTATCCAAATAGGTCAGACATATTACAGATGTCATGGAATACATTGCACAGGACCACCCAACCCAGATTACATATACAAAATGAGTGATTTGAAGATCAGAACAGATGTCTACCAAACTTACACCCTGACACTCTAATTATCCCTCTATTTATAAGAGTTCAAGTGCAGATCAAGAGTCTTCCAATTCATGTATCTAACTCTTGAAATTCTCAATTCATGAGTCATCCCTTGAGTTGCCCATTCATGAATGGATACTCTTCAACTCTTATTAACTAACATTTTCGGAATTTGAATATATTCCCTACAATACCCCTCTCGATTAAAAATTCAAAACTGAATAAGAGCCATATGCAGACATGTAAATATTACAGATGCACATCAATTGTGCCAGGTGTACTAGATGCACACTAGTCGAGCTAGATTTTCCAGACAGCTTTAGGTTCACGGGAGAAGTGCCAAACAGACGTACTAGAAGTACTCAAATACCACCAACCAGAATAAATACAACCTGAAATGGATTTATCGAACAAAGTTAATAGATTTCCACAAGTCCAGCCAAGAAAGGCCTTGAGAATCAAATAACCAGATTCTTAACAAGTCCAACTAGAAAAAAACTTGTCATACACAGCAGCCCGTGAATCCCAGTAGAGACGACATAAACAGACATCTTCTCCAGATTCACCATTGGATCATCTAAGCTCAGATATTTTCTTCTTCTTTATTATTCTCTTCATCTTGAAACAGAAGTCCCAAAGAACCATCATCTCTACTACCATTCGTTGGGAAAACAATTCCCCCGCACATAATCAAGATGACATAAAAGAAAGGAAGAAAAACAAAACACAAATAGCTCCACGAATAGGAACTGATTAATCTAATTACCCAAGTGGGTCAGATAGATTAGAAATTACATCATGCATGACCACCTGACCCGTATTACAAATACATAAGGAGTGATTTGAAGACCAAAACAGATGTCTAACCCTGACAGTCTAACTATCCCTCTATTTGTAAGAGTTCAGGTGCAGATCAAGAGTCTTCCAATCATGTATCTAACTCTTGGAATTCTCAATCATGAGTCATCTCTTGAACTGCCCATTCATGAATGAAAAATGTTAGATCAATAAGTCATCATGATGACTATATTAGATAATTCTAGTAGATATTCTAGGGTTAGAGTTTTAGTATAACTCAGCCTTCTAGATATCATGTTCTCTATATATTCCTACTCATTTTGTAAAATATATCATCGGGGAATTTACTTTTTTTGAAACTATTCAATTCTTATTAATTAATATTTTTGGAATTTGAACATATTCCCAATATTTAGCATCTAAAGAAACACTCTCAAAATGTTGCATTAGCCTTAGTTTGTAATAGTGAATTTATAGAAATTGAATTGGAATCATTTTATCAAATTATAATAGGCAAAGTCTTGGGAAAAATCATCTTTCCATAGCCTTATGGAAAAACAGGGTTTAATTCGAATATTAAAAGGTAAAAGGTCCTAGTTGCAATATAAAAAATTGGGAAAGTCTCAGGAAAGGCGGCCTTTCCATAAGCTTATGGAATGTCCTCAGGGACATTTGCCTTAAATGTTGTAATTTTTTTATAAAATTTAAATATTGCATTTTATAAGTTAAAATAATTAATAATATGTATTTGAAGGTGAAAATATAAAAATATATGATATAAAAAAATATTTTTAAAAATTTTAAATTTTGTATATAATTTAAGAAATGCAGTGTATAAGGTAAGAAATAAGTGGCATGTCCATAAGCTTATGAACAGGCCGCCTGTCAGGAAGCCCACTCTTAAAAATTTATTATGCAACGTGTAATAGTTATAAAGTTTATAACCCGATTCATGTAACCCAAAAATTTTATCTTCATTTCTTTCAAGAGACGTACTCATTAAAATATACTGAATTAAATTAGATAAATTAAAAAGATAGATGTATTTCCCTTGGATAAAAAAATAAGTAGCTAGATTGTTTCAATTAAAGGTCACCTTTGAAACAAGGTAAGATTCGATTATATTAATAATTAAGCATATTTTATAATATTCTTTTTTTATGATTTAATTTATATATAGTTATTTAAAGTATATAATCATAGAATATGTTTTTTAAAAACTAGGTTTGTTTTTCAAGCAAGTTGATTGCGAGCAATAATAAAAAATAAAAATATACAGTTATATTTCTACATAATAGGATGAATAATTATGAAAAAATTGATATTATAAGAATTTGATGTTATTACCCCCACATAATCACAAAAAAAATTATGCACATAGCGAGTTGATCGCGAGCGACATAGTTACAAAAATATTTAATAGACGTAAAGAGTTGATCGCGAGCAGAAGGTTGCTAGATTGTGGAATCATATAGTGTTTTATGTTATGGTATAATATGGATTCGCTATCTGATCAAATTTGTTTCTTATTTTAGTTTGTTTTTGAGATGAATATCTGCGTGATATTGAAATGGTAGAAACCACAACATCAATAGGGATGACCACCTCCACCCAAGAGTTGGGTCGGAATTCCGTCTCACGTGATGTGTGGTCTCGTTTGGAAAGGGCTGGAGTTCATGTGTAACGGGCTTCCTCAACTTTTGGAGCAACCCACTCCCTAGAAACGGTATATTTTCCCCTAACCTTGATTTCGAAATATGCCACATGATCACAAATCGCGAACAACATAGCCCGTTTTGACCCGAACACGGACAAGATTGAAGAACCCTAAATCAAATCTCAGCAGTAGTCTACGGGAAGAAAGAATGTCGAGCTCGTTTTGAACAACAGTATATGCTAGGGTTGGTTCAATCCATTCCAGTGCAATTTCTTTCCCATTTCCCATCTCACTTCTCCCAAAAGAGGGCAGTTGTCTACGGGAAAGTTCGGCCAAAGATTTGGGAGAATAGCTATCTCCTCAGTTCTTAGGAAGTGTTAGACATAACTTACCTTCACTCTATATTTCAACAATCAAGTGTTATAAAACCATTGGGTCATGAGAACCTTGATGCTATCAGTTACTGAAAGGTGGTGGAAACATGGAAATACAAGGAATGGGAAGATGTTGAAGCTCGCTCAAAAGGGTGGTGATGCCATTATCGGGGATTTTGTGGAGTTTATGAAAAGAGAAGGGAGACTACATGGTAGATATACTCGGCTCTCCGCTTTAGATTATTTTCAGACCATCCTTCATATGTATGAGCTTCTTAAGTGTCATGGTTTGGTCAAGTATATTCGGGATGAGCTACATAGTTCCAAATATAAGAACAAGGTATCTCAGAACATCGATGGTTATCTAGGACTAGGTGTTCATGTTTTTTACTCTCTTGTGGATGGCTACTTTGAAACTAAAGTTGGGACTCGAGTCAATCCTCTTCTGCGCACTGTAGCCATGACCATGATCACGTCCCAAGGTAATGAGTGCCAAATTCTCAGAAATTACAACATTTTCAAAGACGTTTACCATAATTTCAATCTTTAAACCTTTCAACTTGTTGAGGGTGGTATTCATAAAGGCCATCGTGGAGCGTCGGGATCTTTAGGTGCTATGAGATGGGCCACAGCATTGCGAAACAAGACCCCCATATATTTGCCCTTCAAGGTTAAGAAAGAAGGGAAGAAGAAGTTGTTGAAGCTGGAGAAGAACAAGAACTCTATTTTTGGAATTTTGCTCTTGGATTTTTGAATTTTTCCGGTATCATTGGGAGGCTTGTATGATGTAGCATTGGGAGACTTCTATCTATGATGTAGCATGGAGAAACTTTGATTTATACCTAAACTGTTGGTATATTATTGAACAGGTTATGTTATGTACATGTCAAAAAAACCGCGAACAAAGTTGTATGACACAAATACTCGGAAAAATAATTTATAGATGGAGATAGCTGATCGCAAGTAGAAGATTGATTGATTAGAAAATTATTTTAGTACTTTGATAACCCTAAAATAAATAACAATATTAGCTTGGGATTCCTTTGGAACTCCTAGGATTATTTCAATGGTTCATATATCTATTTAAATATGTAGTCAAAATTCAAAACTTTGACTGAATTTTTTTAGACTATTTGTTGGGGGTGGAAAATAGGCGGATGGGTCATATGTGGGTTGGGTAATATGGGTAATTAAAAAATATGGGTATAACCCATTTTGACCCATTTTATGACGGGTCAAAATGGGTTGACTTGAAACCAGCTCAACCTGCGGGTCGCAAATCATTCAACTCATGGGTCAAATATAGATAAACACGTAGGTTTCAACTCATATATAACCCATATGGGTGTGTATATATATGTAGAAACTCATACTACTATACTCTCACAGCCACTGAAATACCACATAACTTTCTCGTATACACAAATTATTTAAAAAGTAATTATTTATATCTTGATATTTATTTTAAAAGGTTATCATAATTATATGAATCTCATTGCAATAAATAAAAGTAAATGTCATATTCCCTTATTAGTCTCACTGATAATAAAATGTCCTCATTTAACAATTAGTCGATCTAAAACAAGATTTGTCGTATATAAATAAATAGATAATATGTATACATATTCTGTCAAAAGTACTTTTTTTGGAATAAAGAAAATTCTCATTACCAAAAAGCGTTTCGTACAAAGCGATCAAAAGATCCAGCTTCCTCTCCTTCTAATCGGCACCTATACATCTAGTATCATCAAATAAGCACATTTTTCTCTCATTGTTGGATTCATCCACATTCTATTAACTACACATTCAACATTAATATCAAAATTGTTGTTTCCCTGTCCTTCTTTACCAAATCACCAGTCATTTCTCCATCTCCACATGGCATATGTCGCTTCTGCAATTGCTGTTTAAGGAACTTAGCTCTCCATCCCTTCCCATAGATGTGCTCAAAATCCATAGCTTTTCCTCTTCCCAAACCGATGGACTATGTTCTCTCTTCAACTATTCCAGCACCTTGCTACATATCTGCCTTGTAGCTTCACACTCAAAAAATAAATGTTGTATGGTTTCATTCTTGTCAGAGAACTGACATTTTGGATCAGTTTGCATCCCAAATTTCAACATTCAGTCTTTTGTTGTTGGCCAATTTTTCCATACCATCCCGAGTGTAAATAACGCTCTTAGCCTAGCTTGATTTCCCAAAAACATTCTACTCCATTCTATCTTCATTTGATCACCCCGTAATTCCTTGTAAACTTCCTTCACACTAATATTCCTTCTTTTCTCCATTTCCCTCCAAGCATTCAGCCCCAGAACTGTATCCTTGCATTTTATCATTCTCTTCAACATCCAAGAATAGCCAGCCATTAGGAAATTTCATACTGTTCATATTTCCACTCTTTATATAGTAAGAATGGATCCATTTCACCTATAATCTCAGTTTTTCTACATAAATTCCAGAGTAATTTTGACAGATAGGCTTCATTCCATTCGACCAAAGAAATAATGTTCAAACCTCCAGCATTCTTTGGTCCGCAAATCTTGTCCCATGCCACATGTGACTTTTTTGTGATGTTTTCATCTCCACTCCAAAGGAAAGATCTACAGATTGTGATAAGAATTAGGTTTTATTTATTTATTTTTTTAATTAGGGTTTTTAGAAGATAATACTATACTCTGTTTCTCACTGAGTTTTTTAATGAGGTAGTATGCTCATTTATTTTATTTTAGAATAAGGCTCATTAATTCATCCATGTTGGCCTTGGAAGAATTAATGGTTTGGTCATGCATTTATTTTAGGGTTTAGAATATTTAGTTTTGTTTTGATTAGAACTAGATTTGGAAATATTAGATAAGGTAGTATTCTACATTTATTTTAGGTAGTCTAGTTAAATATGGTTTTAGCTTCTTAAAGCTGCCATAATCCTTTTCAGTTTCTTGTTTTTATTCTTGAAGACCATACATATATACTATAAATAGGGGTGGTTTTCAACATTATTTTTAACCATCCACTTTTATCAATCAAATATATAACCTTTTGAGTTCATACTCTTTGCTTGCGAGTTATTCCATTGTTGCTTAACCCCGAGGGCTAGTTAAGTATCACTAAATCTTGTAATCTGATCCTGATGGCTGGTTAGAGAGCAAATCAAAGTTAGGCGTACCCCGAGGGCGAGACTCCTGAATTTTGTGCGAGATAGTGAGGGTTTGCAGATCCCTTCACTAGATCAAATATATTAATTCCGCAATCGTTAGTTTTCGCAAGGAGATTCATATCAGTTGGTATTAGAGCAAAGCAAAAGATTTCCTGGTGACTGAAATTCAACAGGGATTTCAAGTTTTGTTTGAATTTATTTTTGAAAAAAAAATCAAAAACTTTCCGCCGCTAGATTCTACCGCCACACATCCTCCCCGCTGGGTATCAAAGATCCACCTCCACCACTCTGTTCATCTTCAATAACCCCACTGCAGCAATGTCGTTGTTCTTATCTGTTCCACCTCCAGAGCTCGCTATTCGCCACCGTTCATCGTAACTTCCCATTGCCTCTGTGGTCCGACCTAGCCACTGTCATTGCTCCCATCAAGCCACCGCCATTGAATCTGTCGACCTGGCGGATCTTTGTCGTCATTATCTTGGTCTTCTTCAGGTTTTTTTGAAGCGTCCGAGGAAGCTATTTCCAAATCCTCACAACTCCGGCGAAGGGATGTTCAATCGACAGTTTAGCGAGGAAGAAGATTCGCGCACGGTCCTCAAGCACGAAGGCAAACATTGGCACGTGGATTACATACGTGGAACACTTGAAGCGCACGTCCGTTACACGCGCGAAACAACTATCCCTTTTCATCTCGCGATATTTTCAATATCTCAAATTTTGATCCATTTTATTGCGAGTCAGTTTCAGTTTATCATTAGTTTCTCCTTATCTCGCGAGTTGAAACAGCCATTGCCTAGTGAGCGCACTGTTAACGTTTATTAGCTAAATTTTACAGGGATGGCATGAGACATTTATCTCCATTTATTTTTGAAGACCGTTCACGTTCGAGGACGAAAATTTTTGACCTCGGATGGAATGACACGAATTATGTTTTATTTTTTAATTTTTATTAATTAGGGTTTTTAGAAGATTACACTATACTCTTTTTTCCACTGGGTTTTTTTGATGAGGTAATGTGCTCATTTATTTTTATTTTAGAATAAGGCCCATTAAATCAGCCATGTTGGCCTTGGAAGAATTAATGTTTTAGTCATGCATTTATTTTAGGGTTTAGAATATTTAGTTTTGAGTTGATTAGAATTAGATTTGGAAAGATTAGATAAGGCAATATTCTACATTTATTTTAGGTAGTCTAGATAAATATGGTTTTAGCTTCTTATAGTTGTCATAATCCTTTTCAGTTTCTTGTTTGTATTCTTGAAGATCATACATATGTACTATAAATAGGGGTGGTTTTCAACATTATTTTTAACCAACCACTTTTATCAATAATATACAACATTTTGAGTTCATACTCTTTGCTTATGAGATATTCCATTGTTGCTTAACCCCGGGGGCTAGTTAAGTATCAAAAAACCTTGTAATCTGATCCTGAGGGCTAGTTCAGTGCAAGTCAAAGTTAGGTGTACCCCGAGGGCTAGACTCCTGAATTTCATGCGGGATAGTGAGGGTTTGCATATCCATTCACTAGATCAAAGATATTGATTCCGCAATTGTGAGTCTTCGCAAGGAGATTCATATCAGACTACCTCCACATATTTAATCACAATGTTTGGTATTGGAAAACATGGCATCCTGTATCCTACTATTGCAGCTAGATACTTCAGCTGCACTTTGCCTGCATAGCTCAATAATTGTGCACTCCAATGTTTGATTCTTCCCACCCTTCTATCAATCAATGGCTGATATTTTTGAATTGATAGTCTCTTGCTATCCAACGAAACTCCCAAGTACCTGAAAGGTAACTTACATTCCTCAAAGCTAGTTGCCAGTTCAATCCCTTTTTTTCATTATCATCAATCATCCCATAGTAAGCTTTACACTTAGATGGGTTCACAACAAGACCTGTTGACAGAATATGTTTTTAAAGGTATCCATCACCACCTTTACTGAATCACAATCTCTTTTGGAGAAAAGTAGCAAGTTATCTATAAAACTCATATTTATGATACCCAGTTTATCACATTTCTCATGAAATCTGAATCTGCAATTTCCCTTCAAATCTTACAAACATCTATATAGATATTCCATAACTAGAACAAACAATAAGGTGGGACAATGGTTCACCTTGTCTTAAACCCCTTTTTGTTTTAAGAATTTTAGATGGTACTCCATTCACAATATATCTATATGAGACTGTTTGCACATATTTCACTATCCACTAAATGAACTTACTTGGTAATCCAAGCCCCTTCAATATCATTTCTAAGGCACTTCATTCCACCGTATCATAGGCTTTCTATAAGTCCAATTGAACCATAAATCAGGCTCCTTCACTCTTCCAAAATAACCTCTGATTAGTTCATATGCTATCATGATGTGATCATAGATATTCCTTCTTGGTACAAAGGCAGCCTGAGATTCATCCACCAGCTCATGCATCACTAAGTTCAATCTGGCAGTCAGAATTATAGAAATAATCTTGTACGCAGTAGTACAGCTGCACTTAACAAGATATAGGTCTAAATTCTGTAATCTTCATAGCATCATGTATCCTTGGTATAAGGGTAATCCAACTGCAGTTAACAGCTATATACATATCCCCATCCTCAAAGACACTCTGTACAACTCTCACAGTATCGTGTCTTACTATATCACATTTATCTTTGAAAAATAAGGAATTAAACATATCTCATTTTCACTAACTTCATGTAACATTTTCCTCCTGCTATCAGAATTCAGTACTCTCCATTTCCTCATAACTTCTATTTCAATCCCCTGAAGTCTTTATGTTGATCTTCTCGCCAATTTTTCATAGAAATTGATGACTACTTCTTCAAAATCTTTCTCATCATTCACTTTACTTCTAGCCTCCCTTTCCATATATAAGATTTTGATTGTTCATTTCCTCCCTTTACTGTGGCATGAAAGTAGGAGTTATTTCCATCTCCTGGTTTCAGCCAGTCTATCTTAGCTCTCAGTCTAGCAATATTTTCATCCATGTCTGTCCAGTACATTAATTTTTGAGTACTATCTAAAACTACTTGTACCTTTTCTACATTCATTCTATCCACAATCAGATGTTCTTGTGCCTTATTTAATTCCCCCGATCCCCATTAATACATTTTTAGTGCTTGTTATGCTTTCATTTCTTCTTCATTCCCGTTTGCAATCTCAGTAACTTTCTCCACAACACAACCATGGCTTTTCCATGTATTGGTTCCCCCCAATTTCTTCTAACTGCTTCTTTCATACCATGCTTTTCCATCATGCAATTGAGATATTTAAACATTCTCTTCCTCCTCATATTTCCTTCCTTCCCGATTATTCTTAGAAGTGCATGATTTGATACTCCTGGTTCATTCACCCTCACCACTGCATTTGGAAACTCCTGAAACCATTTTACATTCCCCAAAACTCACTACCACAGAGACCCCCCTCTAGCACCGGTTTTTTAGCACCGGTTTTTAAAACTGGTGCTAAAAATCTAATAGCACCAGTTTTTTAATTTTTAACACCGATTTTAAAGACCGGCGGTTTTTTAATTTTAACACCAGTTTTTATATAAACCGGTGCTAAATTTTACAATAGCGTCAGTTTTGGAAACAATTAGCACCGGTTTTTAAAAACCGGTGCTAAAAATTTGAAATTTTTATTTTTCTGCCAAAGATATAGCCAAAAATTGTAAAATAGCACCGGTTTTGAAAATATTAGCACCGGCTTTTAAAAACCAGTGCTAAATATTTGTAAAATCCCGCAAAAAAATCAAAATAGAACCGGTTTTAGTAAAAATAAATAGCACCGGTTTTAAAAACTGGTGCTAAAAATTTAATAATAGCACCATTTTTTGCAAACAAAATAGCTCCAATTTTCAAAACCGGTGCTAAAAATTAAAGCTTAGCACCGGTTGTTTGTAAAAAATAGCACCGGTTTTTAAAAACCGGGGCTAAAAATTTTTGAGACTCATTTTCCCGCCAAAGAAATAGCAAAAATTTTAAAATAGCACCGATTTTGAAAATATTAGCACCAGTTTTTAAAAAATAGTGCTAAATATTTGTAAAATTCTATCTTCCCGAAAACAAATTCAAAATAGCACCATTTTTTTTGTAAAAAAATAGCACCGGTTTGAAAACCGGTGCTAAAAATTGGCATAACCGGTGAATTGAAAAAGGGGATCGAGGGGTGATCGAGGGGTTCGATGGGCTCGAGGGGTCCGAGAGCTTGAGGGAATCGCCTCCGCTAGAGGGGTTCGAGGGGATCGAGAGCTCGAGGTCGAGGGGATCCAGAGCTCGAGGTTGAGGGGCTCGAGGGTGTCGAAGGTTCGAGGGGCGAGGGGATCGAGAGCTCGAGGGGCTCGAGGGGTTTGAGAGTTTGAGGGCTCGAGGGGTACGAGGGTTCGAGGGGCATGAGGGGTACGAGGGCTCGAGGGGTCAAGGGGCTCGAGGGGTCGAGGGGTTTGAGAGCTCGAGGGCTCGAGGGCTCGAGGGGTTGGAGGGGCTCGAGAGCCTGAGGAGATCGAGGGGCTCAAGGGGTTGGAGGGGTTCGAGGGGTTCGAGGGCTAGATGGGGATCAAGGGAGCTCGAGGGGGTTTGAGGGGCTCGAGGGGGGGTTCGAGGGGGGGTTCGAGGGTTCGAGGGATTCGAGGGGCTCAGAGAGGTTCGAGGGGTTTGAGGGCTCGAGGGATTCGGGGGGTTCGAGGGGATCAAGGGGCTCGAGAGCTCGAGGGTGTTATAGTAAATATGGATTGATTTTAATGATTTTGAAAAAGTGATGTGACTAGGACATAGTCTTAGTAGGACTCTACTTCTTTTTGTATTTCATTTATTCCTGTCAGCAATAGATCATTTTCTAATATTTTTATACTATTGTTAGAGTAAATTATGTTTCTAATCAGATCTTGATTGATTCTGGACAAGTCAAGATTACTAAGCTAGCCATGATCAGATCTAATATTGTTATACTTCCTGTCAGCAATAGATCATTTTCTAATATTGTTATACTATTGTTAGAGTAAATCATGTTTCTAATTAGATCTTGATTGATTCTGGACAAGTCATGATTACTAAGCTAGTCATGGTCAAATCTAATATTGTTATACTTCCTGTCAGCAGTAGATCATTTTCTAATATTGTTATACTATTGTTAGAGTAAATCATGTTTATGATCAGATCTTGATTGATTCTGGACAAGTCATGATTACTAAGCTAGTCATGGTCAGATCTAATATTGTTATACTTCCTATCAGCAACAGATCATTTTCTACTATTGTTATACTATTGTTAGAGTAAATCATATTTCTGATAAGATCTTGACCAAATTTGCTATATGTAGACTTCTGCTCAGCCAAATTGGACTGCCACAAATTACCTTTTTGCTATAAGTAGATCTTTTCGTGTGCCAGTAGCCAAATTGCTATATGTAGACCTTTTTGTACAAAGTCTCCAAAATCAATTTTCAACCAACACACAGTAAAAAAGTTTTTTTTTACGATTTCAGGTTCTGGGGAAGCTAATACATATCCCTCCCATTCATATGGGTTAATATTTTTTTCAAAAAATATTTGAAAGTATATAACACTCTAAAATGGCCCAACAAAGCATCATTTTCCTTCCCTTCCAAATTTTCCCTATTCCCTCCATAACCTTAACCCCAAATTTTCATACCTCTCCCACCCCAACACCTCTACTGCTTTCCCTTTTCCCTCCATAAGCTTAACCCCAAATTTTCCCTATTCCCTCCATAACCTTAACCCTAAATTTTCGTACCTCTCCCACCCCAACATCTCTACCAATTTCCCTCTTCCCACTGCCGGAGCTCCCATTGCCGTTGCGCTAACCATCCCACACCACCTCTTCGTTTCCCACCTCCGATGACGATGCTCTCCACCACCTCCGCACCGCTCCCCTCTGCCAGAGCTCCCATTGTCGGTCGCGCTTACCAATGCACAGGTGAATCTTTGATGAAGTTCCATTCTAGTTCGTTTGAGTCGATGTCAATATACATATTGCTATGATAATTTTTTGAAGCACGTGTTGTTAGGTTAGTTATTTATTATGCTTGGTTTTGGATCTGTTTTCTGTTTTTCTTCCTCCTGGTTGCTAAAAGTTTGTATCTTTAATTTTTTTTTTTGCAAACTGGGATTGTGTGGTTTCATTATTTCGAGCTAGTTCTCCTTGTCTGCTGTTTTTATTTTTGTCTTTTGAGCTCAAGTCCTTTACATCAAAGAACTAATCAGTTTTTTAGGTAAAGTATTAATGTGGTGAAGCTTTTGTCATGCCTATCTTTTGAATTTTGCAACCAAGATATGGGTATATTCTATCTTTAGCAGCAGACTTGTGCATTAGTGTAGTACTATTAGTCCTATACTCCTATCCTTCATAGACTCTAAAGTAATGTTGTTTGATATGCGTTCCAGAAATATCCATGTAGTCTCGTAAAATCAAATTCTTGCACGAATTTCAGTATTAAGAAAGACATGGGCAATGTTTTTTTCCCATCTATACTTTCAAATGGTGTGCTCGTCTTGTGTTGTTTGGAAGTTGAAGAGTTTATTTATACATTTTGTGTGAGCTTTTGTCATGAAGATCTCTTTTCAGTTCATTATATGTGTAATGTTTAAGTGGAACTTTTATTTGGTCTAAATTTGAGGATAGTTTTAAACTTATAAAGTTTTGAATGTGGACAAATAAAAAACAAGGCTGAACTTTGTGATTTCTTCATATTATTGTTAGATTCTTTGTTTTACCCGTGCTTTGTTGTCACTGCTTCAAAGAATGGAGTTTGGCAACTAAAGATGGAAATTATTATATTGCAAGTTTGCCATCTTTAGTTTGGTTGTAAACAACTGGTGTTTTCTTATTTATATGGTTATAGATAACCTTGATTTTGGGATAGGATGGTGGAGATTTGATTGCATTAACCATAATCAAGGTGGGGATGTTGCTGCACATAATCAAAAGTTCTCTTCTCTCTGTTTTTTTGCTATGTTTGTTGTTTTTGCTGTGTTTGCATTTTATATCAATCGTGAAAAGTTAAATTGTGTAACTTAAGTTCAGATAAAGGGAGTAAAACTTGCATCAATTGACGAATCAATTTTACCCTACTGCCTGCATTTTTTATTGAAAATATATGTGTTCTGATTAGTTCAATTTAGTGTTCAAATTAGCCTGAGATATATCTTCTTTTACTGTTGGAGGCCTATAATGATGAGAACCCTGATGTTCGATAGGTTTGCATGTTTGATTTCTGTGATTTAATTTTGATGGATGTAAATTTGCTCCAGTAATAGATCTGTTGTGCATTATTTGATTCACTATTGCACCTATCGACGTTGTCTTTGAGAACTGATGTAGCATAGGGTGAATTGACTTGGCTTAGATATATAAACAATCAACAAGGTGCTAAATTTAAGTGAACGTGAACATGTTGTTTGAGTTAGTTGAATTGTAACCCCTTGTGTGACCTGATGTTCACCATGCATTGCAAGAAGGTAGTGGAAGATGTCCCTCGAGGTGTACATGTAAACTTTTTGAAAGCAGAACAGAGTTTGCACAGGTGGGCACTTGAAGATCTTCAGAGACTTCATGTTGCTGAGGAGTAAGCAGTTGAAAAGGGATGTGGAGTTGAATGCATGTGCTGGAAGATGCTGGTCATTGGGTAAGCCAAAGAGAACTTCTTCTATGAGAATCTTGTACTTGGTTCCAACACGTTCTTGGAGGTACTAGTAGCGTCACCTTAGCCTAAAACAAAATGAATCATATTTCTCGTACTATTACATAAACAATACACCCTTTTTATAAGGATGGATGAAGTAATATTTTATATAGTTAAGGGTGAATTAAACCATGAATATGCTAGGTTATCCATGTTGGAGACGTTTAATACAGTGATATTTTTGCAACGTGCAGGTACATGCAACCCTGATCAAGATTCTTTCACTCTCATTCCAGGGATTTTAGCCTCTTCCTGGTAACAGTTCTGCTTCAAACGAATATCTCTTTAACCACAATGAGT
This sequence comes from Rubia yunnanensis, assembly GCA_037428765.1. NCBI lineage: Eukaryota > Viridiplantae > Streptophyta > Magnoliopsida > Gentianales > Rubiaceae > Rubia > Rubia yunnanensis. Next base: position 60,103,645 of record CM075071.1, on the reverse strand, counting down.
AATCATTCTTATTGTCCATCTTGTTCTTGTCGATCATTTTTTCCAGAATCATTAGATTGTTTCACTAACCACTTGTACCTTTCTTTACCTCCAATTCGGAATCTGGGAATTATAATTACTGCTGATAGGTTCAGTTCTCCCAACTATGTACTCATTTCATCTTTGTTTTTGCAAGAGTAGAGAAGAAACTGAGATTCTAGAGCTGTAAGTGAAGGCGGTGCACCATAAATTGTGCTGCAGTAGTTTTATTATTGTATAATTAGGACTATTATTCTTGTCATAGTCGTGCGAGACAAGGTGTTTGTATACATTAATGTGGAAATAAATTATTAAATTTTTAAGTTGATTTTATTATTAAATTAATGTGGAATAAAATTTTTAATTTTGAGTCTTTTTCCCTTTCTTTGAAAGCGGCAGCGCGCTGCTGCTTTCAGAGGAAGGGATTTTTTTTCATCATCGTAAATAAATTAGCACCGGTTGAAAAACCGGTACTAACAAAAAAACTAGTGCTAATTTAGCACCGGTTGAAAAATTGGTGCTAACAAAAATAAATCGGTGCTAAATTAGCACCGGTTGAAAAACCAGTGCTAACAAAAAAAGTCAGTGCTAATTTAGCACCGGTTTAAAAATAAACCGGTGCTAATTTAGCACCAGTTACTTAGGCACAAGTTTTTTTATGAAAAAACCAGTGCTAGAATAAAAAAAATCGGTGCTAGAGGTGGGTCTCTGTGGTAGTGACTCTATCAATTCTTAAGTTAATAACTCCATTTTATGCATGTTTAACCATGTGTAATAGTCTCCCCTCATATCATTTTCTAATAAACCTTTTTTATCTATCGTATCCCACAAGTCACATAATTCATTACCAACACTGGATTTCCTCCAATCATGTCATGAATCTTCAGTACATTATTTAAATCACTACATACAATCCAAGGCCCCGTATCCTGATCTCTACTCAGAATTCCTTTAATATCTTTCCATAATTTTCTCCTTAAATTTAGAAGATTTGCTGGACACACAACAGTCAGTGGCAGAAGTTTTTCCCCGGTTACTAAGCATAATTCACAGTGTATAAACTGATCCGAGCTGCACAACATTTTTACTCCCACCTTTCTAGAATTCCACATAATCCATATCCTTCCATTCTTGTGATCTTTGTAGTTTTCCATAAAATTCCATCTACCTCCAAATTTCCACCTGAATTTGTTGTTTGCATTTTCTTCATTTACTCTTGTTTCAATAATCACAACATCTACATTTAGAGCGTTGAGATGGGAGCTTATTTCAATGTTCTTTGCTAGCTTATTAAGCCCTCTTACATTCCAGGTTACTATCATGGGACATTCCCATATTTATCTGCCGGACTCTTCCAAATCAACAGGTCAATTGCATTTTTCCAGTTATCCTCTACATCACTGAAAACAGTATCTTCATTCATCACTGAAAACAGTATCTTCATTCATCACCACAGTATTCCCTTTGTCTCTAATCACCACACTGTTCTTTAGCTCACTTCTATTCTCCTCCTATTTTTCATTCTGTTTTGTTTCCTTCTCTTCAGTAATCTTCTTCACTTCCCATTTCTGCACAACCTTTTGTTGAATTTTGTGTCCATCTACTGTACAGATGTCACAGTAATGTGGCTTCCACTCATACTCTACTTCCTGTTGCATTTTCCCCCATTTTCTAGTTTTATACTCACATTATCTTTCAACTACTGAATATCCACCTCTACTAGTATCCTAGCATATAATACTCTAAGCTTCCTTGTTGTACATTCATCCGTCATCAATGGTTTCCCCAGTTCACTTCCTATTTTTCCTAACACTTAGCCATCCCACAGTTGAAGAGGTAATCTAGGAAGTTTAATCCAAATAGTCAAAGTCATGATCATATCTTTCTTAAGCTTAAAATCTGGTTTTTAGTCTTGGAGGAACATGGCCATGTTAAAAATCATATATGCCCCCTACTCAAGACTGAATCTATATCCTCTCAAGATTTAAATTTCATCATAAAATAGCCTTCATCATTATAGACCAACTCAGGTAGAGCAACAAAATACCAGTACCTCTGCACATAATTCTTAACCCTGATCATAGTTAAATCCCCTCCCAAAACATACATAATTAGAGTATCCTTCCAGAAATCTAACTCGGACACAATATCATCCTCTTCAATTTCAATTTCAATATTTCCATTATCAAAATTACTTTATCATCGTATAAAAAAATTCAATATTTGGTTATTTCATATTATGTGTTTCTTTGGATTTTCTTTAGTGATACGTACATATATATAGTACAATGAGATATTTATGGTTTTAAATAATTCTTTAGAAGTTATATATTTTAACAAGTTATGATTGATTATATATAGTAAAGAATTAAAATCAATAACACGTTATAATATCAGTATGTTATTTTTAGAAAACTTGGGTTTAGGTTAGTCAAAATGACTTCAATATCCCCGGTTGACAACACCACCACACCAAACCACATAAAGCAAACAATTTCTATTATATGGTGATTGAGATTACATTTAAAATGAAAACAAATAATTTTATTTAAAATTTTAAAATTTAGTCATCTAAGGAAAACTATACCCCCTCTGTCCCAGTTCAAATTGCCCACTTCCCATTTGAGACTATTCTCCATCAAACTTTGACCGCATATTCGAATAGATATATAAGCGATAATATTATCATATGTAATATTTTTGGATTTGTCATAGCAAGTAGTTTATAAAAAGTAACTTTTCGTTTGCCGATATTATGCGTAGTTAAATATATTAACGGTCAAATATGTTTCTCGAACACCGTAAAAAATATTCTATGCAACTTGAGTTGAGATGATGGGAGTATGAGTTATGAAGTGAAATAATGAATTTAGTTAGAAACCATTAAATATTGAATCCAATAAAAATTAATTATTTTTATGATATTTCATCAAAATTATTCAAAAAGTAATTATTTATATGTTGATATTCATTTTAAAATATTATTGTAATTATATGTATCTCATTGCAATCAATGAAAGTAAATATCAAATGACCTTATTAGTCTCAGTAATTATAAAATATCCTCATTTAATAGTTAGTTAGTCTAAAACAAGACTTTGTCATATATAAATAAATAAATAATATGCATACATATTTCTATCAAAAGTACTTTATCAATGTATAAAAAAATCCAAACATATTGTTATTTCAGATTATGTGTTTCTTTAGATTTTCTTCAGTCATATATATAGAAATAAAGTACAATGAGATATTTATGGTTTTAAATATATCTTTAGCAGTTATATATTTTAAATATAGTAAAAAATTAAAATCAGTCACATATTATAATATTAGTATGTTATTTTTAGACAATTTGGATTTATGTTAATCAAAATGAATTCAATATTATGGGCTCAAGAGGAATTATGGGGAATTTGAGGATGAAAATGACAAAATGTGGCAGAAAAGAAGACTGGACTTGCGCTCAAATGAGTGCAGTCGATTTGAAGAGTATGGAAACGGAAATCAAATTCAAATCTGATTTGGAACAGATAAAATCAAATTTGAATGAAGATCAAATCATACTTGAATGAAGATATGATCATATTTGATTGGAGATTTTATAGGGATTGAATTTAATTTTGATTCTTAGCTATTATTTAGATGAGGATATATTTAGAATTCAAATTTGAATTATGTTTGGATGATATTGTGGGCTGAGCCTCTTCTGTATATATGAGGCATCAGATTAGACATTTATTTATGAAATTTTTAGTCTAGAATTATTCAGTTTTTCGCAAACAAATATTTCTAATTATTTCCAGATTCTGGTATGCCGCAGATGGTCCAGTTTGCCCAAACGGAACCCATTATCTAAGAGTAATTTCTTTTCTTAGTTTAATTCGACATCATGTTTTCAGATGATTTATTTTGCAATTTTTACATGCATATCATAAGTAGTGAATTCATTTTTCAGCAGAGAATAACAAGTATTAGTTATTAATCGTGAGATCTAATTGTTTTATATTTGATTCTTGCATGTTCTTGATTGTTCTTGGTTTAATTTATATTTAGCACGTTTAAGTTTGATCAACTTGAATATTGTTAGGATAATGCCCATACGTAATCCTTGGAAAGGGTTAATAAGTAGTGAGTTCTTATGAAAAATAGATAACTAACAAAGACTGTAATAGCAAGATAGGGAACAGTTAAGTGAGTATTGCTATTTGCTTTTACTTTGGTAAATGCTTTATCAAGTCTTGCTATTTTTAATGCTATCAAAATGTGTATCTTGTTCAGAAAATACTTTTCGGGGACATCTGATAAGGGAAACAATTGGTTAATTATAACTGGTCAATTATCGACAAGGTAAGAAAGAATTTGGGAGGTTAAGCGTATGTAAGGATTAATTCATCATTGCACCTATGATCGATAATAACTAATATGAGTTATTCTTAGTTGATATCAGTCTTATATATTTTATTCTCATTTTTAGATTAATCATTTGCATTTTTTATTGTTAGAAAAATTCTTGAATTTAAGGTGTGGTGGCTACACTAAAAAGGCTACAAAAACTAGTTGGTAAAATTATAATTATTGCTTTGCTCCTTATGGGGATCGACTCTGCTTACCGGTATACTAATTTAATTTTTTCTGAATTTGAAGATTATTTTTGGCAAGTAAAACGACGCTCACCAAATTGGCGTTGTTTTTGGAGAGCAGTAAGTCAATTGTTTTTATAACTTTTACCTATTATTATGTGTGCTAATGCTTGGTTTATGAGCAGATCGTCAAGGTAAAATTTAATATTTGACTCGGAAGTAGAGAAAACAGCCAAGCAGAATACAAAGAGAATGAAAGCGTATAAATTAGCTTCTGTTGCAACCCTTCTGTTTGGCCAAACCGGACCCATTACGGTTTTAACAACCACCTCTAATTCGGAAACTGATGCTGAAATGGACAGAACTGGAGAAAATATGAATCCTGGGCAGAATCCAAACAATACATACACGTGTGGGAACTTACTGGTCATAGTGAGGATGATCCCCTCATTCCCATTCAGCTACTAGAGACCGAGGATCCGATTGAGATCAAGCTGGCATTCCTGAATGTACTTCCAAAGTTTCACGGGAGAAGAAACGAGGACCCTTACAACTTTCTGAGTGAATTTGTGAAAATTTTCTAGGTGCGGAAGAGGCCAGCCGCCGTGACTAAAGATCAATTTAAATTGGTGGTGTTTCCCTTCAGTTTGACAGGAGCAGAAAATCAATGGTTTTCAAGCCTACCACCCACTCCATTTCGATGTGGTTTGAATTGAAGATATAGTTTTTGGAATGTTATTTTCCTGCCACAAGGACATATGCCCTGAAGTAGGAGATCATGAGTATGATGAACCATTGTGTGCTTATTGGCTAAGGTTCAAGAAGCTAATAGATAGCTGCCCTAACCACCGAATGGCGGAAGAACAATTACTCCAGCATTTTTTATCAAGCGATGATGGCCACCAACAAGGACTCGATGAATTCTTCCAGCATTGGTGGATTTTCTCACCTTCAAATAATTGAGGCTAGAGATATCATCAAAAGGTTGATGGATTCCAAGAAGGAGTATGATCAGCTGGAGGTCTGAATCTTGAAAAAGTGGAACAAACCTCCACTCCCAAACAAAATGAATTCAAGGAGAGGATGGACGGAATGGAGAAGATTCTATCTAAGTTCGTTGACAAGGTTGCGGTTGTACAAGAAGGGTCTTGCGACATGTGTGGAGTAGCCAACCATACGATGTCGCAGTGCATTCTTACCATGGGGGAGATACCTGTCTAAGCAAATGTGACAGGGAACTACAATGAGAGACAACAAAAAGGTGATCCATACCCCCACACCTTCAATCCACGATGGAGAGATCACCCAAATTTTTGTTGAAGAGACCAAGGTACCTAACCACTGTAGCCTCAACATCACCAGCAACCTTATGTTCCACCAATACAACGCGATGCCCAAGTTTTCCCTCAACCCCATCTAGAAGATCAAGGGAAATCTATAAATGATAAGATGGACATACTGATGGAAATGATACAAAAGCAACACCAAAAGTTTGAGAAGGTCGAATCCACTTTAAAGGAGCATATGCAAAAAATCGTCCATTTATCAAACTCCATGAATGAGCTCAGAAAGAAACAGCCATGGTTACCTTCCCAAGTTCAGTTAAATGCACATGAGATGATAAAATAGATCACATTGAGAAGTGGGGAAGAAGTTAGTGTATTTCCTTTAAAATCTACGATAAAAAATGTGAACGAGCTCGTCGACAAAGGGTCCAGTTTTCCCAAACAGAACCTTGCGACAGAAATTTAGATTCAAGAGTCGGACGAAAAAAGAGATAAAACCACCATACAACCCTCAACTCCTAAACGTCTAGAGTTCATAAATAACGGTAAATCAAAGGTACTAGCTGAGGTAAGTAAAAGGAAAACCTTACATGATCCATCAATTTAAATTATTTCACCCTTCCCTCGTAGATTGGAAAAGAAAAAAGAAGATAATGTGGATTTCGTCTCAATTTTTGGAAAAATGGATACTAATCTTGTGTTCTTGCAGGTCATAAGATTACCACCAATAAGCAAGTTCTTGAAAGATTTTACTGCAGGAAAGCCAAGAGATTTGGGCAAGATCATGATGGGTGAATATGTGTCGGTTGTGATCCAAAAGAAACTGTCTCAAAAGTGCAAGAATCCATGCATGTTTTATTTACTTTAACATATAGGAGGTAAGAAGATTGATGCTGCCACGTGTGATTTAGGAGTTTCAATTAATGTTATGTCATTATCTACGTACCAAACTTTAAATGGAGCTGAAATAGTAGGCATAATAGTTGTTATTCTATTGGAAGATAAATCTTGCGTATTTCCTGAGGGGTTGTAGGAAAATGTGCTTGTGCGAGTCAATAATTTTGTTTACCCTGCAGGCTTTTATGTGGTAAAAATGAATCATACTAATGATAAGGGAACACAAGGGGTATTGTTGAGTCGTCCATTCTTGAAAATAGCACTCACCATCACTAATGTTGATAATGGAACAATTTATCTTGATTACTATGGCGAGAAATACACATTCGACATTGATAAACTCATGAAGAAACCTATAGATGCTGAGAATGTGTATGTCATCGATAATTTTTACCCTATTGTCCAAGATTATCTTGAAACTAAAATTTTGAAGGATATGATGGGAATTCAATTTCCTACAACTCAAGTCGAGGTATGTAACGCCCCAACCCGAAAGTACTAGGTACTTTTATTACACATATTAAAGCTTAATAGTCAACTGGTGTTTACAGCAGAAGTTTAGAAATCTTAATGAGACCTAGTTTCTAATCAAATAAAAGTCTTCAACTTCAACTAAATGGAACTAAGGTGCAATGGCCCCGGGCATGGTCCTTCACACTTTATTTGTCGCATTCGTACCATACCTAGCACTTAACCTAAAACATTTTAGAAAAATGGGGTGAGCTTTCACCCGTGAGTGTTCCAAGTTTGAAAAATATTCTAAATAAAAATATGCAATGAGCAATGCTTCTACAAAAGATTATGCAATCAAATGCGATGGTCAATAAACATTTCATGTAAAAAATCATTTATTTAACAAAAACTAAACAGAAAATATAAATAAGAAAACAGTGCCAGTAATAGTCTTACGGGTCACTAAATTAACCCATAGTATCATTATTCAGTCTCATGGTCACAGTGTGATCCCATGGTATCAACATTCAGTCTCATGGGTGGTCAAAGTATGATACCATGGTATCAGTATTCAGTCTCATGGGTCACAATGTAATCTCATGGTATCAGCATTAAGTCACATAGGTCACAGTGTGATCTCATGGTATTAGTATTCAGTCTCATTGGTCACGTCGTGATCCTATGGTATTAGTATTCAGACTCATGGGTGGTCATAGTATGATCCTATGGTATCAGTATTCAGTCTCATGGGTAACAATGTAATCTCATGGTATCAGCATTCAGTCTCATAGGTCACAGTGTGATCCCATGGTATCAGTATTCAGTCTCATTGGTCACATTGTAATCTCATGGTATCAATATTCAGTCTCACATGTCACAGTGTGATCTCATGGTATCAGTGTTCAAAAATATATTATGCAATCCTATTCAGTAATACTAAAGTCGACCAAAGTAAATAATTCGGTAAGTAAAATATAAATTCAATGTCTTGTAAGTTGTTTATGCAATTCGGTAAATGGTTTAGTTAAAATAACGGATTAAGTAACCAAAATACGCTTATGTAATTCGAACAATTAAAATAATGAAATAAGTAAACAAAATATTTTTTCTTTGTGAAAATTTCTTTTAAAAAATCATTTCAAAAAATTTTAATTAACATTTAGATACCCTAAAAAGATTTAAATATTCACATAACAGCTCAGTAAAACACATTAACTGTAAACCATGCAGTGGAACTCTTTTATAGAGATGAGTTAATAACATTAGAACGGAATTAAGTAATGGAAATGCAATGCAGTAAAGTGATGTTATAAACAGGATAACTCATCTTTTAAAACAGTTATTGTTACGGAATTGGAATTGGATTTGTATTCTTACCATAATTATTGATGTAATGGTATTCTATTACATTTTCCTAGATTGTATAGGTATCCTGTACTACTATAATGTATCCTCAATTCGTGAATAAAGACATGCAATTATTACCCTTATTTTCTACATGGTATCAGAGCCTAAAATCCTGAAACCTACAACCTTAAAATACCGTCCTAAATTTTCCGCCGTCGCCCGTGCGTGGCTTTCACGCGCCGCCGATCCGGACTACCTTTTTGCCAAAAAAAAGAAAAGAAAGAAAGACAAAAAAAAACCTAGCCTCCGCCCGCCGAGACTCGTCGTCGCCGCTTCTACCTCTGTCCGCCGACGGGCAGCCTTCTGCTCCGGTCCAATTTGTTGCCGTCGGAGTTCCAAGCTTCCTCGACGGTCCAATTTTGCTCGCCGGTCCATCCTTATTGTCCCACCGGTCCATCTTTCTGCTCGTCTAGTTGTGCAGACGCTGCCGCCATTCAAAGCTTGCTCGCCGTCGATGCCTACAGCTCAGTCGACAGAGATGCGCGTGAGATTCACGAGCGTGCCATACCCAGTAGTGCGTGAACCCATGCAGGGTTGTCTTCAGATGTGCTCCTCCCCTTTCAGAGCGCGTGTCTTCACGCGCCTGCATCTCCACGCACAGCTCTCATTTGGTTACTTCTTTCTCCAACATTATTGCAAGACTTTATTTACTTATTTTAATTATACATCTACCATTGGTTTCCATTTGTGTTATGGCTATTTTTTCCGGTGTAGTGAAGTCGCCGCAAGGGTTTACGGTGGCCGCCTCCTCTGGCTTACCTACACGATCTGATTTTGGTCCTGCTCTGTCTGACGACCAATGGAGTATGACCATACATTTATTTAATTAGTTTGATTCGTTATCTGACCATGGGTCACGTAAGTCTACTCTACCTTGGATTCTTGATTCGGGAGCCTCATATCACATGACTGGTGACAAAGGTTCTCTTACTGATATTACTACTGCTACCAATACTATGAATGTTATACTGCCTGATGGATCTGTGTCGTCTGCTACACAATATGGGTCTATTTGTTTTGGTGATGTCACCCTTACTCATGTGCTCTATATACCTACTTTGCGATGCAATTTATTATCATGCTCTAGATTGTTATCTGCTTAAAATGTCTAGCTTTGTTTACTGAAAATTATTGAATTTTACAGAAAATCAGTACGGGGATTGTGATTGGCATGGGTGAACAGAATGGGGGGGTTTATTGGCTTCGTCTGTTGGATACTCGCATTCGTCCTCATATCCTGCAATCTATTCCGACAATTGCTTCGGTTGTTTCATCTGATTTATGTCATCAGCGTTTTGGTCATCCATCATCTACGGTGTTGTCTTCTATTCCTACTCTTGATTTTAGCACCAATAATACTACTATACCTTGCTCTGTATGTTATAGAGCAAAACAGGCTAGACATAGTTTTTCATTGAGTTCTACAAATGCTACTGCATTATTTGAATTAGTACATTGTGATGTTTGGGGACCTTATCGAACTCCAACCTCTAGTGGTGCATTTTATTTTTTGACGATAGTCGATGATTATTTCCGAGTTGTTTGGGTTTATTTATTAATTGCTAAGTCTGAAGTAGCCTCTAGATTTTTTGAATTTAGTGCCTTAGTGAAGAACCAGTGGGGACGAACCATAAAACGTGTTCGGGCTGATAATGGGACTGAATTTCTGCCTTTGCAATCTCATTTTGCTGCATCTGGGATCATCTTTGAGACATCTATGGTTGACACACCACAACAGAATGGTCGGGTTGAAAGAAAGCATTGTCATTTACTCAATGTGGAGCGTGCTTTACGATTCTAAGCCAGTCTTCCTATTGGGTTTTGGGGAGAATGTGTTCTTACTGCTGCTTACTTGATTAACCGAACACCGACACAACATCTCAATGGTCGTACTCCCTTTGAGTTGCTCTATGGACAAGCTCCAAATTATTCATCATTAAGGGTTTTTGGATGCTTGTGTTTTCCTGCTCATGTTCCCAGATACCGTGACAAGTTTTCACCACGAAGTCGGCGGTGTCTGTTCCTTGGTTATCCTACCGGAAAGAAAGGCTATAACCTTTTTGACTTGGAATCCCGAGTGATCTTTAACAGTCGAGATGCTAATTTCTTTGAAGACCAGTTCACGTACTCTGCAACTCTGACATCTACTTTATCCGATGAACCTGGCGGTGCCACCACACCACCGCCGGATTTCTCCTCCTTCTCGCCGGAGCTGCATGGAATTTTGGTTCTACCTTCCGCTGTCAATTCACCGCCGCCGGTCGCCGTTGGCCTTTCGCTGTCCATCGATGGCCATCTGCTGTCTCGCCAGTCACCGCTGGCCACTCACTGCCGGTCAACACCAGTCAATTCTGGCCAATCAACACCGGTCCACGCCGGCCGGTCATCGCCGACATCCACCGACCATTATCCGCCGCCTAATGTCGGTACCTCCATGCCAGCCGCCGTCGGCCCTCCTTCGTCGTCCACTGCTGGTCATTTTCTGCCAGTTGTCGACGATGCTACATCCTCGGTCTCTACTATACCAGCTTCTCTGGTATCGGATAGTTCCGCTACTGAGTTGCCACCTACAAGACAGAGTGTTCAATCTCGTCGTCCTCCATCGTACTTGGCAGATTACGACTATGATGATTATGCTTATGCTCTTACTACTGAAGACCCCCCCCTTTCGACTACGTTCCCTCATGCGTCGTCACTTTCCTCAGCTGTTCTCCATCCTCTTACTGATTATGTAAATTGTGATAACTTTTCTACTATGCATTATAGATTTTTGGGTGCTGTAACTTCTAATGCACATCCCACTACTTACTCTGAGGCTTCCCGTCATTCTCATTGGCGAGATGCTATGGTTGAGGAACTTACTGCACTGGAGCGAAATCAGACATGAATTTTGTCTCCTTTGCCTGCGCATAAGAATGCTATTGGACGCAAATGGGTTTACCGGACGAAGTTTCGTTCAGATGGTACTAGTGAAAGTCACAAGGCGTGTCTAGTGGTTCTTGGAAATCGCCAGGTAGAAGGAATTAGTTACATTGGGACTTTTCCTCCGGTTGCGAAGATGAGTTCTGTTCAATTGTTCATGTCTGTTGCTGTTATACGTGGTTTGGAACTACATCAGATGAATGTTCATAATGCCTTCCTGCATGGTGATTTACATGAAGAGGTGTTTATGCATCCTCCGCCTGGCTATGCAGTCCCGCCACTCAGGTTTGTCGCCTTCAGAAATCTCTTTATGGTCTTCGCCGAGCTCCTCAGAATTGGTTTGCTAAACTGGCTCAAGCTTTACGGACATTTGGTTTTGTTCAAAGTAAGGCAGATTACTCTTTATTTGTCTTTTCCCGTGGATCAAAGTCTTTACATGTTCTGGTTTATGTGGATGATTTGGTCATTGCTGGTAGTTCTTCTTCGCTCATCTCTGAGTTTAAGACATACTTGGGTTCTTGTTTTCACATGAAGGACCTTGGTTTGCTTAAGTATTTTTTGGGCATAGAGATTGCTAGAAGACCAGAGGGGATGTTTCTCTCGCAAAGGAAATATGCTTTGGACATCCTATCTGATACAGGTTTATCTGTTTCTAAACCAATTAATTTTTCGATGGAGGAACAACATGATTTGGCACGTGTTGAAGGTCCAGCCTACCATGACCCGGAGCAGTATTGTCATTTGGTTGGGCGTCTGATATATCTGACTATTACTTGTCCCGAACTTAGTAATTCAGTTCATACTCTTGCGCAATTCATGAAGTCTCCTTGTGTCCCTCACTGGCAAGCTGCGATTCGTGTGTTGCACTACCTGATGAGTCATCCTGGTCAAGGTTTATTTCTTTCTTCCCGTAGTACTCTACAATTGACTGCTTATTGTGATTCGGATTGGGCCGCCTGCCCAATTACTAGGCTTTCTCTATCTGGTTATTTTGTTATGATTGGTAATTCCCCGGTTTCCTGGAAGACTAAGAAGCAACCTACTGTTTCTCGGTCTTCTGCTGAAGCAGAGTATCATGCTATGGTAGTTACCTGCTGTGAGTTGTTATGGCTTAGGTCCTTACTGAAGGACTTAGGGGTTTCACACTATTTTCCTATGAAATTGTTTTGTGATAGTCAATCTGCTCTTCATATAGCGGCCAATCTGGTTTTTCATGAACGCACGAAGCACATTGAAGTTGATTGTCATTTTGTCCGAGATCTTGTACAATCTGGCGCTATTGTTACTCAACATATCCGTACGATAGACCAACCAGCGGATTTGTTCACTAAAGCTCTCGGCCGTAACCAATTCCATTCTTTACTTGGCAAGTTGGGTATTTCCGATCCTCATGCTCCAACTTGAGGAGGAGCGTTACGGAATTGGAATTGGATTTGTATTCTTACCATAATTATAGATGTAATTGTATTCTACTACATTTTCCTAGATTGTATAGGTATCGTGTACTACTATATAATGTATCATGAATTCATGAATAAAGACACGCAATTATTACCCTTATTTCCTACAGTTATAATAATATAATTAAATTTGAGGACTATATTTGTAAAATTCATTGAAAAGGTTTAATTTGGAAAATATTGAAACCCCCACCCCTCTTCCAAGCTAGAGTATATGACCTGCAAGAATATTTTACACAACTCTATTGTTAATCCTCTATAATCAAAGGCAAAGTCTTGGGAAAGACGGTCTTTCCATAAGCTTATGGAAAGACGGGGTTTGATTGGAATAATAAAAGGTAAAAGGTCTTAGTTGCAATATTAAAGTTTTAGTATGAAACATGTAGTAGTTATAAAATTTATAACCCGGTTCATGCAACCCAAGAATTTTATCTTAATTTCTTCTAATTTACACTTTAAACCTTGGTCTTTCCATAACTTATGGAAAGACCATCTTTCAAGAGACGGACTCATAATCAAATGCGCCACTATAATCGATATTCTTAATTCCTTATATTTCTTATAAACTCTTTTTTTAAAACTTCAGCCGGATATAATCACATATATTTCTTTTTCATATAAAATCTACATTTAGAATCTTTCTAGAATATATACGTGTGTGTATAAATATATTTTTAGCATTTAAACATGATACCCTACTACTAATTAATTCGATGAATATCAATTAATCTGTGAATGTTAATTCATTGAATAGCAATCATAAATTAATTCCCTAAGTATTGATTTCCCACGCGCAACAAGAAATTTACCTACTTCTACCCATGCATGGCCTAATTGTACCAATGCTATTGACCTTGAGTACAGTTCCACGTACAAAAACAAATGCCCGTTTACACATCTGCATAGGCTTAACACCATCATCCGGCACTCTGCAACCACACGTCATCGTTGTCGCCAGTCGCTCACACACAACCTCACAGTCTTAATAAGCACATCCAGAACACCCTCTGCGCACATACATAATTTTCAGCAGCAAGCCCACTTTTATTAAACTAACATACTCCTAATTAAACATATCTTATACCCGTAAAAGTGAGACTTGTAAAGATGGTATGGTTCCCATATTTATATATGTCTTTGCCAATAATGGACGCATAACATGTTCCAAAGCAAACAAACAAGATCCTGAACGGTGACTTCTTATTTTCCCTCTTTAGCTCTAGAGCTACAATTCACCTGAGATACACCAAACACAATACACATTTATGCCAGGTTTCCGCCATGACATTTGACTAGGGCTTCACAGGCAATAGGCATAACCTAGACTAAATGCTACTGTGCACATTTGATATCAATGAACTAGAAATAATTGCACACTCAGCACGATTATCGATCACCACACAAAACATCAACGCCTTAATTTTTAGCAGCTTAACACATAAACTTAAGTACCCCGTCTTTTTCTTTTGGTTATCGCCGACAGAACTGTTGTATTTAAGGTATACTTAAGGCTTCAGCGATAGGGAAATCCATGAACTGTTGTATTCAATGTACACTCAGGAAGTGGTACCAAGAACTGAAATAAGCCACGGAGTGCCCAACCCAACCCAGTCCAAATCGGGTGATCGGAATACTTTTGAATTGCGTACAAGGTCCATTTTGGTCAAACAGGACCCGTTCGGCAGACCAGTTCCATCGGATTGTGACAGCCTCAAATTTGGGGTTGAAGGCGTTACCATCTTATTTGAAGTATGCTTGTCATTGCGATGATGACACTACTCGAGTTAATGTACAACCTCTTAAGTGTTGGGAAGAAAGAAGGTTCCAACTTAAAAAACTGAAGGACTTAAGATTTGAAGTGTTTGACCATGCTATGTGGCACAGAGAGCGTATTAAGATGTGGCATGCGGGATATTGAGGTCTGATAAATGTGTGGTTGGGTTCTTTTTTTTGAGTCCATGCTTCGATTAATGTCATGGAAAATCAAGCCGAAGTGGATCGGACCATTCGAAGTGGCTTCCGATTGGCCAAATGGGACAGTGAAAATTAAGTGTTTGGAGACAAATAAAATATTCCTTGTTAATGGTCACCGCCTCAAGCCGTATAATATTCCTATCAGGTGGAAACGTTGGAAGAAATTCCACTGCTTACACACACACACACACACACATATATATATATATATATATATATATATATATATATATGAGTAGGTCTCCTAACAGGCGGTCTGTCCATAAGATTATGGACAGACCACTTATTTCTTACTTTATCTACTGCATTTGTTAAATTACATACAAAATTAAAAATTTTGAAAATAATTTTTTATATCATATATTTTTATATTTTCACCTTCAAATACATATTATTACTTGTTTAAATTATAAAATGCAATATTTAAATTTTTAAAAAATTTTACAACATTTTAGGTAAATGCCCTTGTGGACTGTCCATAAGCTTATGGAAATATAGCATTTCCTGAGACTTTTCCTATATATATATATATATATATATATATATATAATGAAAGCTTAGAACCATTGGGACCTTACCTCATTTGTATTCCCTCTATCCATGTTACAACCCTGAATAAAGACCTTTGTGATTTGCATTAAATGATTTTAGTATTGTCATGTGATCTTGATATATGAGTGATTGTCCTTTACATCTTGAGTGACTATGTGAATCATGAGAAATGCTTGATTACTTGTCTAATTTTGAGTGAGTTGAGGGCTGATTTATATTGATTTGAGGAGGATTTTATTTGAGTGCTTGAAGGGCATGATAATATCAAGTGCTATACTTGACCCTTTATTATTGATAAGGTAAAGTTTTTCTATAGATCAAGAAACCAAGAGTTATTGTGGTGAATTTGTTGAGTCTGTTGAGTCTTTTAGTTAGTGTCTTGTGTCATTTTTTCCTTGTGAGTCTTTCTTAGAGTCACAAGGGATAGTTGGGACTTGGGTGATAAATAACATGATTTGATTCTCATTTCATACTGGAGGGCAAACATGACTCAAGTGTGAGGATATTTGATGCACATAACAGATGTTGTTTATTTCTGAGGTTTATAGTGATTTTATTGGATTAATTTTCACTTTAGGTGTATTATTTGCCACATATTATTGATTTATGGGCTCAAGAGCAATAATGGGGAATTTGAGGACTGCCATATTTTGCATTGTTATTTTATTTTACTTTGGTAAATGTTATATCAGGTTCTTTTTATTCTGATGCTATCAAAATATATATCTTGTTCATTGAATAATTTCCGGGACATTTTTGTAAGGGAAACAATTGGTGATTATAATTTGTCAATTTTTTATAAGGTAAGAAGTAATTGGGAAGGTTAAGCGTACCTACTTTCCTATAATAGATAGATACGTAAGGATTAATTCATCATTGCACCTATGATCAACATTAACTCATATGAGTTATTCTTAGCCGATATTGATCTTATATATATTTTATTCTCATTTTTAGATTAATCATTTGCATTTTAGTTGTTAGAAAAATTCTTGAATTTAAGGCATGGTGGCTACACTAAAAATTTACAAAAATTAGTTGGTAAAATTATGATTATTGTTTTGCTCCTCATGGGATCGACTCTGTTTATCGGTATACTAATTTAATTTTTCATGAGTTTGTAAATTATTTTGACGACTAAAACGACGCTCACTAGTATGCTTACATGTATTACAACACTAGTGCAGGATCATCTCTTAACGGATCAGTTGCACGACAGCTGTTAATTTTTCCTCGGAACCGCTGTCTATTGTGATTTCAAAGTCGAGTCCTTCCAGTTTAGATTATAATAATCTTTAATGCTAGTACCATATTTTTAACGTCTGTTCAACATTAACAACGGTTGAACCGTTGTTTTCAAGGACTCCAAATTAATCAACGACAGTTCAACTTTGTATAATTTCCTTACATGTCCTAAGCCACAACTGACTCTTTCCAGATCTTATGTTCAGTCGATCTTATCTCCAAATTTCCTTCCCAAATCTTTCTCTCCCAAATTCTAAAATTTTAAAATTCTCACAAATTTAGAAGCTCCCAAATCCAAAATTAATCCCTCCGCCGAATCCTCTCCCCAAACCTTATCGAAATTCTTTCTCAAACTTAATCCTCTCCATTCTAGAGTGACAAAGAGTTAGCTCCCCCGCTATATTTTCCCGCTCACAAGACGTTGGCAACGCATAATGGCAGAAAATTGGACGGAATGGAAGCGGGGTATGGAGATCTCCACGCGTCTCCACGCATCACGGGGATGCGCGTCAATTTGAGAGGTTGAAGAAATTGATACAATAACTTTATTTTTTTTATTTTTAGTACCTAAGTGACATTTTTAAGTGTTAAATTTAGTTTCACTACTGGGAGGACCGGGGGCACCGGTAGAAGCCCATCATAGGCACTGGTTTTTTGCCTGCTGGAATACCGGTGCATAAGTGATCCGATGCAAAAGGGCGAGGTAATAGCACCGGTAAGACATACTGGTGTTAAACATTAAAACCAGTAAGTTACGTACAGTTGATAAAAAAATTTAGATACCAGTGCACAAATCTGCCGCCCAGGTGTAGTTTTCGGGCACCGATAGTAAGAATAAATAGCGGTGCTAAAGTTGAGAACCAGTATGTTATAGGCCGATGCTCAAAAATTAATTTACTGATGCACAAATTAACATGCTGGGTGCAGTTTTTTAGCACGGTAGTAAGTATATATACTGGTGATCATATTATAGCACCGGTAAGGAAAGTTTTTTCATGCATGTAAGTATGATTTATAGAACCGGTACTTTTAACAGTAGCACTGGTAGCAATGATTATTTAGGGACCGGTATCCCTAGCTGGTTTTAATTGATAGCACCGGTTCTGAATTTGCAACCGGTGCTGATTTTAGAAAATATTTGCATGGGTAATTTTTAAAATTGTTGTGTCATCCCAGATCAACAACGGGGAAAAGGATTATAAATAATCCCTTCAATAAGTTGAAAAATGTACTAGGCAACTAATGATGTAAATAACAATGAGCGAATTGTACAACAAAAGAAATAATGTAAATATACCATCATGCCATATCAATCCATAAACGACAAATTCCCATCACCCATCCACAGACATCAGTCACGTGGATCATTCCTGGCCACCGTTGCATAAATATTAACCCATGCCTCGCACCATTTGGCCGCCACCTCTTGAAGTTCGTAGGCAGTGTACGGGCCTTGCTTCTCTAAAAAATAGTGTTTCAATCAGATTAAAAGTTAGTTTGTATGACAGAGTTACTGCAATATAAGCCATATACATATTGTGTTATTTGTATTTGAGTTTCGATACTTACACCGATAGGATTGTTGGAAGTTGTCTCGAGTGCGAGCTCCTCAAGGAATCGCATGACATAGTAGCCACATTCCCAGCTACTTCCTTGTCTTCGGTGCTTAGGTAGAATGAAATAATCGATAATGAAATTAGTGTACGTAAAGAAGAAAATGTACAAAGTATGTTTAACTATTTATGTGTACTACTTACCTTGATGTTTGTTATCTTCCAGCTAAAATCCAGTGAGGGTACATCTTCCTCTTCAACCTCTCAAATTGACACGCATCCCCGTGATGGGGTTTCTGCACCGATCTCCATGCGTCGTCGCTCGTTCAATGCGTCGGTGTGTCTTACCGACCGATCTACTGCCGGTTATTGTACCTGCTACTGATCTGTACCTTATTTTACACTATGTCTGCCTCCGAAAGTAATCCCGAAGAACATGCCCATACCGATGTTGGTTTTGAGACTAATGCGCTTCAAAACAATAATGACTATGAGGTAATTACGACTTTACTGAAACAGTTGCAGTTGCAATGTGGCCCTAAATGCCTATACATGTTGGTCGTTTGTCGACTGAGCCCTACTTCATTGGCTCTTCTGAAGGACCTTGTTTGGTTATTGCACCCACCATCCTGAAGGGTCAAGAGAATTACCTTGAATGGTCTCCTACAAATACTGCTCTTACTGAATTTGAATATTGCTCTACCAGCTGCTACTGTTACTGTTGTTGCTGCTACTTCTACCACTACCGAGAATTATCCCTATATATTGTAATCCTCATCATTGATGAGATGTGTCATTGATTAATATCAGTGCACAATAATAAAGTCCTTTATATTTTTATCAATAGGTATGGTGGAGACAGTTTTGATGATGGTGTTGTTGAAGATAAATGGTGGCATGTTAGATGGCTCGGCCAGAGACGATGGGTGAAAATCACTGTTTAATGGCTAGAAAAACCCTCGTTAAAGCCATCATCATCACTAGTTGGGTATTGAGCTTCTATTATAAATCAATTGGAACTATGTAGAGGTGACTCATTACCTTAATATGCTATAAGCTAGTCTACAATTAATGTGGGACTCTAACACACCTCTCACGTACAATATTACTATTCATCTTAGACATAAAGGGGGTCACCAGAAAAATAGTAAGAATGTACCTCCACTGAACTCACTTAGGCTCATACTTCATATTAAAGTTATGTGGTTCTATCATAAATTTAATTGATAATATGTAGAGGTCATGCGATAGGCTATATTTCATATAGCATATCTAGTAATTATTAGCATACTTTAGAGTGTTTATTAGAGCACATATGGTGTAATTCTGTTATCCCGAGATGCTGCGAAATGGTGAAGATATTCAAGGATTTAAAATAATTAGGAGTACATGATAATGAAAACTCAAAGATCTACCATTGACCGGAGTAAGTATTGAAGATCAAAAGTAAAATATAGTGACAAAGCAGGGAAAATAGAAGAAGAAACAATCTGCTAGGAGGTTGCTAAAGGGGTCGTGCCCGCAGATCTTGGTTTCTGAACTCTAAACCCTTGCCAGATTTCTGCGGGCATGGCGAAGGAATCTGCATGCATGGTGGCGCATCAATTTTTATTAAGCTCGGAACATTACTCTAAATTTCGGTATTTTTGGGTCTATGTAGAATATCTTTCTTATTCAAATTCTATATGCTTTTGTATTTTAAATAGAAGTCTTGTCCTGGAAGGATTACTTATCTTTTTACATTCTTAGAATTTTAGAAACATCACTCGAAATCTCATTTTCCATGTTTATATTTTGAGTAATATGCAAATATAACCCTGTATATTGAGGAAAGTGTAGATATAACCCGCAATTTTTTAGTGCAAATATAACCCTGACAATTGAATGAAAGTGTAAATTTAACCCTCCGACCATGATTCCAGTGTTGACTAATGAATTCCAGACATTGACCCACTTGAAAAGACTAAAATACCCTTCTGCCTCAAGCCTTAAATGAGAAGGACAATTATGCCCTTATTAAAGCCGGAAAAAGCCACCACCACCAAAGCCCCGTCACCACCATTATTCCCTCATCCGCCACTAAACCCACTACCATTCCTCCCTCCTCCGCCACCATAGAACTCGAGCCCCACCAGGTCTTCATGGCAACGCACGCCACCAGCCGTCGAAGTTCCACTTGTCTCCGGCAGAAGCTTGCCATCGTCCGCAATGGATCCAGCGAGTCCAGAAGTTGAGAAACTGAGCAGCGCCGCTCACTCAGCCGTACACCCTACCAGAGGTCTAAAACAACAGACCCGCTCAGCCCGTGTGCAATCATCAGAACTTCAAGCTCAACACCACTCCATTTTCGAGCAGCCAAGCGCGGGTGCAGGGAATCCATGCGCCACCACTCTCCAGCGAGCCCCTTTCGCTCATCGCTTTTGAACCTGAGCCCCGCCACCACCACACTTCTGTTCAGCACCCACCACCTAAAACAACCTAGATTGAAGAAATCGAGATGATGGACGCCTCTCAATCTCTGCTGATTCTTCACTCCTCTGCCACCTAAACCCACCTCTGCCACTATCGGTCACCATTTCCAGTGCTGCTCAACCAAGTGCCGGAAAATCGACGAAGTGCAGAACATGATTGAAGTTTGGAGATTGTACTATAAATAGAAGGGGAAAATAGTCTTTTCACCCAATTCCAATCTAAATCTGCCGGAGAAGGTTATATTTGCACATAACCTCAATATCTAGGGTTATATTTGCACTTTTAATTATCGCAGGGTTATATATGCACTTTCGTCAATTATATAGGGTCATATATGCACTTTACTCTTATATTTTCTTTGGAATTTTGTTAAGGAGGACTAATTGTAAGATTGTGTAATTCCTTAATGGGTGATTGCTTGTCATTCAGTATAACTAGATTTTACAAGAGAGATATACCATATCTACAACTGTGCTAGCCAAGGTAACTAAATATTTACATATTTGCTGTCTAATACGCCCCCTTTAGTCAGAGTGGGAGGAGGATGTATGTTCAGGCTGTATCGAAACCGAAGAAAAAGATGTTGTGGTAGTTCTGAAGAAAAAGACTAAGCCGTGTTTCACGACAAATTCGTGGAAATATGAGTTATCAAATTTTCGACCAAGATCGCATTGAAATGATTTTATTTTGAGCTAAAATTGGGTTCGAACATAAGCACGAAATTGCACAAATTTTGAAAACGCCTCAGACTTGAAATTTAGAGGATAAACCTAGACATATTGAGTAAAATTATCAATGAAGACCAAGTAATATTTGTAATTTGTTTTACTCAAAACATGTGATGTCCACAAATCACTATGAAAATATCAAATGGAGCAACAACAGTGGGAGTGGAATAAAAAAACTGAAGTCATTTATGTTTACTGATCTAACAAGAATTACATAAAATGGTTTAGGCTTTTTATTGAAAGAAATGCATGACTGAGACAGAGATAATGAAGAACAGGGGCACCCGGGTGGGCAAGGCGTGAGTGCTAGATGTCTGTGGTAAAAGTGACAAAAGACTGAGCAGGCGCGGAAGCATAAATAGACGACTGATAGGGAGACACAGGATAAAGCTCGCATGCACTATTGCTCCTCAAAATAGTCTCCCTATTCTGAGAATCCTTCACAGAGAAATCAAATGGGTCAAACTCAACGGTCACAAAAATTAATGAAGTTGATGAGTGAAAAATTAAAGAATGAGCTATCTTTATTCTCTTGATTAAATCTTCTCTTTATTATTTTTGTTAAAGTAGTTTAAACAAACAAATGTTTAAAACCCCTTATATTGTGTTTGAAATTGATGATACTTGTTTACCTACTTGTGAAATAAAACTTTATTCGCCTAGTTTGATCCCTTACTTGACTACTATATTTCTTCATTTTAGGTTTTTAACGTTTTATAAGTTTAATTTTGATAAAACTGAAGTAACTATATAAACAAACTACGTCACGATGACTCTTAATCTTATATAATAAGATATAATTTAGTGCACAACCGAAGTATAACTCTAAGTAGAGTAAAATGTTACTCATATATTGTGTATAAAGCATTTTCAAGTTATTTTTATATAGGTTAATATGCAAATATAACCTTATATAATTGAGAAAATGCAGATATAACCCTGAGATAATTTTTAGATCAAATATAACCCTAACTACTTTACATAAGTGTCAATATAACTCTAAAGGCTTCCGGCATTGATTAACCATTTTCAATCATTGACCGATGGAAAATGACTAAAATCCCCTTTGGACAGAAAACAGAATTCTAAAAGACAAAAATAGTCTTTACCTTTTGCTGCACCACCACCTTCACCGCTCCACCACCACCACCCCGCCTCAACCCAGCCGCATAATGTCAGAAATTTCAGAAGCAACAAAAGGAATTAGGACTGAATACCAGAAAATGTTGCACAGCCTTCACCCGGCAGCATAATGTCAGAAATTTCAGAAGCAAAAGAAAAGGAATTAGGGCTGAATCCAAGAAAATGTTGCACCGTTGCCGATGAATTAGATGCACACCAAGTGGTTATATTAAACGGTCAAAAAAAAGTTATATTTACGCCTAACCTAAATATTTAGGATTATTTACACATTCAAGTATCGCAAAGTTATATTTGTAGTTTCGTCAATTATTTATATGCACTTTGTTCTTTTATAAATTATCTTACATTCTCCGTCCCAAATTAAATGGTATGAGAGAGAATTTCACGCTTATCAAGAAACGTGTCTAATCGTTAATATGTTTAATTACGTATAATTATGGCATACAAAAAGTTACTTTTCAGAAACTACGTGTTACGACGAATCAAACCATATAACATATGATAATATTATTATTTATATATCTATTCAAATATGTGGTCAAAGTTGAACAGTGAATAGTGATATTTTATGAAGTGTGCAGTTTAATTTGAGACGGAGAGAGTATATTTATTCAATGTGACTGAAAGCCATTACGTACAGCAATACTGGATTATTTGCCAGATTTCGTTTTTGTTTATTAAAGAAATGTGTGAAAATGAAGATATAATTTTTTTGCAAGTGTCAAAATAATCGTGAGTTCTTCGAAATCTTGAGTTCTTGAAAAGCCAAAGTAATCCTGGATTCATGAAATTACCTAAATGACCCTATAATTTTTACATTAGTTTTTCCATCATTTGAACATAATGGTAACATTCAACGAATATTTAGGATTGTTTCAGTATATTCAACGAACACTTACAACGATTATTTTTTCACTTTCAAAGAATTCAATTTGTTTCGGCACGTTTACAAAAATATACAGTAATTTTTAAGTTTTTCCATATTTATTTTGGCAAAGTTTTAGGAAAGACCGTCTTTCTAAGCTTATGGAAAGACCGTCTTTCTAGGCTTATGGAAATATGAAGTTTACTTAAAATAATAAAAGGTAAAAGATCTTAGTTGAAAATTTAAAAATTTATTATGCAATGTATAGTAGTTATAAAGTTTATAACTCAATTCATGCAAGCCAAAAATTTTATCTTCATTTCTTCTAATTTAAACTTTAAACATTTATCTTTGTATTTCAAGAGATCGAATCATTTATTTTTACGTAATTTAAGTGCTTGTTTGATACCATGTGTTGCCAACACAATCATGAGATTTAAATTTATAATGGGTTTTATGGTGTCTAGCAACAAGAACCATTTAAAATTTATAATGCTCCATCCAATAATAATGAACCCTTTTTTTTCTAACATTTTTTAATGTGTTAGGATAAATTAGATTACGGATTAAATTATAATTTGTTATGATTAGAGTTATTTCCTTATTACACATCTATTGTACTCTCTATATATTCAGTCATCAATAATACAATTTCTTATGGCAAATCATTCCATCATGGCATCAGAGCAAGTTCTGATCCTAACCTAAAATTTTATTTTATTTTCCGACCAAATTGCTGCCAGTTTTCGGAAACTTCCGGTCAGATCCCAACCAAATTACGATCACCTCCAACAAACAATTTAGGCATTCTCCGTTCATTGTCGGCCTCCGTTCATATCTCGGTAGCTCTCTCTCTCGGGCCTTTTCCGAGCTCGCAGCGGTGAAGCTATTTCCAGCGACCTAGAATTGTAGTCCCAGTGTTCTATTGCAGTAGCCAAACGTCTCAGACTTCCATGAGTTGTCGTCGTTTCTAATCGTCGGCAGTATAGAGCTGAGCTGAATCAACAGCTCAGATTCACGCGCCTCCAGCAGCGTATAATCACACACGCTACAACTTCAGTCACACACCCCTTCCAGTGCGTGGTAGACACGCGCCTGCTAGCACTGTTCGTGCATTGCGCGCTGATTTTCTTATTCCAGTTTTTAAAAAAAAAACAAATTTGGGCCTTACGTACTCTATTTCAGCTCTTCCTATAGTTTATTTGGCTCCTTTATCTTGGGAAGATTGTTTTGATAATTGGATTACGAACAAAGCTTTGTTTCAGGCCAGTTTGAATAGTTCCAACCGTCATCCTTCGTCAAATCAGTGGATCGTTGATTCAGGTGCTACATCAAATATCACCGCTTGTATCAGTCATCTTGATAAGGTACAATGTTATCGTGGTTCTGATGCTATCCTTATTGGAAATGGTGAATCATTATCTATTTCTCACATCGGTCAGTGTCATTTCTCTGGTTTCTCTGTTAATGATGTTCTTGTGGTTTCTAAGATTACTAGAAGCTTATTGTCCATTAGTAAGCTTACTCGTGATTTACCTTTCTATGTTATATTTGATGTCGATGCATTTTCCATTGAGCACAAGCATACAGGAAAGATAATTGGTAAAGGTCGTCATAGTTCAGGTCTTTATTTTCGTGAGACTGGTGATTCCATCTTTTTAGGCGAATTGTGCTCTAGAAAGCTTCATGCTTTTTTTGAGCAGTGGCACTCTCGCCTCGATCATGTGTCTTATCACAGAGAATGGTCTTGCCATGTTTTTTTACTCTTCTGTTTCGCACTGTTATAGGGTGGAAGCTTTCTCCCCTGCGGTTTATCTAGTTCAGTTCTTGGTGGCAAATCACCTTTTGAGGTTGTTTTTGGTCATGTACCTGACTATAGCCTCTTTCACCCGTTTGGATGTCGTGCATTCCCATGTCTGTGTGCCACTGCTATTGATAAGTTTACATTGCAATCTATTCCATGTGTTTTTATTGGTTACAACTCTCGTCAAAAGGGCTTCCAGTGTCTCGACCCGACTTCTGGGAATATCTATGTCTCTCACCACGTTCATTTTGATGAAACTTTATTTCCTTATGTTTCATCTTACGTGGACAGTCGTTCTATTTCAGATATGGAGATTTTGTCTTTTTTTTAAAGAGGTGTTACATCATCGATTGGGGCCACCATGCATGTGCCCATTCCAGCTGCCCTTTCTTCACCGCCATTCTTCATTTGGGTGGCCGGCCTGGACCCATTTCCTCAACCGCTGGCCATCATGCCACAACTAGTCTCTCCAGCATCTTCTGCTGGTCACTCTCTGGTCTGCTCTGCTCCATCTTCTTCGACGTCATTAGCTGGTTCGACTCCTTCAGTTTTTCCTCCGTGGTTTCATACCCATCAGATGGCTACTAGGTGTCCTACTGGTGTCATTCACCACCGGGATTATTCGGATATTATTGCTCATGGTCTCACTGCTGCACTTCTTTCTCAAACAGAGCCCACTGATTATCGCTCTGCCCTTCAAGATCCAGCCTGGGTTTCAGCCATGGATGATGAGATGGCCGCTCTTCGTGGTCAGCACACTTGGGATTTGGTGCATTGATCTTCGAATGTCAACATTGTTGTTTCAAATGGGTCTATAGGCTTAAGTATAGACCATATGGCACTATTGAGCATCACAAAGCTAGACTTGTGGCACAATGTTTCTCGCAGATTTTGGAATTTGATTTTGACCACAGTTTCAATCCTGTGGTCAAATCCTTCACTGTTCGGACAGTCCTCACCATAGTCACCATGCGTTCCTAGCCACTTCATCAGTTGGACGTCAAGAACGCTTTCCTTTATGGTGTTCTTGATGTTCCGGTTTACATGAAGCAGCCCTTTTGGTATCAGAATTCTCCATCATCCAGACTATATTTGTCGCTTGTGAAAGGCCATTTATGGTCTTAAGTAGGCTCCTCGGGCTTGGTTTTAGCATTTCAGTAGTTATCTGACACAGCTTGATTTTCAGTGCAGCTCAGTCAATACTTCCTTATTTGTCCTCTCGAGAGGGTCGTCGTTACTGTATTTACTTGTGTATGTGTATGATATCATTCTTCAGGCAATGACTCGACTCATCTTCTCCAGTTTATTGATCAGATACACAGAGAGTTTGCGATCAAGGATCTTGGTGATCTTCATTACTTTCTTGCTCTTGAAGTTTTCCCTACCTCCTCATGATGACTTCTTGGCCATGCAAAGTATGCTCGTGATATTTTGACTCGGGCTCGTATGTCTGACGCGAAACATGTTTCTACACCATTTGTTGTTGGTTCTTAACTTCACAGCTCTACCAGTCCTCCATTTCGGGATCCTAGACTTTATCGTTCTCTTGTTGGTGCTCTCCAGTATCTCACCATCGCTCGTCCGGATTTGGCATTCTTGGTCAACACGGTGAGCTAGTATCTTCAGGATCCCAAAGATGACCATTTCGTTGCAGTGACACGAATTTTGCGGTATGTCGTGGCACTCTTAATTTTGGTCTTAGCTTTCATTCTGCTAGTACTCCTGAGGTGTTAGGGCACTCTGATGCTAACTGGGCCCGCTGTTTGGAGGCTCGTCGGTCCACTTATGGTTATGCGATTTATCTTGGTGGGAATCTGGTTTCTTGGAGTGCCAAGAAACAACCCACTGTTTCTCACTCCAGTACTGAGTCTGAATATCGTGCTCTCACCAACACTTCTTCAGAGATGGTCTGGCTCACTCATTTGCTTCGTGATCTTCGGATTTCGCTTTCTGGTTCTCCATTGCTGTTGTCGCATGTTTTGGCTCAAAATCCAGTGGCGCGCAAGTGGGCGAAGCACATCGACATTGACTATCATTTTGTTCATGAGTTGTTGACATCTGGAAAGTTGTGTGTTGCTCATGTTCCGACTTCTCTTTAGATTGTGGACATCTTCACCAAGTGGTTCTCTCATCCGTTGTTCAAGTATTTTAGGTCCAAGTTGTGCGTTGGCGAGCATCCGACGCTTTGTTTAGGGGAGGGGTTTAGGATAAATCAGATTACTGATTAAATTATGATTTATTATGATTAGAGTTTTTCACACCTCTATTGTACTCTCTATATATTCAGTAATCAATAATACAATTGCTTACGGCAAATCATGCTATCACAAGGTATATTTGACTGGCGATAACTTTAGTTGTTTATGATAACTGACTACTCCCTCTGGTCCACTAATTATGGTCTCTTTAAATGGGCACTTAGGTTTTTAAAAAGATAAAAGAGTGGTGGAGGTTTAATTGAAAGTGTAAAAAGTAAAATGGGTGGATGAAAATAACCTAAAATTTGCTAAAAAGGGAAGGAGACAAAATAAAAAAATCATCCATTTATGGAAAGAAGACCATAATTAGTGGACCAGAGGGAGTATAAAACTTTTCTTTTTAAAAACTACATAATACGGAGAATTTAATAATATTTCACATGATATTCATTATTGTATACAACAAACGTTAGCGATGATCAAACATGTCATAAAAGAATTTAAGATCAAAGGGACCATTATTTGAGGACATGCGGAAGGAGTACTTTCATGTGTGGTTTCCTAAATTTAGCACAACGCAGCAGAATCACGCCTACTGTTTATGCACCAATTAGGTGTTGGTCATGTCCCACGCGTAGGACGTCGGTGTGCCTTGACTACAATTTCAGGTGGGCCCCTTCAGTGACTACAAATTTTTCAGTCGAGCGGAAGGCCAAACCAAAATATCATCACATCCCGGTTTAAAAAATCTTGCTATGTGCCAATATTATCTTAAGTTTTTTTTTGACAGTATTAAAATAATTTTAGCGTGATTTATACTTGTGGCCAATGTTTGTTAACACTGACTACTGAAGGTGAAATGATAAAAAAAAAATTGAATTTGATCTACTAGCAAAAGAATACGAGTGTCGAAGTATTTTTAAGTGGCTTAACCTCCTAATCAACATCTATTGAAGTCATTTAATATTAAAATGATCTAATAGTTTTTGAATTTAACCTAATATAAATTTTTTTAAGGATAGACATTTCTCTTGTAAACAACTTTATTAAAGCACTCATCGATTGGTCCCATTTCATACAATTAATCTCAGATTGTCCATCAATTTTTTTAAAAAAATTAGAAAGAGGTAGCAGCAAGCCATGATTTATGAATGTAGAAAATAAGGGTAAGGATATGTGTTTGTATTCATGCCCTGGGGTACATTATATAGTGTTACAAGAATTCTACGTAAATAAGGAAAAATGATATTAATCCAAATAATATTCACAAAATATTATATTTCCTCAATGCTCCTCCTCAAGTTGGAGCATGTAGATCGAGAATGCCCAACTTGCCAAGTAGTAGTTAAAACTGATTACGCCCAAGAGCTTTCGTGAATAAGTTTGAAAGCTTATCAAAAATGCGGATATGATGAGTAACAATAGTACCAGACTGTACCAAATCTTTGACAAAATGGCAGTCAACCTCTATATGCTTCGTACGTTCATGAAAGACAGGATTCGCAGCAATATGAATAGCAAATTGACTATCACAAAACAATCGCATGGGGCAGAATGAACAACACCTAAATCTTTAAGCAAAGACTTAAGCCACAATAACTCACAACAGGTAACTGACGTGGCACGATACTCCGCTTCAGCAGAAGAACAAGAAACCATAGGTTGCTTCTTGGTCTTCCATGAAATCGGAGAATCACCAATCATCACAAAATATCTAGAAAGTGAACGGCGTGTGATAGGGCACGCAGCCCAATCAGAATCACAGTAAGCTATCAACTGTAAAGAACTACGTGAAGAGACAAGTAAACCTTGATCACGATGACTCTTCAAGTATTGTAGAACCCACAGTGTAGCTAGCTAGTGAGAAACACAAGGAGACTTCATGAACTGAGCAAGTGTATGCACCGAATAAGTAAGCTCCAGACGTGTAATGGTAAGATAAATGAGATGACCGACTAGACGGAGATACTGTTCTGGATTGTCGTACAGAGGCATCTCCACACGTGCGAGATCGTGTTGTTGCTCCAAAAGAATTTCTGTCGATTTTGCAGCCAACAAACTGGTATCTGATAAATATCAAGGGAATAGAAGACAACACCGTAAATGATGGATGACCAACACGTTAGTTCCATATATCAGAAACTGTAGTAATTGTCGAAACTTACTGATGGATATGAGACTGAAGATGTGTATCCAACAAACAAGCCAATAAATCCCCCCTTGGTTTTCACCCACGCCGATCACTGTCCTCGTACTGATTTTCTATAATATGCAATAATTTTCAGTAAGCAAAGCTAGACATTTTAAGGTAGACAACAATCTGGAGCATGATAATAAGTTTCATCATAGTGTAAGTATATAAAGTACATGAGTAAGAGTGGTATCTCCATAACGCAAACACCATACTGTGTAAGCGATAAAAAAAATCCACCAGGAAATAGAATGTTAATAAAATAGGTAGTAGTAGTAGTAATGTCAATCAGAGAACCTTTGTCACCAGTCATATGATATGAGGCTCCCGAATCGAGAATATAAGGTAAAATAGGCTTACCTTACCCATGGTTAGCAATTTAACTGACTAAATAAATTTATGGCCATATTCCATTGGTCATCAGACAAAGAAGGGCCGAAATCAGATCGAGCAGGAGAGCCGGAGGCTGCAGCCGCAAATCCTTGTAGCGAGGTAGCAAAGCCGGCAAAAAGAGCCATAAAAATTTATTTTATGTAATAAATAAACTGCAACCAAAAAAATTATTACCGAAGAGAGAGATCAACCAGCGGCAGAACAGTGAACAAAAGAACCAGGAACGTGATGACACATGCGTCAAGATAGGCAGCACGCTTTGTATCAACAGTGAGTGATCACACACGCTCTAGGGGGAAGGCGCAGTTAACATTAAATACGTGTGTGTGCACGCACTTCTAAAAGGTGGTTGGGACACGAGTGAATCTCACTCGAGTCTTCGTCCTCTGAAACCTGGCTAGCGCTCAACTCGAAAACTTGGCTAGGATCTCTGGAACTTAGCCGGGCGCTTGGACCTGGCAGGGGAATGGAGAAAACACATGCGCATTGAGACGCCAGACTATGACACAGAGATGAAGAAGGCTGCCAAGGTCAAGCGGCTACGAATTCGTCAGAAAACTGAGAACAAGAGAGATCAGCCAGCGATGGATGGCAATCGGCAGCGGACGGTGATCAGCGGCGACAGACGACCGGCAGGCAGCTAACAGCAGGCGGCGGATAGCGGTGGGTGCAGTCGGTGTTATCGTGATAGTTGAGCAATTTTTTAAGTCAAAAAGGCTGCTTGGATTGGCAGCACATGAAGTTCACGCACCGACGACGGTGGCAGTGTTAACAAAAATTTTAAGACGAAAAATTTAGGGTTTTATGTTTCAGGATTTTAGGCTTTGATACCATGTAAAAAATAAGGTTAATGATCTATGTTTGTATTCATACCCCAGGGTACATTATATAGTGTATACAAGAATGCTAAATAAATAAGGAAAAATGATACTAATCTAAATAATATTCAAAAAATATCCTATTTCCTCAATAATGAATTATTTGAAATGGAAGAGTAATAGGCCCTAACTGGATGACAGAATGCTAACAATCACATAAACTTTGAGGCATCCAAATTTCTGTCATTCAAGCCTCTTCATTCGAGAACTAAAAATCGTCGTTGCACTGCCGACTGCTATCTCTGGAAGAGCTATCCAGAAGGACCAGTTTCAGAGTCGAAAGAATCGACGAAAAGTTCAACCTTATTTGGACAAGAGGACTTCTCAATCGATTCTTCTTGCAGCCAGTGGCAGCACTAGGAAGGTGAGGGAGTGTCGATGCCAACCCCTAAGATCCGGTGGCACGGAATTAGCCCTTGAGCACCACCAGAAAATATGGTTCCGCCAATCCTTCAACGCTGCTTCTGCCCCCTATTTTTCTCGGAATTTTGGAGAAGACAACCTGCCTTTTTTAAGAAAATTGAACCAAATACTTAATGATGTCGTTTAATTATTGGGGTTTAATAATAAATTTTTTTTGTCTTCAAAAATCAAAACGACATTGTTTAGGTAAGTAAAACGACATCGTTTTAAGTTCTTAAAGCAATTTTTTAAATTAAAAACAACGGGGGAAAACCCCAATTGGGCCTCATCAATTATGGTGCAGGGCGAACGGTGGCGAAGATTGAAGAAGAGATGGATCACCACAAAGATCCGATACGGTTTTGAGCATAACTTTTGCATCCGGAGTCAGAATCATGCAAGGCCGATGCTGTTGGAACCTCTCCACGAGCACTACATAGGCGCTACTACGCTGCGTTGCAAGGGTGTTTTTGGTCATTTGAGGTCATTTAAGGCCTCAAAAAGGCAATTTACTGTTTTCCAGTTTTTGCTTTATTTTCAAATTTCTATTTTTATTATTTTCCGAATTCATTATAGTATTAAAGGACCTTTTATACTATTCAGATACTTTCTCTTTCATATTATTATTTTCAAGAATATTTTCTCTCTGGTGGAATCTAGAACCAAAACCTAGGGTTTGTACTTGCAATGCTTGATTATTCCTTAAAGATTCGTGCTTGTGAATCTCTTTGGTTATTTTGAATGCGTCAGATTATCCCAAATCGATTAGCTCCATAACTCGAAAATCAGAAAGAGCCTAAAATAAAAAACCCCCAATTTTTGGCCTATTTACTTTTTCCAAGTCAAACTTGATAAACTTTGACCATAAATATAAATTAACATATTAATAAAATTATCATAGGAGATATTATCACTATCTTAACATCTACTTTGTAAATATCATTTTTTAATGTAAAATTATTATATGTAGTTAGAGATATTGACAGTCAAGCATAATCATTGAAGACCATGAAAAGTAAACATGCCAAAACTCGTAGGATGAGGGGAGTATATCCATGCGTGATACTCTCTGCCAAATGATCATAATTTTCGTGGAAATTAAGTTAATAACCCCATGACGATATTACAGACTTTACAGTGGATTGATAGAGTTTGAACCATGAAAAAATGCCCTGTTTTTGTTAATTGTAAATAGATCCCCATAAATTTAGTCACATAACACATGTAATGAGACATTCCCTACAAATATTAAATAAAGTATTAAATACTAGTACTATATAGCATGCCTCCACTAAATATATTTTATATATTTGCCACTCAGTAAACCTAACTTGACAAAGGTCATACACCCTAAAAAAAACGGGAAAAAGAGGTCTTAATCAACCTCTCATTATTGTTAATTTCAATCCACAATTATCCGATCGATAAAAAAATATTCGGATTGGAAACCTCGTAGGATAACACGTACTCCATAATATCATTTTTTTTCTATGAAGCACAAAATGACAAAAAAAATATTAAATATAAACTATACAGCTTAAATTAAAAACAGTTTTCCATTTCAAATCTAGCTAAAGAACGAACCGTAAGCAACCTTCAAGAA
Source organism: Rubia yunnanensis (assembly GCA_037428765.1). Classification (NCBI taxonomy): domain Eukaryota; kingdom Viridiplantae; phylum Streptophyta; class Magnoliopsida; order Gentianales; family Rubiaceae; genus Rubia; species Rubia yunnanensis. The sequence continues at coordinate 60,070,618 of CM075071.1, read as the reverse complement.
ATTTTAGTTTTCAAAATGTAAATTAGCAGTTTGTCCATTAGCGAAGATTCATTCAGAATTTAGCTACAAATTGTACTTAGGAATTTCCAAGACTAAAAGGATAACTAATTTTAATCCACATTAAAAAATGGCTATCTGTTCATCGGCTTTTTGTTGAAACCATCAGAAAGGAACGTTTCCTAGCCGAAAATGAAATAACAAATGCTAGTATTAATTTTAAAGAACTGAATACAAATTCGCCCAACTTCTTAGAAGTTCATAAATTTTTTCCAAGGCATAATTAAAAAGCAAGCAAATTAAATTTATTATTTTGTATACGTTTGCAAATTGCAAGTGAAACTTATTACTCCTTCTGTTATATTTCAAAATGATATTTAACTATTTATTTAGTAAAAAATATTTAAGTTAGACCCTGAAATTGAATTGGTATATAAATATTAATACTATTGTATATATTATTATATTCATTATAATATATATTTTTAAAATATAAAATTTTATAAATTTTAAATATCGTTAATGAAAGATATTAAAAATTAAAAAATTTTTAAATTAATTATTAAAAGTTAAAAGGTGAAACGTAAAATATGATAGGGAGAGAGTAACTTGAATTATCACAAAAATGGTAAGCCACTGACATGGATGATGATTCGAACCTGTTAGTTTGAAAAGTTAAAAGTAGTCAATGGTATGTCAAATTGTTTCACATACTATATGATAGGTTACATTAATTCTATAAAATTAATTATATAAAAGCTTTGTTAAATTTTAATATTCAGATATAATCTAAAATCAAGTGATGATAAGTCCAATGATCAAAGATGATGTATGGAGTAGTCATTTTAAAGTAATAATGAAAGTAATTTTTATTTTATCACATCCCTCTCATATGTCCACATAAAAATCTATTATCACTATCACAAATTAGAGCAATCGTAACACTTTTTTAAATATTTTAAAATGTTACAATAACTTATGAAGTGGTAGTTAAGACAATGAAAAATGTTACGTAAATCTTGAAAATTGTTGCGTCATATCTCATACAACCTCACCAAAGCATATACTTGTAAAAAAAATTAATACAATAACTTTATTTTTTTATTTTTTAGTGCCTAAGTGACATTTTTTAAGTGTTAAATTTAGTTTCACTACTGGGAGGACAGGGGGCACCGGTAGAAGCCCATCATAGGCACTGGTTTTTTGCCTGCTGGAATACCGGTGCGTAAGTGACCCGGTGCAAAAGGGCGAGGTAATAGCACCGGTAAGACATACCGGTGTTAAACATTAAAACCAGTAAGTTACGTACCGGTGGTAAAAAAAAATTAGATACCAGTGCACAAATCTGCCGCCCAGATGTAGTTTTCGAGCACCGATAGTAAGAATAAATACCGGTGCTAAAGTTGAGAACCAATATGTTATAGACCGATGCTCAAAAATTAATTTACCGATGCACAAATTAACATGCTAGGTACAGTTTTTTAGCACGGTAGTAAGTATATGTACTGGTGATCATATTATAGCACCGGTAAGGAAAGTTTTTTCGTGCATGTAAGTATGATTTATAGAACCAGTTCTTTTAACAGTAGCACCGGTAGCAACGGTTATTTAGGGACCGGTATCCCTGGCTGGTTTTAATTGATAGCATCAGTTCTGAATTTGCAACCGGTGCTGATTTTATAAAATATTTGCATGGGTAATTTTTAAAATTGTTGTGTCATCCCAGATCAACCACGGGGAAAAGGATTATAAATAATCCCTTCAATAAGTTGGAAAATGTACTAGGTGACTAATGATGTAAATAACAATGAACGAATTGTACAACAAAAGAAATAATGTAAATATACCATCATGCCATATCAATCCATAAACGAGAAATTCCCATCACCCATCCATAGACATCAGTCATGTGGATCATTCCTGGCCACCGTTGCATAAATATCAACCCATGCCTCGCACCATTTGGCCGCCACCTCTTGAAGTTCGTAGGCATTGTACGGGTCTTGCTTCTCCAAAAAAAACAGTGTTTCAATCAGGTTAAAAGTTAGTTTGTATGACGTATTTACTGCAATATAAGCCATATACATATTGTGTTATTTGTGTTTGAGTTTCGATACTTACACCGATAGGATTGTTGGAAGTTGTCTCGAGTGCGAGCTCCTCAAGGAATCGCATGACATAGTAGCCGCATTCCCAGCTACTTCCTTGTCTTCGGTGCTTAGATAGAATGAAATAATCGATAATGAAATTAGTGTACGTAAAGAAGAAAATGTACAAAGTATGTTTAACTATTTATGCGTACTAATTACCTTGATGTTTGTTATCTTCCAGCTGAAATCCAGTGAGGGCACATCTTCCTCTTCAACCTCTCAAATTGACACGCATCCCCGTGACATGTTTGAGTTACTACTTTTGAAAATACTATTATTGGAAAAAGTAGGGTTAATGGTGCTAAAATTATTACTTGGAAATAACTTGTACCTCTATGTAATCCTCAGGCCGAATACCATTGGTGAGTGTGTCCAATGTGTAGACATGATTTCTTCGGGGACAAATGAGGATGAGGAACCAATGTGAAATGTGTTAATAAGTTTAAAGTTAATCTATCTGTTGAATTTTACAAAACAGATATCAATCTAATTTAAAATGTAAAATTTCTGACCTCCTGAGTTATGGTACCAAATACATGGTGATGTCTGAGTTAATAATCGAGTCTCAGATGAGGCGAACCTGGGAAGTTATGTCTTCCTCCTGAAGCAAGTTGTCATTTCTTCTTGTGTTGGAGACACAGAACTGGATTTTGCTATTGGTCGTGGCCTCCATTTTACTCCACAGGTGCTTGTCAGAGCAGAAGTTATTATTTGTCACGGATATGTCAAAGAACAAGATATATAAATTGAATTTTTTGGAACTTACCCCATCCACAAATTCATTTGTGCATTTGAGATCCATGTCATCCCATGACAATTCTCGAGCTTTCTCCAAAATCCAATAGTTGTTGGATGCAAATGCTAGATTTGCACGGTTTGGAAAATGTGGATAGAGGAAACTGGTTGTAAAATAGAACCTTCCCGTTAGCATTCATATCCATTTCCTTCTCGTTGCAATGGTTGATGAATTCCCTCATAATTGGATACTTCTTTAAGGCGCACCTATTTTCAATCTGCACGTAGTTGTTAAAAAAATAAGTGTTAAGTGATAAGTAAAATTTCCAAATATGTGTGGATGATTTAGTCACGAGCTATGATAGCATTACTAATCTCAGGGGCGATTTCTTTGTCTTGTCCATTTCCCCCCCAGCTTGCAACTCGTGGTCAAATCCTCAAGTTGTGTTGACAAAGTAGTTAGATTTTAATTTGAAAAAACATACATTTAAACACTTAGAATCAGTTATTAGTTAAAAATATATTAGTAATAGTTAATCCGATATACCTCGTCATCAATGAACTCAAGGAAGTTACAATTTTTTCCCGCATATTCTATGACAGACTCGTCCTTCTATTTTTTAGCAGGGGTGTCTAAATCATGGTCGATCAAAGACTTTTCCTAGTCAACAACATGTCCGAGAGCCTCTCCCACATTGACGAATGTGCGGTTGGCAGAGGGCAATCCTACTTTGGCGTGGAGGACTGGATCAATCACCTGGACATGAGCGATTCCACTTGCTGATGTACGGCCGTGGCGCTTTCTTTAGAGAAATCCCTTTGCCGCTAGGGCCCTTGACCCGTCCAATTGCTTCACGGACAAACTCACCCTCTCCCCATCCTGTCATTAATTGTGGAACTTTGTTAATAATTAAGTATATGAAATGTAATCTGTAATAGACCAAGTGATGAAAGAAAGAACGATGAATGGTATCCCATTTTTTACCTCCCCATCGCTAGGAGGACCATCTGATTTTTTCTAGGCCGCACTTACTTTGGTCAATGCCTTTTCTATGAAATACTTGGGATCATCGAGGCCAGGTGGTTTTTGGACCCCTCCCGCTGATGCGATCCCCTTGACAAGCTTGGAGAGGTACGACATCATTGCCTTCACCACCGGTTGGTCCTTTGCTTTCTTTTGTTGGACTGCTGGAGCGGGGGACGAGCTGCTATCATATTTGCTTCTGTATTTGCTTGAAAAATGGGGTATGGAAACCTCTTTACGGAGGCTTGATGGAGTACCCATATACCTCCCTGGGTGATCCGGATTGCTGGTCGCCACTATCAGTATGCCCTGCCCCATTTTGATAACCAATGTTCCCTAAGTGGCCTCCTCATTCATTTTGATCGGTGGGCAGGCGTAAAGCATAAACAATGAATTGAATTTGCAAAAATGTCAAGATCATTCAAAGTGGAATTACTAAGCATTGTAATAATCAATTAATGTGGAAAAACTTACAATGTTCTCTGCAATGGATATGTTGGCCAGATCAGTGTATTTGTCTTTGTCTGCTAGCTTGATGGACTCGAGGTAGACTAAGGGCCTTTCCACACGAAACTCCTTGGTCTCGAGCTCAGTCTCGATCTCCTCCTCCGTCAGGCTCTGAGCACTCAGTTTCACTCGCTCCTCTTCCTTCTTTTTCTCAATTATTTTTTCCTGCATGACCTGATGTTCGCTCATTCCAGTTTGATGTGCGTAAACCTTTTCCTTTGAGTTCTCTCTGTTAGCCTGACTTATTTTCTATCCATAGGAAACAAATGGAAGTTAAAATAATGAAATTTAGAAGTAAACCGAAATGACACACATGTTGATTTTGGTTGAATAGTGATATAAAATTTACCTTAAACTCAGGTGTTGTTCTCATCTTTACACACTTGTACCACTCCTCTTCGTCCATCCATTTGTACTTGTCCTAAGGTTCGTATGGTAACTTTTTCGTGGTTTTTTCCACTTGATGAATGAATTTCTTTGCCATTTTTTATTTCCAGTTACGGTGGGCAGTGCCGGCTGCAACGTACACATACTATTTCAACTTTTCAAGTTGTGATTTAGTCAACTTTTGATAGAACTTGAAGCTCACATGCATTTTGGAAATTTAGCATATAAACTGATGTTAGCTTGTATTCATGTAAAAAATGGGAATTTATCTTAGCTGCTAAATTAAATTTAATAATGTCAACATATATGAGTTATGAAATTCTCTTACCAAAATGTCTTTCCAAGCCTTCTCCTTGGTGTTATCGGGGATGTTCTTCCAATGCCCGTGTGTCCCAAACTTTATTTGCCTCCGGAATGCATAGTGTATGTACGCTATCCACGTCATCCGATTCTTTGTGCAGGACATGTCAGAAAGTTTGATCCTGATTGGAACCGGGACATTATTCTCCTTGGCCAGCATTACCGACTGGCATGTGGTTATACCACGTTTCTTGCGCCACTCTTTTATTTCAAACCTGTCGAAGGCTTTTCCATGCTCCCCCCTCCCCTGCCTTGGCAACATCATCTGCCCTTTCTTCATTCGAGGTCTCCGGCTCGGCAGATCGAGACTCTTCATCAACAGAGGAGGCTGGGGGCTGTTCATTATGGGGATGCTCTTCAACTATGGCATCGGGCTCCTTGATCTATAATAGTAATGAAACGGTGGTCTTAGTGTCGTCCAGGGGGGCGTGGTTGTGTCTTTTTATCCACAACCTTTCCCACTACAGCATGTCCCCTCTTTCTCTTCCTCCCTCTTGTAGCCATTTTGTTACCCTTGGGAGGTATCTAATGTAGGCCAATGAAATTGAATGTTAGAGATTCAATGTTATGAAGCAAGAATCATAAACCAATATTCAAAAAAGAGTGACCAAAATTGGAGATATCCAATTCACAATCACAACTCAATAGAACGAATCAAACATCTCAATCACAACTGATAATCAGAATATAAGTGTTGATTGGGGAATCACAAAGCACAATCAAAACTCAGCAACCACTACTCAACCATTCAAACCTCGCATTCACTTTGTTACATTCACAACTCAACAACCAGAACTCCAATAATTTAGACATTCCATTCACAATCTAAGTGTCAAAAGGGGAATCAGAAATGGAAGTCACAACTCAAGTACCACAACACATCAACCACAACTCAACTAATCGAACATAGCAAATACAAATATAACTGTCAAACTGGGAATTCCAAAGCACAATCACAACTAAACAACCAGAACTAAACTGTTCAAACATATCAATCACATTAGATTGTTTGGGTACACAATGACACTCTCAACGACATTGTCAACAATCCAAAATACACATCCATATCACATTTAACATAACAATCAATACAAAAGGCCTCAACTTCATGACTACAGTAACTGAACTTGATTTACTGGCGGGGGTGGCAGAGGTGTGGAGGAACATCCAGCGGAGGTGCAGAGGAATATGGGGCGAAGAAGTGGCGGTGGTGGGGAGTGATAACCAGTATGGTCAACCGGTGGTGGGGATTTATGGCTGATGGTGGTGGGATTTTTGGCTGTGTTGCTTGACGAGTGATGGTGGTGAGGCTTAAAAATGGAGCGGCGAGGGAGATGATGGTGGACGAGTGGACCTAAGTTCAGAGATGGTGGAAGAGTGGGAGCGGAAGCATTCACCTTTTATATGCTACCTGATAGCACCGATAACAAACCAATACTGGCACCTATAATCAGTAAAAGCAGTTGTGCGCAGCTGCTATGTATTTATTTTTTACAATTCACATTTGGACAGAGAGTAAGTTGAGTAGAAATATTCTAAGTCTTGAGCACCGGTACATAAAACTAGTTCTATAGCTTACAAAATGCACCTGCGCGTAACTGCTTTGCCTGATTATTTTATTCTTTGAGCTGGACAAAGACCAATACGTACACAATTTGAGTAGAAATATTCTAAGTATTGAGCACCGGTTGAGGATACCGGTGCTCATTCCACATAACGCAGCTGCGCGCATCTGCTTTTCAATTATTTTAATTCTTACAGTTGGACAGGGGGGAAATGACCTGTACTTTTTCTAAGTGTTGAGCACCGGTATATCAAACCGGTGCCTAAACATCCTTGTACCAATGCTAAAAAAAATTCAATTTCCCCATCTAGTCAGTTTAAAATTTTCAAATTATTTTCATTTCCCGCAAAAACTTGAGCACCTGTAAGAAATATAACGTACAGGTTCTAACAATTCCTACAAACTTTGATTTATTAGGTATTCTACCCCCAACCTTTTTAGGATTAGTTGTTTTTAAAATTGACCGAATGTATGTTTAATTCACATTTCAAAACCATGATTGTGATGGTGAACATGTAAATTTGTCATTCCAGCGATAGTATATTATATACTATAGTAAAATTATATTAGAGCCCAAAGATTTTATGAAATGTTCATGACCACGTAGTCCTCATTGATGATTATCAATTAGGTTTATGACATGCCTGGGAATAGGTACAGAAGATTAGTTTTACCTGATTGTAGTCCGGAGGGTGAATTTAAATTTGTTTGCAAAAAGGCCCTCCAACTAAATGCCCCAATTATACTAACTTACCCGCATAGTACACCCATGATATTACATTTCATTGGATAAAAGAAAATGATTAAAATAATTTTTACATTGCTGGCACATGACCAAAAGTGCTAGTGTATGTTGTAGACTTAGCGAGATGTGCTTAACTAGTGTTAACTTTGAAAATTCGAGAACTTTTATGGAGACTTATTACTATCCTCTGAGTGACATTGAATTAGATTTCTAATTGTAGAACACTTCAGGGAGTGTAAATGTACGATAATGTTCGAGCGGACTTCAATTTGGAGTTACGAGTAAACTTTTTGCTTTTTACATTTTAGTCCCTCCAAGAAAGTTGGAATTATCGAAATACAAAATAGGCGATGAAGAAACAAAATTTAGTGTTGGGGAAATGTTCTTTTGCAAATTGGAACTATCTGAGTGAACAGAAGGACGTGTTTTGCTAGATGGGAATAGTCTTGGCAAATTATGAAATGACCCCAAATGTTGTTTGAAGTGTTCCACAACTCCAAAGCATGTAAATCTTCGTATTCACAATTTTATATGGTTTTTTGTTATGTGAAAAATTTTAGATTAGTTTTTACGTTAATAGAAGATGGCGTTGTATTACATTTTGTGATAAGATGGTGCTCAAATCTTCCATACCGGTGCCTTTAAGGTAATGTACATGTGCTAAAGACTGATAAGGCAGCTGCGTACGGCTGCGTTGCATCGCCATAATTTTTACAACTCCTACTTTTGAAGAACTAACCGAAATCAATATAGAAATCATCATTATCTATGTTTCTATCAATAACAATCTTAGTACAACACCAAATGTAAATGTCAAGTTAAAATATTTCAAAATAGAACATTTCACAAACAATGATAGGAGAATAGTTCCACTTTCTCGCTGACGGCTGTATTGTCCCCATTAAATGACGGGGAATGAGCGATCTCCTTCATAGCATCATGAAACTGGTAGCTCATCACTTTCCCCATGTGGTCACACCATATACTCTGGAATTGGCAATCCACCCGTAGAGTTTCAACCGCACTCTCGAATGCGGTGACCCAAGATTCAATCGACGTAGCGGTGTGTTAAAGGATAACCCTATGTGTCATTGTCATAGTTAGGCACACCTGCAAATCCACAAAGTGAAGAAATCAAACTGCAAAAACCATACCAGCTAGACTTCTCATTGTCCTCAGTAAGGGCCTAATGAATTCCCTTTCCTACATTCCAATGAAGTTTCTTTTTAATGAAACACAACTTGATTATCCTAATCTTTTGCACTTCAATGTTAACCATGACTGGGTCGATACGGGAGGCCACAAAGTGATACCACACATTCATTTTTGGAGTTAGTTTTTTCTTTGGAATTTTTGTCCACCCAAAAAACACGAGAGCATCCATATTGGTACCTTTAGTTGTGATGCACTTAACTAATCTCCTTGATACTTCGTCATTCATATCATTATCCTCACTGATCAGCGCCGACATCTCATCCTCATCATCTTCTGCATAGGGCAATCCATACAGTTCATTGATGACTTGGGGGGTGAGGTGGAGATATTTGCCACGGTATAAAACTTTTTCCGTGCTCAATATACACCTCAAATTTTTGTAGAACTCGGCAACGATTGTCAAGTTGAATGCAGGAGGTGTAGCACAAAGCTTTTCCCAACCAAATTTTTGAATAATGTCTGGAAAGGGTGGATTTGATTCAACTCCACATTCCAAAAAATGGCTCTTTGTTCTGTAACTCTGGGCCAGTGATCTTGCCTCGTCAAACACAAATCTCTCCTCTGCCACTCTCAGGTATGAGGCTTTTGAGGGTGAAGAACATTTTTCTTTCCTAGCCCTCTTTGTTTTGGATTTGGGAGCCATCATGTACATTATCATAGAGGCATTTTATTAATCACCTTGCATACATTGACAATTTACCACAATTACAACAATAATTTAATTACGACATTGTACATTTGTACACAGCGCACAAGGATAACATCACATTGATTATAAAACAAAAGTAATTGCGAAACAAGGTGCACATATAACAATCCAAAATGATCATGTTTTCAGAATTTCCACAATCTTGATATGAAACTTTGATAAAATAAGGATTCATTCACAGAAGTAATAGATTTCCACTTCACTGCAGTGTTTTGAGCGAGAGAATAGTACCTTTTTGAAGCTCTATCGCCTTCAAGGAAGGATATAGGGTTTGTCTCTAAAAAGATGTGAACAGGGGGTTATGAATGTTTAACGACCGGGTAGTTTGATTATAGCAGATTTTGTTAGCATCGGTACCCAAAAATACAGGTGCTATAAAATAAACGCATTCCCACGCAACTGCCTGGGAATGTATTTTTCTTATTCAGAAAGGGACTAGAGAGCAACTCAAGATATTTTTGACAAGTGTTGAGCACCGGTATAATACCGGTGCTTTAAAAACATAAAATACCGGTGCTCCATACGAAGGAAGCCTTACGCAGCTACTTGAACATCAATTTAATGTGAAACAAAGAGCAAATCATATGCTTTATGACTAAGTATTGAGCACCGGTACAACAGCTGGTGCTCAAAAAATGACCAAATACAGGTGTTTGTTATTAAAGCGGCCTTACGTAGCTGCTCAAACATCATTTTATTTATTTCGGGATGGACCAGTAAGCAACTCTTATTAATTTTTTCTAACTGTTGAGCACCAGTACATTATTCAGTTCTTAAAAACCGGTGCTCAAACTCTATTTTCAAGTACTTTGTCCAAAAGCAGAGCATGTTCCTTAGTCAATAGCACCGATATTAAACATTTTTTCTGGTGCTATGAATAAACATACATTTTGCTTTTTGATAAAAATTAGTTGAGGAACCTACAATTTTCAAACATAGGTACATAATTCCACTAAAAATAATCTCTAGGCTAAACAAAACGGTCCTGAAGGTTACAAAAGTGATCAAAATACAAATGGAACACCCTATCTCTTCCTCCTCTAGACAACATCACCACCCACAATATTTCTATTATCGTCCACCCACAGTCCATCCCCATGTAATTGCCTAATTACAGATGGTCCACCGATGTTCTCCAAACTGGGGAAAGCAGACGGACACTCTACAATATTAGATTTGACATTAATTCCAATTTCATCATCAAAAAAGTACGTCTTACCATGGAGTACAACATGTCACTTCTCATTGCTTGGGTCTCTTATGTAAACCACCTAGCAAGCTTGAGCCACTAAGATGAACTTGTCATTCTCATATCCCACACGATTCAAGTAAATTAGCGTAAAACCCATGGGCATTTCGGTACGTACCCGGCATCATTTTCAACCCAAAGGCCCTCAAACACTACCACTTTAAACTCCACATAATCCAACTCCTAAATATCCTCGATGACCTCATAAATGCCATCACAACAACGATTGTTTTTTGTCTCTCTTGCTCAATTTCCACATGGATTCAAATTCCAAAAGAACCCCGCTATTATGAGTTGTGCTTTTTCTATCCTTAGAAGAAGTTGAAAAATTGTATCCATTGATATCATAGCCCTGGTATCTCTTAACCGTGCAACCTGGTGTCCTTGTAAACACACAAAGTTTAGATGGCATCCCCTCCACATTACAATGATTATAAAACCAATTAACAAACATTGCAGAATGCTCAAGTTGCAACTGGTTCGACGGCCATTCAGGATAGAGTTCTTCCAATAATGGCATGTGCTCAACAACATAAATATGTGTCTCACTACTTTTACGCAAAACATAATGATTGACTTTCATCAACTCAACATTAAAAGGTGTGTATAGAGTACCTTTCGAATGTGGGATACCATTCTTCCTACCACTGTGGACATGCTAGAGAACTCCAACTGTTGTCTTCCTAGGCAAATTTGAAGTACAATACTCAATGATCTCCTCTGTGAAATACCTCTGGACAATGCTAGCATTGGGTCGGCATCAATTGTGCACATAACCCTTGAAGACCCCCATGTAATGCTCAAATAGGTACATCCAATGCATCCCAATGGAACCAGATATTCTAATTTCCTTGAAAATGAGGACTACAAGATAGACCATAATGTCAAAGAATGTTGGGGGAAATTATTCTCAAACAAGCAAAGCATAAGTATCCCCTTGCGCTCCAAATCATCTAGCTGTTTTATGATAATATTCTTACGACAAATGAAGTTGAAAAAGAAACACATGTGCATGATGCAGAATCTCACCTCTTTCTCTAGGACCTCACAGATAGCCATGGGCAAGACTTTTTGTATCAACACGTGACAATCATGGGATTTCAGTGCATTAAGAATCAATTCTTCATTCACAAACTGACTTACATTGGAAGAGTAACTAGGTGGTACCTTGACTCCCCCGATGCACTCACAGATCGACCTCCTCTCTCTGATAGAAAGATTGTAAGGGGCTAGTGGTAGGTACATCCATTTACCTTTCACCTCAGGAGATAAATCAACTTTTATACCAAGCTCAATTAGGTCGTTCCGTGCATTCAAACTGCCATTCACCTTATGTGGAATTTTTAGTAGAGTACCAATTAATCACATGCATTCTTCTCTATATGCATCACATCCAAACAATGGAAAACCTCCAGAGTCTCCCAATACGGCATATCAAAGAATATCAATCTTTTCTTCTAAGGTCTGTTATTTAAGGCAACCACTTTTGATATCTTCTTTCCTAGAACAACATTGAGCTTTTTCACCTTACTGTGGATGGAGAACCCACTCAATATTCTTGGCACTTTCCTCCTTTCCCTCCTCCCAACAAAATGAATCTTGCTTCTCATAAATTGTGCTTTGCTGGGAGGAATTTGCTATGACCAAGATCGACAGTCTTTCGACAATTTTCCAGCTGGGTAAAATCACTTGCTTCATCACACACAGAACATGCGTAGTGACAACTAACATCGTAACTCGAAAGATTACCATATGCTGGAAAATCATTAGTAGTGCAGAACAACATCACCTTCAGGGTGAACTTTGTCCCACGATGACCATTGAACACCACGACACCATCCGACCACAACAACTTCAAATCTTCAATGAGTGGGGCTAGATACATATCGATGTCATTTCTAGGTTGCCTCAGATTGAAAATCATTAATGACATCATAACACATTTCCTCTTCATGCATAGATAAGGAGGCAGATTGTAAATACAAAGCATAACATGCCATGAGCTATGTTTCAATGACATATTATCAAAGGTATTCATATCATCAATGCACAGAGCCATTCTCAAATTCCTGGGTTCTTCAGCAAATTTAGGATACCTGTTGTCAAAATTCTTCCAATAATCTTCATTCGCTGGGTGACTAATGATATCATTATCAACACAACCCCTATCCTTGTACCATGTCATATTTTTTGCATCCACAACGTTCTTGAACAACCTCTTCAGCCTGGGAACAATAGGAAGGTACCACAAGCATATCGCAAGGACCTGTTTCCTTACCTTCACAACGACCTCTTCATCAACAACATTATTTCTTCTTTTCTTATAACGAGATACTTTGCATACAAGGCAAGGCACCGCTTTTTCCAAAGCATCCTTATACAAAACACAATCATTGAGGCATGGATGTATCTTTTTATACTCCATTCCCATTGGGCACAAAATTCTCTTTGCATCGTACAAGTTGTCCAGTAAACCATTTCTGAGGGGGGGAGCTTCTTACTCAAAAACTTCAACAACTTATCCATGCTAGTATCGGTCCACGAACCAATGCCTTTCAAGTTGAACAACTCCATCAAACATGACTTTACAGTGTCTTTCTCCTTGCAACCAGGATACAACGATTTGTTCTTCTCATCAAGAAATTTTGACAGAACCTCAAGCCTTCCCCTAAATTCATCCACCACCTCCTCACATATGTCATCCAATTCAAACCCCCAAAATATTCCCCCTTGCTACCTACAACTATGTCTGACGGTGGTTTCTCCCCAAGAAAAGTCCAAACCAAATAATCCTTCGAGAAGCCTCTCATGTACAAATGGAGTTGCAACAAATCTCGATCATCAGTACGCCTACGGTTCTTACAATCACGACATGGACATAGGATGCGCTTTTTGCGACTAAAAGCATATGCCAAGAAGTCCCAAACACAAGCAATAAATTCATCACTCACCAAGCTAACGTTGTGATAAACATGCTTACGTTTCTCAATGGCACAGTGTATGTCTACAATGTAATCTATTTGCAACATTTAAACATCCAAAGCAATATACAATTACACCATAAACAATAAGCTCATTCATAACACACCCTATAAACATGCAACATGCATGATCACACAATACTACAATCCTACCACACCCTATATTTCAAATCACATGCAATCAAAGCCATAATTATATCAACAACATTTGCAAACAAAACCTATTCATCAAGAGTGTCAAGGAACATTACAATGTTCAAACTCACAAGATATGTTTTTTTTAAAAATGAAGTACCTTCAAGGGAATTCATTGATGAGCATTCAATGTCTTCTCCAACCCCAAATTTTCATTAATGACATCCAAAACCTTCTTCCTTTCTTTTTTTACCGAATCAAAATGGTGGTAGATGAACATTTAATGCATCAATAGCACTGGTTGAAATATATAATACCAGTTCTATTGATGCAGCCGAAGTAATAGCACCAGTATTTATACTGGTGCTAAAAATAAATTAAAGATCATGTGCTCAAAATTTTCCCATTTCCCGCATTTTTCTGATCTTCACTCAAACGCACCGGTACAAGTAACCGGTGCTCTAATATTTCCCGTATTTTATAAATTTTTGCAACGGGACAAACAGACCGGTGCTGATCGTTATACCGGTGATCAAATATTTCCCGCCATTTCTTCCCAAAATGCACCGGCACAAGAACATTTATCAGTGCGATTGATAGGAATTCTCGCATAAAATTTTAACATCACCTCTTTCCATCACCTGTATCAAACATACCAGTGCTCAAAATTAGCCAAAATCATCCAAATCCTACTCATAAGCATCGGACCTGAGAACCGGTATGTTTTTTACCGATTCCATTACCTCTTATGCGCCATTTTTTCATACACGGACATTTATACGGGTGCAATAGGTGTTTAAGAGCACCGGTACATGTATACCAGTGCCTATGTACCCAATTTCCAGTAGTGTTTGTTGTTGATTATGAAAGTTTAAACTTCATTGAAATTTAACATATTATCTGAATTCGGGCAGAATTGGTAGCCCTCATTTTTTTGGGGTTCAAATCGAACCGTGGACAAATTTACACATTGTCACAATAGCGGGCATCAATTTAATTGAAAATGACTTGCTTAGAGCATTTGTTTAAGCTACAAAAATCTTCCATAATTTTAGGCTCCACATAAAAGATTTTGTTTAGAACTTCAATGTAATGTGAGTAAATGATATTGACTGGTGGTGGTTTTGGATTTTTCATGTCTAAGGCTGTTGTCACAATTATAAATTCAGTATGACGTGTTCATAAATAAATGGTTCGGACTTTATTAAAAAGGGAGTAAAATGAAAAAATTTGGCCAAATGTTTTTGCAAATGCTACCATCGCAATTATAATTTAGTTTGAATTGTCAATAAATAAATAGTTCGGGCTTTATTAAAAAGGGAGTAAAATAAAAAAATTTGGCCAAAACTTGATGAGGTGAGATACTGATCACAACCACACTTTCGACCTCGAACAATAGTGGGTCTACTTGATGGTGTCGCTTAAGGTTGTATCCACATTAGGTTTGACGCTTGTAGTGATGCTCCCGTTGGAGATATAATTTTGGCTTTGAGGCCAGTCAACGTATATCCGTTATTGAATAAGTATGGAATTTGTCTCTAGACATTAGTATTGTTCTTCGACATTATAGATTAGATCATTTGATTAAGTTGTTCATATCAATGAATTGTGTATGATCTAGTCAAATAGACATGTATTCGTAATTCAGTGTGTGTTTTGTATCAGGAGGTCTATTTATTTCAATTTTCTTTTTCCCACCTTTCCATTTTTGGGAGAAGGGGAAAACACGGTGTATTTTGATTAATATTCTTTGAATGTTTATGTTATTGAATACGTGTGGAATTTGTTTCCGGTACATTAATCCTATTTTTCAACATGATTGATTAGTTCATATTGTGTTCATGATCACTCGATTTAGTTGTTCGCGTCGATGTATTGTGCTTTATCTAGTTGTATATATTGTATGTTCGTAGTTATGTTTGCATTTTCATATTAGGGGCTCCGTATATTTGGATGCGTTTGCAAGAGTTTACAGTATAAACAGCATAGATAGTACTTTGAATCAAGTGGTGTTAAAATGGTAGAAAATCCATGTCTGACGTAGTGATGCTGATGTGTGATACACTCCTCTCTACCCGTCACTTTAGTTAATCTTTAAGAAACACTGAAAGATTCTTGAACAAGCATAAAAGAAAAGTTGGGTAAAAAGTTAAACTCTCTTGGTTTCTCCCAAAGGAATTCCAATCCGGTAAACACTTTCTTCTTTTGGTTTACTAATCTTTAATCTCACGTTCATTTGTAATTTTGCAGCTGGATCGGATAACGCAATTTCGTAGAATAAAGTTATAATGTTTGGCTCATTATTTTGGACGGTGAGTCCAATCATAGACTCCTCTGCTCCCAATTGTTGGGTATTAGGCAACGAAAGTAGGAATCTAAGACTTCATCCATTAGCACCAAATATAAGAGAGGTTATATAAACTTCATAATTTGGTGGAACTTACCAATTAATTTAATTTAAAATCATGAACAAAGCAATGCCACAGATCTAGTTACGGGAACATTAGGAATCTTATACCAACTTAAAACATTCTTTGGTGTATGGAGATTACAAGAAAGTAATAGCTTACTATGTGTTTGTACGATGATTCTTAATTTATTTTAACAATTAATTGTGCTGCTTCTTTTCAATCAATATCTGATATTTTTTTACAAAGAAAAGAGTACAAACAAAATTGAATTAGAGACACGGCTGAAAACAGGTACATACACACCGGTATAAATTCATGAGTACAGGTATACTGATGCATATGTAACCAATTGCACTGATATTTATCATGTTAACATTAGTACCAGTGCAAATAAGTACATACGCACCGGTATCCTGTCAACCAGTGTACAATTCACCGATTTTTGCACCGGCGTTGGTTATACCGGTGTACCAACGTCAAATATTTTGCATCAGTCCGAATAGGTATTTGTACTGGTGCAATTGCTAACATGTGCACCGGTACAGGATTACCGATGTATACTTATTTCCCTTTTTTTATTAATTTGGCACCAAGAGGACAACTTTTTAAACCGGTAATGAGAAATTACCGGTGCAGGAATTAAAAAATGCGAGAAAAATTGCATTTGTACATCGCTTACTATTAGAATCGGTGTAGAAATTGAACACGCACCGGTATTTTCGTAATATTGGTGCAAAATATTTTTCTTGAAGAAATTTGGCGCCAAAGCTATTAGTTTTTGCACCGGCACTGCGATCATACCGGTGCAGGACAAGAAAATATGTGTGTTTTGGCTAAATATCTACGCCAGTAACAGATTTTACCGGTTTAAAAGGCTACAAATGCACAGACAAAGTCTAAATACCGGTGTAGAAAATTGCATTAAATGCCCACCTACCCCTTTTTAGCGAGTTAAAAATGAGATTTTTGGAAGAAGATATTCATTAATGATGCTTTTTGGTTGATGAGGACATTGAATTCTCCACAATGAAGGTACTTTTTTAAATTACATTTATGGATATTAAGGATTTCATGTATGGTTTTGGTTAGTAGAGATATTATACATTTTGTGTTTGATCATTTGATGGTGATTGAGGTGGAATTGTAGATATTAGTTTGTGATTTGTTCTCAAGGTTGTTGTAGTTATAAGGCTATGGCTTTTGATTCCTATAGTGTTGGACATGTTAAGAATGTTGTAATTGTAATGTAGAATATTGGTGTATATTGTGCATTTATGATGTTGCATGATTAGGAAGTCATCGTGAAAAATTCTATTGTATTAAATGTGTTGAAGTTTGATTGTTGGACATTTATTGATATGTGGAGTTGTATCACGTCCTCGAGAGGCATTGGCATGTGTATGCCAGTATTAGTAGGGTGAGCGATGAATATATTATGTCTATTGATGAGTTCTTGGAGCATGCTTTTAGTTGAGAGAAGCGAATATTATGTCACTATCGTGATTGTGGAAATTGAATTCGTACTGATAAGAAGGACATCCTGAAACTCCATTTGTATAGTCGAGGGTTTGCGAAAGATTATGTTGTGTGGACCTTTCATGGGGAAAAATCACCACCAGAAGTGAGAGTTAGTAGTGAGGGAGAGTGTTTTGGGGATTTTTATGTTGGATGACATGTGTGAGGAGGTTGTTAATGAGTTTAGAGGGAGGGCCAAGGTTTTGGCTAACCTCCTTGGAGAGAAGAACACACCATTGTATCCCGGTTGCAAGAAGAAAGACACGGTCATGTCGTGTTTGATGGAGTTGTTTAATTTGAAAGGTTTAGGATCATGGAGTGATACTAGCATGAATAAATTGCTTAAGTTTTTAAATGAAAAGCTTCCACCCAGTAACGAGGTTCATGATAACCTTTATGAAGCTAAGAGAATTTTGTGTCCGATGGGATTGGAGTATGAAATATACATGCTTATGTGAACGATTGTGTCCTATATAGGGGTAACCTAAAGGATAAGATTGTTTGTCCAGTATGTAATGTGTCACGTTATAAGAAGAAGAGAAATGTGGCTGATGGTGGAGAGCATGTTGTGCTGGTGATGAAGCGCCAAATGTATGTGGTATCTTCCCATTATTCTGAGGCTGAGAAGGTTGTTTAAGAATAAAAAGGATGCAAAGAACTTGACATGGTGCGTTGATAGGGGAAGTTGTAAAGATGATGATTTAATTCAACACCCGACTGACGTAGACCAGTGGAAGAAATTTGACAGGATGTATCCACACTTTGCATCTGAACCTAGGAATTTGAGATTTGCTTTGTATACTGATGGTATGAACCCATTTGGGAATATGTCCTCAAAACACAGTTCGTGGTTGGTTATGCTTGCCATTTACAATCTTCCTCCATACTTGTGCATGAAGAGAAAATATGTGTTGATGCCCATCATGATTTCAGGCCCGAAACAACCTGGAAATGACATACACTTATCTTGCCCCTTTGATAGAAGATTTGAAGGTGCTTTGGTCGGAAGGTACCTTAATGTTTAATGGTTGTAGTGGTGAAGAGTTTACATTAAGGGCGATGTTTTTTGTACTATAAATGATTTTCCGGCATATAGTAACCTTTCCGGGTATCTGGTCAAGGGTCACAAGGCTTGCTCAGTTTGTGAGGATGAGATAGATTACCATCAGTTGTGGAATGGGCGGAAGATTGTTTCTTTGGGTCACCGTAAATTCCTGCCTATAGGTCACAAGTTGTGGGAGAACGCATTTGCATTTATTGGTGGGAAGGAGAGGAGAAAGGCACCCAAACCTTTGACCAGTGTAGCTATTCACAATAAGGTGAAGAAATTGAATGTTGTTCTCGGTAAGAAGTTATCAAAGGGTTGTGGGGCTGTAGATGGACCGTGGAAGAAACGATCTATTTTCT
The DNA here is from genome assembly GCA_037428765.1 of Rubia yunnanensis. Lineage (NCBI taxonomy): Eukaryota > Viridiplantae > Streptophyta > Magnoliopsida > Gentianales > Rubiaceae > Rubia > Rubia yunnanensis. Next base: position 60,051,527 of record CM075071.1, on the reverse strand, counting down.
TCGATTTACCGTACTGGGAAAATTTGGAGGTTTCCCATTATTTGGATGTCATGCATATCGAAAAGAACGTTTGTGAGAGTCTAACTGGGACGCTTCTGAACATTCCCGGGAAGACTAAGGAAAGCTTGAATGCGAGGAATGAATTAGTGTACCTTGGTATATGCACCAAAGGTAAGAGGGAAGCGAACGTACCTACCCCCCACTCCTTACAATCTGTCAGTTTCTGAGATGAGGTAGGTGTGGTAGAGCATCCAAGGAATGAAGGTACCTTCTGGTTACTCCTCTAATGTTAGTCGGTTTGTAAATGATGAGCTGCATCTTAATGCTTTCAAATCACATGATTATCATGTCCTTATTCAAAAACTTTTGCATGTAGCAATACCTGTGTGTTTGGAAGAGGAAGTTAGATTTTCAGTTATGTCCTTGTATTTCTTCTTCAACTCAATATGCAGGAAAAATATTTGTAAACAACAGCTACATGAACTGGATCGAGAGACTGCTGTTGTTCTATGCCATTTAGAGAAGTATTTTCCCCCGTCATTCTTTGACATCATGGTGCACCTAGTGGTACCCTTGGTTAGGAAGATGAGTATGTGCGGCCCTGTTGGAATGCATTAGATGTATCCCTTTGAGCGCCACATGGATGTTTTCAAGGGTTATTTTCATAATTGTAGTCGACCCGATGCATCCATTGTTTAGAGGTACGTCACTGAGGAGGTCATCGAGTATTGTACAACAAACTTGGTTGGAAGAAGAGCGGTTGGTGTTCCAGGTGGACCCGAATGCGGAAGGCGGAATAGGATTCCACGTTCCAAGGGTACGCTTCATACACCCTATCAAAGTGAGATGATGACTCACCTGTAGGTATTGCGTAATAGCAGCGAGATTGTAACATATGTTGAAGAGCATGTTTCCTTGTTGGAAGAGATTCATCTAGACTAGCCCCCGAATAAAATTTAGGTCAAGCATTCTTCAAGGTTTGTTAACTGGTTTTATAATTGTTGTAATGTCTAAATGATGCCCAGTAACCTACGGACGTTTGCAAGGAAGCTGAATTGCACCGTTAGACGATACCTTGGTTATGACATTGATGGCTTTAGTTTCTCAACATTGGCGAAGAACGAGAAGAGTACCACTCAAAATAGTGGTGTATATATTAAATCTGAATCCATGTGGCAGGCAAGCAAGGGAGATAAACACCTGGTTGTTGTTGTGATGCCTTTCTATGGGGCGATTGAGGAAATTTGGGAGTTCGACTATGTAGATTTCAAGGTTTTTGTCTTCAAGTGTCGTTCGGTGGAACACAGTTCCGGTGTTGTTGTTGAGAAGCCCATGGAGTTCACGTTGGTCGACTTGAATTGGGTAGGATATGAAGATAAAAAGTTTATCTTAGCTACCCATACACGACAAGTTTTTTACATCAATGACCCTTCGAATGAGAAGTATCATGTGGTGTTTCATGGGAAGAAGTTTTACTTTGATGAGGAGATTGATCAGCCCGTCATAACTTATAGTCCAGAGTTTCCATCAGTATTTCCTGGTTTGGAAGATGTTGGGAAACCCGTTGTTGGAAGGCGTTCTTATGGTGATGGGCTGTGAGTTGATGAGAGAGGTGAAATAGTAGGTGGGGACAATAATTTGAAACGGAAGCGATAGATTGGTCGTTATTGGCCGTTGTTTGTTTTTAGCATGTTTTGTGGAAAATTGTATGATCATTAAGCGATTTAGCGTGTAATGTATTTAATTGATACTCTTTTATGAACTGGCTGGTATGATCAGTGATTTCAATGGAGTGTTTATGAATTGAATCGGTGAAAATGTATTTTAATTTTAAATAAATTTTCTACTAGGTTCTAATTTTTTACACCGGTATAGATGAAATTACCATTGTAAAAAAACATGGAGGTACTCTGTTTTGTACTTACGCACCGGTACTCCTACCGGTGAACAGTGCTTAGAATTTTTTTGTTTTTTGCTCTTGAGTCTGACAATGTTAATTTTTTGGCATAAAGCAGCCTAACACAACTGCTTTTTGTTTAATTTGTACTGGTAATTGTACCGGTGCTGGGTACTTAGAAATTGTTTTAAAAAATTACTCTCGGGTCGGATTAGATAGAATTTGTTTATCTTTAAAGCAACCTAAAACAGCTGCTTAGCTGCTTTAGGCCTCATTTTGCACTAGTATATGTAGAATACCGGTGTATAAAAAATCGTTCCATTATTTAAAACCCTCTCAGCACCCCATTTAGTACCAAATTGATATCTCTCACTCAATACCATCTTCATCACTACCCATCTTTGTTGAAATCCTACGTCGGTTGGCATATAATCAGGTAAACCACTTCAATGCCTCTATGAAATGATTAATTAGCAATTGCATATGAAATAGAATCAATGAGAATGTGACATCATGAATAGCTTGACTTGCATGTAAGGTGTTCAATGAAATGATTCAATGTGTTTTTTAGGAAATGCCTCCCAAATCCAATTAAAAAAGGATACGTCATTCACCGTCCCCATCATTGCCGAAAGTATCACTGCACACTTACCTGGATGGTACCTTCGTGTTCGAGGAGGCTAGTTTTGTCCATGAATCTTACAAAGGACGTCATCATCACATAGAGAGAGGAATTGAAGCATCTACCCTATTCGAACAAACTATCCGGAAGCTTGGGTGGGAAAAATTCTGCAAGACTCCGCAACCATTCAACCTAGCCATTGTAAGTGAGTTCTATGAAAACTTGAAGTGCAGGCCGAGCTACGATCATGTGTATTGTAGAGGTAAAACCGTCCATGTCACACCGGAATCTATCAATGGCTTGTTTGGGTTGCCCAATGTTCCAAACGATGAGGATGATTTTCTCGCACTCTATTTTCTAGGTGATGACGACTATATTCTACAACAACTAATTGGAGAAGAAATCGTTGGTACAGTTACTAGGGCAGGTATGAACATATATGAGTTGGTCAAACGAGGTTCGAGCAAAATACTTAAGAAAACTCTAACTGCGAAAATGAATGAGTGGTACCACTTTGTGGCATATAGAATCCATCCAGTAACCGTGAACACAAAAGTTCACAAACTTCTCCTCACCTTCTTGTATGCAATAAAAAGGGAGCTTTGATGGAATGTTGGTCGTTGAATTTTTCATATGTTGCAGACGGAATGGTATCAGATGGGATCTTATGTATATTGCAGTATCATCTCTACGCTCTGTTCAAGAGCGGGAGTTAGTTCCCGTGCACATGACGTTTATGGCCAACCAATGGGTAATATTTACGTGGACTCTTTCTATAGACAGACATCTGACATGCCTGTCACTACTATTGAATCAAGAGTTGCTGTATTGGAGGTCGGGGTAGCAAAATTACTTGAAGAATCCAAATATCAAGATCCTAATATGAACATATGACCAAGGTTATGATGTATCAATTTCCTAAAGCTGTGAAAGCAGTGGGAAATTTCCCAACCTTCCATGAAGGCAATGTCGAGGACATGGACGTTGGCACAAGTACCCGTGATGGTGATGCAATAGGGCCAACTGATGGGGTAGAACCATTTTCTCGTTATTATTCGTAGAAAACTTGTAGTAGTAGTTAGTAAGAGTGGATTCTGTACTCAACTTTGATTGTGATGCACTAAGATAGTTTGACATTTTTACTTTTGATAAACATGCACAATGATGAATCGAATAAAAAATTTGTACACCTCGTTTATTGAAATTTTGTTGGACAAATACACTCATGAAGACAAAAAAGATAGGCCGGACGAAGTTGGCCTAAGTGGTTACTTCATGACTGCCAAATTTGGTGCATTATATTCCAAGAATTGTTAGAATTAAAAAAACACTGTAGCATTGGGAGCTATGGAGGTTCCCCAAGTAAATTTGTGGGCAAATTTATAATTTTGGAAAATATAGTGCAAACATTCACTATTGGTTTTACGGGGCCTTCTGTCCACCAGTAGGGTCTATAAATACATTAACATGATCATCGTACATTGAATTGCATATATGTGGAACCAATTTTATATTCCGACCCTTCCAAGATTCTTGGATGGACTAAATTGCAAAAAGTAAAAAATTTAGTCTTTATGTTACCATGGGTTACCATATCAATTTCTCTTCAAAAAACCATTTCATCCCTCACGCACAATACATGTTTGATCAATTGCCTCTATGAACAAAAATATTTAAATTGACAAAAAATTGAAAGGGTAACTTGAATGGTTTGTTTATACAATTGTGAGAAGTAATTTTTTTTTTGTGTTTTTTGTGGATGGGTGATGTAGTACTACAGTTTTTTGGTTGGTGATAATGTTGATAGTCACGTTAGGGGGAATGATAATTGCTCAGTTGTATGCACATTTTATGGATCCAAAGACATTGGTATGGTATTCTATCAACTTCTATAAGGTTCCATTTCATCCTATATCAAGTTCCATGCCTTAATTTTTCAAGTTCTATTCCATGTTATATAAACTTTTATGCCTTACATAATGTAATTTCATGTATGAATTGTTCAATTCCTATGCCATGTTTTGCTCAAAAGTTTTATGAACTTGTTGATCAAGTTCTACGCCACGTTCTATCAATGTTGATCTTTAAATACCATTATTTTATGTACCGTTATGGATTGAGAATTTTCAATTCTACTGTTGTAGATGCCGCCAAAGAAGGGGAAATTCAACATGAAGAGCAAGCGACCGGTTACGAAGAAGGAGGAGGTGAAAGATGTGGTCGAAGAGGAGGTTTATGTGGTGTACCAAGAACCACCACCAAAAAGGATCCCGTTGAAGATAAAATTTTAGAAAGATGCAATGCAGACAAATGACCCGACTAGTGAAGAGAAGGAAGAAACTGTGGAACATGGTGATGTTGAAGTAGTGGATGCCGGTGGGCTGCGACAGGTATCTCGTCGTCGGGATGCCTAACAAGGAAGTATTGCTCATGTGAGAGTATGCGAGCCAGTCCTCCGTCCTAGGGATGGATTGCCCTCGATGGACCATCACTTCGATAATGTTAGAGAGGCGCTCAATAGCGTCGTGGATTGGTCGGTGTCCTTAATAGGCAAGGCAAGTGAGCAACCGAGTGACATCAATGATGTCAATGCTAGAGGTGATACAAACGATGATGACGAGGAGGTTATGATTCTCACCAGCGACGATGAGGTACATTCCTGTAACACATTATTTTTCAATTCCTCAAATTACTTTTGCATATTCGTATTCACTAATCCTTGTAACTGGATACTAGCAAGCAAAAATCTCAATCGACGGCCAATATCCGTCCGTCTACAAGACCAAGATTAAATAGGCTTCCAAAACATGTAATGCACTAAAACAAGTACCATTATTATTCATTAGCAACGACAGTTCAATGCTACATGCTCAAATGATCATTTCGTATCATTTCAGGTTCCCAGATATTCAACAAACAAGACCTGACAGATTGGCCGATCATGGGGCAATTCATTAAGGAAGCAAATGTCGTTATCCTGGAAACAATAAAGAATAAGGACTGCATGTTCTTCCCAATGTTCCGACCATCGACATTCACACGCCATTACACATGCGGTGTTGGAATAGAAGTTCTGGTCGAGTTCGGGAAGAAACTAGGGAACATGCATTTGATGACCTTGATTGATAATGTGCAGGTTGATGTGTGGATGGGGTGAGTTTCAAAACCGACAGCCTTAATGTTTTTTAAATTATCAAGAATTCATTTTCATGTACGATTAATGTTACAGGCACCTGTGGGAGAAAATATGGAAAACTAATTCAGGTCGCGTCCAACTCTGCCCATCCAACTGTGGCAACCAGAACAACTTCGAGCAGGAGGTCGAACTCCGTTTCAAACAAATTTGGGAAACAATGAAGGCAGTGGATGTTGAGTTCTACATCGTACCCTACATAAGAATGTAAGTATTTCTTCCTGATAATTACATTCACATTTCAAACCACTTCCGTTTCATTAATTTGTAAACATAATTTTCCGACATCGATCATTAGTACCTCATCATTATCCATCCCCGAACGAGGAGTTTTTCACTCTGGACACATTGTCAGGGGGTATCAAACTAACAAACTTGGTCGAACTCAGGGTCATTTTTAAGTATTTCAATCAATCAAATCAAAAATCCTAGTTTGGTAATATACGGGAAGAAGTAACCATTTAAATTTACTTTCTTGGCAGCTTTCCTTGCGCATACCAAAGGGAGAAAGACGGAGCCAGAACCCCACTACACTTGGAAAATCAAAAACATCATGGTAAGTCATTCTGTCATTTCTTCCCTCAAATTATATGTTTAGGGTTAGTAATTACATTTACCTTTCCGGTGCAGTACCGAACCCAGAATGGTTCGTGGAAATGTGGGTACTCCATCATGCTCTTCATGGAAGAATTTTTTTAATCACTTAGAGACAAACAATATCTTGGAGGTAAACCTTGCATCTCAAAATTTGCTATTATTAATCTCTAGTAAATGCAACATTATTGACTAACAGTGTAAGTTTGAAATTAAAAGATTTTCCCGGAGGGCAAAGGGCCATACCATGTACACGAAATTTAAGGTGTATCAGAGATATGGTGTGGGGTTTGGCTCGGAGACTACCAGCAGCAGACGAACACTACATTGTAACTTCTTAATGATAAGAACGACATAATAGGTTGATGGTTTATTTTGAATGGCTGATGATATTAGAATTCTGTGAATGGTGTTTGGTTATACTAAACTTGTGTGATTTTTTACTTTCTTTCATTCCATGCTCAAGATAATTCTTCTATTTCATAGTTGGAATAATATTCGCGTGTTTTGTGAGCGATATTTTTGTAATAGAATGTTTCAAATTTCTTAACTATTCAAAAGTTTTCAATTTATAATAGTTCACAAGTATCTCTGGCTGTCATTGCCCTAGAAATAATCTGGGAGGGACCATCGAAAAATAAATTAAGCATTGCTAAATTTAGCTAAATAATACACCGGTATAAAATGCATGTACGGTGTAAAATAAATCACATTTTAAATTATTTATTTTAAATTATTTAAATAATACTAGTGCATACAGTATAGTAATACCGGTGTAAAAAATACCGGTGCAAAACAACTATATTCCGACTGCAAAAGAAATACCGGTGTTATAGTTTTACACCGGTTCATAGGTTAGATACCGGTAGAAAATGTCTACATTGGTGTTCCAAATAACACCGGTACAGATATATTGTGATTTCAAAATTTATACACCGGCCTAAGATGGCAGTGAAAATAATGTTCTACACCGGTTAATGTTACCAGTGCAAATTTGTGGCGTTTTCACATCCCTATACATACGCACCGGTATTTTGGGGGGCCAAATACCGGTGCTATTGCCCTATATTACCGGTGCAATTACCCCTGTCCAACAGTAGTGAGATAATATTCAAACAACTCACTGAAGGAACTATATTAGAAAATAGCAAAGTCTTGGAAAACACCGTCTTTCCATAGGTTTATGGAAAGACGGTGTTTAATTAGAATAATAAAAGGTAAAAGTTCTTAATTGCAATATTAGAAATTTATTATGCAACATGTAGTGGTTATAAAGTTTATAACCCGATTTATGCAACCCAAAAATTTTATCTTCATTTCTTCTAATTTGCACTTTAAACCTTGATCTTTCCATAACTTATGGAAAGACCGTCTTTCAAGAGACGGACTCTTATAGTTAATAGTAGGTTTATAAAATTATTTTTATCTATATAAATAAAAATTTTCAAGAATTTTAAATTTGTTTTTGAAGTAAATTAATGGTAGTTATCCTCATCTAAACTAATTCTTTTGTATAATTCTTTTTAAAGAATGTTTTTTTTATAAAAAAAACTAAATATTGGGAAATACTGTCTTTCCATAGGCTTATGGAAAGATGGGGTTTATTTGAAACAAAAATTTTTTTTGAGAAGAACAGGGATTTTTAGCAAATTTAGGAAGAAATCGAACTTGTTAGTGAATCGAGATTTCGGAACACAAGTCAGTCAGATGTTCCTAAATTTACTAAAATTCCATCCTCAAAGTAAGAGAATCTAAAAAAATAGACTGGAAAAAACATAGAATCTCCGGGCAACATCTCGTTCATCTCGTTCATCCGTTCATCCGTTCATCCAGGCAGCATCTCCCAATCCGTGTAAACCATCTCGTTCATCCGTGTGCCTCCATGTACCTCCATATGAACATCCGTGTGCCTGCAAATATCATTTGATCAGTAGCATCCATTCAATGTGTAAATCTTAAGGAGGGAGTCCCTAACTGATCAAGCCTAATTAGCCCCTGAATATGATTAGGTAACATATTAAAAGAAAGCATGGATACACTTGTCTCATCTTTGAGACAATTCTTTGCTAGAGCATCTGCTACAAGGTTAGCTTGCCTCTGAATATGAATAAGATTAAAGTTTCCCAAAGATTGCTTAATGTCATCCGCAAGTTGGAACAACTGCGAGGGAGCCTGTAATAGATCTAGGACTGATGAGACAACATTCATGCAGTCAGATTCAATGCAAACATTGTCAAGGGGACCAGCATATTTAAGTATGGCAAACATAATTGCCTTCATTTCCGCTTCTTGAGGGGAATTAGCAACTGTAAAATTAGTATGAGCAGCAATAAAACTGCCTCTACTATCCCTTAATATCATACCAATTCCAGTCAAGTTCAGATGACAATTCCATGCTGCATCTACGTTTAGTTTATACCCCCTAAGTGGTTTAGACCAAGCAATTTTCAGGATTTTCGGCTTAGGAGGAAGCTTAATTAGAGGCAGAAAAGAGTGATCAGCAATGTCTTTGTCAACTTTAGCTCTTATGAAAACAGGTTTAGCAGTGAACATGTAAAAAAATTGTTCATTGATGTTAGCTATCACTAAACCTGTTAGAGGAATGGCTGAATCATAAATAATTTTGTTCCTCATTTTCCACAAGTTCCAACAAGTTATAACAGCTGCAGATTTTATGATTTCTGTATGAAGGGCACTCAGGCTAGGGAAAGTCAGGTAGCAAGAGAACCTCTCCCAAATAGATGGGTAAGCAACTACAGCAATTCCCATGAATGAGTGAACAGCTTTCCAAATATGAAAAGCAAATGAGCATGAGTTAAAAAAGTGATCTAATGAATCCTCATGATTATTACACATACAACATTTTGAAGTCAAGGAGAAGCTCAATTTGCGCAACACATTATCAAAGGGGAGAAAGGAATTCATCATTTTCCACATGAAAACATAAACCTTTTTTTCAATTCTTGCACTCCACAAATATTGAGCAGAGTGGACATTACCTCTCTGGTTTCTGAGCAGGAGATAGGTAGCTTTAAAAGAAAAATCACCTTTTAGACCCGGTTTCCATATAAGTCTATCTTTTCTATGTGGAGCTAACTTTGCTTACTGTAAAAGAGTGACAGTATGAGGAGGGAGAAATGTAGAAATTTCCTGAAGCAGAGAAACTTTGTTTGTGATAAAGTCAGAGACAGTACATGTATGTGGGATATTTACAATGTTAGGATCACACCAATCCTCAACCGGGCCTATACCTAACCAATTAGAGATCCAGAAATTGCAATCTCCTTTTCCCACCATAACCTTAGAATTTGTTTCTGCCCAATTATTAATGCCACATATTCTCTTCCAGTTTGGTGAGGTTCTCGAAGATAAAGGTAGTGATGCCACTAGGGAAGACCATAGAGCCTCAGCCTTTTGGAACTTCCACCACAGCTTAACTGAACATGTCTTTATGATTGTGGATATAGATCTAAAACCTAAACCATTTTGTTTAATGGGATAACACAGTGCATCCCACTTCCTCCATGTTCTTTTTAATCCCTGCTCAGTTATGCCCCAGAAAAACCTACTAAGTTTTTTCTCAATGGAAAGAATAATTTCATTGCTAGGTTTTAGGACTGACCAGATATGCTGGGGAATGGAGTATATGCATGACTGGACTGACCAGATATGCTGGGGAATGGAGTATATGCATGGACTGACCAGACTGACCCCCCCCCCCGTAGAGAGCCACCTGTTTTTCCAACCCCCAATTCTGTTTTCAATCTGCTCAATTATCGGTTGGAAATATATTTTTTTTGGCTATCCCTGTGAAAATTGGAACTCCTAAATATGTAAAGGGGAAACTACCTATTTTCATTCCTAGTACCCTTTTAATGTTGCTGACCCTATTAGCCGAGGCATGCTTTCCTATATAGATGTCACTCTTAGTGTAATTTATCCTTTGGTCAGTGACCTCCTCAAATTTAGTTAAGAAAGCTTTAAATCTAATCAGTGTTTGATTATCAGCTGTTAGGAAAACCACTGTATCATCAGCATAAGATAAATGAGAAACTGGGAGAGCATTACCTGGAAGATCAAAATATGATAGCTTACCATTCTGAAAAATAAATGCTAAACTCCTTATGAAAGACTCAGAAAATATATTAAAAAGGAAAGGGGAGAGGGGGTCTCCCTGCTTAATTCCCCTAGAGGACTGAAAGTAACCAACAGGCTTACCATTTATAAGGATTGAGAACCATGCCTGAGATAAATTCTTCATGATGATATAGATGAATCTAGCAGAGAAGCCAAATCTAGCAAGAACTGAATACAGAAATGACCACCTAACCCTATCAAATGCTTTCTTAAGATCAAGTTTGACAATGCAATTAGGATCCCTTTTTTTTTGTTCAAAAACCTAACCATTTCTTGCAGATAGATAACATTATCCGAAATGTCTCTTCCATTAATAAAAGCCATTTGATGTGGTGAAATAATTCTTGGCATTATAGACTTAAGTCTTTCCATTAATAGTTTGGAAAAGATTTTGTTAATAACATTGGAAAGGCTTATAGGTCTGTAATCATCAAAGGATATATGGGTTAATTTTTTGGGGATAATGGTGATCCAGGTGCTGCCAATACCCCTCGGAATATGATTAGCAGTTAGAAAATCATTGACAACAAACAGTAAATCCACAGCAATTATATCCCAGGAATTAATATAGAACTTAGCAGTAAAACCATCAGGTCCCGGACTGCTATTCTTATTTAAACTGAGCACAATATCCCTATGTTCATTCAGAGAGGCTGGTTGCATTAGTCTCTCATTATCTTCCAGAGTAATCAGTTTAGGAATTTGGCTAAGGAAGTGTGTTTTGTACAAATTACAATCAGAGGAACTATCTTCTGCTAAGAGATCTTGGTAATAGTGGATGGCCTCATTTTCAATATCCTGAGTACTATCTACCCACTGGCCATTGCTATTTCTGATTTTTGTAATCTTAAGTCTACACTTTCTCTCCTTAATAGAGTTATGGAAGAAACTTGTGTTATGATCCCCTTCCTTAAGCCATTTAACCTTTGCCTTATGTTTCCAATAACTTTTCTGCTCTACAAGTGACCTAACTAGCTTAGCCCTAGCTTCTTTTAATTTCACCAAGTTCATAACAGAGTCATCAAGGTCATATTCTTGTTCATGAATGAAGAGATCAGCTTCTGTATTTGTAACATTATCAGTAATGTTACCAAATATTTCTCTGTTCCAAATTTTGAGCTCTTTTTTTAGTCTTATCAACTTGAGGAAAAAACCAATCATTCCAGATTTGTGATGAGGCAGTTCCCAATTTTGTTTAATCACCTGAGTGAAGCCTCTCCTTTTATACCATGTATTAAGAAACCTAAATGGTCTAGGAGAAGAAAGAACATCACTGCCTATAGTGAGAAGCATAGGATTATGGTCAGAAGATATTCGATTCAGAATGTGGACTGATGAAGAAGGAAAATTAGAGGACCAGGAGGAAGTACAAAGGCCCCTATCTAGTCTTTGAATAGTTGGGGACCTAAGTCTATTATTGCTCCATGTGAACATGTTCCCAACAGTATTAATGTCTTCTAGTGCCATAGCATTAATAAAATCCTTAAAATCCTTCATACTACCTAATTTAGGAGTAGAAGGACCTTTATATTCATTTATTGATGTTATAGCATTAAAATCACCTATGAAAATAGAATCTGAGTGATGCAGTGATCTTAAGTCTGACCAAAGGGACTTCCTCCCATTTCTGGTCCTTAGTCCATACACAAAGAATGCATCCATACTTTTATTAAGAGTTAGACTATTCACATTGACAGCAAGGAACTGCAGGTTGTCACATTTCAATGTCAGAGTAATATTGGAGTTCCAGAAGAGCCAAATCTGGCCACCACTAGCCTGCAGGCAGTTTTCAAAAGCTAAAGTCTGCCTGTAACCATCACATTGAGAATTATCATGTTTTGGCTCTATCAAACATAAAAGATCTAATCTGTGCCTATTAATCAGGTTATGAAGTCTCGACATAGAAGTTTCCATTCCCCTAATATTCCAAACCAGAAACTTTATCTGAAGAGTTGTAATATTCATAGGGAAACATTGTTAGAGATTTTTGATCTAGTCATGATAGTATTTAACTGGGTTAAATAGGTCTCATTCCTATGATTAGAAACTATTTTTGAATGTTTCCCTTTTTTCAGCTTGGATGATCCAGAGGGAGAATTAGAAGATGTTACCTGATCTACCTGAGAATCACCAGCTTCACCTCCAATTTCAGGAGATGCAGAAGTTGGGATGTCAGCAGGGGCAACCTCTTGACTTGATATGTCCTCATATTCAAGTGGTTGGAACCTATTTTGCCTATACTTCTGCTGAGAAAAAATAAAGTTTTTTGCTGTAACAATTGGGTTAAAGGGAGAGAAAGGCTTACCCCATTTACCTGAAATGTCATCCTTGGCAAGGCCTACCTTTTTGTTGAGATGAGGTGGAGCAGATAGGGATAGTGTGTTCAGATTTATATTAGACCGAATAAAAGGTTCAGGGAGCACTTCAGATGAGTCTTGATTATCTTTAAGTTCAGTATTAGCATGGTTACCCTCTGAAGTTCCTTGATTAGAGGTCAGAGCAGGACTATTCTGTGCACACTCATTCTCAGGGACAGTTATAAAAAGGTCAGGTTGCTCAGTATCATGGTTAAAATTAAATTGATTATCAGCCCTATCATGAGTAGGAGTTATATCCTGACGTTGGCCAACATTGTTTTCCTCAGCTTCATTATGGTCATTAATGTTAGCTATTACTACTTTCTGTTTTGGCACATATCTAAGGTTCTGTGTAGACAATATTTTGATTTTATCAGCAACCGAAAAACCAGATCCCCCTGCCTTATTATCTTTATCATTTTTCCGGTTAACTACACCTTGATCCTGGTTATCCTGTACCAATTGTTGTTCCTTAGACTTACCTAAGTCACTTAGGATAGGGGTAGGTTTAGCCATCTTATGTATCTTTGGCTTCCTAAGTTCAGGATGTAAATAAATGCATAGATTATCATCATGTCCTATGACTTTACAGTGATGGCAATATAGGGGAAGATCCTCGAATTCTAGGTGAAGTTTAGCCACATTGTATTCAATACCATCCTCCTCAATACCCACTCTAATGAAAGCTGGCTGTCTTTTTTTTAAGTCAATTTCCACACACATATTTACTGCAGATGGTCTAGTTAAGCCAGCAGTTGCAGAATCCAACTTAATGAAATTTCCAATCTGATTACCCATGGATTCTAACATAGCTAGGTTATAGAAAAAGACCGGCACATGATGTATAGTGACCCAAGCAGGAACTATAGATGATTCAACTTCAAGAGAGAAATCAGTTGTCCATTTTAGCACTTTCATTTGGGCATTATTGAAATTCCACTGACCTTTAATCCATAGATGCTGGTAATCTTCCTTGTCCTAGAAGCGAATCAGTACATGCCTATAGTCAATGGAGCCCAGCTGGAATTTGCCCTTAAATCCCACTGAATTAAAAGCTTCATTCAGAGCTGCCATGGAAGGTTTCCCACGAGAAAATTTCCCCACCAATGCATTTTGATAGTGGGAGGCTAGAATTTCCGCCTCTTTCCTGGTTACCAGGCAAGAAATCTCTCCTTTGTTGTTGGTTTTTGGGACTATTTCAGGGTTTGAGGGAAGGGAGACGGATAGGGGAGGTGTACGATTGCTTAATGCTTGCAGAAATGATTTGGCCGGCGCGACTCCGCCACGGCCAGGCGGAGGAGCCGCCATGGTTGGGGAGGAGAGAACGCAAGAAATGACCGTTATCGGTGGTTACAGTAGAAAGTTAAATGAAAGAAGAAGAGGATGGGAAATAGTGTGTGAATCGCACCAGAAATTCGCACACAGCTACAGTAATTTAGCTTGAAAACCACCTGTGATCACTTTTTTTTATTTGAAACAATAAAAGGTAAAAGGTTTTAGTTGCAATATTAAACAAATTTATGTAACGTGTAGTAGTTATCAAGTTTATAACTCGATTAATGCAACCCAAAATTTTATCTTCATTTCTTTCAATTTGCACTCTAAACCTTGGTATTTCCATGTCTTATGAAAATACTGTCTTTTAAGAGATAGACTCAAAAAATGAGGCAAAAATACAAATGGGTCAAAATAAATCGATTTGGGTCAAAACCTGACCCAACCCATATCCGACCCGATCCAAATTGAATTGATCCACTTAACCTAAATAAGACATTGACCCAACCTAAATCAAATGAACCGGGTCAAAATGGATCGAATCAGGTAATTGGAATGGATTTGCAGCATAAAAGAGTTTTCTATTTCATTTTATTTTATTTTTGTCATAGCATGATCATATGAAATGCTCATGCAAATAAAAACATTGAAGTGGGCACTATAAGAGCAAATCCAACATGTTCTCCAAAAAATTCTCTAAATTTGAGATGCAAAATTCATATTCTCTATATTTTTTTGCCTCAACTCCAACAGACTCTTCATTTCATAGAGTTAACGTTTATTTCACACTACTAACTACTTTGTGATTTAAATAAAAGCATTAGATTTACTTGTTCTCCAAAAATATTATTATTATTATTTTAAAAATTACTCATAATAATGCAACTCGGGGGTTGATTGAACCCTGATTGCACTTGGGCAGACACAAAACCCTGACCACTTGAGCAAAACCAAATTGTTATTCTCCAATAATATTAAATATCTTATAAATAATTTATTTATTTTAATGCATTTTAGAACAATGACTATTGAATTCATAAAGTCATCACATTAATTAGGTAATTCAAATATTTTGCTACTATTTAGAAAAATATCACTAGTGTATGGTGGGGGGATTAAAGGCGGTTTTATTGGACCTTTTTAATGCCTTCTCTGGTATCGCCTTTGATACTCACTGATCAAAGGCGGTTTTGAGAACCACCTTTAATTGTACCCAAAACAGTTCCAAGTTCAAAACTTGAGTTCCAAATTCGGAACCTGAGTCCTGAGCCATAAAAAAAGTTTTCAAAAACTAATAGGTTTCCAGAAGCCTCGGTGAAACCAAAGAACACACAATAGACAAACAAATAGAAGTGCTTCTTCAATAAACACATAAATACACAACAAACAAATAGATCGAACAAGTTTTTTCAATAAACACATAAACAGACCAAAATCATTCTAACATATCTTCAATAAACAAAAAAATTCCAAGAGATCCAAATTATTCTAACAGATCAAATAATTTACAGATCAAAGGTTGTTGGCTCGGGTGTGTGTTACTGGGTCGGAGGAGAAGGAACGGACTAGCGGTCGAGTAGTACGCCGGTAAAAGCGAGCGGTGGCCCTGGGGACGTCGAGCTGGAGCAAACGGTGGCACTAGATGGGGCGGTGGCGCTGGAGATGCACGATGACAGACAGTTCTCGAGCAGCGGTGGTGGAGGAGGATAAGGCGACGGTGGTGGAGGAGGATAAGGCGGAGGTGGGTGAATGAATGGAGACGCAACAGTGTAATTAAGAAGCAAAGAGATAAGAGAGGCAAGGAGTTAGTAAAAAAATGAGAAGATAAACCCTAGGCTGAAATCCTATATATATGGCCCAAGTGCAGCCCAAATAAAAATGGACCTGAAAATACTTCCGGTATCGGAACCTCTATCAAAGGTGGTTCGTCAAGTAGAACCACTTTTAATTGATGTCCATCAAAGGCGGTTCCTCAAGAACTGAATTTAATCAATTTTGAACCGCCTTTGAATGTACCTGAAACCACTTCTGATGCCGCAACCTCTTTCGGCTCCTCAATCAAAGGCGATTCCTTCCCAAAATTTTATAACCGTCTTTAAATGGTGTCTTTAATCACAAGCTTTCCACTAGTGTATAAAGCAATTTTTTGACCAAAAAAATTAAAGAAGTCAGATTTCAAACCTATCTATTATAATATTCACTATATCTCATTGAATGAATAAAGAGCAATAACTATTTTTTTAATATCATATTCATATCGTGTTTATGTTAACTATTATTTAAGAATCATAAGTTTATCACATAATTTTGTTTTATACCGCCTAACTATTAGACGGGTCATTTTATAATTAATACTATGATGATTTGATGTTTATTTTCATTTATTGTAACAAGTTTCCCATAATTTTAAAACCTTTTAAAATGTATTTTAAAATATAAATAATTACACTCTAACCTTAAAAATGATAAGAACGAGTTTTATCATAATTGATCTAATAGTTAAGTGGTCAAACAGTGGACGCTCTCTAAGTTTAAAATACCATAAGAATTTAAAAAGTCATCCACTCAAATGACAAAAATAAAAGGAAAGAATAAAAAATTGGATTAATTCAAATGTTTTATTTTATATTTTGATTCAACAAGAATTAAATGTTGCAATTGTATAGACTTTAATACTTTTGGTATAAATGGAAAATAAGCCTTAAAGTTTAAGTGTTCAATTAATGATTACATTAAATGTTTCAGTCTCCAAATCATTTTCCTCTCTATATTGGTAGAGATTCAAACATTCTCTTTCATCAGAATCTCTATTTTGAAGAATGAAATGGAGAACCTGTTGGAGCTCAAATAGTATCTAGAATCTCTAAAATCAATCTAATTCTCTATATTAGAGAATATGTTGGACTTGCTCTAAGCCCATAATATAAACTTTAAAATTACATTTATTCTGGACTTTTAATTGCTGACAAAACACCATTTACATCGTGACGTTAATTAATTAGTTTACACTAACCTCTAATAAAGTATAGAATAATTGTTTATTTATATTCCCATAGAGAAAATGAATATATTGTGGATTACAAAAAGTTTTATTCTATGTTGCCGCCGCAACCTCCCTCCCAAAAAGGCTCTCCTGTTTTTCAATCTTCTTTTCTCCATATTTTCATTATAGGAAGATGGGGAAACAGTAATTTATTTTAATTCACAACTTTATTATTGAATAAGTGTGAGATTTGTCTTCACGGATTAGTTTTGTTCTTCAAGCTGATTAGATCGTTGTGTTCATGATGATAACTCGATTTAGTTGTTCATGTTGAAGTTTTATTCTCGAAGTATTTGTACGTGTTTGCAATTTCGTTTGTAGTTTTATTTTTGGATTTTCATTTATTTGGGTTCGTCAGATATGTGTTTTCAAGGTGTTTACAGTTTGGACAACATAGATGATGGTTGGATCAAGTGGTGTTACAGTTGTAGAAGATCTCTGTTTGTCACAGTGATATTGATGTGTGATACGGTCTTCTTTGCCAAGTGGTCATTATTTTCGCGGGAAGGAAGTTAATATCCTCGAGGGCGATGTTACAGTTTTTTTATTGGATATCTTATTTGTAATAGTATAGACAATCAGTCTGGTTGACATGTAATTTAGATATCCTTGCAAAACCATAGTTATTGCTAGAGACTAGTTAGGTTGGATGTCAATTCCACTCATTGTAATTGCCGCTAGACATTTTCCTAGCATCTTTGAAAGATATTGGATTTTCAAAAAAAATTTTATTCTATGTCACCTAATCGTTAAATAAACTCATTTTATAATTAATATAAGTAATGAAATGATTTATTATTTAATTTCATTTATTATAACACGTATTTAATAAAATTTAAAACCTTCAAAAATATTTTTTAAAATATAAATAATTATAATATGATCTTATATGTTATTGAAATGTGATTTTTCATGATTGATCTAACCATATATGGTCTAACAAGAGACTCTCTTTATAATACAAGTTTCCTGATAGGTGGTCTCTCCTTAAGTTATGGAATGTCCACTGTATTTTTTCACTTATACACTTAAATTACATATTAAAGTTAAATTTTAAAATTTATTTTTAGATTATGTTTTTTATATATTTTTTCACATTCAAGTGCACATTATTACTTGTTATAACATATGAATACTGGCAAAGTCTTGGGAAAGACCATCTTTCAACAGGTTTATGGAAAGACGAGATTTAGTTAGAATAATAAAAAGATAAAATATTTTAGTCGCAATATTAAAAATGTATTATGCAGCGTGTTGTACTTATAAAGTTTATTACTCAATTAATGCAACCCAAAAATTTTATCTTCATTTATTCTAATTTGCACTTTAAACCTTGGTCTTTCCATGTCTTATGAAAAGACTGTCTTTCAAGAGACGGGTTTATTTATGAGTCCGTCTCTTGAAAGACGGTCTTTCCATAAGCTATGGAAAGACTAAGGTTTAAAGTGCAAATTAGAATAAATGAAGATAAAATTTTTGGGTTGTATGAATCGGGTTATAAACTTTATAACTACTACATGTTGTATAATAAATTTTTAATATTTCAACTAAGACCTTTTACCTTTTATTATTCTAATTAAACCTCATTTTTCCATAAGTTTATAGAGAGACCATCTTTCCCAAGACTTTATCTTTGTTTATTTTATAAAAGTATAAAATTTTAAGAAAAAAATTTAGAAGGTCTATCCATAAGTTTATGAACATATCACTTTTTCTGACACTTCCCCATATTAATATTGCCAGGTTTTTCTGCGGAAAAATATCTAGCAGACCCCAAATCCATAACAAAAATGAATCCCTCTACTTCTATTTTTTTATATAGGAATTAAACACTCAACTTTAAAATAGTAACACAAAACTTCAACCATTGGCATAACATCCCATATATCCAGGAAGAAATTAAGAATGAACTCCCAACACATATACAAACCCAAAATAAAGAAAAATAAAATGTAAAACCGAATAGTATTTGTTTTTGTTCAAAATTTGACTCCTCCTTCAACAAAGGTGATGATGGGTTGACCCGAAATAAGTCCAGAGGATATTTTTGGGCCTATCTCGGCCCAAAAAAGGCAACATAAGGCAGAATATATAGTTGCCGTATATCCTGAGAGATAATTACGGTAATCAATGATAAGCGTTACTCGTGTAATTCAGTATAAATATCAGGTACGTATTCATTATGAGTATGAGACTTTTGATCACCTATTCGAGTATCTTACCGACTTAAACACCGGAGAGTTTATCCCTAGGACCTCCCGGGGCTTTTTGTTTGCAGATTAAGATCAAGGGACTCGGCGGTGTGGCTTGATCGGTTTCTAGACGCATCAATTGGCACACCCACTGGGACCGATTTAGTCGAATTAGAGTCCTTTGGTTTATGTCCACTTCCACAAATACTCGAAGGAGTGAGAGATTGAACTTGAAGGGAACGGGCGCCAGAGACAAGATACAATCCCCATATCGAGGAAGGAGAAGAATGATGGTTAACCCCTCGGCATCCCAGAATGTTGAGAGTAAAGTAGTGCTAGCCCCGATAGGTGATTCGGTAGGCGGGCAAGAGACAATTCCTGGTTCTACCGAGCCTAACCCCTCTTTTATTGAAATCACTCGAGATGTAGCTGAACCCTCGATACTTGTTAAGGATAATCGTGAATGTAAAGCAGGGGTTATGAATCCCATGCAAGACATGCCAGAAAGGTCATATGATGAAAGAGATGGCCGCTTCACAGAAGTTTCTGGTGATTCCCATATCGAAGCTTATGAGCTGGTCTCGCAGGCCTATCAAGACATGGGAACAGTTGGGTCACAGTTGGATTTAGCGCGAGCAGCCCAGATGCTAGCAGCTGTTGGGTATCGGGTAACGCCTCTCTCGACATCCAGGGGCATACCTAGGGATGTGGTTCCCTCGATGATCATGGAGATGCCTCTAGGCAACACTTCCCAACCCATGTTGGCATTTCCTTACTCTGGATATAAACGGGAAGGAAATCAAGCACGTCATCAACCCTCATTCCCCTAGTATCCACTAGGGATAGTATACTTTGTTCCCCCTTTGATGTAGATAGCCAGCACGGGAGCTCTTCCTATAACGTAAGAAGTTCAAAGGCTACAGGGGTACGATAGCGTAGGGGTGCCAAGTTACCCTATCAGTCAAGGTTTCTATGGCCCATATGGAGAGCCCCATGTAATTTCAGGGGTTATGCAACCTTGGATAATCCTGGCTACATGGATCAATCGCCCAGGTATCAAATGCCACATGGAGATATGAATAGGGGGTGAATTTTCCCAGAGAACAACAAGGGTTAACAGGAGATACTGGAGATGCATTGAAAAGTGAGCTAGATAGGTTGATTGGACCACTTGGCCAGGCAGCTAGCTTGCTTTTTACCCCGTTGATAATAGGAGAACGATGGCCAGTAGATTCGAAACCCTCAGAAGGCCTCCCCACCTACAGTGGAGAAACATATCCTTGAGAGTTCATTTAGACATTCCCCGGTCTGATAAACTCGAGGGACTTCGATGAAAAGTTAACGTGTAAGTTGGTAAATAGTTACCTTTGAAGGAAGGCCTAGGAATGGTATAATAAGTTACCAAGAGGGTCTTTACATTCTTAAAGGGATTTCAGTGCAGCGTTGTTAAGCCAATACGCCCAGAAGAAGAAATTTACAAAAACTCTCATAGAGTTGTATCAGACAAAGCAGAATCCAGGGGAAACAACACAAGCTTTCTACCATCGATACGTGGATGCAAGTTTGGGGGTTGTGGAAACCACAGAAAATGAAGTTATTCAAGAATGCTTGTTGGGTATGTGGGATTCAGAATTGTATAAGAAGCTAAATACCAACATCCCTCAAACACTACAGAAGCTTCAAGAGATTGTTGAGCAATAATCAAAGGTGAAAGAGGCCACAAGAAGACAATGAGAGAGTATGACTGATAGACTGGGAAGAAGCAATGACAGAAGTAGTGACTCTATGGGGAATAAATCGATGAATGTTACCTTCGAGAGGTATATGCCTATGAGCAGGTCACGAGCGCTTACTCAGGCGGTCCTAGCCAATTGTGAACAATCAAGAAGGAAAGAGGGTCACGAATTTATTTTTCAATTTTCATAAGAATTATGGCCATCATACAAATGATTGTATTCATTTTAAAATGGAGATAGATAGGTGTGAAAAGGAGGGACGGCTTCAAGGTTCTGTCCCTAGACGGGGAAATTAGGGTGAGCCTCACAGGTCTCGAAATGATTGACCCCCATACAGGAGAAATTACCAAAATAATGGAGGCTGAGGGGAAGAAGGCCTCAGGGCTAGGGACCTCGGGATAAAGAACAAGGAAGAAGAGACAAAGCTCCAAGAGGGCAACCTGTGGGGAATCAGGAGAACTAAAATTGAGAAAACCCTCCAATCTGTGGGGTGATAAACTTGTTAAGTGGGATTGTAGCTGAGAGATCTTAAAATTCAGTGAGGAAGGCTGATTCCCGAAAGACCCCCGCGGAAGAGCTTAGGCATAAGAGATTTCGGCATGATGAACTAATAACTTTCTCTTAAGCAGACGTGGTTCCTAATCAGATTCCGCATGTAGATCCTACGGTTGTTTCAGTCGTGATTGGGACCTCGTTGGTGAAACGAGTCTTTATTGATGGCGGTAGTGGTGTCAAGATAATGTTTGTCAAATGTTTTGACTAGCTGGACATAGGGAGAAGTAATCCAAAAAAGTCGACTACCCCCCTCTCAGGATTCACCGGAAACCCGATATACCCCCTTGGAGAAATTACCCTGTCAGTCAGGTTCTCAGAAGGAGATAAAGGAGTGGAAATAAACTGCAATTTTGCTGATGTCGATGCATATTCTCCATATAACGTGATTTTGGGGAGGCCCTAGATGTGTCAGGCTTAAGCAGTATGGTCTCCATACCACTTAATGATGAAGTTTCCAATGAGCAAGGGAATAGCCTCAGTATGGGGGGGTCAAGAGGTAGCCAAAAGTTTTAACCTCGCAGCTATTTGGGAAGGAAAATGAAGGACGTGGCCTCGGTGCATGGAGGAGTTAGCCTCACAGATGCTGAGCAAGTGCCTATTTGAGATAAAGGGGCAGTAGCTGTGGGAAAACTCATGCCCGAAGTCGTAAAGGGGGAATTGAGAAGTCTAATGGGTCAATATGAAGATGTGTTTTTGTGGGATACTTCAGACATCACTGGGGTACCTTCGAGGCTAACAATGCATAGGCTGAATATTGACCCGACAATTAAACCTATTAGGCAAAAGAGGAGGATATTTACACCCAAAAGGGTAGAAGCAATAAAAGTTGAAGTGGATAAGCAGTTGAAGGCGGAGGTGATTGAGGAAGTATTTTATCTAGAGTAGTTAGCTAATCCGGTAATGGTCCTAAAGCATGATGGAACTTGGTGAATGTGCATAGACTTCACAGATCTAAACAGGTGCTGCTCTAAGGATGATTACCCCCTACCCCTCATTGATAAGCAAGTAGAGGCAATTGCGGGGTACAAAGTACTAGCTTTCTTTGACACACACAAGGGATATCACCAGATATTGGCAGAAGAGGATAGGAAAAAGACTTCATTTATAACAGATGTAGGCACATACTGCTACAGGAAATGCCATTTGGTTTGAAGAATGCAAGGGCAACATACCAGAGACTAGTAGACAAGTTGTTCAGGGAACAGATTGGCAGGAACATTGAGATATATGTAGACGATATGGTGGTGAAGAGCAGGGGTTATAGAGCGTTCTTAGTGGATTTAAATGACACTTTTGAGAGACTTAGAAGTGCAAACCTAAAACTGAACCCAGCAAAGTGTGTGATCAGGGTAGGAGCGGAAAATTTCCTGGGTTTTATGGGTCTAAGAGGGGAATCGATGTCAACCCCGAGAAGGTTGGGGGCCTATTGAAAGATGAAAAGCCCACAAAGTATGAAGGATGTGCAGAAACTTACAGGATGTTTGGTGGCTTTAAGTAGGTTTCTCTCGAGGGGGTGGAGAAGCACATGCCTTTTTTCAAAGTACTTCGAAAAGCAAAGAAATTCGAGTGGACCACTAAATGCGAACATGCATTCCAACAGCTAAAGTAACACCTTCAGGGATTGCCTACTCTAATGAAACCCGATAAATGGGAGGCTCTTTTTTATATATTTTTGCTTCACTTTGGCCATCAGTGTCGTGTTGGTAAAGGAAAAAAGATAGGGTGCAACAAACAGTATACTTTGTAAGTCGAGTGCTGCAAGGACCTGAGACAAGATACATTGCATTTGAGAGATTAATCTTAGCATTGGTACATGCCGCACGAAGATTGTGACCTTATTACCAGGGACACACGATTGTCTTGCTCACTAACTATCCCCTTAGACAAGTCCTTTTAAATCCAGAAGCATCGGGAAGAATGATGAAATTGGTGGTAGAGTTGGGTGAACAAAACATACAGTTCCAACCAAGGGTTGTGATCAAAGGTCAAGCCCTAGCTAATTTTATAGTAGAAACCACTGAACCTATTGAGCTCGAGGAGGGGTCTCGAGGGAAAGAAGTTTAGAAGTTATATGTGGATGGTTCTTCTTATTCAGAAGGAAGCAGGCCTGGGGTACTACTCACCAACCCAGAAGGTAGAGAATATCCTTATGCACTACATTTTTGTTTTTAAAGCAATGAACAACAAGGCCGAATACGAAGCTTTGATCACGGGATTGCATTTGGCTGTCGAGTTAAAGGTAAAAGACTTGGAGATTTTTAGTGATTCTCAAATCGTGGTTCAACAGGTCAATTGGGAGTATGAGGCTAGGGAATGTAACTTGCAAAGATATCTAGAGGCCATAAGGCCTTTGCTTATGAACTTTAAAAGCTATGTTTTGAAGCAGGTGCCAAGAGAGGAAAACCATAAGGTTGATGCCTTAAACAAGCTAGTCTCATCATACTTGGGAGCTCAGCCCAAAGGGCAATTACTCATCGAAACTCTACATAATGGGAGCTTCGAAGAATAGATGGTAATAGCTGTCGGAGAGAAGAACAGTTGGATGACACCCATCGTAAGTTATCTTTGAGAGGGGACCTTGCCAGGAGATTTAGTGGAAGCCGGGAAAATTAGGCTTAAGGCACCTAAATACGTGTTACATGATGGAATCCTATACAAATGGGGGCATTTACAACCACTGCTCCAATGTGTGAATCCTAAAGAAGTAGATTATTTGATCTGGGAGGCTCACGAGAGTATATGAGAAAGTCATCAAGGTGCTAGATCAGTGTCAAGGAGACCTATTCAAGCAGGGTATTACTGGCCAATGATGTTCGAGGATGCAAATAAATACATACAAGCATGTCATCAATGTCAAAAGCATGCGCCACTTAAACACATCCCCGAGGAGGAAATGATGAACATTCACAATTCGTGGCCTTTTGATAAATGGGGTATTGATTTGGTTGGGCTGTTTCTCGAGGCCCCTGGGATTGTAGTTGTAGACTATTTCACCAAATGGGTGGAGGCAGAGCCTCTAACTAATATGATAGGTAAATCTGTGATTGCTTTTTGTTGGAAAAATCTCATATGCAAATTCAGAATTCTGAGAACCATTATAACCGATAATGGAAGGCAATTTTCCCACGACGCGTTCAAGAAATGGTGTGAGGATTACAAGATACAGCAGAAAGTGACAGCTGTATACCACCCTCGGGCAAATGGCCGGGTAGAAGTGACTAATAGAACAATTGTCAATGGGATTAGAGCAAGACTCGAGGGGGCTGCAAGGAACTAGATATGCGAGCTACCCAGTGTCTTATGGACTTATAGAACTGCGAAATATTCTGCCACAGAGGAGACACCTTATAATTTGGTTTATGGTTCAGAGGCTGTAATTTTGGTTGAAATAGGAGTGCTAAGCCTGAGGATGGGGCAATGCCGAAAGAAAACATTAATAATGAGAATCGGTGTCTAGATATTTATATGGTCAAAGGGGACGAGTGTTGGCCTTGATTCAAGAGGCTAAGGTGAAAGAAAAGGTGAAGTGTTATCATGATCGAAGGGTCAGGAAAATGTAGCATTTTCCTGGGGACTTGGTGATAAGTAAAAAAAAGAAGAGCCGACAAGAACCAAAAAGAAAGATGGCTCATAACTGGGAAGGGTCTTATAAGGTTATGGAGGCACATCCGGGGGGCAGCTATGTCCTTGAGAGTATGGGGAAACTCAAATCCCGAGAAGGTGGAACATTACCAACTTACAAAAATATCAGCAGCTTTAGAAGAAGTGAAAGACACCACAAGCTCTTGTATATTATATACTAGCAAAGATGAAGACTCGGGCTAAAGGCTCGAGTATATGTATTTTTCCAGCAAGGCTGAAGACTCGGGCTAAAGGCTTGAGTTTATGTACTTTTCCAGCAAAGTTGAAGACTCGGGCTAAAGCCTCGAGTATATGTATTTTTCCATCAAAGCTGAGGAGTTGAGCTAAAGGCTCCTATGCACTTTTCCAGCAAAGCTGAGAATTCGAGCTTAAAAGCTCTTATGCATTTTCCAGCTAAGGCTAAAGGGAAAAGGGAAAAGGGAAAAGCTAAAAAGCTACACTTTCGACATACTCTCGACGATTGTAATCTTGATCAATGATCTAGTGAAATGGTTTTTGCAAGATGTAGGTGGCAACACCTAATCTGGATAAAATTTCTTGTGTTTTTATGCTTTATAAATAATGGCGTACGTTGATCACTCGCTAATAGACAATTCTGTAAGCAACGTGAAAGGCCTTGATTCTGAGTGGAAAATAATCCCATGAAAGTTCATTCTGGAAGAACTAGTCTGTAAAACAACATAAATTTTATACTGAATAGAAGTACAAATAATGTACAATTTATGACTGCAAAATTGAGGTATCAGAGAGTAATCCTTTTCTACTCCTCCTCAACCCTCTCTACATCTTCTAACTTAATGCCAGCTGCTCGTCACAAAACCTTTTCATGTTCCTCTTCGGGATAGTCGTCTAAATTTATCAAGACTTTAGACCAAGGATGCTTCGACCGAGGCCCCTGGTTTTTAGTGTGCTTATTCATGGATGACTTGGCATTACAACTTGTTGGACTAATATCCTTGGTATCTTTCTTGCATGCTAATCTCGAAGACCTTCGATTTGCAGAAGGGCGGACAGGAAGCCTTTTTATCCATTCAAAAATAGTGGCTGAAGCTTCCTTTTTATGGCTGGCTCCTATTTGTTCCACTTGGTTATCCACGACCCAATGGTGCTGAGCTCGAAGAAGAAATAAGAGAAGAGATTTATCGTCAACAAGTTTTGGATGAGCAACGCCATGGAATAGGTTGTGAGCTTGGAGACTCTGATCATAAATACGAACCTCATCTCTTTGTTGTGAGATAATCTTTTCTAAAGATTTTCTCTCAGTCACTAGTTTAGTGTTCTCAGCAATAACCGATTCAACTAAGGAAGGATCCCCGCTAACGGTAGCATCTTCTCTCAAGAGGTGCTTGTGTAGCTGTTCAATTTTATCTAATGCCGCCATGTAAAGCCGGTCGATATCCTTCACATGGGATCTAAGTCTATAAGCTTCACCTCGACTAGCTATAAGTCAGCACTTGAGGATATGTGCCCCATTAGCATCAGCAAGACACCTTTTCAAATATCCAAATTTGTTGAGAATCTAACGCAGTGATTCTTAAAAACCAATACTGGAAGGGTCACAATTCTCAAAAAACTCGAGGGGCACAACACTATTATGCTTTCTAAACTTGACTTTCTTCAGCAATTTAATTTTCCGGGGATGATCTCCACTTTTCCAGGACTTTGAATCTCCTTTGGTAGAGTCCAACTCCTTCCTAGCATATTCCAAAGCTAAAGTCAAGGTGGATACCTTCTCCTCGAGACTCACTATGCATGGATTCACTCAACACTAACATGGCCCTCATTAAATTCACTCTACCTGATTCAAGTTTCTTTCGCAATGTGCTAAGCTACGAAGACAAACATATAGACACAAAATTAATTTTTTTAAAAAAATTCATAGCCAAAGAAATGAAAAGTTACATCCAAGGCTCTAACAGGGCTGAGTTAAAGAATGTTTCATACATTTAAAGACTTGTCCTCTATTAGGACCTCGTCATGGGTCCAGCCTCTGCATTGACCTCCTTCAACTCTTCGTCAGGGTTAGGAATGGTGCGAATCTTATCAGCGGAGTGGTACCTGCTCGAGGCCTTGAGATGGTTCACAAAGGATAAATTCAAACCTCCCTGGTAGACAGCCTTATCCCCCCCCCCTTTGGTTGATCTACTCCATACCCTTAGACTTAGAGGCCTCTTTCAGAAATTGGATACTATCTTCAGAAAGAGATAAAGACATCTGGGGCAGGATCACCTCTTCAACAAGAAGGTTACGCCCGACACCCTTCGCCATATCGAGGAGGTCAATGAAGAGATCAAAAAGTTCTTTGCTTTAGAGGACCCTGTCTTTGAATACCTACAACGTGGACATTTGAGTCACTGGATCTCGGGCATGTTTGGCCTCTTCAAGGATGGCAGTCTTCTCAAAGATAAGACGCTCGTTCATAACCTCGAGGTCAGCAGCTCTTATTTTAGAAGCTTTGAGCGCCAGTGTCCATAAGGCAATTTTCTCCTTTTTTTTCCTCTTGAGCAGAGGAGAGAGAAGTGTATTGAGAGCCCAGATCCTAAAGGAGGGAGGAGAGAGAATAAGAAACCAATTCAAGGCCCTTAATTACCTGGAAAAAGTGCAAGGGTTAGAAGAATTTTAGGAATAAAAAAACAAAACAAATCAAAAGAAAGGAGAAGAAAAAAAATAACTTCTCAGTAGAAAACCTACTTGAGGATTTTGGGAAAAAGGGCTAAGAGAGTCTTCCTTCACAACGGAAAGGATTATCAAATGGGCCGCGAGGTTGACCCGAGGATCAGAACACTGAGAGGCTTCCCCTTGGATAGCCTTGTCAAGAGAAATCTTTTGGCAGCTTTCCCTTGAGGGGGATTCGTCATTACCCCTTCATTTCAGAGGCAATTTCACAAGAGGGGTAATCTCTTGGGGGGTAGAGGTAGAGGTGAACTTTACAGGATTATTGTGTACTTCCCTTCTTGTTCATTGGATTGCCGAAACTCCTGCCCACTGAGAAAGATCAAAAGTAAGTTTTAAAAAATTTTATTTTGCTGACAGCTGAAAAAGGGAAGAAGTACAAAAATAGACAATAAGACATAAAAGACACCTTCATAATCAAAACAATCAACATATTCATCCGGAGGGGGCTCTCGGTTGATTAGGTTGAGGGAAGGCTTAGATCTATCTGCCTCCTTTATTAATCTTCTTCGCTTATGGACCTGTTCAGGCTTATCTTCTTGGCTAGGATGCAGCCTTGGTAATTTCCTCTTTTTAGTTGGCTTATAAACATACTTTTCATAAACCTTGGCTGGCCAAGCCTTCCCCCCAATCGAGTTGTCGGGGTTTGAATAGTTAGCATAGGAAGAGGGAGATGCTAGAAATTGATCCCTGATACCCTCGAGATGAGTAGGACAAACAAATTTGTCTGGGAGTTGGGTTTCAACTTTGACATCAGGGTTCCACCGGGGAACCTTATACCTAAGGCAATTAAAGGTGAGCCCTTTATTGGAATCCCTCCATTTCCCCACATTGTCGGGTATGCTAAAGAACCTGCGCCTCCTTAGCCTAGTGGAAAGCGTGATAATATTTTCAGAAGAGTTTCCGCTAGCCGATACGGTAAACAAAGAACAAAATAACGTATACTCGGGCTTGATGCCGAGCATGTGACCCTGTGTTAGGAACAACATGATGGTAATTATGGTGTTAGGGTGAACCTGAGCGGGAATCACTTAAAAATCCTTGAGTATCCTCGCGAATATGGGAGGAAAGGGAAAACATAACCCATAGTGGATCTGCTTCAGATAGATAACCGACCTCCCCTCAAGAGGATCTTCAGGAGAATCTGTGGCCCCCAGAAGTTGTAATTTTTTGTCGGGAGGAACTCTCTGACCAGGGGGTAGTGATTGTAGAATCCTTGATATTGACCCGAACCTTTTCCATGCGTAGGGTGCTCTCGAATTTCCGCTTCCTCTATGGAGAGCTCTTAAACATTCCTTTCCTTAGCCTCGAGGGTGGTGGGTAATGGCGCATGAGCACTTACTTCTTCCCTTATTGGAACCCTCGAAGAATCCCCCCCCCCCATCGGGGGAAGTATCGCTAAACTCGATATCCCCCACGCATGATGATCTTTGGATATATCCTTTTCATAGACCCGGAGGCTAAAAATTGGGATATCCTCTTTCACGCACGTCGGATATCGGAATAAAATGAGTGTGGTCATGTTCGTCGACCTCTACGTTGGAATCTTGCCAAGAATGTTCTAAGTCGCTGGGGGAGGCATTAAAATTTACTGTTCCAACCGATTCAGACCTTGATTCCCCTAACATAGCTTTCCCGGAGTACCCCCTCTCATCTGATTTCTCACCGGAGATGGCCATAATGAAGAAGAATAAATAAAAATAGAGAAGATGAAAATCGAGGGAACTTACTAGTAAAAGAATGGAAAAGATGAAAGTGAGAAGCTGGGAGTAGATGAAGAAAATGTTGATGAAATCTTCTCTGGATACCTGCAAATAAAATGAGAAGACGTGGGAGAAGTGGGAAGTTGAGAAGCCTGAAACGGCGGCCAAAGTAATGATTGTCTTGGGGAAGGCCAAAAATTGAAAAGACGTGCAAAAGTTGTCATACCTTTTTCAAAGATAACTATTGCCCACGCACCCTTTCGCATAGCTATTCAACACGCGCACCCTTTGAAATTCTGTTAGAAAACAGAAAAGGAGAAAACTAAATACTGCCTCAAAGCCTAAAAAGATTATTCGAAGGAATGGAGAATCCAAAAACTCCATAACCCTCGAAGCTCTTTAAAGCGCCTCAAGATTAAAGTCAAGATATATCGGGGCTCATTAGCTTTGAGGTCCCATTAAGTTTTCTAGGGGCTCTTGATGATGCGCTGACCCGGAATAAGCCCAGAGGATGTTTTCGGGCCTATCTCGGCCCAAAAAAGGTAAAATAAGGCAGAATATATAGTTTTCGTATATCCCCGGAGATAATTATGGTAATTAAGGATAAACATTACTCTTGTAATTCAATATAAATACCATGTACGTATTCATTATGAATATGAGACTTTTAATCACCTATTCGAGTATCTTACTTACTTAAGTATCGAAGAATTTATCTTAGGGATCTCTTGGGGGGTTTTTTGTAGATTAAGATCAAGTGACTTTGCGGTGCGGGTTGATCGATTTCAAGCCGCATCAAGAGGGGAAAAATTTGCCAGTCAAAAATAACTTCTGCGGAAAAAAAATTGCCAGTCAAAAATAACTTCTGCGGGTTTGCTGTGCCATAATAGAAATGATGCCTTAATGTGTGTCTATGCAATTATGGTGAATGGGTTCAAAGGTAGAGATGATTCAAAATGTGCATGCTTTAGTCTTTCTTTGAGATTACTCCAACTTTAATCCCATGCATTACAAAGTAACGTCCACATATTGTTGAATTTAGAAATATATACTCCTCCTCCTTTCGTTAATTGAATAAAATGTTGACACTCGGAGGATGAAGAAATTTTTTAAAAGAGGTCTTGCATTTGCATTTAGGACATAAATGATTGTGAATTGAGTCTGGTTTAGTAGTAATCCATACTCTCTATAACTGAGAAATTGAAGATTCAAAACACACCTTATCAAAAAATTATTCATTACCCAGAGTTATTGGACCGTGTTGGTGATCTCTGATGTGGTTTCTCTACTTGCAGATATACGATGGAAATGAAATTGTGGTGGTTTCAATTTCGGCGACGACGGTGCATTGGTGGTGATGCGTTTGAGCGTTCTCAGAAAAGCGTCCTCTGACTATTCAAATGGATTGAGTGGGTCTCACAATCTTCAGCTAGATTTGCAAATTGAGTAGTTTGAATCTCAATATATAGAATTACCTCTAACTTTTCCTCAAATGTGATTGGACATATTACAATATCTTAAAATGAAATTTGTTTTCCTTATTTTCAAGCTAAACTTTATTAAACCGAGGTAAACTAAAATTAAGTAAACTTAGTTGAATTTAAATTAGTTAAGTTGAAAAGTGAAGAACCTATTACGAATGAAAGCTTGTTCAAAAACCATGATAGGGAATATAAGCATCCATAATCCCCAATGCATATTTTTCTTAGGGAAAGTCTCAGGAAAGGCGGTCTTTCCATAAGTTTAACGACAGTCCTCAGGGGCATTTGCCTTAAATGTTATAATTTTTTATAAAATTTAAATATTGCATTTTATAAGTTAAAACAAGTAATAATATGTATTTGAAGGTGAAAATATAAAAATATATGATATAAAAAATTATTTTTAAAAATTTTAAATTTTGTATGTAATTTAAGAAATGCAGTATATAAGGTAAGAAATAAGTGGCCTGTCCATAAACTTATGAACAGGCCGCCTGTCAGGAGACCCACTCTTTTTCTTAAAACAAATTTGTTCAAAGCCACGATACGAAGTATAAGCATCCATAATTCCCAGTGCACATTTTCTTTTGAGGATATTTTCGTCATTTTCTCTTTCAAATCGGGTTGGGATAATCTTTTCTAAATTTTCTAAAGCATCCATAATTCCCAGTGCACATTTTCTTTTGAGGATATTTTTCGTCATTTTCTCTTTCAAATCAGGTTGGGATCATCTTTTCTAAATTTTCTAAGTCCATTGGGATTTTTATGCTTGACTTTGATCGTCCCATAGTCTACTCTTTCGGCTGAAGATTGTACTACGGTGATGATTAAGTCGATTAAACCAATCTCAAGAAACACATTTTCTGGTACTTGTGATAATCAACCAAAGATAGCCACAAGATATTCTCAGCTAATTATCATGATTAGGTTCTTTAAGGGTTGCTGAAAATTTTCGTATGAACATTTCTTTGAGAAATTACATGAATAAATTAAATATTTACAATTAAAATTATATCATACCCCAATCAAATGGGTGAGGAAATATATAATATAGTACGGGTGAGTATCGAGTAAATGAGTCCAACTGATATACAAATTATTAAATTTTTAAAAAAACACTCAAAAAATTGAAAATTTTAAATGGCATTATTAACTCTAATGTAGCCAATGGCAGAACTAGGGGTTGAGTGGGTGCGGCCGCCTCAGCTGAGTTCCGGTGGTGAAAGAAGTATCATTCATCCCTACTCCTTCCACCCTGGCTTGTTTAAATAGGTGAGGGGCGTACTGAGCTCCACCCCGGCAATGATTTTAGTGGCTAACGCACCATAATAGTAGAAGAAATCAGTAAATTTGATCGTCGAAAGTGGAATTGAGTTGCAGAAATAAGTGTTGAAGACAAAGACGGAGAAGACAAAGCAATTAGCGAATTAAATGAAATCCCAAACTTCTATATTAGGTCAGATCAAGAGTAGAATTCTGGGCCTTCACAATTAGGCCCAATTTTTTGTTGGATTTTCAAAAAAAAAATATTCTCTTTAACAAATTATCTTCACTATATTCACTATTAGGCACAATTTTTGGTCAGATTTTCATTTTTCTTTTCATCTTCTCTTTAATAAATTATCTTCACTATATTCAGTATTAGGCCCAATTTTTTTGTCAAAATTTCTTTTTTTTCCCATACTATATTCTCTTCGTCTAACGTGTAATTTAATAATTTTTTTTAAAATTTTCAAAACATGTTTTAACATAAATAAATTTAATGATGTGTGGAAATAACACCTTACAAAAAAATGATATTTAGAAAATACACTTAGGACATATCTAAAATATCTTCTAACAGTAATTTATTTACATACTTATAATATTGGTGTAAACAAAATTTTATATTTCATAACGAATTTAACAATATTTTACAATTTGCATGATCATATAATACTTATACACTAACTTAAATTTATGATCAAATCAGTTATGCAAAAGGTGATAAAAAATTAAACAATTATAAATGGGACGAATAAACAACTTTGTTGAGTACTCATTCGTACATCAACAAAACCGTTGAATAGCATCAAACTACATGAAAGATTAACAAATAATTCTTTGTCTATGTTACCTTCAAATAGAAAAAAAATTTTATGTACTTACTCGCCCCCCTAATATATAAAGTTCTAGTTCCGCCACTGAATGTAACACCGGCTAGTGGTGGAACATAGGGGGCAGGGGGTGCCTGGTCCTAGCCAACGTTTTTTTTACCATTAGCTTTTTTTTATGGTAAAAAGGCTATGGTCCCCTCCAAATAATATTTACGGCCGGATATACGTAGAGTTGTAAAAACAAACGGAAGTTTTTAAAATTTTATTTTTAGAGTCCAACCAGAAATAAAGTCCCTTCTTATCTAATTTTACCACTAATATTTATCCAAATTATACTTTTAAAATGTTTTAAACTAATCCAATTAAAATTTGAATTCATCCAATTTTAAATTTTACGGAAGTTCTTGTACTTTCCAAGTTTTACGTATAATTAGATTTTGGTTTCATCCAATTATACAGGTAAAAATTATTTTGGATTCCATTTAATATCTATGTATATGTGTTATTTTGATTCCAGATAATTCTAGTAATCGGAAATAATTTTTAATTTGAATTAGATGTTTCTATTTATCCAGATTCGAAGAATTTATCAAATATTGGTGATTTGTGTCGGGTTTGTGACCACAAATAAGGTATACGTGTATCCCATACTTTATAGACTATTGTGCTTTGTCTTAACTCTTTCGGCATCTATCTGAACGAGCTTTTTTAGCTATAAAAATTGTAAAAATATGTCTCCTCAATCGAATGGAAGATAATTATCTGTGAGATTATTTGTTGGTCTATATTGAAAAGGCTATTGCAGAGACATTTAACATTGATTCGACCATCGATACCGTTTATATGTATCAATTTGTATTTTTTTTACCACTAGTTTGCCTTTAACATTTGATTTTTTGTCCTTTAATTTGTTATTTTAATGGTCGATTAAAAAATTTTATATAATTTTGGCTCCCACTATATGAAATTCCTGGTTCCACCCCTGGCACCGGTACTTAGGAAATAAGGGTACAGTTTCATGGAAATTATACTGTTAGACTAAACAGATAAGGGAGTCAACTGGTCAAGCATCGATGAAAATAAAGCAGTAAATAATTCTAAACAATTGCAAATCACTTGTTTTTTTATCGAACTAGACAAATAGAATTATTCCTAAAATATTAAAATTGACTGAAAGTCTATCCACGATCATTGATAAGATCTTGCCCTCAAAACGAATCCATTTTGCCATATCTTATTAGGACTTAGGGCAAGACTAAATACAGGGGAAAAAAAAGTAGATGCAATTGGTGGTAGTAACTATAGAGAAAACCTCTGACTAATTTAAACGTTTTAAATTCGAAAATTATGCATAGACGTTTAAGTCAGTTGTTACGGTTATCCAAGTATCTGTTTGATACTACAACGCATATACTTTATCTACTCCCTCTCCCTCCTAAAATTGTTACCCTTTTTTTTTCCCAATTAAACATTTCTATTTTTATTTTAGTTGAAATTTGACAAAATTATTTCAATTCCCTCACTTTCCCTACCACACATACTATAAGTATTTTCTTCATTCTTGCATTATTGCCCGTTTTATTCTGTTATTGAGAAAGTGCCTTTGAAAATGCACTTCCGAAATCGGTAACTTCTTCGAAATGCCTCTGAAGTGCACTAAATTAGCTAGACAACGGCAGTTGAATGCCGTTTAAGAAATCCTACAAAAATATGCACTAAAAGCTACTTTTTAAGGCACTTTCGAGGCATTTTTTAAAGAGGCACCGACTTTGAAAGTGCATTTTCGAAGGCACTTCCTCCACTAGAAGTGGTATCTGCAGTGATCTAAAATAAGAAACCCGCAGCCACACGATCGGTCGAGTGGTTAAGTGCTTGGTTGCATTCCCCACAACTGAGGTTCGATTCCTAGCAGCCGCAGTGTGGAAATTTCCTCCTCTGGAGGGTTTCCTTATGGGCACCAGTAGATCGTGGACCAGTGTTTGACCCTCGGAATGCTGTGATTTACCCCTCCATGGACTGTGCTGCCGGGATGATGGGCCCTGAGGGCAAGGGCATCGCCTTTTAAAATAAGAAACCCTAAAATTATATTCCACCTTTATTATGCCCCCTCCATCTAGCAACAACTATTTTTCTTTACCTTCTTTTTTTCCTTCCATCTTTCCTTTCTTTCTTCCTTCTTCTTTCTTTCTATCTTCTCCTCCCCCTCCTTCCCAAAATCTAATACTTCCTCCTTTTCATTTTCAATTCGACTCTACAGCAATGATTTCAGATTTGAAGAATGCGTGGTGATAAATTTTATATTATCATGGTATGATTTCTCTCCGTTTTGAATTCTGTATCAGTAACCCAGCTACAAACTTTGATGTTTATTCAAGGTTGATCCATGATTGTTGTTTGAATGTTTTTTATTATGGGTTTGATTGTATGTAGGTTTGATATGAGTGTAAAAGATGAGAATGGCCGTGGTTGTGTTGTGTTGAAAATCAATGTCGATTTGTGTTCGTATGATGATTGGGATGATGTAGTCGATACGAGTTTCTTGGTTTCAACCGAACTACCAAATGGTCTATGGATTGATCAGAAGATCCTTTCAGTTGGCTAGAATCCGTTACTTGAACGAAAATCAATTTTGAAAATTTAGAAATTTGCATTCGCAGTTTTTTAAGTGATTTTTGTTGGATTACAACCCATTTTTGCTCAATGGATACAAACACCCACGCTTTAGCACCTGGTGCAAAAAATCCAAAAAAAAATAATTTTAGGACATTTCTGAAGTAGGTAGTGGCTTCAAAAATATTAAATCGGCATCGTAATCACCTCATTGAACGGCAGTTGAAGCGACCATCTCGTTACACGACTGTGCTAGAAACGTGTAAAGGAATATAAATATTACTTGTAATTGTAATTAGATTCCATTTCCCTTTCCTAGCTTGTATATGTATTTTGTACTACTATATAATGTACCCTTGGGTCATGGATACAAACACAATTATTATCCTTCTTTTCTACATGGTATCAAAGCCTAAATTCCTTAACCTAAGAACCTAAATTTTCCATCTCAAATTTCCCATAAACACTGCCGCCATTGTTCGTGCGTGACGTGCCGCCGATCTGAGTTGCTTTTCTCATAAAAAGGGGGACTCTCCTGCCTTTCCCGCTGATCCGAGCTTCGTTCCCGCCACCGCCTTGATCCTCAGCTCAGCCCGTCGAGTCTCAGTCTCTGGCGAGCTCATTCTAACTCTACCCACCGGCGATCAGAGTTCGTTCTCCCTGCCAATCGTACTGCCTACCAGACCGACGAGCTCGATCTGCCTGCCAGCCACCGTTCGCCATCAACCACCATCCATCGATTTCCGGTGCTAGCATCTATTGACCGCAATCGTCCGATATCCCTGTAACCAGACCGGCGATGTTTGCCATTTTGCTCAGGAAGAAAGGTGCACGTGAGATTCACGCGTGCAACCATCAAAGGCGAGTGAAGTCACGTGCGGTTGAGTCAAACACGCGCTCCTTGGCTGCTTCTGTATCCCCTTGGTTGTATCTACTTGGACGCAATTTATTTCATATGTTTATTAAACAAAATAAATTGTGTTATGGCTATTTTTGCCGGTGTAGTGACATCACCGCAAGGGTTTGCAGTGGCCGCCTCCTCTGGCACCCCTACTCAATCTGATTTTGGTCCTACTCTGTCTGACGACTAATGAAGTATGACCACACATTTGTTTAATCAGTTTAATTCGTTATCTGACCATGGGTCAGGTAAGTCTACTTTACCATGGATTCTTGATTCGGGAGCCTCATATCACATGGCTGGTGACAAGGGTTCTCTTACTGATATTACTTCTGCTACCAATTCTATGAATGTTATACAGCCTGATGGATCTATGTCGTCTGCTACACACTATGGTTCTATTTGCTTTGGTGATGTCACCCTTACTCATGTGCTCTACATACCTACTTTACAATGTCATTTATTATCATGATCTAGATTGTTATCTGCCTTAAAATGTCTAGCTTTGTTTACTGAAAATTATTGCATTTTATAGAAAATCAGTACGAGGGATGTGATTGGTGTGGGTGAACAACAAGGGGGGTTTATTGGCTTCGTCCGTTGGATACTTGAGCTCGTCCTCATATCCTTCAGTTTATTCTAACAGTTGCTTCAGTTTCTTCATCTGATTTATGGCATCAACGCTTTGGTCATCCATAATCTACGGTGTTGCCCTCTATTCCTACTCTTGATTTTAGCACAAATAATACTACTATACCTTGCTCCGTGTGTTATAGAGCAAAATAGACTAGATATAGTTTTCCTTTGAACTCTTCGAATGCTAGTTCTTTGTTTGAACGGATACATTGTGATGTTTGGGGACCTTATAGAACACCATCTTCTAGTGGTGCATTTAATTTTTTAACCATATTTGATGAATATTTCTGAGTTTTTTGGGTTTACTTATTAGTAGCTAAGTCAGATGTAACATCTAGATTTGTGGAGTTTTGTGTTTTGATCAAGAATCATGTTGGGTGCACCATTCGTCGTGTTCGTTCTGATAATAGTACAGAATTTCTACCCTTGCGATCTTATTTTGCTCGGTCCGGCATCATCTTTGAGACTTTTGTGGTTGATACACCACAACAGAATGGACGTGTGAAGCGCAAGCATCGCCATTTGTTAAATGTGGCTCGTGTCTTACGCTTTCAAGCTAATCTGCCTATTAATTTTTGGGGGGAATGTGTTCTTACTGCTGCATTTTTTATTAACCGAACACCAACGAAGAAACTTAACGGATGCACACCATTTGAGTTACTTTATGGAAGCACTCCAAACTACAAGCTTTTGTGAGTCTTCGGGTGTATGTGTTATACCTCTTACATTCCCAAATACCGTGACAGGTTTGCACCAAGAAGTCGGTGATGTTTGTTTGGTTATCATGTCAGAAAGAAAGGCTATCATTTTTTGACCTGGAATCACGCATCATCTTTAACATTCGAGATGTCAATTTTTTTGAAGACCAATTACCGTATACAGTAACTCCAACATCGGCCTCATCAGTCGATCCCGGCGGTGCCACCACCTCACCGCTGGCATCACTTATGCTGCCACCGGAGTCACATGGCCAGATCGCAATACCACCGCCGGCCGCCGCCGACTCTATGTCATCGGTCGCTGTTACGCCTGTCCCATCGGCCACCACCGCACCCTTACCGCCAGCCACTTCTCTGAATCCAGCGACAGACCCAGATCACTGACGATAGACCCAGATCACCAGCGACAGACCCAGATCACCGGTAACTCTTGCCAATCTGGCCTGACGATGCACCACCCGGGACGCTGCCACATCACGCGCCTCACGCGGCGCCAGCTCCGGTAACTCCTTCCGCTTCATCGCCCGATGTGGTATAATTCCACTCGCCATTTGCTTCTGTCAGCTCCGCCACCTATTTTGCCGATTGTTTTGACGTCTCCTCCCACTGTTAAGTTGCCTCCTATCAGACAGAGTGTTCGTGCTTGCCCACCTCCTCTATATTTGGATGACTATGAATGTGATGATTATGTCTATGCTCTTACTACTGAAGCCCCCTCTCCCTTACTGCTACGATCACTCATGCACCATCACTATCCTCAGGTGTTCTCTATCCTCTTACTGATTATGTAAATTGTGATAAATTTTCCAGTATGTATTCTACATTTTGGGTGCAGTAACTTCTAATGCAGATCCTATTACATATTCCGAGGTGTCACAACATGCTCATTGGCAAGATGCTATGACTGAAGAACTCACTGCGCTTGAGCGCAATCAGACTTGGATTATGGCCCATCTACCTTTGGATAAGAAGGAAATAGGTTTCAAATGGATTTACCAGACGAAGTTAATTCAGATGGTACCATTGAGCGTCATAAGGTGCGTCTAGTGGTTCTCGAGAATCACCAGGTTGAAAGGATTGACTATACTGAGACATTTGCTCCGGTTGCGAAGATGAGTTTAGATCGCCTATTTTTATCTGTTGCAATGATTCATGGTTGGGAACTATATCAGATGGATGTGCATAATGTTTTCCTGCATGATGATCTGCATAAAGAGGTTTTTATGCGACCTCCACCGGGCTATGCTACGCCCCTTGGTCAAGTGTATCGCATTTAGAAATCTCTTAATGGTCTTCACATGGCTCTTAGTAATCAGTTTGCCAAATTAACGCAGGCTTTACGAGCATTTGGATTTGTTCAGAGTAAAGCAGATTATTTTCTATTTGTTTTTTTCTCGTGGATCGGTTTCTTTGCATGTTCTGGTTTATATGGATGATTTGGTCATTGCTGATAGCTCTTCTGGCGCTTATCTCTGAATTGAAGA
Source organism: Rubia yunnanensis (assembly GCA_037428765.1). Taxonomy (NCBI): domain Eukaryota; kingdom Viridiplantae; phylum Streptophyta; class Magnoliopsida; order Gentianales; family Rubiaceae; genus Rubia; species Rubia yunnanensis. The sequence continues at coordinate 60,011,981 of CM075071.1, read as the reverse complement.
AATACTTGACTTCTTATTTTCACATGAAATATCTTGGTTTTCTTAAGTATTTCTTAGGCATGGAGATTGCTAGAAGGCCAAAGGGGATGTTTCTTTCACAACGGAAATATGTCCTGGATATTTTATCTGATACAGGTTTATCTACCACTGAACCGACTGACTTTTCGATAGAGCGGAAACACGATCTGGCACGTGTTGAGGGTCCACTTTACCATAATCTTGAGCAGTACAGGTGACTGGTTGGGCTCCTAATATACCTTACCATCACACATCCTGAGCTTAGTTAATCGGTTCACACACTTGCTTAATTCATAAAATTTCCTTGTGTTTCTCACTGGCAAGTTGCAGTTCGTGTGTTGCACTACTTGAAGAGTCATCCTGATCAAGGTTTATTTCCCTCTTCCCGTAGTGCATTATAGTTGACTGCTTACTGTGATTCTGATTGGGCTGCTTGCCCTATTACCCAACGTTCTCTTTCCGGTTACTTTGTGATGATTGGTGATTCTCCAGTTTATTGGAAGAACAAGAAACAACCTACAGTTTCTCGGTCTTCTGCTGAAGCGGGGTATTATGTTATGGTTGTTACCTATTGTGAGTTGTTATGGATTAAGTCTTTACTGAAAGACTTAGGGGTTGCGCATACTGCTCCTATGCGTTTGTTTTGTGACAATCAATCTGCTCTTCATATTGTGGCAAATCCAGTGTTCCATGAATGTACGAAGCATATTGAAGTTGATTGTCATTTTGTCCAAGATCTTAAGCAGTCCAGTACTATAGTTACTCATCATATCCCCACTACAAATCAACTTGCTGACTTGTTTACCAAATCTCTCGGACGTAACCAGTTTCATTCATTACTTGGCTAGTTGGGCATTTTTTATCCCCATGCTCCAACTTGAGGGATGGTGTTAAGGAATATAAATATTACTTGTAATTTTAATTAGATTCTATTTCCTTTTTCTAGTTTGTATAGGTATTTTGTACTACTATATAGTGTACCCTAGGGTTATGAGTACAAACACAATTAGTAACCTTATTTTCTACTCAACGACTATTTGAATCAAAAGGGGATTGTTCTGTTAATGTCCCCATCCTGCATTAGTTGAAGTTCGATTTCTTTTTAGGGATTGGCTCCAACTGTCAAGTCGATTTTTAATAGTAACACCAAACAAGTGGTAATATTTTCTAAGAGTTCGTCTCTTGAAAGACCGTCTTTCCATAAGTTATAGAAAGACCAAGGTTTAAAGTGCAAATTCTAAGAAATGAAGATAAAAATTTTGGGTTGCATAAATCGGGTTATAAACTTTAAAACTACTACCATTGCATAATAAATTTATGATATTGCAACTAAGACCTTTTATCTTTTATTATTCTAATTAAACCACGTCTTTCCATAAGCATATGGAAAGATGGTCTTACCCAAGACTTTGCCTTTAAAGAGTCCGTCTCTTGAAAGATGGTATTTCCATAAGCCATGTAAAAACCAAGGTTTAAATGCAAAGTAGAAGAAATGAAGATAAAATTTTGGGTTGAATGGATCGGGTTATAAACTTTATAACTACTACATATTGCATAATAAATTTTAATATTGCAACTAAGACCTTTAACCTTTATTGTTTTAATTAAACCTATTCTTTTCATAAGTTCATGGAAAGACGGTATTTCCTAAAACTTTCCCTTTAATATATCCATTAATAGTAAAAGGAAATCCAAGAATGATTAATCTAATTTACTTACTCCCTCTGTCCCACATTAAATTGAACAGAATCTTTTTCACAGTCTCCAACACACACGTTTAACCATTAATATATTTAACTACGTATAATATTGACAAACAAAAAGTTACTTTCTAGAAACTACTTGTTATGACGAATCCAACGATATCACATATAACAATATTATTGTTTATATATCTATTCAAATATATAGTTAAAATTTTCTTTGTTTGACTGAATTTTTAATCTTGTGCGATTTAATCCGAGACAGAGGGAGTATCAAAATTTTGGAAGAAACATGCATCACGGCCTTCCTACAAACGGCCGATGACCAAGATCATGCAAAATGCAGTTCGACTTTTATAAAAGATAAAAAAAATTATTTAGAAAAAAGTGCTTTTATAACCCTACCTAATTGGCATAAGTGCCAATATAACCTTTCAATATTCGAAAGTGCCAATATAACCCTATATAGTTAGTGAAAGTGCCAATATAACCCTATAAATTTTAAGGATGTGCTGATATAACCCAACAAACATTAGAAATGTACTGATATAACCCTAAAAATATTAGGAATGTGATGATATAACCCAATAAGATTGCATAATGTGCTGATATAACCCTACCTAATTTCAACGAACTATGGCGTTCCAGCTAACTATGAGGGTAAAATTGTTCACCCAATTTCAGAGTTAGCACAAAGGGTATTTTGGTCAATTTACATATAGTCAATGCTGAAAATTTGATGTCAATGCCGGAAATGGGGTCTGAGAGTTATATTGGCACTTTCATTAACTAGTTAGGGTTATATTTGCACTAAAAATTATCATAGGGTTATATTGACACTTACTCAAGTAGATAGGGTTATATTGGCACTTATCCCAAGTAATTATTTGCGTGTTGAGATTCATTTTAAAAGTTTATCATAATTATATGTATTTCATTACAATAAATAGAGTAAATATCAAATGACTGTATTAGTCTCACTAATTATAAAATGTCTTCATTTAACAATTAGTCGGTATAATAAGATATTTATGGTTTTAAATATATCTTTCAAAGTTATATATTTAATATAATAAAGAATTAAAATCAGTAACAAATTATAATATTAGTATGTTAAGAAGTTATGATTGATTATATATGGTAAAGAATTAAAATCAGCAACATATTATAATATTAGTATGTTATTTTTAGACAACTTGGGTTTAGTTTAGTCTATTGCTCGAAAATACATGATTTTTGTTATTCTTGCCTAATATATAAATAAAAAATTTAAAAAATTTTGGTCAAATGTTGGAAAACGCTAGTACATGTTTTAGAGTAAGTTATAGTTGAATACTTTGAAATAAGAAAGGAAAATCGTAAAGGATTATGGATATGTTCTTATGCCTGATTGTTGACAAATATTCCGTTACATACTTGAAAAATACAATGAGGGTATATATGTTAGCATCACGTTTGAGCGAATTTCAATTTGGAGTTACGGGTGATTTTTTTACCTTTTGCACTTAGGTCCCTCTAAGAAAGTTGGAGTTGTCGAGTCACGAAATTGGAGACACCAAAATGAAATTCAATAATATAAGATTGTGAGCTTGCAATTTGGGCATGAATGTGTGAACGGAAGGGCATAGAAAGTCAACATTGATTACTTCTAACACAATCTTAAAAATTTACACTATGGCCCAAATTTGTGCTACCCCATTATCCATTGCTCCAAAATACATAATTTTTGTAATTCTTGCATAAATATAGAAATATAAAATAAATTATTTTTTTGATGAAATGTTGGAAAACGCTAGTACATGTTCTAAAGTAATTTAGAGTTGAATACTTGGAAGTAAGAAATAAAAACAGAAAATATTACAAATATATTCTTGTGCATGTTTATTAATAAATACTATGTTATAGATTTTGAAAATACGACGGAGGTGTATAGAGTATCATCCCGTTCGAGCGGATTTCAATTTGGAGTTATGAGTAAAGTTTTTACTTTTTGCACTTAGGCCTCTCTAAGAAAGTTGGAGTTGTCGAATCACGAAATTGACGACACATAAATGCTATTCAATAATATAAAATTACAATTTTCCAATTTGGGTATGTATAGGTGAACGAAAGAGGCTCGAAAGTTAACATTGATTACTTGTACATAATCTTAAAAATTACACTATGGCCCAAAATTGTGTTACCCCATTATTCATTGCTCCAAAAAAACATGATTTTTTGTTACTCTTGCGTAAATATAGAAATATAAAATAAAATTTTTTTTGTGAAATATTTGAAAGCACTAGTACATGTTCTTGAGTAACTCATACAGGTGTCTCCTAGCAACCAAATTTTATACTACTTATTTTTTATAATTATGAATAAGTTATATATAAAATTTTATTAAGTGAAAAACTATAATTTATTTATTGATATTCGACTTCGATCACATTTTACTCGAAATCTACATTTAATTTATTTCATTTGAAAAATATAAACATAAAGTCATAATTAAAAGTATAGTTATAAAATCTTTTAAAAGTTTAAAAGAAATGGAGTAGCATAAAAAATTACAAAATTATATTTTAGTTTAGTTTAACATTAAATTTTATTATTAAAATCTCGATCATGTGTTACTTGACCTCTACATTTAATTTTTTTTCATTTGAAAATATAAACATAAAGTCATATTTAAAAGTAGAGCATGTCTCTTGAAAGATGATCTTTCCATATGTTGTGGAAAGACTAAGGTTAAAGTGCAAATTAAAATATTTGAAGATAAGATTTATGGGTTGCATGAATCGGGTTATGAACTTTATAACTACTACATGTTGCATAATAAATTTTAATATTGCAACTAAGACTTATGACACAACAATATTCTAATTAAACTCCATCTTTCCATTAGCCAATGGAACGACGGTTTTTCCCAAGACTTTTACTTAAAAGTATAATTATAAAATCATTTAAAATTTAAAAAGAAATGGAGTTGCATAAAAAAATTAAATATTATATTTTTTTTTAAAAAAATTACATTATGGACCTGCATAAAATTTTTTGGCAAAGTCTTGCGAAAGACCGTCTTTCCATAGGCTTATGGAAAGACAGTTTTTAATTAGAATAATAAAAGGTAAAAGATATTAGTTGCAATATTAAAAATTTATTATGCAACGTGTAGTAGTTATAAAGTTTATAACCCGATTCATGCAACCTGAAAATTTTATCTTCATTTCTTCTAATGTGCACTTTAAATCTTAGTCTTTCCATAACTTATGGAAACACCGTCTTTCAAGAGACGGACTCAAAAAATTTAAATATTGCATTTTTGTTTTAATAAAAATTATATATATATATATATATATTCAATTATTTTAAATCGTGTATCGGAAGGTGTGTACGAGAGGTACGTGCGAAGTCAGTAAGCCAGACATATGTGCGACTGTCGGTCATTTCATGTCTGAGAGAGGTACTTGCGACATGGGTCACAATAATAATCGACGTCGGTAAACCATGCTACGTGCCACGTCGGTCATTTCATGTCAGCGATACGTGAGAAGTCGGTCTAAAAAATAATTGTAAGTCAAACATGCGTGCGACGTCGGTCTTTCTGCGAGAGTGACTTGCGATGTCGGTCCAAACACAAACAACATTAAGCTAGAAATGTGTGCACATCGATCATTGCAAGAATGACTTGCGATGTCGGTCCCAAACACAACGACGTCGGTAAGCCAGATATACGTGCGACATTGGTAATGACTGGCTTTTACATCGGTTAAAAAAAATCAAGTGTACTTTTTACCTCGGTTTTTTAACCAAGGTAAAAATATTTTTTACCACAAAAAAGTAAGAACTAAGGTAAAAGAACTTTTTACCTCAGTTATTTGTGCTCAACCAAAAAATTGAAGTAAAAGGGGCGAAATAATATGTTAATTTTTTTGCAATGAAATGATCATATTTTATTAATATTAATTTAACTTCAATAGGATTGCATTTCTTGCTGAAGAAACAAATGGGGGAAGGACTTCCTCAAAAGGCGATACCCTCGCCCTTAGGATCCTGGCTGCGCCAACACCACAACTATCACTGAGGAGGTAAATCACAGCAGACATTCAGATTAGACCTTTGATCCACGACTGTACTCATTGACCACAAGGGATCTCTCAATTTGGAGAAATTCACACACTGCATCTAACGAGAGAGTCTAGGAATGAAACCAAAGGGCTAATCACTAGGGTGATCGTGAGCGTGTGGAAGGACTTCCTCAAATTCATATAGTTGGTGAGGTGTATCAAAAATGTGCAGGAGGTAAGCAACATCGAGAGGCATTTCCTAAGGAAGCAAAAAAAAATTGAACAGGGTTGTGCTAAATAAGTGCAACCGCAAAAATAAGCATTCAAACTAAATAATAATAATAAATTTTTTTAATGAATTAATTTTCACTCATTTAAGAGTGCGTCTCTTGAAAGACGGTCTTTCCATAAGTCATAGAAAGACCAAAGTTTAAAGTGTAAATTAGAATAAATTAAGATAAAATTTTCAGGTTGCATGAACCGGGTTATAAATTTTATAACTACTACATGTTACATACTAAATTTTTAATGTTGCAACTAAGACCTTTTACCTTTTATTATTCGAATTAAACCCCGTCTTTCCATAAGCCTATGGAAAGACCGTCTTTTCCAAGACTTTTCCCTCATTTAAATAGGATTAAAATTAATAAAATTAAAATACAATTAAGTTGAAAATAATTTGCCTTCAACAGTGATATTTCAAAACAAAGAGTCTCAATTATGAACAATTCCGCTATTAATTTGTTTTTATTTTAGAGAATCGTATGTTACTCTGAGATTTTTTAAAAAAAGAAATACACTTTCACTATTATATTATTTATTTGACTCATTAAAACCAATTGTAAATAAAATTATTTGATAAAACAGTAAGGAATTTGAAACTAACCGTTTTTACTGGAGTCGGCGAGAGACATGCACGTCCTGTCGGAAGGTGCACCAAAATTTCTTTAAAGTAAAAAAAAGTACCCGTTTCCATAATTCCATTTGACTCCTTTTCTAATTTTTGGTGTACACATAGGTGATGATGAAATTACATTTAAAATTATAAATTAAAATATCATGAAAGAAAGTGAGCAAGACCAAAATATACTGGTAAAGACAAAGTCTTGTATAAGACCGTCTCACGGTGAGATCAGAGATTAAATTGTAAATATTTTAAGATGAGATTTCATATTGATGTTTTAAAAGTCTAGGGATTTAATGTGTAATATTGATAATTTACAATTTAGTCCTGTTATATAAATCATGTCGAATGGCTTGTTTTCCATGTTTGGCCACATTTTTCATTCTCATTTTTTCAGGAAGCGAAATCGTTTTTCTCAGTATTCAAGTTTGTTCACTCACAATATTCACCCGCTCAGAAATCTTCTATATAATCGGTTATTGCTTCATTTTTTTTTCAATTTCAAGTGTGCATTGGTCTGATTGAAGCTGCGTCTCTGTTTCCTTCGGTTTTTTTGTTGAATTCCGTTCGGTTTTTAACGATCTACGATTGGAAGAGTTAGGGTTGTGCTTAATCTGCGAAGGTAATGTAGTCGCTAGGTTTTTTTGTTCGTATTTTGTTGTTTTTCCCAATTTTCCCCAATTTTTTGGATGCATGTGATGTTTTATGCTTTGTGTAGGTTTTCTGAGTGTTTCTTTCGCTTATTTTGTGTTTCTCTTTTGTTTGTGTAGTGTAATGTTGCTTTAATGTGTTCGATTTGAAGTTTATAGGGTTTCTGTTGTTTAGTGTATTTATATTTTGGGGATTGCTCTGTTTTTTGTGTAGGTCTTATTGTTTCTGTGTTTTATTACTTGCATGTGATGTTATATTGCTGTTTTTTCGGGTTTTTGCATTGATTTGGTTTCTGTGTTGAATTTCTTTGACATTTTGGGGTTCATTTAGTTTGTATGTTAATATCTGTGTTTTTGTTGTTGATTTGTAGATGTTGAAGGACAAAGTTACCGATGATTCTGCTTTAGATGTTCTTGCTAATATTGCAAAGAACTATAAAGACTGTGAGGAAGTTAGTCATCCTGCTGTCTTAAAAAATCCAAGGAAACGAGGACCTGCTGAAGGTAATTCTCTTTCTCTGTTTTTTGTGTGTATTTTTGAATGTATTTTGTAGCTGTTGAGTAACTTGTGATGTTGTAATTTTATGACATGATGTTCCATATACTTATGCTGATGTTTCACTTTTCCTCTTTGTGATGTTGTAATTTTATGACATGATGTATAATATTTTTCTGTTGATGTTTCATTTTTGCCTTTTGTGATGTTGTAAATTTATGACATGATGTATCACATATTTTTGATGATGTTTCACTTATGCTTTTTGTGATGTTGCACTTCTATGACATGATGTTTTATATATTTATGTTGATGTTTTACTTTTTGCTCTTTTTATGTTCATCAGTCATCTATTTGTGTCTTTCTAGTGTAAATTTTCATCCATTGTGTCTTTTATGTGTTGTGCTTCAGTTTTAGTTATCTATGTTTTCAAGTATTTGATTTGTCATTTTTTGTTTGAGCTGATATGTTGATTTTTTAAGTTTATTGTATGGTGTTCTAAGTTCAGGTCACGATGTATAATTTTTAGTTTGATATGCTATCAAGTTCAGTCTATGGTGTGTTATGTTTACTAAATGAATGTTGTTTTAAATTAAGGTTATGGTGTATGTTTTTTTGCTTGATTTTTTTTTTCAATTTCAGGCTATGATGTTTTTTAGTTTGATATGGTTTCAAGTCAGGCTATGATGTTTCTAAGTTTGTTGAATGATGTTTTGTCTTTTTCGGTTTGTGCTAACATGTTGATTTTTAAGTTCATTGTATGATGTTCCAAGTTCAGTTCATGATGTCTGCCTTTTAGTTTGATATTCTTTCGAGTTTTGGCTATGATGTTTAAGTTTACTGAATGATGTTTTAAATTCAGGTTATGGTGTGTGCTTTTCAGCTTGATTCCCTTTTTAAGTTCATGCTATGATGTTTTAAGGTTACTGAAAGATATTTTAAATTTACATTATGATGTATGATGTCAACTTTTTATATCATTTTCAAGTTTAGGCTATGATGTTTTAAATTTATTGAATCATGTTTTAAATTTAGTGTATGTTATTTAGTGTATGTTGTATCTATTTAGTTGTATGTTTCAACTTAGGGGAGTGATGTAGATTGTGATGTGGGATGAGCTTTTAAATGATGATTTGTATATTTTTTTTCCCTTGAATTTGTTTGGGCTTACTGTTGCATTATATTTTTAGATGTTTATATAATTTAAATTTAATGTTTCATATGCAAATGTTAGCTGTGCTGTGAGATAATCACATCGACTGAGGGGTGATCCTAATGTTGATTTGGTTTCAGGTCTGTTTGTTCCTATTTATTTTTTGTGAAAGATGTATATTAATGTTTTGTATTTTAAATTTTATGCTGCTTTTCTGTTTCAGGACTGTCCTCTATGAAGAGGAGACTGAAAGAGAAAGCTAATAGAAATCTTAATCTGGCTGATGATGAAGTTCATAAAGATGAACCGGATGGTGCACGCAATTTGGAGACAGTACTGACTGAATCTGTTTCTAGTTTGAATGGTTCTGATAAGGCTGAAAAATCTGGTCCGAATGTTGCTAAAAAAGCTGATAAGGCTGACAAATCTGTACTGGTTACTAATGAAGTTGCTATGCCTCCGAATTTTGTTGTTGTGTGAGGCTGCTAAACCCGAGACTTTGTCTTTCACTTTTTTATTTACTCTTCTGAATGTGTATATTAATGTTTCATACATTTGTATTGATGCTGTTGTTATGTTTTCAGGAATCTTTCCTGCAAAGAGGAGACAAAAGCAGAAAGTGAAGAGGAATGTTAATCTGTATTATGAAGATGGAATATCAGGAGATTCCGGTGGTTCCAATTTGCAGAATGTGGTACCTGAATTAGGTTCTGAACCTGCTCAAAAAGTTGCTGATCCTGAGATTCCATATTGTAGGAGGATGTTACGTAAGTTTGTGGTTGTGAAAAAATCCAAGAAATCCAAGGTTGCTGTTGAGGGTGTCAGTGGTAAAGGTATTCAAAATTAAGTTAGTTGTTTTAAAATTTTCAACCTTACAATGTTTTATCCTCTTTTCTTATGGAATTTGGCGTGATGTATTTTTTTTAGCTGTTGGTGTTGGCAATTGTAAAAAACCTGTTTTGAGGAGTGATGCTAGTTTGAAGAATGAATTGAAAAAGGATGATGATGTTGGAGGTGAAAGTGCCAAGAGGAGGGCTTTGCAGAAGACTGTGGCTGTGAAGAAACCTAAAGTTGCTTCTGAGGGTGTCAGTGGCAAAGGTACTGTTTTAAATTAATAACGTGATGTTTTAAAATTATGGTATGATGTTTCATATTTTATAGTTGGTCATTTCAGATTTCTATCTTTTGTTTTTCATGATGCGAATGTCTGATTATCTGGTTTGATTTCTTTTTTTTCTTTTTTTTTTTGTCTTAGTTGATGATGTGAAGAAGAAAGTTGCTGAGAAATATAAAATAAATCTTGTGTTATCAGTTTTTGATAACACCTCTGCTTTTTAGATATTAGTTTTTGATGATTTTCCATTTTGATATGATGTTTCAATATTTGTAGATGAAGAGGTGTATTGCACTGCTCTTGAAACTGAAAATGTAGATGCTGGAGCTGAAAATGTTGATGATGTTAAAGACAATTGTAGAAGTGAATCTTTGAAGATGAAGATGATAATGATAAAGATAGCTCGCATTTTGTTGAATCAGAATCTGAAAGCGTGGAGGGGAGTGGTAAAGCTGTGAATAATGTTGCAAGTGGTTCTGATTCTGAATCAGAACCTGAGGTGGTGGTTGTGAAGAAGTCTTCTAGACCGTTTGAACAGATGAAAGTGAAAGGGAAACAAGCTGTGTCTAATGATGATGAAAGGTTAGTTGATATTTTAAATAATGTGTTTGGTGATTATTAGTTTATGTGTTTTTATGTTTTTTTTGTGAGACTTGATGTTTTGCTTTCATATTGTAGTTGTGTTGATGCATCTAGTTGATTAATATGGAGCAGTTTATGTGTCAGTTATGTTTGTAATCTAGTTGTTATTTTTATTTTTTTAGCATTGTATTTTCTCGGCAGTTTTCTTTCTGTTTTTTTGAAGTGACTGATATTTTAATTTCTGCATATGATGTTTGATGAACTGTGTCATGTTGATTTTTTATTGTGACTTGATGTTTTACTTTTAGTTTGTTGATGTTTTTCAATTTTGTATGTGATGTTTCATGAATTTTAATTTTCTTTTCAGTGATGAGAAAGGCTTCACTACGAAGTGTTGCCCTTGGAGAATTGAAAAAGTGTCTTCTTTGTTGACCTCAGAACAGATAAAATCTATGGAAGAGATTGGTTTTGATGGTCTCCTTAAAATTAAATTTTGTTCCCTTCCTAAAGACATCATTCCCTACCTGATTCAGAATTTTAATCCAATTAGCTATGTTCAAACTATTGGTTCTGATAGGTATTTTATAACCCGCGATGATGTGTATGATGTTTTAGCACTCCCTATTAGTGATAAGGAAGTTGCTGAGGTTAGTAATGTCGGGAAGGGCGAAAGGAAAGACATAGAACTTAGGCAGAGATGGAGGGAAAAGTTTGGGTATGATCAACTGGGTAACATTTATTGTGAGAGGCTGTTTGACAAGATGATGGGATTACGTGAACGTGGGGATGAATTTAAAAAACTGTTTGTGATGTATGTAGTTTGCAGCTTCTTGAGTCCTACTGCTAGATCCTTTGTGGATTTTAAGCTGGTTCGTGTTGTTGAGAATGTAGCAGAGATTAGGAGTTATGACTGGTGTGGGTATGTGCTTAAGAAGTTAGGTGATGCTGTGCATAGGTATAAGACTACTAAATACTCGGCAGTTAATGCGTGTGTAGTTGTTCCATTGATGTGCTACTTGTATAGGTTTCCTTTTCAAGGAAAACCATGCCCTCCCATAGTTCCTTTCATTCGTCACTGGGACACTAGTTTGCTGCTGAAACATTGTAAGAAGATTGTTGAGGCGGGTTTTGATTCATGCCCCATGTCTAAGGATGAATTTCCTTTGACTTTTATGGGGAAGTATGTGGGCAGTGGTCCTGCTATGACTTCCAAGCATGCTGGGACATCCAAAGAAACTGCGACATCTAAGGAAGGAAGTCATACAAAAGAAGCAGCAGCTGGTTCAAGCTCGCAAGTTTTATGCTTTGTGCTTCCAAAAGATTTGCCTACTGATGCTGCGATTATGAAAGATGGGGGGTCTGTAAGTACCTTTTCAATTATGATGTTTTAATAGGAGTATCAGATGTTTTAGATTTTCTATAAGATGTTTTAAAATTGTGGTTTAGGTGTTAACAGATTGATTTTTTTTACAATCAGTAGTTGGTGTTATAGAATTTGTATGTGACGTTTAAGTTTAATCTTTTTGTGTTCCCAGCTTTGATATTTTAATATCAGTAGCTGATGTTTCTTATGTTGTATGAGGCATTTTAAATTTCAAATTTTCTGTTGTTATCTTTTTATAATTTGTTTTTTTTCCTAGATTGCTGATCAAGCTGTCCGTAGGTTCAAGAGGAATATTGAGGTTGTCACTAGGGTCTTGGTTTCTGAGTTGGGTGGAAGTGCTAAGGATGTTGTATCTACTGTTAATGCCCAGCCTGATTATCCTCCTTTTAACTCAGACGATTTTGATAACTCTGACTTGTTTGATGTTATTGATGAGATTGTAAGGAATGCTTTTAGGAATCGCACTCATGTTGCTGCTTCAGCTGCTGCTGCTAGTAATATAGGAGTGACGCCATCATTTGATCTTGGTATTGAAGAAGTTAGAGGGGCATCATCTGCAAAAGGTCCAGCTGGGAAGGGAATCAATAAGAATTAGGATTTGAGTGTGATGAACTAGTATTTGATAGGGGCAGTTGTACCCTTTATTCGATTAATTGTGATATTGTTATGGTTTGACAGTATGGGATGATATAAAACTGTTTTTAGTTTTCTATACTTTGCTGGAAATGATCATTTTTATAATTTGATGTGATGATTCATTATCAGTGTGTGATGTTTTATACTTTTGAGCAATCATTGTCTGAAGTTTTGTTTAATGGGTTGTGATCATTTTGTTTTTTGATGTGATGTGTCATAATCAGTGTGTGATATTTTATACTTTTTGATCTATCAGTGTGAAGTTTCATGTTTTGTTGCATGTGATCATTTTATATTTTTAATATCACCATTTCGTATGTAATATACGTGAACCCATCCAATCTAGAGTATATCTGCCTTTTTAGTTAAATTCCAAAGAAGCTTTAACATATTGGCATCATCATTCCAATCTTGTAAAGAAACCACATTCAGCCCCCTCTTTTCGTTTATTCACACACTTTACTCTAGGCAACATGAGCCTTTTTTGTTATGACTTCACCACCACTCCATAAAAGGACTTGCATAAAGCTTCAACATACTTCAAAACTTCCTTAGGTAGTGGGAAACTTTTCATCCAAAAGTTGGAAATAGCAAATAACAGACTATTAATAAGTTGTAGCCTTCCCGCATAGCTTAATGTTCTAGCGCTCCAATGCTTTAGGTTTTCAACCATATTTTCAATCAAAGGTTGACAGGTTATCAGATTAGGCTTTTTATTTGTCAAAGAAACTCCCAGATATCTGAAAGGCAAGCTACCTTACCTGTGTATTCAGTAATCTGTTTCTTCATCTCATCATCCACAACCCCAAAGAAAACTTTGGATTTAGCCTCATTCACCTTAAGCCCTGTAGAATCAGCAAATATTCTATATGCAGAAATCAGTGCTTTAACTGAGTTCAGTTCTCCCTTTGACACTAGTAAGACATCGTCAGCAAAACTAAGGGTAATGGGTAATATTTGTAAATCATCATCTGAGAAAATAATAACAGCAGTGAATACAAGTTTAACATCCGAAATAGAAGTATATTTATGTTTTAAATATCATGGGGAAAAAATTAACATCCTGATCAGAACTTATTTCTAAAACATCAAACTTTAACAATGTAACATCATTCCATAAGTGTGTAAGATCACAGTATTGCAGTAAATATATTCCAACAAGCTGGTTTTATATCAATTGAGCTTTTGGTGTCTTGGATCCGAATTCCTTCTTGACTGGCTTCTTCCTTTTTTCAAGCTTACCTTTCACTCTTGCACTTCTTCCTTTTGTTTTTATTTTTGGTGGATCGAGCACTTTGGGAGCAGCCTTTGTTGTTGAACCTCTTGCACTATTAGTCGCTGAATGCTCTTATGTATCAATTGCTTTGATTTGATTGATTGTAGCCGAGTCTCTATTCAGCCCTTCTTCAAGGATTCTTCTAGTTTCTATGTCCTCTTCACACATCAAGACAAGATTGTAGTACTTCCGTAGCATATCACGACGCCATGGTACCTTACCTTTGATCTCCTTGTTCTGTGTTCCTGTTCCTCCGAGCACTTTGTTCCATATTTCTTACTTTTCCATCTTTGTCCATCTCTTGAGGATGTAATCTTCAGGGATGGAAGTGATGTTTTGTAAATGCAGGATTCGAAGTGCATGGAAACACAACAGACCTACCTTTTCGAAGTACTTGCAAGAGCATTTGATTTCCACCTTTTGATCCCGTTTCTTGAAAATAACCTTCTCAATTTTTGTGTTGTCGTTTTCTGGTTGTACTTCAAAAACATCTTCGAATCCAAGGTTGAATGTTTTTACTGCTTTACTTTCCATGGCTAGCTTCCATTCTGCCTCGAAGTCCTTGTACAACTTATGTGTGTAAATTTCAGCTGCATGTTTCAGAAGTCCAGGTCCTTGTTCGGCTGACCTTGGTTTTCCTATTGATCTGCTGTATTCTTTGCTGGTTTCTGTGCTTCTCCGGCTGTGTACCGTTTTTTTAAAGATTGAGAAAAACTGTGTCAAGTTTGTTGTTTTGTTTGCACTGAAGCTGATTGCTTTGTTTGTGCTTTCGCTTCTCTGTGATGATAATGTCCCAGCTGAGAAGAAGTCTTTGCTCAATGTGGTACACCATTTCTCTCGTAGTCCGTATAGGCGCTTGAACCACCTGTTGTCATGAAGTTGGTACTTATCCATCATAGAGTTCCAGCATCTCTGGAATTCTTCTTCATTTGCGCATTTTTTCAAACAATGGTCGAATGCTATGCCAAATTCTTCATCGCTCTTCACTTTACCGTAGTGACTGATAGCATTCTGTTTCAAATGCCATAGACATAACCTGTGTTTTGTGTTGCTGAACACCTGGTACAAAAATTTGTTTCAGTATGAAACAACATACTTTATTTTTGAAAGGTTACCAACTGCTATTGAAACATCGCGCATAGGTATTTTATGTTCAAATTGATTTCAGTAAGTATCAAACAATTTTTCATGAAATTTAACTTCATAGTACAGGAGCATCATATATGATTTTTAGAAATGAATTTATGGTGTTTGTATGATCATATATGTTGAGTTATGAAAAATCAACTTAACATCACAGTAACTAAGGAAGGACTGAAACATACAGATTCTGAAACATCATTTACAGATGGTGAAACATCAACACAGTAACTGAGCAGGTTGGGGTATGTACCTTTTGGATTGCATATGCCATAGCTAAGTCCTGATCAGTAAATATTGTCACTGGTTCTTTTCCTTCCATTGACTTTTTGAATGTTTCCAGCAGCTAAATGAAAGTCCCTTTCTTTTCTTCGCCAATAAATGCACAACCAAACATCACATTGTTCCAGTGGTTGTTGATTCCCACAATCGGTGCACAAACAAGGTTGTATTTGTTTGTCCTGTATGTGGTGTCAAATATCATCACATCACCACAGAGCATGTAATCCTCTTTCATCATTGCATCTCTCCAAAAAAGTGCAGATAGTTTACCGTCCTCATCCAACTTGACTCTGAAGAAGAAATCCTCATCTCTTCCATCTATTTTGTAGAGCTCATCTATCACATTCTGTGCATCGCCTCCTTCAATTGCTTTCATCCTTAACCTGTTGACATAATTAATGTGGTCCTTCATCGTGTGCCCTACATTTTCTTGTCCATTTGCGTCGCATGCCAAGTACTTGAAACTTGTTGCTGGTTTTAAACCTGCCAATTCCATAGCCTCAATTGCTCTGGCCTTTTCATCCTCTATCTTCCTCTCACCACGCTGCAAGTATTGCCACTCCTTCCTTGTAAATTCATGGTTGTGCTCAGTGATGTGGTGCTTGATTTCATAGATGTTTTCATCTACAAGCTTGATTCTGATTGCAGCCTTACATTCTGTCCTTGTAATGGGAAATTCTTTTGTCTTTCTCCTCTTGTTTTGTGGTTGTTGGGTCGGGGTGTCAAGATTGTTTGAAACTGATTTCCCTTGGCACGAGCATGTGTAATATTTTTCCTTCACCTTCCCTTCACTTGTTAGTCTTTGTGTTGACTTTCGTACAGAAAATCCAAGTGTAGTTGCATGTGCACGGTATAATGTTTCAAGCTCTTCCCATGTAGTTGCTTGCACTCCTTAAAGGGATTCTGTTTGATCTATTTCCAACAAGTTTGGTAGACCTGTGATTGAAAACTCCCCTAAATTAATAATAATGAAAAGATGCTACACACAATGCTGCAGATGTAGAACATCATGTTATATGTTTGACACACCAAGTAACATATGGGAAACATTACATCACGTTTTCTGCAAATTGTTGTTCTGATTAGGCTCAGTTAGCGTGTAACAACATGTTATATATTGTGCCAGATTGTATGAACTGAGGAGAACGATAAATTGTGAACATGTTTGAGGTACTGAAATCTTTTGATTGTCATGAACATTAAAAAGGAGCACGTAAAATTCTGAGCAAGGTGGCGTTATTCCTACAAGAAAGCATCCTAAACCAACATACATCGATCAAACACAATTTCCAAATGCATAATAGAATAAGAAAGTACAGCTAAGTTCAAGATTTGAAATATTGATTAACGACACAAAATGGCAAAGTTGGTGAAACTCTAATTTATCACAGAACACAATAACATGGATAGAAAGTAATAGAATAAGTCATTATGTAATTGAAAACTCAAATAAATTATAAAAAGAAGTTGTACATAATTTTGCAGAGCTAGAACATCATGTTATATTTTTGAAACATCAAGCAGTACAAGAGTAACATCACACTATGTTTCTGCAAATTGTTATTCTGATTATGTACAACTAATATGTAACATCATGTCATATATTTAAAACATCACGCCATATTTAGTGAACACTGCTGCAATAAATCAGTACATTGTCCAGTTATTTGTCAATTTGTAAAATGTGAACAGATCCTATTAAAAATAAGTTCTTATAACATGACCTCTACAATTTGAAAGGTCTGACATTTTAAATGAAATTTGTAGCATATTCAGAACTAATATACACTGTTCTAGAACAGAACAACATGATGTGTTCATTCATATCAGAATTTTGCTACTAATTAGTTTTTTCTGTTGTTTATTTGACAGGAGCTAAACGTAATGGAATTGTTCACATACTCATTCTGGTGCTCTCCAAATCAGAAAACAGAACATCATGCTTAAGTACAAAAGGTTCAGCTTCTTACCTTGTGAAATAGGTACAATCTGTTCATCATTGATATTTGTTTCTCTTTCTTGTGTAGGATTCTGTGTTTGCGTTGATTGTATGATTTCTAATTGTTTTTCGATCTATAAATCACCTTCTTCCATATTCATCCAATTTTGAATCTGCAAAATATCGAAATTCTGTTTAGCAACAGATTTGTTGCAGTTGATGTTGAATTTAAACATAATATAGTTGTACCTTGCTTTCCGGGTGAATTTCTGATGTGGACTGATTTTTTTCATTCGAAATTGGACTGTTTGAATTTTGATGAAGAACAACGTCTGGAGTCCCGGTGAGAGAGGGAAGAAATTTTTTGGTTCAGATCTGTGTTTGATCTGTTTTTCTTTCTCCTGTTTTTTATTTTTGTGTTTTGGGCCTGATTTGTTTTTCATGTTTTTGGGCTGGGAATGGGTAATGGGTTAGGTGTTATGTTATTTGCTACTTGGTCCTTCAGCTTTTTAGCACTTTATACCACTTACCCCATTTCCAGTTTAATTAGTTTTTTTGCCCCCAAATTTAGTTTACTTTTTTCTTATTTTGCCTCTAGTCCCTGGTCTCACCATGAGACGGTCTCACAGGAGACGGACTCACTGGTAAAATGGTTTCATATTGGTAATCAATGACTCCCTGAATTTAGATGATCAAATTTAAAACAATGGTGATATATCTTAGATACTATATTAGGATGTTAATACTCCCTCTGTTTTTTTAAGTTTGACATATTTGTCATATTTGTATATTTTTCCTAAGTTTGGTTTTTTTTTATGGCAAAAAAAACCATCATTGTCAACCATTCATTAAACTTTTTATTCTTATCATTCAATTTACTTCACACACTTCAACTTATAAAAAAGATAAACATCTAAACGTATTGTACCAAACATAGTAAAATAAAATGAATATATAATTTGGTTGGCAGTCCGTAATCTTTAAAAATAAAAGGATGATC
Organism: Rubia yunnanensis; assembly: GCA_037428765.1. Taxonomy (NCBI): domain Eukaryota; kingdom Viridiplantae; phylum Streptophyta; class Magnoliopsida; order Gentianales; family Rubiaceae; genus Rubia; species Rubia yunnanensis. The sequence goes on along the minus strand of CM075071.1, from coordinate 59,993,655 downwards.
AGATGTAAGAAGTCCAAAAATTAGGGAAAATTAGCACCACCCTCTCATTCTAGCCCGCGATCCAACGATAACTAATCATCTTGTCCCTCCAGACCTTTTTTTTATTGAAATTCCTCCAAACCTTAATTATAGAGTTCTTATGCTGGTAGACATGTCTCGTGGTATGATCAAGAATACTCCCTCCGATTATCTATTCATGAATCCCTTTGATTAAATATTTTTTATGGCATATTTGATTATCGATAGTTTTTATTATATACAATAATTGGCATTATGTGAAATGTCTTTGAATTCTCCATAATATATAAATTTTGAAAAGTAAAATTTTATAATCTATTATTATACGTAATAAAAGTTATCGATGATTACACATGTCTTAAAAATGTCAGAAAAAAGGGAACATAAATAGAGGACCAGAGAAAGTAATTTATAATGTTTATTTATGAACCTTTGTTTTTTTTATAAATGTAAAAACAACTCGATCAAAGTTAATATAACTTTGATCTCATCTGAAAAAATTGATCAATAACAATAGTTGTCGATTTCATATAAAAAGAACAATTTACCCCTAAAAATAAAAATAAAAACTTAATCCAAAATTACAAATTAACTCATCTTAAATCCCCTTTCCTCTCAGTGGCGGAACCAGGAAAAAATGTGAGGGTAGGCTGAAATTGCACTGTACTTAAAAAAAATTTTTGTACAACTCAAAAACAAATGATCGATTAACATAGATTAGCCATATAGGGCAAAAGAAAGACAATTTGGTAGAATGATAAGATATAGATGATAAAATAGCAAGCTGAATACTTACAGCCAACAAGGTAGTAGAAGATGACGAAAACAACCTATTTTCATGATGAAATTTCCTTGATTGCTTCAAACTGCAGCATATCATTAGCTACAACAAGAGAAACTCGTAAGGGGTAAACACATCACATAATCTGCCAGGCATCCTCAAACCACATTCTAGCTTTATGAATCAATGAACTTCAAAGCTCTAATATTGCTCAAGAATCCATATTGTAAATCTAGTAATAGAAATTGTGCCCGTAATCAGGTTCATGAGGCAACCAACACTGTTGGAATGCCACTTTTATTGAAAACACGCAAATTGCAAATGGAGACACTTTTATTAGTAGAATAAGTATATGAATATTACAACATGAATACATGATAAAGCCTAAATTATTACAACATGAATACATGATAAAGCTTAAATTATTACAACATGAATACATGATAAAGCCTAAATTATTAATAAATCAAATCAACATGAATACATGATAAACCCTAAATTATTAATTCACAAAATCCCGCAAATCACAATTCAAACGAAAATCACAATGAATTGAATAAAAACGAAAATCTCACAATCACAAATTCACAATGAATTTAAATAACCTCACAAATCACAATTCAAACGAAAATTACAATGAATTTAAATAACCTCACAATCACAATTCACAAATTCTTCAAAATCTCACAAATCACAATTCAAATGAAAATTAAAATGAATTGAATAAAAACAATATTGCATAACTAAAATCAAAATTGAAAAGGAATTGAACTAGAAACAATTAAATTCATGTTTTGAATCTTTCAATTTTAGTTCAAGAGTTTGAATTAAATTGAAATTGAAATTTGAAATTTTAAAATACCTAAATGGTGGTGGATCTTGGCGGTGTGGCCGGTGCCGGTGGTGGCGGACGGCGGTGGCGGGTGGCGGACGGCGGTGGCGGGTGGCGGACGACTGGCGGCGGCACCGCGGCAGCGCGGCGAACTGAGAGCCGAGAGGGAGACTGGGAGTGGGAGAGGGAGCTGAAGAAGAGACTACTCTTGGAGGATTGGGTTTGGCCGTTTCCCGTTTGGGAATTAGGACTTTGCCACTTTGGCTTTGGGTTTGGGCCGGGCGTTGGCCCGTTTGGCTTTTGGGTTTTATAAGTTTTTTTTTAAATCACCCATACATCTGTAAAATTAAAAAAAAAATTTAATCAAACGACGTCGTTTGACGTCGTGATTGGGGAAAAAAAAGGGAAGCAGCAGCTTCCTCCGGCGATCGGGCGGCGCGCCTACGCCGCCGTAGGCGGAAACCACCGATCCGTCGGTCGGGAACAGTAGCTCTCACCTGGCCGACGGAGCTCAGGGCAGGCGCGCGCCTGCCCCCGCCTGAAGGTGGTTCCGCCATTGTTTCCTCTCTACCATACTCGCCAGACCACCTGCTCCGTTTTTCCAATCCCTAAATTCCACCTGAAACAACTCTGCTTATGCCTGCTCCACTTAATATTACTTTGTTTCCGCCTTCTCCAACTCGATCATGCTCCATTCCCAACCTTAAACAACCCCACTTTAGCACTTGAAGTCGCTCGAGCCGCGCCTCATCTTCTACGAGCAGAAGAGAATCACCGGCGACTTGAAATGTTCACTAAACACATTATCCTGAATTCAAAAATAAGGAAATGTTCGCTTCCCTCCTCCTCCGGCCAAATATAGCCTCCCCCACCACCTTTTCGGTCGAATCCTAGTGGTTGTGTTATCCGGCAATTACTTATCTAGGGATGGCAGAGGCTGGGGCAGATACAGATTATGGCATATTTATACCCATACCCAACTAAAATTTTCATACCCATACTGTAACACCCCAAACCCACCACACTGTGTCGGGTCGGATCTAGGCGTGCTGCTGAAAGTGCTAACAGTAACGGGCAGATAAATTTCATGCGGAAGCGATTTAGATAAATTCAAAAACCTAAATTACTATTACAGTGAAAGTTTTAATGTTAAATGAAAGTTTCACCTAACTATTACAGATTCAAAATTCATGTTAAAGTACATCCAGGATCTCTCTCAAAATAAGTAAAGACATCAAAGGGTTTTTCTCCTACTGTTCTTCTTCACCTGAAAAGGGGTTATTTAACTAGGGTAAGCTCCTTGCTTAGTGAGGTTCCATCGCCAGTATTTACCCAGTTGAGTTTTAATGATCACGGAATAACAATTAACAATTAACAATTAGCCATATATGTCCTAGCACATAGTAAAAGGATACGGGTGGTTAATGTCGAGTTGCTGCCAAGTGCCTATATGGCAACCGTGACTAACAAACACAACATAACCCAATCAGTGATGCCCGTAGGCTATCAACTAAGAATTCACTTTCCCATTCACGTTGGTGTCCAATTACGAGCTCGTATCAGTCAGGTGCTTATGCTAGCATACCAAACTCCACGTGTAGCCGGTCTAATCAGACGGTCCGGTCAGTACCATTCCCCACCAACTTCGACCAAACTACAATCGTGTCGGGGGCCCCAAAATTCACAGACAGGTAATCAGGTAGCAGATATTTCAAGTTAGACATGGCAAGCTAAAGTACAAGTCGGCCATCCACATAACATATCAAAGCAGTATATGATTCAAGTTTGACACGGTAAGATAAATTACAAGTCGGTCATTCATAGAAAAATATCGGAGCAGTTCATAACTCAGTTTCACGATAATTGAACACAGTAATATACAGACTCAGTTTAACAATCAGTATATATTATCAATTTAAGTCTAACATGTATGTCCCTTTATAATGGAGTTTGAGTACAGGTTCGAGTGTGTATTTTGAGTACAGGGGTTCGAGTACTTGGGTTTGAGTACAGGGTTGAGTACAAGGGGTTCGAGTACAAAGGGTTCGAGTAGTGAATTCAAATGGAGAAGGTTCAAGTGGAACGGGTATCAGGTAGTATTGGTTTGAGGGTTAAGTGGTACCAGTTTGAGTGGTGAGGTTCGAGGGGTAAGTGGTTCAAGGGTAAGGTTCCAATGGTACTGGTTCGAGGGGTGAAGCCTTTCAGTGGGTTCGAGGGGTAAAATTTTCAGTGGTTCGAGAGGTACTGTTTAGTAGAGGTTCGAGGACAGGGTTTCGAGAGGTTATTGTTTAACATGGGTTCGAAATGTAGTTTTCAATAGGGATTTGAGGACATGGGTTCGAGAGGTTACTGTTTAGCAGGGTTCGAGGACAGGGATTCGAGGGGTACTATTTAGTAGGGATTTGAGGGGTCAAGGTTTAACAGAGGTTCAAGAACAAGGCTTAACAGGGGTTCGAGGACAAGGCTTAAAAGGGGGTTTGCGGACAGGGATTCGAGGGCATGGGTTTAATAGGGGTTCGAGGACAGGGATTCGAGGGCATGTGTTTAATAGGGATTCGAGGACAAGGGTTCGAGTACAGAGATTCGGGGACAGGGGTTCGAGGACAGGGGTTCGAGGACAGGAATTCGAGGGAAGAGGTTTCATAGGGATTCAAGGACAGGGGTTCGAGGGCAAAGGTTCGAGGGGAGAAGCAGAGGTTCGAGGGCCGAGCAGGGGTTCGAGGGCAAAGGTTCAAGGGCATCATGTACTCATACAAGATAAATATATATATTACTTCAATTCATGCTAAGGCAATGAAAACACTCACCTTAGTTAAACTTGGCTAACTTCACTGTTTAACCACTATTTTTTTGTAAGAATTTTTCTTAAGGCGGTGAATTTTGGGGAGGATGTCACTGGTATTTATACTAGGTAAAATCATAGGCTCTACCAACCTACATACTTAGAATTTTATCACTTTAACACTCAAGTGTCTATGTCCACTTGCCCAAAAATTACTTTGGAGAACTCTCTCTCACGTCCGCCATCCATTTCTTCTTCACATTAATTTCCTTTGATTGTTTATTCATTTTATTTATTGCTATTACGTCCGCCGTCCATTTTTATTTATTGCTATTATTTGTTTATTCATTTTATTTATTTGCTATTTCCTTCACGTTAATATTTGCTGCCAGCTTTTCTTCATTGTAATTTTCTTGCATTTAATTATTCTTTTTTATTTATTATCATTAGTAGTATATTATATAATGTATACTTATGTATAGGTATATCTCTTCTCGGTAATTTCTCTTATTTATTTATTACTATTATATATATATATATATCTTCTTCCTGGTAATTTCTTTTGATTTATTTATTTATTCATTTACTTCTTTATTTATTTATTACTATTATTATTAGTATTAGTATTTCAATCATTGCTTTGTTTTCTCATGTACCCCAAATATTTTCTGATGACACCACATCCCAACGTACTATTTGTTTTCCTTTCTGGTGTTTTAATTTGTTTAATTATTTATTGTCTCATTTTATCTTTATCCGTTTGAATTCTTTATTTACTGGCTTTTCTTCTTTTTAATTTACAATACTTATAATCAATTATATATATATATAATACAATTATATTCCTTGAAATCAAAACAATATTAGAAGTGATAACTTATTTATTTTATTCTTATTTGTAATTACATATGAAAATTATTATTATATAAAATTGTGATAAGTATGAAAAATATATTAGGAGGTTATGAAATTAGTGTTCCTCAATAAATTAGAGGAATATTTGTATTAGAGGAAGATACAAGGTAAACTATTGGAGATGTTTCTAGACATTTATTTAATAACTCAATTTATCATTTATTACTTTACTCCTTTTTAAAATGTGCAATTAGTATATCGCGTTTCCATTCTGATTCGACGTACTATTATTTCCTTCCTCTTTCTTAAGTGAAACCTATACTAAATTTTATCATCGTTTGATATTAACTAATATAGATTTTCAATAATTAAGATTATTAATTCAAATTTACATCGTCCGAGATTAACATCTAGGTTAATCCATAATAAATTATTATTATTTTTTCCAATTAGAGGGATTAAAAAGGTTCAATTGAGACAACAAGATTTGTATCGGATGTATATTTTATTTATTAATCTAGTTGGGTTCGGGGTTTCACACATACCGGTGTATATGTAGCCCAGCAGTTAAAGGTTGATGGCCGCTAGGCCCAGCCCAATCTCACCCCATAGCGAGAAGAAGCCATTTCAGTCCAAGGTACAGGTCAGCTAGGTGTGGGACTTCTAGTCATGGCAGAGAACATGGGTTGAGAAACACGAAACGAACAACGAAATGAAGCCATGAACACAGAACGTGGTGTGACCCACGATCTCAATTCTTAAAAATAAGGAACCACAACTGTATCAGCCTATAAACACAACAAGCTCGAGAGGAGCTAAGGGAAGCGTGAATATCCTAAGAAATCTAGTTCTTAAAGAGGAAGACTGACTTGATCGTCGGAGCTTTTCTCCCGGAATCACTTCCTGGATTGGTTTTGCGGGGGAATAGATTCACGGAGTGAACATCAAGGAGTTTGCCTGACCGGATCACCACGTCATTTGGTGCCGACTGTGGGGATGAATTTTTTTTTCATTTCAAAGTCCTGGTAAACAATGGCATCGGAAGTGAGAAGAGTCATAATTATTAGACACAGGAACAAACACCTAGATGCCATGGAAGCATGCATCCTACCCAAGACCAGGATTACCTCCCTAGTAGAGAAAAAGAGCGTAGTAAGGAGGACACAGAGAAGGAAGAAGAGAAAGTAGAATCCCCCAACACGAACCAAGAAAAAGAAAGAAGGGTGTTCGCAGCATTCTTAGAAGTGAACAAGGAAAATTTATACCACCAGTTTCTGACGACACTTAAACCAAACCCTCCAATATTATTTTAAAAAGTAGGTCAGGAGTATGAGAATCTTAAGTATGAAGAAGAGTTGCGGGACATTGTTGCAGACGATGATGCAGACAAATCACCCCTAGCGCCACAGTTGTGGGATTTTAAGGTGCCAAAGGACTTCAAACTTCCTTTACATGTTAAAATCTATGATGAGACCACAGATCCAAAAGAGTTCCTACACTCATACAGAAATAGCATTAGATTGTATGATAAGAACGTCGAAGTAGTGTGCAAAACGTTCCCCATCTTTTTACCAGGGCAACGATCACATGGTACGAGGATCTTCCAAATGGAAGTATCAAATCTTGGGTGCAATTGTCAAATCTATTTCTGGGATGTTTCTATCAGAAGCAAAGATTCACAAAAAAAATTGCTGGTCTTAATAACATAGTCCAGCGATGTGATGAAAGTCTGGCGAAGTATCATAATAGATTTGTCACAAAAACTTTGCAGGTCCGCGACTTGTCATTCCAATCGTCATTGGGAGCATTCACAGGAGGCATGAGTTCGAGAGAGTTCTACAAAGAACTAACAAAGACCATGCCCGAAAATCCGAGAGAGCTACAAAACATGATTAAGTAGAATGTGCGAACGAAAGAGGAGAACAACCACAAGATAGAGTGGGAACGAGGCAAAAAGCGGACGATAGAGGATTCACAAAAGAGGTTTATGAAGAAAGGAAAAGGAAACACCCCTTTCAACGGAAGAGAACCAATGTAGCAAGCCGCACCATTCCAAGATACGCCTCTGGCAAGATCAAGGAATGACATATGGCAAGCGAACAAGGAGCTATTTTGAGAATCGGCACCTATGTTTACACCGCCAGAAAAAAAAATCCAGGGAGTATTATTGTGCCTTCCAAAAGGGCCATGGTTATGATATTGAGTATTGTAGAGACCTGAGAAGACAAATTGAAGAAAATATGAGGAATGGATACTTAAGCCAATATAGAAAGGAAGATGGAAGCTAGCATGGTGACACCAACAAAGCAGCGAACCCCTCGGCAAGAAACCCATTGACTATTACCACACTGAAAAAAACCAAAAAATGACTACGGTAGTGGATTGCAATAATGATGCAGATGATGAAGTACCATAAACAGTCATCTTGTCCATACACGGATGCACTGAGTCATTGTCCAACAATGTTTGGAAGGCTAAAGCAAGATACTCTCTCCTGCAAGAGCCAATTGACAAAAGACTTTGTTCGAATGAGGCGATCACCTTTAGCGAGGAAGATGAAATGCCTAACACTTTGTCTCACAACGATCCCATGGTCATTATAGAAAAAATTGAAAATGCAACCATTCACAGAGTGTTCATAGATGATGGAAGTCCAGTAGAGATACTATTTATGGATTGCTTTGACAGGCTGGATTTCAAGCAAACTAATCTAAAAAATCCATGTCCTTGCTGGTAGGATTCACAGGGCGAGAGGAAGCGCCTTTGGGGAATATATAGTTGCTTGTCACCATTGGAGAAAGTGGAAGAAATTATACCATCATGTGCAACTTTTTGGTCATGTATGTTCCAAATATGTTTAACACCATCATCGGAAGGTCATGGATAGACAAGGCAAAAGCAATATGGTCCCCTTACCAGTTGGCAATGAAATTCCCAACTTCGGCTGGAATCGCGACCGTAAGAGGAACCCAACACACGGTGAGGCAGTGTATGGTTATCGCGATCAAGGCAGGGAAAATTGGGAAAAAAGGTAAAGATGGTTGACATAATCTCAGATGGTGGGTTACTAGAGCAGCCAAAATCAGCAGTAGGCTTGGGAGAAGAAATAGAGTTGATTAGCCCAGATGATGAAAACAATTCCAAGTGTGTAAAAATAGGAAAACATCTACCGTACATAAAAAAGACAAGGGTCATAGAATTCTGCGAAGCCACAAAGATACTATCGCCTGGAGCGTCCAGAACATGAGAGGAGTAGACCCAAGCATCGCTACCCATTCCTTGAATATCAGTGACTCGGTTAAACCAGTTAAACAAAAGCAGTGCTGCTTCGCTAGCAATATACAAAAAGAAATTAAAGAGGAAGTTAGAGCACTGCTTCAAGCCAGTATATTGAAAGAGATCATATACCCAAAGTGGCTAGCGAACCTGATCATGGTGAAGAAATCATATGCATGCTGGAGAATGTGCATTGACTTCAGGGATCTGAATAAAGCATGCCAAAGGACTGCTACCTTTTGCCAAAAATCAATCAACTAGTTGAAGTGATTTCAGGGTATGCTAGCATTTTTAGGCGCATATAACGGATACCATTAAATATTGATGAATCCAGAGGATACAAAGAATATGGCCTTTATAACAAGCTTTGGGACATTTTGTTACGTAAAGATGTTGGTTGGGTTAAAAAATGCGGAGGCATCGTACCAAAGAGTAGTCGATAATGCATTTCGTGATCAAATAGGGGGAAATGTCGAGGCATATGTTGATGACATAGTTATCAAGATCGGGAAGATGGGTAGCATTGCCGTGGATTTAAAAGAAACTTTAGACACATTACATGACATAGGGATGAAGCTCAACCCTAAGAAATGCATAATTATAGTAAGCACAGGAAAGTTCTTAGGATAAAAAGTATCCTCAAAAGATATCAAAGCCAACCTAGAGAAAATCCAAGCTATAGCTGCAAATAGTCAAAGAGGTGCAAATTCTAATGGGGTCACTGGCAGTGCTTAGCCACTTTGTCTCAAAAGCAGAGGAGAAGAATTTCCCACTCTTTGAAGTCCTAAGGAAGGTCAAAAAGTTTAGCTGGAGCGAAGAATGTCAAAAAGCATATGATAGTTTGAAGGAACTGCTTCAAGCATTGCCAACGTTGAAGTCAACTGTTCATGGAGAAACCTTATACTTATATTTGGCGATCTCATAGATGCAGTCAGCTCTATTTTGGTTCACTTGGAAGGCAAAAACAAGTGTCAATCTACTATATCAGCAGAATATTTCAAAATGGAAAGAAGGCATACATGCCAGCTGAGAAGTTAACCATGGCTTTAATATATTCAGCACGAAGGTTGAGAATGTATTTTCACAGTCATCGCATCGTGGTTTACACTTTTTTCCCAATCAAGAACATCCCTAGTAAGCCTGAATCATCGGGCAGACTAACGATGTGGGCTCTGGAACTAGGCCAATTTGAGATCTTATTCCAACCAAGAACAACAATCAAGGCTCAGGCATTAGCAGACTTCATTACAGAATTGACCAGCAAAGACGCATAGAGGGAGAATATGCACTAGAATCTAAGAATTGATAAATGAAAATCAAAGTGGGAAGAAATTGCATGGGCACTGTTTGTTGATGGTGAGTCCAGCAGAGAAGGTTGCGGTGCAGGATTACTATTAGTAAACCTAGAAGAAGGTGCAAGGAGACTACGAAGTACTATAAGAACAGTTGGTGAAGTATTTAAAGAAAGTTCGGCAGCTCATAGCCTAGCTTGAGTACTTCGATATCTAACATGTACCAAGAACCAAAAAATATAAAGCGGGTGCACTAAGAAAGCTAGCAACAGATGGATTTGAATCTTTTAGCAAACATGGAGACGTGGTAGTAGAAGTTATTCCAGTAAGAAGTACATGATCAACAACTATGTAAAAAATCCAAATGGAAGATGTAAACTGGATGACACCACTAATAGAGTAATTCGGGAAGGGAACATTTCCAGAGGATAAGGTGTAAGCCAATTTACGTTCTACTAGATATACCTATGAAGAAGGAACCTTGTACAACAAATGCTTTCTGTCTCCTTGGAAAAAATGCGTAGGACCATCAAAGGCAAGAGAAATTCTAAGAGAAGTCCACAAAGGGTTGTGTGGAACACATCAGGGAGCTAGAACAGTAGCAAAAAAAATCATCTAAGCAGGATACTACTGGCTGACTATGTTTAACGATACGATTTTGTGCTCAAATGTAGGAGTTGCCAAATCAATTTTGTGTTGTCGCTTAAGTCACGTGCCACTTTGAGAGGGATATATGGAGCTTGGCTGTTTGATAAATGGGGGATTGACCTAGTTGGGCTATTCCTAATGGGTGAGAGCAACGCCAAATTTCTAATTTTGGCGATCGACTACTTCACAAAGTGGGTGAGGTGAAGCCATTGGGACGAGTCACATCTGAGGTAACTAGAAACTTTGTCTAGCAGAACATAATGTGTCACTTTGAGGTGCCACATACCATCGTCACAGACAATGGTACACAGTTCACAATTGGTACAATCACTGATTGGAGCTCAAAGCTTGGAATTCTTCAAAAGTTTATATATGTGGTGCACCCTTAAGCTAACAGACAAGTGGAAGTAACGAACATGACCATCGTTCAAGGAATTCAGAAGTGACTGGAATGAAAGCGGATTAGATGGGTGGATGAAATACCCAACACCCTATGGTCATATATAATAACCATTTGAGAACCAACGGGGAAAACACCATACAGTCTAGTCTACGGTCATGAAGCAGTAATACCAATAGAAATCGGTAATTTAAGCTTTCGAGTATGCGATTATAGGGCGTAGGACAATCTGGGTATGATAAGGTTTGATCTGGACGAACTGGAAGAAAAGAGGGAATCGACAATGATCACAGAATCTAAGTATAGGGAAAGAATGGCTGGAGCTTACAATCAGCAGGTGATGGAAACATGATTTCAGATTGGTGATCTTGTGTTAAGAAAGAACAAGACAAACCTGGCAGAAGAACGAGGAAAGTTATGCTCAAAGTGGGAAGGACCTTACAAGGTTGCGAAGGCTCCTAAATCCAACAGCTACGAACTAGAAAGGTTGGATGGCACAAGTGTTCCAAACACATAGCATGTGATCAATTTGAGAAAGTTTTATGTCTAGATTTGAGGAAAAATATAGAAAGCATCTACCTGTACAGAAACCATGAGATTATCATTGGTTGCATTCGTTCCATTGTTCCCATCGCGATATTATCGCGGTGGTACATTATAAATATTTTTAAAAACCTCCCTTCTGGGCCACAATTACATTTTTAGTTCTCTACTTGCAAATTTTAGATGATAGTACATTCGTAGCATATTGCGATTAGCGAACTCAAACTTTCCAAGTGTTAAAAGTCGAACATAAGGTTGCGAACAGCTAGCTATATATCTTGCAACTTAGAAAAGCATACACTTGTAAGCTATAGATCTTGCACAACTACCGATGTTTGCAAGCTTTAGATCTTGAATCTTTGCAAATCACACATTTGCAAGCTATAGATCTTGTACAACTACCGATGCTTGCAAGCTTTAGATCTTGCAACTCGACTAGCTATACACTCGCAAGCTATAGATCTTGCACAACTACAGATGGTTGCAAGCTTTAGATCTTGCAACTTCACAAATCATACACGCACAAGCTATAGATCTTGCACAACTACCAATACTTGCAAGCTTTAGATCTTGCAACTCAACGAACCATACGATCGCAAGCTATAGATCTTGTACAAGAGTAGATTTTCTCATAAAAAGTGACACAAGCAAGCAATGGATCTTGAACGTCACGAAACCCGAAGCCTTTAAAAATGCAAGTAATACATCTTGCAGCATTTCTGTAATAATTATGCAAGCTATAGATCTTGCAAAGGGGAGGAAACCTCAACTAACCAAGATAATACGTTAGAAGCAAGCCATAGATCTTGCAACTTTACAAACTCGATTATAACGACTCACCCAATCAACAAAAGTAACAACTCATTAAGTGACAGCAAAGACGCAAGTTCACAACGTCACAAGAAAAATTATTCAAAACATTATAGGAAAGGATAAATAGCTTAAAACAAAAGATCTATCTACGCCTAGAAGCTCGCAATGATCCAGAAGAGGACAAACTACCGTAACAATAACCATGCTCGACTTTGCGATGGGAATTCTCTGCTCTACGCCAGTTTTCTTCAGTCGCACGCTCCTCGCTAACTATATGGTCGTATCGCCACTTCATGTATGTATAGGCAGGATGACGTATTAGGCCCCATCGTTCCATACGACTAAGATACTTAGTATAGTATTCCTTGAAGTCGTCTATAGGGCTGAATTCTTCGCGATCCAGTTGCATACTCATAACATTAATAGTTTCTTCATATCTCTTTTTCTTGGCAGCCAAATTTTGTTCTTCCTCTTCTAGGCACCAAATATGCGATCGGATAGCATGAGAAAAATTAATACTTTTGCCCACCAAAGTCTACAGAGAGATCTTCTCGACCAGTAGCCCTACGAGATGATGAAGGACGAGCCTGGAGTCTATCTTTATACTCAACACAAGCCTGCTCAAGTTGGTGCACAGACGTATCAAGGCGCTCGCATTTAGCTCGGAGCTACTCATTTTCGCTCCCCATCTGAGTGTTTATAGCAAACTGTTCGTCGAACTTGCTTTTCCATCCAAGAGAGGATGTTGAAAGGTGGTCACATTCATCCTTCTTTTTCTTTAACCGATCGAGTCGTCAAGGCGAGTACACTGTTTATCACTGATGAGTGTTTTTTTATAGGCTTTGCTAGTCTTGCATGAAGCGTAACTTTTAGCCTCCTCTTTTTGTCAAAGGATCCTCATCATGGTCAACTATTGGTGGTGAATAAGACTGTTTTGCTAGTTGCAAATCCCCCATAAATCACACACGGCATCTTGGGTGTCCTTTACAGTCTTTTCCCACATTGCTTCAAGATCATTAATCCCCAAGATCATGTACTTCAAATGAATGCCTAAAGACAATGCCCATTCTTGAACACGGGCATGGAGGTTGAGCGAACGCATACACACAGCAGCAGTATCAAGATCAACCAAACCATGAACAATGTCTTTGCCAAGTGATTCAACATTATAACCATCGGGAATAAGCTTACTGCAATGGCATGCTGTGGAAGATGATGGAGTTGATGAAGAAGTGGGAGCTCCCCACTCGATATGCAAAGGAATAGACTCTACACGGGATAGGCAATCAAAAGAAATAATTTGTAGATATTCTTTGGATATACGCTTAGTAGCTTCAATCAGTTTAATATGGAAACATACGGGAGGAGATGAAAACCCTTTGTGACAGGGAAAATGAACATAGACATTCAATACTTTAAAAAAATGATCAACCATAACATCAAAGCCCTTCAAGTAAATAAATATAAGGAGATCAGCCAAATTGTAAAAGGTGAACACAATGATAACATCTTCGATAATGCTACACAGTACATACATCAAAATATTGTTATCAATTACAAAAATAGGTCCTTAAAATCCATAGTTCTAAGGTTCACTAATTTTAGTAAGAGAAGCAAATGAAGTGTAGACAACAACAGAACCCTCCTTGCCAATGTGTTGAACAAATCCTTCGCTAGTTGTATCATTAGTGGGAATAGGTGTGTGCTCAGGAATACGAAGCTCTGGAGAGGGTGGACCAAACAAAGATCCTTAAAGTAGTCGACCGCATATCGTTTCAACTCAGATACAGAAGGTAGACTAGCAAGACTGGTAAGATGGGATATCAGTGCGAAGGGGTAACCACCATCAAAATTGCTCTTAAGGAAACCTTCATTTAGAGCTTCATTCTTCTGTTCCAGAACCTTCTCGGATTTGGCCAACTTAGGTAGTTTCTCAACCTTTGCGGTAGGGTTCAGCTTCTGCAATTCAACCAAGGCCTCGTAATATCCAACGTCGCGAGCACTAGTTGTGACCTCCTCAAATAAAGCATAAAAAGCTTCTGTCTTCACCAGTCGATCAACTAGAACCTGAGAATATGCATGTGAAGCGGGGCCAGTGGTCTGCATCTCTTCCAACTGGGAACGGATTTTCTTCATCTCCTCCTCAGTGGCCAGTGCGCACTCGCTTCTCGGTAACTTTACAGAGGTGCTCAAAGCAGCACACTTCGCTTACTGGCTTGAAACTTTTCTAGCATTGCACGATCTCTTTTCACAAACCCAGCAGCCTGTTCGCTGACGAGTTGAAGGCTCTCACCAACCTTATTTTTAAATCAAGAAAAGAAGTGGAGCAATTATATACTAAAAAACTTACATTTAAATCATGATAATACATCAACAGAGAGAGAACATATCACAGTCATTGTTTCAGAAAGTGACAACTTCGTAAGCGTAGCAGGAACAGTCCCTTCTATAATCAAATTTCGACTCAGGGACAGTGGGTTCGGAAGAGGATGGCTAACACACAGCTTCTTCTTAATAAGCTCCAACCTCATATTAGACCCGTTGGTTTGTTCCTTTTCCCTCCTCCTATGAGATGTTTCATTGAATGTGTGGTTACCACCTCCCGTAACTTCTTTAACCAAGGACCAAAAGCTATCGGCTGAACCATAGCTTCATGGATCACCTCCTGAGGGGTAACAACCTCAGCATCGTTATTAGTCTCAATCGTCAAAGTCTCTAAGTCCCCATCATCGTCATCAGTAAAAAAGTTTCTCTCAGTGGAGCGTTTGGTTAGATCTATATCTGCTGCTTAGCACAAAAAGAAAGTTAGGTGAACATACAGATATAGAAACAATAGGAATAGCAACAAAAAAAGTAAGCTAGGCAGAGTGGAAACAACCAAATCAACAATAAGTAAAACCCCTTTGCTCAAAGAGCTAGAAAGGTGAAGGGCAATGGAATGTTGGCTAAGTGATGTTACAACTTCAGACTCGGCATTAAGACGAACCCTAGCCTTAACAAGTTTCGATTTGGGAACACCATAGTTCCAAATCGAAAAAGCTGGCCTACTATCACTATTAGGTTTTGTATAGAAAATTTCACGCCACACTCCACAATTATTGGGGAACCCACTAACGAACTCAACTGTTGGGATCACGGGATAAAGGGAGAACTCATCAGAAGCGTTCTTTACTTTTCGAAGATGGTAGAGGTTGCAAAACAATTCAATGGAGAAAGGAACACTACCCGCTTCACACACATTATAGAAGAAAACAAAAATTGAAATAGTCTAAGGATGCAGCTGACATAAAAGCAACTTTATAATGAGAAAGAAAGTCCAAGACGTGTTGGGGAAAGGGGAAAGAAAGCTCAAACTTAAGGTAATCTAAATAACATTATATTTAACCAGGAAGAGGAGTGCGAACACTCTCAGAAGCATCAGGAGCTTAAAGTTCATACGAACAGAGAAAATGGAAGCTATGCTTTAAATCTTCAACATAGGAATCAGAGAGGATACTATTAATAATTGAAGAGCTGGCGAGGTGGTCGGAATCCTCCCCAGAATCAACATCGTTTTCAGGGACGTTTGGCATAGAAATTCCACTATCGTTAGAGGCAAGCATTGAAGAGCTCAAAACCCCTAAAATCCAGACAAATGTAGTGTCAATTAAAACAATAAAGGCCAGAATTGACAATTCCAGCCAAGAGTCCAGAACAAAAACAAAGCATCGGAGAAGAAAAAATATCACCACAATTAGAAGGGAACTGAACCACACAACAGAAATAAAGCTCTACAAATTTAGACCTACATACCTCAGTTTAGAGTAAATAAAGAAAAACACAAGATAACTTACTAGTTTAGCGGGGTCAATGAGAGAAGATCGGAGCAATAAAGAAGACAGTAGAAAATGAAAAAGTCTAAAACCATGGGAGGTTTCAATTTAAGAAGATGAAAAACTAAGAGACAAAAAGGGAATAATGCGTAATCATGATGGCCTGACAAAAAGTAATTTACCTTTTTGGTAACTCGAGAAGGCGGCAGTGGTAGTGCATTGAATAGGGACAGCTTTCAAAGCACAAGATTCAAGGCGATTGTACGGGAAAACAAAATGTAACGACAGAGGAGGGAATTGCAAAGTGAACAACGAATACAAAAGAGTGAATCTCGGTTACAAGATCGCAACTGCTAGATACCCACGCGATATGCAATTATTCAAAAATTTGAAATTCAAATTCAAAAGAATACGTGATTCAATGGAGTAGAGATACACAACCAAGAAGCATACAACACTTCACAAAAGTAGTTCATATCGCAGCGAAAATGAACTGATTATTATGCATAGGTTCGGGGCAAAATAATAAGTTCGAAAGCAGCTCTTGAACACAGACATAGCTTCGTGTAGTATTGACTTCATGGCTGGGGGGGCTTATGGTGTATTTGTAGCCCAGCGGTTAAAAGGCTGATGTCCGCTAGGCCCAACCTAATCTCATCCCATAATGAAACGAAGCCATTTCAACCCAAGGTGCAGGTCAGCTAGGCGTGGGACTTCTAGTCGTGGTAGAGAACGTGGGCCAAGAAACACGTAACGAACAATGAACACGAAGCTATGAATACAAAATGTGGTGATCGTGGTGTGACCCACGATCTCAATTGCTAAAAACAAGGAACCACAACTATATCAGCCTATAAGTACAACAAGCTCGAGAGGAGCTAAGGGAAGCGTGAATATCCTAAGAAATTCTAGTTCTTAAAGAGGAAGAATGACTTGATCGTCCTAGTTTTTCTCGCGGAATTACTTCTTAGGTTGGTTTTGCAGGGGAACAGATTCACGGAGTGAACGACAAGGAGCTTGCCTGATCGGATCACCACATCACATACCCACCCCCATCACCCATAGCGGGTACAACTTTAAAATCAACCCTTATCCCATTAGGTATTATATACCCACCCCATCACCCACTTGGGTCTTCCTACCTACTTCAAGTCCATTGCACTCATCCAACTTATATCTCTAAAAATAGCTAAAATCCACTCTTTATAGTAACTTTTGTATTAAACTTTAAGAAATGTATTTACATGAAAATATTATGTATAAGATATGTGCAATATGAATAAATAATAAATTATTCAATATTAAATCAGCGAGTATACAATGGGTTTAATGGGGCAGGACGGGGATAGGGGGTGTGAACTAATATCCATGCATGACACACTACCCATGATGGGACAGGTATGGAAGTAGTGAGAAGAGGGGGTTGCTTGGTGGTGGTGAGAAATCAGTATGAAAATGATGTAAAAAAAGGGAACTATGTCATGAGTGGTAAGAACTAACATTCGTGAAGTTAGGATGATTGATATGTTTTGAATAACGAATGAAAGTAAGGCTAATGCTCCATCTGTTCCACCCATTTATGCACACTTTCCTTTTTGGGTGTCCTACCTAAATCTACACACTACATATCGAAAGACCAAAATACCGTTGAAAATACTAAAAATCACACACAAACCTAACCTACCCACCACCTCACCGGCTTTCTCTCTCCATACACCCCACCCTCTTTCTCTCAAGCTCTCCTCATCTTCTCAGTCAACCGCTCTTAACGTCCAACATAAAAAACTCTTCGCCACTTTTAGCCTCCCCATCTCACCTTCCTCGCCGCTCTCGGCCTCCTTTCATTCGCGTCGAGCTCTCCCCGTCTTTCTCTCCGTCGCGTCTCCTCCACTCCTCTGCCTCCTCACCTCACCCTCTCCGCCTCCCCATCTTTCTCTTTGTTGTGTCTCCACCGCACCTCTGCTGCGTGTCCGTCTCCATCGCGTCTCCATCTCTGCCGCATCTCCATCTCCACTGTGCCTCATAAAACCTTGTCACCATCCCCGGCTACCCCTATTTCTCGCAGATCTGGAGCAAAGTGGGTTGGGTGGTAGTGTCGGGTGTTAGGTCGGGCGGTGGTGTTGACTGGTGCTTCAGGCGGTGGTGTTGACTGGTGCTTTAGGATGTGGTGTTGACTGGTGTTTTAGGCGGTGGTGTTGGCTAGTGGGTATTGGGTCGAGTGGTGGTGTTGGCTGGTGGGTGTTGAGTGTTGGGTGTTGGCTGGTGGGTCGAGCGGCGGTGTTGGTTGGTGGCGGTGCGGCGGTGCGGTACGGTGGTGCTAGTTGTGTAGGTGGTGGAAAATTCTGGTTCAGAGGGGGCAGTAGAAGGGTAGCATTGTCTTTTTCCCTCTTCGAAAAAAATCCCAATCATTTCTCAAACTGCAAAGATGGATGGGACAGGGGAATAGCATGTTTTAGAAACTTCGGAAAGTCTATTGATGTCATTTAAACTTCTCTAAAAATTTAAACACATGTGATTACCCACACAAGTAAATCCATCATTTTTCAAATCACCAAGAGCATTAGTAGCTGATAAATCAAATGAAACTACTGGAAATCACATTACTCATAGTGAAGTAATAGCAAGGTAATTTGGCATCCATGTTTATATTCCAATTTCTGGCATGTACGATAACACTAGAAGCGTCCTTCCGCGGTGACTATTCCCCCCTCCCACCACAAAACAGCCTCCCTTCTTCCTCTGCTTTTCACATCCATTTACACACACTCACACACTAACCCACACATATAAATATTAAATCCTCCATCCCACCCCAACACACACCAACAACAACAAACCAGTACACCTCTCTTTCTTTCTCTCTCTCTATATATATCTCTTGGTTGCATGGTGAAATGCACAACAAATAGAAAAAAAACACGCACACACACAGTATGATAGCAAGCAGCACCAGCTGCAGCCATTTCCACTACCCCTCAACACAGCGTACCACCACTGTACTACTACTGCTACTTTCTCTCTCACACACTCACGCACTAGCCCCAGTCCCATGTTTTCCGTATTTCTGATGCATACATATGCGCTACCGAGAGTATAACAATATTGTCTCTCAATCTTCATCGGATTTCCGAATCCGTTTTTAGTTTTTTTTCTTCCTTATGATCAGAACGCCGGGTTTTAAATCTGCCAATCTTCGGTTCCTCTCCTCTCTTTTCCCAATCTTCAAGCTCCGGAAGCTTTCTTTTCCCTCTGCAAAAGCCCAGAAGATGGCAGCGGTTCATAGTAGCGACGGCGCTGCACACCGCCGCCAGAGGATGAAGAAGGTGGTGGTGGTAATGGGTCCTACCGGGTCGGGGAAATCGAAGCTGTCTATTGATTTGGCGACCCGGTTCTTTCCCAGCTCGGAGATTATTAACTCCGACAAAATCCAGATATACCGGGGACTGGACATAACCACCAACAAAATCTCAATGCACGACCGCCGTGGAGTACCGCATCACTTTCTCGGCGAGTTCGACCCGGATACCGAGTTCACTCCGGCTGAGTTCCGTTCACTCGCTTCGATGACCATCGCCGGGATTATTTCGAGACGGAACGTTCCCCTCCTCGTCGGCGGGTCGAACTCGTTCATCCACGCGCTTCTGGCGAAGAAGTACAGCAAAGACGACGACGTTTTCGACGAGTCGGTCAGGAACCCCATATCGCCGGAGCTCCGGTACAGCTGCTGCTTCATCTGGGTCGACGTTTCACCGCCGGTGCTGAACCAGTACCTGGACGAACGGGTCGACGAGATGATGCAGTCCGGGATGCTGGAGGAGCTGTCGGAGTATTTCGCAGCGGCGGGCTGTGACGGCGGCGGCGGCGGCGATGACTCAGTGAGTCGAGTGGGGTTAAAGAAGGCCATCGGGGTGCCGGAGTTCGAGCGGTACTTCGGAAGGAAAAAGGAGGTGGGCGATGAGGCGGCGGGAATGTGGTACGAGGGGGCGGTGAGGGCGATCAAGGAGAACACGTGTCAGCTGGCTAAGCGGCAGGAGGGGAAGATCTTACGGCTGAGGGACGCCGGGTGGGACCTGCACAGGGTGGACGCGACGGAGGCGCTGAGGGCGGCGATGGTGACGTCAGAATCCGGGAAGAGGGCGTCGGAAATGTGGGAGAAAATGGTGGTGGAACCAAGCGTGAAGATTGTGAGCCGCTTCTTGATGGAGTAGGTTTCATTTCACAGCTGTATCCAGCAAACCACACACTATTCATCATCTCTTTCGTTTTCATTTTTATTTTCAAGAAAGAAAAAACAAGAAATATTTCTCTGTGCTTTTCTTTTGGGTTCTTGTAAAAGTTTTGGTAGTAATTAAATTGGTTGGGGATTTTCATTCACGGCTTTATTTTGGGCATAGTACTATAGTATGTATGACTTAATATATGAGCTAAGAAAGCTTCTAGCTTAGTATACTCCCCGTCTCCCGCTAAAAATGGCAGAATTACTATTGACTCGCTCTTTTTCAAGATCTTTAGAAGTGGAAGACGAGATGGAAAAGTAAGAATATTTTAGGAAATCATCGAATCAATTTGAAAGTTGTTAAATTAAAAGAAGGCATTGTTTTCTTTATCATTTTTAGATGATTTTTAAATCATGTCATTTTTATTGGGATAACATAAAATAAAATTGTGTCGCTTTTACTTCGATTCAGAAATTATTTAAATTTTTTATATAACTAAAACTTTTAAAATGAAAATAGAAAAATAATAAGTAGATTAAAATAATTTATTTTTTTATTATATAAATAAATACGTTAAATTTATAAGCGTGACACCAAAGGATAAAGTAGTACTCTCTGTTTTGTTTTTTATGATACACTTACTATAAATGGATCAATTTCATGGGTCATATTCCTGATCTTTGAAGTGCGATTTTGCTGTTTGTGCGGGCGATTAAAGTGAGACTGTGTGTGCGATTTTGCTTCCCTACCTATCTTAACCTAAATCTCGTCTTCCTCCCCAATTGTAAATTTTTCTATTTCTGGTCCGAATTAAATCCTGATCGCCGGTAACGGCTATATTGCCCGTTAACGGTCACTATGTCAGAGCTCCTGCAACCCGTAGCTCAGGCCTCCACTCTGGAAGCCACCCCCACTCCTCCTCCGATCTCCTTTGCTAATATCCTAAAAAACAAAGCCCCGCCACTATCCAAACTTCTCCCGAGCAACCCTGAACTTGTCCCCAAATCCCTTCATCTTGGTGAGGCTGCCTGTCTTTACTCAGAAGAACAAATTGCTAAACTGTCCTCCCACTATGCAAACGCCCTGGTTGGGAAGTTCACCAAGGGTAGATGCTCGATAGAGCAACTGGAACAAGTCTTCAAGACAGTGGGCTTCACGGGTAAGTACCAACTTGGTTCTCTTGATTTCAAACATGTGCTCATTCGTTTTGAATTGCTAAATGATTACCAACGAGCATGGATGAAAGGGGTCTGGAACTTTAATGGGATACTTTTAAAAATGCTAAAATGGACTCCTGATTTTTCAATACATAAAGAATCTCCAATTGTTCCTGTTTGGTGTACAATTAAGGAAGTCCCTTTGTACTATTATAATACTGCAGTTATTGAGTTCATTGGTAATAGTATTGGAAATTTTATCAAGACTGATCTGGCCACTGATAGCTTAACTAGACCTTCAGCCATTAAACTTTGTGTAGAAGTGGATCTTCTTAAACCTATTAGCACCTTCATTAGGTTGGGATCTTTGACTAACAATAGAAAGTATTACATCGAATATGAGGACATCCCCTTATACTGTGACCATTGTTCAAAATTAGGTCACTCCAAATCACAATGCAGAACCTTTCCCCCAAACCTTAATGCTAAGAATGATGATCTCATTATACCTCAGATACAACCAAAATGGCAAGCCACTGGGAAAAAATTTGACACTCCACCCCTAATATCCATTGAAGACCAGACAGAGCTATTACAGCCTGACATTCCGTTTAAACCAATCCCAGGATCCCCTCCCTCTTTCCTTATTAACCTGGAAACTGATACTAACCTTACAATTACTGGAACTCCCACAGCTGTTAGGAACAATCCTCAAACTTTCAGTCCTAAGCCTACATCTCAGGTCCCTCTGGACAACTCCCTTTCTAAATTGCTTAATGATACTGCTTTAGGAAATTTTACTCCTATGGCTTATGCTACTGATGATATCAGCATTGGAACTCTCCCTAATGCTGGTAAAAATAGCAATGCCTCTTCTTCTCTTCAGCACAAGTTGGGAAACAGATTCTCTGTTTTGCAGGTAGACATGGAAGAACTGGCTACTGACCAAGAAGCTACCTCGAACTTGCCAGAAACCTCAAACTCTTCACCGAGGCTTAATCAGGGCCTCTTGACAGGTAAGACAAAAGGTAAGAAAACTAATTATTTTAGCCAAATAAATAAAATGATGCTGAGATCATCTACTAAGAGTCATAAGTCAAGTGAGCAATGATAGGTCAACTTTCAATTGATTTCTTGATCTGGAACATTAGGGGAATGGAAACATCTATGTTGAGACTGATTAATTTAATTAAACTGAAAAAATCCAATTTTTATGCATTATTGAGCCCATGCATGACAACTCCAAACTCAAATCCTATATGGATACTCTTAAATTCACTGATGGCCTGTCCTTGCAAAATGGAAAAATTTGGATTATGTGGGGTAATGGTTTCTCTATTAACCTTCTTGCATCTCATGAACAGTATCTACATGTACATCTCTCCCATAGTTCTTGCAATTTAATTATGAATGCTGTTTTCATTTATGCTCTTAGAGATAGAGAGGGTAGGAAAATATTATGGAATGATCTATCTGCTCAGATCTCTGGAGATACCATTTTCATTGGTGATTTTAACACTATATCCTCCACTTCTGAATACAGAGGACCTAGCACCCCCTCCCTTGGGAGTATTAGGGATTTTAATTCTTGGATTTACACCTGTGGTATTCAGGAAATAACCACTGTTGGCAATCTTTTTACTTGGTGCAATTCAAGATTAAGAAACCCTACCTCCAAGAGGCTAGATAGAGGATTAAGTACTATATCTTGGAATACTAAGTATCCTTCCTCTTCCATTCAAATTTTAAATAGACAGACCTCTGATCACTCTCCTCTACTACTTAATATATCTAATTTATCTAGTCTTAATCCGAGACCTTTCAGATTTCTAAATGTGTGGTTTAATCGCCCTGATTTCATTACTCTTATTCAAAATAACTGGGGAATCAGACTGAGGGAGACTGGTTTATTAGGTTTCTACCTAAAATTAGTTAGGTTAAAGAAGCAGATAAAACTTTGGAATAGGGAATCTTTTGGAAATATAGATACTAATCTAATTCAAGCTGAAGAATCCCTAAGAATCCAAGAGGCTGTATATGATTTAAACCCTTCTCTAACTGAACTCATGAATTTAAATCTGAAAAAGGCATTACTGTTGAGAGCTCAAAAAGAGAAAGAAAAATTTTGGAAGCAAAAGGCTAGATTAAAGTGGCATAAAATGGGTGATAATAATACACAGTTCTTCCATAGGGTTGTAAAGGAGAAGAATTGTAGATTACAGATTTCAAAAATAAAAAACAGTAATGGCCAATGGCTTAACACTGAATCAGAAATTCAAAATGAAGCCATATCTTATTTCTCATCTCTATTGTCAGAACCTAATCAGGAACCTAATCAGGAACCAAATAACACCTACTATTCTCACTTTCTGAGTCAAATCCCAAGTATAATTACTGCTCAAGATAACTTAGATCTAGCAATCCCAGCCTCAGAATCTGAGGTGGAGGCAGTAATTAAGAATTTAAGCAAGAATAGTAGTCCTGGTCCGGATGGCTTCAGTAATAAATTCTATTCTAAATGCTGGCCTATAATTAAAAATGATCTAGTGGAAGCAGTTAATGACTTCATTAGGGGATCCCCTCTACCAAAGGGCATATCTAGTACATGGATCACCCTAATACCTAAGAAAGCTACTCCATCATCATTTGATGATTTCAGGCCTATCAGTCTCTCTAATGCTCTAAATAAGATTTATCTAAGGTGTTAATGGAAAGACTTAGGCCTTATATGGATTCTTTAATATCCCAGAATCAATCTGCTTTTATGAAAAGCAGAAATGTTACAGATAACATTCTTTATCTTCAGGAAATGGTCAGATTTCTAGATAGGAAGGCTAGGATTCCTAATTGCATGCTGAAACTAGACTTACAAAAGGCATTTGACAGAGTTAATTGGGATTTCTTAAAATGTGTACTGACGAAATTTGGATTTCAAGGTTTATTTTTAAATGCGATCATGTCCAACCTTTCACAAGCTAATTTTTTTATTTTGATCAATGGTTATCCGTTTGGATTTTTCAAAGCCTCTCGCGGAATCAAACAAGGTGACCCTCTCTCCCCCTTTCTCTTCAACATCTTTTCTGAAGCTTTTTCAAGAAGCTTATCTTTCATTTTCCATAATAGTAAACTTTCATATTATCAGATTCCATCAACTGTTTCTGCAATCTCTCACCTTATGTATGCGGATGATACTATCATATTGATGCAAGCCTCGAAATCTAATTTAATTAGGATTAAGGCTTTTTTAGATATATTTGAATTCACTTCGGGCCAAAAATTTAACTTCCATAAATCAAAATTCTTCATTAGTAAACGGGCTTCGACAATTAAACTTAACCAAATGAGGCACATTCTGAAAATGAAACAAGGTGCTTTTCCTTTCCAATACTTAGGATGCCCTATTTTCAAAGGTCGAACCTTAAATAGATATTTTCAACCACTTATGGAGAAACTGGATAAAAAAGTGCAAAACTGGAAGAATAATTGGTTGAGTAAGGGGGGGGGGAACTAATTCTGATCAACAGCTGCCTGTATTCTTTGCCCCAACACTTATGGGCTGTAACAAGACCCCCTAAATACATTATAAAATCCTTTGAGAGAAAGCTGGCTCGGTTTTTCTGGGGGAAAACTGATGGGAAAAGAAATAAGGTGTGGAAAAAATGGATAGATTTGGCCAAACCAAAATCCTTAAATGGCTTAGGTTTTAGATCAATTAAAGATATAGTGAATGCATGCTCCCTCAAGCTTTGGTGGCACTGTCAACTAGGAATCACACTTTGGTCTAAACTCTTATGGTCTTTACCACCCTCACACAGAAATTCTGTGACTTGGAAACGGATCTGTTCTGTAAATACTATAGCCGAGGAAAACACCATGATTATTCATGGTAAAGGGACAAGTAACTGTTGGACATCCACTTGGTGCCCTAATGATCCACTGATTAACATAATCCCTCACAGTATCTATGACACTTTTCAATGGTTCTCCATATCTGACTTCATCAATAACAAAGTAGATGTTTTACCTCTGATATCTCCTTACCTGGAAAATGATGCTGTGGCTTTCTTACAGGATGCTGAAGTGGTGGAAAACAGAGAAGACAGGCTCATTTGGAAACCGGATACATTGGGCAAATTCTCTTATAAATCTGCATACCGCATTATTACGAACTCACCAGGTAATTTCCCGGCTACCAAGAATGTTTGGAATAAGATGTTGCAGAAGAAAATATCAGTATTTACATGGAAACTGCTTCATGCTTTCCTTCCTTTTGATGATGTGCTGATAAAGTGTGGATATAGTCTGGTTTCTAAATGCCCCGTGTGTTGCAATTCAGATTCAATGGAACACTTTTTCATATCTTGTACACTGGCAAAACTGATCTGGCACAATCTAACTTCTCTGATAAATTTTAATCTGCCTGATCATCATACTATTGCTCAGAGATTTTATGCTATGTGGAATTGCTCAGATCTACCTAAAGGTTTCCAAGTGATATGTAAACTATTTCCTTCTCTTATTTGTTGGGGTCTATGGAAAGCTAGGACCAGATATCTCTATGATCAGATTCCTTTCTCGGTTGATCGCATTTGTAGAGAGATTCATGACCTTGTTAACCTCTCCTTCTATTCCTTTCCAGTGAACCTTAATCCTTCATCTGGCTTCCCTAATTCACTTAGACACTTAGTACCACTTCTTAGACCACCACCGAAACCAATTATTAGGTCTGTCTACTGGGAAAGGCCAGCTACTAATGCCATAAAAATAAATATGGATGCCTCCTGGCTGCCACACACTGCTTCTATTGGGATTATAGCGAGAGATAGCTCTGGCTCTCCTTTGTTCATTCACTCGGCCTCGATAGTAGCAACCTCTCCTATACATGCCGAATTATTAGCCATTCTCTCGGCATGTCAATCTTTTCCGAATCGTGATCTTCCTGTAATATTTGAATCTGATTCTATCCTAGCCACCAGGATGGTTCTGGATCCTTACTCAGCAAATTGGGACCTTTTTAATTTGGCTTTTAAAATCCATAGCCTACTGAACGGATCTGAGCTTCATCATGTTTTTAGAGAATGTAACTCTGTAGCAAATGCAATTGCCAAATATCATACAGCCAACAATCAGTCACTTCACCTTTGTAACTTGACAATGCACATAAAGGGTCTCATTTCTTTGGATACTGAACAGTTTCCTTATATTAGAACCTACAATCGTGGCCAGATTCGAACTTGATACTGCTAATGAAAATGTTGGTTATGCAGGTTAAGCCTCACTGGACTTTTGCTGTACCATCACTTCTGCAACTAATCTGGACTTCTGGACTTCCGCAACTAATCCTGCTCTATGCGTCACTGGATTTATGCAACTAATCTGCTCTCATACTGGACTTCTACTACTAATCTGCTCTCCGGATGTTTCTTCATGTACTAACTCCTTACCCATTCATTTTGGTTACGATGACCATTCCTTCCCTTGGGAATACTTAGCAGCTTTTAATTGTAACCTAATTACTTCTTGGTTCCTGTAGATTACATCTCTACTTGAATTTGTTGATATATTCACTTAGTTGCCTGGCCAAAGAGCGAATTAACATGGGGTGTGGAGATTCGTCTTCTTTGGAATCGCAACTCATGGATATATCAACAACCCTGTATAGTCTTACTGATTTGGCGGCAATGCCCTTGCCTTTTGTTCAAACTCAAGCCACCTCTGATGGCTACTCTTCATGGCCTGGGGCGCCAATATATAACCCCCACCTTATGGTGTTTCTATTAAAAAAAACTTACTATAAATGGATATTTTCTTTTATTTGACATTTTTTTTAATTTTTGGCAAGGGCAAAGTCTTGGGAAAGACGGTCTTTCCATAGGCTTATGGAAAGACGGGGTTTAATTAGAATAATAAAAGGTAAAGGGTCTTAGTTGCAATATTATAATTTTAGTATGAAACATGTAGTAGTTATAGATTTTATAACCCGATTCATGCAACCCGAGAATTTTATCTTCATTTCTTCTAATTTACACTTTAAACCTTGGTCTTTCCATAACTTATGGAAAGACCGTCTTTCAAGAGACGGACTCTTTGGCAAGACACACTCTACTTTTTAATTTTACATTCAATTCCATTCATTTTCTCCACCTAAATCAAAGCACCTAAACCTATTGTGCCATTAGAGGGGCCAATTAATCACAATAACTATTGGGACCCATTAAATACAAACTAATGAGATGGGAATTTTCCCTTATTTTCTTGTTTTGGGATTATGATCAAATGGGTTTTATGGTATTGGGTTACAAGGAGAAATGAGATTGAGATTTGGGAATTGAATGTTAGCCTAGCGGTTGAAGTCTAGTGCTACTACCATGAGGTCATGGGTTCAATTCTCACCAGGGCATGGGTTCAATTCTCACCAGGGCAAGGGGAGGGGGGGATTTTATTGGGGGCTCATTTGAGTTATTACCCAATTTTAAAAAATTGAGATCCCATTTTTCCCATAAACCCATTTAAAATTGGGTAATTATGGGTACCCAATTATTACCTGATCAATTCCCGTCTTCTGATATAGATATTATGTAGTGTAATTAGACTTCACTCAATCGTGAATATTTTTTTACTCTTTTATGATAATTTTATGGTTACATTTTTCAAACTTTATCAAATTCCTAACTACGAAGGTAAACGAGTTTGTTCGAATTCAACTCGTTTAAAATATTTAAAACTTGGTTCAATTAGATTGAGCCTGTAAAATCATGATTCACCTCGAGCTCAAGCGGAATTAATTTAATTCGAGTTCAAGTGAAATTAATTTAATTCGAGCTCAAAGTCGAGTCATGAATAAATATGTTATATTATTTACATTATATTATATTTAATAATATATATATATATATATATATATATATATATACTATGTTGGCTATGTAAACTTGACGAGATTAACGAACAAGATTAGTTGGGTTCGAGCTCGAGCTCGAATGCTGTACGAGCTCAATTAAATTGGAATTCAAGTCGATATTTGACCAAGCTATTTGCAAACAGTTTTCTTTGTTTACACCAAAACTGTTCACGAGCTCGAGCTTTGTCACACTAGGGATGTAAACGAACCGAACTGTTTACGAGCATCTCTATCAAAGCTCGACTCAAATTCAAGTTTGATCGAATTTGAGAGCGCTTGAACCAACTCATAGAGTATTCGAGTTCGAGCTCGAGCTCGAATTCAATTAACACTGATCGTTAAACTTGTCCGACTTATCGAGCCAATATAATATATATTTAATAATATATTTACTAAAAAATATTAAAATGTATATTAAAAGAAAAATTATATTTAATCATGACTCTAGTGCAAAATCAAAATGGAGCTCGAATCAAATTAATTTCACTCAAAATCGAACTCGAGTCAAACTAATTTCAATCAAACGCGAGCTGATCCAAATACTACAGGTTCGCACGAGTTTGAGTCGAGTTGGAACTCGGGATATTTTTAACAAGTTGAATTCGAATTAGTGGTTGTTTGAGTTTAGCTAGACTCATTTATTGTTCTAAGTGTTGTCAAAATAAAAATGAAAAGACACGAATTGTACCCTATCCGGCGGCAGATTAGAATATAATTTAAGCATGTGAATGAGTAATGGTCTATCTAATAATACTAAAATATTACGCTGCTGATTTATACATGCGTTAAAGATGTATAATTTGGTAATTATAGTGAATTCGTATGTTAAATATTACATATACAATTAATTAGATAATTTGGGTATTTATTGTGTATTTGTTGGGTTTCCATTGATTTAACATAATATGAGATCCATTGAGATCAAAATTTCCCATTAACATAATCATTCTCAGCCTGCCCAATCCCAAAAGCTAATGAGAATTTAATAACCGATCCCATTAATTACCCATTTGTTAATTTCTCATCACAAATTCTTCCCAATCCCGCCCAATTGACCCCTCTAGGTGCCATAAATAAAAAAAAATGGGGGAGTATTTGTTTTTGTAAGCTTCCTACTCCCTATTTTTCTCTATTAGTGGCACACATTCTAATTTGAGATGTTTATTTTATATTGACACTTACTAATTATAATAAATTTAAAATAACTATATCCACTCATTTTACTTTTTTCGATTTAAATTCATCCACTAATTTAGTATGTTCTAAACTCTAACATTAAAAAATATGTCTCCCTAACAGAAAAATGGGGGAGTATAAATTTTGAAATTCATGGAATGTGGTTGTTGAATGGGTGACCTGTGGAAAAAGACGAGAATGCATTTTGGAAATGAGGGGTTGTTGCGGAAGGGTACAAATATTGCCTTTTTAAGTATATCACTGGTGGTCCCCACCTGCAGCAAAAAAATTAACCTCAAATTGCTCCCGTTTCAGAAAGCTGCCTCCCTGAATATTTTTGGATGTTCTTCCCGTTTTATAAGTAACCACTGGCTCAGCCCAGTGGCACATCCCCCACACCACCCACCCACACACCCCACCCACCCCAAGTGCACTCAGGTGCAATTCAGGTTTAATTAGTCTATAGGTATTATCATGGGGTTTCATTTTTAAAATATATTGTATTAGGTGTAGAAGTCTCACCTTGTGTGAGTTGTATAGGAGTCTCACCCCCCCTTTGTGTGAGACACAGGAGGAGCCTTATTCTTTTTGTGTGGAGCAACTTGGGTGTAGTAATGGAACTAAAGTGTGTATTGAAAAAAAGTACTTGTGAATTTCTTTAAATAAATTATTATTTTAAGTTAAATTAAATTAATAAAGTGAATAGAAAAATAACATAAAATATTTTGTTACAATTCTCTTACGTTGACTTGTGAATGTTTTGTAATGTTTGATAGAGTGAAATGCCGGTCAAAAAGTCTTTTATCTGGTGGAGCAATTTATGCATATTTTGCGATAGAAAAAATAATTCGTCTATCGAAAGACGGTCTTTCCATAAATCATGAAAAAAATTAAGGTTTAAAGTGAAAATTAGAAAAAATGAAGATAAAATTATCGGGTTGCATGAATCAGGTTATAAACTTTATAACTACTACATGTTGCATACTAAAATTTTAATATTGTAACTTAGACCTTGTACCTTTTATTATTTTAGTTAAATCCCATATTTTCATAAACATATGGCAAGACAGTATTTCCCAATACTTTGCCTAAAAAATATACCCCTCATACAGCATGAAATTATATTCCTTTTAGAATTTTGAATCAGTTCTAAAATTCCTCGGTTCATGCATACTTTGTGAAGTACTTTGTATTGAATTAGATCTATGTGAAGTACTTTGTAATAATGTACATTCGATAAAGCAAAGATTTTGAGTTGGGATCTGTTGTCTATCCACTGTACAGTATTGATTGGATTTTGACAGCATTAGTGGTTTTGATCTTTGGCGGATGCCTCTGGAAAGCAGATTTAATGGACTTTAGCTGGGTATAAGATTTTGATAGGAGTTTTTGAATGGTGACTGAAAGACATGGTTCTGGATTTTAGGGGCAAAGTGCATTCGTTCTGGAGGTCCGCGGCGGAGGTTCCGGCGGTGGCGGAAAAGGTTCCTGACTAGTGATGCAGGTGGTGGTGAGGCAGTGAGGTTTTGGCGGAATTCTAGATTCCAGCACTGTGGAGCGGCAACGGCTGCAGTGGAGCGGCGGTGGAGGTGGTGGAGCATCTGTGAAGAGTATAAGGAAGAACCCTTTGTCTTTGTATTTTTAATTTTGAGGTTAGGGCTATTTTAGCTATTTTAGTTTTAGTCAATGCCAGAAAAAATCAAGTCAATGCTGGAATAGTGCCAAAAGGTTATATCGACACTTTTGATGCAAAAGATAGAGCTATAATCACACTTTTGAACTTTAAAGGGTTATATTAACACTATTGACCAAACATAGGGTTATATATGTATTTTACCCTTGAATATTCCTATGAATAAGCTCGTTAAAGACAAAAACCATTTCTTCAGATAGAAGTTTTAAATTTTGAATAGAAATATATTTTGAAAATACAATTCATATTATGATTAGGTAAAGTTTTGGGAAATATCGTCTTTCCATAGTTATATGGAAAGATGAAGTTGAATTAAAATAATAGAAAGGTAAAATATTTTAGTTACAATATTAAAAATTTATATGCAACGAGTAGTAGTTATAAGTTTATTACTAAATTAATTCAACTGGAAAATTTTATCTTGATTTATTGTAATTTACAGATTAAACCTTGGTCTTTCTATAATTTATGGAAAGATCGTCTTTCAAGAGACGGACTTTGATGATTAAGGTCATGTTCTTTCCAGTTCATATGTAATTCAGTTTAATTTAGTTTGATTATTTTGAATTGATATTATTTAGGTTAGTTTTTATGATCATTTATTATTTCACCAAGTTTAATTTTATGATAGAGGTTAGACCCAAGAATGCCATTGGGCCACAGGTATGGCAGCTCGATTAGGGGAATATTTAATACTCTAACTTAATTACTGCATTTGTGGATAATTGGGGGTTCCCTCCCTGAGTCCTCTAGCCTAAATCTTCGACGAGTCCCTTTTTTCTTCTCTTGGAAGGGCTCAGCTAGAGAAGATTCCCGAGTTCCACTCGAGTGTGCTCCCCCCCTCGAGGATTGCCTTCTCCCTCAAAGGAAGTACTCCTTCCTCCTCCCCTATGGTTTCGAGCTCTGGATTTGGGGGAAGGTAAAAACCATTTTTGCCGCTCGTAGGGGACCTTCTTATGTAGGGTTTTCCCATACCAGGAGGCCGATTTTCAACAGCTTCTTGAGAAGGCATATCAGTTATGGGAAATATCCTCTCTTCCCCAGGACTATTAGATATACCCTCTCCAGTATCTAAGTCGTGCCGGAATTCTTCAGAGTGGGTACATTCCGGGTTGCTAACGATTCCCTCCGACGTACTAACCCCTGATTCGCCTACCCTAATTTCACTGGAAAGTTTCTTGGAGGCAGAACCCTCATTAGAGCGGGCCATGATGGAAACTGTGGAAATGAGAATTTTAGAAAGAGAATAGGGATGAAAGAACTTACTGATTTCTGGAAAAAAGTGATGGAAGTTGGATCGCTCACGAGAGAAATATAGAAAGAAATCTTGTAAGAAAATGCCTGCAAACGAGAAAAGTAAATAAGGAAGCACGGATGAGGGGTAACTATAGGGCTGAAGGGATGGGTAATTATTTCGGCATTCGAAATATAAAAAGTTATGGAAAGACATGATCGCCTTTCCTCTTCTGATGGCGCAGTGTTTGGGGAGTAGTGACATCCGCGATGTATAGCACGCGCGCACCCATTCGGAATCTTAAACGACGAAGTTAATTAGAAAACCAGGTTCTCATCCTCGAAGGCATGGATGCAACATGCAAGGTTCATTTCAACCCTTCTAAGTTCTCCAATTGTCCCATGCATTAGAGACCTCGAAGATCTTTGTGATGTTCCAGCTTTCTAAGGCCGAGAACATATTTTTATGGGGGCTCTTGATAGAGGTTAGGCCCAAGAAGGCCATTGAGCCGCAGGTATGGCAGCCCGGTTAGGAGAATATTTAGTACTATAACTTAATTACTGCATTCGCGAGTAATTAAGGGCGATAATTAAGGAGTACGTTACTTAGGACACGGAGTATAAATACAAGGTACACATTTACTTATCATTCATTCTGTCTCAATCATATTGGATGCTTTGACTAACTTAAGCATCAGAGTGCTGACCCCTAGAACCCCATGGATAGTTTGATTGCAGGTTAGTTTGAGAGGAACCCAAGCCCACAAATTGGTCGGTGATCGAAGACACGTCATTTTAGTTCAAATCAATTTAATAGAAAACAGGTCGAAAGAAAAGGGCCTAACTATATATCATATAGAAAAAAATCATTGGACATTTTTTTATATTAAAAATTATTTACATTTAGCCTATGAATAATATTACTCATACTTTTAAAATATAAATCACATTATTTTCTTTATGAAAGAGAATCTTATTCTATTTGTTTTTATTATATATCTCTTTCTTGATACCAAGGTATATAGTTCATGCGACGGGTACCGGGCAGAACTTAGGTAGCACCCCAAAAGTGGAGTTATCTTCGAGTCTGTTAGGATAGATGAGATCAATGATTAGATATGATTGGGATTTGATTATAATTTGATAGAGATATGTTTAGATACAATGTATATCTGAGTTAGTATTCTCTATATGTAT
Organism: Rubia yunnanensis; assembly: GCA_037428765.1. Taxonomy (NCBI): domain Eukaryota; kingdom Viridiplantae; phylum Streptophyta; class Magnoliopsida; order Gentianales; family Rubiaceae; genus Rubia; species Rubia yunnanensis. Next base: position 59,960,029 of record CM075071.1, on the reverse strand, counting down.
TCTACTCATCACAAACATCTATCTATGGAGAATTATCTTATTCATATGGTATTAGAATAGGGTTTACGATCCTTTTTCTCTTTTTTCCAAAGCAGCCGCGTCTGCCTCTTTTTTCTCTTCTCAAAACCGCCGCCCACTTTTCTTGCTCATCAAGCAAATCCTTTCCCGCTCACCATGGCCGAATCCTCCAAGCTTTCTTACAACACTCTCTTCAACATGTTCACCATCAAGCTAACTTCTACCAACTATCTGCTCTGGAAACGACAGGTTGTTCACATCCTTAAGTCACATGGTCTGTGCAGTTTTTCCAACGGCACAAATCCTTGCCCGATTCTTCACTGCCCACCATCGGATTCGACGTCGCCATCCCCCTTTTATGATACTATTACTGGGTTTTCTCCTGGTGCCACGAAGGATGATCAGAAAGCTTCTTATGAGCAAGTCTTGGTTGCACGTGAAGCTTGGCTCGATGAGGACCAGCGGGTTTGTAGCATTCCGTTCTCGTCACTGTCTCTGAAAATGCTGGCTAAGCTTGATGATTATATGACTTTGCAGCAGATGTGGGAGAACATTGCAGTTATTCATCAAAATGAAAGTAAGTCCAACATCATGCACCTTCGTTCCACTGCTTTTACTATCCGGAAAACTGGTTCTTTGCATAACTTACATCTCCAGTTTAAGAATGTTTTCAACCAACTCTCTGGTTTAGGTGCCCCTAATTTGAATGATGATAAACTTCTTTGGTTTTTAGCTACCCCGGCTTATGATTTTAAGGATTTTTCTGCCCCCTTAATCACTGCCTCGCCAGCACCTTTATATGATGAAATTGTTAATCGTGCCAATGACCACGAATTATTTTTAAACAATTCAGGGACATTCGTCGCCTGGAGGATCTGCAGTCAGGTCGGTCATGTTTGCAGTAGCAGATTCAACCTCTAGTGGCTGCACGTGGACTTACGCACCGACGAGTACAGTACATGAAGGCAGCGCGTCTGGCACACGCACCTGGCATTCTCGCCTGCTCTCAGGTCATGGTCATGCCATATTTTCCAGGCATTTCTCAAGTGACAAGGGTCGTGATCTCCAATGTCAATGGAGTCACAAAATGGGTCATGATGCTGCTCACTGTTACCGTCTGGTTAAGCATCCATCCGAGACTTCTAACCTTGCTCAGCAGTTTCAGTCATCTCTTCAGCTTGAGCCTGCTGCTGTTACCTCAGACTGGTATCTTGACTCTGGAGCTTCCGCCCATATGAGTTCGTCCGCTTTGAACCTTGAGAGTGTCACCCTCTACACTGGTAATTCCTTTGTTTCTATTGGAAATGGTAACACTATATGTATTTCTACTATTGGTGATTCTCAGCTTACGCCTTCATTACGACCGTCTGATGTTTTAGTTATTCCTAATATAACCAAAAAGTTGCTATTTATTAGCAAACTTACCAGACATCTTGGTGTACTGATTACCTTTGATGATCATTCTTTCGTGATTCAGCACAAAGTCACAAGGGCAATCATGGGCAGAGGCCACAGTGAGGATGGCTTATATATGCTAGATCGTGGTGAAGAGGCATTACTTTCTTTTATTAAGCAAATGAATCCCGGGCTTCTTTTGATTTGTGGCATGCACATTTGGGACATGTGTCCCCTAGTACCATTTATTTGTTAGCTAAAAAAGGTGAACTATCTGTTTCCTCTTTGTTGCCTAAACATAATGCATGCGCCTCCTGTGTGATGGAAAAAGGTCATAAACTGTCGTTTGTTGAGAACTCTAAAAGAGCAATGCATGTTTTGGATTTGATTCATTGTGATTTGTTGGGACCATCTCCCATTTTATCTGGTCATGGATTTGCTTACTATGCTCTTTTTGTGGATGATTTTTTGAGATTTACTTGGCTTTACCCCCTTCGTCGTAAATCTAAATTTGTTGATGTGTATATGAAATTTGAGGCGTTTGTGGAAAATCAATTTTCTTCTCGGATTAAAGTGTTTTAGAGTGACGGGAGTACTGAATTTATGAACACTCATCTTCGGACACATTTTGAGACAAAGGGAATACTTCATCAGGTTTCTTGTCCCTACACACCTGAGCAGAATGGTCGTGCAGAACAAAAACACTGTCATGTGATAGAAATGAGGCTTACTATACTTTTTCATTCGCATCCGCCGTTATCTTTTTGGGATGATGCGTTTGCGATGGTTGTGTATGTCATTAATTGTCTTTCCACTCTAGTGCTTGATGAAGCTTCTCCCTACGGTGTTCTGTTTGATTGGGCACCTACATACTCTAACTTCCATCCCTTTGGTTATAAAGTATATCCATTTGTTCATCCCTATGCTGAGCACACGTTATTGCCTCGAAGTATTCCTTATGTGTTCATTGGGTATAACTCTCAATACAAGGGATTTCGCTGTCTAAACCCTACTTTTGGTCGGGTTTGTATCACTCGGCATGCACATTTTGTGAAACTTTCTATCAATTTGCCACTACGAATTTGAGCTCTTCATCTTTATCTTTCCTGGATGTATCATCATTTATTGATCCAGTACTTCCAGACATGATGCCTCTGTTACCATCGTTATCTCCTTGGGTGCCATGTTCCCTGTGTTTGATTGACTCACCAGACTTGACAGCTCCTCCTCCTGCTACTCCCGATCCTGTTCCTGGTTTTCCAGCGCACTTTGGGTTCACTTTTGATGCCTCATATGATGATTTTCCTACTCTTCCTCCTTCTCGGATGCATCTCATGGTCACTCAGCCTCGTACCAGTCTACCCCGACATCGCTGTATTGATGATTATATTGTCACTAGCCTTACTATCACAGTACTTGACCACTCTAAGCCTCGAGACTATTGAGCTTCCCTTCGTGATCTTAAGTGGGTTGCTGCTGTGGGTGATGAAATGTCTGCCCTTCGAAAGCAACACACTTGGGATTTAGTTGCTCGGTCATTTGATGTTAATGTCGCTAGCTCTAAATAAGGTTTTCAGCTTAAAAATTTCCGTGATGGTACGGTTGAGTGCCACAAAGCTCGACTTGTGGCTCAAGGATTCTCACAGTTACCAGGTTTTGACTTTGACCACACCTTCAGTCTCGTGGTCAAAGCTTCCACTTTTCGTTCGGTTCTTGCTATTGCTACCATATGGAACTGGCCCATGAACCAGCTAGATGTGAAGAATGCCTTCTTAAATGGTGTTCTTAATGCACCATTTTATATGGCACAATCCGTTGGCTTCAAGGATCCTACACGGCCCGACTATGCTTGTCGCTTACGAAAAGCCATCTATGGGCTAAAGCAATCCCCAAGGGCTTGGTTCGACCGGTTCAGCTCATTTCTTTGCCAGCTTGGTTTTGCTAGTAGTTCTTCTGACACATCTTTGTTTGTGTTTTCTTGAGGCACTATTCTGCTCTATCTACTGGTATATGTGGATGATATCATCCTTACTAGTAATGACTATACTGTCATTCATCAGTTCATCTCTCGCACCCATCGGGAGTTTGCCATTAACCCTCAACTACTTTCTTGGCCCGGAGTTCTTTTCCACTTACTTGGGTATCTTTTTGGGTCAGGCGAAGTATGCTAGGGATATCCTTTGATGGGTAGGTATATCTGATGCTGAGCCGATCTCCACTCCTTTTGTACCAGCTTCTCAGCTTCTCAATAGTTCAAGCGAGCCTTTCAACAATCCCACTTTGTACAAGTCATTGGTTGGTGCTCTGTAGTATCTCACCATTACTTGACCAGATTTGGCTTTCGCTTTGAACTTTGTTAGTCAGTTTCTCCAGGATCCTCATGATGATCATTTTGTGACAGTCACATGGATTCTTTGATATGTCAGTAGTACTCTTCATTTCGGATTGTCCTTTCGTTCTTCTGCTTCCACGGACGTGTTAGGATACTCTGATGCTAATTGGGCTATCTGCCTAGAGACTCGGTGCTCGACTTATGGCTATATGGTTTTTCTTGGGGGTAATCTTATTTCTTGGAGTGCTAAGAAGCAGCTTACCGTCTCCCGCTCTAGTTCAGAGTCAGAGTACTGTGCTTTGGCCAAAACAGCTGCGAAAGTTGTCTGGCTTTCTCATTTGCTTCGTGACCAACACTTTCTACTTTCTGAGTCACCTATTTTGCTGTGTGACAACAACATCGCCATCTTTCTTGCTCATAATCCGGTGGCTCACAAGCGCGCAAAGCACATTGATATCGACTACCATTTCGTTCAGGAGCTGGTTGCCTCTGGGAAGCTGCGTGTTCATCATGTGGCGACATCTCTCCAGGTTGCCGACATCTTCACCAAGGGTCTTTCTCGCCCTTTGTTTCAATTTTTTAGGTCGAAGCTTTGCGTCTCAGCTCACCCGACACTTTGCTTGGGGGGTGTTAGGATAGGTGAGATCAATGATTAGATATGATTGAGATATGATTATGATTTGATAGAGATATGTCGAGATACATTGTATGTCTAGGTTAGGTTAATATTCTCTATATGTATTCTACTCATTACAAACATCTATCTATGGAGAATTACCTTATTCACAGAGTCAATCGAAGACGCGAACAACAAAAGGGCAGCTTGGACGATCGTCCTGTAATGCCTGAGGCATAGGTTATTTAGTCACCAAGATGGATATGACCGTTAAGATCAGGCCCACCTATGATGTTTGGGTTGTGGGTCGTTTGGTCACTACGATGTCCACGATCAATGCGAGTCAAAGATTGGGGACACGATCACTACAACAGCTGGCTATGTCATAAATAAGGAAGAGGTCGAGGAATTGAGGTATATATGTTCCAAAAGATATAAAAAAAAGACACTTTTAAAAAAGATATTAACTTAAACATAAGAGTGTTTTCTCCAAAATCAATCCAAAACTTTGGTTGCAGTGGGACGCAGAGAACCATCACTCACTCATTCCAAATTACTTCCACTAAGGAGTTAACCATGTCACAAATATTTTTAGCCTAAAAGAGTATCTATTTTTTTTTATAACAATTGTATTTTTAGGCTAATTAGAAGGTAATTTTAGAATCAAATGTCTTGTTCATTTTTCTTTTTCCCTTATTGTGGGAGGAGTATCCTTTAGCAACACATTCTATTGATGGGACCAGTTTTTAGGTAAGGTTTTGGTTACCCATTATAAGATTACTAGTTTGGTTACACCGCGCGGTGCGCGGTGAGCTTGATAACAAATTATAGAAATTCTATAGGAATGTTAAAAGAGCTATAATTTAAGCTATAAATGTACCAATTATACATGTAATTGATGTGAAGGTACGGGTGGAGAGGGTTCAAGTGGAGGGGTTTGAGAGGTACGTATTTGAGATGTGAAGGTTCTAGTGAAAGTTCAAGAGGTAGTTGGTTGGAGCGGAGGGTTCGGGAGGTACGGATTCAAGTGGTGAAGGTTCCATAGTAGGTTCGAGAGGTGAACGTTCCATTGGACAATTCGAGAGGTGAAGGTTAGGGGTTCAATTGGAGGGGTTCGTGTAGGTTCCATTGGAAGGGTTCGAGAGGTGCCGTTTCGAGAGGTGAAGGTTAGGGATTCCATTGGAGGGGTTCAAGAGGTACCAATTCAAGAGGTGAAGGTTCCAGTGGAGATTCAAGAGGTGGGAGTTTCAGTGGAGGTTCGAGAGGTAATGGTTTGAGAGGTGAAGGTTGAGGTGGAGAGGGTTCAAGTGAAGGGGTTCTAGAGGTAGAGGTTCGAGAGGTGAAGATTCTATTAGAGGTTGGAGAGGTGAAGATTCTATTGGAAGTTTTAGGGGTGAAGGTTCCAGTGGAAGTTCGAGAGGTACGGATTGGAGTGGTGAAGGTTCCATAGTAGGTTCGAGAGGTGAAGGTTCCATTGGAGGGGATTAAGAGGTAGTGGATTCGAGAAGTGAAGGTTCCATTGGAGGTTCGAGAGGTAAAGGTTCCATTGGAGGGGTTTGAGAGATGTAGGTTCCATTGGAAGGTTCGAGAGGCACCAATTCGAGAGGTGGAGGTTAGGGGTTCCATTGGAGGGGTTCGAGAGGTGAAGGTTCCAGTGGAGGTTCGAGGGGTAGTGGGTTCGAGAGGTACAGATTGGATTGGTGAAGGTTCTATAGTAGGTTGGAGAGGTGAGGGTTCCAGTGTAGGGGTTCGAGAGGTAGTGCATTCGAGTGGTACATGTTCACCTCTCGAATGGGTACCTCTCGATCCCCTCCAATTGAACCCTTCCACTTGAACCCTCTACAACTAAACCTTCACTTCTCGAATGGGTATCTCTCAAATGGGTACCTCTCGAACCCATCCAATGGAACCTCTCCACCTGAACATTCACCTCTCTAATCGGTACCTCTCGAAAGGGTACCTATGGAATGGATCCAATAGAACCCCCTCCACTAGAAACTTAACCTTTTGAATGGGGCCTCTTGAATCGGTACCTGTAGAAGCCATCCAATGGAACCCCTCCAACTGAAACTTAACCTCTCTAATGGGTACCTCTCGAATGGATCCAATAGAACCCCTCTAGCTGAAACTACACACCTCGAATGGGTACCTCGCGAATGGATACTTCTTGGATGGGACCTCTCAAATGAGGACTTCTTGAATGGGTACCTCTCAAATGGGCACCTCTCGAATGGGTATCACTCGAATTGAAACCTTTAGAATGGGTACCTCTCGAATGGGTACCTGTCGAACCCATCTAATGGAACCCCTCCACCTGAAACTTAACCTCTCAAATGGGTACCTATCGAATGGATCCAATAGAACCCCTCCAGCTGAAACTACACATCTCGAATGGGTACCTCGCGAATGGGTACTTCTCGGATGGGACTCCTCGAACGGGTAATTCTCAAATGGGTACCTCTCGAATCAGAACTTCTAGAACGGGTACCTCTCGAATCCATCCAATGGAACCTCTCTGCCTGAACATTCACCTCTCGAATCGGTACCTCTCGAAAGGGTACCTCTCGAATGGGGCATTCCGAATCGGTAACTATAGAACCCATCCAATGGAACCACTCCACCTGAAAATTAACCTCTCAAATGGGTACCTCTTGAATGGATCCAATGGAACCCCTCTATCTGGAACTTCACCTCTCGAATGGGTACGTCTCAAACCCATCCAATGGAACCCCTCCAACTGAAACTTCACCTCTCGAATGGGTACATCTCGAATGGATCCAATGGGACCCCTCCACCTGAAACTACACCTCTCGAATGGGACCTCTCAAGTTGGTTCCTCTCAAATGGATCCAATGAAACCCCTCCACCTAAAACTTCACCTCTCGAATGGGTACCTCTCGATTGGATCCAATGGAACCCCTCCACCTGAAACTTTGCCTCTCAAATGGGTACCTCTCAAGTGGGCACCTCTCAAATCGAAACCTCTCGAATGGGTACCTCTCTAATGGGTACCTCTCTACTGGGTACCTCTAGAATGGGTACCTCTCAAAATGGTACCTCTCGAATGGGTACCTCTCGAATGGGTACCTGTCGAACCAATCAAATGGAACCCCTCCACCTGAAATTTAACCTCTTGAATGGGTACCTCTTGAATGAATCCAATAGAACCCCTCCAGCTGAAACTACACATCTCGAATGGGTACCGTGAATGGGTACCTCTCGAATGGGCACCTCTCGAATGGGCACCTCTCGAATGGGTACCTCTCAAATGGGCACCTCTCAAATGGGTACCTCTCAAATCGGAACCTCTAGAATGGGTACCTCTCACAAGGGTACCTCTCGAATGGGTACCTCTCGAATGGGTACCTCTCGAATAGGTACCTGTCGAACCCATCCAATGGAACCTCTCCACCTGAACATTTACCTCTCGAATCGGGACCTCTCGAAAGGGTACCTCTCGAATGGGGCCTCTCAAATCGGTACCTGTAGAACCCATCCAATGGAACCCCTCCACTTGAAACTTAACCTCTCGAATAGGTACATCTCGAATGGATCCAATAGAACCCCTCCAGCTAAAAATACACATCTCAAATGGGTACTTCTTGAATGGGTACCTCTCGAATCCATCCAATGGAACCTCTCCGCTTGAACATTCACCTCTCGAATCAATACCTTTCGAAAGGGTACCTCTCGAATGGGGCCTCCTGAATCGGTAACTATAGAACCCATCCAATGGAATCCTTCCACCTGAAACTTAACCTCTCGAATGAATCTAATGGAACCCCTCTACCTGAAACTTCACCTCTCGAATGGGTACCTCTCGAACCCATCAAATGGAACCCCTCCACCTGAAACTTCACCTCTCGAATGGGTACATCTCGAATGGATCCAATAGGACCCCTCCACCTGAAACTACACCTCTCGAATGGGACCTCTCGAGTTGGAACCTCTCAAATGGATCCAATGGAACCCTTCCACCTTAAACTTCACCTCTCAAATGGGTACCTCTTGAGTGGGCACCTCTCAAATGAGTACCTCTCAAATCTGAACCTCTAGAATAGGTACCTCTCGAATGGGTACCTCTGTAATGGGTACCTCTCTAATGGGCACCTCTCGAACCCATCCAATGGAACCTCTCCACCTGAACATTCACCTCTCGAATCGGTACCTCTCGAATGGGGACCTCTCGAATGGGGACTTTCCAATGGAACCCCTTAACTTTAAACTTCACCTCTCGAATGGGTACCTCTCGAACACATCCAATGGAACCCTTCGACCTTAAACTTCACCTCTCGAATGGGTACCCCTCGAAGTCCTCCACTGGAACTCTCACCTCTCGAAGCTTCCAATGACCAAAACAACGTCGTTTTGGGCAGCCACCTGGCAGCACCTGTAGACGCACATGCGCCGCAATGTTTGAAAAAGAGGATGCACAAAACGACAAAAATGGTGCCCAAAACCAATGGGACCTCTCCACCTGAAACTACACCTCTCGAATGAGACCTCTCGAGTCGGAACCTCTTGAATGGGACCTCTCGAGTCGAAACCTCTCGAATGGATCCAATGGAACCCCTCCACCTTAAACTTCACCTCTCGAATGGGTACCTCTCGAATCCATCCAACGGACCCCCTCTACCTGAAACTTCACCTCTCGATTGGGCACCTGTCGAATGGAACCTCTCGAATGGGCAGCCACCTGGTAGCACCTGTAGACACACATGGCGGCGCCGCAATGTTTGAAAAAGGGAATACACAAAACGACAAAAATGGTTCCCAAAATGGCATCGTTTTGGGCTGCCACTTGAGAGCACATGCAGGGGCACACGTTCGGCTTGCCTGTGAAATGACCAATATGCCCCTGACGACGGTTGACACAAGCATGTGGTTTCGGAGTATTTCTTTTATATAGTAACCAGATAAGAACTTCATACTCCTTCTATCCTAACCTATTCTGCACAGAGTTTTTTACGATCTCCAGTAAATATATTTGACTGTAAATATGTGTAGATACGGAAATAATGACACACAAAAATTTGATATTCAGAAACTACATGTTACAACGAATGTAACCATATTTCATACGATAAAATTATTGTTCATATATTCATTCAAATATATGGTTAAAATTTGAAATTTTTGACCAAATTTTTTTGTTTGTTCATAATATGCTGAGATGGAGGGGTTATTTGACCTCAAAAACCCAACAAGATTAACAATTTGAAAACGGAAGTGGGGTTTTGTCCCCTTCAAATTTGACTTACGCACATCCCATCAAATTGAAATTGGATATGAGGTGAGCACGTATTAGAAAGACCTTGTTAGTTACGGGTATGGCTAAGTCTTGCCGTAAAGGCATGTGTATTTTTGAAATTCGTCCAAAAGTCTAATAACACTTCAAACTGTTTGAACAATAAATATCATGAAAACCAAATGGCTTCTTCAAAATTAATTAGCAGCTGCGTTATAAATGAAACGAAGTAGCGCATTACCATTGACGCTCTAGTTATCTTTGGAGCTGGAAGAGGGGAATGAAACATTCTGTTATTCATCATTTATTTAAGATCATAAAACAACGAACCTACTCTATTACGTACTTCAATTTTTCAGAACATGCTTATAGGCATCCCAAAAGGTCAAACAAATAGTCTCATCCTCAAGTCGATACTCATCTTCCACTTATAATCTTTGAACATTTATTATTAATATTTTTAATTATGTATAATGATAATAATAATAGTAAATAAAAAATTATACATTATTATTTATATACTCCCTAGTGCCATCACTACAAACAAAACTTTCAGATGTGACGTTTTTTTGGATCTTCTGTGACACTCAAATGCATCGCTAAAATGATTAGTGACGCCATGTGAAATGTCTCTATTCATCGTACCATTAAAATTGCGACGCATTGAAGTATCGTTATATTTTTTGTGACGCTTTAAGATGTTGTTTGGTATGGAAGTGTCATTAAAATATGACATGGATTGATGTAGTATTCAATTTAATGACATGTGCACATGTCACAAATATTTAGTGACACCTGAAGGTGGAGCAAAATTGTGACATTTCCTTACATGTCACAAAATATGCGTCACTACTAAATTTTTTTTGTAGTGCATATTAAATTAAATTATATGTATATATATTTTACTTAAAATAATTAAAATTTATTATATATTAAAATGAACGAGTCTGTTTCTTGAAAGACGATCTTTCCATAAGTCATGGAAAGACCAATGTTTAAACTGCAATTAGAAGAAATGATGATAAAATTTTTGGGTTGCATTAATCGAGTCATAAAATAAACTTTTAATATTGCAACTAAAACCTTTTATCTTTTTATTATCCTAATTAAACTCTATCTTTCGATAATCCTATGGAAAGATGATTTTTCCCAGACTTTGTCTAAAATAAATTGATGAGTGTCAGATTGTCTTATTAAAAATAGATTAATAGGTCGGAAACTGAAATCGCGAAAATATCAATGTCGTTGTAGAGGGTGAAATCCATTGTCAAAAGGAAATATGGCAATAGAGCATAGGGCTTCAATTTTTTTCCCCGACGAACTGAAAATGGATTCATTAAACTGGCATTTAAATTGTTTTGTTATAGACAGGAGAATTGAATTATTTTTCTCCAAAACCCTCCGATTTATTTGTTAGGAATCGCAGCAAAAGACGAAATAAAAGATTTATGGATCTCCTTTTCCACACTTGAATGCTTTGGTTACATCTAAGGATGATGTGGATGGTGATGCAGAAATAATGTTTCTTTGTGCAAATATAAGATCAAGGGGGACCAGATAGACGCTTAAAATAAAATTTCTCTTAATTAATTCAAGCTCTATTAATACAATAAACAAAATCTAGATGTATAAAAAAAGGAATTTGGATAAATCCCTTCATCTTATATATTATAAAGAAATGGTAAATGAAATTGTCTCTCTTTAGCTAACGACCATGCATGCCTTGTTGGGATTGGGTAGACGGGCACGATGCACTTGGAATATTTTTGTGTGTTTGCTAAGGAACTAGAATTAGAATTATATTCTTACCATAATTGTATGCTATTATCTTTTCCTATCTTGTATAAGTATCATGTACTACTATATAATGTATCATGAATTCATAAATACAAACACATACTATTACCCTTATTTTCTACATGGTATCAGAGCCTAAAATCCTGAAACCTTAAATAGAAAATTTTGCTGCCCTTTGAGCTCCCATCGCCGTTCGCCGATCAACGCACGCGTCGCCACCTGCCGCCGTGCCGCCGTGACACGCGTCACCGTTCGCCGCTCCGTGCCACGCCTCCGCTTCGACGCTGCCGATGCTACCACTTCCGACCGCCGCACGGCCAGAGCTCTCCTGATTTTACAACATGTCTGGTTCTGAAAAACAAACTAGTTTTGATGCTCCTGAGGCTTCAAAGCTTCAGGATATGAGTGGTTATGATGTGATTGCAGCTTTACTTCAGCAGCTGCAGTTGCAATCTGGCCCTCAGACTACTTTACCGATTAGTCGTATGTCGACTGATCCTTACTTTATTGGTTCTAACGATGGTCCAGGTTTACAACTCGTATCGACCATGCTGAAAGGTCAAGAAAATTACATTGAATGGTCCGATGCGATTTGTCGTGCATTCCTTGCCAGGCACAAGATTGGGTTCATTGATGGATCCATTACCAAACCCCAGGATGATCATCCCGATGCTGCCAATTGGCCTGGGGTTAATGCTACTCTTGTCTGCTGGATCTTACAAACCCTGGATCCGCTATTGAGATCTTCTACAAGTTCGTTTACCACAGTTAAGGATCTGTGGGATGACCTGAAGGCACGATTTATTCTCGCCGATGGTATGAAGCTTTTGCAGATGCAAGAAGCCATTCAAAGTTGTAGGCAAAATGGTCAATCCATCGACATCTACTTTGCCAAACTGAAGAAGTTGTTTCCAGATAATCACTGCATGCGACCTCCCCTGGTTTGTAACTGTCAAGATTGCAAGGCATTATGCCAGTGCAATCTTGCTACAAAAGTCTTCCAAGAGAGAGAAGGATTTGATCTACCAATTCATCTATCGCCTCGACGAAGGTTTTCACACCTTGCGATCACACATCATGAGCATTAATCCAATATCATCTGTCATGAAAGTGTATGCCCTTGTTGCTTAGGAGGAGAATCATAGAGCTGTCATTCGAGCTCGTGAGCCTTCTTCTAACTCCATGGCGTATGTTGCCTGGCGTTCACCACCATCAAGTTCTTCGCCAATTGTTCTTTCTACAGCCGACAGCAAGAATCTTGTTTGTACCCATTATCGTCGCAAGGGTCATGATAAAGATACATGTTTCCAGTTACATGGTGTACCAGACTGGTTCAAGAAAAGAAAGAAATCGGTGCCACCTTCCCGACCGTCAGTCATCGCCTCCGGTCCCAGAGGCGCCGCCGATCTCCCGCTCCCACCGTCGTTTGTCAGAGCAGCTACGTTGCCGCTTAGTCTGGTGGCGGTGGCTTCTTCCGGTGGTGTCCCTGCACATTCTAATTTTGGCCTTGCTCTTTTCGATGAAACTCGACCATGCACTTGTTTAATCAGTTTAATTCTCTTACTGGCGATGAGTCTGGTAAGCCTATTTTACCATGGATACTTGATTCGGGAGCCTCATATCACATGACTGGTGACAAAGGTTCTTTTACTGATCTTACTACTACTATTGATTATGTGAATGTTGTTCTGCCTGATGGCTCGGTATCATCAACTACACAATATGGATCTATTTGCTTTGGTGGTGTTACTTTGCCTCATGTTTTATATATACCTACATTGCCATGCAACTTACTGTCATGCTCTAGATTGTTATCTACCCTGAAATGTCTAGCTTTGTTTACTAAAAATTATTGCATTTTACAGACAATCAGTACGAGGAAAGTGATTGCCGTGGGTGAACAGAAGGGGGGGGGGGTGTTTTGGCTTCGTCTGCTTGATGCTCGTGGTCACCGTCCTATATTGCAGTCTCTTCCTACAGTTGCTTCAGTATCTTCGTCTGACTTTTGGCATCAGCGTTTTGGTCATCCATCCTCCACGGTGTTGTCTTCTATTTCTTCTAGCATTAATAAACATTTTGTACCTTGCTCTATATGTTATAAAGCAAAACAGACTAGACATAGTTTTCAGTTGAGTTCTACAAATGCTACTGCATTGTTTCAATTAATTCATTGTGATGTTTGGGGACCTTTTAGAACACCATCTTCTAGTGGTGCATTTTATTTTTTGACCATAGTAGATGATTACTCCCGAGCTGTTTGGGTTTATTTAAGTAGCTAAATCTGAAGTAGCTTCTAGATTTTTAGAATTTAGTGCCTTAGTGAAGAACCAGTGGGGCCGAGCAATTCAACGAGTTCGGCCTGATAACGGCACTGAATTTTTGCCTTTGCGATCTCACTTTACTGCATCTGGGATCATCTTTGAGACATCTATGGTTGATACTCCACAACAGAATGGTTGAGTTGAAAGAAAGCATCGTCATTTACTCAACGTGGCTCATGCTTTACATTTCCAAGCCAGTCTTCCCATTGAATTTTGGGGGAGAATGTGTTCTTACTACTGCATACCTGATCAACCGAACATCGACTTAGCATCTCAATGGTCGTACTCCCTTTGAGTTGCTCTATGGGCAAGCTCCAAATTATTCATCATTAAGAGTTTTTGGATGCTTGTGTTTTGCTGCTCATGTTCCCATATATCGTGACAAGTTTGCACCTCAAAGTTGGCGGTGTTTGTTCCTTGGTTATCCTGCCGGAAAGAAAGGCTATCGCCTGTTTGACTTGGAATCCCGAGTGATCTTTAACAGCCGGGATGCCAATTTCTTTGAAGACAAGTTCCCGTACTGTGCAACTCCGACATCTGCTTTATTCGATGAACCCGGCGGTGCCACCACATCACTGCCGGCTTCCTCCTCCTTCTTGCAATAGACGCACGAAATTCCAATTCCGCCTTCAGCTACCAAGCCAACGCCATTGGTCGACGTTGGCCTTCCGCCAGTCTCCACCGGTCAACGCCGGCCAGTCTCCGTCGGTCAACGCCGGCCAGTCTCCGCCGGTCAACGCCGGCCATTCACTGTTGACAGTCTCCAGCCAGTTACCAACGGTCACCGCCGACCAATTACCGCCGGCATCCTCCGGCCATTCTTCGCCACCCGATGCCGGTACCTCCATGCCGGCCACTGCTGGTATACCTTCGCCGTCCGCTGCCGGTAAATCTTTGCCAGTCACCTCGATGCAACATTCTTGGTATCTACTTTACCGGCTTCTCTAGTACCAGATAGTTCTGCTGCTGAGTTGCCATCTACCAGACAGAGTGTTCGATCTCGTCGTCCGCCATCGTATTTGGCAGATTACGATTGCGATGATTATTCTTGTGCTCTTACTACTGAAGACCCCCCATTCGAGTATGATCCCTCATGCATTATCACATTCCTCAGGTGTTCTCTATCCTCTTACTGATTATGTAAATTGTGATAATTTTTCTAGTATGCATTCTAGATTTTTGGGTGCTGTAACATCTAGTGCAGATCCCCCTACTTACTCTGAGGCTTCCTGTCATTCTCATTGGCGAGATGCTATGGTTGAGGAAATTACTGCGCTGGAGCGAAATCACACATGGACTTTGGCTCCTTTGCTTGTGCATAAGAAGGAAATTGGGTGCAAATGGGTATATCGGATGAAGTTTCGTTCAGATGGTACTATTGAACGTTATAAGGTGCGCCTAGTGGTTCTTGGAAATCGCCCGGTTAGAGGAATTGATTACACTGAGACTTTTGCTCCAGTTGCGAAGATGAGTTATATTCGATTGTTCCTGTTTGTTACTATTATCCGTGGTTGGGAACTACATCAAATGGATGTTCATAATGCCTTCCTTCATGGTGATTTGCATGAATAAGTGTTCATGAGTCCTCCACCTGGCTATGCTGTACCTCCTGGTCAGGTTTGTCGCCTTCAGAAATCTCTTTATGGTCTTTGTCAGGCTCCTAGAAATTGGTTTGCTAAACTGGCTCAGGCTTTATGAGCATTTGGTTTTGTCCAGAGTAAGACCGATTACTCTTTATTTGTCTTTTCCCGTGGATCAGTTTCTTTACATGTTCTGGTTTTTGTGGATGATTTGGTTATTGCTGGTAGTTCTTCTTCGCTCATCTCTGAGTTCAAGAAATACTTAGGTTTTTGTTTCCACATGAAGGATCTTGGTTTGCTTAACTATGTTTTGAGCATAGAGATTGCTAGAAGACCGGAGGGGATGTTTTTTTCGCAAAGGAAATATGCTTTGGACATCTTATCTGATACATGTTTATCTGCTTCTAAACCAATTGATTTTCTGATGGAGCAACAACATGATTTGGCACGTGTTGAAGGTCCAGCCTACCATGACCCGGTGCAGTATCGACGCTTGGTTAGGCGTCTGATATACTTGACTATTACTCATCCTGAACTTAGTTATTTAGTTCATACTCTTGCGCATTTCATGAAGTCTCCTTGTGTTCCTCACTGGAATGTTGTTGTTCGTGTGTTGCACTACCTGAAGAGTCATCCTGGTCAAGGTTTATTTCTCTTTTCTCGTAGTGCTTTGCAATTGACTGCTTATTGTGATTCGGATCGGGCTGCCTGCCCAATTACTAGGCGTTCTCTATCTGGTTATTTTGTTATGATTAGTGATTCTCCGATTTCCTGGAAAACTAAGAATCAACCTTCTGTTTCTCAGTCTTCTGCTGAAGCGGAGTATCGTGCTATGGCAGTTACCTGCTGTGAGTTGTTATGGCTTAGGTCCTTACTGAATGACTTAGGGGTTTCGCACTCCTCTCCTATGAAATTTTTCGTGACAGTCAATCCGCTCTTCACATAGCGGCCAATCTGGTTTTTCATGAACGCACAAAGTACATTGAAGTTGATTGTCAATTTGTCCGGGATCTTGTACAAACTGGCTCAATTGTTACTCAACATATCCGTACGACAGACCAACCTGCGGATTTATTCACTAAAGCTCTTGGTTGTAACCAGTTCCATTCTTTACTTGGCAAGTTGGGCATTTCCGATCCCCATGCTCCAACTTGAGGAGGAGTGTTAAGGAATTAGAATTAGAATTATATTCTTACCATAATTGTAGATGTAATTGTATTCCATTACCTTTTCCTAGCTTGTATAGGTATCATGTACTATTATATAATGTATCCTGAATTCATGAATACAAACACACATTATTACCCTTATTTTCTAAAGTGTTTAATTTCAAGTGCTTCCAAAACTCATCTTACAAGCTTCAATCTTCAATCTTCATCGAACACATTGGTTTATCATGTTTATAATGATAATTTAGATAATTAATTATATTGATCTTATGATGACACATCGATCAAATTTTGATAATCAAATACGGCTGGATAAGAGTTAAAGGTTAAACTGATTTTTTTTCTCTGTCCCAACAAAGTTTGAAATAAAGATTTACATTTTTTGCTCTAATAATTTTTAAATATCAGTTTTGTATCTTGAATATCTCTACCCGATCCAAGAATTCTATCCAGATCGATATGATCGAACTCATCTTAAAACTCGATTCTAACATGAGAGATATCGATCCAAGTCCGAACACGATGCAACGAAATTCAACCTACTACCCTATTCTGACATGTGAAATATTGACCCAAGCCCAACGTAATTGAATTCAACTCGGACCCGAATATAACCTGATAATCTGGACCCGAACCAACTTGAACCTGAACTTGAGATCAACCCAAACCTATAAACTATATGAACTTGGTTCAACCCAATAAATCAACTATATAACTCTACATGTAATCAACCCAAAATCGAAGTAGATATGAAAAGTCAATTAGTATTTAATATGAAACAAATTCAACTCGGTAATGAGTCAAACTAAATAATTTTTTTGACATACTTATGGGAATAAAGTAGGATTTTATTTAGAATAAAATGCTAAAATGACCCTGACTTTAGAGTGAAAGTGCTAATATAACCCTGCAATATTAGAAAATGTCAATTTAAACTGACTGACTGATTTTTTTAGTCAATTTTCTGATGGTCTGAATTTTTGAAAAAGATGATTTTGCAGATCTAAACTCCTAACTACATTAATGTAAACATATCTGACACAATACTCCAACCAAATCCAAACCAATAAAAAATACTGGGTCGCATAGCCATGGGTTGAGGAAGATGGTGGAAAAAGCTAGGGTTACAGCCACGGGGAATCCTAATTTGATGGCATGGAATAGGAAACCCATTCAGCAATACCGAGTCGTAGTTCATCTTTCCAACTCGACGACCTCACCGCCGTTACCGCTTCATCTTCATCTTCGAGGGCACCTCTCCGTCCCCGGTCCCCATCTACCTCGTCACCGCCACCACCAAGAGGGCCCTCCCCGTCATTAGGTTCGCTGATCTCCTCGCCCTCGGAACATGTGGCTGCACCTGCAGAGCTCCCTCATGAAACAAATCCCGATAATAATGCAATTTTAACACTAATATTATTGAAACATAATCTAAACCAACCCGAATATAATCGAGTAGCATAATAACACGATCTAAAATGAATCAACCCAAAATATACATGAATCCAATATAAAACATAATAAAAATAACTGACATGAGAAGAACAAAACTCCAATGCAAAAAACGACACAACTTCAACCCGACCCGATTCGAACCGACAATATTTCGACCGGACCCGACCTAACCGAGTATAAACATTTACACGACAGTAATCCGACCCGAAACGACTTGACCCGAGGAAAAAATATACACATGTCAACCTAACACAACAGTAACCCGATAGATTTGACACGACCCAGCAAATGAAAATCAATACGTTTCGAACCCAACTCGAACCCGACACAATAATCTGAATTGACACATCTAATTGCAACATGGTCGGATACATGTTTGAAGAAATAAAAGATAGAAGTGAGAATGTTGTTAAAGTATTTTTGTTTCCATAAACTCTTGCTTTACTATTCAAATTATTGAAGACTTAAAACACTAGTCCTAGTTCATTGTACCTAGTTTATAGAAATAGTTTACTTTCCCTAATCAGTGGGATTTCTTACGTGTAAATCCTATCCTTAGAACTAGCACTTGTAGTATAAATAGATACGCACAGAGATGAATAAAATCAACAATTCACACCATATCTTTTACATGGTATCAGTATAGCCTCGTTTTCACATCTCCATAAACCCTCATCATGGCTGACAACAATCAATCCGGCCAAAATTCTTCCGCCTCCTCCATTCTCTTCACCGCCTCCGGCGGCGCCTCGGTAAACTTACAATTTCTGGCCCTGGCTGTTCGCATGGACCGCACCAACTACTTCCTTTGGCGCGACACGGTTCGTTCGACTCTAGAAGCCTACGAACTGGAGGATTTTCTCGTCCCCGGTAACGCTCCATCTCCGTTCATCACGCCGAAGGAATCCACCTCTACACCAGCTGCAAACCCAGACTTTACGTCATGGAAAAGAAAGGATAGGCTTGTTCTCTTGTGGCTCCGGTCAACCCTCACAGCCCTTATGCTCGGTCACATCGCTAGGGCAACATCAACCTCTGAATGTTGGATCATTCTCGAACAAATGTTTCACTCACAAACTCAGGCTCATCAAATGCATCTCAAACAGCAACTTCAGATGCTTCAAAAGGGCTCTCTGTCCATTCTTAACTATGTTGAGAAAAAGCGCGCCATCTCGGACTCATTGGCTGAATGCCTCACAGTGGTCTCCGACAATGACTTTGTGTCCTTCATCATCTACGGGCTAGGCCCTGAATATGGCGTGTTCCGAACCGCCTTAGCCATGCGCACCACTCCAGTCACATCGAATGAACTGCTCGGCTTGCTGCTACAGGAGGAGCAGCGCCTTCTGGAGTCCTCTTCTGATGCGGCTGTGCCGACGGTGTTCTACTCCAACCGCCGCGCACCAGGCCGAGCCCCTTCCGCTGCCTCTCGGCCCACTTTAGGGATGGACGACTCCAACGCTGATGGCGGCTCCGGTTCCATCCCTCTCAAATGCAACATCTGTGAGAAGCCCAATCACAGCGGGCGGAACTATCACAATAGGCTCAACATCGCGGCCTATCCTCAGACCAGCCATCGTGCAGCTGAACGCCAGCGTCAGTTCCAGTCCTCGGCAAAGACAGCCTACACGGCTTACAACTCCAGCGGCGGCACGTCTCCGTCGGCACTCCAGGACCTGTGGGTGGTCGACTCAGGTGCTTCACACCATGTCACTGCTGATCTAGGCAATCTGAACCTGCATTCGGACTACACTGGAGCTGACAATCTGTTCGTCGGAAATGGTCAGTCCCTCCCTATTACTCATTTAGGTCACTCTACTTTAAATGCATAGCATGCTTCTAATTCCTTGTCATTAAATGAAATCCTATTTGTCCCAAAATATCCAAAAATTTGCTAAGTGTCTCTAAACTTTGCAAAGACAATAATGTGTTTCTTGAATTTCATCATGACCGTTGCTATGTTAAGAGTTGGCAGGGAGAGACGTTGCTAAAAGGAATAGTTGGTGATGATCTGTATCGAATCCCAGCCAGTTTGTCCTCTTCCAGCCCTCCTCGCATTTTCATTGGAGAACGAGCCTCGGTGGCATGTTGGCATTATCGCTTCGCTCACCCACATGAAAACTTTTTACATAGCCAGTTATCACATTTCAACTTACCTGTTTCTTCAAACAATAAACTTGTTTCTGTTTGTGATGCTTGTCAGTTAGGTAAAAACCACAAGATATTTCTTCCCTCTAGTCATGTTCCCTCAAAACTTCCTTTTAATTTGATTTATTCTGATGTGTGGGGCCCTGCCTCGGTACCTTCTCTCAATGGCAATAGATACTTTGTTCTTTTCATTGATGACTGCACAAAATTTGTTTGGGTTTACTTTCTCACTGCCAAATCTCAGGTCTTTCAGGCCTTTTCTCTATTCAAATCCATGGTTGAAACACAATTTTCTACAAAAATTAAAGATATTCAATCTGATTGGGGAGGGGAATATCGAAATGTCTCTACCTTTCTCCAAAATCATGGTATTTTGCATAGAGTTTCTTGTCCCCACACCCCTGAACAAAATGGTGCTGCTGAAAGACGTAATCGCATTGTCGTTGAAAAAGGCCTTTCTCTACTCTCCCACTCTCATCTCTCAATCTCATTCTGGGAACATGCCTTCCAAACTGCCATCTTCCTTCACAATCGTACCATAACTCCTACCCTCGCCAATGAATCTCCCTACACTCGGCTTTATCATCGCCAACCAGACTATCTGTTTCTTAAATCCTTCGGTTGTCTCTGTTATCCTTACCTTCGTCCATATAACAGCTACAAGTTGGAGTTATCTCTGTTGCTTGCATCTTCGTAGGATACATCACCAAACACAAAGGATACCTTTGCTTTCATGTCCCCACCTCTCGCACCTATATATCCCGTTATGTTGTGTTCGATGAGTCTTCCTTTCCCTTTCCTGATCACAACTCCAAGTTCTCCCCATCACCCTTCTCCGATATATCCCTTCAAAGTCTGCACCTTGCCTCAGATATTTCTTCCTCACCTATCACTCCACCCGTCACCAATCACAGTCCCCCTCCATCTCCACGTAGTTCTTCTCCTAACCTCAGTCCTGGACCATCACTCAGTCCGTCTCCTCCACCCAGTCACACTCAGCCAATTTCACCGTCTCCGGCCCCTTCTCATCCTTCTACTCAGCCTTCTACTATCAGCTCTCATATAGCTCCCTCATATTTTCGCCCGGCTGCCAACTTTACTCATGGTATGACAACTCGTGCGGAAACTGACTCTCTCAAACCAAAGCTCTACACTGCTACAAAACACCCATTACCTTCTGACGGTTTCGATCTTGAACCGAAATCCTTTCTTCAGGCCAAAAAGAATCCTAATTGGCAATATGCTATGCAGTTAAAGTATGATGCCTTAATGACTAATAGGACTTGGGACTTGGTGCCCAGGTCATATGCCTCTAATCTTGTTGGTTGTAAGTGGATTTTCATGATCAAGAAGAAACCCGATGGTTCAGTTGAGCGCTACAAAGCTCGCCTTGTTGCAAAAGGCTTTAATCAGGAAGAGGAGGTTGACTACTTCGACACATTCAGCCCTGTCATCAAACCCACTACCATTCGGGTGGTCCTCGATTTGGCTGTTACTCAAAATTGACCTCTACTCAAAATTGGCCTCTTCGCCAGGTTGACATCAACAATGCCTTCCTCAATGGTGATCTGTCTGAAACTGTATTCATGGAGTAACCACCTGGTTTTGTCTCACCGTAACAGCCCTCTCATGTTTGCCATCTTCAGAAAGCTCTTTATGGTCTCAAACAGGCACCGCGAGCATGGTTTCAGAAGCTCAACTAGGCCTTTCTACGGCACGGTCTCAAACCATGTGTTTCAGACACCTCCCTCTTCATCAAACATCATGGGTCTGATGTCGTCTATGTTCTAGAGTATGTGGATGATCTCATCATCACTGGCTCGAGCTCCAAGTTCATTGATGAGTTTGTTGGCTATCTCCACTCGGTTTTTTCTTTGAAGGACTTGGGTGCTCTGAATTTTTTCCTTGGGATTGAAGTTCTTCACAACTCTTCAGGTATACTTTTATCTCAATGGAAATACATTCTTGATCTTCTTGACAAGAGAAAAATGGTTGGTGCAAAACCAATTGCCTCTCCGGCCATTCTGGGCTCGCGCCTCGTCATTGGTGGTAATCCTTTCCCAGATGTCCATCTCTATCGCAGCATTGTAGGAGCTCTACAGTATGTCACCATTACCCGGCCTGAGCTTGCGTATTCAGTCAACCGGGTTTGTCAATTTATGCATCAACCTTCAGAGATTCACTGGGCCGCTGTGAAACGCATACTACGATATCTCAAAGGCACCATTGATGACGTCTTACTCTTTTGGCCATCTCGGGATGATCGCCTTGTATGTTTTACAGATGCCGGTTGGGCCTCAGATCCTGATGATTGCCGCTCTCAACATGGCTTTGCCATTTACCTAGTGGTAATCTCATCAGCTGGTCCTCCCGTAAACAACAGGTTGTAGCTCGCTCTAGCACTGAAGCTGAGTACCAGGCGATCGCATTTGCCTCAGCGGAGCTCACCTGGCTTCAACAGCTTCTAGCCGAAATGGTTGCCCCTGTCTCTCAGGCTCCTATCCCCCTCTGTGATAATCTCAGTGCTACGTATCTTACTGCCAATCCGGTCTTTCATCAGCGGTCTAAACACATCAAGATTGATTTTCACTTTGTTCGAGAACAAGCCAAAGTTGGGGAACTTTTTGTTCGACATGTGAGCTCTGTTGATCAGATTGCTACATTTTCACCAAGGCTTTGGGTTCTTCTCGCTTTGATAACCTGAAGTCCAAGCTTCTCGTTCGTACCCGATCGTGAGCTTACGGGAGGGTATTGAAGACTTAAAACACTAATCCTGGTTCATTGTACCTAGTTTATAGAAATAGTTTACTTTCCCTAATCAGTGGGATTTCTTACGTGTAAATCTTATCCTTAGAACTAGCACTTGTAGTATAAATAGATACGTACAAAGATGAATAAAATCAACAATTCACATCATATCTTTTACACAAATTAAGGCATGAAAGATAACTACCTACCAATTGGGTGAAAAATATATTACTACTACACTATTGGAAAACAGGTAGATATGCACTGGTATGTAAGTGTTACCGGTGCTACAAAATCAAAATACCGGTGACTATAATAAATCCAGCATTGGTACACAAAAAAATTGGTGCCTATGAATAAACTCAGCACTGGTACATTGAATATCGGTGCCTGAAACCGGTGCTTTTGAAGAAAAAATATCTGAATTTAATAATTTCCAGCACCGATTTTGGATGAATGACATATACCATTGATAATACCGATGCCTATGACCGGAATAATAATTTTGGAGGGTAAAATTTTGGTGGGAGAATAGTTAGCAACGGTATGTTGAGGAATTTCACCGGTAACAATATCGGTGCTCATAGAAAATTTTCAAAAAATGGGTTTATGGTACGAGTTAGTCTTTAAAATGAGTTCATGGTATGAGTTACTCAATAGTAGATGAGGCTTCAATAAAGATAGCATTGCAAGGCGGTTTCATGTATTTTTTGTATAACCGCCTTTGATTGAGGGTAAGACGGAGTTCTGACATTGGAACTATTTTTGGATCCAATAGAAGACGGTTAAAAATGATCAATAGAAGGTGGTTCTTGAGGAACCGCCTTTGATTGACATCAATGGGGTGACTTTTAAGTGTTTGGGCCTAAGTATAAATACCTATTTTTACTCTCCTCTTTTCCCTTGGAAAAATTTTCTCTCCACCATAAAATTTTCTCTTCCCTTATCTTCGCCTTAGTCACATCTTGCCTCCTCTCCATTGGCCTTGATAGTAAACCCCATCTTCCTGAATCTAGCATCTCCCTCCACCGCTGGCCTCCACCGTCCTCCTCTCCCTCCGCCGCTCAACCTCCACCATCCTCCTCTCCCTCCGCCGCTCAACCTCCACCGTCCTCCTCTCCCTACGCCTCTCAACCTTCACCGTCCTCCTCTCCCTACTCTGCTCAGCCTCCACCATCCTCCTCTCCCTACGACGCTCACCCTCCACCATTATCCTCTCCCTCCCAGTGACGAAGCACCTCCGCCTCAGCCGGTGTCCGCCTCCTTCGTCGAAGGCCCTTAATTTATGCCGATTAGGATCCGCCAATGAAGCCCCTCTGCCGACGAAAACCCTGCGCCGATGAAGCCCGCCCTCCATCTATTTGGATCCTCCAGTGAATGCCTCCACCTCCTCCGCGTGAATCCCTCCATCAACGACGGAGTTCGTATCCATCGTTCGCCTCCGCCGCTGAAGATCTCTGCCACCGCCGGTGAACGCCTCTGCCTCCACCATTGAAGATCTCCTCTGCCGCCACTGAAGCTCTCTTCCACCGCCTCTATTAGGGTTAAGTCTAGATTTTTAGATTCTTATTCATGTGACTTTTAGATATGTTCATGTGAATTTTTTTAAGCCATAGTCATATTTGTTCTTAATGTTAAGCAATTTGTTGTTCTTAATGTATTCTATTGTTGCATTTCCACCGGAGAAGTTCAAGAGCTGCCGGAAACCTAAGGTTTCTGACAGCCTTTTTTAGAAGGTTCCATCCCCTTGTTAGAAGACGAGTTTGAACCGCCTTCCATTGTTACGTTAGAAGGCGGTTCCAGTAACCGCCTTCTGTTCTCATCAATGGAAGACATGTTCAAGAAGTCATCCCCAAAGTGAATTCTATTGATCAAAGGAACTGCCTTTAATAGAAGCGTTAAGAACATGTACTAGCGCTTTTCAATATTTCACCAAAAATATCATTTATTTTATATTTTTATATTTAGGAAAGAAGAACAAAAATCATGTATTTTGGAGCAATGGGTAATGGGGTAACACAATTTTGGGCCACAATGTAATTTTCCAAGAATTTATAGAAGTAATCAATGTTGACTTTTGAGACCCTTCCGGTCACCCTTACATACCCAAATTGCAGAGTTGCGATCATATATTATTGAATTGTATTTTGGTTTCGCAAATTTTGTGATTCGACGACTCCAACTCCCTTGGAGAGGCCTAAGTGCAAAAAATAAAAACTTTGCTCGTAACTTCAAATTGAAATCCATTCGACCGTGATGCTACCCTATACATCCTCATTGTATTTTCCAAGTCCGTAACAAAATATTTATCAACAATCGGGCACAAGAACATATCCATAATCCTTTCCAATTTTCCTTTCTTTCTTCTAAGTAATCAACTCTAGGTTACTATAGAACATGTAGTAATGCTTTTCAAAATTTCATCAAAAAAACAATTTTATTTATATTTCTATATTTGTGCAAGAATAACAAAATTCGTATATTTTGGACAGAAGGATAAAGTTGTAACAAATTTTTGGGCTATAGTGTAATTTTCTAAAAATATGTTAGAGGTGCTTCTGCTCACCCATTGTACCTCAAATTTTAAAGACAAAATCGTCTCTTATTATTTAATTGCAATTTGGTGTCTTCAATTTTGTGATTCGCCGCATCCATATTTCTTCTATGGACCTAATAGTAAAAATTTTAAAAATTAACTTAGAGATCAAATAATAATAGCACCGGCATTGTTTTTCATTCATACCAGTGCTATGTTATGGCGGGATAATGAATTTTTCAAATTTTCATTCCAAATTTTGTAGAATTGTTTAAAATTTTGAAATTTTGGTTTAGCACCGGTATTAGTTTCTTAGGCACCGGCATGTGTACCGGTGCTCCATACTCAGAAAATTTTTCTCAAGTTTTCTCTCGGGTCCAAAAAATAATAAATGTACCCTATTCAAAGCAGCCCTAAGCATATGCTTTTATATACATAGGCACCGGTATGAGCCTTTTAGGCACCGGTAATTATACCGGTGCATATTCTTGGAAAAAGTTTCTTGGGCTTGCTCTCGGGATCAATATTTTAAAAAAACCATTTAAACTAGCCTTAAGCATATGCTTTTCATATACTTCGGCACCGGTATGAGCATTTTGGGTACCGGTACCGGTGCTACGGTGTTAAAAAAGAGAAAAAATAGCCCAACTTGGTTTCATCTAAACCATTGATTTCTTTTGTTGATTGAATCTAAACCATTAAAATTTTGTCTATATACCTAAATCTGAAATCCTAAACTTACACCATCATTTCCCTCCCATTATCTTGCATCTATCTCCTCTCCATCTTCTCCCTCCTCCTCCACCACTTCTCCCTCTCCGCCGCCGCCAATGACGGTGCACTTCCTCTCTGCTTCGATGCCATTGACGACTCGCTCTTTGTTCTCCCTGCGGCGCACCATCCCGATGCCATCTCCCGGACCAGACTGGCTCCATCTCCCCGTAGCGCACCATCTCCGATGCCATCTCCTCGCGCTCTGGTCGTTGGTCGAAGTCACGAGCTCCACCAAAATTTTTGGTTCAACTCAGATCCGACCCCACCTTCACGGTTCTGGTTCGTTGATGTAATTTACGGTTTATGGAAATTAGGTTCTAGTTTTATGATAATTGATGCTGTTAATCTATGTTTAGATCTAGTTTGTTTCATGAATTGTGGGTTGTTATGTATTTTCATATATATGTAATGAACTTCTGAGATGTGGTTATGAATTTTCCAGTTTTCTTACATGAACTTCTGGTTATTTTGTGTTTTGTTCGTCCTATTTTTCTTTATGAATGTCAGTGTTTCGTATTTTGGCCGGTGAATTTATTTTCACTGGCCGAATTTTTTTTATTGATCGCCTATTTACTAGCATCGGTATTTCATGCAAAGGCACCGGTATTTCAAGCATTTTCATACTGGTGTCTAAGTGATAGATTTTTAGCACCGGTACCACTTATTAATGCTTATGTTACTACATTTTTTTGCACCGATTCACTTAGACACTGATATGAAAATGCTCAAAATACCGATACCTATGTGGTGAAATATCGGTGCATATGGAGGTATCTTCCAGTAGTGCTATTACAATTTTTAATGAACACATTACTTAATGTGACAGAACCAATAATAACTCACTGTTTAGAATATATAGAAAAAAGATCCGATCACTTTCACAGGGTTGCAAACGTTCAATGCTGGTAAAGTTGTTCCAAGAAATTGGTGTAGGTATAATTGTTACAGTGCTAGTATAGGAGAAAAGGCCAATTATTTGTGTCCAAGTTTCTGAACAGGAAAGAAAGTGGATCTTTCAAATATTTAAGGACACAGCCCTCCAAGTTAGGGGTCGTTGTCTCTTTTTAACTCCAATGTTTTTTAAGGCACACAAGTTCTTACAATTGAGATAGGGACCATACTAGGTTACCAATAGGAGGGTCTCTATCAGACAATCACCATCTCATTCAAGAAATCGAACATGTCCCAATCCCTCATTTTTTCAGCTTAAGGTATTTCAGTTCAATAAATTTTAGTTCAATAAAGTAACATAATTTAATTCTACTATGACTAATTTTTGCTACACTTAGTTATAGTCACACTACTATGATTTAAGCTGATGTAACTCTCTAAAAGTGTTGCTTTACGTGCTAAAATGCCAAGTGGGAACAATTGCAACACTTTTACAAATATTACCTTAGGTGATGTTGCATTAGATCTAACGCAACACTTTCTTTTCAAGATTTAAGTAACAATTTTAAAGGTTAAAGTAACACTTTATAAGTTACTGTTGTTGGAAAATCAATCCCCCAGAATCAAGATAATAAAAGAAAGCGGAAAAATGGAACACAAATTTTAACGTGGTTCACCAATTTTTGGCTACTTCCACGAACAAACTCAGATTTTATTACCACATGGGTTTACAGAATACAGACTCAGAGGATACAGATACAGAAGAGACTACAGACTCAGAGGATACAGATACAGAAGAGACTACATTTTTTCCACATCTTACAGATACAGACAGGGTGATTTGAAGACCAAAACAGCTGTCTACCAAACTCACTGCCATAACAAAAGTTACTCTCCTTATTTATAGAGTTCAAAAGAAGCTCTTTAGTTGCTTGCCATTAACAGACTCTTGAATAGGACATTAACCAGGCTAATGAATAGCTCACCGTTACAAACTCTTGAGTTTCCAAACTGATTCAATAATTGAAATTTGAGGAGACCCGACAATTTCCACTCAACTCAAAATCTAAAATACAAAACCGAGAGCAAAAACTGAAAAAGATTCAAAATAGTCCCCCTTGACTTGAATCTTCTAACAGCCAGATGCAGACAGATGGATGTAGCAGATGTACGATGACTTTTTCAGACATACCAGATTATGTACATGAAATAGATGAACTGTGAATCGTGCTAGACAGATGTACCAAATGTACCAAATATCACCATAGAAACAAATTCAATCAAGCAACAAATTTACTAATACAACCGCAGGTACAACAACTACAACACCATCTTCTCTTCAAAAATTGTGCCAGTATCAACCACAACAGAACCTTCTTTTTCTCATGTTGCATCTTTGTTGAATCAAAACAAATGACCAAATAAAATATATGCTTCAGAAACCAAAGCAAAAATGCTGATTAATTAATCACCACAATTGGTTGATTTATTATGACGCAGAGGCACCAAAGTAAACAAACGCTTGATTCCCAGAATTCAACACCAATGAAACAAAATGCAACCAAATGTCACATGGATTAAATAGAAATCACAGATTACCAAATTTAATCAACCCAGCAACACAGATGCAAAACCAAACCTCACCCAACAATAACAGATTGAAGTCAAACAAAGTTTTGCTTTTCACTCGTACAATAAGAACCGAATTTCCTTTTATTATCTTGAACACAAGTTGATCAACCAAAGTTCTGATACCACTTGTTGGTAAATCAATCCCCATAATCAAGATAATAAAAGAAAGAAGAAAAATGGAACACAAATTTTAATGTAGTTCACCAATTTTTTGCTACTTCAACGAACAGACTCAGATTTTACCATCACACAAGTTTACAGAATACAAACTATGCATTTACTAGTGCGAATGAATATTAGTGCGAATTTCTAGTCAACATCTTTCCTTCGCTTAGTTTTTGACTGGAAATGAATATTAGTGCGAATTTCTAGTCAACACTGTTTGTGCGTGCGAATTTGGTGCGAATCACACACTAATATCCATCTTCTTCTTCTTCTTACCGTTTTTTTCTGTTTTTTCTTCTTATCAACGGTCATATTCCTCTGGTTCTACCACCACTATGGCGGCTCCGCCTGGCCGCGGTGGAACCACTGCGGCCAAAACTTTTCTTCAAGCCTTGGGCAATCGTCCACCACCACTCAACGCTTCCCTACCATCTAAACCTGAGATAGTTCCCAAAACACAGTACAAGGGAGACATTGCCTGCCTGGTAACTCGACAAGAGGCAGAAACCCTCGCGTCTCACTACCAAAATGCACTGGTGGGTAAGTTTGCAAGAGGAAAGCCTTCGATGACTGCCCTCAACGAGGCTTTCAACTCTGTGGGATTTAGAGGTAAATTTCAATTGGGATCCATCGATTTTAGACATATTCTCATTAGGTTTCAGGATAAGGAAGATTATCAAAGGCTATGGATTAAAGGTCAATGGATTTTTAATCATGTTCCAATGAAAGTACTAAAATGGAATACTGAATTTTCCCCTCTGGTTGAATCCTCCATAGTCCCAGTTTGGGTTACAATCCCCTATGTCCCAATTTTCTTTTATAACATTGCTATGTTAGAATCAATGGGAAATCAGATAGGTAATTATATTAAAATGGATGCTGCTACTGCTGCCCTTTCGAGGCCTTCTGCGGTTAAGATGTGTATTGAGATAGACCTAAAAAAGAAACAACCATCTTTCATTAGGGTGGGCATTGAGGAGGATGGGATAGAGTACAATGTGGTTAAACTTCCACTAGATTATGAGGACCTTCTCCTTTATTGTAACCACTGCAAAACCATAGGACATGATGATAATCTATGCATTTACTTGCACCCGGAACTTAAAAAATCTAGGTCTGATAAGATGGATAAACCAAACATGGGGCATAAGGAACCAAGAGAAGGAAAGATGATACCTCAAACCAAGGATCAACAGAAAGTTTCTGTTGATCCTGTTCAGGATGAAATAAGTCGAGATTCTGATCACAATAAGGCAGGGGGTTCTGGGGTTCTGCCTTCTGATAAACTCAAAACCTTGCATTCCCAGAAATTCATGTACGTTCCAAAGCAGAGAGTAGTCTCAGTTATTGATGCTGAACATAATGTGGATCCTGATCCTTCTCATGTGGTGGAAGATAAGATACCTGAGATACACTTTCTAAATAATGATGATACTGCTAATGAGCAATCTGCAGAATTTTCTCTAGACTGTGATGACAGGAATGGAAAAGTAGGTGGAGATCAGTCTTCGGTCCTCAATCTGACCATGGATGTTAAGCAAAATCCTAAAGATGACAATGCTGAATACCCGATGGAGACTCAGGATGAAAATGATGAGGTCTCCAATTCGAAGCTTCGGCCCCCTGTAAATCTGGATAATCTCTCGCTATCTGCTCCACCTAATCTCAACCCAAAGTCAGGTTTTGCTAAGGACGATATTCCTTGCAAACGGGGTAAGCCTTTCTCTCCATTTAACCCAATTACTGCTGCTAAAAATTTCATCTTTTCTCAGCAGAAAAATAGGCACAATAAATTTCTCCCACTTGAGAATGAGGACATATCCAGTGAAGAAGCTTCACCAAAGGAAAAAACAAACTCTTCATCTTCTGACATTAGGACTGGAATTGATACTCACCAGGTTAGTCAGGTAACCCCTACAGCTTCTCACTCCAGATCAAGCAAATTAAATAGAGGGAAACAAACAGAAAAAGTGTCTAACCGTGGTAATGAAACCTATTTTACCCAGTTAAATACTATCATGACTAGATCAAAAAGCTCTAACAATGTTTCCCTATGAATAGTACAACACTTCAGATTAAGTTGCTGGTTTGGAATCTTAGGGGAATGGATACTTCTATGCTAAGACTTAATAATTTGATAAACAGGCACAGGTTTGAACTTATATGTTTAATTGAGCCTAAACATGATAACATGCAATGTGATTCTTATAGACAAATATTACACTTTGACAACTGTTTGCATGCAAATAATGGCCAGATCTGGCTATTCTGGAATTCCTGTATTTCTCTAACAGTTAACTGTGATAACCTGCAATTCCTAGCTGTTACTTTGCATAGTCTCACCCTGAACAAAAGCATGGATGCTTTCTTTGTATATGGTCTTAGAACTAGAAATGGTAGGAAAACTCTTTGGTCGGATCTAAAGTCTATGCCTCACTTTGATTCTATTTTTATTGGTGACTTCAATGCTATAACATCTATAAATGAATATAAGGGCCCTTCCACTCCTAAACTTGGTAGTATGAGGGACTTTAATGATTTTATTAATGTTATGGCTTTGGAGAAAATTAATACTGTAGGTAACCTTTTCACTTAGAGTAACAATAGATTAAGGAACCCCATAGTTCAAAGGCTGGACAGAGGCCTCTGTACTTTGTCTTGGGCAGCTACCTTTCCTAACTCCTCTGTCCACATCTTGAATAGGATTTCCTCTGACCATAATCCCATGCTACTTACTATTGGCAGTGATATCTCATCTTCTCCTCGGCCTTTTAGATTTCTCAACACTTGGTACAAAAGGAAAGAATTCAGTGACATAATTAAACATAACTGGGATCTTCCCCTTCAAAATTCAGGAATGTTAGGTTTTTCTCTTAAACTCCAGAGACTGAAAAATGAACTT
Source organism: Rubia yunnanensis (assembly GCA_037428765.1). Classification (NCBI taxonomy): domain Eukaryota; kingdom Viridiplantae; phylum Streptophyta; class Magnoliopsida; order Gentianales; family Rubiaceae; genus Rubia; species Rubia yunnanensis. The sequence goes on along the minus strand of CM075071.1, from coordinate 59,928,302 downwards.
AAAATCTGGAACAAGGAACAATTTGGAAATATAAATGACAATGTGTTACAAGCTGAATCTGATCTGCAAACTAAGGAACACATCTATGATCTGGCTGTAACGGTGGAGAATACGGTTAATCTTAAGAAGGCTAAGGCTAGACTTGTCAGGGCTCCATTAGAACAGAAGAGTTTTTGGAAACACAAGGCTAAAGTCAAATGGCTAAAAGAGGGGGTTAACAACACTAGCTTTTTCCACAGATCTGATAAGGAAAGAAACATGTAGGTTAAGGATCACAAAAATTAAAAGTGGTAATGGACAATGGCTAGACAATATCCGGGACATTGAGAATGAATCCATTCACTACTTCCAGGATCTTCTAACTGAAGACAGCTCCTCTGATAGCAATTTTTTTAAGCCTCACTTTCTTAGTAAGATTCCTAAATTGATCACTACAGAAGATAATGATTGTCTACTGAAACCTGTTTCAATGCTAGAACTTAAGACCATAGTTCTTGGACTTAATAAGAATAGTACCCCTGGCCCGGATGGATTCACTGCAAAATTTTATATTAAATCTTGGGATATAATTGCTAATGACTTACTCTCTGCAGTACAAGATTTTCTAACTGTGAATCATATTCCTAGAGGTGTTGGTAGTACCTGGATTACAATTATACCAAAAAAAAGTACACCTACTACCTTTGATGATTATAGACCAATTAGTATTTCCAATGTAATTAACAAAATCTTTTCTAAACTGTTAATGGAAAGATTAAAGCCTCTAATGCCTTAATCATCTCTCCCCACCAGACAGCTTTCCTAAAGGGTAGAGATATCTCGGATAATGTGATCTACCTTCAGGAAATGGTTAGGTTTTTAAATAACAAACAAAGAGAACCAAACTGCATGGTTAAATTGGATCTCAAGAAAGCCTTTGATAGAGTTAGGTGGTCTTTCCTTTATTCGGTCCTTGCAACTTTTGGATTTCATGCTAGATTCATCTTTCTCATTATGAAGAACCTATCACAGGCATGGTTTTCTATATTAATTAATGGAAAGCCGGTTGGTTTTTTCCAATCTACAAGGGGTATCAAACAGGGAGATCCACTCTCCCTTTTTTTATTTAATTTTTTCTGAGGCCTTTACCAGGAGCTTAGCTTACATTTTCTGAATGGTAGACTGACATACTATGGACTCCCAGGTAATGCACTACCAACCTCTCACTTATCTTATGCTGATGATACTATGGTCTTTCTGAGAGCCAGTAACCTAACTTTGATCAGATTTAAGGCTTTTCTGGCCACATTTGAAGAGGTTACTGGACAAAGGATTAACTATAATAAAAGTGATATTTTCATTGGGAAACATGCAAGTGTACATAAAGTCAATAGTATAAAGAGAATACTGGGCATGAAAATTGGAAAGTTCCCATTCACTTATTTGGGTGTTCCCATTTTTACTGGGAAAGCAAAGAGGATATATTTTCAACCTTTAATTGAACAGATAGATGGTAGGATAGGTAATTGGAAAAATAGATGGCTCTCCACTGGAGGAAAAATCATTCTGATACAATCATGCATCTACTCTGTTCCTCAGCATATTTGGTCAGTTTTAAAACCTACCAATCAGGTAATTTCTGTCATAGAGAAAAAACTTAGCAAATTTTTCTGGGGGGACTAATGATCTAAAACCTAAGAGAACATGGAGGAAATGGGAAGCACTTTGCTTTCCCATAAACCAAAATGGTCTAGGTTTCAGATCAATAACCACCATCATTAATACATGCTCAGTTAAATTATGGTGGAAATACGAAATGGCTGAGACTCTATGGACTCAACTTGTTGCATCACTGCCACCCTCTTCCAGGACCTCTTCTAACTGGAAGAGGATCTGTTCCATAAATATTTAGGCAGAATCTCATTGTAGAGTCATAGTAGGAAAAGGAGATTGTAATTTTTGGACTTCAAACTGGTTAGATATAGGTCCCCTGGCGGATCTATGTGATCAACTGAATGTTGATATCTCAGACTCCTGTACTGTTTCTGAGTTTATTAACAACAGATCACTTTTGCTTCCAAAAATTTCACCATTTCTAACTCCTCATGCTATCTCTCTTTTACAGGAAGCTAGCCTATCAATGCATAGGAAGGACAGACTTATTTGGAAACCAGGTATCAAGGGAGATTTCTCCTTCAAATCAACCTATCTTTTGCTCAGTAATCAAAGAGGTACTGTTGATTCTTTTCAACATTTTTGGAGTTCTAGAACTGAAAAAAAGGTCTCTGTCTTTATATGGAAGTTGATGAACTCTTTCCTTCCTTTTGATAATGTCCTGCACAACCTGAGATTTTCCATGCCTTCCAAATGTTGCATGTGTCATAATATACATGAAGACTCCCTGGACCACTTTTTTAATTCCTGTAATTTTTCTTTGCAAGTTTGGAAATTGATTCACCCATTCATGGGGATTAGAGATAGGGAATTCATATCTATATGGGAGAGACTTTCCTTTTATCTCACTTACCCTGGCCTCAGCTCATTACATTCAGTAATTATTCGATCTGCAGCTGTAATAACATGCTGGAATTTGTGGAAAATGAGAAACAAATGTTTATATGATAAGGCCATTCCAGTAACAGGTTTAGTTTTAAATCACATAAGAGATCAAATCTTTTATATGTTCACTCTAAACCTATTTTTATAGCCTAAAAAATAGACTTGGGTATTGCAGAGCATTCTTTTCTCCCCCTGATCAAACAATATCTGAAACCAAAAATTTTTAAAATTGCTTGGACAAAGCCAAGCATGGGATATAAAATTAATGTTGATGCTGCTTGGTGTAGTCTTTCTAACAGGAGTGGAATTGGCGCGATCATTAGAGATAGTAGGGGTAGTTTTATTGCTGCACATACTTATTTCAACTCTGCCTGTTCATCTCTAGAGGCAGAACTCAAGGCTATTCATTTTGCCTTAGTTAAATTTGCAGGTTTTTCTCCTCCCATTTGCTTGGAATCTGATTGTCTCAATGTTGTTAAGTGTAGTATGGAACCTCTAAATGCACCGTGGCAATTGTTCACATTAGTGGATGAGATCAACCAACTCTTGAGTGTAACCAACCTAGCTCATGTTCATAGGCAAGCTAACTTGGTAGCTGATTCTATGGCCAAAGCTTGCCTAAAAACCAAGACTGGTTCCTCTCAGATTAGTTTCCATAGTTTATCCAATGTTATACAGGGTCTTATTAGATTGGACCAAATAGGTACCCCATCTATTCGTATGGTTAATTGAATGGATGCTACTGATTACCATTGCTGTTTGCAGGTCATTTGCCCTTCTTTGCTGGTTCTGCTCATTTTGCTGGATGCTTCAGGGATGCTACTAGATGATTGATGGCTGTTCTTGTCTATACTGATGAGTTGCTAAATGGAACTTGTTTTCAATCTCGAAGCTTTCTTCTTGACTGTTTAGCTCTGTATGGGATGAGCTTCTTAGTTTAGTTGGGGTGATTTTGACTGACCTGTGTTTCGTCTTTTCGATCCACAAATAAGTTCGATGATCTCCATTTAAACTAAGAGTTTTTGTAATCCTCTAACAATTAGCCTACTCTTTTTATTTTGGAAGCAACAAATGTTGCTTCAATGAGCCTATGGTTCACAAATGTACATATTAACTAAGCCAATGGCTTCCCCCCTTTCTTTACTTTTCAGTTTTGTAATTTTACGGCTTGGGAAGGCCTAATATAATTTCCCCCATCTTAGGATGGTTTAATTTAAAAAAAAATAGAATACAAACTCAGAGGATACAGATACAGAAGAGACTACATTTTTCCCACATCTATTTTACTACCACACGGATTTACAAAATACAGACTCAGATGATACAGATACAGAAGGGACTATATTTTTCCCACATCTTACCGACACAGACTGGGTTATTTGTGTTGGACATATATTGGAAAAACATGTGGAAATTAAATAACGAAATTACACGAGCAATTTAACATAAGTAACAATAATGAAATAGTACTAATTATTCACACGTACAATTAATAAGCACGTTTCAAGCAATCACATATATCACATATTGATGGAGTCACGAGTACACTCACTGTCCTTGAAACGAATGAGTCCCATTGTGGACATCGTTCCCTAGGATAAAACCATCGAAGGTAATTTTAACAAGTAAAAATTACCTCGGAGTCACACAAATCCCGAAGGACAATCACCACAAAGACAGAGAAAGAAGATAAGACTCAAGTTTAGAAGTAGGGAGGAACTTGAGAATGGTGCGAGGTTTCTGTCTGACATAGAGGCTCTATTTATAGATGTCTAAGAAACCCTATGGGAAGATACGTGGAAGATCTAATTCCCGGAATCAGAGAAAATATTCTCTAACCACCAAATATTTTACAAATATTTGAATAGATTTTGGAAAAATAAGAATATCATATTCTTTATAATGATTAACCGCGTATCAAATCTCAGATATTCCACACGTGATTCTTAGAATATTTGTTACGCGGTTTGGGCTTTCTAGAGACTTCCACACGATCCAAACACATTTTAGACAATCAATAAATTACAGAAAACTTAGTACGTGCGAATGAATTTCCGCCTAAGTTTCCATTCTCAGAGTGACTCTTTGAGCATCCATATCTCATTCACCCTTTTTCTGTTTTGAGAGTTTAAACAGTCGATTTTATAGTACTCGCAGAGGAGAATCCAAAAACGATGTCCACTGACTCTAATTCAGTTCGAGCCCAACTCAAAAACGAAGCCCAAAAGTTGACAAAATTCAACTTTTTTTACGAACATTTTTCAACAATCCCCCACATGAATAGATATTGATGTGGAATCAGAACAATCACGCCAGACACGGAGTTTAACTTGGTGATAGATTCATTTCGACGGCATAGATGCTGCATAGGATAAGTAGGTGTCACCCTTTGAACTTTCCCTTGAGAGAGTACACTTAGCCCACTGGTTAGGAAGTAGACGCGATGTCCTTGAACTTCCCCGACCGCTTGTGTGAACGACAATGCACTTCCCACAGACATCTTTCCTAGCCTTTGTGCTTTCCTCGGTTGTGTCCATTAATCAGGCCATGGCACACCCCCTAGTTCTGTAAGGTTTCTAAGGGATCGGCTATGTTGTCCTTGGACCTTACATAGTCAATTGTGATCACTCAAGTTGAGAGAAGTTTTCTTATGGAACTATGTCTCCGTCGAATATGACGAGACTTCCCATTATAGAGCATATTCTGAGCCTTTCTAATAGCAGATACACTATCACAATGTATACATATGGCTGGCACATGCTTTGGCAATCTAGGAATGTCCTCTACGAATTGAAGGAGCCATTCGGCCTCCTCGTCCGCCTTGTCTATGGCAACAAACTCGGATTCCATCATGGATCGAGTAATAACCGTTTGTTTAGAGGACTTCCACGAGACTGCTCCTCCACCTAGTGTAAATATATACCCACTAGTGGATTTTAGATCCTTTATATCGTGTATCTAGTTTGCATCACTGTATCCTTCAACTACAACTGGATAACTCGAATAATGTAACCATAATCACAAGTGAAACGTAGATATCTCAATACTCTAGTTATTGCTTTCCAGTGAGTTATACTGGGATTACTCGTGTATCTACTCAACCTACTTACAGTGTAGGCAATGTCTGGTCTGGTACAACTCATCAAGTACATCAGACTCCCAATAACTCTCGAGTACTCCACCTGATTAATACCCTCCAATTTGTTCTTTCGTAGATTCAAATTCGGATCTATTAAAGTCGTCGCCACCTCTAAGTCATTCTTGTTGAATTTCTCAAGGATTTTATCTACATAATGAGACTGGGTTAAGGTGATACCATCAGAGCTTCGGATGATCTTTATTCCCAAGATCACATCTGCCAGTCCCATATCCTTCATGTCAAAACGAGAATTCAACATGTCCTTGGTAGATTTGATAATCTTTTCATTGCTTCCCACAATGAGCAAGTCATCTACATATAAATATAGGATTACATATCCATTTTATGTGTCTTTCACGTAGACACACTTATCACACTCATTGATTTTGAAACCATTGGTAAGGACGATATGGTCAAACTTCTCATACCATTGCTTTGGTGCTTGTTTGAGACCATACAATGATTTCACCAACTTGCAGACTTTTCCTCCTTGACCGGGAGCCGTAAACCCCTCAGGTTGCTCCATGTAGATTTCTTCCTCTAAATCTCCATTCAAGAAGGCAGTTTTCACATCCATTTGATGAACCTTAAGCTTACGCAACGCGGCGATAGCAAGTATCATTCTAATGGAGCTTATTCTCGTGACTGGAGAATAAGTATCAAAGTAGTCAAGACCTTCCTTTTGTCTATAACCTTTGATTACAAGTCTGGCTTTATACTTGTCAATCGAGCCATCTACTCTCATCTTCTTCTTGAAGATCCATTTGTAGCCCAGTGGTTTACACCTCAGAGGTAAGTCCACTAGCTCCCAAGTATGATTATGTAGAATCAAGTCAATTTTGCTTTTAATCGCTTCTTTCCACATAGGCCCCTCAGACGAATTCACAGCTTCTTTATAACTTTGTGGCTCACTTTCAAGCATAAGCGTTAGATAATCAAGACCAAATGATTTTTCGGTCCTAATCCGTTTACTTCGTCTAGGTTCATCCACTTCCTCCTATTGATCCTCGAGATCGTTGGGAATTACTACGCCTTCATCCAGTGACTCAACGGTCCTCTTCGACGATTCAGACCTTTCCTTGGCAGGGAACACATCCTCAAAGAAATTTGCATTTCTTGATTCCATGATTGTGTTCTTGTGAATCTCTGGGTGATGAGATTCATGTACAAGGAAGCGATAAGCACTACTCTCATGTGCATATCCTATAAAGATACAGTCAACCGTTTTAGGTCCAATCTTTAACTTCTTTGGGGGTGGGATTAATACCTTCGCAAGGCACCCCCACATTTGCAAGTACGTAAAGGATGGCTTCGTGCCTTTCCACAACTCATGAGGAGTTGCTTTCTCATCCTTACGGGGTATCTTATTCAAAAGATAATTGGCCGTCAAAATAGCCTCCCCCCACATGTTCTGTGGCAACCCAGAATTGATCAACATCGTATTCATCATCTCTTTAAGAGTGCGATTTTTACGTTCAGCCACACCATTAGATTGAGGTGAGTAGGGGGCAGTGACCTCGTGAATAATGCCATGTTCAGAACAATAATCCCTACATATTCACCTCCACGGTCACTTCTAATCACCTTGATCTTCTTATCAAGTTGATTTTCAACTTCCGTTTTGTAGAGAATAAATTTCTCAATTGCCTCATCTTTGCTTTTCAGCAAGTACACATAACAGTATTTCGTACAATCATCCACGAAAGTGATGAAATACTTGTTACCTCCTCTTGTTTGCACGAACTTGAGATCACAGACATCGGTATGTATCAACTCAAGAGGTTTCGTGTTTCGTTTAACTTGTTTGAAAGACGTTCGAGTCATCTTAGCTTCAACATAAGTTTCACACTTATGATTTGCATCAATTTCCATGTTAGGTATGTTTTCCATTTTAATTGATTTTCTTATCGAATCATAATTAACGTGTCCTAGTCTACCATGCCATAAATTGGAAGACTCAATCATGTAAGCAGAAGAAGAAGCATTCATTTCAACTTTCTTAGGAGGTACAACCATGGTGTTCAACTTGAACATACCACATAGCTCATAACCTTTGCCTACAAACATACCTTGCTTTGACAAGACTAACTTATCAGACTCAAACACTAGCTTAAAGCCATGTTTGATCAACATAGAACCGGACACAAGGTTCTTGCGAATGTCTGGCACATACAAAATATTCTTCAAAGTCAACTCCTTCCCAGACGTCATCTTCAGTACCACAGTGCCACGCCCTTTCACCATAGAAGTTGTAGAGTTGCCCATGTAGATGGTCTATCCATCTTCAATTGCCTTGAAGTTTGAGAACACTTCCTTGACAGAGCAAATGTGCTTAGTTGCACCAGTATCAATCCACCATTCCTTTGGATTGGAGTCCACCATGTTGACTTCAGAAATCACAGCACACAGATCGATGTTATTCACATCTAGTGCAAGATTTTCAACCATATTGGCCTTGTTCTTAGCATTCCTTGGCTTCCTACATTCGGAGGACTTGTGGCCAACGAGGTTGCAATTATAGCACTTGCCAGTGAACTTCGACTTCTTCGAAACTCCACCCTTAGCTCCCAACTTGGATCCCTTCTTTGCCTTGGCCTTCTTTGACTTGGAGCTCCCATCAACCTCCACGAGATTGGCCTTTGCCACAGGCACATATCCATTCATCCTCTTTTCAGAGATACGGTTATCCTCCTCAACACGAAGCTTTTGCATCAGATCCCTCATGGTCATCACCTTTCGCTTGTGTTTCAGATAACTCTTGAAGTCCTTCCAACTTGGAGGCAGCTTCTCGATGATGCAATAGACTTGGAGAGTCTCACACATTGTCATCTTCTCGGCTATCAGCTCATTGATCATCATTTGAAGCTTTTGAGCTTAACTGACCACAGACTTGGCATCAACCATCTTGTAGTCGAGGAACTTGCCGATGACCCACTTCTTGGATCCAACTTCCTCACCCCTATACTCTTGGTCAAGAGTTTCCCACAACACCTTAGAAGGCTCCTTCACCTCATACACATTCCAAATGGCATCGTGAAGGCTATTCAAAAGGATGTTGCGGCAGACATACTCCTTAGAGTTCCACTCCACCACAGCATCTTGGACTTCCATAGCGCTTTTCTCATCCACAACGGGACGATCTTCGTGAATGTAACGTTCCAAACCCATAGTGGACAAGTAGAAGAGCATCTTCTGTTGCCACATCTTGAAGTTCATACCATTATTGAACTTCTCGGGTTTCTCAGCATGAGGAACAGCCACAAGAGGCATCTCCCCAGGGGTAGTCTTCACAGCATCATTGCTCGACATGGTTCTGGAATTCATCAATGTGTACATACAGAATTATTCACCATTAAATATAAGTACACATTATATATCGTAGTATAATATTTTAAATTATACATAACAAATTGCTCAATATATAAATTATCGAATCTCATTAGTATGCAATCAGATTCTCGGATTACAAATAAATATAGCATGCAATCAGAGCTTCGGATAAATATGGCATGCAGATTAATAACCAAGCATGCAAATTTCGTTTGTTAACATATAGCATACAACATGTAAATTTCCATAATTTTACAAATAAATATGGCATGAACGGTAGCATCCAAATCCGATCGGCAGCTAGTATGCAGATTTTCTAGACATAATATATTCCAATAAAGTTTCATTCGTTTCAAGACTGTTGGACATATATTGGAAAAACATGTGAAAATTAAATAACGAAATTACACGAGCAATTTAACATAAGTAACAATAATGAAATAGTACTAATTATTCACACGTACAATTAATAAGCATGTTTCAAGCAATCATATATATCACATATTGATGGAGTCACGAGTACACTCGCTGTCCTTGAAACGAATGAGTCCTGTCGTGGACATCGTTCCCTAGGATAAAACCATCGAAGGTAATGTTAACAAGTAAAAATTACCTCGGAGTCACACAAAGCCCGAAGGACTATCACCACAAAGACAGAGAAAGAAGATAAGACTCAAGTTTAGAAGTAGAGAGGAACTTGAGAATGGTGCGAGGTTTCTGTCTGACATAGAGGCTCTATTTATAGATGTCTAAGAAACCCTATGGGAAGATACGTGGAAGATCTGATTCCAGTAATCAGAGAAAATATTCTCTAACCACCAAATATTTTACAAATATTTGAATAGATTCTGGAAAGATAAGAATATCATATTCTTTATAATGATTAACCGCGTATCAAATCTCAGATATTCCACACGTGATTCTTAGAATATTTGTTACGCGGTTTGGGCTTTCTTGAGACTTAAACACGATCCAAACGCATTTTAAACAATCAATAAATTACAGAAAACTTACTACGTGCGAATGAATTTCCGCATAAGTTTCCATTCTCAGAGTGACTCTTTGAGCATCCATATCTCATTCACCCTTTTTCCGTTTTGAGAGTTTAAAAAGTCAATTTTATAGTACTCGCAGAGGAGAATCCAAAAACGATGCCCACTGACTCTAATTCAGTTCAAGCCCAACTCAAAAATGAAGCCCAAAAGTTGACGAAATTCAACTTGTTTTACAATCATTTTCCAACAATTTGAAAACCAAAATAGTTGTCTACCAAACTCACTGCCATAACAAAAGTTAACTCTCCCTATTTATAGAGTTCAAGAGCAACTCTTTAGTTGCTCGCCATTAACAGACTCTTGAATAGGACATTAACCAGGCTAATGAATAGCTGACCGTTACAAACTTTTGAGATTATGAACTGAGTCAATAATTGGAATTTGAGGAGACCCCAACAATTGTAACATTTTAATAAGTGTTGCTAGAAAAATGTTACGATAGCTCTAATTTATAGTAGTGTTCTGTTGAAAGATATATCCCACGTTGGTTTCTTAACGACTAAATGACTATCACGTAAAATCACTTCTACTTAATGTCAATTGGTTTTTAAGTGGAAGTTCAAAATACTTTGAAATTTAACATGGTATCAGAGTCCATATTGGGTTGTTAGCCTGATGTGTAGATCATCTTTAATTTGGCCCGACATGGGTCGTGGAGTGTTACCACTTTGGCACGTGAGGGGACGTGTTGAAAGATATATTTCACGTCGATTTCTTAGATACTAAATAACTTAGATATAAGGTCACCTCCACTTAGAGTCAATTAGTTTTGATATGGAAGTTCAGAATACCTTAAAATTTAACAGTTTTGTATAAACCAGGCGAAGAAAAATAAGTTCTAAGGAACCCTATACGAAGGTCCCATACCTCTTTCTTCTGTTTGCATGAACATCAGTGCTTGATTAAAATCCAGCTCATGAGGTATGAGGTTTTCTGGGTTTTCGATGGGGACTTTTGTAGATCAGGATGTGTTCTTGAATCGGGAATGGCTCTGATTGATACATCTTAATTCCTGCCTATTTCTATACATACAATTAATGGCTCTGATTGATACATCTTAATTCCTGCCTATTTCTATACATACAATTAATGGCTCTGATTGATACATCTTAATTCCTGCCTATTTCTATACATACAATTAATGGCCATCTATTGATATTCAATATCACATGCAGTAGAGGATCGAACGTTGAGCTCTACAAGAACAGTTAATGAGATATATCTACTAGCTAGTTACTCTATAATTCACACACTTATTTTTAGTTTCATTTTATCAAATTCAGTTCAATTCGTCTATAAATTAGACGAGAAAAAAGCAGGACGAAGTACTTTGAGAACAATTGAATTCACCATCACCAATTGAGGGTAGCAGGTATCCTTTTTTTAACTCCTCATGTTTTTGTCATAATTCTAAAAATATTTTTAATTATCAATAACTAGCTCAATGTTGCAAAATAATAATACTTGAAAATTTAATATTTAAAAAATTATTAATTATTAAAATTTTAGTTATGTGTCAGACTCTAATACAATAATATTATTGTATATATGGTGGCACATATTTAATCGTCATTTTTTTAAATGAACCTAATTTCATTTCTTTCAAACAAAGCCACCTCAAAACCATTTACAACTTGTTCACAACTTTAGTTTACTATCTATTACAACTTTAAGCAAACAAAAAATAATTTTTGATCAAGCAACACAATTCAAGGGGACTTGATGTTTGGCCTCCAAAGCATCTTCGATTCCTTTCCATCCAAATATTGTAAAACCCAGCCATCAACAACCCGAATCTCTTGTTCGGATCCATCCTTTTGAAACTGTAGTAACAAAATCTTCGAACACTTCTCAGACTTTCAAACATTCAGCTCCAGAAATATCTTCTATGTGTACTCACAGTTTATAAAAATATGGGCAGTGGTTTCATCAATTCCATCATCACAAAGCAGATAGTGTGGAACTCCTACCTGGATGTGAAAACCTCTCGGTCTGTCCTATGTGGAAAGCCTTCCCAATGCCAGCATCCAAAGAAAGAAGGAATGTTTTGGCAACAAGTGCTTACTCCAGATTGCTTTGGATATGGCATACTCCTGCATTTCACCTTGCAGATGTACATAAGCTAGAGCAACCTTGAATTTGCCCTTAACTACAAAGTTACTCAGTTTTGCTCCAACACTTTTGTTCAACTCCATCAAGGTTTTCCATGCATAGCTGTTGTCAACCTTGGCTTTATAGTCTATTAACTCATTCCCCTTCATACAGAACTCTTGCACCCACTTGACCCAAATGTTATCCTGTTTAGACTAAATTTCCCACAGATTTTTGCATAGCAAAGCCCTGTTCCATAGATAAGTATCCCTCAGACGTGCTTCTCCATTTTTCTTATTTCTACGTAGGATACCCCAGGAAACTAGTACCATATGTTTTGTGCTTTCAGCATGCCCCCATAGAATTTTTTTCCCTAGACTTTCCATTGCATTATGAACATACAGTGGAGGTTGGAACATACAAATCCAGTATGCTGAAACACTGAGAAGGACAAAGTTGATCATCTGAGTTTTTACTGCATAAGAAAGGTTTCTACTGTTCCAAGGTTTTAACCTGACTTTCAGTTTATCCAATAGTTTTTGACAGCTCTCCATGTTCCACATTATACCTGAAAGTGGCAATCCCATGTATTGTACAATCAGTTCTCCATATTTCACATCCAATATGTCCAGCAAACACTGAGTTTCCATTGCATTTTACTTTGAGAAAAAGATTTGGGATTTTGCTACATTTATAGAAAGGCTTGTGGTATTTTTGAAGATACTCAGAACCTCCTGGATTCCAGGAATTGACTTCTGATTTGCCTTGCTGAAGATAATTAGATCATCAGCAAATAGCAGGCACTGAACCCTGGTCTTCTTGCACTTCACGTGATGGTCGATTAGCTTCTTATATAAATAGGATGTTAATAGCCTAGAGAAATATTTCATAACAAGTACAAAGAGGAGTGGAGAAACAGGATCTCCCTGCTTAACCCCCCTCTTAGTTGTAAAAGGTTTTGTAAAACCTCCATTCAGAGCAATACTGAAAGAGGAGTTTTCTAAACATCTTTTTAACCAGCTGAGAAAGACCCCTGGAAACCTCAGACTATATAACAGATCATAAAGAAAGGACCATTCCAGATTGTCAAAGGCCTTTTGAAGATCTATTTTTAGCATACAACTTGATACTCTGGTGTCCTTCCAGTTATAAGTGTGGAAAAGCTCTTGAGTGATCAGAATATTATGAGAAATTGATTTACCATGGACAAAAGCACCTTGATTCACAGATACCAAATAAGGCAATACTGAGTTAAGTCTTGCAGTTATTACCTTAGTGATAATTTTGTAGATTGTTGAGCAACAAGATATTAGCCTGTAGTCTGAGGCAGTTTGAGGGTTTTCTTTCTTTGGAAGCAAAGAAATAACTGTTCAACTAAAGTTCATTGGTAGTGCCTTACCTTTGAAAAATTCTTGAACATTAGTTGTAACATCTTTCCCAATTCTTGGCCAAGCTTTTTTGAAAAAGTGGCTTATGTATCCATCATAACATGGGTTTCGTTTGGCTGTATTCCTTGCAGTGCAGTGTAAATTTCCTTTTCAAAAGTTGGTTTTATCAATTCCAATTGTTGAGAAAGGTTTAGCACCGAGCTTTTTGCTATCACATGTTCATCCAGCCTCAACTTCATTGGAGAGGAATGTCCAAGCAGTTTCTGAAAATGCCCTAGTAATAAGCCTTCTACTTCCTCCTTTCCTGTCACCACATTTTCACCATCCATTATGCACAATATATGTTGCTTGTAATGTTTAGTTTTCAGGTAGTTGTTAAAGACTCTAGAAGGTCTATCTCCTTCCCTTAGCCATTCACATTTTGTTTTTTGAATCAAGAATTGAACTTCTTCCTCATAAATTAACGTGGCCTCAGCCCTTAGATCCTTTTCCTCCTCTTGTAATACCTGATCCCATGGTTTCAATACCAGTTTCTCCTATATTCTGTTTAATTGCTCAGTGATATGGTCTGATCTCCCTCTTATGTCACTAAAACTTTTCTTGTTGAGCTGCCTTAATGGTTGTTGCAATGCTCTCAGATTAGCTGATAACTGATGCAAGCTGTGCACTGGTTGTGTATTCCATTCCTCACAAACAATTCTCATAAACTCCTCTGCTGCTGTCCACATATTGTAGAACTTGAAATGCCTCTTCATCCTCTGTTTCTGATTGCTGAATTGAATCAGTAGTGGCTTATGATAAAAAATGCTTTCAGACATCACCATACACCTGGATTCTGACAATATTTCCACCCATTTCTGGTTGACCATACTCCTATCTATTCTTGAGATAATCCTTTGATCTCCAGTCCTTCTATTGCATTAGGTAAAAACTGATTCAAAGGTTTTCATCTCCACCAGCTGTAGCTCATCAACTGTAATTCTTAAATTCTCAATTTCATTATCACAGATCGGGTTGCCACCTTCTCTATCCTCTAAATTTAAGGGGGAGTTAAAATATCCTACAATCATCCATGGCTTATTTTCAATTGCCAGTCTCTTTAGTTCCACCCATAGAGGTAATCTGTCCTTACCTGTGTTTTCTCTATACAAAAAGGTAATGCTAGATTTTAAGTTCAAACCCAATGTGCTCCTTTTGATACCAGTGAAACCTCATACATATCCTTCCTCTATCCTAACAAGATTCTTCCCCTATTTACACAATCATTGTTAGATAGAAACTCCCATCCTCCACATATATTCCTCCATAGTTTTTATTTTCATTTTCTTCTTTAACTTTAGCCTCAAGCAAACAAAGAAAGCTAGCATTCTGTACAAATCATAATTTTTTGACCATTTTCTATTTCTCCAAGCTATTTACACCTCGAACATTCTAGGCAAGCAAATTATATTCCATCAGGGGGCTTAAGAGGGGGTATTGTACCTTTTTTAAAAGCTATTTCTCGGTTGCCTCTTTTTGAGGTTTCTGCTAACTCAGGCCACATAGTTGTTGTGTCTTCTTCTATCCTTGTTATTGACTGCCCTCCGACCATACTCTTTTTACCCTTTGCATCACCACTGGGATGTATTTTTTAACAACTTTGGTTTCATTTAGCTTCCTACACTCCTCAGTAGTATGCCCCATCATCAGACAATTTTTACACTTGTTGACTTTCCATGCAAAAAAGAAGTGTTTGCCTCTGCATAACTTCAGACTCATCAATATAGTCTACATATTTAGGCATAACCTCACAAAACTGTATTTCCAGTTGTACTCTAGCATAGCTTAATCTCTCAAGGTTCAAGGTTGCTTTATCCTACATTAGGGGCTTACCAATGGGGCTTAAAATTGTACTCGGGATTTCAAGTGTCCAATATATAGGGTTTAGCCCTGGTAATTAAACCCATACTGTACTGAGTGGTACATCATAGTTAAAACCTAGCTTCCAGGGCTTGATAAGGACTAGCCTTCCACTGAAGTAGAGAATGCCTAGCTTCATAGCAATGTTCCTTTTCTCATCATCTTCAAAACGGATTAGAAAAACACCTGGTTTCACCAAAGACAATTGCAGCTTTCCAGGTCCTCTCCATATTCTTTGAACAAAGCCTTCTATCACTGAAAATGGTGGGTTCATACCAAGAACTTGACATACAGAAACCGAATCCCAGTTTTTTATACTCTTCTCCACACTAGATTTATGAATTTTGCCCATCTTTTTACCATCAACAGTTACAGGCTTATAATATTTCATACCAGTGGCTTTATCTTTAAACAATTCAGACCAGCTTTCTGTTTCAACATTACTAACATCATTATCAATATCATCACTCCATTTGAGACATTAACTAACCGGATTTGGACGATCCGGCTCTGTTCCAGCTTTTGCTTCACTGCTCAGGTTCAGAGATGGCTTGATTGCATCTGGTGTGATTAAATTTGATTTCCCTGCTTTTGTCACCTCAGCTCCTTGAAATTCTCCAGTTGTTGGTATAGTTGAAATCCCATTGTTCAGATGACCGGAGATCTAACCTAGCTCAGATGCCTTTTTCTCCATCCCATTCCCCACTTTCAAGCTTGCTGATCTATCCTTCTCCTTAGACTGGGGTGTGTTAGTGTTGCGATTGCTCGTCTTTAGTACCCTTCTCTTCTGTCTTGATCCTCCCATAGCAGAAATACAGCAAGATCTCAGAAATATTTGGGTCGAAGAACCATTTTTCCCGATCGCACGCAGCAAGGTGTAATTACACACACTGTATGGACGCAGCAGATTAGAGTTCCACTCTAGTCTATATTCATATTGGTGCAAATATTGATGACACTTTCTATTTAATCATTATTATAAAATTTTTGGAGTAAAGAAAATCAATCAATACAAAATTTGGGTGAGACGGTCTCACATAATCTTATGGTAAGACAAAATGAAATGGGATACTTTTGTAATTTACAAAATTTTATCTCTTTCTCACCATAAGTTATGGTGAGACGGTCTCATATGAGTCTTTACCAACAATCATATATATTGATGAGTGCTACTCCCGTTGTCCCAACTCAAATTGTACAAGATTTTTTCGTGATCTCCAATAAACACGTTTAACTTTCATTATATGTAACTACGTATAATAACGACACACAAAAAGTTAAATTTAGAAATTACATCTTACAATGAATCTTATAATTTTATCTCATTCGATAATAATACTGGTCATGTACCTATTTAAATATGCGGTCAAAATTTGACAATTTTGACTAAAACAAAGATTTTATGCAATTTGAGTTGGATAAGAGGTGGTATGTATTTTGCGTTAAGTATGTTATTTTCATTAGTTGGAGGATAAGGGAATCATAAATCGGCCACAATTGGTTGTCACACGTACACACATTTTAGTCTTGTTCATCAAATTTTAGTAAATGGACAAATTGCCATCAGCAAAACAGCTCAAATGTTCGACAATTTCTTAATCACAAACAGTTCATATTAATGGTCAGTTCATCACTGACACTTTTACTTCGTGACACAAATTAAATGACACGACAATTAGACAAATTAAGTTGGAAGGCCGATTAAATAAATTAAGGTTCTTAATTTGATTAGAGAATTTTCCAGTCCATACAGTGACATGCATATGATGCATGTGTTTTGCAGTTTAACTGTTTTGGTAGAGTAATTCTTACGTAACTTGAAACTATCAAGTGAGTAGTATTGAAATTGCTACTTTTTAAACATGTTAGAAGTGATCATTCCTCCAAACCGGGATTCAGAACCGCATCCTCTTTCTACTATAGGCCCTTAAATTTCTGGGTTATCGTTTAGCACAAAATTAGTGAACTGGAGTTATAGATTAATGCATAAGTGTCTCTCTCAAATTCTTAATGAGAGCTAGCTAAGCTAACTATGGGAGTTGAACCCACTGTTAGCGCATGCCTCAGCCACATATACCTGGACATGCTGCTCGTTTTGTCAACCTGGTCTAACAATCTTGTCTTCAACCGATGTAAGCTACTCCTATTTTCTTAATATTCCCTCGCTCCTTTATACTTCTAGTGGAGAAAGCCTATTAAAGATGGTATATCGGATCAGAGAAGACGCTTTTGAAGTGGCTTATCTGGTGCTGACTTTGATCCATTTCAAAAATAGCCTTTGATCGGGGTCCGAATTCAGTTCAGAAATCGGAATTCATTTTGGAGGTTCTAAAAAAAAGCCACTAGAAATCTCAGATTTTTTGGCAAGAAATTGAGATTTCTGCCAGCAACCAAAAATACAGATCTAGAAAATACACGAAAAAGCATAAAAAAGTGGGGTCAAAATATAAATCTAGAAACAAAAAAACATAGCATCAAGAAATTTATCAAAGGTGAACTGGACAGCCGCAGTGGAGTGAACTCAACGGTGGTGGATGCGAGTGACCTCGGCCGCCCGGTAGAGTCAGCATCCGGATCTGGACCGTCGGAGGGGGCTTCACGATCGGGGGGACGTCTTGGCCGAAAGCGGGGGGGCTTTGTGGCGGTGGAGGGCCGCGATGAGGAAAGCTTCTCATCAGAGGGGGTTTCACAGCTATCCAACGCCACTGACTCTCACATCGCCAACGGCCCTCACAGCGCCACTAACCCTCACAGTGCCACCATCAGCGGGGGTGATTGACCCGAGAATGAAAAAATGGGTCAAAGAAAACCCTAGTTCAGGCAACGATGACATCAGGTGGCACGGTGGCGGAATTTGGGGGGTGGTAGAAATGGGTAGGGGTTGGCGAAAATGGGGAAGGGGTGGCAGAAATGGAGAAGGGGTGACAGAAATGGAAAATGGGTGGCGTGCGGTAGAAATTGAGAAGGGGAAGGGGAAAGGCAAGGGTGGTTGGTGGCGGAAAGGGAGAATGGGAAAGGGAAGAGGGAAAGGAAAATTTAAAAAAAAAAAAAGAGAAAGAGAAAAGATAAATGGAAAATGTCAGTTTTGCCCTTAAAATTAACGTTGAAAACATACTTCAACGGTTTGACTTGATGGAAGAGCCACAATTCACCAGTTTTGTAAGTCCAGAGGCCAAAAGTGTTGGAAGAAAAATTAGAGGGCCAAAGGTGGGCGATGATGATAGTTCGAGGGCCACAGAAGGCTTTTGCTCTAATTAGTATACAAAATTATAAATATTGTAATGCATAAATAATAGGAAAAGTCTTGGGAAAGACCGTCTTTTCATAGGCTTATGGAAAGATGAGGTTTAATTAAAATAATAAAAGGTAAAGGTCTTAGTTGTAATATTTGCTACTACGACTAGGCTTCCAGTAGTGGAAGGGCGTCTAATTGGTTGCATGGGCGAAAATCACAGGTTAGTGGCCCAAAGGGAGTTGACTGTCGAGCAACATCTAGGAGCTTAGAGCAAGATAACTAGCCTTGAAGAGGAAGTACTCGAAGGAACCCTCTGGTTGAGGATAGTTCTTTGGTAGAATCCCTCTTGTCCGAGAACACACGACTTGCAAGGGACATCGAGGCCTAGAAGGTACACGCCAAAGAAGTTGCGAAACACATCGCCGATTTTGAAGAAAAAATTATTGCACACGAAGTAAGCCTCTGTGCCCACATGCTTTCTCACGGAATTCCTTCCTCGCGGAATTCCTTCATCAGCTTCCAAAATTTCTACTCAAAGCCGCTCAATACTGAATGGAGGAAGTTAATGTCCATGAGAATGGAACTTCTCGGCAGAAAAAGGCCTTTGAACTTATTCTTGAATGGCCGACGGAACTGAGGGTAAAGGGATTTACCTCCTCAAGTTATCATTCTGCTCTTTGGTCACAAAGATCTGCCATTAAAGAAGCTAAAAAACATCTTGCTCCCTCGAGCAAAACTACCAAGGGATCCTCCACAAAATGCCATAAGAGTGTTGGGTCCTCCTCGAAGGGCCCCATTCAAACCCTCCACGAAGAAGCGGGGTAAGACCATTGCTCCTTTGGATCCTTCTGAATATCCTTTGGAAGAACAAATGAAGGATATTCAGAGAGCCGCTGGTATCAAGCTTGAAAGCTCGAATAAATAGAAGCAAAGGTGAATGGGCTAGCTCCTTTCAATGAAGATTTGTTTCAGGATCCTCCATATAGATGAATAAGTTCATATACTTTTTGGTACCAAAATTGTACTTCTGTTTATTGACGAAGTTAAGGCCTGTTTAACTCTCGCTCTTAGAAAATGCAAATCGAGTTTCTCAAACCCCTGTTGTTAGCGTCAGTGATGTTAAAAAATTGTAACAGGATTTGAGTTTATCGTGCCTATACTTCCTAAAACATTTTACACCCCGAATATGAGTTCCACGCACAACTTCTTTAAGCAAATATAGTAAAAATATCTTCGATAAGTAGGAATTAAAAAGTTTAGAGAGACAAGCGTTTTACTCAGGTTAGGTGTTTCCACCTACATTATGCTAATTTTGTCCACTAGTTCATCATTTCAATATTACAAAAGTAGCCCATGAGTGCCACTTAAAAGCATACTACCCGAACCTCGGCCATAGCTAGAAATATCATCTAGAGTGTCGCTTAAGAGCAACTTGCTCGAATATCAACTAGAGTGCCGCTTAAGAGAAAACCACTCGAACGCCATCTAGGGTGCCGCTTAAGAGCAACCCACTCGAAAGTCATCTAGAGTGCCACTTAAGAGAAAACCACTCAAACATAAACTAGAGTGCCGTTTAAGAGAAAACTACTCAAACATCAACTAGAGTGCCGGTTAAGAACAAACCACTCGAACATCAGTCGTGGCTGGAAATATCATCTAGAGTGCCGGTTAAAAGCAACTTGCTCAAACATCAGTCGTAGCTGAAAATATCATCTTGAGTGTCGGTTAAGAGGAACCTGCTCAAACATCACTCATAGCTGGAAATATCATCTAGAGTGCTCCTTAAGAGCAACCCACTTGAACATCACCCGTAGATGGAGATATCATCTAGAGTGCCACTTAAGAGCAACCCACTCGAACATCCGCTAGAGTGCCGCTTAAAAGCAACCCACTCATCATAGCTGGTAGTACTTTCTCAGGTTGGTGATGTTCCACCTCCTTGGTACTCGAACCCCATTCATCTCTTCGAGAACATAGCTTTCTCCCGGGTGCAATTCGATTACCCTATAGTGTCATTCCCAATTTGCGGCTAACTTCCCTTCAGGTTCCTTTATGCTTTTCTCATTTTTTTTCTCATTACGAAGTCTCACGGATTAAAAAAATGTTATTTACCCTTTTGTCATGGTATCTTCTGACCCGTTCTTTGACTTTAGCCTTGTGTAAAGAAGCTAACTCTCTCTTTTCTTCCACCATATCCAAATCCAGACATCGGTTCTGCTGATTACTTATCTCATCTGCAGCAGCCATCATCCTTAGGCTATGAACAACTATTTCTGCTGGGATTACTAACTCCGAGTCATATACTAAGCCATAAGGCATTTCACCAGGAGTGGAAGACTTAACTATCCAATACGCCCAAAACACATTGGGTAATTCCCACATCCAATTACCTTTTGACCTCTCGAGGCGTGCTCGTACTCCATTTACTATTATTCTGTTTGTCGCCTCCACCTGCCTATTGGCTTGGGAGTGGTAAACTGATGTTACCTTTTGCTTAATCTGATATTCCTTGCACCACTTCTTAAAGGGATACTAAGCAAACTGTGTTCCATTATCTGTAATGATCGTCCTTGGGATTATGAAATGGCACACAATGTTCTTCCGGTAAAAGGAAATGACAATTTTCCCCTTATGTTCGTTAGGGGCCACTTCGTGAAACAATCAATGGCTAGGTATCTGTATTTTCCTGGAGCTTCTGGAAAAGGGCCTAGCAGATTGATCCCCATTTATCAAATGGCCACAAACTATAAATGTTTCTCATCTCTTCCTAGGGTACATGTGTTAAAATGGTATGTCTCAGATACTAGTGGAAAGCCTGGATGTATAGATTTGCATCCTCGAACATTGCCAGCCAGTAACATTCCGCTCGAATAAGCCTCCTTGCCATGGATCTGGCTCCCTGGTGGCTATCACATACCCCCTCGTGGACTTCCCTTATGAGATAATCAGCCTCATGAGGGTTAACACATTCAAAGCAACGACTGCAAATGACCTCTTTTGTACAACACTTCTTCCTACAACACATACATTGGAGCTTTCAACCTTATCTTTCTGGCATCCACTTCATATTCTGGCAGGACACCCTCTCGAAGATATACCATAAACGGTGTCATCCACGGAGTCTTCAGATTCCACTGCCATAACTACAAGTTCTTCGAAACTTCGTTTTCTTAAAGTTTCCATGAGTAATTGCTTCTTGGATTGGGTTCCCAAATACGAAGAAGCGAGCTTACTTAAAGCATCTATTTATGATTGCTTTCCCTCGGAACATGTGTTAAACTATAAGATTTAAAAGTTTTTAACAGGTTCTTCAATACCTTGAGGTATCTTTTCTTGTTTCGCTCTCTTGCCTCTCATATTCCCCATTCACCTGTTGAACCACGATTTGAGAGTCACTGGAAACCTCCAATTCCTCCACCTGCAGCTCCCTTGCCAGGCGCAGTCCAGTGATCAATGCTTCATACTCAGCCTCATTGTTAGTTGCTTTGAATGAGAAGTTCAACGCATAAGGGTAATCTTTACCATTGGGGCTGGTTAACAAAACCCGACTCCACGTCCTCTTGAATGTGACGAACCATCCATATACAGCTTCCATACCTTTTTTGGCTCGCTCCCACCTTTCGAATGGGATCCAGACACACCTTGAGGGGCTTTGTAGTTTCCACTATGAAGTCTGCCAGCGTCTGACTCTTAATTGCAACTCGAGGTTGATATTGAATATTATGTTCTCTCTATTCCACTGCCCACTTCATCATTTTTCTTGAAATCTCTGGCTTCAGTAGAATCTGTCAATGGGGTGGTTCATTAGCACCACTAATTTGTGTCTCTGGAAGTAGGGTCTCGGTCTTCTGGTTGCATGTATGAGGGCTAGAATCAACCTCTCAAGGATAGTATACCTCATCTCCGGCCCTTGGAAGGAACAGCTGACAAAGTAAATTAGATGTTGAACATTTTCTTCCTCTTTTACTAGGGCCACACTGATTGCCAACGTCGATGCGGAAATGTACAAGTATAGCTCTCATCCTTATCTGATTTCATCAAGGTAGGTAGCGTTCCCAAGTGTTCCTTCAACTGCTTGAATGCCTCGTCGCAATTTCCATTCCACTCAAATTTCTTTTCCCTTCAAAAGACATCGAAGAAGGGTAGGTGTTTCTTCGCTCCCTTTGATAGGAACCTACTCAATGCTGCTAGAGACCACGTACACTTTTGTATATCCTTTATTGATTGTGAGGGTTTTCATTGTTTTCAAAGCTTCAACCTTTTCCGGGTTTACATCAATACCCCTCTCCTAGACCATGAATCCGAGGAACTTCTCCGCCTACATACCGATAATGCACTTAGACGGGTTCAACTTTAAATTAGCTCATCAAAGCCTACTGAATGTTGTTTCCAGGTCCTTTAAGAATTCTCCATGACTTTTTCGTTTGACGACCATATCAACCACATATATTTCCATGTTCTTTCCTATTTGCCCCTTGAACAGTTTATCAACCAGCCTCTGGTAAGTAGCCCCAACATTTTTTAAGCCAAAGGGCATCTCCTTATAACAGTACGTGCCCATATCTGTAATAAACGATATTTTTCCTTGTCTTCCTCCACCATGAGTATTTGGTGATACCCCTTATGCGCGTTAAAGAAAGCCAGAATCTAATATCCAGTGATGGCTTCCACTAATTTTTCGATTGGTGGCAATGAGTAACTATCTTTAGGGCGGATAAATCGGTGAAGTCTATACACATTCTCCAGGCCCCATCATGATTTGGAACCATGACATGGTTAGCAATCCATTCAGGGTAGACTAGGGTTATTTTAGTCTTTTTAGTTATGGTCAATGCTGGAATAGTGCAAAAAGGTTATATCTGCACTTCTGATGCAAAGGACACTTTCAAACTTTACAGGGCTATATTGACACTTTTGACCAAAACATAGAGTCATATCTGTATTTTTTCAATTTAGCTGTGTTGATGTTTTTATGATTTCCAGTTGATTTTTTGTTAGTCGTGGTCGGCGTTTTCTTTTCAATTTTTTGTTGATTTTTATTTGAATCATATATATTTTTTGCTATTTTATTTGATTTTTATATATTTTTTCTTCAATTTTTTAGTTGATATTTTATGATTTTTCGTCGATGTTCTGCTGATTTTTGCTGATGTTGCTGCAGTTTTTAATTGATTTTTTTGCATTTTTAAACATTTTTTTTTAAAAAAATTGTTTTTTTTGCAGACTGCAGGTGAGAGTAAATGATGGGAAAAAATTAGATGAAAAAACCCTTGAAAAGTTATTAGCGATATGTCCCTGTAAGATAATTAGAGATAGATCCCTGTAATATTATTACAGATAGGTCTCTGGAGCTAGAATATTGTTAGAATTATAGAAGGCCCCTGCCTAAAGTTTTTGCTGCCTCACATGAGACCATCTCTTAATTTATATTTTAAAAATTATTTATTCATATTCAACTTCGATCGTATATCATTCGAGCTCTACATTTATTTTCATTCATTAAAAATATGAACATAAAAATTATATTTGAAAAATTAATGATTATAAAATAGTTTATAAATCTAAAATATAGTATAAAAATAATTGATTATGTTATTAATTAAATATTTTATTTTATTTTATGATAAAAATAAAAAAATCAATAAAATATATAACTCTGATAATTAAGTTTGCATAATAATAAAAGATTGGGAACCTTATAAATAGAATTTGTTTTTGTAAGATATATTGTTTTTTAGATGAAGATATAGAGTAAAGTGTGTGAGTAAATACATCGTAGCAATTATAAAAAATTAGTTAACAATAGAGTAAACTCAGTATAACATTAGAAAATAAAAAATATATAATTAGACTTTAGGATCGAAATAGATAGCTAGCTAGGCATCGAGTCACGTCACTTCTAATAAAATGTGAAGCTTGCAAAAATTATCGTCCTTCTCGTCAAAAACATTCCAAAAGAACAAAAGCCAAATCCAACACAAATTCGTATGCTTGGAGACAAATTTATGCCAGGTAAAATGTGCCATTTATTAAACTAACCCACCAAAATATAGCACATAACACCAAAAATATGTCTTAGGTTGACAGACATGAATGGTATAGGATCATGCGCAAAAGGAATCGCGCATGCGTACTGATTATTAATTATAATTAAAATTGTTTTTTGGATAATCGGGAATTAATGTTTTCTTTCTTCTTTTTCGCTTAAAACCATATGGTTTAGTATAAATTTTACTTGTATATTTTGAATGCACTTTGTTTCTAACTTATATAATAAACAACCTTTGAAATGTATAATGGTCCGTTAGCTAACTAATCATTAGTAAACTACTGCTCCTCCTCTTCTAGAATTTTACTCGTAATGACATCTATATACATACACAATTTATATTATTGTTATTGAAAAGAAATATCGAAGAATTTTTACGTTTGGCAATTTAAACTTTTTGAATCCTAATGTATAAAAACCAATTATTTAGATCTCAAATTAATTTATCTAATTAGGATTATTCCTAAAAATATTTCTACCACAATTTTATTAGTATACTCACATACATGGTAAGTTTGTGCTCACATTAAAAATAGAATTTCCGCATGGATGGTTATCTATGAGATGCATTGAAGCTCGAAGTCACCAGTAGGACAACTCTTCCCTTTGCAGAAACGTTAACATTCTACAATCAAATTTAAGTATTTGAACTCTCACATATGATAAGATGGGTCATAAAACAATTGTTAACAGAAATGTTAACTATTAATTAGTTTAAAAGGTAAATGCATGCAGCTAATATAGTTCATATTTCAAACACTACCACAACACGAAATGTTACGGTCTAACAACAGAATTTAATCTTTTGAAGTTTAATCAGTTTGAAAGGTAGGGTTGACAACAGAATTTTATGGGTTGACAAAGGTTTCTGTAGGTTTTTAGTCCCATAATCAAATGGAGTAGCTCGAAAGAAAAAGAATCAGGCGGACTAACACCTCACCTTACATTAAACTGGTGCTCTTTTTTTTTCATTTTTTTTTTCAATCTGCATCAAAACTGATGCTTGAATGCAGTAGGACGACAGAGAAAAAATATATACCCGTGGGTTAGGGAAAACGTAAAAAAGGGTATACCCACGGGTTGTTAATTTCATCAATTCACGGTTAACTTGTGTACACAACCAATCTTACCCATATTTTTTTATTATTCTTGTGATCTCAAACTCGTTTGACCCGTTATCCATTTGACCTATGCCCAACTAAGTTTAAATATAAATAACCCGCTTGACCAGCAGGTTACAGGTTTATTTTGCCAAAATGGTAAACGCATGCAGCTAAATAGATCATATTTTAAATACTAGAGATAAACACTAAAAATGTTAGTGCTAACTATTAGAATAAGTCAAGTTATTGATTATATTAGATTAAGTTATAGATAGAATTGTTGACTAGACTAGAGTTCTACTAGTAGTAGCCTTCTTTTATACTCTATTTATTTTCATTAGTAATACGATATTCATTACGAAAAATCATTCTCTCTGGTATCAGAGCCTAATAGCTAAACCCTAATTTTTTTTCTCGACTGCCTCTCTCCCTCTCTTTTCCGGCCGACCAAATCACAACCTAATCCCAACGATATTCCAGTCAATTTCCGATGACTTTTGGCAACTCCGGCGGAATCCTATTCTTTCTATTCCGCCCTCAGGTACCGGTCTTCTTCAGCTCTGGCAAACTCTCCACCGACAGTTCACGACATCGTCATTTGGGCTTCCGGCAGCGGCTCTCCCCCCAGTGTTCTCCTCGTCGTATTGCTTGGTGTCAACTCCGATTTAGTCATCGTCGGCGATAAGTATCCAGTGTCCCTGTTCCAGTTCGTCGATCAGATTCAGCGGCCAGACGGCTACCTCCCGGAAATTCTTCTTCTTGGCATTGTTCTCTCAACGGTCCTCACTTCGTCATCAGCGTTCTCAAATTTCTGGATACCACTACGGCGAGTCTGTTTAAATTGCAGCGAAGAAGGAAGACTGATGCACGCACGTCCTTCTTAGCGCGTCATATTCACGTGCCCACCAGCAGCTACTTCGCGTGTGTCTTCATTCGCGTGGCATCACTCGCGCGTGGTATAATTAGCTTGTCAGCATCACGCGCCCAGCATCCTTCACGTGTGCACTTCTTTTGTGCAGTTTGACCGAGTTGCAAACTGTACCTTCGCTGCACATTTCGCTAGAAATAAGCATTATGGCTCAAGGTGGATTGTCGCCACAAAACATATGGCAGTCTCCTAGTGCTGTTGATTATATGACATCCTATAATAATCGTGGTCTTATAATTATTGGTAATGATTCACAACTTCTTATTATTCATATTAGTGATTCTTAAATTTTGAAATCTTTATCTCTGCATGATGTGCTTATTGTATCTGATATCACTACTTTCGATTAGAAAGTTAACTCAGGATTTAAATTGTGTTGTTTCCTTTTTTATGATCACTCTTTTACTATTTGTCATAAAGTCACTAGGGAAACCTTGGGTCATAGTCATATTGAAGTCTTTATGTTTTAGACTATGGTGTATCAGCTTTATTGTCTACTGTGGAATCAAATAAATCACATGCGTCTATTGAAATTCGGCATGATGGACTTGGTCATGTTCCGCATTTCGTTATTTATGGTTTGCAAGCTTCTGGATCTTTATTTGTCTCATCGATTTTGCCAAAACCCACCCTTTGTGATGCGTGTGAAAAGGCTAAAGGGAAGCGTTTATCTTTTTTATACAAATGATAAACATGCTGCTAGGGTACTTGATCTAGTTCATTGTGACTTATGAGGGCCCTCTCGTATTTTATCTGCTAATGGTTTCTCTTACTATGATATTTTCCTCGATGATCATTCCCGACTCTCGTGGTTTTACCCGCTGGCCCGCAAATTGGATTTTTGGGATGTTTATTTCTAGTTTGATGCTTTTGTTGAGAACAAGTTCTCTTTCACCATTAAGGTGATTTAGAATGATGGACAGACCGAGTTCGTAAGTTGTCGCTTACGCTCTCACTTTCAAACAAAGGGCATTCACCATCAGATTTCTTGTCCATATACTCCTGAGCAGAATGGCCAGGCTGAGAGCAAGCACCTCCATATTGCTGAGATGGGTACGCCTATGTTATACCACTCTTATGTACATCTCTCTCACTGGTCTCTTGCCTTTGGTTGCAACCGCTTATACCGTAAATCGGCTGCCTACTTCTGTTCTTGGCGTACGATCACCATATGAAGTTATTAATGGTCGGGTTCCTATATACACGATTTTCCATATATTTGGTTGTCGTGTTTACCCATATCTTCGTCTATATGCATCTCACAAAATCGCTCCTCGTAGTTTTCCCTGTGTGTTTCTTAGGTACAACTCCCAGTACAAGGGATATCGACATTTGGATCCTACATCTGGAAAGATATATGTCACCAGACATGCTCAGTTTAATGACACTTCCTTCCCTTATGCTGATGGTTCTACTTCAGTATCTACGTTCTCTCTGGATGTCTCTATTTTTTTGGATCCCGCTGATGCATCAGCTGATATTCCTGCTTCTTCCACGGTGGCATCTCCTCCTGCTTGGCTTGTCACTTTGGTTGTCATCCCTCCTGGCTCATCGATGTAGTCGTCCTCACCTACTGTGACACCATGTTCTGTCTGCTCTGTCGATTTAGACCATTCAGTGATCTCCCCCGACGCATCATGCTCCACCCATATCGCCATGGACCAGTTCACCTGGTTCACCGACCAACCCACCTAGTTTGCCGACCACCTCACTGGCCCCTTTGCCAGCCACTTCGACGGGAGCGACTATTCTTCTGATTTCTCCACCTCGGCCTCACACTCATCACATGGCTACTTGATTGGCAACTAAGGCTATTCAGCGCTGAGATTATTCTGATATCGTTGCTCACGGTCCTACTAATGCCTTACTTGCTCAGTCTGAGCCCACGAATTATCGCCTGCTCTTCAGGACTCATCTTGGAACTCTGCATAGATGATGAGATAGTAGCTCTTCGTGGACAAGGCACCTGTGATTTGGTGCCACACCTATCGGATGTCAACATTGTTGGCGCCAACTGGGTTTATCGACTGAAGTATCATCCAGATGGCACTGTTGAGCGTCATAAGGCTAGGCTTGTTGTGTAGGGTTTTTCACAGATTTTGAGTGTTGACTTTGACCACACTTTTAGTCTAGTGGTCAAAGCATCCACAGTTTGTATTGTTTTAGCCATTGCTACGATGCGCTCTTGGCCTCTTCATTAGTTGGATGTTCAGATGCCTTTCTAAATGGTGTTTTTGATATTCTGGTCTATATGGCGTAGCCGTTGGTTATAGGATCTGCTTCACCCAGAGTATGTTTGTTGCTTGCAAAAGGTTATTTATGGTGTTAAGAAAGCTCTGCAGGCCTGGTTTCAGTGATTCAATACTTATCTGGTCCAACTTGGTTTTGTCTGCAGTTCTGCTGATTCTTCACTATTTGTTTTGTCTCAAGGATCATCACTGTTGTATATGTTGTCAACATCGATGATATCATCCTAACAGGCAACGACCCAGATTTGATCCAAAAGTTCATTGATCGGACGCATTAAGAGTTTTTTTATCAATGACTTGGACACTCTTTACTACTTTCTTGGCTTGGAAGTTACACCCCCAATCTCGGGTTTACTTCTTGGTCAAGCTAAGTATGCCATGGATATTCTTACTCGAGCTGGGATCTTAGACACCAGTCTCTACTCCATTTGTGCTGGGTACACAGTTACACAGCTCCACCAGTCCTATTTTTTCGAATCCAGCACTTTATCGCTCTCTTGTTGGGGCTCTACAGTATCTCACGATCACTCATCCCGATTTGGCCTTTGCGGTCAACACAGTCAGTCAGTATCTTCAGGATCCCTATGACAATCACTTTGTAACAGTTACTCAGATTCTTCAATATGTTCGAGGAACTCATCATTTTGGCCTTGCATTTCGATCATCCAGTTCTCCTGAGGTTCTGAGTTACTCTGATGTTAATTGGGCTCGTTTTCTGGAGACTCGACGATCCACTTATGATTATGTTGTCTTTCTTGGTGGAAACCTTGTTTCTTGGATTACCAAGAAAAAACCCATTGTATCTCGTTCTAGTATGGAGTCTGAGTATCGTTCCCTTGCTAACACCATTTCTGAGGTTTTCTGGGTGACTCATTTGCTTCATGATCTTTGTGTCCTGCTTGCTGGATCTCCGCTACTGTTATGTGACAATAGTAGTGCTATCTATTTGGTACAAAATCCAGTTGCTCACAAGCGGGCAAAGCACATCGACATCGACTATCACTTTGTTCGAGAATTGGTTGCTTCTGGTAAGATGCGTGTTGCTCATGTTCCTACTACTCTGCAGATTGCGGACATCTTAATCAAAGGGCTCTCTTGTCCTTTGTTCGAGTTCTTCATATCCAAGCTTTGCGTTGCTGAGCATTTGACGCTTTGCTTGAGGAGGGTGTTAGAATAAGTCAAGTTGTTGATTAGATTTGATTATGTTATATATAGAATTGTTGACTAGACTAGAGTTATACTAGCACTAGCCTTCTTTTGTACTCTATTTATTCTCATAAGTAATACAATATTCATTACGGGAAATCATTCCCTCACTAACAATGGAATTAGCTCTAGGGAAATAGCAACTTCTTCAGGAGGAAGCTCAATTAACAAAGAAATTGAGAAACTGTTGCATAGTGAATCAAATTATTGGCAACAAAGATCACGAGTGCAATGGATGATATTTAAAGATCAGAACACAACATGTTTTCATAATTGGGTAATAAAAAGGCATTCTATCAATCAAATAACACAGTTAAAAAGTGATCAGGGTTGCTGGATACAGGATGAGTATGAGGTGCAAGAAATGTTACAATGTCATTTTGCACAATTGTACATGAACCCAGGCAACTATCCTCCCCTCATAGGACATGAAAAAACACTACATATAGTCTTGGAGTCTAATTAGAGGAAGCTTACTACAATGCAACAACAGGATCTCCAAAATCCATTTCATTCACAAGAAATATGGGATACACTGAAATTAATAAAACCGTGGAAAGCACTAGGAATCAGTGGAATGCTAGGCAGTTTAACAAGAAACAGTGGCCTCATGTTGGACAACGAGGGTCTAAATATATCTTGAAAATTCTGAACACTAAAATTTTACCAAAGAACTGGAACCAAACGCTGATCATACTCACCCTAAAGAAAAAACACACACATAAACTGTAGAGGATTTCCGGCCTATATCTTTGTACAGTCAAGTATAAAGTGGTTCCCAAGATCCTTAAAAATAGGTTGAGATGAATTATGGGAGATCTAGTGGATCCAGCCCAACCAGGTTTTGTCAAGGATAATCACATTCGTGAAAATGTGCTTGGAGGTTAGGAAATGTCGGACCTTTTGAAGAAGAAAAAAGGATCAACATGCATCGTAGCAATTAAAATTGACATGAGCAAAGCCTATGACTGAGTATCATGGGAGTTTCTGCATAATGCACTTCAAACATATAGGCATGGCACAAGGATGGATAGAGCTTATTCAAATGTGCATTACCATGGTAAAAATGTCGGTTAAGGTAAATCAGTGGCAATTACCACTATTTCAACCAATACGAGGGCTCAGACAAGGGTGTCCGCTATCACTATACCTATTCATCATATGCCAACAGTATTTTTCTAGTTTACTATAACACTTCATCCAGAATATACCACAAGCTGGCTATAGACCAGGCATGTGGGCACCAAGAGTCCCGCACCTTATGTATGCTGATGACAACCCCATGTTCATTGAGTGCACACATCTAGCTATAAGACAACTAGCAAGAATGTTGAATGATTTTACAAGGTATTCGGGCCAAAGAATTAATTTTGAAAAATCGACCATACAAGTTAGCCAAATTACTCATCCACAGATAGAAAAATATCTAAGGTACACACTCAATATTCATAAAGCAGGAATTGGAGGTAAATACCTAGGAATGGAAATTCAACAGATTCAGTCCAAAAGAGCTACATACAAAGGTTTGATTAACCGGATCAAAGAAATATTTGACAATTGGAAAACAACGTCACTGAGTCTAGCCAGAAGAGTTACACTTGTGAAGCATGTAATATTGGCAATGCCAATATACCCATTAGGCATTTTTAAAATCTCTCAAACTGTTCTAAAAGAAATCGATGCTATCATGGCCAGATTCATATGGAGAGGGACTTCACAACCAACAGGTGTACACTGAGTGTCGTGGAACAAGATGTGTAAACTGATCAATCAAGGAGGCTTGGGACTACATTCGGCTGCACAAATGAACGAGGCACTCCTTGCAAAGCATGCATGGAATATCATGAACGTCACAAATTCACTATTTACTACAGTCTTCATTGGAAAAGTATTGAAAACAAGAAGACATTCTCGATTGTAAGCCAAAGGTGGGAAATAGATGGGCCTGGAAATATATTCTTTGGGGAAAAGACTTATTAAAACTGCATCTTAGATAGGAGATAAGAATAGGGGGAAAGTTGAAATTGCAAAGTATTAGGTTCCTGGTTTCCCACCTTCTGTGCTAGGAGATGCGGTAGGAGTGTACAAAATCACACACACATGAAGGTAAATGAGCTATTGGATGAAAACGAGCAATGATTTCTGCCCTTAATAAAAACCATCTATCTGTCATAGGTGGTGTAAGCAATATAGTCAATATATATACCAATGCAAACGCATGAAACTGATCGCAAAATATGGGTTTCAAGGCCATATGGAATCTACACAGTAAAGTCTGGGTATAGAGTGCAAGAAGCAGCAAATATCAAACCAAGTGGAAACCCATGTCATAACTGGAAAAAAGCTCTAGAAAATACCAGTTCCTAGAAAAATACTGTTGTTCATCTGGCGAGCATCACATAATGCCTTGCCAACATAGGAAAACATACAATGGCGGGGCATCACACAATCATATAATTAAGCATGTTGCTTAACACAAGCAACTGAAGATGTTACACATCTATTACTCCAATTTCCTACAGCACAAAAGATCTGGAGAGCATCGACCTTAGGGTTTAATTTTCAACAAGGAACTCCATTACTCTTCACAGACAGACTCTGGAACTGGTTATCTACTGTACCGGACATGGACCTGATTGCGCTATCAATGCACATATTGTGGCACAAATGGCTCCAAAGAAACACAAAATTATTTCAAAACCAAGACATAGATCTGCTGATCCGGGTTGATATGGTGTACTCCAACTGTGAAGCATATAGGACAGGAAGGTAGTATAGAGACATAGAGGAAGTTGACCTTCATACAGAATCTGAACACCAGTCAGGACAAGCTCAATGGAATAAGATACAAGTTATGCCAATAGTAAGAACATATGGTATTTTCTGGAAGACGAAGCTTCATGAAGCAGTAGCATGGACGATTGTACATAGTTTTCAACAATAAGGGATTACCGAGGTGAGCCACTTCCCATGCGCATCTCTGCTAGAGGCGGAATCAATGGCATGTCAAAATGGAATCAAAAGAGTAGTAGATCAAGGCTTAAGAGATATCCAGGTATGGTCAGACTCTAGCACTCTAGCACACGTGTACCTTTGGATGCAGTAGTGATCGTAGGCGAAATTTGACAGTTGTGTCAAGTTTTCAACAGAATCCTATTCAGGAAAGTTCCTAGGCAAGTTCTTACATTAGAACATAATAGTGCTAATGCTCTGAACTGTCAGTTCACAACTTGTAATATTGTTTAAATATAATGCAATCTCATTCTAAAAAAATTGAATTTAATCTATTGAAAATTCAAAAAAGATTGTGTAAGTGATAAATATCAAGTATCTTGGTCTTCCATCTTAAAACCAATTGGTACTAAGTGGAGGTGACCCAAGACCTTATATGTATGTTATTAAGTCTTTCAGAAATTGAAGTGGGATATATCTCACGCCCTCTCACGTGCAAACATGGAAACACTCCACGGCCAATATCAGGCTAAAGTAAAGGGGATCCACACATTAGCCCAATAACCCAACCTAGGCTCTGATACCATGATCCTGATGGTATCGATGACTTGTTGGTCACCTCACTTATCTTACCATTACCAGTCTGGATCTTAGTTATTTGGTCTATACGCTTGCTCAGTTCATGCAATCTCACTAGTTCCCCATTGGCAAGTTGCTCAACGTGTTCTTCACTAGTTGAATAGTCATCCCGGTTAAGGTTTTTTCCTCTCTTCTCGTAATTCATTACAGTTAACTGATTATTGTGATTATGACTGGGCTACAAGTACAATTACATGACGATCTCTTTCTTGTTATTTTTGTGATAATTGGTGATTCTCCAGTTTCATGGCAGGCAAAAAAGCAACCTACAATTTCTTGTTCTTCTACTAAAGCTGAGTATCAAGCTATGGTTGTGACTTGTTGTGAGTTATATGGCTTAAGTTTTTACTTTAGGACACAGGTGTTGTGCATTCTGCACCCATACACCTATTTTACGACAGTCAATCTGCTCTGCATATTACGGCTAATCCTGTCTTTCATGAACGAACAAAGTATATTGAGGTTGATTGTCATTTTGTACGTGATCTTATGCAATCTGTGCCATTGTTACCATCATATAAGTACAGGATCTACTAAAGCTCTTGGGCGTATTCAATTTCAGAATCTACTTGATGAGTTAGGCATTCTTCATAGTCACACTCCTACTTGAGGATGAGTGTTAAGGAATAACAATATTTTGTGAATATTACTTCTGTATAGATTATAATCATTTTCCTTTTATGACTCTGTGAGGTCTCTTTATTTCTATATATTGTAACCCCTAATCATGAATACAATTACAACATTATTTCTTACTTATAACCAATTGGTACTAAGTATCAAGGTATCTTGATCTTCCATCTTAAAATAAATTGGTACTAAGTGGAGGTGACCCAAAACCTTATGTGTAAGTCATTTAGTCTTAAGTCATTTAGTCTTCAAGAAACTGACGTGTGATATATCTTTCAACAGTAAGTACAAAATTGTACTTCCTCTGTCCCACAAATAACTTTCTATTTGTAAATTTTCCGTATATACTCATTCAATCTACTGATGTATCCTCACTAAACTTCCAAGTTTACTATTATTTGCTACTTTTTGATACCATTCATGATATCACACATGCAAAAACTTATAAAAGTTAATTTTTGACAAAGAAAGATGCTTCCATATCAGCTTCCATTAAAGACTAAGCAAAACACAATTAATAAATTTAATATGGGACAGAAGAAGTTGTATCTAACGTATTATTTAATATACATCAAAGTAGCTAAAGTTAATATAGATATGGAAAGATGGGTAACCAATACGAGTACATAATTTCAGAAAATGTCTTCTACTCCGAAAGAATTTCACAATAGTACTTTATTTGAATCAAAACAAATAAACTTTAATTCTAATTGAAATTCTAATCCCAAACACTGTATAATAGATATTGTTTGCTTTCTTTCTGTCAACCGGGGGTATTTGAGTCATTTTGACTACACTATCAAAGTGAAATGATGCCATTCTCATTAGATGTGATATATTTACGCATACATGTCTTCTTGTTTGTTTTGTTCCCAATTGATCGTTGCGGTGGCGGTGGTGGAGGCAGGGCTCTATTTCCCCGCTTCTTCTTTTCTTCCCACCTCTTTGCCATTATCACATCCCACCCAACGCTGTGATTTCTCAAATGCGCTCTTTGTTTCCTCCCGGCGTTGTTCCAACGACCCCAAAATGCTGTAATTTCTTACCGCTCACTATTTCTGTCTGGCGCCGTTCCAACCCTGCTCTCTGTTTCCATACCTTGATCCTTGAAATTGATAACAAAAAAGTAAGACTTTTGGTGCACCCTGACATCTCCGGGAAAAAGAAGGGTACAAAGGAAGGGTAATGGGATTAAAGATACTTTTTTCGCTTTGAATTTTATTGATTTTCGATCGGAATTAGTGCAAAGGTTCCTGTCGCTGGATTATATATTAATTCGCATTCAGAAACTGATCTTGGGAGGCGATTTGGGTCTATGTTTGATATTGGTTGTTAATATCGAATTGCTTGAGTTTGTGGATTTCAATTTCGATCAAATTTTCATTGAT
Source organism: Rubia yunnanensis (assembly GCA_037428765.1). Lineage (NCBI taxonomy): Eukaryota > Viridiplantae > Streptophyta > Magnoliopsida > Gentianales > Rubiaceae > Rubia > Rubia yunnanensis. The sequence goes on along the minus strand of CM075071.1, from coordinate 59,892,483 downwards.
TTTTAGGTCAATTTAGACAAAAATGTGATGTTAGTATATGTAAATTTGCGTAATGTGAAGCTCGATTTGACATTGGAGATGATTTTACCATTCTTTCTCTGGTCTTGTATTTGTTAAAGGTTTCCTTGGCTTTTCTTCATTCATTTGTTGCTGCAGTTTTATAAATAATGCTCTGTGTTACCTACTCATTTTATGCTAATTAAAGTGTAATAGGTCTTGGCAGTGGACTTGCTTTTTGTATCTTGTCTCTGGATTTCTGATTGTTGTGTACACTTGTAATTGTCATAGTTTTACCTTCTTTAGGACAATCTGGAGATGATTTTACCTTTCTTTCTCTGGTATTGTGTTTGCTAAAGGTTTCCTTACATACCCAGATATGTGATTTTTATTTATGCTTGTAGTTATTACGGCTTGTGTTCCAATTCTTTATGTTGTATGGCTGTTAGAATTATGTTTGATCTTCTTTGACAATGTTTATCTTTTAGCTTTTGATTTTGATAGCTACTGAATTTAATTATGTATTTCTTGGTTGATCAGTGGATATCAAGAATTTATGTAGCATAATTATAAGTGTTGTTTATGTGTTTGTGTGTTTTTAAAGACATTTTTTACATATTGATTGATGGTTCTGTCATAAATTTGCCAAATTTTTCGTACTATGCTCAAGAACTCTATCAAATCAAATATGTGGAGTCCCCCTTTAACTTATAAGTATAGTTGATAATAAGTTGTATATTCATCAAAGACGAATGGGCATATTCAAGTGAAACGAGGAAGTATATATAACTTGCCCATTATGGGTGTAACTGTTTCTTTTTTTATGATAAGGGTCCCTAAAGATGGCATACTATCCATTAGGAATCTCTCAATTCTGTTTAGTTTTCAGTACTCAGTGAGCATATATTTTTCTGGGAATAGTCCAATTTTCAGTATAATGGAGAAAATTTGAAGCATAACTTTTCCTTTGTCAGCTATATACCCCGTGGCTCTATAATTGGAGGAGTTCGCCTTACTGCTGCTTTTTACTGATTATAGAATGTATTATTGGGAGGGTTTTGTGGCTGCTTTTTACTGATTATAGAATGTATTATTGGGAGGGTTTTGTGGAAAGATGGGAAGTTCGAGTGGATTGATGCCATTTTGAACATGGGAATCAATATCCATTCATTGTACCATCTGATTATTCAGGAGTATTTCATAAGAGGGGATTTTGATGCTTCATTTACTTACGTAGATAAGATGTTTGACAAAAGGCTCAAACCAGGTTTCACAGTTTACAATACTATTCTCGATGGGGTGTGTAGATGTGGAGATGGAAATGTCATCGAAATGGTGGTAGAGAAGGGCTACTCATGCTTAAAGGAGAGTAGGATACGATTATACAAAAACTCGCACATTTAGGGAAGACATTGTTGTGATAGTATCCTTCAGTCAATTTGCATTTTTCATAATATAGTTGGAGGATTAATTACGGAGATAATTAATTATGTTATTTTGACTTATCAAAATGTTAAGCTAGAAACCGTTTTCGATCAGGTAGCAGCAATTATATTGGGCTTGCAGCTTATTATGACCGAACTTATAGGGTCACACACAAAACATAAAATTATATAAAAGAGATAACTATTGGGCTTAGAGCCCATATATTAATAATAAGAGAAATGAGTTTAGAACTCATTAAGTCTAATTGGGCTAGGCCCAGATTGACTTATGGTTAGGGTTTACTGTCATGTTTGTTCTGTATAAGTAGATACTTTACAGGAATAAACAGTACGACAAACATTTGAATTTGGCTGTTCCTGACGGCAGAAACAGAATAACCCTACCATTCCCATATAACCAACCTAGCCATAAAAGAGAAGAAGGAAGACTGTATATAATTACAATACTCAATAAACGGTACGCAGACCGTATTTAAATATCTAATTGGGTCATACTATTCACTAATAACCCTGTACTTTAAATCCAATTCATATATGCAAACATTCATTCTAAAATGAATGACCTAGTGAACCTCAGATAAAAATAAGTTGGGATAGAATCACATGATTAACCATACAAAAATAATTAAGTTAACTAATTTATAAAATTATTAACCTTAATTATTTTATTTTTTCATATTTAATAATTCTAAATTATTAAAGAACTTAATATATTAGGCACTCTATATACCAATAATAATTAAGTTAACTAATTTGTAAAATTATTAACCTTAATCATTATTCTTTGCCATATTTAATAATTATAAATTATTGAAGAAAGTAGGTATATTTGGCAATCCGTATATCAAAAAATAATTAGGGTAACTAAATTATAAAATTAGTAACCTTAATCTTTATCACCTAATATTATATCATTTTAAATAAATAAAATAATAATAATTTAATAATGAAGCACATCCAATGCCTTAATTAATAAAATATTTTTCATATTTAATTTTAATTTCTAAAATTCAAATTACTCCCACTCAAAAATTAAATTAATAAGAAATTGGCCCACTAAGCCCATCTCAACCTAACCCAGTTTAGACTTAAAAAAATTAATTTTATAAAAAAAAATTGAGCTACCTGAACCAGTCCAACCCAGACCAGACCAAAAAACCCAGTTCGATCATAACCGGCGGGACAAAACCATGCTGGACCTAAAGTGGCCCAGTGCCCAGCACCATATTAGAAACCAAAATTATGCCTTTGGGGTTTGTTGAATAATAGGCCTATATTCAATTAATTATGGCCAAGGGTTTACTGCAACACCAAAAGCAAAATTATATAAGGAACAGCTCACTACCCCAATCCAACATACCCTTAGGGAAGCTAATCTATCTGCAGACTTTTTGGCTAAATTCGCTAGGGAAAATAATCTTCAGGGAGATTTAGATATTTTGTCAATTCCCAGTTTTCTTAAGGGTCTCCTGTCACTGGATAACATCGGCTTCCCAGGGATTAGGATCGGAGCCTCTACGGTTACTCATAGGATTTCATAGGGATTAGGATTCACAGTTTTCAGGAATTATTTGCCAAACTTACAGCTGCCTTTTCACTCCTTTTTTTCTTTTATGACTGCTGTATTCTCATTTCTGTTCAAAGTCAGGACTCAGGTTCCGTGGCTACGACTATAATCTGTTGCCTTCTCATTCTGCTATGGGGCTTACTATAGTTAATCATATAATCATCTTACTCTCCATTAGAATAGTTACTGATGTCTTCTCTTATTCGCTTTGCAGGATTGATGCCGAGATGATGCTAAGATGTTGCTGCAAAGGGAGCCTATTTGGACTCTATGATGGTTGCTTGCATCGCTCTCTTTCACCTAATTTCACCTTCTGCTACAAATTATGCTACACAAATGGTCTGATTATCTTTATTCCTATTCGACAGTATACCATTGACAAATAGGGGTTTCGAGCTCTCGACTCCCCGACCTGTTCGTGATATATCAGTCTATTGGAATAATAAGATAGACCTCTTCTAGCACACAGATGCTTTCTTAGTCTTTTAAGCGGCTTTGAATAGATTCAAACATCACTTTTGCAAACAAGTGCTTCTTTGCTTCAAGAGCTTATTCGGGCTCTTGGATCATCAATTGGATGATTTTTTTGTAAGGAAAAACTCATGTTGCACCTTTTGGCTTTAATTACAACGGTTAGGGGAGCCTAATATATTTCCCCCCTATCCTCGGATGGTTAAAATTAAAAAAAAAAGTTTACTGCAACAGCAGTTGGCTTCAACGCCTAGTGCTGCCACTGCCTTGCCCCCGCCGACCTAACGGCGGCGCTACAGTACCCGCCGGTGAACAGTAATCCAGCGGGTGAACTGTGCCATTTTTAAAATTATATTAAAAAAAACCTGAGCGAGTTTTAATAAAATTAAATCATCTGATAATTAATTTGATTAGAATATGAACACAAATCTAAGCATCATAATATGCAAATCCAATTCACATTTTGTCTAGATCAAACTAAACATGCAAGAGGCTCTGATACCACTGTTGGGAATTGATTAAATCTAATTTAGAGAAAAATCAATTATCAAATCCCCGATCTCATGCATGTATTTAATTCGAATCTACCTAAGAGTTTAGATTACCTTAGAAGTGTTCTTTACTGTCAAATTCAATCAACTACGAAGACAAGAATCCCATATGTGATTCCTCTATACGTGTCCACACAGCACGATCGGATCGCATGCACCGCCCTCAGCTTAGATCATTAATCAGCAAGCAAAGACACAGTTTTTCTTCTTCTCTTTACGGTGAGGTTTATTTTCTGAGAATGGTTGGATTGGTTTCTAGTTTCTACTGTCTGCAATGGCCAGGGTTCTAATGTTGTCATACTGAACATTTCTGTAATGGCCAGGGTTCTAATGTTGTCATACTGAACATTTCTGTAAAAATATCTATTTATACAAAATGGTCATTAGTCCAAGAAACCCTAATCCAAGTCAATATGGGCCAAGCCCAATTAGACTTAATGAGTTCTAAACTCAATTCTCATATAAATACTATCTGGCCTTCTAAACAATAGTCATTTCCTTTACTCAATTTTATGTCTTGTGTGTGGCCCTATAGGTTTAGTCATAATAAGCTGCAAGCCCAATGTAATCGATGCTAGCTGATCGAAAATGATTTTCAGCTAAACATTCCGATCGCTCAAAATAACTGAATTAATTATCTCTGTAATTAATCCTCCAACTATATATACAAAAGTACATTGACTGGAAGACATTATTCCAACAATCTCCCACTTGTGCTATAGAACAAGTGTGCATTCGTATTCCTTTGTCACTTAATGTCTTCATCTGAATATAATGTAAGGTAACGTGTCACCCTTATCAAGTTCAAATGCATTTCTCAAATTCTCGAGTCAAACTGTTACGAAAATTATTAATCCTTAATCCATCTGAGCACGACCATGCATTTTACAGTCTCAACTCTCAAAGAGGCCCATAAGACAACAATTTCATGTAAATGAGAGGACAATCCCACTCTTGTACATTCAAGTTTTCTCCAGTCGATTCATGGTAACCCAAGAACTACCTTTATAGTCTCCTTTTACGGTGCGGCGTTTGACAGCCTCAAGGTACACCAATCTACAAGCAAGCAAACACTGAATTACTCTGGTATGAGGAATACAATCCTATAGTAAATGAGACATACTTATGACATTATGAATATCTTAAAGTATTCTCATGGCGGGTCTGTCCAATACAAGTTCCCAACTTGCATCCATGCAATCGATTCATGACATCCCACATCCTTCAGCCCATGAAACAACGTTGTAAATCAACTTGCAAACTAGTTTTCTTCAGTCATGAGTGTCCACTCTCAATGACCTAAACTAGGGACATAATCAATCTTACACTCCAGTTCACTAAATAGGGTTTCTGTAGTGGTTAAAAGGTTGAAATTTGTCAACCTTTTGAGCTTCGTTTGGAGTGGGACCCAAACAGATTTTGGGTCAATGGATGTCATTTTTGGGTTCTCCTCCGCGAGTACTATAAAATCGACTATTTAAACTCTCAAAACGGATCAAGGGTGAATGAGTTATGAATGTTTTAAATATCACTCTTGAAAGAGGAAAAAATGGGCGAAAATTGGCCCAGGTAATTTTCTCTAGACTGTCCAAAATGCGTATGGACCGCATGGAAGTCTCTGGAAGGCCCAACCACATAGTATATATGGAATTGCTTGTGTGTAATTCTTAAGAGATAAGAACAAAATACTTCCATATTTTGTGAGATATCTTGTCTTAAATAAATATACGGTTTACCATGTTTAATATGATGAAGAATATTTGTACAAATATTTCTTCCTTTTCCAGCAGATTTGATTCGAGTATTCATAGAATGTCTTGGATTTGGTGAGTTGGTGATTGGATAATATTCTTCTCTAATTACAGAAAATCAGAATATCATGTTTCCATGATTAGGGTCTCTTAGAGTAGTATAAATTGAGCCTCTAAGTCAGTCAGAAAACTCGCACCATTCTCAAGTTCCTCATTTATTCTAAACTTGAGTCTCACTTCTTTCTGTCTCTGTCGGTGATAGTCCTTCGGGCCTTGCGTGAATCCCAGGTAACTCTTAAATGTTAATTGTTGCCTGCAATGGTTTTATCCTAGGGAACGATGTCCACGACGGGACTCATTCGTTTCAAGGGCAGCGAGTGTTACTCGTGACTCCATCAATTTGTGATTACTTGAAACGTGATTCATTCTTTGATTATTTGTAATTTAAGCTTTTCGAGTGTATGCTTGAATTATTAATAAAATTGTATTATTCTTGCATATGTTAATTGCTCGTTCAATTTTTGTTATTAGATTTTTCGCATGATATAATCAATATATATCCAACAGTGTCATTATCTAAGACATATTCTTGATAACCTATTTGGAGATGTAAATTGATTTTGGACTTTCATTCAACACTAAACCAAATTAAATGAATATGAAATGATAATTTCATAATATATTAAACGGTTCAATCTTAAAAGTCTAAAATCACAAGATTATGATAACTAGAACATCACGGAAATCACAGTCGCTAACCAAAGTGCTAGATTCCTAACACCAATGTATGAGCCCTAGGCTCCATCTATGGAAGAGGTTTTGATTTCGGATTGACAATTTATCATCATTTCTCACTTGCATATAACAACATCACCATTCTCGATATATTCTCAGAGAATGCAAAATTTCTGAGCACAAATTTGAACTCATTGGGTTCCCTTGGCTCATTTTTCCTAAGCGATTACTCTACCATTTTCTCAATAGAGAGTCACCGAGTCAGCTAAGGCAGGGACCACGTCAAGTTCAGGGGTGAATATCATAATTCAAACACCTTCCTATGCAGCTTCCAAAGCAGCAATGTACTCATTTTTCAATTGTAAAATCAAACAACAGTGATTTACTTTTCATTTTTCACAACCAGCTCAATTTCAATATAGATTCAGGAATATATCTTTACTCTATTTCAGGCACTAAAATATTTTCTTGGTCGCACACCAATGTGCCTCACCTTAGTCTATTTTATATCTCACTATCGTGCTCTAAGCATACGAGATATAACTGTGAATACATATCATAACATACATGATAGACTTGCACATGCATAAGCAATCATACTCATTTTCTTTTGCTCATCGGATTTTGATAAACTTCGAGTCTTGCTAAGAGTTGGGTCAAGAATCATGGGTAGAAAATCTTTTACAATCTTTCATATTGAACCTTATCAAACACCTTTAGTAAGTGTTATGTCTAAGGTCAATCATCTTCTTTGATCTGCCTGTGTAGATCTTGATGCCCAAGATGTACTTTACCTCTCCTAAGTCATTCATCTCAAAACACTTTTCGAACTAAGTTTTCACATACTCCAGCTTCAGTTAGTCATTTCCAATGTCATCGACATAGAGGATTAGGGATTCAATCTTACTCCCACTAACCTTCTTGCATACACAAGATTCCATGACATTTATTTAAATACCAATCTCTTAATTGTTTCATTGAAATGTATACTCCAACTCCTTGATACTTGCTTTAATCCATAAATGGACCTCTGAAGCTCGTATATTTTCCCAGCTATTTTGGCCAATAAAACCCTTAGATTGTGTTGCATACACATCTTCTTCCAAAATCCAATTAAGAAAGAGGGTTATTCCTCCATTTGCCAGATCTCAAAATCAGAATGAGCTGCAATTGCTAGGAAAATTCAAATAGACTTAGGCATTCCAACTGGAGTAAAGGTCTCATCACAATCCATTATGTGGACTTGTTTATACCTTTTAACTAGCAGTCCAACCTTGAAAACATAAATGCCTGGTTTCATTTTGAAGACCATCATTTGAGTCTTACCCTTTTAGTAATCCAACCAAATCCAGACTCGGGTTTCATACATATAATCTATTGCAAATTTCATGGCCTTAAGCCACTTTGGGGGGTTAAGGCTTGTCAAAGCTTAACTTTAAGTCACAGGTTCATCACTTTCTAAAAGTATGACTTCATAGTTTTCAGCCACAGGGACATAAATGTATCTTCTTCTGAATCCTATACTTTTCTGACCTGCTTGGGGTATTAGCATTTTCAGTAGTCTCTAAGACTTTTCTCGTATTTATCTTCACCACTTAACATGAATGGATCGATGTTTCCAGAACTGATTGTTGCTCACCTAAAAAATAAATTCATTCAAAATAATTATAATTTATTAATCAAGTATATCCAATAACTTAATTAATAAAAATTCATTCAGATTTAATTTTAATTTTGAAAATTAAAATTACCAAATTCCTGAACGTTGTTTAGGGTTCTAACGATATTAGGACATGTGTTGTTGCAGTAGAAGTATTAGGATTGCAATCCCCGAATGAAGGAGTATATCATTGATATTAAGATCCCGAATGTCAAGTGTCTTATGTTGAAAAATATGAGTACAAAATTACAAGGCAAGTTTTGAACTCAAATACTTACAACATCAACATGCAGCTCTGAGATATAATTAAGGAGCAGGCTACGGTTGAGAGGTTTGAGACCTTTAAAACCATTCTTAATTATAACATTGAGAAAGGGAAACATGAGATCCCACTAGTTCCCTGAATGAATCATGAACCTGAATAATTATAATTTATTAATCAAGTATATCCAATAACTTACTTAATAAAAATTCATTCAAATTTAATTTTAATTTAGAAAATTAAAATTACTAAAACATGAACGTTGTTTAGGGTTCTAATGATATTAGAACATGTGTCATTGCAGTAAAAGTATTAGGATTGCAATCCCCAAAAGGAGTATGTCATTGATATTCAAATCCTCGATGCCAAGTGTCTTATGTTGAACAGTATGAGTACGAAATTGCAAGGCAAGTTTTGAACTCAGATACTTATAACATCAACCTGCAGCTCTGAGATATAATTCAGGAATGGTCTTAAAAGTCTGGTTTCATTTTGAAGACCAGACCTTGAAAACATAAATGTCTAGTTTCATTTTGAATACCATCATTTTAGTCTTAACCTTTTAGTAATTCAACCAAATTCCAAACTAGCCTTTTTTTTAATGAAAACACCCGAGGGTGGGGGAGAATATATTAGAGGTTCCCCAAGCCTTGTCCCAGATAGATAAATATACATTTAGAGCAGATTGTTCAGAATAAGTAATGAAGCAACAGGGTTGCCTCCAAAAGTCCTACAAATCTATACTACATTATGTGAACAACTATCCAAAGACAGTGGATAGGTGTCGAAGTTGCGATCCAAAAGAGAGGATCTCCACCCCGCGTGTTAATTCCCTCTAATGGCCAGGCAACTTTAATCACAAAATGAGAAAGCCTACACTACAGAGATGAGTAACCAAAAGTAAGGTAATTGGTGAAACAATAATCTGCCTCCTAAGACTAGTGGGGATTAGCTCCAATGATGGATTTGTGCCAAAGGTATAGTAGATAGAGACAGTAGGGATGGTACATGGGAGAGAAAAGGTACCAAACTTACTCCCCCCTCCAAATCATGTGTAAAACAGCAAACAAGCTGGAGCTGCCAGCACAGGAATGCCAACACCGGACTCCTGAGTGAGTGCATCAGAAAATGCAACATCCATTCTCCCATAAGTAGAACAGCCGAGTAGTCCTATAACCTGCAGAAACCAAACCAGAGAACCAATATTTAGCAGTATCTATTCCTAAACCTTTATAGTCTTGGAGACTCGAATATGAGGTACATTTTCTCTATCCATAGAAATTAGCCCTCTGATATCGAGTGTAACATTAGTCAGATGGAGGCTTTGGTTATGATGAAAATGATGTTTGGCAATAGCATGAGCTACATAATTACACTCCCTATAAGCATGAATCAATGCAGCTCTTCCGAGTAAAGATTTTGCTTTGAAAACCATATCAAAAACTTACCATTGTGCAGCGTAAGGATCATGGATCATATCAACTGCAAGTTTAGAATCTGATTCTACTATAAAAGTATGATCAAGATGGTTGAAAGTATAGCAAGCCAGCAAGATTGCTTCGATTTTAGCATGTAAAGAAGATACAGCCGAAATAGTTGCCGAACTAATCATGATAGGTTGGCCTAAACTATTCCTAGCTATAAGACCAACAGAAGCTTTGTTAGAGCACCAAGATGCATCCATATTAATTTTAATAAATCCAGGCTTAGGCCTTTCCCAGTAAACTGTCATTATATTTGGCTTTGGGGGAGATCTAAACAAGGGGGTGAGATGCTTGAAAGACGGAGGGATTGAGTTAGTAGATAATATCTTCGGAGGGCACTCACTTAGTGTCAATTTAATCAGGACATCAACCTCATTACAGACAAGATTCACCGAGAAAGGGTTATGGTCATACAGAAAATTATTCCTAGCTTTCCATAGACTCCAGCATAGCAGAGAGGGGAGAATCATACAATATATTTGGTAGAACTTAGGTAAATCCTGACAGTTCCAAAATAGATAGAATCTTTGGGGGATGGAATGTTGAGCATTAAGATTAAACTAAATCGAAGAGGTCAATTTAGACCAGACAGATTGAGCCAGAGGACAAGAGATGAAATAATGTTGGATAGAATCCGACTCACAACAAACTGGACACTTAGAAGCTAAACTAAAACCGCATGTTATGAGTACATCATCAAAAGGGAGGAAAGCATGTAACAGTTTCCAAACAAAGATGGAGATCTTTTTGGGAAAAAGAAGGTTCCATAAATACTTAGTAGCAGGAGAATTACCTGTTAATTGAGCGAGAGACCTATAGGCAGACTTAAATGTAAAATTACCTGTAGGTTCTGCCTTCCAAATCAGTCTGTCCTCCCTGCCCTGTGTAAGTTCTGCACCCTGTAGAAATAAAAGCGTATCATGTTCCAGAAAAGATGAAATTTGGTTTAGGATACTATTTTTGTTAGCTATAAAATCTGCCACAGAGATACCAGCCAAAGCATCAGATATACTATCAGGGACATGGTTAAGCAAAGGTCCCTGTGGACACCAGTTGGCAGTCCCAAAATTACACTTTCCATTTCCATGAATAATGGAAGAATTGTTTTCAGCAAAGGAATTAATATAACAGATTCTCTTCCATGTTACTGATTTTCTATGGGATGGTGGAAGAGACCATAAAAGTTTAGACCACAATGAAGTACCTAATTGACTTTTCCACCACAGTTTAGCCGAATAAGAGTCTACAATGGCTTTAACAGATCTAAAACCTAGACCATCCATATTTGTAGGTTTTGCAATTTCTGCCCATCTTTTCCAAACCTTATTCTTTTTTCCCTCTGATTGTCCCCAAAAGAAATGAGCCTGTTTTTTCTCAAATGTTTTAATGATGCCTTTTGGGGGATTGGTTACCATCCATATATGCTGAGGAATTGAGTATAAACATGATCGAATTAAGATCATTTCCCCCCTGAACTAAGCCATTTGTTTTTCCAATTTTGTAGCTTAAGATCTACATTGGCCAGGAGGGGGAAAATATCTATTTAAAGTTCTTCCTTTAAAAATAGGGCACCCTAAATATTTAAAAGGGAATGAGTCTTTTTTCATTTTTAAGATTGCTTTTACTTGATTCATCTTAGTCATTGTAGCCTTTCTACTTAGGTAAAAGTCTAATTTTTCAAAGTTAAACTTTTGGCCCGAGGTGTACTCAAAGATTTCAAGAAAGGCTTTGATCTTAATAAGGTTTGGCTTAGATGCTTGCATAAATATTATCATATCATCCGCATACATCAAATGGGAAACTGCAGGAATTGAACCCGGAATCTGATATGTTGCTAAACTTCTATTCAGGAAAATAAAAGATAAACTCCTAGAAAAAGCTTCTGAAAATAAATTAAAGAGAAAGGGGGATAGAGGATCACCTTGTTTGATTCCCCTTGTTGCCTTGAAAAATCCCACTGGATTTCCATTAACAAGTACTGAAAAATAGGCTTGTGACAGATTGTTCATAACAGCTTTTAAAAAATTCCCTTTAAAACCAAACTTAATCAAAATTTGTTTGAGAAACTTCCATCTAATTCTATCAAAAGCTTTCCTAAGATCCAGTTTAAGTATGTAGTTAGGGGTTCTGCATTTCTTATCCAGAAATCTAATCATTTCTTGTAAATACAGTATGTTATCCGATATATCCCTATTTTTCATAAATGCTGTTTGGTTTTGGGATATCAGATTTTCCATGTGAGGTTTCAATCTCTCCATTAGCACTTTAGAGCAAATCTTATTCAACACATTTGATAAGCTAATTGGTCTAAAATCCTCAAATGAACATGGTGTTGGTTTTTTTGGTATGAGGGTAATCCAAGTACTGGAAATTCCCCTAGGAATTTCAGCACCAGCAATAAACTCGTTAACAGCATCAATCAAATCATTTTTAATTATAGGCCAACATTTAGTATAAAACTTAGGTGAAAAACCATCTGGCCCAGGACTGCTCGTCTTTTTTAAACTCTTAATGACACATTCTAGTTCTGATTCTAATACTGGCCTGGCAAGAGCATGATTATCATTATCATTTATAATACCAGGTATCTGACTTAAAAAATGAGAATAATAGGTATCATCAGTGACTAAATCAGGTTCAGTTAGCAAATCAGAAAAATAGTCAATTGCTTCCTTTTGTATGTCTAACTGGGAATTAATCCACTGACCCGTCCTATTTTTTATTTTGGTTATCTGAAGTTTGCAGTTTCTTTCTTGCACAACCTTGTGAAAAAAAGATGTGTTGTTATCCCCGAGCTTATGCCATCTTAATCTTTCTTTCTGTTTCCAATATTTCTCTTTTTCCTTTAGTACCTTAAGCAGCAGAGCATTTTTTTCATTTAGTTTAACACGCTCAGAGGATGAGGGGTTCAAGTCATAATTAACTTCATGGATTCTTAAGTCTTCCTCAGCCTTTTTAACATTCAAATCTATGTTTCCAAATTTTTCTCTATTCCAACTCTTTAAAACTTTCTTAAGTCTGATCAATTTAAGATAGAATCTTAACATACCAGTTTCAGCCATAGGGGATTCCCAGCTATCACTTATCACACAGTTAAAATCATCTCTTTGAAACCAGGCATCAATAAATCTAAATGGCTTAGGATTGGAAGAGGTCAGATTGGAAACCTGAAGGAGAAGAGGGGCATGGTTAGAGGTTTGTCTATTTAAAATTTGGATCGAAGAGGATGGAAATGTAGTGATCCAAGAAATTGTGCTTAGGCCTCTATCTAGTCTTTTAGAAGTAGGGTTCCTTAGCCTAGAGTTACACCATGTAAAAATGTTTCCTACCGTATTGATTTCTTGAATTCCATTCGAGATGATCCAGGAGTTAAAATCTCTAATACTTCCAAAGGCCGGAGAACAAGGGCCTCTATATTCAGATAATGAAGTTATCGAGTTAAAATCTCCTATGAAGATAGTATCACCCTTCGGGATAGACTGAAGTTCAGACCATAAAAACTTCCTACCATCTCTATCTCTGAGAGCATAAATAAAAACTGCCTCCATAAACAGATTAACAAAATGATGTGAAATAGTAACATGCATAAACTGTTCATGAGAGGATATCAAAGAGATAGATAAAGAGTTAGACCACATAAGCCAGATTTTCCCATTAGGCAGAGTCAAATTGTGTGTGAAGGAGAGTTTCTCCATATAAGCTTCACATTGAGAATTGTCGTGCATAGGTTCAATAATACACAACAGTTGGATTTTCTTTAGTTTGCATAAATTTGACAGCCTTAGCATTGAAGTTTCCATTCCTCTAAGATTCCACACTAAGAAATTAACATTGAGATTTGCTATCATTGTTCACTTGATTTATTACTTTTTGTAGATGATCTAAGCATCATTTTATTTAACTGACTTAGATAATTGTTTTTTTTTGGATTTAGACTTACCTTGGATATTACCTGGAAGGGAAGAGCAGGAGGTATGTTTATGATCAGACATAATCTCCTCCATAGGCATTGATATCTTAGCTTGCTCTTCTTTTTCCTTAGAGATGTCAGGAGCCTGCAAAACCGAAAACCTATTTGCCATCTTCCCAGGCTGGGAGAGTGAAATTTTGTGGTTAGGCTATACATAGCTATTGAAACAGAGCCAATTTGAATATCGTCTTTAGCATAAGCCGATAATATTGGTTTAGATGTTGCTATGTCCTTTAGCAACCTAGATATTGAGTAATCAGGAATTATAGGAGACTGACTAATATTGCTGGAAGTACACATCAAATCCTGATTAACCAACAAAGGGAAATTGGGAGGAGGTGTGTGGTTCAGTACTTTTGCGGTTTCTATCACAACAACATTATCTTTCTCAGAGAGGGATTGGTCTTCCATTGAGTCCAGGATTAGTGGTGGTTTATCAAATTTCTTACCTGTAGCCTGCCATAGATACTGAGGTAAAATATGATCTAAATTAGCATCCTGAGTTCTATCATTGGTACTCGGAAAGCTAGCTTTACATTGAAGCAAAGAATGCCCTAATTTCGCACAGTGATCACAGTAAAGAGGGATGTCCTCATATTCAATTTGGTATTTCCTGTTATTGGTCACAGAACCTAGCCTGATGTAACTACTTAGTGGTTTTTGGAGATCTATTTCAACACAGAATTTTATTGCAGATGGTCTTGTAAGCATATCTGTGGCTAGATCGTTTTTAATGAAACTGCCTATACTGTTCCCAATTGCCTCTATAGAAGCTGAATTATAATAATATAAGGGAACCTCCTTGATTGTGCACCAGATAGGAACTATTGGTGATTCTCTATGAGTTGAAACTTCAGGGGTCCATTTTAGCATTTTAAGGAAGATACCATTGAAGTTCCAAACACATTTCATCCAGCATCTCTGATAGTCATTTATTTGCTCAAATCTAATCAGAACATGCTTATAATCAAGGGAGCCAAGTTGATACTTACCTTCAAAGCCCACAGTTTTGAAAGCCTGCTCAAGATGTTCCATTGAGAGTCTGCCTTTTGTAAACTTACCAACCAGAGTGTTCGCATAATGGGCAGAAAGAGTAGCTATATGGTCATATGAATATAAGCACGAGGGTTCCCCTAGGTGTTGGGATTTGGGAACGATCTCTGGATTGCTAGGTAAAGTTTTCGAGAGAGGTGGAGCTTTGCTTTGGAGTACTGTAGCGAAGGTTTTGGGGGGGAATTGGATGGCAGTAGGTGTCGCCATCTCAGTCGGCTTCGCCGATTGGATTACCGTCGCAGGACCAAACCGACGGTACTAGCCGTTGCCGGCGAAAGAGCCGTTACCGGCGAAATGGAGAAGAAAGGTTTCAGAAATCGCTTTTTTTAGAGCGTTTTTTCGAGAGCGTTTTGAGAGCGTGACTTTGAAATTCCAAACTAGCCTTGAAAACATAATGATGGCCTTCAAAATGAAACCATTCTTAGTCTTAACAGACTAGCCTTGAAACATAAATGTCTAGTTTCATTTTGAAGACCATCATTTTAGTCTTAACCTTTTAGTAATTCAACCAAATTTCAAATTTGATTTTCATACATAGAGTCTATTCCGAATTTCATAGCCTTAACCCACTTTGCACAGTTAGGGCTTGTCAAAAATAAATTTTAGAAATTTTTGTTCATATTTTGATTTAATTTGTTATTAATTTACTTTTTGAGTGGGACTAATTTTAATTTTAGAAATTAAAATTAAATATGAACAAGAGTTTTATTAATTAAGGCATTGGATGTACTTGATAATTAAATTATAATTATTTTATTTATTTAAAATTAAATAATATTAGGTGATAATGATTAAGGTTAATAACTTTATAGTTTAGTTACCTAAATTATTTTTTGATATACGGATTGCCAAATATACCTACTTTCTTTAATAATTTAGAATAATTAAATATGGTAAAGAATAATGATTAAGGTTAATAATTTTACAAATTAGTTAACTTAATTATTATTGGTATATGGACTGCCTAATATATTAAGTTATTTAATAATTTAGAATTATTAAATATGGAAAAAGAAAATAATTAAAGTTAATAATTTTAGAAATTAGTTAATTTAATTATTTTTGTATGGTTAATTATTTTATTTTATCCCAATTTATTTTTATGTAATTGGGTCATTCATCTTAGAAATGAATGTTTTGCATATATGAATTCGTACAGGGTTATCAGTGACTAGTATGACCCAACTAGATATTTAAATACAGTCTGCGTACCGTTTATTGAATATTGTAATTAAATACGGTCTGCGTATCGTTTATTGCTATGTTGTAAATTTATTTTCAATTTTATTATTTAAGTTGAAATAAATTGTAAGTTCGATGAGAAGACCGAAGAATGGGATCTAACAGACAAGATGAAGAGTTTGTCAAGATTAGGGAGTCATACTAGGATCACTTTATTTGCATTTATTTTATTTTATTTTTTACATTTGTTTATTGCTTTATATAATGAATGCATGTGATTGGTTTATATGTGTTGAATGATTATAGAACTAGTTTACTAATAATCAAACAAACATAATGAACCTAGATCCCAAAAGAAATAATGAGCAAAAATTTGCCTTTCCAAAAAAAAAACACCTATTAAGCCATCGATCACTAGTGACAGATTTTGCCAAAGTGATAGTGTCATTTCTAATCTTGGGACACATGCGGTAGACCTAGTGAAAGGGGTTTACATTTTGGTTTTGGTTTGCTCGCCAATATTAGTGAGGGGTCCTCAGATGTTGAGGCAAAGGAGATAGGTAATACATTGGATGTATCCTGTCGACCAAGAGTAGAGTTGGATACTATTAGCAATGTGATTGCTTACCTAAAATCAAAGAAATTGAGATAAGCCAAAGCATGCTCAAAACCTTATGATTTTGAGGGTCTTGAAATCATTTTATTCATGGGATCAACTTGGATTGAATGAAATGTTTAAACAACTTGTATTAATGCATGTATGCTTTTTACTTGCTATTTATTTTAAATGGTTTATTGCATTTTTCAATTGTAGAACTATGGCTGGAAACAGTAACAACAACACGTTTAATCTGTGTTCAATCTTTGAGAAGGATAAGTTGAATGGCAGTAACTTTTTTGACTAGCAAAGGAACTTGAGAATAGTTTTGATGCACGAAAAGAAGGAGCATGCGATTGATGAACCAATCCTTGAACTCGATGTTGGGGCAACCCAGACTGAGAGAAATGCACACAGGCGGCTTGTTGGTATCGTCACTAATGTCAAGTGTCTTATGTTGGCTAGTATGAGTCCGAATTTGCAAAAGCAGTTTCTGAACTCTGATTCTTACAACATCAACCTGGAGCTCCATTATATGTTTCAGGAGCAGGCCAGGGTTGAAAGGTTTGAGACCAATAAAGCTATTCTTGAATGTAAGATAGGGAAAGGGAAATCAGTGGGACCTCATGCTTTGAAAATGATTGGATTATTTAATAACATGGAGATACTTGGTTTTCCTTATGGCCGAGAGTTGGCCATTGAGATCATTCTCCATTCACTTCCTGAGGGTTATGATGCTTTCAATTTGAACTATAATATGAATGGAATGGAGAAAACTTTGACTGAGCTGCATGGGATGCTTAAAACTACTGAGCCAAGTGTCAAGAATGAGATCAAGAAAGAGGTTCTCATGGTGCAAAAGGGAAATGGGTTCAAGAAGTCATAAAAGAAGAAATAGTGGCAAAGGGTAAGGGCAAGAGCAATGGCATGAAAGCTACCAATGCGCCTAAAGTGCAGTCTGCTACTAAGAAGAAGAAAGGTGCAAGCTCTGATGAGTCCCAACACTTTTACTGCAATGACACTGGCCATTGGAAAAGGGACTGCCCCAAGTTCTTAGAGGACAAGAAAAAGGGAAAGGTCACTAGCAGTGCAGGTATTTTCGTTATAGACTGTCATTTTACTGACTCTACTTCATGGGTATTGGATACCGGACGTGGTTCTCACATTTGTTCAAATGTGCAGGGAGTAACAGAAAGTAGGAGTGTGACAAAAGGAAAACTTGACCTATACGTGGGAAATGAAGTAAGGGCTACTTCATTAGCCGTAGGAACGTATCATTTATCTTTGCCCTCTAAGCTTACATTGGTTTTGAATCATTGTTATTTTGTTCCCAGTGTTACCAAAAACATTATCTCTATTTCTATGTTGCACATGGAAGGTTTTCCTTTTATAATAAAGGATAGTTGTTTAATTTATCTGAAAGAGATATGTTATGGTTCAGCAAGGTTAAGCAATGGCTTTACTTGCTTGATTTGGAAAAAAATGTTTATAACGTAAATGTTAAAAGGGCTAAAACAAATTATTCGAATCCAAATTACCTCTAGCATTGTCGATTATGCCACATCAATATAAAATACATTCAGAGACTCCAAAAGGAGGGCATTCTGGTATCATTTGACTTGGAGTTGATTGATAAGTGTGAATATTATTTGATGGGGAAAATGACAAAATTACCCTTCAATGGGTTGGGTGAGAGAGCAAATGTGCTTTTCGGTCTTATTCACATTGATGTGTGTGGACCAATGAGTTCAAATGGAAGAGGTGGATTCAGTTACTTCATTACATTTACTGATGATTTGAGTGGATATGGTTATGTCTATTTGATGAGAAACAAGTCGGAATCCTTTGAAAATTTTAAGGAGTTCCAAAATGAAGTTCAGAATCAACTTGGAAAGAAAATCAAAGCACTTCTATTGGATCGAGGTGGCAAATATTTGAGCCAGGAATTTGTTGACCATCTGATAGATTTTGGCATTCTTCCACAAATGAATCCTCCAAGAAAACCACAATGGGACGGTGTGTCTGAACGGAGAAATAGAACCTTATTGGATATGGTTCGTTGAATGATGGGTCAAGTAGACCTTCCTGTTTCCTTTTAGAGACATGCTCTTCTGACAACAACTTTCACACTAAACCGAGCATCGTCTAAAGCTGTAGAAAAGATGCCATATGAGTTATGGACAGGAAGGGTTCTTCGTCTGTCTTTTCTCAAGATTTGGGGTTGCAAAGCATTTTTCAAAAGGTTTATTTTCAACAAGCTTGCACCCAAGTCTGACAAGTGTCTTTTTGTGGGATATCCAAAAGAGACAAAGGGGTATTACTTCTACAACCGTTATGAGAACAAAGTTTTTGTTTCTCGAGATGGTGTCTTTTTGGAGAAGGATTATCTTTCCAAAATGACAAGTGGGAGGAAAATAAACCTCAAAGAGGTTTGAGGCGAGCAACAATCAGAGCTGGAAACATCTATCCCTTCAGAGACACTTGCTTCAAATGAAGTGGTTACGATGAATTCAGAACAAGTCTTACAGACAACTAAAGTCGCTCATGCCCCACGTGGGTCTGAAAGGTATAGGGTTACAACAAAGAGTTACACTGATGTCCTTTTGACTAAAAATCATGAAATTGTTATTTTAGAAAGTGATGAGTCTACGATCTACGGTCAAGCTTTAACGAGTGCTGACTCCGCAAAGTGGCTTGAAGCCATGGAATTTGAAATGGACTCTATGTATGAAAATCAAGTTTGGAACTTGGTTGACTTACCAAATGGGGTAAAACCCATAGGAAACAAATGGGTCTTTAAGACAAAGACTGACAAGGATGGAAATGTTTACAGTTTCAAGGCTAGACTTATAGCTAAAGGGTATAGACAAGTCCACAGGGTGGATTACGATGAAACCTTTTCTCCAATTGCAATCCTTAAGTCTATTCGGATTATCCTAGCAATTGCAGCTCATTATGATTATGAGATTAGGCAAATGGATGTCAAAACTTCCTTTCTTAATGGGATTTTGGAAGAGGATGTGTATATGACACAGCCTGAGGGTTTTGTAGACAAAGACAATGTTGGGAAGGTATGCAAACTTCATAGGTCTATTTATTGATTGAAGCAAGCATCCAGGAGTTGGAATCTACGTTTCGATGAAGCAATTAATAAATTTGTCTTTCAAAGAAATGTTGAAGAATCCTGTGTATACAAGAAGATCAGTGGGAGCAAGATAGTGTTCCTTGTCCTTTATGTCAATGACATCTTGATCATTGGAAATGACATTCCTATGTTGGAATCTGTAAAGGCTTGGCTTGGAAAGTGTTTCAAAACAAAGGACTTGGAAGAAGCAGAGTACATACTGGGCATCAAGATCTGTAGAGATAGATCAAAGAGGATAATTGGACTTAGTCAAAGAACTTATATTGATAAGGTGCTAGAAAGGTTCAATATGAAATACTGTAAAAGAGGATTTCTACCCATGACTCATGGCATGACTCTTCTCAAGACTCAGTGTCCAAAAACACCTGATAAGCAAGAGAGAATTAGTATGATACCTTATGCATAAGCAATAGGATCTATTATGTATGTTATGATATGTACTCGCCCTGATATCTCGTATGCTTTGAGCGCGATGAGTAGATATGAGGTGCACTAGTGTACAACCAAGAACATTCTGAAGTACCTGAAAAAGGACTAAAGATACATTCCCGGTGTATGGTAGGCAAGACGAGTTAGTTATTGAGGGGTTTACTGATGCGAGCTTCCAGACTGACAGAGATGATTTCAAATCTCAATCTAGTTACATCTTCTGTCTAAACGGAGAAGCAGTGAGGTGGAAAAGTGCTAAGCAAAACACTATAGCGGATTCTACAACTGAAGCTGAGTACATTGCCGCTTCTGGGGCTGCAAAAAAACCTGTTTGGATTAGGAAGTTCATTACAAAGCTTGGTGTTATCCCTAGTATAGCTGACTCAATGGATCTGTATTGTGATAGTACAAGAGCCATTGCTCAAGCAAATGAGCCAAGGGAACATCACAAGTCTAGACATGTACTCAGGAAATTTCACATTCCTCGAGAGTTTGTTGAGAGAGGTGAAGTTACGATAAGCAAGTGAGAACGGATGACAATGTGACTGATCCTTTAACTAAATCTCTTCCACAGAGAAATCATGAAGCTCATATATCTGATATGGGAATCAAGCATAATGGAAATTAGCTGTGATTTCTGTAATTTGTTTTTCTTGATTTTATTTCATAATCTTATACATTGAAGATTAAACCATTTATCATTTCTATGGAATTATATTTTCATATTCATTTAATTTGGTTTAGTGTTAAATGAAATTCCAAAATCAATTTACATCTCCAAATAGGTTATCAAGAACATGTCTTGGATAATGAAACCCTATTTAGTGAAACTGGAGTGTAAGATTGACCGTGTCCCTAGTCCAGGTCATTGAGAATGGATACTAATGACTGATAAGACTAGTTTGCAAGTTGATTCATGGCATTGTTACATGGGCAGAAGGACATTTGATGTCATGAATCGATTGCATTGATGTAGGTTGGGAAATTGTATTGGACAGGCCCACTTTGAGAATACTTTGAGATATTTAGAATGTTATAAGTACTTCTCATCGACTATTGGATTGTATTCCTCATACCTGAGTAATTTAGTGTTTGCTTGCTTGTAGATTGGTGTACCTTGAGGTTGTCAACCCTTCCACTGTAAAAGGAGACTATAAAGGCAGTTCTTAGGTTGCCATGAATCGAGTGGAGAAAACATAAATGTACAAGAATGTGATTGTCCTCTCATTTACATGAATCGTTGACTTATGGGCCTTTTGGAGAGTTAAGATTGTAATATGCATGGTCGTGCTCAGATGGATTATGTATTAATCATCTGTCTTAACAGTTTGACTCGAGAATTTGAGAAATGCATTTGAACTTGATAAGGATAACATGTTATCTTACTTTATGTTTAGATGAAAACATTAAGTGACAAAGGAGTACGAATGCACACTTGTTCTAACGGACAAGTGGGAGATTGTTGGAATAGTGTCATTCAGTCAATGTGCATTTTTCATAATTTAGTTGAAGGATTAATTACAGAGTTAATTAATTCAGTTATTTTGAGTGATCGGAATGTTTAGCTGGAAACCACTTTCGATCAGCTAGCAGCAGTTATATTGGGCTTGCAGCTTATTATGACTAAACCTATAGGGTCATACAAAAAGTATGAAATTAGATAAAGAGATAACTATTGGACTTAGAGCCCATATAGTAATAATATGATAAATGAGTTTAGAACTCATTAAGTCCAATTGGGCTTGGCCCAGATTGACTTATGGTTAGGGTTTACTGTCATGTTTATTCTGTATAAGTAGATACTTTACAGGAATAAACAGTACGACAAACATTTGAACCTGGCTTTTACTGACGGCACAAATAGAATAATCCTACCATTCTCATATAACTAACCTAGCCGTAGAAGAGAAGAAGGAAGACAGACGTGGCTATCTTTGCTTGCCGATCTGTTCTAAGCTGACAACGACGTAGGCTGTCTGATCGTGCTGTGTGGATATGTATAAGGGGCCCGCATTTGAGATTCTCTTCTCCGTAGTTAAAATTTTCTCTGCACGCTACAAAGGTAATCTAAACTATTAGATAGATTCAAATTGAATACATGCATGAGATCTTGAATATGGTTATTGATATTCCGCTAAATTAGATGTAATCAATTATCAATAGACATATGCTGTGAGAATGGTTTTCGATAGAGCTTACACTGAGGAGGTTGAATTCTAGAATGCTATGGGAACATGTTGAGAGCATTCTCTGAAAGTGGTGGAATTTAGGATGCTATTGAAATGTATCGCATAGTTTTGGATAAGATTATAGTGGAGCATTGGATAAGATTATAGTGGAGTATATCGATGATGGTTGTTTTACAGCGCTTGCATATTGTTTTTGCAAACATGAGTTGTTAGGTGAATTCTTCGAACCGCTGAAACATATAATCAAAAAGGTTTTTCATCCTAGGACGAAAGAGTAATAGAAACATGTAAAATCTCAGTGTGAAAATCTCGAGTGGCAACGAGCAAAGAATCTGCTGCATTATGTTCTTGATAGAGGGATAGTTCTTGATCCCTTTTGCTATTGTTCTTTGGTTAAGCACTATTGTTGCAGTGGGTAGATTGATGCAACTTCTAAGTTGCATGATAAAAGGAAAGCTAGTTTCGATGTGGAGACTTACAATGTGGTTCTCAATAGGATGTTTAAAGAATTTAGAGTACATGATGATGGTAGTTAGTTTGGAGACATAAATGTGAAGAAAGTTTTTGATGGTGCGAGTTGTGATTATATATGATTTTGAGCTTTGTCATGTGAAAGAATTTATTAAAGGGTTATGAATTTGGATGTATCATGTGATGGTCTCTTTAAATGTAGCAATACAATGTAAAAATCCAAAATTGGGATACTTAAAAGTTAAAACTTTAGAAGTTTTTGCATTTGATATTTTGTGGTTGAAAATTCATAAATATCCAAAATTATCTGTATTTAAAATTTTTTGGAACTTCAAGAAAAACATTTGGAACACGGGTTTAGTTTCAAGAAAGTATATCTCCTAGCATATGTCCTTGTACAGCTGAAAAACACAGTCCACACCTTGCGCACAATATACATAATATATGCCATTGCTTTCTCTTCTTCACTTTCATAATTAATTTAAATATGCTATTTTAATTATTTATAATTTTTATGTTGTTGTGAGAGGTGGTAAAAGAAATATAGAAACGGTTACTCCAAGAGAGTACTATTGCTATAGGCTATAAATGAGAGATGATGATTTATCAATGTTTCTACTCGTTGGACGATTATTGCAACAATTTGTGGTTGATATGTATATTAAAATTGAGACATGCCGATTAGAGATGATCCATAGTCGAGGATGATCCACATTCCACTATATTTCTCTATTTATTATTTTAAACATTTTAGGGGAGTAAACTTATGATCAGCTATTTACTTCATTTATTTGATTTGTTAGGTAATTGTGAGATTATACTTTCCATAATAGTGAACCTATTATTTTAGTATTTTACTTTATTTACTTGTATTATTATAGCGGTTTTTTGGCTTGTGATTTATACTTTTGCATATGATTTTTTTGTGCATTCTGTATTCTCGGTTCCAATTAACTACATTCGGTCAAATGCTCTAAATAGATGGTCTCAGACCCCCCCAAAAAAGTTTCTCAAATGAATCACGACTACGAAATTGCATAATTTGGAAATCTTATTGATATTTTTATACAAAATTATTATAATTGTTTTATTTATTATTAAAGTGATACAAAGGTATTCTCTTTTAAAACTTGACAAAGTCTTGTGCGAGACGGTCTTACAGCGAGACCGGGGATTAAATTATAAATAATATATACTTAATTTGGGATGGGGTATTAATTATAGTTTTCATATTGTTAAGGATTAGATTGTAATTACGGTAAATCTGAGCATACATTTACTGTATCTCCTCCTCTTCCCCTCATTCTTACCTTTTGTTTTTCTCTCTCGAAAACAGCTTCTGTATTCTTCCGTCCATCTCTTTTTTCCTCTTTTCTTGAAACCTAGGTTTTCCACTTCTGCCGTGATTTTTGTACTTTCTTCCATTTTTGTTGCTTAATACGCATTATATAGTATTTTGACGTGAGTGTAATCGATTGTTCTGGTCCTATTTTTGGAGTTTCTTGCAATTTTGCTTGATAATCGGTTTGGCTCTTCATCAGGTAACTCCGACGACCTAGATTTGTTCTTCTAGCCGATAATCTTTGCTTTTTAGCCGTTTTATTGTATGGTAAGCTTTTTCTTGTTGAGCTCTGAGGTTTCTGTACTTTTTTTACAATTATTACTCTGTTTTATTTTCAGGTTGTTATCGTAAATGAAGAGGATATTGCGAAGCTGAATATGTTTACATGCATGTTGTTTATTAGGTTTTCATTGATGTCAATCTTTTTTAACTGTATTATTTTTCATGTTTATCATTTTGTAGATGTCAAAGAAAGGAGATCTTGTTGATTTCGGTTGTATAGACGATGTTGTGATTAAAATTGCAAAGTCGTACTCCCAGCCTTCCATTTTTTCGAAGGCTGCTGTAAAGCAGAAGAGGAAGACTTCTTCTTAAGGTTTGTTGCTTTTTTTTTATTTGTTTGGCAGGAATATTTGAATTTATTACTATATTTGTTCATTTTTTGTCATCTAGGGTTTTACATGCTTTTTAATGTTTGATTATGATGTTTCAAGGTTTTCATTTGACTTCATTTTCTGTTTATGAGATGCTTCTATTGGAAAGGTGTTATGTATGTTGTTCTTATTATATGTGTGTTTTACTGTCATTATTGTATGCCTTTTAAGTTACAGTGATTCTATCATAATTTTCAGTAAGAGTGATGATGTAAGTATATCAATTGATATTTTCATTATATATGTTTTTATATAATGCTTTACAGTTCTGATTTGATGATACACGTATTCCATTTGACTTTAATGTTCTGATGTTTTACAGTTCTGATTTGAAGTATACAAGTTGATGTTTTCATTATATATGTTTTTATTTGATGCTTTACAGTTCTGATTTGATGATACAAGTATTCCATTTGACTTTACAGTTCTGATGCTTTATAGTTATGATTTGAAGTATATCAGTTGATGTTTTCATTATATATGTTTTTATTTGATGCTTTACAGTTCTGATTTGATGATACAAGTATTCCATTTGACTTTACAGTTCTGATGCTTTACAGTTATGATTTGAAGTATATCAGTTAATGGTTTCATTATATATGTTTTTATTTGATGCTTTACAGTTCTGATTTGATGATACAAGTATTCCATTTGACTTTACAGTTCTGATGCTTTACAGTTTTTATTTGAAGTATATCAGTTGATGTTTTCATTATATATGTTTTTATATGATGCTTTATAGTTCTGATTTGATGATACAAGTATTCCATTTGACTTTACAGTTCTGATGCTTTACAGTTCTTATTTGAAGTATATCAGTTGATGTTTTCATTATATATGTTATTTATGCTATAAATATTTTTTTCTTTTATTTTAGATTGTGGTATTCCTGTACGAAAATCTGATAGGATTCGTGGTTTGACGACACCTACATTTACTATAGGTATATGTTTATCTGTATAATTTTGTTGTATGTTTTTAATTTTTATTAATATTTTAGTTTTCCTCCAGCTTTGAATCCAAGGAATGTGAAAAAGAAGAAAGTGGCTGAGGTGTCCATCCCATCATCTCCAGTTCCTGATTCATCCATCCCGAAGGAAATTGTCCGAAAGAGGTGTATAAAACAAGCTGATGTTAAATGAGTCAAATTGATTAGTGGTAAGGGTAAGGTTCTTGCTGAGCGTGAAAGCTATTCTGATGCCGAAGGTATTATTCAAATTATAATATTATGTTTTATTATGTGATTTGATATCATCTATTTTAAATCTTTCTTAATGTTTTATGTTTTTTAGAGGAGGGTGCCAGTAAGATTCATTCCATCCAACTTGCTTCTGTTTTAGCTGAGAACGCAACTGGTAATATTTATAATTTTGGATTATTTTTCATTTTATGTTTTATGAATTTCTCTGTACCATTTAACAATATGGTTTGTTGTTTGATATAATTCAGTTGAAGGTATCAGGCAAACTTATTCTGAGTCTGTAAAAAAATCTGCTAAAAAAGGTAAACATTATTTTTTCTTTAAAACTTCTTTTTGATTTTTGATTTTTTATTCATTACTCTTTACCCTTTACCAATATGGTTTGATGATTTATGTAATTCAGGTGATCGTGTCAGTCTAGCTTCTTATGTGGCTGGAAAAAAATCTGCTGAAAAGGGTAAAGATAGTTTTCCTTTTAAATTCTTCTTTTTTCTGATTTTTTTTTATTAATTACTCTATACCATTTACCACTATGGTTTTATGTTTCACATTATTCAGATGAGGGTGTCAGCCATGTTTCTTCTTCTGGCCTTGGAAAAAAATCTGCTAAAAAGGGTAAAAATAGTTTTTCTTTCCAATACTTTCATAGTTTTGATTTTTTTTTATTATCCTTTACCAAATAGGACTATGTTTTGATATTTCAGCTTCTGATCTGCGTGAAAAAAAATTGCTACAAAAGGTACAATAATTTCCTCTTTTAAATTTTTTTATTCTGATTTTTTATGTTTCACTTATTACCTTTTACCTTTAATTACTATGGTTTGATGTTTTATATGTTTCAGGTGATGCTGTAATTCTAGATGCTGGAGTTGCTGAAATCCTATCTGGTAAATTATATGTTTTAACCTTGTTGTTTTAAATTTTCAATATTTTTGTGTTACACCGTTATTTGACTGTATTTAATATTTTTGTTTGCAGAGGAGATCTTCAGTACTGCTCCTTCACAATCTCAACTACTTGATGCTACCATTGATGAAATTGGTCATGAAGATCAGGCTGGTGGTGATGATGATAAAATGGAGATAAGTGATGAGAGATCTGAAGATGTTGATGGCTCAGAATCTGATGACAGTTCTGACGATGAAGGTGAGAAGCCAAATGATGTTGAGGAAGATGGGGAGGCTGAAGAGGAATCTGAGAAGGAGGGAGGCGATGAAAGTGAAGACAATTCTGATGAAGGTGAAGAATCTGACAATGGGGAGGATTCAGAGAATGTTGTTGATGTTTCACAAGAAGTTGGTGATGATATTGGTAGTAAGTCTGACAGTGAGAAGGATTCTGATAATGGTGATGAGAATAAATTAGTGAGTGGGGAGAATGACTCTGATGATTCTGATCAAGTGTTTGATGATGCTGGTGGAGAGTCTGATGATTCAGATAAGGAAGGTGGCAAAGGTGTTACTATATGTAAAACAGCTTCTGTTGGTAAAGGGAAATCTGTTGTGAAGAAGAATTTTAGAGAGAAGAGTGGGGAAGTTGTGAAGCCAAAAAATCTAAAGGGTGTCAATGATCCATCAAGGTATGCATTAATGACTTACAGTTTTATGATATGTTTCATATTTCGGTGTTACTTATCATTTTTTATTTTTTTGCAGCTCGAAAAGGGGCTACTCTACGAGGTGTAGCCCTGGTAAGATTGTAAAGCTTGTGAAATCATTGACTGATGGGCAGATCAGGTCAGTTATTGATATAGGATTTGAAGGATTATTGAAGATAAATTCTGGTGTTTTGCCCAAAAATGTGATTCAATATCTGATATCTAACTTAAACCCAATTAGTCGCTTGCAGCGAATAGGTAGTGATAAGTATTATATAACCAGGGATGATGTTTATGATTCCATGTGTCTGCCTATAAGTGATGTTGAGGTTGTAGAGGTTAATAACTCGGGTAAGGGGCATAATAGAGATATGGAGTTGAGGCTTAAGTGGAAGATGGATTTAGGGGCTGATAAACATAACAATATTCCTTGTGATAGGTTGCTAGGTAAGATGTCAATATTGACTGAGGGAGGTGATCTTTTCAAGAAGTATTTTCTGATGTACTTTCCTTGCTCCCACATCTAGAAGTACTGTTGATTTTAAGCTTTTGAGGGTTGTGGAAAGTGTGAATGAAATCAAGAATATGGATTGGTGTGGGTATGTGTTGAAAAAAATTCTGTGATGCTGTTGAGAGGTACAATAAAGGTCCATTTGATGCTATAAATGGTTGTGTATTTCTACCTTTGATGTGCTATCTTTATAGATTTCCATTTCAAGGAATCCCATTGCTTACTTCCCTCCCCCTTAGTCCAACATTTTAATGACAGTAAGGTTAAGGTTATTTGTAAGTTCATAGTGAGTGCTGGGTTTGATGCTTGCGTGATGAGCGGCAATGGTTTTCCTTTGACTTCAATGGTAAAATTAAAGTTAGGTTCAGGACCAAGTAATGGCACACCGCAGTACCTCTTGCTTTGTAGTGTTGGAAATACCTGACGATTTACCCACCGACGAGAAGATTCTTGCTGAAGCTCCTTCTGTAAGTTTTTTTTATTTATCTTATGTTTGTTGTTTTTGATATGATGTTTAAAATTATGAGTAATAATGTATTTGTTTGTAGGATGCTATTGAGCGCTCAATGCGATTTGCTAGGAATATTGAAATTGTTACCATATCCTATGTGACTGAGATGATGAAGTTTGGTGAAAAAGCTCCAGCTACTGCGCAAGATAGTTTTCATCCAGTTCATATTTCTGTTTGTTCACAGGATTGTTTTTCTGATGGTTTTTTTGATCATATTGAAGAAATCATTAAGAAGTCAGTGAAGAAGTGCACTCCTGAAGTTCCAATATTGAAGACTGGACCTGAACCATCTTTTAGTCTTGGGATTGAGAGCTTGGAAGATATTGGATGAGTTGCAGGTTCTTCTACTGGTGGTGTACGTGAAAAGAAGGGGTCTAGAGCTGCTTAGAAGAAGGGCGGACAAGTGGAAAAGTCATCGAAGGGATTGAAGAAGAAATAATTCTTTTTTTAATGATGTGATGAACTTGTGTTTGAGGATGATTTTTTAAGTACTACTGTTGGATGATTTTTAGTATTGTTGGTTTTGGATGGTTTTTGGATGTGATGAACTTATGTTTGTGGATGATGTTTCAAGTATTTTTGGATTGTTGGTTAGGTTATTTTCATAATTTTTGTTTGAATTTGACATATGGTTTTTGGATTTTGGTGGAAGTTGACATTTTAAAGTGATGCAGTGATATTTCATGAGTAGGTCTTGATGTTTTAGGGTGTTGACAGTAAATCTTATTTTTATGCTTTAACTCTCATTAGTCTATTTGTAGAGTTTTTTAACATTAATGATTATATATTAATGATTATGTTTTAAAATTAGGTTCTCACATTTTAGGTGTTGTCTAGTTTTATTTATAAAAAATGTGATATATTTCTAGTTGTAACTTTTGGTATATGTAAAAATCCAGTAAAATTTATATGCTCATTACATATCTGTAAGTTATCACACATTTAAGTTAAAAGATCACGTTCCTGCAAATTAAATTTCAGTACTCAAACAAGAAACTTATAGAGACTAGTAAAAAAAACTTTAATATGGTTTCCATAACAAAAGCATATGTATTCTACTAAGTTAAGCAGTAATTTTAATTCAAAGTCCTCACTTTTGAAAAATGTAACATCAAATGAAAGTCTTAAAATGTCAAATGAAAGTATTGAAACATCAAATTTGTTCTGCAATTTCAGAATTCACCCTTCATCAACTTTGGTCTTCCCTAATTCAGATGATTTGGGCTTTTGGAGTCTTGGGCCAAAATTCCTTCTTTTGTGCCTTCTTCCTTTCTAGCTTTCCTTTCAACCTCTTACTTCTTCCCTTTGTTTTTGCTCTTTTTGGATCTAGGACTTCGGGAGCACTTTTTGTTGGTGAGTCTTTGGCATTGTTTGTCGCTGAATGTTCAGTTTTGTCTTGATCTTTCATTGAAAGCAGCTGACCTACTGTAGTCAAATCCCTGTTCAAACCATCCTTAAGTGTTCTACGAGTATCTTTGTTATCTTCACATTTCAACACTAAATTATAGTATTTTCTGAGCATCTCATGGCGCCATGGTATCTTACCTTTTATCTCACTGTAGTTTTTGCTATTTTGTGTTGATGCACCTCCAAGTACTCGGTTCCATATTTCCTTCTTTGTTATCTTTGTCCATCTCTTTAGTATATAATCTTCAGGTATTGTTGTGATGTTGCGCAAGTAGAGCACACGAAGGCTGTGGAAGCACAGCAGCCCAACTTCTTCAAAGTATTTACATGAACACTTGATCTCCACTTTACCATCATTGAGTCTATAATAAACCTTCTCTGCCTTTGTTTCATTATTTTCTGGGCTGACTTTGTAAATATCTTCATAGCCAATGTTGAATATTTTCTCCACTTTACTCGCCATTGCTAATTTCCACTCTGTTTCGAAGTCTTTGAAAAATTTTAAGAGTGTATATCTCCCCAGCTTGCTTCAGTAATCCGGGCCCTTCTACAGCTGCTCTTGGTTTTCCTATTGAACCACTGTATTCCCTGCTTGTCTCCGTGCTTCTCCAACTTTTGACAGTTTTTCCAAATATTGCAAAAAACTGTGTCAAGTTGGTTGTTTTTGAAGAATTGAAGCTGATTGCTTTGTTGGTACTTTCACTACGCCGTGATGACAAAGTTCCAGCTGAGAAGAAATCCTTGCTTGGTGCAGTGCACCATTTATCCCGGAGTTCGTACAAGCGCTTAAACTAATCTTTTTCTTGCAGCTGGTAGGTTTCTATCATGGAATTTCAGCATTTTTCAAATTCTTCTTCATTTGCACAACCTTTCAAACAGTGGTCGAATGTCCTTCCAAATTCTTTATCACTTTTTACTTTACCGTAATGACTAATTGCATTCTATTTCAGGTGCCAGAAACAGAGTCTATGTTTTGCTTCTTTGAATACCTACGAAACAACAATTTCAGTAAATGCATCATCAAATTGTTTCTTAAAAAGGTTATATGCTGCTAATGCATCATCAATTATAAATGTAGGATGCTCATGTTGCAATGTTAAAACCAAGAGAAATTGTATATATGTCCATGACGAGTTCTCAGATGTTCTAAAACAGGTTGTGGTGATGATTTAAAAATTAAATTATTGATATCACAAGTAAGATAATTAGAAGCAATGTTCTAAAATATATATTTAGAACATCAACTGTATAACATAACAGGTTAGACCTTTTTGATGAAACATCAACTAAATAATATAATAAGTTAGACACTGGTTCAAAACATCAACTGAAGGAATATTTAAAACATCATCATTAATATTTAAAAGGTTAAACACATAACATGAAACATCAATCATCCGATAGAGTTTAGAAATACCTCTTTAATTGCCTTTGCCATAGCCATATCTTGGTCAGTGAATATAGTCACTGGTTGTTTTCCCCCCATTGATTTTTTAAATACCTCCAGCAGCCATACAAAAGTTTCAGCCTTTTCGTCTCCAATAAAAGCACACCCAAACATTGCATTGTTCCAGTGATTGTTTATCCTGACAATCGGAGCACAAATGAGATTATACTTGTTTGTCCGATAAGTGGTGTCAAAAATCACAACACCACCATATAGCATGTGATCTTATTTCATCATCATGTCTCTCCAAAAGAGTGCAGTTAGTTTTCCTTTATCATCCAGCTTGACTCTAAAAAAGTAGTTTTCCTCGGCAACAACAATCTGATAAAGATCATCTATGACATTTTGAGCATCCCCTCCTTCTATAGTGTCCATTATGTACCTGTTCACATAATTAATGTGATCTCTCATAGTGTGCCCAACATTTTCTTCTCCTTGGGCAGCACATGCTAAATATTTGTAACTTGTTGCTGGTTTGAGACCTGTTTTTTCCATTGCTTCGATTGCTCTTGCTTTCTCATTTTCGATTCTTCTTTCACTACATTGCAGGTACTGCCATTCTGATCTTGTGCACTCATGGTTATGCTCAACAAAGTGGTGCTTGATATCATAGAACTTTTCATCAATAATCTTAATCCTGATCTGAGCTTTGCATCCTGTTCTTATCACTGGAAACTTTTTTGATTTTATTTTTCTCTTCCTTTCTGGCTGTAGAGTAGGTGTGGTTTTAGTTCTTGAAATGGACTTTCCTTCACATGAGCATGTGAAATATTTTTCCCTAATTACTCCTTGGTTTGACTGCCTTGTTGTTGACTTCCTTACACAAAATCCAAGCACAGTTGCATGTGCTCGATATAGTTTTTCAAGCTCTTCCCAAATTCTTGCTCCCACTCATTGCAAACGCTCCCTTGCATCTATCTCTAATAGATTAGGAAAATCATCTGGCAGATCTGTTAGTAAAATCACAGATCATTTAGTTTGATTATAAAATCACAGATCATTTAGTTTGATTATAAAATCACAGATCAATTCTATCAGTTTCAGTAACAGTTAACATATTAAGTAGAAACATCAAACACTTTTATTAAAGCATCAATATATATGATAGAAACATCACATACCAGTATATGCAGGTCAGTTTCTGAATTAGATGTAGAAGCATCAAACACTTTTATTAAAACATCAATCCATATAATAGAAACATTACATGACAGTATATGCATGTCTGTTTTTGAATCAGAATTCCAAGATTTGTTTCCCATGCCAGAACTGAGCATTTAGTTTTATCAATGAGCATAATGAAATCACTTACTCTATTTATAGTATGATACACTAGTTCCAGCAGCCAATATTCAATAACAATTGACACCAGATACACAAGTATCAGTCACTTTCATTAACACATCAATCTCTATATCAGTAACATCACATAATAGTTTATTGTGGTTAACTTGATACATATCTACAACATTATTTTTACATACTGGTACAGAGCATCAATTTTGAACATTAAAACACACTGAAGTTTTTTGAGCTGAAAGATCAGTCTGCATCAAAATATTCACAAGCAATAAGAGCTGAAACATTCGCAAGCAGATTAAATCAGGTTTTATATGATGATTCCAGTTTTTCATACTCACCTTTTACATAATTTTTTTTGACTTCATTGATTGTGTCGTTCACCACAGTAAATTGTTGTTCATTGTTCAAAAGGCTTGTTGATGAAGCTTCGGTTTTTCTATCATCTTCTTCGCACGTCAATTGATCTTCCAATCTGCAAAATAAATGAAATTTTACATAATCTGATTGTACAATATTCAACAAACTGATTTGGTTATGTAGTTTTGAATAACAAACCTGATTTCTTGTTGATCGTCGTTGTTCATTGTTAATCGCAGAAGTTGGGGATTTGATCTTTGAAGGTTTGGGATCGACGGATTGCAGTGGTTGAGATCGATTGAAATTGTGAGAATGTTTTGGAATTTGCAGGTTTCTTCTTAGATTTCTTCTCAGATTGTGTCAAACCCGTGTTTCTTCTAAGATTTCTTTCCATATTTTCGGTATTTGCAGGTTAGTCCCCCCTATTTTTTTGCGCATTTTAAATGGGAACCGAAAATAAAATATTTTCTTACTTTAATGGTAAGTTCGTTGAAATTATATTCCATTGTTTACTTTTCTCAAATTGCCTACTATTTGACAAGCTCACCACCGTTTCATCATTGAGAAATTTGAATTGAAAGAGTAGATATATTATTTATTACAAATTAAATTAGATAATTATAAGCATAAATGTATTGTAATATTAATTTTTTTATAATAAATACCTCATTCTTCAAAAACTATTCTTAAACGGTCCATTATTCTGCTCCCGTCTAATATATAAAAGGCTACCCCTTCCGTCCCACCTTAAACTGTATAGAATATTTTTTACGGTCTTCAATAAATATGTTTGACCGTTGATATGTTAAACTGTGTAAAATAACGTCAAATAATAAATTGATATTTAGAAACTACTTATTACGACGAATTCAAGAATATCACATATGATAATATTATTATTTATATATCTATTCAAATGTGTGGTCAAAGTTTGATAATGTTGACTGTCAAATAGTAAAGTGAAAATTAAACTGGGATAGATGGCGTATTTGTATCTCTTATGGAATAAATAAGTAAACAAGGAACTATTTATTCAAATGGAATATATATTTAATAAAAATTAAATAGTTCATAGAATTATATTTTATTTTCTATTAGAAAGTCTCTTGATAGTTGGCCTTTTGTTAAATTACGAACAATATACTATATTTTTAAATTTATACGCTGCATTGCTTAAATTATACACTGAATTTTTAAATTTTAAAAAATTAAAGTAAAATATTTTTTTACTTTTCATATATAAATAATATAGTTTTATATTCAAATATCTCTTATTACATATTTTAACTTATAAAATATAATATTTAGAATACAAACATAACATGCCAATTGTCACCTTTTCTGATTCTTTTATCTTTTGCTTTAGCAAGAATTTGGCCCAACTTACATTTTTTTAAATTAACAAGTTATATTTCACAAATTTATATATTTTTAAAATATTTTACTTCATACTCATTATGTCCCACATTAAGCTGCACACTTACTATTCGGCAGTCAACAACCTCAAACTTTGACCACATATTTTAATAGATATATAAACGGTAATATTATCATATGTGATATTGTTGGATTCGTCGTAGTAAGTAGATTCTAAATATCAAATTTTTATTTGCTGATATTATACGTTGTTAAACATATTAACGGTCAAACATGTTTCTTGAAGATCGTGAAAATAAATTCTGTGCGGCAAATTTTTATTTTTTTTATGTTTTACTTCATATTCGTACTATAAATTATTTCTAGAAATATTTTAATAATTATCATTTAATTTTTATTCATTTTTCATAAATTCCACCTCAATTGATTACTTTTACTTTATAATTCTTATAGTTAGTATTACAAGAATATATTTATAATATTATTTTAATTTTTACTTTATCTATGAAATATACATAATACATTTTTATTTAAAACTGCATTTGTTAAAATTACGACAAAGTCTTTAGAAAGACTTATGGAAAGACGAGGTTGAATTAGAATTTTAGAAAGGTAAAAGGTAATAGTTGCAATATTAAAATTTTATTATGAATTGTGTAGTAATTATAAGCTTATGATATGATTAATGAAGCCCAAAATTTTTATATTGATTTCTTCAAATTTAGGGTTTAAACTTTGATCTTTACGTAACTTATGGAAAGATCATCTTTCA
Organism: Rubia yunnanensis; assembly: GCA_037428765.1. NCBI lineage: Eukaryota > Viridiplantae > Streptophyta > Magnoliopsida > Gentianales > Rubiaceae > Rubia > Rubia yunnanensis. The sequence continues at coordinate 59,857,046 of CM075071.1, read as the reverse complement.
AGAGACGAACTCTAAAATCACATACTAAATTTAGAAGTGTGAAAATATTTTTTATATTATATATTTTTATATTTTCACATTCAAATACACATTATTACTTGTTTTAACTTTTAAAATACAATATTGAAATTATATTAAAAAATTATAGTTTAAAGTAAAAAGTATTCTGGACTGTCCATAGACTTATGGACATGCTATCTTTCCTAAGACTCTGAATTAGAAATGTTAGTTTTATGAGCTTTATTTCAAACGTATTGTCGCTTATACTTTGTGAGATGAATATTAATCACACAATGTAATATAAGTTAGAGTTAAAACTTAAATAATAATAAAAATAATGTTTCATGTAATCTAAAATATATTAAATGACTAAATATTTTCACTAAAAAGGAAAAAAAAGTATTAAGTTATGATTTTTTTTGTATTGAAAATAATTTTCTGATACTTGCTTCCTCATTTAAAAAAAATATTGGTATTATATTTTTTTTGACAAACTTTAATGAAGATCATTCTAAGTAATTGAGTATTATATTTTTATAGTTCATATACTTCGTAGTTCTTTTAACCAAATAATTGATGAATTCATTTCACAGTCAATATAGTTCTTTTAGATGACAAAACTATAGAATTTAGCAGTACTATTTATTTTTAATATTATTATAAGACATATATTTCATCATAATGTTTTAATTCACTATACCGCGCAATGAACGGTAGAACCCCACTAGTTGATATAAATAATAATAGAGTGAAATGCATATTGAAATTTGGTTTTACCTAATTAATTCAATTATCACTACTGGTGTGTTCCAACATGACTAAATTAACCAAGTGCATAATAACGTAAAACGTAAAAGACACACGACTTGGTTACGCAGTTCGGTGAAATCCACCTACATCTGCGGGGCCTGGCCCAGTTCAGAATGAATCCACTAATCAGAAAGATATAGTACAAAGTACACCATACAATTATACTTATCTATCTAACTATAACGTGAATCCTGCAAGCTCCCCTTGCTACCGATCCGCCTTGATCAGACTCCCCCTGACCTCGAAACTCGTCGACGCTGGATCTCCTCCTCCCGAGGAATTAAGGCATATGATTCTGAACTTTGTGCAGCAGGTTCATGTGTTGGAACACAGTATTCTGGCTCTTTGCAATTCTCGAAAGATAAAAAATCTGTGTGCAGATTTTTTCTATTAAATCTGTATATAATGCAGCCGTGTTTGTTCTCAATATATAGTCCATGAGCAGATCTGAATTCTCCATGATTATCTCCATAATATTCCTATTCCAAATCTGCTTCTTGAAGCATATCCAAATCCCATAAATAAAGGGATTTACCTTATCTCATTCTATCCCATATATTCGAATAAATCTTCTCCATATAAGTAGGAATTTTCCATAAACCAACTATGCTTCACACGCCTAAACATATAGCAGAATATTTAGATTTCCATAACTCACAAATACCATAATATTCTGTCTTCTTTTTCCGTAAACATCTTTGCGTGAATATACTGCTAATTCCTTTTCCAAATAATATTCTGATTACAATCAAATCTCTTGGAGATAAGAATTACCAAATCTAATCCCTTTAAGTAAGGAATTGATATATTCTCCAACTCAAATACAACTGGACAAGATGTATCCTTCTCGGATTCAGTCTTCAACCTTTCCTTATTTCACCAAAATTCCTTCTTTGATGTTGCAACTCAATAATACCATATTTGCATAATTTCCACAAATTGCCAACTAGATAAATCTAGACTTTACAATCTCCCCCTTTGGCATTTTGTGGACCAATCACCTTTTGGCATTTCATCACAAGAGCTTATGCAAATAAAGACATCAACCTTGAAAACCACTCTAGATGTTGGAACATAGAAACATAACGTCTCCCCCTGAATTCCGCATTCCTTCGACATCCAGGAATAATAAGCATGTTGGAACATCAACCCAACATAGCCAATAAAGTCATCCAAGAAATCCAAAACATCTCCCCCTTGGGACCATAAACATGTCACACGCAATAGACACAGAAAACCAAAATCTCCATTAAATGCAGCTCCCCCTAAAGCAAATCTTTGGTCTATGTTGGAACATAGTCATAACAGAACCTTTAAACTTCTTCAAGAGCAACTATCTGTGCCTCATCTAATCTGGCATCTTCTACCTCTAAAGTCAACATCTGAATGGATTGAGCTCTCTACTTCACACCATTGTACCACTCAAAATCTGGATCAATGTTGCCTCCCTTATAATTCTTGTAAAATCTCCCTATTGTACTCCTTGTAGATTGAGGCGGAAGTCTTGAAACCCAAATAGTCCAGGTAAGCTGTAAATCCACACTCCTCATATACACCCAGATCAGTTGTCCTTTCAGCTAAAATTATATCTCTCATGGCAGTTTGATCAGAAGTGCCTTCAATAATCTGCTCAGCTTGTGTTGGAACACAGTCACCAATGTTGGAACAAATCAGCTCTCATTGTCAGAATCAACACATCTCCTACTCAGCTTCCTTCACTTCATCAGTACTTTCTTCCCCTATCTGGTGTTGGAACATAGACTTGTTCACCATCCAGATCATAATCTTCTCCAACCACAGTTACTGATGTTTGAACAACTGAATCCCTAATCCATGTCAACGTCTTCTCAACCTGTCTCCAAACTTTGTGTTGGAACAGGACCAGCATTACTGTCTTCCAACTCCTTATCATCATAAACCAGAATACCGGGAAGAACCACCTTTCTAATATATTCGACCATCATTTTTTTCACCTTTTTCTTCTTTCTAATTTTTTTGTGTTTTTCTAATTTTCTGTACACAAAATAAATAAACAAAACTTCTACTGCTAAATAAAAGCTTTAAAGAAATACCTCAAATCTGACAAGCACCTAAGTGTTGTCTGAGGAGCTCAACCGTAGCAGTGTCCAACGGCTTTGTGAAAATATCTGCAATTGGTCTCGATTTTGGAACATAGGCTACAACGACTTTTCTCTCAACCCGAATTCTTACAAATACTCCCACCATACTCATCTTCAATTCAGCTTGCATCAAAGTCACAAAATCTTGTTCATGAAAAACAAGCAAGGTATGATCTTCTCCCCCTCGACGAGAACCTTTCTAAATAAGAAAGGTCGTGATTCGCTTATACCACGCCTGTGGTGCTTGTCTTGATCCATACAAAGCCTTTTTGAGTCGATGATATACTTCCTCATAAACCACATCATGTAGGGGAGCACTCTTGACAGCTTTTTGATACATCATAAAATTCATAGTGCACACCATAACAAGGAGAATGCGAATAAATTCTAACCTGGCAACTGAGGAAACAACAATGAGGGAGAGAAAATATTGTAGACCAGCAAGTTCCCTATAATTAACCCAAGGGATCGATCGAGTCATTCTTCCGCTTGATTCAGCCTTCACCGATGTTGGAACATGGGAGAGTTCTGGAGAGGACGATGTTCCAACATTGTTGAAGATATAAGAATCACCAGCTTTATCTTTAAGATTTGTCTCATCCGATGTTCCAACATCATTACGTCCTTGATCTGAGAAATCAACCGATGTTGGAACATGGTCAGCCGTACGATCTACTTCATCACATTTGACACTGCAGCAGTTCACTTCTTGTTCCAATAAGTAACATTTGTCTGATGACCGAATACCAGTAAGCACTTTGTTGTTGCTATGTTTCACTATGCACTTTTCTTTATGGAATTCCACGGCCATATTATCATCACATAGCTGGCTGATACTCAGGAGATTAGACTTTAGGTCTTCCACCAACAAAACACTAGTGAATACGGGGAATCCTTCAATATGCAGTTCACCTTTTCCAACCACTCGACTCTTCTTTCCATCGCCAAACGTAACAAAACCACCATCATATGGCTGGATGTTTGTTAGTAATTCCTGAGTTCCAGTCATGTGGCAAGAGCAACCACTATCAAAGTACCACGAGTCTCTAGAATGTGCAATAGGAGACGTGTGAGCAATAAGGCAAGTACTCGTGTGTTTAACTACCCATACCTTTCTGACCATTCTTGATCGCTGCACATCGTCTATGTTGGAACATACTGAGAGTTGTCGCCCTGTCATGATATCTCTGAGCAGTTTTCGGCATTGTTCCTCTGTATGACCTTGATACATGCAGTAGCTACAGATGAGAGGTTTCCTTTGATGGGTCTTGATAAACTTTCTTTTCGCCTCTTGAACCTTTGACTTGAGACTGACCTTGCTCCCTGATGAATTGTCAAACCCGATTCCATGTCTATCTCCAAATTTTTTCCCATGATCAGAATGTCATCAAGTTTTGCCGTTCCAGTGTTTAACTTGGTAATAGCTGCTTCAGCCATCTCAGCTCTCTTAGTTGTTGAGCTTAGATTCAAATTTAACTCTTCAATCTCTCTTCTGAGTTCACCAACTAATACTCGCAACTCTTTCTCCTTCTCGCCCAGATGATTTTTCTCTTCCTTCAACACTCTATTTGTATCAACAACTTGAAGCCACATGGCATACATCTGCTCATATGTACTGTAGATATCTTCATCACTCACAACTAGTCCGTCATCATCACTGGACATGCCATCAGAACCTGTGTTGGAACATACAGCTTCGTCTTTCTCTGACATGTTGGAACATACCTCATCTGATCCACCATGAAATTTTGCTCCAAATGCCATATAATTGCTTGTAAGTTCCCCTTCGTCTTCTTCATCATCTTCACTCGAAGAGGTGATGTATGATTTTCCCTGCTTCTTTAGGGTATTAGCACATTCAGCCTAGATGTGACCGTATCCTCCACATTCTCGACATTGAATTCTTTCAGACTGCTTTCCTTCACCACTTTGTTTTCTAGAGAATCGCTGACTTCCTTGATCCATCCGAGTTCCACTATTACCCAAATCTTGAGGACGATTTTTATTCCCTCTAGATCTTTCTTGTGAATTCTTGTTTACCACCTTCTTCATCATTCTTGATAAACTCTTGGTGATAGGAGCAAGTTCTTCAATTTCATCATCACTATCAGATTCATGGATGGCCCTTGATGTAGAGGATTTGAAGGCCAACTCCTTCTGGACTTTCTTTGCAGGCTGTTGCATTGTCATCTCATAGGTCTGTAGTGATCCCATTAGTTCATCTAAGGTCATGCTGGCTACATCTCTTGCTTCTTCTATTGCTGCAACTTTCATAGCAAATCTTTTAGGAAGAGATCTCAAGGCCTTTTTCACCAGTTTCGCCTCTTTGTATACTTTTCCAAGTTGGTATGCCATATTGGAGATATCCCTGAGTTTTCCATTGAATATGGCAATGGTGTCATCTTCCTCCATCTTGAGTTCCTCAAACTTTGTGGCCAACATTTGTAATTTAGATTCTCGAACTCTACTGGTTCCTTCATGTACAGTTTTCAGAATATCCCATGCTTTCTTTTCTTGTTGGCACGTAGAGATGAGTTTGAACTGATCTTCATCTACTGCAGTAAATATGGCATTTAATGCTCTAGAATTCTCCAAGCTTCCCATTCTTTCACCTGGTGTCCACGACTCTTTAGGCTTAGTTTCTCCTCCTTCAGAACTTCCAACAACAGGGGGTTTCCATTCTGTTTCAACATAGTACCAAGCCAATTAATCTAGTGAATTTATGAACACCCGCATGCGAGCCTTCCAGTAGTTGTAATTTGTTCCTTCCAGTAGTGGTGGCCGAGACACAGAAACTCCTTCTCTGGTCGCCATTGGTAAAACCGGATCTCACTTTCCTTGACACAACCAAGGGAATAATAAGTGACCAAGCTCTGATACCAATTGAAATTTGGTTTTACCTAATTAATTCAATTATCACTACAGGTGTGTTCCAACATGACTAAATTAACCAAGTGCATAATAACGTAAAACGTAAAAGACACACGACTTGGTTACGCAGTTCGGTGAAATCCACCTACATCTGCGGGGCCTGGCCCAGTTCAGAATAAATCCACTAATCAGAAAGATACATTACAAAGTACACCATACAATTATACTTATCTTATCTAACTATAACGTGAATCCTGCAAGCTCCCCTTGCTACCGATCCGCCTTGATCAGACTCCCCCTGACCTCGAAACTCGTCGACACTGGATCTCCTCCTCCCGAGGAATTAAGGCATATGATTCTGAACTTTGTGCATCAGGTTCGTGTGTTGGAACACAATATTCTGGCTCTTTGCAATTCTCGAAAGATAAAAAATCTGTGTACAAATTTTTTCTATTAAATCCGTAAATAATGCAGTCGTGTTTGTTCTCAATATATAGTCCATGAGCAGATCTGAATTCTCCATGATTATCTCCATAATATTCCTATTCCAAATCTGCTTCTTGAAGCATATCCAAATCCCATAAATAAAGGATTTATCTTATCTCATTCTATCCCATATATTCGAATAAATCTTCTCCATATAAGTAGGAATTTTCCACAAACCAATTATGCTTCACACACCTAAACATATAGTAGAATATTTAGATTTCCATAACTCACAAATACCATAATATTCTGTCTTCTTTTTTCGTAAACATCTTTGCGTGAATATATTGCTAATTCGCATGTATGTCTTGTGCAAATTTAATTCCTTCTCCACATAATATTCTGATTACAATCAAATCTCTTGGAGATAAGAATTACCAAATCTAATCCCTTTAAGTAAGGAATTGATATATTCTCCAACTCAAATACAACTGGACAAGATGTAGCCTTCTCGGATTCAGTCTTCAACCTTTCCTTATTTCACCAAAATTCCTTCTTTGATGTTGCAACTCAATAATACCATATTTTCATAATTTCCACAAATTGCCAACTAGATAAATCTAGACTTTACACATATATAACCCTACATAATTTACGAAAGGACACATATAACCCTGTGATAATTGAAAGTGCAAATATAACCTTAGATAGTAAGTATAAGTGCAAATATAACCTTTCCGACAACTTTTAGCCGGAATTCAGTGAAAAGACCATTTTGCCCATATATAAAAGAAATAAAAATTTTAAAATTATTGAAATTACGATCATACCCCTAAACCCCAATCTTCTTGCTCTTTCATTGAAATTGCCTTTTTGTTATTATCTCTAGCCCTTTTCTTTCATCCTTTTCACCGATTAAAGTAGGCGAATCAAACAACCTGCGATATGTTCATTTGCTTTCTCTCATCCTTTTCGATTTTCTCTTAGCCTACGATACCTCAGTAGCTGGGTAAGTTGTGGCAGGCGATGGGTGGGCTGGGTAAGGTAGAGGCGTGGGGTTGGGTAGGGTGGTGACGAGCAGCGGCATAGTGGGCTTGGATCGGTGGTAACGTGGTATGTTCCTCCCATTTCTTTGCATCACACACAATGGCGTGCCACAGTCGCCAACGGGACACCGGAGGGATGCCGGAAGCGGTGGTGAGATTGGGGGAGACGCGACTGGTGAAGAGATCGCTCGTTTAGGCTTCATGTGGGCTTGAGATGCATGCACTGGCAGATCTAAACGCTGGCCTAAATGGATTTGTAGAGTCTCGGTAAAAAGAAGAAGAATGCTAGAGGTGAAATAGAGAAGAACGGCTAGAATGTGGCTTCAAGAGGTGAATTGGAAGGGAAGAGGTGATGGAGATGCCGGAGAAGAACGTTGTTGGAGAACTAGAAATTGTCCGAAAAAGGTCATACCTAAGGAGGTGGTGGCGGTGGCGGGGGCTAATTGGAGGTGGTGGCGGTGGCGGGGGCTAATTGGAGGTGGTGGTGGTCATCGCTAGGTGAAGCCGAGAGGGGGAGGTGGTGGCGGTGGCGATGGCATGGTAGTTGTTGGTCGATAGTGGCCTGGCAGTGACGACTCGACGAGGTGGTTGACAGTGGCGGTGGTGGCACCAAGGGCATTTTTGTCTTTTAATTTTTTATTAGGTTGAAAGGGCATTTTGGTAATTTCCAGACGGACAATGACGGAATGGTCAGTCAATGCCGGAATATAGTTTTCAGGGTTATATTTGCACTTATGAAAAAATAGTTAGGGCTATTTTGACACTAAAAATTATCTCAGAGTTATATTTATACTTTTTCATTTATTTAGGATTATATTTGCATATTTCCCATAATAATAATATACTATTTGTCATCAAATGCATGTTTTGAAGACCGTAAAAATTTGTTTTAGTACTTTGGAATAGACGAATGTGGATGCCTCGTGTTCTTGGGTTGCCACCAAAATGGCAAGTTGCACTTCATTCAATTATACTCAGTGTACCCATATTTTACTGTGGTAAAAATGCTTCGAAGGCACTCATTTCTCACTTTTCGATACCTTTGTCTGTCACTCTTTTCACTCCTCTTGGATCTCCCCCAATTCTTCAATCATCATCTTCATTTCTTTACCATGCTTCATAACATGCGTGCGCTCATTGTTTAAAGTGTTCTAAATTGGCCATTAGCTCTTTTGACTGACCTCTGTAATATAAAATAGGAATCCATACTTACTTGTTATTCATGTGATTATAACTTGCTTTCCACAGCATACATTGTCCGTATTTTATTTTAGAGTCCGTCTCCTATGAGACCGTTTCATAGTGAGACCAAGGAGTAGAGGTAAAATAGGGAAAAAGTAAATTTACAAATATTTTAGACTCGAGGTAAATAGTAAAAAACATGAAAAATATGGTGGACCAAACAGCAAATAGCCAAGAAAAAGACACAATCGCGTCTTTCTCCTTCTTCGTCACAGTGCGCTGCCTCGTCTCTCCGCCTTTACCGTCTCGCCTCCTCGGCTTCTCCGTCATTGCATCAGCTAATTTCATCATCTTTGCCGCCGCTTCGTCGCAATTCGCTGTAAATGGGGCTGAGAATCGGATATGGAGAAGTTTGAATTCGCCTCGCTGGATGGGTTACGAATAAAAAATCGTTGAAGTTGGCATCGAATTCTTTGGAATCGGCCTCGAATTTGTCGGTTTTGGCAAGGTTCTCCAATGCCGATGCAAGAGTAGGGTTTTCCGCCGGCGTCGTCAAGGTCGGAATCGCGAGGCACCGGATTCTAGAGGTTAGCATCGGCGTCGTGAAGATTGAATGCACCGGCATCGCAAAGGTTGAATCAACGACTGATTCTGATGAGAATGGGAAGTTCGAGAAGGAGGCGTTTGATTCTGGTGATAACTGCCGAAGCGATTTTTCGGTAACATCATTTGATGCCTTCACCTACACTAAACCATTTTGAGAAGCTGCAATTTCACTGCATTCAATGTCCTCCCTCTCTCACCTACACTCATTCTCCACTCCACCTCTTTATCTCATCTACTACTACAGTTTTAATATTCAAAAACAAATAACGTCAAGTGTGCTCATCACTTGAGTATGCTTAGTGCATAATGCCACTGATCTCCCTCGTTGCTCTGGACAAGGTGGGCAAAAGCTGCCTGAACATAGTTAATGTTGCATTGTATTGTTGTAGTTTCTAGTAGATTTTCAAGTTATGGTAATGGACTCTGTAAAGTCAAGTGATATTCTTGAATATTTTAATTGGCAATTTTGTGAACATATTTGGAAACAAAATCTTTCCATGTTGGAACATGCGAAACAACATATTTACGCCAAGAAGATTTATGGAAAAAGAAGACAGAATATTATGGTATTTGTGAGTTATGGAAATCTGAATACTCTACTATATATTAGGCATGTAGAAGCATAGTTGTTTTATGGAAAATCCCTACAAATATGGAGTTGATATTATCGAATATATGGGAGATATTGTGATAAGGAAAATCCCTTTATTTATGGGATTTGGATATGCTTCAAGAACCAGATATGGAATAGGAATATTATGGAGATAATCATGGAGAGTTTCGATCTGCTCATGGCTATAAAAGGGAACAACCACAGATGTATTCATTACGGTTTTAATCAGAGAAAATCTGCACACATATTTTCAATCTTTCGAGAGAATTGCAAAGAGCCAGAATTCTATGTTCCAACATATGTGACCTACCGTTCAAAGTTCATAATCATATGCCTTAATTCCTCGGGAGGAGGAGATCCAACTTCGACGAGTTTTAAGGTCAGGGGGAGTCTGATCAAGGCGGATCGGTAGCCAGGGGAGCTAGCAGAATTCACACGTTGTAGTTAGCAAAGATAAGTATTTTGTATGATATACTTTGTACTGTATCTTTCTAATTAGTGGATTCATTCTAAACTGGGCTAGGCCCCGCATATGTAGGTGGATTTCACCAAACCGTGTAACCAAGTCTTGTGTCGTTAATGCTTTAATTTATTGCATACTTGGTTAGATAGGTTATGTTGGAACATACTAGTAAGAATTAGAAAATTTTGGTAAAACTAAATTTCATTTGGTATCAGAGCTTGGTCACTTATTTTTCCCTTGGTTGTGTCAAGGAAAGTGTGATCCGGTTTTACCATGGCAACTAAAGAAGGAGCTTCGGTGTCTCTGTCACCTCTGCTAAAAGGCAACAACTACAATTATTGGAAGGCACGCATAAGAGTGTTCATCAACTCACTGGATGAACTTTCATGGTTCTATGTTGAGAATGAGTGGAATCACCCTACTGAAGATTATGACACAATCTCTAAGGCGAAAGAAGGAGAGTCAAGTCAAAGGGAGTAGAAACTCAAAGACAAGGCTAGTTGAACTCCTAATGACCTCAAGGCATCTCTGGCGAATTGAAAGGCCCTTAATGCAATCTTCACTGCGGTTGATGAAAACCAGTTCAAACTCATCTCTACATGTCATCAAGCCAAGAAAGCTTGGGATATTCTGCAAACTGTTCATGAATGAACCAGTCGAATTTGAGAATCTAAACTACAAATGAGGGCCACTAAGTTTGAGGAACTCAAGATGGAGGAGGATGACACCATTTCTATATTCAATGGAAAACTCAGGGACATTGCCAATATGGCATACCAACTTGGAAAAGTCTACAAAGAGGTGAAGCTGGTGAAAATGACCTTGAGATCACTTCTTAAAATGTTTGCGATGAAGGTTGCGGCAATAGAAGAAGCAAGAGATGTAGCCACCATGAGCTTAGATGAACTAATGATATCATTACAGACATATGACATGACATTTCAACCAGCTACAAAAAGGGTCCAAAGGAGTTGGCATTCAGAACATCTACATCAAAAGACAATCACAATTCTGACAGTGATGATTAATTTGAAAAACTTGCACTTATCACCAAGAATTTCTCAAGAATGCTGTAGAAAGTAGTAATCACAAAATCTCAGGAGATATTTGGAGGAATTAGACCAAGGCCACAGGATACTGGTAACAATCGTGGAACAAGATTTAAGCAAGAAAATAAGCAGTTCTTCAGAAATCAAAGTAGTGAACCAAAACAGCCTAGACTAATTCAATGCAAGGAATGTGAAGGATATGGTCATATTCAGGCTGAATGTGCAAACACTCGGAAGAAATAGGGAAAATCTTATGTCACCTCGTGGAGTGAAGATAAAGAAGAAGAGAAAGACGAAGAGGAACTTGTAAGCAACTATGTGGTATTTGGAGAAACAACTTATGATTCATTAGAGAATGGATGTTCCAACACACTGGATAAAGATAAAGCTGCATGTTCCAACATAGATCCATGTGAAGCATCAAGTGATGAAGACGATGTACTTTCTATTAGTAATGAAGAAATCTACAACACTTATGAAAATATGATGCTATGTGGCTTCATGTTGTTGATACAAACAAAGAACTGAAGGAAGAAAAAGTGCAGCTGATGGAAACAGAAAGAAAACTGCATGTAAAAGTTGCTAAACTCAGAAAGGAAATTGAAGAATTAAATGAAAAGCTGATATTAGCAACCAAGAGAGCTAAGACTTCTAAAGCAGTAATTTCTAAACTGAATTCTAGAAAAGCTAAGCTTGATGATATTCTGGATATGGGAAATTTTTTTGGAGATCGACACGGAATTGGGTATAACACAGGCACACGAGTTACTCCAGAATCCAGCAAATCTCAAGACAAAGCTTCAAGAGGTAAGGAGAAAGTTTGGAAAGCTCTATCAAAGGAAACCTCTCATCTGCAGCTACTGTTCATACCAAGGTCACTCTGAGGATAAATGTCAGAAATTATTCAGAGATCAAATGCCAGGACGTCAACTCGTTGTATGTTCCAACATATGTGAAGTCCTGAAAACCAGAACGTTCAGAAAGGTATGGGTTGTCAAAATATCTGGTATATGCCTTGTTGAACATACTTCACTTATATCATATTCCAGAGATTCGTGGTACTTTGATAGTGAATGTTCTTGCTATATAACTGGAACTCAATAATTTCTTACAAATATCACACCTTTCGATGGTGTTTATGTTACGTTTGGTGATGGAAAGAAGAGTCGAGTGGTTGGAAAAGGTGAACTACAGATTGAAGGATTTCCAGTATTCACTAGTGTATTGTTCGTGGAAGACCCGAAGGCCAACCTACTGAGCATAAGTCACTTGTGTGATGATAATATGGTTGTGGAATTTCAGAAAGACAAATGCATAGTGAAACACGTAGAATCCAAGGTTCTTTCAGGCATACTATCATCAGATAATTGCTATCTTCCAAAACAAGAAGTACGATGTATGATCTCAAAGCAAGATGAAGGAATTCTGTGGTACAGGAAGCTCGGTCACATCAATTACAAAACCTTGGTGAAAATTGCAAATGCAAAAGCTGTGCGAGGAATGCCTACCCTAAGGAGCAAGGACAGAATTGTGTGCGGACCATGATAACAAGGTAAATAAATTCGATCTCCCCACTCATCAGTTCAATGTATAACCACCTCAAGAAATCTGGAATTATTACATATGGATTTGATGGGTCCAGTCAATACACCGAGTATAGGTGGAAAGAAATATATCTTTGTATGTGTTAATGATTTCTCCAGATATACATGGGTAGCTTTTCTTAAAGAAAAGTCTGATACGGTGGAAGTATTCAGAAGTCTGGTGATAAAGTTACAGACTAAAAAAGGAAGTCATGTTGGAAAGATTGTTCAAATCCATAGTGATCGTGGTAGAGAGTTTGAAAATTAATTTAGTGACTTTTGTGATGAGCTCGGTACTCAACATGAGTTTTCTGCATCAATCACTCCTTAGCAGAATGGTGTTGTAGAACTGAAAAACAAAACCTTACAGGAGATGGCTCGAGTTATATTAGACGAGAAAGAAATTCACAAAAAATGGTGGGCAGAAGCCATTAACACAACTTTCTACACGATTAATCGAATATATCCGCGTCCATTCACCAGTAAAACTTCTTACGAGATTTGAAAGGGTAGGAAACCGAATGTCTCATACTTTCATGTGCTCGGAAGCAAGTGTTATATCCTCATAGACAGAGAGCAATTGGCAAAATTTGATAATCGTAGTGATACTGAAATTTTTCTTGGGTATTCGGTCAACAATCGTGCTTATCGTGTTTATAACAATCGAACCAACATACTTATGGAGTCTATCAATGTTATTGTGGATGATTCTGAAGAAGGAAAAAAAACTCAGATGTCGGAGAAGAAGAACCTGGAAACACTCATGTTCCAACACAGCCTCGTCAACCTGACAAGGAAGATTCATCACATGTTGGAACATCTGAGCAGATTGATGTTGAACTAGTTGACACGGAGCATGTTGGAACATCATTCCCCACTGCCGGATCCTATGTTCCAACACAGGATTAACCTGATTCAATGGCACGGAGTACTCGGCTAGTTCCTTAGGTGGATTACAGGAAGTTGGATGGATTATAATGCTTCACCTCCCTCATTGAACCTAAGAATTACAAGGAGGCAATACTAGGATGAATACTGGATTGCTGCAATGCAAGAAGAACTAGGTCAGTTTGCGATAAATGATGCATGGTATCTCACTCCTCGCCCTAAGGGTGTTAATGTTATTGGCACAAAATGGATTTTCAAGAATAAATCTGATAATGATGACCATGTTACTCGAAACAAAGCTAGACTGGTTGCTCAAGGATACACATAAGTTGAAGGTGTTGACTTTGATGAGACGTTTGCACCGGTTTCCAGGTTTGAGTCAATTCGAATTTTACTTGCTATTGCCTGCTCTATGAATTTTACTTTGTATCAAATGGATGTCAAGAGTACGTTTCTAAATGGTGGGGTAAATGAAGAAGTTTATGTTGAACAACCTAACGGATTTGAGGATCCTCATTACCCTCATCATGTATATTGCCTTAAGAAGGCCTTATATGGTTTAAAGCAAGCACCCAGGGCATGGTATGAACGACTTACTAACTTTCTTCTTAAGAAAGGTTATCATCGAGGGGGAGTAGACCGCACTTTATTTGTGCTTAATAAGTCATCAAAAATTCTGATTTCCCAAATTTATGTGGATGATATAGTATTCGGTTCTACTTCACCATTTATGGTACAAGAGTTTGGCACAATTATACAGGCCGAGTTTGAAATGAGCATGGTTGGAGAGCTCACATACTTTCTAGGACTGCAAGTTAAGCAAGGAAAACATGGATTATTCATAAATCAAAGCAAATATGCATTGAATCTCATGAAGAGATTTGGTTTAAGCAATGCCCGAACAGTTCGGACACCTATGGGAGTTTCTGACAAACTTGCCAAGGATGAGAAAGGAGTTGCAGTTGATCAAAAGTTATGCAGGGGAATGATTGAGAGTCTATTGTATTTAACAGCAAGTAGACCAGATATATGTCTCAGCGTTGGGATATGTGCAAGATTTCAGGCTGATCGAAAAAAGTCTTATCTCACGGCAGTCAAAAGATTTATTCGATATGTAAGTGGGACTTCTGATTATGGTGTCTCGTATTCTAAGAATCAAGATCTTGAGTTGATTGGGTATAGTGATTCTGATTGGGCTGGTAATGTTGATGATTGAAAAAATACTACAGGTGGATGTTTCTTTATTGACACAAATCCGGTCTCTTGGTATACTAAGAAACAAAATTTGATCTCTTTGTCTACAGCAGAAGCTGAATATCTTGCGGCTGGAACAAATGATGAACGACTATGGAATTCATCAAGGCCCCTTGAAGATTTTATGTGACAACACAAGTGCTATTGATATTTCAAAAAATCTAGTCCAGCACTCGAGAACCAAGCATATTGACATAAGACATCATTTTATTAGAGATCTTGTTGAAAGGAAGATAGTAGAGGTAGTCTATGTTCCAACACACGAGCAATTTGCTGATATCTTTACAAAGCCGTTGGACACGGCCACTTTTGAAAGTCTCGGAAAACACTTAGGTGTTTGTCAAATTTGAGGTAATCCTTGCCTTTAGTTAAATGTAAATATTTTATTTTTTGATTATTTTCTGTCGTAAATATGTAAAAATATGTGAAAAGAAGAAAATGTGTGCAAAAATAGAAGAAGAATAGTTGGATAGTTAGAAGTTATGATATGTTGGAAGTTGTTTTTGATGTGATATCTTGAGTTAACAAGAGGGAAAAGAGTCATCATTACCCATCTTGGAAAACAAGGGCTTCGCAGCAAAAGAGGAAGAGAGTTGAAGAGTTTGTGTTGGATTCAAATTGTCCAAATCCAATCGAATCCCTCTCTTTTCGGCCACTCTCCCATTCTTCTTGGTATTCTTCGAAGTTGTGCTGCAAAATCTCCCCACGATTTCTCCCGCAACAACTTCGTGCCAGAAAATGTCTTAAACCACAAACTCTCCCTCGACCGAATCTGAAACTTAAGAATCTTTCAAACTTCCGAAGGTTGACAATGTTGAACAAAGAGGAGAAGATTTTGAAGCAGGTGGCTCTAGTCTGGGTGATGGAGATCAGGATTGACACCCCAGTACAAAAGGAAAGGGTCTGTTTCAAAAGGTAACTAACCCTGATCCTCCAACTATTAAAATCCATGGGATGGAATTCAAGACTATAGATGATATATTTGAATGGTTGGAAGCTAATAGATTGATAGTAGACTTGACAAAGATTAAGAGCGTAAAGGGTGAATTCTTGAGTGTCAAGGTCAAGGAATTTGTGACCGGGGGAATATTGGAGAGTTGTGGAATGTCGAAAACTATAAAGTGAAGTTCCTGAGGGGGAGGTATGATGAGTATAGAGGGAAGGATAAGTTCTATATTTATTCATCTGTTTCTCATCCGAGCTGTGTTGTTATGAGAGAAATTAGGGATGAGAAAGCTGCAGGACAAGAAGTGATTCGATCTACAGATAGGTTGCCTGTAGGATTTTTTTATTTGAGGGTAGCTCAGATATTGGAAGAGATGAGGAAACGAATAATTATTGACGTCTCTGACAGTGAGGAAGAGGAACATGCTGCCTATGTTCCAACATAGCAGGCTGAGGATGAAAATAGTGTAGAGATGGATGTTGATGATGATATGGGAGGAGAAGACCAGGTTAAGATAACCGGTGATGCACATGATGACAAGGAAGGAGCTCACAGTGAAGAACCAGTTGCAGAACCAAGTGAATCAGAAGAAGTGCAGTATGTTGGAACACGGACTGCTGAAACTGAAGAAGCAGAGGATACTCAGTATGTTCCAACACAGGAGCACTCTGAGATGAATTATTCAAGTGATGAAGTGTTGGATGAGTTCTTACAGTCAGTCAAGGGAAAGAGAAAGGTGGGTGCACCAGAAGATTCTCCACTAACAAAAAGGGAGAAGAGTCAGGAATCTACCAAGAGGAAAGTGCTTCCTCCCCTCCCTGTAAGCGATGCACTTTCTTTCTCATAGTTTGATTTAAATTGTGAAGAGATGGGAGAAGTTTTTGCTGAGAGAAAGTTTATTCCTGAGAGACCTGTAGACCTAGAGGCATACATGAATAGTGGTTTTTCGGATTTTCTGGATTTGATAGGAATGAAGAGGGTGGCCACTGTTCAGTTTAGTATAATTGGAAAGTGGTCATTGAGGTTTACGCCAAATTGATGGCGGAGAATTTGGAAGCTGACTCTTCCTAGTTTGGAAGGGTGTATGTGCAGGGAAAGATTATGGATCTTTCAGCTGCCAGAATAAATAAGGTCTTGGGGTTGCAAACACCAGAGTTTAAGGGGGTGTTTTATGAGGATTTAGGAGTAACAGATGATCAAATACTGGAGACAATCTCAGGAGGATACAAGGCTAAGTGGCCTGAAGCAGGGTATTCACAAGCTCCATGCTTGTCATCAAGGTTATTTGGCATGTATCAGATAGCAGTTAACTATTGGATGCCATCCTCGAACATGACTGCCCTGACGAGAGAAATGGCCAAGTTACTATTCTATTTTGGAACACAAAAGACAGTCAATCTTGGACTATTAATTCAGCAGAACCTGGTGAGGCAAGCCACAAATCCAAAAAAAACATGCCATTTTCTATCCCGGGTTGATTTCAGCATTGGCTAAGACTGCCAAGGTAAAGGGAAAGGCAAAAGATATGATTGTAGACACGGAATTTCTATGGCCAAACAAGAAGACATTTGGGTTGCAGCATTCATAATCCACCGTGGAGTCCTTCTGGGTCTACTTCTTCAACTACTGAAAAGTAGGCTAAACTGGTGATCCTGAATGCAAGATTGGGGGCAATAGCCATTCAAATAGTAGCGCTTGAAGCCGAAAAGGCAAAACTGGAGATTGAAAAGGCTCAGCTGGAGGGATGTTCCTGAAACTATTTTGTTCCAACATAGATGTCACAGTTAGGGGGAGCTTGCTTTCTGCTTATGTTTTTTAAAATTTTATTGTCTTTGGCATATTTATGGCCCCGGGGGGAGAATTTTGGATTTTAGATTGAATTTGGCTATAACCTGAAGTTTATTTTTGATGGTATTCCTGGATTTCTGGTAGTCGGTTTTTGGTGTTCATATTTTGATGGAATTCTGGTATTCAATTTTTTATCAGATTCAGTGTTGCGCATATGTTCCAACATAGGTGGAGTTGGGAAGACATATGCGTGTGATGACAAGTTTTTCGTTGTGATATTAATGACCAAAAAGTTTTGGGTCCACAAAATGCCAAATGGAGATATTGTAAAGTGAAGTGATATTCTTGAATATTTTAATTGACAATTTTGTGAATATATTTGGAAACAAAAATCTTTCCATGTTGGAACATCCGAAACGGCATATTTACGCCAAGAAGATTTGCGGAAAAAGAAGACAGAATATTATGGTATTTGTGAGTTATGGAAATCTAAATATTCTACTATATATTAGGCGCATAGGAGCATAGTTGTTTTATGGAAAATCCCAACAAATATGGAGTTGATATTATCGAATATATGGGAGATATTGTGATAAGGAAAATCTCTTTATTTATGGGATTTGGATATGCTTCAAGAACCAGATATGGAATAGGAATATTATGGAGATAATCATGGAGAGTTCTGATATGCTCATGGCTATAAAAGGGGACAACCACGACTACATTCATTACGGTTTTAGTCAGAGAAAATCTGCACACAGATTTTCAATTTTTTGAGAGAATTGCAAAGAGCCGGAATTCTATGTTCCAACATACGTGACCTGTCATTCAAAGTTCAGAATCATATGCCTTAATTCCTCGGGAGGAGGAGATCTAGCATCGACGAGTTTCGAGGTCAGAGAGAGTCTGATCAAGGAGGATCGGTAGCTAGGGGAGCTAGCAGAATTCACACGTTATAGTTAGTAAAGATAAGTATTTTGTATGATGTACTTTGTATTGTATCTTTCTAATTCATGGATTTATTCTGAACTGGGTTAGGCCTCGTAGATGTAGGTGGATTTCACCGAACTGCGTAACCAAGTCTTGTGTCGTTAATGCTTTAATTTATTGCATATTTGGTTAGATAGGTTATGTTGGAACATACTAAAAAGAATTAGAAAAGTTTGGTAAAACCAAATTTCAGACTCTTTGAGGGGCTCTGCACTGCTTTTCTTGGCCATTTATTTGAATATATGGGGAAATGTGTTAGGATTAGGATCCATGTCCTTGATTGGCATCTCATACGGTGAATCTGGCCCTATTTTCTGCGGCCTAAAGTCCAATTGTTCGCATCTTGTGGCTTGTTACGGCTCCAATAACGCGATACTGCATGGAACTCCACCCGCACTCCTTTCCTTGGGAGTGCCAAGCTGGAAATGGCTTCGTCTATGGACTTCTAATCCAGGTTAACCAGCCATATTGTTGGGGGAAACAACAACTTCATTCAGATGGGAGTGCCTCAACCTATTGCGAAAGGTGTCGAGTACTTGTAATTAAGTGCAGGAGATCATCATTTGTGTGGCTTAAGAAATCCTTTAATGGGATTCCGCAAACACATCTCTTTGGTAGACTGTTGGGGTTACAACATGACTAGGAGCTATAAGTTTGGTGGTCAAATGCAGTCCTTATCAGCTGGTTCAGAGTTTAAGCGTGTTGCTATATCACGTCCTGTATTTTACTAGTTTACGCCCTAATACGTATATACATATATAATAATAATTTTAAATTTTCAAAATAAAACAAAAAATAAGAAGCAAAAAATAATACTATCACCGCCGGTGTCGGCACCAGAGCCACCGTCCCCAACCATCCATCCCCGGCTCCACCGTAGGCCGCCACCGTCCCTAGCTCGCCACCGCAGCCATCGTCCTTTGCCCGTCGCCGCCCCTAGCCCGTCGTCCCTCCTTCGTCACTGTCCCCAGCAAAACCCTAGCCCGCCATCCCTCCTTCTCCTTCGTCTCAGACGAGAGGAGAAATGAGAACCGGAGAGGAGATCGGCGGAGAAGTGGGAGAGAAGAGCGGAGGAGAACCGGGGTAGGAGGAGAACCAGGGCAGGAGAATAATTGGGGTAGGAGGAGAACCGGAGCAAGAAGAGAACCGGGGTGGAGGAAAACTGGGATGGGAGAACCGGTGAGGAGAAGGAGAATCCGACATGAGAAGGAGAGCGGGGAGAGGAGAACCGGGAGGAGAAGGAGAAGCCGACCAGAGAAGGAGAGCAGGGAGAGGAGAAAGAGATTGGGACCGGAAAAGGAGAGCGGGAAGAGGAGTCACCGGAGTTGCCGGAGAAGACGAACCAATCGACGGAGAAGACACCGCTTGGCACCGGAGAAGACGAAACGAGCGACTGAGAAGCGGGAGAGGAGAGCGGCGGAGAGCGGAGGAGAAGGAAACGATGGAGAGCGGTGGAGGAGCGGAAGAGAAGGGAAACGAGCGGCGGCGATGGTAGTGCACGGGTTTGCAGGCCGGCGGCAGTGCCTGACAAGGCAGCGGACGGAGGTGCACGGTGGACGGAGGTGCACGACGGTGGTGGACGGAGGTGCACGGTGGTGGCGGACAGCGGTGCACAGCCGGCGGCAGTGGTAAAAAATAAATTTTAGTTAATATTAATTTAAACACATTTTAATTATTTAAATTAAATTAAAAATACATATTATATACTAAATAGTATAAATACAAGGTGTAATCAAGTAAAACACACGGCGTGATATAGCGATCCATGAGTTTAATTGTGGATTGTTTTCGCAAAACATAAGTGCCTTTTGCTGGGGTGATGAGACTAGTAGCAGAGTCATTAGCCTAGCTCCGGAAGAAATGAAATATTATACATCTAAAAAATACACAGCATTCAAAAATTACTAACCATCAAACTAGAAAATTAAAATATCAAACTAACATTGTAAAACATCTTATTAAAATATGTTGAAAGTATACATTCCACTATTGTAGCATTTGAAAAAAATTATTTTTACGTTCACTTCTATCCACTGATCTTATTATTTTTTTGCATGATAATATACATATGTAAAATGATATGTACCGCTTTACGTATATTACAGATGAACAAAACATAAAACATCATACAATGTCAACTCAAAATCAAAGGAATTCATTGAATCGTAACTAGCACTACAAATACATATAAAAGTTGCAAGCTTAAATTTGAAGTTATAGGTTAATATGTAAAAATGTCAATTGACATAACTATCAAACATCATTCATTACAAAAGTGTTCAAATGCCCTAAAAAATCGCTAACCTAAAAATTAAAAATTTTCAAATCAAGCTAAAACACTTATAACAATCAAGCTCCTCAACACTGACACTAACAATCAATCATCATAACCGAAAAAATCAGTGTAAAAAAAATAAATTCTAAACAATCAAATTCTATTTTTTCCTGACTTGTTTCCCTTCGCCGCTGGCTTTTTCACAAACTTGTCTTCTCCTGCTGGTTTTGAAGAAGACGACTCTCATACTCCATGAATGAAAAGATCAAAGGTCGACTACAATTCTTTATTCAAGGGAACACTGTCAGGAGCGTGGTACCTCATACCATTATTTTAATATTTTATCAATGGCATCTTAGAGTTCTGACATGGATAATATTCCTGTGAAATAAACATAACACATCACATACAATAATTAAAACCTCACAATAGCACACATAACATCACTGACAACTACATTGAGAAATATCACATACAATATTTAAAATATCAATCTCAAAATTTAAAAATGTCAAACAGTACACACTAAAATATCAAAAGAACAAAATTGAAGATCAGTTGCATACTTAAATATGAAAACACCACAAGCATCAAACACTGAAATTATAACACCACGCAAATACACGTAACAATACTTAAACCCTAAAAAATCAAACATCAAACATAAAACGAGAAAAATCAACAACGGTATCTAAAACATCACATCTGAAAAATAACAAAACTTACAGTTCCTACTTCTTTCTTGAATGCAACAGTAGTGGGAAAACATTCTTAGACATCTAAGAAACAGCAACAACAAGACAAAAATTAGCACAAATCGTAACAAAACCCTAAGATATCACACACAATCAAAACAATAAAACTGAACATCAATTGTACACTTAAAACACTACAAAAATCAAACACTATAATTAAAACATCACACCAACATAGTTAACAGTACTTAAAACCTGAACATTGAAACATCACACAGAAAACAAGAAACATCAACATGGTATGTAAAATATCACATCTGAAAAATAACAAAATTTATAGATCCTACTTCCTTCTCGATTGCAACAACAGTGGGCAAGTATTCTTAGACATCTAAGAAACAACAACAACAACACAAAAATTAGCACAAATCGTAACAAAACCCTAAGATATCACACACAATCAAAACTGAACATCAAGTGCACACTTAAGCATGAAAACACCACAAGCATCAAGCGATAAACATCACACAAACACTGATAACAGTACTTAAAGCTTAAAACCTGAAACATCACACCAAAAATTGAGAAACATAATTAATTGTAGAGTAAATGGCTTATGTGGCTCTCGAACTATCACCATCGTTCACCTTTGGCCCTCAACTTTTTCCCCATACTTTAGGCCCCTGAACTTACAAAACTGATGAATTGTAACCTTCCACCAGGCCAAACCGTTAAGGAATTGTCAAAGTGTTAATTTTAGGGGTAAAACTAACAATTTCTATTTTTTTCTTTTGTCACTTTCAGGTGAGCCTCTCTTTTTATTTTATTTACAACCTAGCCCCTATTTAATTTTAATATAATTATAATCTAGCCCCACCTTTATTTTAACCTTCCTGCCCTCCTCACCTTTAGCAAGCGCCACCCCCTCCGCCTCTTCACTTTCAGCCCCACCTACCTCTGTCTCCTCACCTTCAGCGCTACCTACCTCCGCCTTCTCACATTCACCGCCTACTCACCTTCACCGCCACCCACCTCCGCCTCCTCACCTTCAGTGCCACCCCACTCAGCCTTCTTGCTAAAATCCTCAGTCCCACCAAAAAACCACATAATCAGAAACATCCTCGCTGGAGCCCACCAGAATACAGACCCGCCACCCTGATGACTAAGTTGGAGCTCCGCAACACTAATTCCAGCAGAACCAAATTACCATCGATATGCAACAATGATAAAAAATAGTGAAATCGATGCTCAATGGCTCCTATAGTGAAATCAATGCTCAATAGTGAAATCGATGCTCACCTGGTGTATATCGAGGTCAACTTCTCCATCTTAAACGACAAGTTCATCGCCTACCGCCTCAGACTCATCCCACTCTAGATGTCACCAGCCGCGAGCTCATCAACTTCGATCCCTCCATCGTTCTCGTGGATATGGCTGATTCATCTTCCACGGGATACGATTCTCTTGAAAACAGAAGAATAGACTTTGGTGGGGTGAGAGAACAGAGAAAGAAAGGGATACGATTCTCTCACCATGGATAATAACTGATTTAGTGGTGGCAAGGGGTTGATTTGGTGGGGCGGCGGAGGGTATAGGTTGTGGTGGGGCGACGAAAGGTTTAGGCTGCGCCGGGATTTAGTGGTGGCGAGGGTATTGGCTGTGGTGGGGCGACTAAAGGGAAGGGGGGGAAGCGGGTGGGAAAAATAAAAAATAATTAGAAATATGAAATTAGAAATAGAAAAAGAAAGGAAATAGAAAATGATAAAAGATAAAAGGAAATGGAAAATGTCAGTTTTACCCTTAAAATTAACGCTTTGACCATTCCTTAACGGTTTGACCAGGCGGAAGGGGCACAATTCACTAGTTTTGTAAGTTCAGGGGTCAAAGTATGGGGAAAATGGAGGGCTAAGGTGAATGATGACGATAGTTCGAGGTCCACATAAGTCATTTACTCTTAATTGTATCTGAAACATCACTACTGAACATTAAGAAAACTCACAAATCCTTCTTCCTTCTCGATTGCGACAACAGTGGGCAAGTGCTCTTAGACATCTAAGAAATAGCAACAACACAAAACTTAGCCCAAATTATCACACACACAATTAAAATAACAAAACAGAACACCAATTGCACACTTCAAACACTACAAGCATCAAATACTGAAATTAACATCACACCAACACAAATCACAGTACTTAAACCCTAAACATGAAACTTCACATAGAAAACCTAAAACATCAACAACAGTATTTAAAACATCACATCTACAAAATAACAAAATTTACATAATCTTCTTCCTTCTCGATTGCACCAACAGTGGGGAAGCGTTCTTAGTAGGGGTGGGCGTCGGTTCGGTTTATTTGGGTTTCAGTTTATTCGGTTCTGTTTATTTGGTTTTTTTCTAAAAATTCCAAAACTGAAACCGACTCGAATAACCCGAATAAACCGAACCGAATTTGGAATTCGGTTTCGGTTTGAATTCGGATCTAATCTGAATAAACCGAATTGGACCAGAACACTTTTAAAAAATATTAAAAATACATTACTTAATTCAAAATTTAAGAAAAATACTGAATATGTAATTTAAATTCTACATCACCAAAATCAGTTCTTCAGAATTAAAATCCCACAAATCTGATACAAATTCAACCATGGATTACACTTAATATCAATGATCAACAGTCTGTTTTAATATTTATCTTCAAAAGCTTCACATTTCTTCAAGACTTGAAGCACTTTAAGTTTACCATGAAAATACAAAGAATTGAGAAGATTAAAACATCAACTAACATAAAAACAATGTACAGTTCAGTAGCCTTTAAGATTACATCAACAATGTACCCCTACCTACATAGAACAGCTTGTACAAACACCAACTTTACTCCGAATTCATATGTGAGAACATGTATAAAGAATCAGCACAGAAAAGAACATATTAGGATCAAGGTTAGGATCAAAACTCCTAATCATCCAATCCCACCAATCCATCCTTTAGATTAGGTCTATACAACATCTAAAACAAAAAATGAAGAAACTACCTTCAAAATTCAAAGGCAAAGCAGGGGCTAAGCCCAAAATTGCAGGAGCATCGTCCAAATCTTTCTCTACGAATTCCCATAATCGGACATTCTCTGAGAAAGCTTTCCTCTAGGAGGCCACCCATTGTTTGAAATGTTTCCCGTATCTGCTTGAGATACTCCAATCTCCCTACTATCATCATTTTCCCAATCCCTAGGAGAGTGCCATCGGATGAAATTTTAGAATACAACATCAGGATTCACAGCTTTAAATGCTGACATGTCTAGTTTAAATTGTACCAAAATTAACCGTCATATAAAAATATATACTGCAACTAAAAACATTCAGGCTATAAGTGATAATATTTTTGCAGCACATGTCATTTGTCCTCTTTAGAGGCAAGAGATAACTGGCATTTTGACACACAAAGTTTACACAATAAGCATCTAATTCTAAATCAAAGTTCCAAAAAAACTACATCTAAAGATTCATTAACTGATGAAAGAAATCTCAATTCCGAGAGATTAGCAAGAGAGTCTTCATGTGGTTAAGCATAATAAAAAGAAGGAATGACGTAACGGCCTGTTCAAGCATATACAGAACTTTTCTCTATTATTTCTTAAGAACCTTCCCCTCCAAACTTTGAACAAAAGGAACATTAAGCTGCTAGTCTAGTTTTGACATGAGAGATTTCTGGAATCCCTTCAAAATATCAACATTTGGGAGAAAGATTCACTCAGGTTCAGATACCAAGAATGACACTTTATAACTTATCAGTGACGGAAGTATTCTTACCCGATGACAAGATTTCTTTCTCCAATTGAACTGAAAAGCTCTGTAATAACAAAGATAAACAGTTGTATCATGTTTCAATTTAAAATGATTATATCATAAACTCTGTTCAACAAAAAAATCCAGACACAAGCACATAATCTCAACAAAAATGGTAGATTTGCATAGGAATTTTCCTATAGTGAATAGTTGATCTTCTAGTTTACTTTACACACATTTTATAGGACTGAAAAAAGAAAGTAGAGACAAGGGAATTTCAAGCTTACAAAGGTATCTCCGAGGGCTTAAACTGCTTGGAGTCATTCTTCATGCATATCTTCTGTCATGAGTGGTGGATTCTACAATAACTCAATGTAATAGTGAGCAAAAGATAAAAAGAAAAGGCGGTGCAGCTAAGCAAGCTACTTCAAACATATCAACCTGCGTGAGGGGAGCGTGCATTTGCTGGTTTGATTTCAAAAGCATCATGGACCCTACCACCCCAGCTGATCCCCTCCTGGCACGATCTAAGGAACTAGGGTCAACAGAATGTGGAAGATTTTGTTGTCTATAATTGATAGTACTCTTCGAACTATAGGAAGGTCTATTTCTGCATTAGAAACATGAATGGCGAAATAAACTTAGCATGCTATATGTGCATTAATAGTCAAAAGAGTTGGAATAGTTTAAGTGTCAAACATGAGTTTGCAGGAATAAAAGAGTGTGAATGATGGTCACTCTTTAAATGGGAGAAAAATAGAGAAAACAAGAAAATGTCTGAGTTGAATATGACAATTCAGACATCTTACTCGAAAGGAGAACTAGATAACATTGCCACCACAAGAAAAAGTGGTTAGGAAGAAGGAAATATAATAAGCGAGTTCTCTCTTTCTTTCACCTGTCACTTTCAGCACTAACATCATCGTTCATTTCAACCGAAGGAGATGAAGAATCAGTAGAACTTGAATTGCTGCTCTGCATTTCAGTCTGACAAGAAACGGGACAAGTTTGAGAGAAGTTTTCACTTAGACTATCGATATTTAAAAAATCATGAGTAAAGAGGAACAAGAAGAAACTGCTAGAAACACAACCACCTTTATGAGTGGAGAAACACAATATGACTTTTCTTCACCATCTTGATGTTCTTGGTTAGGCTGACGCAGGTTCTCAATGCACAACGAAATCTATACCACAGATGACCCACATCATAAGAAAGTTTGAGTTTAATATACAAATGAAATGATAATAGTAGCAATAACAGTAGTAAACTCAAGCACTTCAAGGTCTTCAGTATTTTGGACACATTTATACTTTATTGGTAAATAAATTATCATTTCTATATACATAATATATTGCTGCTTCAGTATCCATTTTCCATAGATAAACTTGGAAGTCAGTCATATGACATTACAAGTTATATCATCATAAGAAAGAAGGTTGTGCACATCAAGAAGCATCTGATAGTTGAACATATACAAATCACTCCTAAACAAACTAAGCACACTGAACTGCAGGTAAACTAGGTTATAATCTTTGGAGAAGACTCAAAATCCTAAAAAGCCAGAGCTAAATAAACCCTAAACTAGGTTCTAATCTGTGGAAAACACACAAATCTCAATAAACAAACAACATGATCTACCAAAATACAAACGCATGTATAGCAAAATCAATACCTTCAATAGCAGCACCAGGAGTCTTGAATCCCGGCCCAATATTCTTGAAGAAATGGTTCCCTCCCTTACCAGGTCTGTTATTATCCATAGTCAATACAATATGATGGATCATGCAGAATCGAGATTAAAGCTTGAATCGACTGTAATGGTGGCGGGATACTCACCATTTCTATCATGATGGGAGATCGGGCGGCGTTGGTTCAGGTGCGTCGGCGTTGGTTGCAGGTGCGGCAGCGTTGGTTACAGGTGCGGCGGCGTTGGTTGCAGGTGTGGCAGCGTGAAGGAGGCAGCGACGTGAACCCTAGCTCCGGAACAAAGGTATCAGGCATCAGCTGCTGAAGAATCAAGAAATGTGAGCTGTGTTATGTTTATATGGTGGTAGGATTGTGAACCCTAATGGTCCAAGTTTATTTGGGCTTAGGCAAATACATTTATTCAAATGGCCCAAGTTTATTTAATTTATTAGCCTTATATTAATATATATATATATATATATATAATATTTATTTATTTACAATTCGATATTCAGATCGGTTTTCGGTTTGAGTTTCAATATCCAAAACCAAACCAAAAACCATATTCAAAACTCGGTTTATTCAATTCAGTTATCCAAAAACCATATTTTAAATTCGGTTCGGATTATTCGAATTCGGATAATTCGATTTTTGGTTCGGTTTTCGGTTTTTTTGCCCACCCCTAGTTCTAAGACATCTAAGAAACAACAAAAAAACTAGCACAAATCGTAACAAAATCCTAAGCAATCACACACAATCAAAACTGAACATCAATTGTACACTTAAGCATGAAAACACCACAAGTATCAAGCGCTGAAATTAAAACATCACACCAACACTAATAGCAGAACTTAAAGCCTAAAATCTGAAATATCACACTGGAAATGAGAAACATCATTAACTGTACCTATAACATCACAGCCAAAAATTAAGAAAACATACAAATCATCCTTCCTTCTCGATTGTAGCAGTAGTGGAGCAAATCTTCTTAGACATCTAACAAACAGCAACATCAACACAAATATTAGCACAAATTCATAAGAACAACTCACAAAACACAAAAACGAAATTCTTATATATTAATACAATGAACAACATAAACCCTAGAAAATAACATGAACAAAAAAAACAAAACATGCATAAAAAATTTGAGCAAAAACATTACCTTCGAAGATAAACACAAAACGAAACTCATATTGTGTTCGGCCACCGGAAATCGAAGCTATACCGAAAAATTCCAAAAATCTCAATGGAGCGGCCGATCAAAAAAATGGAAGAGAAATGAAGAGGAGAGAGAATAAGGTGGAAGAGAAATGGAGATGAGAGAGAATAAGAAGGTATTTAACGCAGGAGAGATGAAATGAGAGGAGAGAGAAAGTTTAAAAAAATATGAGAAAAGAATGGAAAAATATTGATATTTATACATGAATTTAAAAGTAAATTAATAAAATTTCACATCCAACCCCTGGACTTTTAAAACTTCAATTATAAACTTCATTAGCAATTAAATCATTGGTGCCACTATGAGACGGTTTTATAAAAGACTTTGTCTTTGTTATATTGAACATGAACAATAACACTGAATTATACTCCTTCTGTCCCACGAGTTTTGGCATTTAAAAAAAATTAAACTCGGTAAATTTTGATCATAAATATAAACAAATATATTTATAATAAAATATTATGTGACATATTGTTAGATTTATCTTAATTTTTATGTAAAATTGTTTTATGAAATTAAAGATATTAACGGTCAAACATGATCATTGAATGCCGTGAAAAAATAAATGTCAATACTGACAAGACCGGGGGTATATTAGAGATTAGATGAAAGTTCATCTTTAGCCCTTTTCTCATTTATTTTCACATAGATGTGATTGAATCATACGGATGTTCATGAAAAGTGTGTTAGAATTATTGTGAACTAAATTATATCTTCATTATAAAATATCATAATAACTTTAAATAGAAGGCT
The DNA here is from genome assembly GCA_037428765.1 of Rubia yunnanensis. Classification (NCBI taxonomy): domain Eukaryota; kingdom Viridiplantae; phylum Streptophyta; class Magnoliopsida; order Gentianales; family Rubiaceae; genus Rubia; species Rubia yunnanensis. Next base: position 59,827,990 of record CM075071.1, on the reverse strand, counting down.
ATTGTTTATTAAACATAAATAATATGGACATGTTCGAATATTACTTCATGAGGACGTCTTTCGTTAGATGTCTAATGATTAGATCTATCACTTTTATAACTTTTATGATTATATTATAACTATTGAAATTTTAATATAATTTTTAAAATATTTTTAAAATTATGGAAATGGCAATGCACTAAATCAAAATTTACATTAATTTATTTTTTTTAGTTTAATTATAAATAATCACATCTAACATCTAACGATGAAGTGGTGTGAAACAAAACTTTATATTAGTACATCCTTTGTCTCTTAATATAATATTGCATCGGCTCAAATAAGAATTGAGCATGCATTATTTATTTAGTGACAAGTTATATAATTATAAAACTAGACACTCAAACCAAAAATAAAAAGAGGATGAAATCGAGCAAATACTTGTTATATATCCTTGTTCATTTAGTAAGTTCTGTACATACTACTGTGGTTACACCGCGCGTTGCGCGGTGAACTTGATAATAAATTATAGAAATTGTATAGGAATGTTAAAAGAGTTGTAATTGAAGCTATAAATGTACCAATTATACATGTAATTGAAGCTTTGAGATGGTGAGAGGTGAAGGTTCAGGTGGAGAGGGTTAAAGTGGAGAGGTTCGAGATGTACTGATTTGAGATGTGAAGGTTCTCCAGCTGGAAGTTCACATCTCGAATGGGTACTTCTCGAATGGGTACCTCTCAAACCAATCCAATGGAACCCCTCCACCTGGAAGTTCACATCTCGATCTGGACCACTTCGAGGGCTGAGAGCTGGACCCCTTCGAGGATAAAAGAGTCCATCCCTTTTGAATCTGAGAGCTGGAACCCTTCGAAGAAAGAAGAGCCCATCCCTTCGAGGGCTGAGAGCTAGACCCCTTCGAGGGCTTAGATCTTCACCCCTTCAAGGACTGAGAGTTCACCTCTTCGAGGGCTGAGAGCTGGAACCTCTTCGAAGACTGAAGATTCCATCCCTTCGAGGGCTGAGAGCTGGACCGCTTCGAGGGCTGTGATCTCGGCTGCTTCGAGGGCTGAGAGCTAGACTCCTTCGAAGATAGAAGAGTCCATCCCTTCGTGGGCCGAGAAATCTACCCCTCGAGGGCTGAGAGCTTGACCCCTTCGAGGATGGAAGAGTCCATTCCTTCGAGGGCTTATATCTCCACCCCTTCGAGGACTAAGAATCCACCCCTTCGAGGATTGAAGACTCCATCCCTTCGAGGGCTGAGAGCTAGACCCCTTCGAGGACAGAAGAGTCCATCCCTTCGAGGGCTGAGAGCTAGACCCCTTTGAGAATAGAAGAGTCCTTTCCTTCATGGGCTGAGAGCTAGACTCCTTCGAGGATAGAAGAGTCAATCCCTTCTTGGGCTGAGAGCTAGACCACTTCGAGGATAGAAGAGTCCATCCCTTTGAGGGCTTAGATCTCCACCCCTTTAAGGACTGAGAGTCCCAAAAAGTCTACCCCTTGAATGAGTGCCCAAAACGAAGTCGTTTTTGTCAGCCACCTGGCAGCACTTACAACCGGAAAAAGAGGCGCCGCAACTTTTGACCCCTTTGAGGGCTGAAGAGTCCATCCCTTCGAGGGCTGAGAGCTGGACCCCTTCGAGAACTGAGAGTTGACCCCTTCGAGGAATGAGATCTCGACCCCCTCAAGGATAGAAGGCTCCATCCCTTCGAGGGTTAAGAGCTGGACCCCTCGAGGATGAAATTGTCTATCCCTTCGAGGGCTTAGATCTCCACCCCTTCGAGGACTGAGAGTCCACCCCTTCGAGCACTGAAGACTCCATCCCTTTGAGGGCTTAGATCTCCACCCCTTCAAGGACTGAGATTCTATCCCTTCGAGGGCTGAGAGATGGAACCCCTTCGAGGACTGAGAGTCCACCACTTTTAGGGCTTAGATCTCGACCCATTCGAGGGCCGAGAGTTAGACCCCTTCGTGGATTGAAGACTTCATCTCTAGAGGGCTGAGAGCTAGACCCCTTGGAGGATTGAAGACTCTATCCCTTCGAGGGCTGAGAGCTGGACCCCTTTGATGATAGAAGAGTCCATCCCTTCGAGGGCTTAGATCTCCACCCCTTCGAGGACTAAGAGTCCACCCCTTCGAGGGCTGAGAGTAAGAACCACTTCGAGGACTAAAAACTTCATCCCTTCGAGGGCTGAGAGCTGCACACCTTCGAGGATAGAAGAGTCGATCCCTTCGAGGGCTTAGAACTCTACCCTTCGAGACTGAGAGTCCACCCCTTCGAGGGCTGAGAGCTGGAACCCCTTCAAGGACTGAAGACTCTATCCCTTCAAGGGCTGACAGCTGGACCCCTTTGAGAACTGAGAGTCCACTCTTTCGAGGGCTGAGAGCTGGACCCCTTCGAGGATTGAAGACTCCATCCCTTTGAGGGCTGAGAGCTAGACCCCTTCGAGGACAGAAGAGTCCATCCCTTTGAGGGCTGAGAGCTAGACCCCTTCAAGAATAGAAGAGTCATTCCCTTCATGGGCTGAGAGCTAGACCTCTTCGAGGATAGAAGAGTCCATCCCTTCGAGGGCTTAGATCGCCACCCCTTTGAGGGCTGAGAGCTAGAACCCCTTCAAGGACTGAAGACTCCATGTCTTCGAGGGCTGATAGCTGGACCCCTTTGAGAACTGAGAGTCCACTCCTTCAAGGGCTGAGAGCTAGACCTCTTCGAGGATTGAACACTCCATCCATTTGAGGGCTAAGAGCTAGACCCATTCGAGGATAGAAGAGTCCATCCCTTCGAGGGCTGAGAGGTAGACCCCTTCGAGGATAGAAGAGTCAATCCCTTCGAGGGCTTAGATCTCCAGCCCTTCGAGGACTGAAGACTCCATCCCTTCGAGGGCTGAGAGCTCGACCCCTTCGAGGCTGAAGACTCCATCCCTTCGAGGGCTGACACCTCGACCCCTTCGAGGACTGAAAACTCTATCCCTTCGAGGGCTGAGAGCTAGACCTCTTCGAGGATAGAAGAGTCCATCCCTTCGAGGGCCGAGAAGTCTACTCCTCGAATGAGTGCCCAAAATAACATCGTTTTCGTTGGCCACCTGGCAGCACACGCAGCCGCAAATAGAGAAACCGCAACTTTTGACCCCTTCGAGGACTGAAGACTTCATCCCTTCGAGGGCTGAGAGCTGGACCCCTTCGAGGACTGAGAGTCCACCCCTTTGAGGACTGAGATCGCGACCCCTTCAAGGATAGAAGGCTCCATTCCTTCGAGGGTTGAGAGCTGGACCCCTTCGAGGATAGAAGAGTCCATCCCTTTGAGGGCTAAGATCTCCATCCCTTCGAGGACTGAGAGTCCACCAATTCAAACACTGAAGACTCCATCCTTTTGAGGGTATAGATATCCACCCCTTCGAGGACTGAGAGTCCACCCCTTCAAGGGCTGAGAGCTGGAACCCCTTCGAGGACTAAGAGTCCACCCCTTCGAGGACTGAGAGTCCACCCCTTTGAGGGCTGAGAGCTGGAACCCCTTCAAGGACTGAGAGTCCACCCCTTCGAGGATTGAAGACTCCATCCCTTCGAGGGCTAAGGGCTAAGAGCTACACCACTTGGAGGATTGAAGATTCCATTCCTTCGAGGGCTGAGAGCAAGACACCTTCGTGGAAAGAAGACTCCATCCCTTCGAGGAATGAAGACTACATCCCTTCGAGGAATGAAGACTCTATCCCTTTGAGGAATGAAGACTCTATTCCTTCGAGGAATGAAGACTCCATTCCTTAGAGGAATGAAAACTCCATCCCTTCGAGGACTAAGAGTCCACCCCTTCGAGGGCTGAGAGCTGGAACCCCTTTGAGGACTGAAGACTCCATCCCTTCGAGGGCTGACAGGTAGACCCCTTCGAGGGCTGATAGGTAGACCCCTTCAAGGATTGAAGACTCCATCCCTTCGAGAGCTGAGAGCAAGACCCCTTCGAGGATAAAAGAGTCTATCCCTACGAGGGCTGAGAGCTAGACCCCTTCGAGGGCTTAGATATCCACCTCTTCGAGGACTGAGAGTCCACCCCTTTGAAAGCTGAGAGCTGGAACCCCTTCGAGGACTGAAGACTCTATCCCTTCAAGGGCTGAGAGCTGGACCCTTTCATGGACTGAGAGTCCACCCCTTCGAGGATAGAAGGGTCCATCCCTTCGAGGGCTCAGAGCTGGACCCCTTCGAGGATAGAAGAGTCTATCCCTTGTGGGCTGAGAGCTAGACCCCTTCGAGGATAGAAGAGTCCATCCCTTCGAGGGCTTAGATCTCCACCCCTTCGAGGACTGAGAGTACACCCCTTCGAGGGCTGAGAGCTAGAACCCCATTGAGGACTGAAGACTCCATCCCTTCGAGGGCAGAGAGCTGGACCCCTTCGAGGACTGAGAGTCCACCCCTTCGAGGGCTGAGATCTCGACCACTTCGAAGGCTGAGAGCTGGACCCCTTCGAGGATTGAAGACTCCATCCCTTCGGGGGCTGAGATCTCCACCCCTTCGAGGACTGAAGAATCCATCCCTTCGAGGGCTGAGAGCTCGACCCCTTCGAGGATAGAAGAGTACATCCCTTCGAGGGCTGAGAGCTAGACCCCTTCGAGGATAGAAGAGTTCATCCCTTCGTGGGCTTAGATCTTCACCCCTTTGAGGACTGAGGGTCCACCCCTTCGAGGACTGAGGGTCCACCCCTTCGAGGGCTGAGAGCTAGAACCCCTTCGAGGATCGAAGACTCCATTCCTTCGAGGGCTGAGAGCTGGACCCCTTCGAGAACTAAGAGTCCACCCTTTCGAGTGCTGAGATCTCAACCCCTTTGAGAATAGAAGGCTCCATCCCTTCGAGGGCTGAGAGTTGTACCCCTTCGAGGATATAAAATTCCATCCCTTCGAGGGCTTAGATCTTCACCCCTTCGAGGATTGAAGACTCCATCTCTTCGAGGGCTGAGAGCTCGACCCCTTCGAGGACTGAAGACTCCATCCCTTCGAGGGCTGAGACCTCGACCCCTTCGAGGACTGAAAACTCCATCCCTTCGAGGGCTAAGACTTTGACTTCTTCGAGGACTGAAGACTCCATCCCTTCAAGGGCTGAGAGCTAGACCCCATTGAGGATAGAAGAGTCCATCCCTTCGAGGGCTGAGAAGTCTGCCCCTCGAATGGGTGCCCAAAACGACTTCATTTTCGTTGGCCACCTGGCAACACATGCCGCCACAAATTGAGGCGTCTTAACTTTTGACAAATGGGATGCACAAAAAGACAAAAGTGGTGCCCAAAACGACGTCGTTTTGGGCGGCCACTTGAGAGCACATAGAAGGCCACACGTTCGGCTTTGCTGTGAAATGACCACTATGCCCCTGACGATGGTTAACACAAGTGTGTCATTTCCAAGTATTCCTTTTATATAGTAACCAGATGATAGCCCTGTGAAGTAAACCTCTTGCACACTGCAAATTAATATACTGTATCAATCAATTGTTTTTTTAATTTTTTTTTACTATATATTGAAATTAATATAAGTGACAATGTTATGTTTATAATCTTGTTAGATTACATATCAAGTAAGGCAAAGTCTTGGGAAAGATGGTCTTTCCATACGCTTATGGAAATACAAAGTTTAATTAGAATAAACAAATGTAATAGGTCTAAGTTGCAATATTAAAATTTATTATGGAACGTGTAGTAGTAATAAAGTTTATAACCTGATTCATGCAACCCAGAAATTTTATTTTCATTTCTTCTAATTTACACTTCAAACATTGGTCTTTCCATACGTCTTTCAAGAGACGAACTCATCAAGCAATATTTAAATATTTTAAGGTAAAGTCTTGGGAAAGACAATCTATCCATATGCTTATTGGATAGACGTGGTTTAATTAAAATAACAAAAGGTTAAAATATTTTAGCTGTAATATAAAAAATTTATTATGTAACATATAGTAGTTATAAAGTTTATTATAACTGATTAATGCAAGCAAGAAATTTTATTTTTTATTTCTTTACCGTTTAAACCTTAATTTTTTCATATTATATGGAAAGAATGTTTTTGACGGACTCATCTTATAATATCTTTAAAATAAATGGATTACATTTTGAGGTGGGGGTGAAGACGTCCTCCATGGTAAACTAAATTGGTATATTTTAACGTTTGAGATTTAAGGATAAGATCAGGTTACTGTTTGTATTATATACCATGTCAGATCTATCTAGGTGCTAACACGGTTGTTTTTGGATACGTAAATTTATGTCTTATTGATTGACATTGTATTTCCATGTGTGTACAATGTATAACATCATATTACGACATACTAATACACTAGATTTTAATAATTTTGCAGTTCAAATCTTTTGCGCCACTATTCGTATGCCACAAATATAAAGACGTTGTCATTTATCATTTTCTTTTACTATTACATTTTTGCTTCTATTTCTATCCAACCTATTTCTAATTTCTTTTTTACTTTTACTTTTTACGTCTTTCATGGTGTTACTAGGATGTTAATTATTATTTTCATCGGGAGGTATTTATATTCAGTTGGATTAAATTAGATTTTACCATTATCTGCTTCAGTTGTTTTTTATTTAACTTTTTCTACCTGATAAATTTACTATTTCAATATAAAATATATTGATACAATTAACTTATTAAAATTTTAATATGTAATATTGATTTAGTTTTGAGATTTTTTACGTATAGTTATACACATTAATATTTTATATTTATTAATAACTATAAATAAAATATAATATTTTATAAAAATTTAAATTTTATGTAATAATTTATTATTTTAAAATTTTAAAAATAAATTTCACTTGACAATAAAGTTGGTCGACGTCTTTATATTAAAATCTTAAACGACGAACATTGGTTTCCATCTCAAAACATAAACACTGATAATAATTATTAATGTTATGCAATGATGATTATAAATGTAAAATGTAAATATTAATTTAAAAAATTATGTTGCATCACCACCACCTTATATTCTAGATTTGCAAAACACTATATCATCACCTAAAATTAAATTAAGCAATTTCATATTGCATAACGGTTTCCATATATGAGGATTGCCGTTGATTTTTTTTTTCCCATATAGCGCGAATAAATGTGGCAAACAATCACTCAAATGTTAGGGGATTCCGTCTCCTGCGAGACTGTATTACCATAAGACCAGGGGCTGAATTGATAATAAGGAAGCATACAATAGGAGTTGATTAAAATTGGAGTCAAAGTACAATAATTCTATTTTCGAGGCCAGTTTCGAAAAGTTCAATTGAAATCCTGGGGACTAAATTGCAAAACTAAGGAAATCAAATCTGCGTTCTTCTTCTCCGGGAAACCCTAGTCGGAGATGCATCGCCGTCGCCTCGTCTGCTCCGCCGTCGCCTCGTCTGCTCCACCATCGCCTAACAAAGTGGCTTCAACGGAGGTCTTCTTCGGTACGTCAGCAACCTGATTACTAGATCAGCTCATAATTTGAGCATCTTCATGAGCTTTGACCTCTGTGATTTCTGTAATTGACAATTTAGTACCGACAATTGAATTTAATACCGACGATAGGGAAGAGAATGATCGATGACGGTGATAGAATGATTGGCCTCTCCGCTGTCGCCGCCTCTAAAATCCACAAGTCGGTGGAGGAGGTTTCTAGTAAGCAGGGAAGATTTGAGGCGCCGACGTCGTCGTCAGTCAAAAGGTGGATTCAACAATGCACATCAAAATTTCACCAGAGATTCAACGTTAGTCAGATGCGCATGGAAATTTCTATCGATGTTTTAGTCACCGTTCCGACGAGGTTGCTGGTAAAAAATACAAGAAGATCCCGATGAAAAAGAATGGAGATTCCAGCGTTAAGCAATTTTGAAGATTCCAGAAGTTGCAGGTTATTTCCGGTCAATTTATTTTGGGTTAAAATGCGAGTTTAACGGTTTTGGGCCCGAGTCTTGTTATATGTCACAGCTGGAGGGTTAAAAGAGTAATTCTACTGGGCAACTGTCCTTAACTCGGCAATAGAAGCAGGAGCAGATTTCAACCACAGCTAGGAGCTGAGCTATGAGCTACCGGGGAGCTTAATTTGTGAGGAAAACGGTTGTAACTTCTCACAAGTTTGTTGAATCTTATAGTTAGATTAGCTGAGTATAAAGGTAGCCTAACAATAGGAGTTAGTTATCGGATTTGATCATTGTTATTGTGGCTCTTGGAACCGAGAAGTTTCATTTCTTTTCTCTTCTAAACTCAAGGTTACACTGGTGAATTTCCTATTAATTCCTTTGTTCATAACATTTAGTATCAGAGAAAGTATTTCCTCGGCAAAGCATGGAAGAGAGCACTCGTTTGAAGATCTGAGGGAGTCAATTGAAGGACCTCGATGGGAGAGTGACAAATTCAGCTCAGTAGTCGAAGCAATTGGGAATGGAATTGAAGAACTTGTCAGGAGAGTATCAAGCTGGTAACATCCGTTCTTATCAGGAGAGTTTTGAAGAACTGAGATCAAGGATTATTAGTAAACATCCAAATTTATCTGAGCAGTATATTTTGTCCAGTTTTGTCAGTGGGTTAAAAGAAGAATTAATACCTATGGTGAAGCTTTTCAAGCCTGAGACTCTTCATGATACTGTAGAAATTGCTGTTTTACAGGAGATAAACTTAGAAGTAATGAATAAGAAGGGTAGAGGTTCAGTGAACACTATTCCTAATACTGCTAATCCCAGGCCATCAGTTTTTGCTCTTAAACTTGTAACAGAGAAATATCATAATTGAAGAGCTAATTCTGGGGAGAAGAAGTTTGACTCTGATAGGTTTAAGAAGATTTCACCACGGGAGACTCAGTACAGGAGGGAAAACAACTTATGTTACAAGTGTGGGGATAAGTTTGTGCCTGGACATAGGTGTAAATTCAGACAAGTGAACCATATATCAGCTTTAGAACACCTGGAACCTGGTGAGATTTTTGTTGAAGAACAAGAAGATGATGTGCCTGAAGTTGATTAAGAACAGGAAGAGTTGTCTCTGCAAGCTATTGGGGCTGAGGATAGAACTGATGGTATAGAGATCTATGGCACATTATAGAGCAGAAGAATTCACATCTTATTGGACACAGGTTCTACTCATAGTTTCCTGGATCCAAAACTGTTAGAAGAGGCTGATCTCAGGGTTTTTAATACTAAACCATTTGTGGTAACAATAGTTGATGGTAGTAGATTTTATGGTTCATATAAATGCCCTGAAGTAGAATAGAGTGTAAAACTGTTACAATTTAGGTATGATCTCAGGTTGATGAAATTGGGAGGAGTTGACATGATATTGGGTGTTGATTGGATGAATTGTTACAGCCCCCTAACTTTTAATTTCAAAGCTCAGCATATCTCTTTTTATAGCAATGGGTACCACTGGCTATTACATGGGGAGAAACCGAGGAAGCAACATCATGCAGGCCACTATGTAGCTGATCAGAGGGAACAACTGGAGTTTGCAGAGGGGGATTTCAGAATGCATACAATAATGGGAGACAAAGGGATTAAGAAAAGGAAAGATTACCAAGAGCCAGCTGATGTTGAACCTGGTCAGAAGGTAAAGAAACCTTATACTGGGATACAGGAAGAGAGCAGGAGCATGACAGAATTTTCCAATAGCTTAACCCTTTAGCAATTCCAAGTGCCATTAAGCAGGTTCTAATCAACTTCTCTGATGTTTTTATGATTCCTAAGACATTACCTCCAGAGAGGAAGATTGATCACCAGATTAATTTGAAGCCTGATTCTCAACCTTTCAAATTAAAACCTTATAGGTACCCCCATTCTTACAAGGATGAGATTGAAAGACAAGTGGAGGAGATGTTGGAAAACCAGGTTATTCAAGTTAGCACAAGCCCTTATTCATCACCAGTTATTCTAGTAAAGAAGAAGGATACCGCTTGGAGACTTTGCATTGATTATAGAAGATTGAATGCACTGACAATCAAGGATAGATTTCCTATTCATGTAATAGATGAGTTACAAGATGAATTGTTTGGATCGAAATATTATTCTATACTAGATCTTCGAGCAGGCTATCATCATATTAGAGTGAGAGGTGCATATATAGCTAAAACAGCTTTTCGAACTCATCATGGTCACTTTGAGTTTATTGTAATGCCCTTTGGCTTAACAAATGCCTCAGCTACTTTCCAAGCACTCATGAATCAAATTTTTTCCAAGTATTTGAGGAAGTTTGTGTTAGTTTTCTTTGACGATATTTTAGTATACAGTGACACTTTAGAGCAGCATGAACAACAGTTGGAAGCTATACTTCCTGTATTGAGAGAACATCAGTTGTATGCTAAACTCCCTAAATGTGTTTTTGCTCAAGATAGGGTGGAATACTTAGGACATGTAATTTTAGGCTCGGGAGTAGAAATGGATATGCAGAAGGTAGAGTGTATATTGAAGTAGCCTGAGCCACAGAATGTTAAACAACTGAGGGGATTTTTGGGACTTACAGGGTATTATAGAAGATTCATAGAGGAGTATGGCTTAATAAGCAAACCTCTACATAAGTTGTTGCAAAAAGTTGGATTTAAGTGGTCTGAAGAAGCTTATAAAGCTATGCAAACCCTGAAAGAAGTAATGACAACAACTTTAGTCTTAAGAATGCTAGATTTTACAAAACCTTTTGAATTAGAGACTGATGCTTGTGAGTTTGGTATGGGAGCAGTATTAATGGAAAAACAGAGGCCAATAGCTTATATTAGTAGAGCTTTCTTCCAAAAGAATAGGGGATTGTCCACATATGAGAAGGAATTGATGGCATTAGTCTTAGCTATTGATAAATGGAGGCACTACTTAGCTAGAAATCATTTTTTAATTAAGACAGATCATAGAAGTTTGAGGTACTTGCTGGATCAGAAGCTAAACAATGCCCTTCAACATAAGTGGATTACCAAGCTACTGGGGCTAAGCTTTGAAATACAGTATAAAACAGGTAAATCAAATGCAGCATATGATGCTTTATCAAGAAATCCAGTTTTGATTGACAGTTGTGGAGATCATGAACAAAGACTACAACCTCTACAAGGAGAGGAGATTATGGAATCGGAGGAAGAATGGTTGATTGATAAGAAGGAAGCAGAGTTTAAGGATGATCACTCTGTACCAGCTCAGGAAAATCACTACTATGAACCAGACAACAATAATAGAAAGGGGGAAGGCTTGCAAGAGGAGCTTAACACTTTGTTGATAGGAAGTAATGATATTGCTGATGAATTGTTGATTCAGAAGGGTTGTAACCAGGAAAAGAGAGTTAGTAAGTTGGCACTGGAGTCCGAGCAAAGTAAGGTGGAAAAACCTTTAGAGGCTTACAGCAGAGTGAGTTCAACCTTTGTTCCATTGTGGATGACACAAAATGAAGCAAGCTATGTAGGTGATCAGTGGGTACAGGAAATTATCACTAGTGCCTTACTAAACAAGGATGCAAGATATGAGTACACATATGTAAGGGGCTTATTAAAGAAATGAAATAGGATTGTGGTGGGAGCAACTGGGAACAATGGGGAAGAAATCCTCAAAAGTATGCATTCTTCTCCTATTGGTGGGCACTCGGGTCAATCTGCAACCATAAAAAGAGTACTCTCATTATTCTATTGGCCACAAATGAGTGAACAGATTATAGACATTATTAGAACTTGTGAATCTTGCCAGAGAAATAAGGTGGAGCACTGTCAATACCCTGGCTATTTACAACCTCTTCCCATTCCTAACCAACCATTGACACAGATTACTATGGATTTCATAAAAAAAAAACTCCCCAAATCATGAGACTTTGACACCATCTTAGTGGTTGTGGATAGGTTCACTAAATATGCTCATTTTTGCCTACATCCCACCCTTTTACTGCAGCTCAGATTGCTCAAGTATTCCATAGTGAAATCTATAAGTTACATGGTGTACCTGAGACAATAACATCAGATAGGGACAAGGTGTTTACAAGCCATTTCTAGCAAGAGCTGATGTCATAATGGGGATTAAGATGCAATTTAATTCTGCTTACCATCCTAAAACTGATGGTCAAACAGAAAGTGTAAATCAGGTATTGGAAAGCTATTTGAGATGTTTTTGTGGTGATAAGCCTAATACTTGGAAGGAATGGCTCAGTTCATCACAATGGTGGTATAACACCACTCATCACCACAATATTAACATGACTCCACATGAGGCATTATATAGGATTAAGCGTTTGTCAGTTCCTATTGGTACTTTTAGGAATGTTTTATTTCTTGCAGCTGGTGAAGTGATGGAGCAGAGAGAAAAAAATCAATCCATTGCTTAAACAACATCTTTAGAAGGCTCAAGTAGAATGAAATATTTTGCTGATGCCAAGAGGACTGAGAGGGTTTTAAATGAAGGGGATCTACTATACCTAAAATTGCAGAAATACAGGCAGCATTCAGTAGCTCAAAGACAGAACAAGAAGTTGGCTCCCAGATTTTATGGCCCCTATAAGATTCTGCAGAAGATAGGTGAAGTAGCTTATAAATTGGAACTACCAGTGGGGAGTAGAATTCACCCTATATTTCATGTCTCACTGCTTAAAAAACACCACGGCTCTATTCCAGTGCAACGTACTCTGAATCCTAAAACTGATATAGATGAATTGTTGATTTTGGAACCTTTGAGAGTGCTTCAAAGAAGATTGTTCCAGAAAGGGGATGAGCAGATTATTCAATGGTTGATAGAGTGGAAACATCTACCTAAGGAGGAATCTTCATGGAAGGAGGCAGCCATGATCACTCAACAGTTTCCTCAATTCAAACCTTGAAGTAGAACCAGTTCTGATTCTTTTTTATTAGCTTGTGGACAAGCTGGTTTTTAAGGAGTATGGATTGTCATAGCTGGAGGGTTAAAAGAGTAATTCTACTGGGCAACTGTCCTTAACTCGGCAACGGAACCAGAAGCAGATTTCAACCTCAGCTAGGAGCTGAGCTGTGAGCTACCAAAGAGCTTCATTTGTGAGGAAAACGGTTGTAACATCTCACAAGTTTGTTGAATCTAGCTGAGTACAAAGGTAGCCTAACAATAGGAGTTAGTTATCATATTTGATCATTGTTGTTGTGGTTCTTGGAACCGAGAAGTTCCATTTCTTTTCTCTTCTAAACTTAAGGTTACGCTAGTGAATTTGCTATTAATTCCTTTGTTCATGACATTATATGTTAGATCTGATTATTAAAGTCATTTCTTAACATTAATTAATCATTACTAAAATGATAAAACATCAAAAAATAATTTAAAACTCTAAACTATTAAGTTAAATAATTATACTAAAATAGACGTCAAATTAAAATATTTAAACATTATATAAAAATTAATAAACATCAAATTAAAAAATTAAAATCTCAAATTAGCATTGTAAAACATCTTTTTTAAAATAAAATGAAAACAACATTCCACTGTTTAGCATTCGAAAAATCTATTTTGACATTCCACTTCTATCCACTGATCTTTTTTTACATGATAATTTACAAATGAAGAATGATACCTACCACTTTACGTATATTACAGATGAACATGACATAAACACTATACACTGACAAACTCAAAATCGGAGGAATTCATAGAATCGTCACTGTCACAAGAAAAAGGTATAAAATTAGCATATAAAAGTTGCAAACTTTAATTTGATGTTTTACATTAACATGTAAAAATGTCAATCGTCACAACTATCAAACCATCAAACACCATTCATTACAAAATGGTTCAAATGCACTAAAAACCCACTAACTCACAAACCGAAAATTTTAGGTCAAAATTCGATAAAAAAACCGGTGGCTTCGATTTTACGATTGAATGTTCGGGTCTGACAAAAAGAAACATCATATTATAATAATGAATCATCAAGTATTTTAAATAATTAATATTAAATAAATAATCAAACATCAGATGAAAACCCTATAAAATCAATATTAAAATTTAAAAGATCATTTCATAATATTAAAACTTCAATAATACATCAATTAAAAATATAATATTCAATAATAAGAAACATCAATATCAATACAAATGACATGTTGAAGAGCTAACACATCAATCAAAAAGAAAATATAAGTTAAATATTCAAAATTATTTTGTTGCATTTGAAAAAATTATTTTGACGTTCCACTTCTATCCACTGGTGTTATTATTATTTTTACATGGTGATATACATATGTGAGACGACATGTATCACTTTATGTATATTGCGGATGAAAAAAAACATAAAACATCGTACACTAACAACTCAAAATCAAAGAAATTTGATAAATCATCATGGGCACAACAAATACATATAAAATTAGCATATGAAAGTGGAAAACTTTAATTTGAGATTTTACATTTGCATGTGAAAATTAAATGTCAATCGTCATAACTATCGAACCATCAAACATCATTCATCACAAA